>CM072066.1:15389542-16651056 GCA_036785405.1 Coenonympha arcania | reverse complement strand
CACTGCATCTACTCCTTTGACGACCTCCCTGGCGCAGTGTCGCGCGCTCGGTTTCGAGTGGGAGGTCGCGGGTTCGATACCCGCCACGGGCCACTTTGGAATTTTATAATTTCTAAATTGGCTCAGGTCTGGTGGGAGGCTTCGGCCGTGGCTAGTTACCACCTTACCAGCAAAGATGCACCGCCAAACAATTTAGTTCCGATGCGATGCTTGTAGAAACCGTTGGGGTAAATTTACTTACCCTTCCAAGTTACCTTAACATCTTCGGCTAAATTATCACTTACCATCAAGTGAGAGCGCAGTAAAGTACTAACTTGTATAGAGTAAAAAAACTGTTTATATCTGTTAGTTTTTACTGAAAAGATATCAGACACATTCTTTATGCAAAGTCAAAGGTTAATCAGTCTTTGTTAGAACATTAATTAATCTTATTAGGTCATTAACGTAATCTAATAGATTAAACGTTCTTTTTAACCGTGGCTTCAATCAGTTATTAAGTTATTATTAAAACAATCGGTGTTATGCGTTTAATAACATGTTGCGTTTAACTTATAATCGTCATAAATTCATAATAATATCATTTTACACATACGGCCATAACTAAACAGTTAAACACGCCTAAAACATATTAAACCACAGTTATATTAATATTACTAGACAAAAATAATAAGAAATTTTCTAAATGAAATAGCCTCGATGCAGACCTGCAGAATTTATGTGGTTTGCGGTCTTGAGTAATTTCGTTAGAATTTAATATGCTGAATTTGAATTCAATGGGTCTTTGTTTAAATAGGCATTTATTTACAAATTCTTAAACCCAGGAGTGAATCATTGAAGACTATAGGCTCAAGGTTTTAGAGTTATTCTCGCGAAAAATTACTAACTAAAAATCGACTTTACCTTTTGGAGTATTGCCTCCTACTTAAGTACTTACGGTAGTTAGCTAATTTAGCTCCGTTTTCAACAACATCCAACTTTATCTTCATTTATGTAGTTTCTACTGAGTTTGTCTTATACTATCTTTTCTCTTCTGACTTTTACACTCTGCCTTACATCTTTCGCAGCCTGGATAGACGTATCTAGGTATTTGGCACGGTGATGGTCGGACGATAAAAAGAGGAAGTCAGCCGTCAGGAATCAGGATACGCCTGGATTAGTAAAGCTGAGGAGTGATATACAATAAAAGTGGAGGAATGATATACAGGGAAGGCCGACAGCGGATGTCTACGAGCTAAAATGGTGATGAGAGCACCATCTTTATCATAGCGAAGATTCTAAGTTTAAATGTCATAAAGTTTAATTCTATGGTATTTACACACGACAACATTGTCGATTTTCTGATAAAACTAGCTGACCCAACAAACGTTGTTTTGCCAAAGATATTTAAAAAAAATTGCTTACGACCTATTCTCAGACCTACCGAATATACACAGAAAATTTCATAACAATCGGTCGAGCCATTTCGGAGGACTTTGGTAACAAACACTGACACGAGAATTTTATATATATTAATAGCGGATTTTCTCGGGATGAAAAGTAGCTTATGTGTTAACCCAAGATGCAATTTATCTCCATTCCAAATTTGAGCCAAATCGGTTTAGTAGTTGCGGCGTGAAAAGAGTATTGAAAAATACGAACTTTGGAGCTTAGGGGGGGAATTTTGAAAAATCCTTTCTTAGTGCACCCCTAGATTTCATAAGGAACCTGCGTGCCAAATTTGAAGTCTCTAGACCCAGCGGTTTGGGCTGTGCCTTGATATGTCAGTTAATGAATGAATGAATAAGTCAGTATCTTCTTTTATATATTTAGATAGAAGAAGACTAGCTGACCGGGCAAACTTCGTTTTGCCGTTTAGGGACATCAAATATAGATAACAACCCGCTCCCGGACCCAGAGATCATACCCTGAAAGTTTCATAACGATCGGTCTAGCCGTCTCGGAGGAGTTTGGTTACAAAGAAAATCAAGAGAATATTATATATTAGAAGATTAGGTACCTACAGAAAGATTCAGTCCTGCATATGGACTGAATATAATTCGTATCGAAATTAACATCTCGGTGGCATGTAGCTTAGTAGCAGACCACCCAGCCGCGATACCTAGAGGACGCGGGTTCAATTTCCATCGGGTGCTATAATATTTGAATGGTTAAATTATTTACAAAATTCAACAAATATTTATGCCTTTACTATCGTCGCCATATCCCACGGACACGATCGAGCATAGCTTATTGGGCGTGACGAATTCCATTCAAGTCCTCAGAACGCCGCGCGTTCGTAAGCTTTGAGCGGCCGTGATTAAAATCTGAGCAAGAATGTTTGATCTACTTACAATCTTTCAAGCGTGATTGTCGTCAAGCGCAGGCTTATTATAATTATAAAATAATAATTGGAATAAATCGTCGTGCCTGTTTTTAAAACCACGGTGTTACCTAGAGCTTCTATAATATTGACCATTATAGGCTTACCGAACGCCATACTTATCCATCATAGCAATGAATATTTCTTGTACTTGCAAAATCTGAGACCATCTTTTTTCTTTGGTATTAGGGCATCCCTTAAAATTGGTTGGCGTGATATTCAAGAGCTATTCGTCCAATTTTCACGTACATACTTGATGCAAATTGAATACTATATGGTTTTTTATGGATGCTATGGTAAAATTGGACCAATTTGAAATGTAATCACGCGGGAATGAGGCAAATTTGGTTTTCTCATGGACTCTATAGTTATAAATGAACCAAATTGAAATGGGACCCGCCCCGCACGCAGCAGATATAAAAAAAAGAATCATCAAAATCGGTTCACTTAGTCGAAAGTTCTGAGGCAACAAACATAAAAGAAAATACAGTCGAATTGAGAACCTCCTCCTTCTTTGAAGTTCGTGGAAAAGTATCGTGCCATGTCCTCGTTTTAAAGAAAAGCTAACTGAAGATCGTTTTGCATTCGCAGACATACTCCGGGCTGTTCTGCGTGGTGGTGAACCCATACAAGAAGCTGCCCATCTACACGGAGGCGATCATGGAGCGGTACAAGGGCATCAAGCGACACGAGCTGCCGCCTCACGTGTTCGCCATCACCGACACAGCCTACCGGAGCATGTTGCAAGGTACCCCTTCATCACCAACACCGCGACGAATCATCAATCCGCTATCGGCACCTCTAGGCTCTAGCTATGCATACATCTCGTTGTAGTCGTCGTCGTTTCAGCGGATAGACGTCCACTGCTGGATATAGGCCTCCTGAAATGACCGCCAAACACCACGATCTTGCGCCGAATGGGGACAAAGAATCCCCGTGACTTTTTTTTGGTCTTTCACCTTGGGTCCCCAACGTCAGTTTGAGACATGCAAAATAAATCTTCAAACGCATGGATGGGATAGAACATATTATGACTAGATGCGAGTCTCCTGTGAGTCCATCAAAATCATGAATGAGGGACGTCGTTTCAGGAAAGGGAAAGAGAGATATGTCGCTGGTTTCGATCCTCAATCTGAAGGCGGCTCCCGATTCTGATAAGAGGCGCTCTTAACTTGACTTACCCTTTAGCAGAACTTTTGCGTATGCCACACTTTATGTACCTACGCCATACTTTCCTACTCTGTAAATAGTCGCTTTATTTTGTTGGAATGAACAAGGATTTTGGTAGGAATTAACGATGATTTTTTTTCATGTGAATGTGGCATTTTGAGAGTAAAGTGAGATTACTTGGCTTGATTAAATTAACTCATCTTAGAATTAGTAAACTTAGATACGAATTACGAGTATACATAGCATAGAGCAGCTTAAAATATCGGGTCTCCCATTTGCTAATTGCTAGAATCCTACTCGGTTGTAATTCAGTGTAGACCGTGGAGGTGCAACTGGCCACATCATTAGTATGTGTTGGTGCAACTTCCTTCTCGTAACTCTTGTAATCTTCGCATTACGAAAGGTAAACAACGAGACAGTGGGCGTTTTCCACCGCTAGCGTGTTAATAGGCTGCCCTAGGGATGTGCGGTGATGAAACTAATTAACGTTATCGACTATCGTTTTCGATAATTGTGGTAGAGCTGTCGATAAATCATATTACCAAAAATGTTACGTTTGTTTGGTTTTTTTTAACTGAAAACTCGTCACTCTTGATGTTAATGCATTTTTCTATTTTAGTGCATATTTAGTTACCTAATCAATTTGTTGAAAATGTTAATACAATTGATACATTTAAATTCTATTGAAGTCTTATGTAAATTAGGTGAAAATAATTCGATAGTCGCTTTCAATTAATTGTTAACTATTTGAGGTCAATTGCTGTAACGCTACGATAAGGGTAGGTAATAAAATTAATGACGCCAATTATTCATGATAGGCAAATGTAATACATATCTACGTTTAATAATATTATTATGTACTTAACTGGTTTGTAACCTTCGAATTTTAAATTTTTTAACAACCATGATATTAAGTGGTATTCTCTTACTTGAATATTTGTAAATTAGCATATCAGCATCTAAAACTAAGTAACCCTTTTGCCCGCGATTTTACCGGTGCGTGATAAATCTATAATAATGCCTATCAGCTTCTTCTTCCGATGTACTCAATTTGCATGTTGTAAAATAAGAATGACGGGAGGGTCCAACCAAATCTAACGATAGTAGTTTGTGCTTTTTAAGAGTGTAATTTTTTTTTATCGATAGTGAGACTGCAAACCCTATTTCGTTGGAAGGTTGGTATAGCCTAGGCGTAAGGCGACAGGTTGGAAGCAGGCCATTTGTTTAATTGTACACTAATGGCGTGGTGACGGGTGGGAACGATAGGGGAGCGATCCATTTTACCGAACCATGGAAGAATAAATTTTAAAATCCTTACTCAGCTTTTGTTATGGAAGTAATGCTAAAATCCTTCATACCTTTAAAACCCCGAAGGTATTGGAATTGTTGGTTTCGGGGAAAAGCTCCTTGGTCTAGTGGTTACCATGTTCGAATTTAGCTCATGAGGTCCTGGTTTCGATTGAGGTCAGAAGTTGATTCGTGTTGAGGTAATTTATCAAGAAGTTCTCATTTACATACATCAGAATTCTCCGTGATCCCGTCTGTATGTATGCCTTTTAACAAAAGCCTCTTTCGACTGATGAAATGACTTTCTATCCGTAGCTTTCCTGCTCCCAGTTGGTCTCCCTCTTTTTCTTTTTAAGAAATGCCCCGTATAGCAAATTCATTGCCGTTTTAGTCCATTTCTAATGGTTTGTTCGGCCCGCTTCCATTTAAGTTTTTTGATGGTTAAAGTAACATCTTTTTGGTCTTTGTGTGTTCACTGAATTATTATCTCTCTATCTATCTATAATAACGTACCAATAACGGCATTTATTGTTTATTTATTTATTTGTTTCCAGATCGAGAAGACCAGTCGATCCTATGTACAGGAGAGTCGGGCGCGGGTAAAACAGAAAATACCAAAAAGGTCATACAGTACCTCGCCTACGTCGCTGCCTCCAAACCCAAAGGCTCTGGCGCGGTAAGTTGATGAATGGAACTGCTCCATCTCTTAATAAACTCTTCGATTAATGATCGGTGTATAGAATCCGTATAAAAATTGTCGTATTTTGCGGGATTTGTACACGGGTTTCCTCAACTTTCGCAGGGGCGTCTACAGTCTATTCGCTTAGAATTTGTCGTTACAAGTGCATGCGCACGATCGGCGTCGTTTGATGTCGTCGGTGTTCTCAAAGACATCAATCGAAGCCGACCGTCCGCATGTACTTGTAACGACAAATTCTAAGCGAACAGTCTATACTCATAATATTTTACCGTAGAGTGACAAAAATTGTTATGCGTATCATCTTCAGCCCGTAGGAAGAACTGTTAAACCATCTAGTAGGAATCACTGTAGTTTCTAAAGTTCCATGATTTTAAATGGAGGTCTTTAAATGAGAGAAAATACCTTGCCGTTTGTACTAATTATCTTACTCTTCGAATGTCCAGCCGTAAAGTAGATGTAAACATGATCGATCATGGAACGCTTATACCTGTTTGGTCATTTAATTACGAAATGAGGAAACCGTTATTTTTAGGTCCTTCACGCTGACCTCCGGTTATTTATCTGTTATCCTTAATCATCAGTTTATTAGTGATCTGTAGGTAGTCCGGGTTCTTTAAAATTTTGCAAATTTTAAAAAATCATATCGAATAGTTTCAGTTCATAGGACAGCCTAGAGGCGCAAAGTGATAGTTATATAGTCTTTAATTTCTGAGTTGTTTAAGTATTTATTATTTTGTCTTTATGTTGTGTAGAAGCGCTTTCAACATTACTGGGTCGGTTATAGGATGCGGGTAAGAATTAAGATTATTTAGTGCCCGAGCATCGCTATACCTATTCCATAATAATGTAAATATGTATTCATTTTAGTAAGGAAAACCACACAAAAAACTGATTATTATTAGTTATCCAAACTTGACTAAGTTCATTAGTGAATTAATGATCATGAAATTCATTTTAGATCACTGCATTACGCTAGTTCTAGACTGAACAATTTACTTTCCTGCTAATACATACTTGTTATGTTATGAATGGTAGGTATGCGAAAAAACATTATTTCAGCAGAATATTTCGAATACTTACGTATAAAAATTTGACTTACTTTACTCAATTAAAAAACGTTGCTTAATTTTTAAAACGATGTCACTATTATTATCATCATAAGTGTATGTACATATAAAAAAAATCCCCAAAATTGTCGATATTTCTGTTTCAAATATTTTTATTCAATTTTGACAGGACCATTATATTTTAGTCGTCAAAAAATAATGAAATAACGGGTAATTAATTAATGCAAGACCCTCCATCATCGTAGGCTAAAGATTGTTACGGTTTAACTTTTGATACGGTTGTTATTGGACGCTACAGTAGAGACAAGTAGAGACTCCCTTAAATGGGGAGTTGCTATAGACATTTCCCACTGCTGCTATTAAACCTGACCTCTGGGTCCAGTCTTCTTTCCGTGACACAAGCAAGATAATTTATAATTTACGTTGAACTCTCATAAGTCATAATTAAATATATGTATAGGACTAATGGATCAAAAAGTATGCAGAATTAAATTAATTTTATTGATTTATTTCATTTTAAAATTATTTCCTGCTAAGCGACTGATCTACTATACACTATTATTTAGTTAATATTTAATTTTTAATGTAATTTTTAATGTTTAGTCTTGATGTTTCAGTAAGCCGGCAGTCATTTTAATTATCATTTTAATTACATACATTTTAATTATCTAATCAGAAAAAAATCATTCAAAATGTGTGAGAATTGAAATTATAGAATACGTTAAGAAATAAGATAAAGTGTTATGTTTCCTCTGAGATGTGTTACTCGATTGTTAGAGCTGATGAAACCCAGAAGTTTCAATTAACGTGCCCTGATTAGTTCCACGGAGATGACAGATGGTGATATTGTTCTTAACTTCTTACAGCTCTTTTGGGGAAATAAGAATTGTCTTTGGACAAAAACTGGTCTCTTTAGCTTTTCGTTTTCTTTTAATTTTCAATTGGTGATCAGTGTTCCGTTAAAATTCCGCTTCAAATAAACATAGATACACGATTAAGGACATTTGTATAAAGGTTAAGGTGAGGTTTCAACTATATGTAGTGCATTGCATGCAGTGGGGAGTAGTGTTTAAAAATACCTTATACATAACTGTGTGAAATATATTTGGATCTGTCTACATGACGATTAATAAATTCGTCGCAATCCCTCTATAGTAGAGAGTTATAATATAGGGATTGCGACGAATTTATGGTAAACAGTATAGTCTATACTATTTACCCCATCCTTTTTAAACATATTTAAAATAAAAAATCATGATTCTTATCACAAATATTTAGATCTTTGAGTATTTCGAGTGCTGTTCAAGTAGGACGCAATGACAATAATTAAGCATTTTTTTACACTCAAGGCTTCAAAGGTCAATCATGGTCAAGCTGAGTGGCCAAGTTGCCATGGAGTCTTATCACGTAAAAGATAACTTTTCCAAGTTGCGATTGCGTCTAACTTGAACTGTGCTCGAGAAAAATGTAACTATACAAAGTGCATTTTATGTATTGCATTAAAAGTACATAAGACATTCACCCACTGGAACCCTGATTTTTTTAACTATATCTAATCAACAAAGTCTTTTGCCCTTATCCCCCATGTACTGCACAGACCTGCGCACGATGTGCACACTTTGTAATATATTTTGTCTATTTTCTATCTTCCACGCAACCCGGACTCGCAACTACAGGGGCCCTCGCCACAGTTGATCATAGTAAGTGAATTTGTACACAGAAATTAACCCTATTACACCACCATAACTCGCCCATGGGGGTTGTGAAAAGCTCATTATAATAACTGCCTATAAATTATATTAACAAAATGTTAGTCTATTTCTCAAAACCAATATAAATATGTATATGTATATAATTTCATTGTCTGGCCTAATCTTTCGATGTTGTTTAAAAAATTACGTTAATACTATGCGGACGGTAAAATTTCCTTCAAAGGGAATGTTAAAGACAGTCAATATGTGTAAGATCATTATTAGTCATGATAATGTGTCAGACAAGCTTAAATTGTAAAGCTGTGTTTCCAGCCAAGTACAATCTGGGTGCCTTCAATGGTTCAAATGGTTGGAGTAAAATAAATTAGTGCTATTTTTCTTGAGGTTTTTCTTTGCCTGGTCACGCTTTAATAGATCTATCTCACGATGAAAGGGTGACCCTAGAATATGCTGGATACCAGTAGAAATGACATGCATGCTAATATGAGTTCATGCCTACATGCAACAAAGACCAAACCTCTGGTGAGACAGATTGTCTATTGTTTCGTTGAAGTATCAAGAGATCACACTCAAAGGTTACCTATGATTGTCTGTTCCTTAACCGTGTTGACATTATATCATTAGTCTGCTAAGCTTGCCCGTTCATGCACTAACTCTTAGCTTACTGAATCTCCACTTAACAGTGAATTCATTTCACGCTGCCCCTATTTCCGATCACAGAGCAATGGACCGACCTATGGGACGTTCGAGGTAAAACGCTTATAACTGACATTATAATTTATATTCATTTGTATTATATCCGACATCACCTATTTAATTTGCTATACAAAATCATGATTAACAATTTTCATTATTCAATTAAAATTATATTTAACTGTGTTTGTAGGTTTCGTTGATAGATGATTGATTCAAAATTTGTAATTTCCAGGGTGAATTAGAACAACAGTTGTTACAAGCCAATCCAATTCTAGAAGCATTTGGTAACGCAAAAACAGTCAAAAACGACAACTCATCACGATTTGTAAGTACAAAAAAATCACATTAGTAGATATCTTGGAAAAACTCTTCTATTTTTAAATGAAATTGACAATGGTCTCTGTTCTAGGGTAAATTCATAAGAATAAACTTCGACGCATCAGGGTATATCGCCGGTGCGAACATCGAAACGTATTTACTAGAAAAATCCAGAGCGATCCGACAAGCGAAGGACGAGCGGACGTTCCACATATTCTACCAGCTACTGTCGGGGGCCACGCCGCAACAGAAAGCGGAGTACATCCTAGAAGACCCCAAGAGTTATCCCTTCCTCTCAAATGCGGCGCTACCCGTACCGGGGATCGATGACGCGGCCGAGTTCCAGGCCACGATCAAATCCATGAACATCATGGGAATGAACAACGAAGACTTCAACTCCATCTTCAGAATAGTCTCAGCGGTACTGTTGTTTGGATCGATGCAGTTCAAACAGGAGAGAAATTCAGATCAGGCCACGTTACCTGACAACACTGTGGCACAGAAAATTGCACATTTGCTTGGTAAGAACACTTCAATATTTAATTATTATCTATAGGGATAGCATACGAAAGCAGATTAAAATAAAAATTAATTCTTTAACGCTTCTTTTTCCAGGTCTTTCTGTCACAGAAATGACGAAAGCGTTTTTGAAACCAAGGATAAAAGTAGGTCGCGACTTCGTGACGAAAGCACAGACCAAGGAACAGGTAGAGTTTTCCGTGGAGGCGATAGGCAAAGCGTGCTACGAACGACTGTTCAGATGGCTCGTCAACAGAATCAACAGATCCCTCGACAGGACGAAGAGACAAGGCGCGTCTTTCATCGGCATTCTCGATATGGCAGGTTTCGAGATCTTCGAGCTGAACTCCTTCGAACAGCTCTGCATTAACTACACCAACGAGAAGCTGCAGCAACTCTTCAATCACACGATGTTCATCCTCGAACAGGAAGAGTACCAGAGGGAAGGAATCGAGTGGAAATTCATCGACTTCGGATTAGATTTGCAGCCGACCATCGATCTCATCGACAAACCGATGGGTATCATGGCGCTGCTGGACGAAGAGTGCTGGTTCCCGAAAGCGACAGACAAGACATTTGTGGAAAAGCTCGTGGCGTCACACTCCGTTCATCCCAAGTTCATGAAGACTGACTTCCGTGGGGTCGCAGACTTCGCGATTATCCACTACGCCGGCAAAGTCGATTATTCTGCGGCGCAATGGTTAATGAAGAACATGGATCCGCTCAACGAAAACGTCGTATCGTGCCTCCAGTCGTCGCAGGATCCGTTCGTGTGCCACATTTGGAAGGACGCCGAAATCGTCGGCATGGCGCAGCAGGCCTTGACCGACACGCAATTCGGCGCCAGGACGAGAAAAGGAATGTTCAGGACCGTGTCCCAATTGTACAAGGAACAGTTGACGAAGTTGATGGCTACATTACGGAACACTAATCCTAACTTCGTCAGATGTATCATTCCCAATCACGAGAAGAAGGCCGGCAAGATTGAAGCGCCCCTGGTTCTTGATCAGCTTCGTTGCAACGGAGTTTTGGAAGGTATTCGAATCTGCAGGCAAGGATTCCCGAACAGGATACCTTTCCAGGAGTTCAGACAGCGTTACGAACTGCTCACGCCTAACATCATAACACCCAAAGGGTTCATGGACGGAAAGAAAGCCTGCGAACAGATGATCAAGGCTCTGGAACTCGACCACAATTTGTACTGCGTGGGACAGTCCAAGATATTCTTTCGGGCGGGCGTCTTGGCGCATCTGGAAGAAGAGCGAGATTACAAGATCACTGATTTGATAGTGAACTTCCAGGCCTTCTGCAGAGGATATTTGGCAAGGAGAAACTACCAGAAGAGGTTGCAGCAGTTGAATGCGATCAGAATCATCCAGAGGAATTGTGCTGCGTACCTCAAGCTGAGGAACTGGCAATGGTGGAGACTGTACATCAAGGTAAGATTCCAGATTTTGAAAATACTAAGCATTTAAGATTTTGATCACTTGCAGCACTAAACTTTTTCCTATTGTTTTAGGTTTTTACATTAGGATTCTAACTTAATTTTTGGAATAATTTAATGGAATTAAACGTGTATTACTTATTAACACATATTTAATATAGTAGAAAAAAGATTTCTTCGTCTCAACGCTTTTTTATGTCCCACAGCTGGGCACAAATATCCAATCAGGTCATTAGAGAGAGATTTGGAGGTTTGGCCTCACCAGAATTTCAAATTTAAGCTGGTTCAATTTTCTCCAAAAAATAAAAAAAGGAAAACAATTACAAATGTCAAAAACTAACACTCAATGAAATATAACCACCTTGTACTTGTGTTTTAGGTTAAACCTCTGCTAGAGGTGACGAAACAAGAAGAGAAGCTGACTCAGAAGGAGGATGAGCTGCGGCAGATCAGGGAGCGGCTGGAGACGCAGATGAAACGCTGCCAGGAGTACGAGGCCAAGTACCAGCAGGCCAGCGCCGAGAAGACGCAGCTCGCTGAGCAATTGCAGGTCTGTTCTGGAACATTCTATAAACATTCCACCACACCTTTCCACCATACCCGGAAAACTCTGCAAGTAGAGTCCTACCACTAGTAAATCTAAACAGAAAGCAGCCATTCAAATTTTTTTAATACATTTGCTCAAAAAATTTACATTTCCATGTGTGTTTAGCGTGCGCAAAGTTATTCTTCTCCGCACTAGTGCTTTTGTGTTTTCCTCCTACGCGGCACCGGAGCGGGCGCACCAGGAGCGCATGAACACGAACACGGCACGCAAACACGGAGCAGGCGAACACGTAAAACCAATATTTTTTTTTCGGCAATGTATTAGAAAACGACGTTCAATGCACGTGCGGAATTGTCATTTTTACTCGTCCTTATAGTTGACCCTCGCCTTCGGCTTGGGTCAACAAACCGGGACTCGTAAAGAAATGACAAACTTTCCGCACTTATATTGAAATGTACTATTGCGCCTCAACACGTCTTTACTTTTTCCTTTAATTTTGTATTGTGAATTTCTTTCAGGCGGAACTGGAGCTTTGCGCCGAGGCTGAAGAGAGCAGAGCGCGCGCCGCGGCTCGCAAGCAGGAGCTGGAGGAACTGCTGCACGACCTGGAGGGCCGCATCGAGGAGGAGGAGGAACGCTGCAACGCGCTGCAGCAGGAGAAGAAGCGGTTGCAGCTTAATATACAGGTGAGCGCAGGCTGAGGAGACGAACTGCGGAGGATTAGGAGGTTTTCCTCAGCACCTTAAGGCGGTTCATGCTTTAGTATTATGCTTGAGTCAAAATTTACGATTTCCGACGGAACATAAATAGTTACGTGTTCAATTATAGATTAGGTAATTGAATTCATATTATTTGGCATTTCATAATCTAGAACTTGGCTCAAAAATATTTTAAAATATGTGTATAACTTTCTCACTAGAACAGTTTTTGTATAGGCTGTTTGCTAAAATAGCGGTCGACGCTCTACGCAGATGCAAGATATTTGCCAAGTTCTTAACACAAACTTATAACAATGACATATTTAGAGAATTAATAACATTTACTAAAAAGTATCTCAAAAAAAACACGATTTTCCTAGATTTTCATTCAAAAACCATAAACCGAAAAGTGTCATTTTTAGCTTTTTTCGATAAATTAAACGTATTATTTTAGGATAAAATCCAAGATATTTTGTTATTTCTGAATTATAGTAATTTAATTCAATTAATATTCAATGTCACTGGTTATTTACTATTTTAATAAGTAGTATATTTATTTTACTATAATTTTTTTTGTAATAGCATTATCAGCGCAAAATTGCGTCAGCGCCAACGCAAAACCAATTTAGTATGGCAAGAAACGCGATGCGCGTTATTTTGCATAAACGCTCTTAAAAAGGAGAGGCCTAAAAATGGACCAAAACTAGTTGATCGCTACGAGCACAGCTGCGGTGCGCTGCCGTGTTCGTTTTAAGGATTCCGTACTTAAAGTGTAAAACGGGACTAAGACTCCGCCGTCCTTCTGTCTGTCAGCACCCTAAATAGATGGTACGGAACCATTTGTGCGCGAGTCCGACTCGCATTTAGCCGGTTTTATTTTTCCATTTCATTGTCCCGGCGTCCGACGTACCATTAACGGCCTACAAGCCGTATTTAGGTGATTTTGAATGAAGTTTTATGCAAAAACTATAAAGAAAATTACTTTCCAATTTACACGTCATGTATTTTGGGTCTTTAATCTAAAATCGCTAAGAAGCAGAAATACGATTGGATAAAATTTTCTCGATAGAAAGTTCTCCCAAAAGTTGCTCCAAAATCCCAGTTTTTCTATATTTTATCGGAAACTACAATGGATGTAATTGTAATTTTTGTTTTAATGTATCGGTAATAATAATATCCTAAAACGCTTAGAACGGATTTTTGATAACCAGCTTAGTTTTTGAGTAATTAGGTAAAACGTCGTTTTTCTGCTATATTCTTCCGCGACGCTGCATGTCGCACCTACCAAATCTCCGTGAGAGTGAGAAAGACAAAAATAAATTCAATCAATCCCCTTAAGTGCTGCTCATTTTGGCATTCTGTCATTGGCAGACGGATGTTTGAATTTTGAAGCTTTTTGACGTATTATTATTTTATAAAGTATCTTGACCTCTGATACATGTGTTTTGACTTTGGTGTGTAGGACCTGGAAGAGCAGTTGGAAGAGGAGGAGGCGGCGCGGCAGAAGCTGCAGCTGGAGCGAGTGCAGTGCGACTCGAAGATCAAGAAGCTGGAGGAGGACCTGGCGCTCAGCGAGGATACCAACCAGAAGCTGCTCAAGGAGAAGAAGGTTCGTGGATCACCTTCCATTTGTCATTGTGCCGAGTGGGAGCCTTCTCTGGGGGCCGTACCACCGTCTTTTATAGCAGTATCACACTAATATTCACACTAATATAATAAAAGCGAATGTTTGTGTGTGTGTAGGTATGCTTGTTACTCCTTCACGCCGCAACTACTGAACCGATTTGGCTGAAATTTGGAACATAGATAGCTTATAACCCGGATTAAAACATAGGCTACTTTTTATCCCGGGAAAATCCATAGTTCCCATGGGATATTTAAAAAACCCTAATCAGTATTAAACCCTAATAGTAATAAAAACAGTAATCTATAGCTACAGCTATAGGTAGATTACTTTGACAATCTTTCCTGAAACTGGGTGTAAAGGTCATTGAAAAGGAACTTCAATTTTTCTCGGGATTAGTAAAAAATCGAATTTAACGCGGGCGGAGCCGCGGGCAAAAGCAAGTTATTGTAATATTGTTTTGGCATTTTCATGCTGACATTGTATGAAAATGTCATTTGCCATTAGATGGTGCTGTTTCTATTTCATACAAATCGGACTTAACTTTCTTACGGCCGAATAATTAAAAAAGCTCTTTCTTATCTTACTGTTCTTTTCTTTCGAATAATAACGTATTCCACAATAAAAACATGGTTACCTAAATTACCGTTTATTTCCAGCTGTTAGAAGAACGGGCGAATGATTTGTCGCAAGCATTAGCCGAAGAGGAGGAGAAAGCCAAGCATTTGAGCAAACTGAAGGCCAAACAGGAGTCTGCCATCGCCGAGCTTGAAGAGAAATTGCTTAAGGTAAAGCACTTAACAGAAAAACATAGTATTCCCAAGTACTTGTACCATTACTTGTAACTTAATTATTGTTTGTGGTTCGAAATTAGCAAAGTTAGTGGCATTCTAAACAATTTTTTTATGTGCAATGTTTTTGAAGTGATACTACACCTATATACTACAATTAATTGGCCTAATTGTGGTAATGTGAAGTTATGAAATTAGCTTTGACAACGCTGTTTCGAAAACACATAAGTGACAAAATTCAATTCAATTTATTTATTTGCTGATATAGGTACATATTATTACAATGATGGTACATAATACAATACCAGTTCTCGCTATATCATACCGTATTATTGGCATGCAAATTTATACAAACAAAAAACAAATCAAATTTATCAGTTTACAAAATATGATTAGGTATCTGCATCGCTCAGTATTCTAGGAAAATAAAAAATCATTAGTACTAAAAATTGCCTCAAAGATTACAATAAATGTCAAACATAATAATAATGTCAGTATCGCCCAATATTCTAGGAAAGAAAGAAAATTATAAGTGAGTACTAAAGGTAAAAAGAATAAGTATACAAGAAATTTAATATTGAATGTTATTTTCCAGGACCATCAACTACGTCAAGAAGCGGACAGGGCCAAGAGAAAGTTGGAGACGGAACTGCAGGATGTGAAGGAACAGCTCTCCGAGAGGAAGGCACAGGTCGAGGAGTTGCAGATCGTTTTGAGTGAGCACCACTTTACATCATCATTACTATACACCGCATAGAGTTTAAAAAATATCCAAATACTTTTAGTTGTCATTCTTTTGAACTTTATAGTCTGTCTTATATTTACCAAAGTACGCTCATTAAGTAATCTGTAAACCTGCAACGCCGTGGGTAAAAGGAAAGGTCATTGACATTGAACTCAAGTGTGTTGTTACACAGAGTAGGTAGTATGTTAGAGAAATCAAATTATTTTGAATTGATGACAACTTTTCATCCATTTAAAATAATAAATATTACAGAATTCGATAAGTCTTAGTTTTAATGATAGGAAGTAGGACCTTTTTTATACTATATAGGCTAGCGCTTGACTGTGATCATACCTGATGGAAAGTGATGATACAGTCTAAGGTGGAACGCACTTGCCTAGAAGATGATTGACTCTTGATTTGAAGGCACCCGGGTTGTAAGTGGCAGGAAAGACACTGCCTGGGAGTGTATTCCAGGCCTTTGCAGTGCGTATCAGGAACGAGGAATCAAATCGCTTCGTACGCGTCTTTGGTACGTCAACTATGTATGGAAGCCTTAAAATTAAGGATAGGATAGAGTATTAATGTTGGTGATGACTGTGAACAGCAAAACGCGAGGAGGAACTAGCAGCCGCCATGGGGCGAGTGGACGAGGAGAGCGCCCAGCGCGCCGCCGCGCAGAAAGCCGCCCGCGAGGCCGAGGCAGCCCTCGCCGAGGCGCATGAAGACCTGGAGGTGGAGCGCGCCGCCCGCACCAAGGCCGAGAAGCTGCGGAGGGACCTCAACGAGGAGTTGGAGGCGCTGAAGAGCGAGCTCCTCGACTCCCTTGACACTACTGCTGGTGAGTTGTTGCCGCTATTTGGGGGGAACTTCTGGGGGGCTAAGATTGTCGCCACGAGATAATTTTGTCGATTCCAAATCGATAGAGACAAAATTTTCTCGTGACGTGCATCTTACAAGGATTTTTATCTGGACTGCTTCTTTATAATGCTTGTTAGTAAGTACTGAGAATTGGGACGCATGACTTGGCTAATTAAGTCTGAAAGACATGAAGGTCAAGGTGTCTGTGTGGAGATTACTACTTTTTAAATTAGGCCATCCCTGTTTATGGATACCGTTGTGAAAGATACATTGCTGGTTTTGAACGCGCTAAATTTCTAGTTTTAGAGTCTCTACTAGAACGGGATTGCAACCAATGTTCAATTATATTTGTTTACAGCACAACAAGAGCTCCGTTCGAAGCGGGAACAGGAAGTGGCGGTCCTGAAGAGGAGCCTGGAGGAGGAGGCGAGCGCTCACGAGGCCGCGCTCGCCGAGCACCGCCACAAGCACTCGCAGGAGCTGCAGGCGCTCAACGAGCAGCACGAGCAGCTCAAGAAGGCTAAAGCCGGTGAGTGCGTGCCACTTGTCGCTTCATAGTGCAGCAGAGCAGGTAGCGGTATAAACGCAGCCTGGAGGAGGAGGCGAGCGCCCACGAGGCCGCGCTCGCCGAGCACCGCCACAAGCACTCGCAGGAGCTGCAGGCGCTCAACGAGCAGCACGAGCAGCTCAAGAAGGCTAAAGCCGGTGAGTGCGTGCCACTTGTCGCTTCATAGTGCAGCAGAGCAGGTAGCGGTATAAACGCAGCCTGGAGGAGGAGGCGAGCGCCCACGAGGCCGCGCTCGCCGAGCACCGCCACAAGCACTCGCAGGAGCTGCAGGCGCTCAACGAGCAGCACGAGCAGCTCAAGAAGGCTAAAGCCGGTGAGTGCGTGCCACTTGTCGCTTCATAGTGCAGCAGAGCAGGTAGCGGTATAAACGCAGCCTGGAGGAGGAGGCGAGCGCCCACGAGGCCGCGCTCGCCGAGCACCGCCACAAGCACTCGCAGGAGCTGCAGGCGCTCAACGAGCAGCACGAGCAGCTCAAGAAGGCTAAAGCCGGTGAGTGCGTGCCACTTGTCGCTTCATAGTGCAGCAGAGCAGGTAGCGGTATAAACGCAGCCTGGAGGAGGAGGCGAGCGCCCACGAGGCCGCGCTCGCCGAGCACCGCCAGAAGCACTCGCAGGAGCTGCAGGCGCTCAACGAGCAGCACGAGCAGCTCAAGAAGGCTAAAGCCGGTGAGTGCGTGCCACTTGTCGCTTCATAGTGCAGCAGAGCAGGTAGCGGTATAAACGCAGCCTGGAGGAGGAGGCGAGCGCCCACGAGGCCGCGCTCGCCGAGCACCGCCACAAGCACTCGCAGGAGCTGCAGGCGCTCAACGAGCAGCACGAGCAGCTCAAGAAGGCTAAAGCCGGGGTTCAATCAGCGAAGACGCGCCTCACGTCCGTTTCGAGATATCGTCGAAATTCGCATGGCGGCCATTTTGAATTCGCCATTTTGAAAAATTTTTCAGTTTACTGCCAATTGGATGATGTTTCGAGTTTGGTCGAGCACCCCCCGCCCATCTTCAATAGCCTGGCTGTGCTCTTCATCCGTCTCCGAAATCCTTAATCATCAGCTCTCTCCGTATTTTTGTTCCGAATGATTTTCCGAACTGTTCAGGAGAGGTGATCAATGAGTCAATCCCGTAATTTTTTTTCAATTTAGTTCAATTGAGACTCTTGTCGATCTTAATCCCGTAATTTTTTTTCAATTTCGTTCAATTGAGACATGAAATGAGTATTGAGCAATCCTCGGCTTTCTGTGGCAATCGCAAGAACCATTTATTAAATCCTTTAAAAAGTTTTAAATTTCCGATAAAATTCTAAATTTAAAACACAAGAAAGAATTACATTTCTTTCGACACATTCGCTAACCTGTCAAAACATCAATCTTTTAGAAACTTGTCACTCGCGTAGCAATACTTTTGTGTGTTTATTTACCGGAAATTTTTAATGTACATATTACTTTTAGGTGCTTTTATCATTGTTGAAACATCGATTGCGTTATTTTTAGGCTCTTTTTACTTCTTTTTTTAAACCATGGCCAACACAAAGGAACGTAGGGAAAAGAATGTGAAGTTCGGTTTGTCGAAAGACGACAACTTCGAAGTAGAAAATGAGGTCCCTCACGAAGAGGGTGGCGGATTCCATTCCACCCGCGATTACTGGCAGACCATCTGTAACTCTTCGCCGAGGGAACAGAAACAGGATTATGAATATAAATGTTAGCCCAAATATCCTGAATGTTGTCATACGTTTTCGTAGATTTTTTGGCAATTTAGTCGTGGATTTGGTAAATGTTTGTTCTGCGCGTCTAGTCTTTTTTATTATTTATTATTACATAATATCCTTACTAAACTTACAGCTTACACCAAATCGTTTAGCAAGTCAGAGACCGAATATAATAGTAAATTACATAATTACAATTTATAGGTTTTTAAACATGAAATAAACTTATTCAAACTTACATTAAACAGATCTAGACTTCTTGCAGCTTCTGTTTACTCAATGCCCTGCAGTGGTAGCAATAACATACATCAACTAATTAACAAAAAATCTTCAACTCTCATCAAACTACTGTTGAATACATCCATTCCAATTAAAAATTTAAGACTTACATGGTTTTCTCATGAATACCATTATCAGAACTGGACTAAATTGAAATGGGACCACACGGGAAGCGTCAGCTTTCTTTAAAAAAAGTCAAAAGTTAGGAGGTAACAAACATTAAAAAAAAACCAGTCGAATTGAGTACCTTATCCTTGCTTGAAGTCGGTTGAAAATTATCTTTACGCGCACATTTTAGCCCCGACGGTTTAAATATCCGTACTTAAAATCTTCTATATATTGAGGTATGTATCCGTTACACATTAAACTAGCCACACAAGTTTTTCGGGCATTTAGTTGTTTGATGTTTGATGTTACCAAATGTTGATAATATATTTATTTGTACTAGCTCTGGAGAAAGCCAAGCAAGCGTTGGAGGCGGAGAACGCGGATCTCGCAACGGAGCTGAAATCTGCCAGCGCGGCCAAAGCGGACGGCGAGCGGAGGCGGAAGCAGGCGGAGGCACAGCTGCAGGAGGTCACCGCCAAACTGCAAGACGTGGAACGCGCCAGGTGACACTCAGCTACTCTTAACTCAACCTTATGGTCCGGTCAATTTAGACAATTGAAATAAAGAAAATTCCGAAAGAGCCAAATCTTCGTAGAGACCTTAGGTTTACCACAAGGAATAAGTCAAAAGTCCCCATCAATCCTATGTGTGCAACAAAAGTTAATCGGGGTCAAACGTCAAAATTTGAGGTTTTTTGGATTTTTCTCGAAAACGGTAAGTTTTCTCAAAAATAACTTCAGGTCAAAGTTGTAGATCTTAAAATTATCTACATAAATAGTGCTTATGATTTTTTCCTAAGAGTTAACATTCCTTAGATATCGCGATTCTAAGAGTCACAGATCCTTGTGGTAAACCTAAGGTCTGGAGCGCCGTGAGCCGTGCGCGCAGTCGCACCACGCTCACTTGGAGCTGGTGTACTTGGTGACGGCCCTCTACTAAGATTTGGCTCTGTCGGAATTATTGTTATCTGACCACTATTTTTATGTCTAACTTGACCGGATTATTAAGGCTATCTACCTTGTCCAATTGTTGTTTTCGTGGTCTCAACTCTTGTTTATGTCTCACTAACAAGCGTGGATCTTCTCTTAGTATCAGAGGGGTTGGCCATATTACTACGCTGACCGAGTGCGCGTTATCAGGTTTCGCATACCTTTGGAAACATTATTTTCAGGCATGCAGGTTTCCAGATTGAGGCATGATAGTTTCTTCAATGTTAGCTAATATTTAATTCATGCAAACACTCATCATTCCGAAAGTTAGAGATGTTTAGGTAGAAGTGTCCGACCTAAAGAGTAAAAAATTAGTGCTGTATTCTATTTTTCAAATCTTCATCTGTTCTTTTCGTGTGTGCTCGAGATTCGAACCACTGAATTTCTGACGAGAGGCAGACAACTGAACCGATGGGCTGCCATTCAGGATTTATGTCTATAATTTTTATCTTAATTTAAAAAAAAGATTCCGACGAATTGAGAACCTCCTTTTTTTTGAAGTCGGTTAATAAATGTGGGATTAGCTCAAAAGACAAGTTACGGGATGCTTTTAAATCAACGTTTATTAAAGTTTTTGGTTAGAGCCTACATCACACGGTGTCACATCCTATAGACTGATTTCATACATCTCACTTCTTCCTTCCTCTCACATAACTGTCTCTTTTACACAATTCCTTTTCACACCGTTCCGTTTTCCACATATATACAACTTAATGGTTTGTGGCTGAGGCGAAGTGTGAAACGATAATTGTCGCGTGCAGGTCAGAGCTGGCCGACAAGTGCATTCGCCTGCAAAGCGAGGCGGAGCAGGCGCTGCAGCAGCTAGAGCAAGCCGAGCTCAAGGCGTCCGCGGCCGCCAAGCAGGCTGCAACCGCGGGCGCGCACCACGCCGAGCTGCAGGTACGAACAGTCCGGTCAAGACATTCGAAGTTACATAAATTCCCACCAAGCTGAAAATCGGTAAGATTGTTTAAAATATCATTAAAAATAAAATTTGAAAGTTTTATAGGAATACTGGGGAAACCACGTTAAAAAAAACGCGCTAAGTACACTACCTCATAGGTGGCGAGGAAACGTGTGCATATTATGACGATTATACAACTTTTACAACTTTTTGAATCGTTATTTCTCAAAAACGGAGGCTCGTAGAAAGAAAAGTATTAA
Source organism: Coenonympha arcania (assembly GCA_036785405.1). NCBI lineage: Eukaryota > Metazoa > Arthropoda > Insecta > Lepidoptera > Nymphalidae > Coenonympha > Coenonympha arcania. The sequence goes on along the minus strand of CM072066.1, from coordinate 16,629,734 downwards.
TAAATTTTTTGTAGATAATTTTATGATCTACAATTTTTGTCTGAGGTATTTTTATGAAAAACCTTACCGTTTTGCTGAAAATTGCGAAAAAGTAATTTTTTTTTTACCTTTGACCTTGAATAAAAATTTTTCCTTACAGGGGAAAGATGGGGAACTCAACAAATTTTGTTTATAATGATATTTTAAACAATCTTACTGATTTTCAGCTTGGTGGGAATTGATGTAACTTTACTCTTATTTTTTGGTCTAATTTAACGGGACTAGAATCTTGATGAAAATTATAACCATCTGTAGAACCGAAAAGTGCTCCGGAGACGATCATGATGATCGTCTACAGAGGCAAATGAAGCTATTGTCATTCGCAACTACGCGATGGAAGTTTTGATTGAAGGCCATTGACAATCGCGAATGACGCAACCCTAGTTGTGCGATTGACAGAATTCGGTATTTGCCGGTGTTGGTGGCAATAGGGAAATTTCCCTCCAGGCAGATGTTATGCCTGGGGACCGCTTGTGATCCGAGCGTGTGACGTCAGAACTTCTATATATAGCACGCTCGTCGAAAGCTCCGTCAGCGTGTGCTAGGGTACGCCATCTATCGTCAGCTATCCAAGACCGCTACAGGTAGATCGCTCGCTACTCGAGAAACATGGCGAGCAATTGACGCATCGATTGAAACTCTAGCATTAATTTTACTTTAGCAATTAAAACTGTTAATCACATTACTATTGACGAATGATCGTCTCAACCTAAGAAGATGATGAAGACCTCCTTTAATGATCTTCACGATTTTACGCTGGTTGTTACAGTGATTTATTCGGACTTTTAATTTTATCATTCACCTGGTTAAAGGTTGGAGCCTGCCAACGTCCATCATTCTTTGTGGCACGTTGAATTCTCATATCTAAAAGACTAGACCTCATAATTGTTATCTATCAGGCAAGGTTGTTGTCTAGTATCTTGAAATTAAAATTTACCTCATATATATTAAAATGAGTCTGGAAATATAAGTAGCTCTTTACTTTCTGCTGCCTTAAATCCTGTAAATTGTGAACGGATGTTCTGTCTCAGGCATTGCTAGAAGAAGAAACCAAACAGAAGCTGGCGCTGCAGTCGCGGCTGCGTAACGTTGAACAACAGCTGGAGCAGGCCAGAGATCAGCTCGAGGAAGAAGAAGAAGCGAAGAAGAACCTCGACAAGCAGGTGAGAGATGATGAGAAATTCCATAACTCCTCCATAACTACCAGATTCGTATCAATCAATCAATCAATCAGTTTATTTGCGTAAAAACATGTCAAATACAGATGTTATTACAAATATTCTTTAATATCATTATAACATTTTTCCATAAGATATTCGTTCAGTCTCCTTGTAAATATAATATTTAGCGTCAATTTTTCAGTCTTTTGGTAACTTATTATAAATTTTTACTGCCATACAATAAGGGCTTTTCATGAATGTGCTGCAGCACAGTTTCCCTTTACATAGTTTCTCGGGATATCTATATATGCGAGTAGAGCATATTATAACTATTCCTTGTTTGGACTGTTTTTCGTGGTGATATTTTCAAAGGAGCGCTTATAAGTAAGTCTTACTTAAATTACACTAGCGGCACGCTATGATGGCCGGTTTGACACATTACAATAGTCAATAAATACATAAATTTTGAGTCCTAAACCTAAAACTACATTCGATAAAATTTATGAATCTCTGCACATCACTATCGTCAATAAAGTAATACAATTATTTCCTTCAAAGTCGTTATCAATTAATACGGAACTTCATGAGCGGACAAACGTCAAACCGGCCATCATAGCGTGCCGCTAGTTTAATTAGGGTTTTATATTTCTGTAGTGAGGTTAGATTTGGTTCCATTTAGCCGGTGCCTTGGTGTGTGTGTGTGTGTGTGTGTGTATCTGTCACAGGTGCGTGTCTGTTACTCATTGTCATAGTCACTGGGGCTGATGGGAAAAATTTGTGAGAAATGTTCCCATCCCGCCCGGTACTCGATGGCACGGTGCATAACGGGCAGGACGGGAATTTCTTTTCCATCTTGCCCGGCACCGGGCCGAGGCACCGGGCGAGATGGGACCAACCCCAAGATAATAGGTGCAGAGATCCTTATAATAGAGCTTTATTATTTACATCATTTAGATTGTTTCATTTTTATACTACGTGTTAGTTATGTTAGTCGGTTTAGTTAAGGATGTAGTAAATTAATGTAGGTGTTAGTTTTGTTACTATTTTTTTCACAGATGGATCCCATCGCCTGGGTGAAAGGGCGAAAGCCTCCTCGATCCCCTTCCATATTTCACGGTCCTTGGCCTCATACATCCAATTGTTTCCGGTTACTTCTATAATGTCATCTGACCATCTTTTCTTTGGCCTTCCTGCTTTTCTTTTGCCTTGTAGTCCTCTCCAATTTGTGACAGTTACTGTCCATCTTTGGTCTCTGCACCTGGAAACATGAACAGCAGAGATCCTAAGTGCTTGATAAATATTGGCATAACAAGGGTAATTACCAGTCAAGGCTCCGACTGAAAATCAGCGCTGTGTGCTCCCATGCTTATATGGGGCACACAGCACCATGCTGAGTTGGGGCCTTTTTCCGGGTTGTGCCACATGTGACAGGCGGTGTCTGGTGCTTCCGCCACTTGGGCAATTGTTGGTTTTTGTTGCCCGAGTGGGGGAACCTCCAGGCATTGTTTTAGTACGTAAGATGTATGTTTTTGTTACATGTGGCATTTTCTTGAAATAAAGTTTTTTTCTTTTTTTTTTCTTTGTTTCTTTCAGTATGTTTGTTTCTGGGATCCTTAGTGCTTGATAAATATTGGGATAACAAGGGTAGTTACCGGTAAGTTTGTTTCTGGCAGGTGGTAGCCCTCACGCAGCAAGTGGCCGACGCCAAGAAGAAGGCGGAGGAAGAGGCGGAGGTGGCGGCCGCGCTGGAGGAACAGCGCAAGAAGCTGATCAAGGACATGGAGGCGCTGCACCGCCAGCTCGACGAGCTCAAGCAGGCCAACGACAAGCTGGACAAGAGTGAGTAGCTCTCGCTGTACCACCATCGCCTACTACCTCATACCTGGTATACCCAAGTCTAGTAAAGAGGTTAGATAGAAGAATATATGTATACACAGGACCCAGCGGAACGCGCGAAACAATGTCGTCAGGTCACTGGTGACAAAAATATTTGTTTTCACACCAATAGTGACAGTTCTAAATCGACCGCAATATTGTCTATGGACCGCGGTCCACGCCACACATCACCTGCACACTTGTTATTAGTCCATAGTCAGAATTTCCACAGGGACGTTTTCCGCCATTAACAAACAGCGACACTTTTTTCTTGTATGAAAAAGGTGGACGTAAAATGTTCCGATGGACTCATCCCCAGGTTCATAGGTAGATAGAAGCAAAAATATGTGAAAAAAGCTCTGCCCATATACTGCATTTGCTTGCTGCTTTTCAAGAATCTGGTGTTTATCTTTAAGGTCTTTAAGTTGAATATTTCAACACCGTTAATACTTTATCCCGGCCACCGACACAAGCCGATTCCAGTCATTTCTGGCTTGTGCCACACATGCTTTCTAGTTGGGTATCGCATACTAAAGTGGTCTGATTGCAAGACTGTCTTAACCAAAAATACATGATTAATGTTTATTTAAAGGCAAAAAGAAGATTCAGGAAGAGCTGGAGGACACGAACATTGAACTGAAGGCGCAGCAAGCCAAGGTGCTCGAACTGGAGAAGAAGCAGAAGAACTTCGATAAGGTATTGTTTTGTTGATATTAGCAATTACTATATCCCAAAAATAGGGACGAAGTATCAGCTGTTAATAATGGAAAGAATATTAAATGTTTAATTTGGTACTGAAAATTTACTAGTGCTTTAAATTTGCACAATCATGTACGCATAACCATAAAGCATTAAGAGTAATAGAAATCAGTGATGTCCCTCGTAGTTTTTTTGCTTTTCGGCGTAAATATATTATAAATTCAGACGCGGAGCTTGAAACTGTCAACTCAATGGTGAAGCAATGTAGAGTTCAGGGACAGCCCCCATTTCCCATGACCAAATCAACTATACGGTTATGGAGGCCAAATCGCAGAAGGGCGCCCGTTCGGCAATCTACAAGAGGATTGCTCTCGCTCCTTGTTCCTATGCGCTCATTCTGGGTCGGACAAAACAATGGCGGGCTCGCCTAGCGACATCCCGGTCCCTAGCAAGTATTGACTCCCTACAAGTTGTTTCCTCTCGCTCCTTGTCCCTATAACTCACTCTCCCCATTCTGGGGCAGGACGATACAAAAGACGGACTCGCCGCGCCGTCGCTGTCCACAGCATAAATTCTCTGTTCAATTCAAGCCGCTTCGCCTCTTATGCCACGCGTGCGCGAACTCCCGTAGCTTTCCGAAGTTGGCCGCCGAACCCACGAGATCCTGATAGTAAACTGGGCCAGAAACTTCGCGAACCAGCACCGGAGGTTCTCGTATAAGGAGCACTCCCACAAGACATGGTGGAGGTTCTCCTCCGCCAGTCCGCAGAAAGTGCCCTAGCAAGTATTGTAGAATTAGTGGACAATTCCTGGCTCTTGGTTTGGAAATGTATCGTTGGTTGGTGCGCAGGTGGTGGCCGAGGAGCGCGCGGTGGCGGAGAGGAACGCGGCGGAGCGGGACGCCGCCGAGCGCGACGCGAGAGACAAGGAGACGCGGTTGCTCTCGCTCACCAGGGAGCTCGACTCTGCTGCCGAGAGGGTGAGTCATATACATTTTTACAACCTTATTTGTATTTGACTAGCAATGTATGATTTGTCCGGGTAAAGGTAGGTCACTGTACCATATCCATCCATCATATCATACATCATATCCATGTGTTACTACTCAGTAACGCAAGATTGTCACGTCACTAAACTTTTGACGTGACAACGTCTTATAATTCGATAGAGCCCGCTGTACGCACGAAAAAACATGACTCATCCGGCGTTACCGGCGTTACCTCGCGAGCGCGGAACGAGCGACAAAGAAGACGTTGTCACGTTCAACTATCGTCAGTAAACTGACTTTACAGACAACTAATTTTTTTAAATTTCCAGATCGAAGAACTGGAGCGATCAAAACGCGTCCTGCAGTCGGAATTGGACGAGCTGGTCAACTCTCAAGGCACTGCGGACAAGAGCGTGCACGAGCTGGAGAAGGCCAAGCGCGCGCTGGAGTCGCAGCTGGCCGAGCTGAAGGCGCAGAACGAGGAGATCGAGGACGACCTGCAGCTCACCGAGGACGCCAAGCTGCGGCTGGAGGTCAACATGCAGGCCATGAGGGCGCAGTTCGAGAGGGATCTGCAGGTGAGTGGTTCACGAGCTGGAGTCGCAGCTGGCCGAGCTGAAGGCGCAGAACGAGGAGATCGAGGACGACCTGCAGCTCACCGAGGACGCCAAGCTGCGGCTGGAGGTCAACATGCAGGCCATGAGGGCGCAGTTCGAGAGGGATCTGCAGGTGAGTGGTTCACGAGCTGGAGTCGCAGCTGGCCGAGCTGAAGGCGCAGAACGAGGAGATCGAGGACGACCTGCAGCTCACCGAGGACGCCAAGCTGCGGCTGGAGGTCAACATGCAGGCCATGAGGGCGCAGTTCGAGAGGGATCTGCAGGTGAGTGGTTCACGAGCTGGAGTCGCAGCTGGCCGAGCTGAAGGCGCAGAACGAGGAGATCGAGGACGACCTGCAGCTCACCGAGGACGCCAAGCTGCGGCTGGAGGTCAACATGCAGGCCATGAGGGCGCAGTTCGAGAGGGATCTGCAGGTGAGTGGTTCACGAGCTGGAGTCGCAGCTGGCCGAGCTGAAGGCGCAGAACGAGGAGATCGAGGACGACCTGCAGCTCACCGAGGACGCCAAGCTGCGGCTGGAGGTCAACATGCAGGCCATGAGGGCGCAGTTCGAGAGGGATCTGCAGGTGAGTGGTTCACGAGCTGGAGTCGCAGCTGGCCGAGCTGAAGGCGCAGAACGAGGAGATCGAGGACGACCTGCAGCTCACCGAGGACGCCAAGCTGCGGCTGGAGGTCAACATGCAGGCCATGAGGGCGCAGTTCGAGAGGGATCTGCAGGTGAGTGGTTCACGAGCTGGAGTCGCAGCTGGCCGAGCTGAAGGCGCAGAACGAGGAGATCGAGGACGACCTGCAGCTCACCGAGGACGCCAAGCTGCGGCTGGAGGTCAACATGCAGGCCATGAGGGCGCAGTTCGAGAGGGATCTGCAGGTGAGTGGTTCACGAGCTGGAGTCGCAGCTGGCCGAGCTGAAGGCGCAGAACGAGGAGATCGAGGACGACCTGCAGCTCACCGAGGACGCCAAGCTGCGGCTGGAGGTCAACATGCAGGCCATGAGGGCGCAGTTCGAGAGGGATCTGCAGGTGAGTGGTTCACGAGCTGGAGTCGCAGCTGGCCGAGCTGAAGGCGCAGAACGAGGAGATCGAGGACGACCTGCAGCTCACCGAGGACGCCAAGCTGCGGCTGGAGGTCAACATGCAGGCCATGAGGGCGCAGTTCGAGAGGGATCTGCAGGTGAGTGGTTCACGAGCTGGAGTCGCAGCTGGCCGAGCTGAAGGCGCAGAACGAGGAGATCGAGGACGACCTGCAGCTCACCGAGGACGCCAAGCTGCGGCTGGAGGTCAACATGCAGGCCATGAGGGCGCAGTTCGAGAGGGATCTGCAGGTGAGTGGTTCACGAGCTGGAGTCGCAGCTGGCCGAGCTGAAGGCGCAGAACGAGGAGATCGAGGACGACCTGCAGCTCACCGAGGACGCCAAGCTGCGGCTGGAGGTCAACATGCAGGCCATGAGGGCGCAGTTCGAGAGGGATCTGCAGGTGAGTGGTTCACGAGCTGGAGTCGCAGCTGGCCGAGCTGAAGGCGCAGAACGAGGAGATCGAGGACGACCTGCAGCTCACCGAGGACGCCAAGCTGCGGCTGGAGGTCAACATGCAGGCCATGAGGGCGCAGTTCGAGAGGGATCTGCAGGTGAGTGGTTCACGAGCTGGAGTCGCAGCTGGCCGAGCTGAAGGCGCAGAACGAGGAGATCGAGGACGACCTGCAGCTCACCGAGGACGCCAAGCTGCGGCTGGAGGTCAACATGCAGGCCATGAGGGCGCAGTTCGAGAGGGATCTGCAGGTGAGTGGTTCACGAGCTGGAGTCGCAGCTGGCCGAGCTGAAGGCGCAGAACGAGGAGATCGAGGACGACCTGCAGCTCACCGAGGACGCCAAGCTGCGGCTGGAGGTCAACATGCAGGCCATGAGGGCGCAGTTCGAGAGGGATCTGCAGGTGAGTGGTTCACGAGCTGGAGTCGCAGCTGGCCGAGCTGAAGGCGCAGAACGAGGAGATCGAGGACGACCTGCAGCTCACCGAGGACGCCAAGCTGCGGCTGGAGGTCAACATGCAGGCCATGAGGGCGCAGTTCGAGAGGGATCTGCAGGTGAGTGGTTCACGAGCTGGAGTCGCAGCTGGCCGAGCTGAAGGCGCAGAACGAGGAGATCGAGGACGACCTGCAGCTCACCGAGGACGCCAAGCTGCGGCTGGAGGTCAACATGCAGGCCATGAGGGCGCAGTTCGAGAGGGATCTGCAGGTGAGTGGTTCACGAGCTGGAGTCGCAGCTGGCCGAGCTGAAGGCGCAGAACGAGGAGATCGAGGACGACCTGCAGCTCACCGAGGACGCCAAGCTGCGGCTGGAGGTCAACATGCAGGCCATGAGGGCGCAGTTCGAGAGGGATCTGCAGGTGAGTGGTTCACGAGCTGGAGTCGCAGCTGGCCGAGCTGAAGGCGCAGAACGAGGAGATCGAGGACGACCTGCAGCTCACCGAGGACGCCAAGCTGCGGCTGGAGGTCAACATGCAGGCCATGAGGGCGCAGTTCGAGAGGGATCTGCAGGTGAGTGGTTCACGAGCTGGAGTCGCAGCTGGCCGAGCTGAAGGCGCAGAACGAGGAGATCGAGGACGACCTGCAGCTCACCGAGGACGCCAAGCTGCGGCTGGAGGTCAACATGCAGGCCATGAGGGCGCAGTTCGAGAGGGATCTGCAGGTGAGTGGTTCACGAGCTGGAGTCGCAGCTGGCCGAGCTGAAGGCGCAGAACGAGGAGATCGAGGACGACCTGCAGCTCACCGAGGACGCCAAGCTGCGGCTGGAGGTCAACATGCAGGCCATGAGGGCGCAGTTCGAGAGGGATCTGCAGGTGAGTGGTTCACGAGCTGGAGTCGCAGCTGGCCGAGCTGAAGGCGCAGAACGAGGAGATCGAGGACGACCTGCAGCTCACCGAGGACGCCAAGCTGCGGCTGGAGGTCAACATGCAGGCCATGAGGGCGCAGTTCGAGAGGGATCTGCAGGTGAGTGGTTCACGAGCTGGAGTCGCAGCTGGCCGAGCTGAAGGCGCAGAACGAGGAGATCGAGGACGACCTGCAGCTCACCGAGGACGCCAAGCTGCGGCTGGAGGTCAACATGCAGGCCATGAGGGCGCAGTTCGAGAGGGATCTGCAGGTGAGTGGTTCACGAGCTGGAGTCGCAGCTGGCCGAGCTGAAGGCGCAGAACGAGGAGATCGAGGACGACCTGCAGCTCACCGAGGACGCCAAGCTGCGGCTGGAGGTCAACATGCAGGCCATGAGGGCGCAGTTCGAGAGGGATCTGCAGGTGAGTGGTTCACGAGCTGGAGTCGCAGCTGGCCGAGCTGAAGGCGCAGAACGAGGAGATCGAGGACGACCTGCAGCTCACCGAGGACGCCAAGCTGCGGCTGGAGGTCAACATGCAGGCCATGAGGGCGCAGTTCGAGAGGGATCTGCAGGTGAGTGGTTCACGAGCTGGAGTCGCAGCTGGCCGAGCTGAAGGCGCAGAACGAGGAGATCGAGGACGACCTGCAGCTCACCGAGGACGCCAAGCTGCGGCTGGAGGTCAACATGCAGGCCATGAGGGCGCAGTTCGAGAGGGATCTGCAGGTGAGTGGTTCACGAGCTGGAGAAGGCCAAGCTGGCTAGTTTTTTCTGACTCGTTCAAGCCTACATACAAATCTTCAGCGTCTTGTGATGATATGAAAGTAACTGTTGGATGTATGTTTGCAGGCGAAGGAGGAAGCGGGCGAGGAGAAGCGGCGCGGCATCGTGAAGCAGCTGCGCGAGCTGGAGAGCGAGCTGGAGGAGGAGCGCAAGCAGCGCGCCGCCGCGCTCGCCGCCAAGAAGAAGCTGGAGGCCGAGCTCAAGGACAACGAGCAGGCGCTGCACCTCAACAACAAGGTACCGCTCGCACTGCCTTACTGGCCTACTGGTAAATCCTCTTGCGTGGGTTCGATTCCCGGGTCAGATCTCTTATCTGTCTATCATACCGACCAAATTAAAAGGGTCATTAATTATCGCCTCTAATTAGCAGATATTAAAATGTCACGAAATCAACCTCTTTTTATGTTTCGCAATGACGATTTCCGTGCAAATCTTAACCACAAGATAATATTATAAAAATAATAGATCAGGAAGTATATAGGCTTTAGGGTGCTAGACTACCGAGGACGGTCGTGGTACATACTACGACGTTGAAATTCAAGCTTGATATTATTTGTAACATTGATATTATTTAAGAAATTGTATATAATGACATTTTTTTTTTTGAAAAGAGCAAGTGCCGAGTTTCTTGTCAGTTCTTCTCGGTGCAAACCTGCTTTCCGAACCTGGCGGTAGAGTTTTGACTTTTCATAACAGCTTATTAATTGGGCCTATGTGAAAATAAAGATTTTTCATTTTCATTTTCATTTTCAAGCAATTCCATTGGGTATGCCAAACACACTAAATAGAATTGCTTGATTTTCATAAGCTTTTATAACTATGAAACGAAAATAAAGCGACTAACGGTAAATCTGATACAAAACATAGCATGCACGTATGCTATGTTTTGTGGTCGAGACGAGACGAGATCAATGGTTATCCTCATTGCTTAATGGCACGCGAATCAACTTTCAGCTAAAAGAAGACGCAATCAAACAAGCGAAGAAAGCGGCCGCGCAGCTGAAAGAGGCGCTGCGCGAGGCGGAGGAGGCGCGCAGCGGCAAGGAGGAGGCGGTGGCGCTGGCGCGCGAGGCGGAGCGACGCGTCAAGGCGCTGGAGGCCGAGGCCATGCAGCACGCCGAGGAGCTGGCGGCCGCCGAGCGCGCGCGCCGCCACGCCGAGGCCGAGCGCGACGACCGCGACGACGAGCTCACCGCCGCCGCCGCCAAGGTACCCTCCACCACCTGCACCGGTATCGCGTCGAGGCGCTGGAGGCCGAGGCCATGCAGCACGCCGAGGAGCTGGCGGCCGCCGAGCGCGCGCGCCGCCACGCCGAGGCCGAGCGCGACGACCGCGACGACGAGCTCACCGCCGCCGCCGCCAAGGTACCCTCCACCACCTGCACCGGTATCGCGTCGAGGCGCTGGAGGCCGAGGCCATGCAGCACGCCGAGGAGCTGGCGGCCGCCGAGCGCGCGCGCCGCCACGCCGAGGCCGAGCGCGACGACCGCGACGACGAGCTCACCGCCGCCGCCGCCAAGGTACCCTCCACCACCTGCACCGGTATCGCGTCGAGGCGCTGGAGGCCGAGGCCATGCAGCACGCCGAGGAGCTGGCGGCCGCCGAGCGCGCGCGCCGCCACGCCGAGGCCGAGCGCGACGACCGCGACGACGAGCTCACCGCCGCCGCCGCCAAGGTACCCTCCACCACCTGCACCGGTATCGCGTCGAGGCGCTGGAGGCCGAGGCCATGCAGCACGCCGAGGAGCTGGCGGCCGCCGAGCGCGCGCGCCGCCACGCCGAGGCCGAGCGCGACGACCGCGACGACGAGCTCACCGCCGCCGCCGCCAAGGTACCCTCCACCACCTGCACCGGTATCGCGTCGAGGCGCTGGAGGCCGAGGCCATGCAGCACGCCGAGGAGCTGGCGGCCGCCGAGCGCGCGCGCCGCCACGCCGAGGCCGAGCGCGACGACCGCGACGACGAGCTCACCGCCGCCGCCGCCAAGGTACCCTCCACCACCTGCACCGGTATCGCGTCGAGGCGCTGGAGGCCGAGGCCATGCAGCACGCCGAGGAGCTGGCGGCCGCCGAGCGCGCGCGCCGCCACGCCGAGGCCGAGCGCGACGACCGCGACGACGAGCTCACCGCCGCCGCCGCCAAGGTACCCTCCACCACCTGCACCGGTATCGCGTCGAGGCGCTGGAGGCCGAGGCCATGCAGCACGCCGAGGAGCTGGCGGCCGCCGAGCGCGCGCGCCGCCACGCCGAGGCCGAGCGCGACGACCGCGACGACGAGCTCACCGCCGCCGCCGCCAAGGTACCCTCCACCACCTGCACCGGTATCGCGTCGAGGCGCTGGAGGCCGAGGCCATGCAGCACGCCGAGGAGCTGGCGGCCGCCGAGCGCGCGCGCCGCCACGCCGAGGCCGAGCGCGACGACCGCGACGACGAGCTCACCGCCGCCGCCGCCAAGGTACCCTCCACCACCTGCACCGGTATCGCGTCGAGGCGCTGGAGGCCGAGGCCATGCAGCACGCCGAGGAGCTGGCGGCCGCCGAGCGCGCGCGCCGCCACGCCGAGGCCGAGCGCGACGACCGCGACGACGAGCTCACCGCCGCCGCCGCCAAGGTACCCTCCACCACCTGCATTTGCACCATGACCCCACCCACCGCCCTTGGAGACCCTTGGACTGAATCGCGGAAGTCGCTCATCCGGTGAAACAGATGCCTGCTTGATTTTCCTATCGGTTCTTTCTGCCTTGCCCTGCCTTATCTCTTGTGTCAGTCTGGCCTTTCGAACGCCTAACTTACTATTAAACAGTTTTGGCTACTCAATTCCTGAACAACGGCGCGCACCAGGCACATTTAGTGGAGGATACTCGATGGTTTGATGCTTCCCCCTTCTCGAACATTTAGCACGTTGCTTCTTAGACTAAGATTATAAAGGTGGAAATTAAGTATTATGTAAGTTGTAACACCATCGCCTTTCCTCCAGGTGACGCTGCTGGTGGATGAAAAGAAACGGTTAGAGGCGAGGATAGCGGCGCTCGAGGAGGACCTGGACGAGGAGCAGTCCAACAACGAGATCATCAACGACAGGCTGCGGAAGTCGCAGGTGTGTGCTTGTACAGGTTACGCTGACATATCTACGAGGCATTACTGATACCATACACAATCGAAATGTTCCTGTACCGTTTATCTCACTGAGACGTTATAGTTTTTTTTTAGTAGACGTCATCCGTGGAAATCACACGTTACCCACTATGTAACAACTTTCCATCAAAGCAACAGCAAAACTACCCAAAGTGGATATTAACAATGATTTTCATGGAATTGAACCTAAAGAGAGTAGTAGAGAAATTGCAACACTCATTACAGGCCTTTAGGGCTTTACAAAAACTTGATGTTTAAAATATTGTGTGACCAGAAATTTTTTCTTAGAAAGACGTTGTGAAATCCTGAAAATAAGGAAATGTAAGTGTGGTTAAAGAAGCTCTTTAAGTGTAGGTTAGGCATGATTCAGCAATCAATTGATCGAGTGTTTATTTAATGAGTCGCGCGATATTTACAAATTGTAAATGCTTCCAGAACCAAATCGACCAGCTCACGATGGAGTTGGGCACAGAGAAGGCTGCGACGCAAAAGCTGGAGAGCAGCAAACTGGTGCTGGAGAGGCAGAACAAGGAGCTCAAGGCCAAGCTCGCCGAGCTGGAGACCGCTGGACGCGCCAAGACCAAGGTCAGTAGTCCGGGTCAACTTAACGGTTCCACACAGCATCGCGCCGGAACGCTCAATCGCTTGGCGGTGCGTCTTCGCCGTTAGGTTGGTAAGTAGCCACGGCTAAAGCCCCCCGATCAGACCAGACGGAGCCAATTATGAAAAATTAAGTGGCCCGCTCCAATCCAAGCGGACACCGACTGCACTAGAAAGAGGTCGTCAAAATAGTCTTGGATGAATATCCTTTGTGGGAAATGTTGCCTGTGTATGTAGCACAGAATACTGTGACAGCACAGAAGGTTCACTTTATAAAATGATTTAAATAAATAGTGACTCTAGCAATGAAACAATAAAGTGCAATTCAGTTCGCTTATACCTACGTCTTTATTAAGCTAAATGTATCTCCTCTGTCACTTCATAAACCCCTTCTTATAAAACCGCAGTGAGGTTTTCAGTATGCACTTGTAGCCTTTGCACCAACCTCCTCCTCGGTCGTCGACTTCATAACTAAAGGTCGTGTCCGCACTGCACTTCCTTCTTTTTTTTTTTTTTTTTTTTTTTTTTTTTTTTTATTGTAGATAGGCTTGCGCTTGACGACAATCATGCCTGATGGAAAGCAATGATGAGGTCTAGGATGGAGCGCGCTTGCCTAGAAAATGCCTATTCACTCTTCTCTTGAAGGCACCTAGATTGTACTTGGCTGGAAACACGGAGGCTGGAAGGGCGTTCCACACCTTAGCGGTTCGTATCAGAAACGTGGAGGAAAAACGTTTCGTGCGAGTTTGTTGGACGTCAACCACATAAGGATGCCACCGCTCTCGGCGTCTTGCAGTCCTATGGTAGAAAGGTGAAGGAGGTACAAGGTTATGTAGTTCCTGAGCACACTCACCAAAGTATATCCTGTAAAAAACCGCTAAACAGGCAACGTTGCGCCGATGTTGTAAGCTGAGCAGTTTTGCCCGCGTTAGCGATTCCTTGCCGATTATTCTGCGAGCGCGGCGATCAACTGAGTCCAATGCATCGAGCTGATACTTGGCAGAACCATCCCAAAGGTGACTACAGTACTCCATGCCGGAACGCACCTGAGCCTCATATAGCGTCAGAAGCTGTTCGGGCGTGAAGTACCGCTTAACCTTCAATATGATCTTCACCATGTCTCTCCATACGTCTCGATCTTCGGCTTTTCTGATGGCTGTTGCGAAAGGAATGCCTGTGAGTGATTTCACCTGGTCAGACCAGCGGCTAGGTGATCGGCCGCGTGGTCTTTTCCCCTCCACTTTGCCCACAACTATAAGTTTCTCCAGAATATCTGGAAGCACTGCTGTTGTTGGTGGAAGCATTTGCACCAACAGTACCAGTGAAACCCGCCTGCCTGTATTAACATAGGTGTTATTCCAGGGCGTGATCACATCGCTGGAGCTGAAGGTGTCCAACCTGGAGGAGCAGCTGGAGGCGGAGTCGCGCGAGCGCCTCGCGCAGCAGAAGGCGTCGCGCAAGCTCGACAAGAAGATGAAGGAGCTCGCGCTGCAGCTGGACGAGGAGCGCCGCCACGCCGACCAGTACAAGGAGCAGATCGAGAAGGTGACGTGCTCTAACAATAGACCCATACCCTGGAGGAGCACCTGGAGGCGGAGTCGCGCGAGCGCCTCGCGCAGCAGAAGGCGTCGCGCAAGCTCGACAAGAAGATGAAGGAGCTCGCGCTGCAGCTGGACGAGGAGCGCCGCCACGCCGACCAGTACAAGGAGCAGATCGAGAAGGTGACGTGCTCTAACAATAGACCCATACCCTGGAGGAGCACCTGGAGGCGGAGTCGCGCGAGCGCCTCGCGCAGCAGAAGGCGTCGCGCAAGCTCGACAAGAAGATGAAGGAGCTCGCGCTGCAGCTGGACGAGGAGCGCCGCCACGCCGACCAGTACAAGGAGCAGATCGAGAAGGTGACGTGCTCTAACAATAGACCCATACCCTGGACGCGGTGCCAATGATGTTTGCTTTGACACCGACAGCGTCAGTAGTAAGCCGACAGCAGTATTGTCTATAGACCGCGGTCCCCGCCACAGATGGCCTATAGTCTACGCGCACGTTTACATGGAGACTGTGGCGTATTATGGCGGTTCCCAATATTCTACTAGAAATTTTACATAACTTGTATGAAGCTTGTGTCACATTGATATCTCTTGTAGTGCAAATAGAAGATAGATAGAATATTGGGAACCGGCGTTAGTGGGAAATTTTGACAGACGGCTCTACTGTCTTCTTATGAGATTTGTATCTTTACGCAAATCTTCCTCATACTTTCTTTTAGTATGAAGAAGATTTGCGTAAAATGTTCTAATGACCATATCCTCAGGTTCCTTATCGTGCGTGCCGTTCTGTTGTACGCTAAGGTTTTGAGTACAGTCTGCTTAACAATAAGTTGTGTAACGCTGTGTGCTTTGTGCAGATGAACGCGCGAGTGAAGGCGTTGAAGCGCGCCGTGGACGAGGCGGAGGAGGAGGTGCAGCGCGAGAAGGTCGGCAAGCGCAAGGCGCAGCGCGAGCTCGAGGACCTGCTGGAGACGCACGAGACCCTCGCGCGGGAGTGCTCCAACCTGCGGAACAAGCTCAGGTATGTGTCCGCTCGCCACGACACAACCACTGTCCTGTGCAACCAGCGTCACCTCACTGAAGCGCGCCGTGGACGAGGCGGAGGAGGAGGTGCAGCGCGAGAAGGTCGGCAAGCGCAAGGCGCAGCGCGAGCTCGAGGACCTGCTGGAGACGCACGAGACCCTCGCGCGGGAGTGCTCCAACCTGCGGAACAAGCTCAGGTATGTGTCCGCTCGCCACGACACAACCACTGTCCTGTGCAACCAGTGTCACCTCACTGAAGCGCGCCGTGGACGAGGCGGAGGAGGAGGTGCAGCGCGAGAAGGTCGGCAAGCGCAAGGCGCAGCGCGAGCTCGAGGACCTGCTGGAGACGCACGAGACCCTCGCGCGGGAGTGCTCCAACCTGCGGAACAAGCTCAGGTATGTGTCCGCTCGCCACGACACAACCACTGTCCTGTGCAACCAGTGTCACCTCACTGAAGCGCGCCGTGGACGAGGCGGAGGAGGAGGTGCAGCGCGAGAAGGTCGGCAAGCGCAAGGCGCAGCGCGAGCTCGAGGACCTGCTGGAGACGCACGAGACCCTCGCGCGGGAGTGCTCCAACCTGCGGAACAAGCTCAGGTATGTGTCCGCTCGCCACGACACAACCACTGTCCTGTGCAACCAGTGTCACCTCACTGAAGCGCGCCGTGGACGAGGCGGAGGAGGAGGTGCAGCGCGAGAAGGTCGGCAAGCGCAAGGCGCAGCGCGAGCTCGAGGACCTGCTGGAGACGCACGAGACCCTCGCGCGGGAGTGCTCCAACCTGCGGAACAAGCTCAGGTATGTGTCCGCTCGCCACGACACAACCACTGTCCTGTGCAACCAGTGTCACCTCACTGAAGCGCGCCGTGGACGAGGCGGAGGAGGAGGTGCAGCGCGAGAAGGTCGGCAAGCGCAAGGCGCAGCGCGAGCTCGAGGACCTGCTGGAGACGCACGAGACCCTCGCGCGGGAGTGCTCCAACCTGCGGAACAAGCTCAGGTATGTGTCCGCTCGCCACGACACAACCACTGTCCTGTGCAACCAGTGTCACCTCACTGAAGCGCGCCGTGGACGAGGCGGAGGAGGAGGTGCAGCGCGAGAAGGTCGGCAAGCGCAAGGCGCAGCGCGAGCTCGAGGACCTGCTGGAGACGCACGAGACCCTCGCGCGGGAGTGCTCCAACCTGCGGAACAAGCTCAGGTATGTGTCCGCTCGCCACGACACAACCACTGTCCTGTGCAACCAGTGTCACCTCACTGAAGCGCGCCGTGGACGAGGCGGAGGAGGAGGTGCAGCGCGAGAAGGTCGGCAAGCGCAAGGCGCAGCGCGAGCTCGAGGACCTGCTGGAGACGCACGAGACCCTCGCGCGGGAGTGCTCCAACTTGCGGAACAAGCTCAGGTATGTGTCCGCTCGCGTATCTGTCCCGTGCGGCCAGTCTCGCCTCACTGACAGCGGTAGCATCGTTTCATCAATTAAAAAAAAAAAAAAAAAAAAACACTGCTGTCTACAATCAAAGCTGGACTCCACTTGGCAGCACTGCATTGCAACGGAGTAGCGTGTCCCGTAGGAGGTACGGGCCTCGAGGCTTGCTTCCTCACTCGGGTCATGTGTCAAGGAACTAAGGCCTAACCTACTGGAAGTATGCAAATGATTGTCTCGCGATAACTTCTCTGCTAGGATACCAGTAGCAGTACCATCTTCCCCGTAGGGAGCTAGACCCTTCAGGAGGTAAGAGGCTAAGGCCTCGCTGTCCTGGCTTGTGGCCTATTGGAGTGTGTTGTTGGTAGCCCCGCGCGAGCGGCAATCATCGAGTAATGTTTATATGTAACTTGTCAAGTGACATATATCAAGGAACTTGATAGATTTTTGTGTACTCTGAAAAACTCTGGCTCTTATTTATTTGGAATATTTGTTATCTCATGTAAGAATATAACAAAATTCATGTTTTATTTACTATAAAGCAATATATTTTCCACTTATTCCTTTTATTCGAAATATATTTTAAATGTAGTTTATTTATTGTTAATATAATATTATTGTGTGTATCTCAATTTCTAAGCGAATGACGGTTGCGCAGGCCCGCGGTATCGGACGATAGCGAATAGTCGACCTTGGCGCGAGAGGTAACTTTTGATGGTATGAGGATCGCTTTGCAAAATCCGCATTACCAAAATATTAAACAAATATATATTTAAAACTCATCACTAATTTGAAATTTTTTATCGTTCACTGGTTATGCGTAAAAAGGGAATGCTTTGAACTTTGAGTTCATATCGATCATTAGATCATGGGAACCATTAACCGTTGCCAGATTTTGAAGGCGGTTTTGACGTTAGTGTGAAAGCTTTTTGTGTTGTCTCTCGGTTTGTTTTACTATCTATTCTCTACGTATTTATAGTTATGACTTCTTCTAATTTTATTTATTTCCTTTCCTAATTACTGTTCTAAGTTCTTCATAATATTAATTATTGAAACATTAAACATTTGAAGAATTGAGGTAGACATGTTTGTAGATGTTGTAACACTTTTAGGATATTTTGACAACTTCATTAATTATGATTTAACAGTAATATAAATAGTGGAATAGAGACTCATTTTTATCACAATCTTTTATTTCATTTGAAATGTATGGGTGAAATCTTGCTACTCAATTTTGCAGCACATATCTTGAGGAAACTAGTATACCTACTTTAGTTGTGAAAACACTGCATGGTTAGATGTATGACGTCATTCTAAATCATGGCGGAGCATCCAAAATGGCGGACTAATTATTTTGAAGCACGCACTCCTAGGATATGTATGTAATTATAATATGAAATCAAAGGGTTTGCGAAGAATAATGAGTAAAAATTGACGTATATAAACTTGTTTTTAAATGATAAGACTTATTTAGCTTAAATAATCGTTCATATTGGGATCATGCATTTATTTTTGTTTCGTACTGTGTTTAAGGTTAAGTTTTATCAAAACAAAATATTCGTGAGCCTTGTTTGAGTTGAGATGCATTAGTAACCACAGATTATTAGTAGACCTGACTCTCGCTGCTAATGCAAGCGCCTTAACGGAATAAACTAAATTGAATTGGAGCCACCTGTAAGGAACCTGAGGAATAATAATAGGGTCATCAAAACATTTTACGCACCTTCCTCATACAAGAAAATAGAACCTAGAGCCGTGGTGCCGTCTGTCAACAAAATATGGCTGAAACCATCTCCATGGAAACGTGCGTACCTACAGACTATTGACAAAGTAGTGATTTGTGGCGGGAACCGCGATTTATAGACAATACTGCTGTCGGCTTACTACTGACGCAGTCGGTGTCAAAACAAACATCTTGACACCGGTACAGTGGCGATACTTATTCACGCGGTTCGCCGCGACCAGGCTATACTTAGGTCTATTATTAGGGGGAATAGAGCTGCTAAATTAATTGGGACTCGTACAGCTTGGCAAGAACGTCTTGAAAATGAACAATTTTAGTCTATTCATAGTAGTGCCTCAATTTTTAAACAAAGTTTCTTTTCGGTGGATATCTCGCAAGGTGCTATGCGAAAATTCTATCACGAAGAAATTCTACGAAAATCTAGAATGAAAGGTTCACATTGCACTCTTACATCAGAATGGATACCACTGCATCTCACTCATATCTCGAGGTTTGCGTCGAGCTACAACACAAACTATGGTAGTGTTATCATCTCGCTGCAGACTCGGTCATAGATCATTCGAATGTTTCGCTTTTGTTAATCTGCAGTAATGCACAACTCAACAAAGAACAACAAAAGCGAAACACTCGAATGATTTATGACCGAGTCTGCAGCGAGATAATAACACTAGGTATAGGCCGACCGTTTAACTCGCGTATCGCCTGCGCGGTAAGAAGGTAGCGGGGGGGTTAGCGGATGGGTGAAAGGGGTGCGCGGAGCAGAGAGCTTACGTCAAATCCTCCGCGCACACCTTTCACCTAAAGCACGGTCGCGGAGCACGAAGAATTTCGTACATTAACCTGTTACTACCTGTCTCTGTCACTCCCGCGTCAAAATAATGCGGTCACGCTCGCACAGGACGGGGTCATTGCATCTGTGCGAGCGTGACCGCATTATTTTGACGCGGGAGTGACAGAGACAGGTAGTAACAGGTTAATGTACGAAATTCTTCGTGCTCCGCGATCGGACTTTATCCGCTAACATCTTACCGCGCAGGCGATACGGTAGTTAAACTGTCGGCCTATACTATAACATCGCCTTCCCTCCCCCAGGCGGCAAGGCGGACCCATCGGCCTGTCGGGCGCGTCTTCAACGTCGCGGGTCAAGCGGTCGTCGCTCGCGCCGGGCGCCGCGGGCGCAGCCTCCGGCGACGAGTCCTTCGACGACGGCACCGACGCCGCCAACTCGCTAGAGTGATACAGCTTCGTTTGAATTGAACTTTGCACGCGGATTTGTATGGACGATTCAGTACATACGCTTTTGTATGGATCATTTCAGTGCACAATTATGATTTTGTATGTAAGGTTCGCTTCGGTTCAAAAATGAAAGCCACCGAGTCATTGCGACAAACACTTTGTATCCGTTGAAAGTTGACAAGAGTAAAAACACTAAAGCAATAATGTATAACGAACCATAGTACAAGTGTCAAAATTTCTGCTTAAAGGCCCAGAAGCCATTTATTCTTTTCCACTGTGAGCATTTTGAAAAGGATAACTGTATAGAACTAATTTGAAGTTGAGAACAAAGAACCTAAAGTTTAAAAAGGTAGGTACAATGTACATAAATAATACAACAGAATAATGTTAAAATAAAATGTATTTCACGATAATTTACAAATACATACATACTTAAATTGAAATTAATCAATGACACAATGTGTTTTATGTTTTACTGAATCGTACATTAAAATCCTACTACAGTGTAGGCGAAAACAAACTAAAAGCAATTATTTCATGGCCTTAAATAAAAGTATTTAAGTGATACTTTTGTCACTAGTGACAAAAAAGTTACCAGAGCCTGGAGAGATTTTTGTTTAAAAAATACTCATTAGAGTGTACTACACATATTCCTGGAACAGGTTCTACTGGGAAGTGTAATATTGGTCATGTGTAACATGACAAATATTCTGTTTTCAACTCTAGTGACTTTTGTTTGGTCGATTTACTCTTGAGGCTCAGTTGATTTGAGCGGAGTGTGGCTTTCGAAGGATTGTTTTTATTTTGTTTTATCTACATCATTGTGTAAATCTCTTATATCTACTGTCGTTAATTATAAGTAAAAAAAAACTTTACGCCTGATACTGTATCTACGATTGAAATTGCGTTTTATCGAAATTAATACTGTTTCTCCATTAACAAAAAAAAATGTTTCTTAAATTTTTTGTATTGTATACATTTGATGTGATTTTTATAAAATTGTGTTATTAAATTATACATTAAATATTATAATTATAATATAGAATCGACGCAAATATTCTTGGGCTCTGTGCGAAAGAGATGGAACGATATTGTTACTTTATTTATACATGCATCTCACTTGCGCAGTGCTCAAGAAGTTTTGCGCAGAATTTGCAAGACTCGCAATACCGATTGTAAATACATGGTAAGGATATAATAATGATATACATAATTCTGTTGTACAGAATCTCTAATAATTGGCAGGTCTAAAAAAATACATAATTGATGAAGTATGGTAACCGGACGCAATGCAGTAAGAATTTTGTACTTTGACCTGTTATTACCTGTCTCTGTCATTCCCGCGTAAATATAATGCGCTCGCTTGCACCGATGCAATGTCCGCCGTTCTCAGTGGTAGGTTTGTTCTTGTTTGCATGTGTTATGTATGTAACTTATTTTTATAACCGTTTTTATATAACAATAATAATTTATTCATTAAGTTAGTAATTTTTTTTTCTACTTCAAACATTTCATAATAACTAAAATGTTTGTGACTACTTGCAGTAGGCAAAGAGGTCATTGGACAAAATTCTTACTACACCCGACTGAACTTTAGTGATAGCACAGTTTTTTCGGAGATTTTGTAAAACAGAAGGCGTATCAGTTTTTGTAATAACGATTTTTTGTACTAGGTACATTTAATAATATAATGAAAATACATACATGCACCGATTATTATTATTATTAAATTTAAACTGTTTACAATCAACGACTGCAAATAGGTGCTCATTTTTGAAATGCATTTAATGTGATGCGATGCGATGGAATACATTATCTTTAATAAAAAAAAACAGTTTTTATAATTTTTACAACTTGTGCACCGTCTATTCCATCGTTGCTACGTCACAGCATACAAAAGCGTTAAAACCCCATCCCATCCAGTTTATCAAGTCGGTCTACAAACATAATTGTATTTTAAATTAGGTACTCTAGAAACTGAGAGATAACTCTCAGTTTCTCAGTTTAAATGTATGAATAATATCCAAAAATTAGCTAAAATTACATGAGAACCAAAAAAGATTAAGAAAATTCTACAATAGTACAACTACAACTAAGGACAAAGTAAAAAAAAACATATTCTATGACAGTGATGTTTGTAAGACTTACACCCCCAACAGTTTTTTGATCTTGAGACATTCCTGTGAAATCATGTTTTTTTTCACCCATACGCACTTAGTAGCGATGGGTGAAAGTTATTAAAAAATTGTATTGGGTGATATTGGTAATAGAATTAAGGCCTTTTCACTTTTTAAGAACTTTCTATAAGAATATTCTGTCTGTAGAAATAGAAATGTAATAACAAAGAAATTGGGAGATCTAATTGAATCTATGGGTTATACAATCAGTTCCATTAGCAAATGAGTATTTCTTTAATCACTCAGACGTCATATCCTGATCTTACCAAACATCGTGAGAACATCGACAGACGAAATAGTTATTTTTGTGAAAATTTGCTAAAGCGAAAATTCTGACACAAATAAATGAAAAATAAAGAATTCGACGTATTGAGAACCTCCTCCTTTTTTTGAAGTCGGTTCAGAATCTGTTATTTTTGTGAAAATTTGCTGAAGCGAAAATTCTGAAACAAATGAAAAAAAGATGGATGACACGAACCAATCAGTAGAGGGAAAGCTCCCATAAAATCAAAATTAAATTTTGCTCTCGCTATTTTTAAAGGCAATTGTTATTATAAATCTTATAGTTAGTTCTTACAAAGTGGGCCCATATAGTGAAAGTGAAAAGTATTAAGTTAGTGGCAAATTTTTATTCGGTATTGCATTTATCGCGACTGAGTTAAAAGACTGCACGTTGCGAATATATTTTATACATTGACGATTACTGAAACACTTTATTTTTTTCCTCGAGTTTTTTTTTGGGACACTTCTTATACTCTGTAATTTTTGTTCACTTTCATGGATACACTGATCCTATATATATAAGTCTGTAGTTTTTCACGGAAATAAAACTGTAATATTAAGACTAGCAATTGCCCAGATTTCAGTCTAACCAAATCTGACTTCTGCAGTCGATTTTCCTTAAAAAATTTCAAATAAACAAACCACAAACCTCATTTTGATGATGATTACAGTAAAAAAGAAGGTAGAGCTGCTTTCGAGTGATTTCCTTCATGCATGTCAATTGATTTCTTTATTTATAGCTCAACTTCTCGAAATCAGAAGTGTCCCATCCATAGCAGGTGTAAATAAGTCATAAAAAATACACTGAGCGCTTAGTGTTGCCATAAAAATAATCCTAGTTCTAAGGACATGATACCCTTGGTTATCGTCACGGCCGATCCGCTGTGAAGAACTGTGTACTTACTGGATTTTCTTAAAAGATTTATTATTTTTGGTATAGTATAATTATTATATAATTTTTTTTATTTCACTAGATTGTATAAAAATCAATGTTGCTAAAGTCTATTGAGTATTTTTTTATCTACACATCTTTAGTTCGAAGATTTCAAAAATGTTGTCCCTTATTTCTTCTTTTCCCTATTTACTAATCACGTCAGCGAAATGTACATATGCGCTGGCGGTACATAGTGTAACGTATTTTTACACTAGCTTTTGGTATTATTATGAAGTTATGCGCTAGAAACGCCGCTCGGTTTATTCTAGATTTAGGTAAGACTTAGTAATAAAATGTGGCCTTGTTTTTTTATCGTGGG
Source organism: Coenonympha arcania (assembly GCA_036785405.1). NCBI lineage: Eukaryota > Metazoa > Arthropoda > Insecta > Lepidoptera > Nymphalidae > Coenonympha > Coenonympha arcania. The sequence continues at coordinate 16,606,313 of CM072066.1, read as the reverse complement.
ACGCGTAACTAAACTCGTGGCGTTATATTCAAACGTGTCGTGCATCTTGTGAACATTTTATACTATTGTATCCCAAGTCTTAATAATTATTGTAACGATATTATATAATTATAGTTTTTTTTTGTTTCCGAATATAATAATATAAAATTTAAATGTAAGTAAACCATTGAAGCATAAACATATTTTACATAAATATTATTATATTTAATTATTAACAATAATGATTGTAAAATTGGCCATAGGTTGTAACAAGTTATCAGTTGGTATGCCAATTAAACAATTTTTCATGATTTTTAATATCACGCCTTTTATTTATTTACTCGTGCCTATCCTTTACATAATATAAGTTTACAGACATTTAGCTGAAGTTTTATAATTGGTGAAATATAATAAATAAATATTATAAGTATTAAGCAGCTCTTCATTTGGACACTGGGCAGATCAAAACTGGTTTCGTATGAATACATTTTTTTAATAAAATAAAATGTTCAGTCTTCGACAACAGAATTGATTATAATCTGGATTTATTGTAACATTTTAAACAGTGCAATTTAACGACAGTTGAACTGGAACGTGGTCGGGACCTGCGCGGGAACAGTGAAGGCATAGCCGCCGCTTTGCTCGATACGCTTGCTCTCCCGCTGTGCCTTGCGTTGGTCGGCCAACAGGAATACAGCGTTCAGTTGCTTCTGCTGCTCCTCGGTCAGCACACTGGTCATAGCGTGGTACAGCGCCGGCTCGCTCGCGGAAAGAGCTGACAATGTGTTCTTGAATTTTATGTACTCGTCGACAGGACAATCTTTATCGTCCAAAGGTGTCGTGTAGCATTCGATAGCGGTTTCGTCGGGCTCGAAATCTTCGTCGTCGTCGTCCTCGCTGTCGTATTCCTCGATCTTGGCAGTCATGTTGATGCCTTGTTGGGCGCTGTTTTTCGACGCCATACGTGCGAGGTTCTCCAGATACTCGCTGTTCATCTGGTCGATGTCGTCATCGTCACTCGACAGCACCTCTTCGTCATCGTCTTCGTCCTCTTCCTCTGAAGATGTGTCGTCGTCCGCTTCGGCCCGCGCTTCGTAGGCGCGTTTCAAACCATCGAATAGTACCAAGCATGACGGCAGAAGTTTCGGCAAAACTTCGTCCAGGTTTGGCCTCTGCGGACCCATTTCAAGCAAGGTGCAAATACCGAGCACGCATAGCTTTCTATCGTGTAACCCCATGAAGCAGTCCGTGTCGTGGATCCACTGTTTAATGAAGTGTTGCGTAATAGACGCGTTGGGTACAGACTGCTGGAGGCTCTCGAGTATTGTGAACAGAAGGTGTGGGTTGCAGTATAAGATAGCGATAAGCACCTGCAGTAACATAGTTCTTTGTTCGGAAGTCTCGACTTTCCTTGTCAGCCTGCTCAATACAAGCTCAACAATTGATCGTAAGCAGTTGTCTATTTTACCAGAACATTGCAGAACTATAACTTCAAGAAGTTTTGCAGCATAAATTTCTGATTCGTCTTCAGCATCAGAATTGAGGACCGCTTTGGCCATGTTAAACATAGCCAGAACATGGTTCTCATTGGACAAAAAGGCATTTGTATCTACAGTTATGTAGTTGTGAAGGACTGGCATCATGTCAGTGAAATAATCATAACCGTCATTCTCAAACACCTGATACAACATCTCAAGGACTTTCCACATGTCCTCAGATATGGATTTTGCAGTTAAATTACACAATAAGCTCATGGCTTCTTCATAGTAATCTATAATATTGTGATGCAGGATATGCCCAACGACACGTAGTACAGTTTTTTCCAACTGCGCCATTATTTCGGGATTGTCCTCCATAACATTCAGTACAGTTTCCATGGTGTTGAGAAGACCCATAGCCGTCAGTGCCTTCTCGTCCGCACCGCAATCGGTCTCGATGACCTTACTGAAGGTCGTTGCTAAATGCTCCATGATCTCATAAGCCATTGGCATCAGTTGTTCAGTGTACAGGGGCACAATCTTTTGTAATACATTTGCAATATTATCGTTCTCCGTTTGGCGAATCAATTGCAACAGCTCAGTTGTTACAGCTTTGACTTGAGGCTCTAGCAATTTATGCACCTTCTCCTGTGATGATAAAAGTGTCTGGAGAGCAATAGCCGCCTCAACTTTGACAGGTAAGTCTGAATCGTTGAGCAGGCAGTTTACAGTGAGACCGAGGGCCTCTACCAGGAGCGATTCACTCTTGAAGCGAACACCAGCAAAACAGTGAAGAACCCAGCAAGCTCTGGCTCTCATGTAACCTAATTGATTACGAAATTCAGGGAAAACGTATTGACTGAGTAAGGAGTCAATCTGCTCTTTGTAGAACTTTTTCTTGATCAGAATTTCATTCAAGGTTCCAACCATGTGTAGAGCACCGTCCTTCTGTCGTGGTCCATGTTCCCCGCCTTGACCAGTAAGCACTTGCATGCAGAGATGCATCGTTCTTTCCAGCATATCTTTTCGCTTTTTGCAGCATGACATGAGGAGTGTTTGTGCAGCAGTGACAGGCGAGACGAAATCTTCAAAGATATCAAATTTGATACGTATGTACTCATGGGGGTCATTAAACCACAACTCCTCATCAGCTTCCGAATAAGACATGAGGGGGAAGAGCACATCTTGTATGATTGCAAACATATGAGGTTTTAATAATTTCCATGAGTGAGCGTGGGTGACACATTGGTCTATGTAACTTATAGTTTGTTGCAACACTCTCGGGGATATGTATACTTTCTGTCTGTATTGGTCGAGTACTCTCAGTAAAACTTCAAGGATTCCTCCGGTGAAAGTTGTTAAATACCACTCTGAAAACTGGACATACTCCTCGCGGGCGTTAACGGGACTGCCGTACCTCTCAAACAATCTGTACAGTGTGTGCACCGCCCACTTCTTGCACTTCCACCATGGCAACTCCATGCGCTCATCCTCCTCCACCTGCAGGGTGTGCTCCGGCACTGGTTGCTCCATGGCTGATCGCAGGACTTCCATCCACTTGGTAAACACCTGCAATACAAAACAAAACTCTTTATCACAGAACAAACAAAAATATAACAGTAGATGTAAGTATGTACTAGCTGTTGCCTGCGGCTCCGCCCGTGTGAATTTCAGTTTTTCATTCTCGTGGGAATGATGCATTTTTCATACATTTATATACTTAACTGTACACCAAAACAAAACAATTTACAAAAATAAAAGTACAGTAGAAACCTTATTATCAGGCCCTCAGTTATACATATTTGCAATTATCCACACTACCAAAGGATTGCAGATAGAAGTAAACATCAGAAAATGCTGTAGTAACCAAAAAAATAACTTTTAGTTTATTGTACTTATTTTGTATTGTTCGATTTTACAAAAAGGATAATTCGGGTAACCAATATCTGTTCTTCTGGTTATAAATCAGGACGTCACACATAGAATTATGTAATATGTATGCAGAAAACCTAGTTTTATACAAACATTTGTTTATCCAAATGCCTAACAGGTAGTAGTCCAGTTAATCATAATCGTAGAGGTTCTCAATAAGCATTACTTTAATAATATGACTCATAGAATTGTAGTCAGAGTTGCTACTCTAGTATCTTAAATTATGTATAAAGAGGTCATTAGGATCAGACATAAGATAACTTGAACAGATTTCCAGATGCACTCTCTGACTCATCATAACCTAGCTTAATTTTGGATCTAGAAAGCTAAAATTTTTCATAACTAAAATGAACTAAACCTAAAAGTTAAAATGAATAAAGAAATAAAACATAAACATATGTAAAGAACCAACCTCTCTGGTAATCAAGTCCAAAGGCAAAACGTATTTTATTAGGCCATAGAAACATTTGAGTATTTGCTTCTGTATGAGCACAGACTGCACGGACGGGTCTGGCTGCAGGTTAACAATGAGGTTGTACATCATCGGGAGCAACAAGTTCATAGCTTCATTCAGCGGGCCTCTCTTCTCAGAGCCGTGGTACTCGTACACTTTAATCAACTGATACAAACACAACAGCGCCCCCATCCAGCTGTTGGGCTCATGATTTTGCAAATAAATGTGAATTTTGTCGACGATCTGAGGCCATCGCGCTGGAAAGTCGTGTTTAATCATGGTCTTGAGACAGACGCATAGCTGCACCCGCAGGATGTCCGGAGCTTGCACGATCGCATCCACCATCACGTCTCGCACCATCGCGCGGTCCTGCTCGTGAATGCTGAACGGTATCGGCTCTCCTTCTTCGACTTCTTTCTCGTGCCATCCTGTCGTCACCAGATTTTTCAGATAAACGACTCCGGCTTGTCTCACTGGCAATGGAACTTCGTTTAGCATCACACTTTGAAGCAGCGATGGAGCGAATCCAATTATTTTGTGGATCCGTGCCAGCTGTTCCTCCGCCTGCTGCCTTTGATTGGGGTCAATAGTTGCACGCAAAATTTCCGTCAACTCCCTGGTGTCCATTTTAGCATAAACACTAGTCAATTTAATAAATTAATCTCTTGGCTGAAGCCGCCACCACGTGGATAGAAAAGTCAACTCAAAGTCAACTGCTCAGTGCTGCTGCTGCTGCTGACAAATGAAAACCAAAGAGTATATAATCACTACGTTTTAATGAAAACTGTCAAAATTACAAAAAAAAGCAAAAGAATCCCTTTGAAAAGAATATCGAATTAAATCTCAGACCAAGGATGGCGTCGTAGATAGATATGAACCAGCTCTCGGTAGAGAGTAGTATGTTCCTTGTGAACCAGTATAATCCATGTAGAATCAGTTTCCCCTGTTTTAATAGAGACAATAGAACTGGCTTCTTCTACAAAATCCTACTTTCTATTACGATCTCTGACAAAATCAACGTAACTATTTTAATCTGTAAAGTGGCGTTTAACCACAGAACACTTGCGTATAACATGGCCACGGTGCTATCACCTCGAACAACCGACTGGAATTCGTTTTTCTATAGTTCGGGAACAAATATAAAGTTGGCGCTGATAAATATATGTAAATACTTTTAGGAAACAATTTAAAGTAGAAATAAAAAGAAGATACAGGTAACAATGAGGCGGACTTATTGCTAACTAGCGATCTTTTTCAGACAACCTCAGAAATAAATATTAAATAGCAACACTAATCTAATTTTTACAACGGTATCCCCATTTCATAGAGTCTCGGTACGCTTCATTTTACGCAGCTGTTATATTAAAACAAATCGAAATATTATGTAATTTCAAACAAGTTTAATCGCCAAAAGTATAACATTAATTTCATTGGTATTTTATAAACTTAAGCCTATTGTAATATTATTTTTTCATTCCCTGTTAATAAAAGTAAAAGGTTTTTAGGTAGGATTTTATAAATTAATTAAAATACACCTGACAGTTGTCAAATTCCGTTTCAGTCATGACTTTGACAAATGACAATTTATCTTACTGCGCTTTGCTGCTTTTGTTTTTGTACGTTAAGATTTTCATAATTCGACGCGATTTTACTTTAGTAGAACACCGACAGACCCGCACTTAAGTATTGACCTACGCTACATTCACTGGATTTTGATTTTACATGCCGAATACGTTAACCCTCAACTGCGGAAAAAAGTTAACCTCAAAGTGACTCAACTGCGGAAAAAGACGTAAGTACAATAATATTATCTCATTACATAACCTACGTAGTAATCAATTAATACCTACGTAAGTATGCAATGTATTTAAAAGAAATATATATTCGCGGGTTCTTACTGCAAACATATACATCAGGGCTAGTGAACCTTTATTAATCAACGTGCCATTTTTACTTAATACGAAATTAAGAAAACTAATGTTGGTGACTAAGTGATAAGTTGAAAAACTATCAACAACAGTACGATGTATTGTATAATGTATATTTGCGCCTTTGTTTGTGCTTTGAAACCTTACGCACCAGTTCTGATTACTAGCTGACACTATATAAGTACATATGCTAGTAAGGAGCAAAAGCTCGAAACTAGGATACTTTCGTGCTACTATATAGCATACTATATACCTGTACCTTAAATGACGGCATAGCATGAGTCTTGCAGCGATGGTACCTTTGATTTTATCAGTATAATCACCATTAATAATTATTATAAATATTAAAAATAGTTATCATCACTATCTATATCTATTTTAAGTTTCGCACCGGTTCACAGTTAACAATTTACTTTTAAATTCAAAAAAGACTAAGTGCATTGAGTTTGCACTACCAAACCTAAAAAATGTAGTTAGCAACAGAAAGGTGAATGTGAATGGAGAAACACTAACACCTTAGACAATAAATTACAATGGGGCGCTCATGTTGAGACTTTGGCAGGTGAACTTAGTTCAGCTGCCTATGCTGTGAGAAAAATTAGGCAATTTACAGACATTGATACAGCCAAGCTTGTTTATTATGCCTACATCCAAAGTGTTATGTCCTATGGTATTCTATTGTGGGACAATGCTGCTGATATTCAAACTATATTTGTATTACAAAAGAGAGCAATTAGATCCATATTCAAAATGAAGCCACGTGAATCTCTTCTCCAAAAATTTAAAGAAATAGGTATTCTTACAGTGGCATCTTAATACATTTATAATTGCTTACTATTTGTTCGTCAAAATATTAATAATTATAAGCAACGGATAGATATAAGTAATCGTCCAATTAGAAATGGAGGACACAAGTTGGTTATAGTGCTACACCGTTTGCGTAAGGTACAGAGGTCATTTGTGGGGTTGAGTGTACGCTTCTACAATATTATGATCCCGAAGTCTGTTTTGGACTTACCTTTGCACTGGTTTAAAGACACTGTCAAAAAACATTTAATTAATCATGGTTACTATACTATTGAAGAATTTCATAACGACAAAGATTCTTGGAATGATAGAAATATGCTGCCATCTCCTCACGAGATATCTTAAACATTTCTCATAGTTTTTTATACTTTATAGAAAATTTTGTATTATAACAATAACATTTTTTGAAAAGAGCAAGTGCCAAGTTTCTTGCCAGTTCTTCTCGGTGCAAACCTGCTTTCCGAACCTGGCGGTAGAGTTTTGACTTTTCATAAGAGCCTATTACTTAGGCCTATGTGAAAATAAATATATTCATTTTCAATGATGAATCTTAACCAATGTCCACTCGCCTTAATAAGGTCCTTTTCCTAACACAGCAGGAAATAAAATAATATCCCGACTATGTCCTCTGACAGGGAATAATATTATCTTGACCCGCCACAGTATAGCAAAAAGGGTTAAAGTAGGAGGTTATCCCTGTTTGAATTTACATATAGACATAAATATTATATTTCTGAAAAATAATAAAACTTAAATATTAAGTTTTAAATTAAGCCTGTGTCATGGCTTTATCCTTGATGAAACTGTATTTTTTCACTTGCAGGTTCCGGTAAATGTGGGTTTTAAGGTTACCTTTGCTGCAAAAAGTTGGAAAACGAAAAAAAAGAAGGGAAATAATGGAAGAAAGTTCTTAAATTAACAGAGAAAAATGTTGTTTGTATAATATAATAAAAAAATAAATTGAGTTTTTTATTTTGCTTTGCCACGGTTTAGCTCATTCTGTTTACATAGATTAATACAATATTATAAAAAAAAAACAGAAAGAGCTAAAGCGAGTAACCCTTTAAATTTCAATAAATTAAAATTAGTATGAAGGGAGGCAACGTGCTAGTAGTGACATTAGTTCAGGAACAAATCTGCAGTTGGTGCTAGTTTCCATACATTTAATAAATATAGGTTAGCGATAACTCTATACCCTAATTACCAACCTACTCTATGAACATGGCGCCACCATTCACTAACACCGGGTTGGGGGTTTATGTGGTTTATACTAAAGTGCTATAGGTACCTACTCCGTGGGTTTACTCCTGTGATTTAGGTAGGTAGGTACCTACTCAAAGAAAATCCTTGTCTTTGAAGTATAATTATATTGTATTCTGTGCATAGAATAATTTCTTTGTTTATGTTCTGAGGAGTAATATTGTTCATTGTTCTGTGATATTCTGTCATCTGTGATCTCTAGTTTTGTGTTTTGTGGTCTGTGCAGTGTGACCGTTTGTGGCAGATTTTTGCCACTTGGGCAGATTTGGCTCCTAAATTTTAACTTTGGCAGACTAAGCTGACGATTTAAAAAAGTGGCAGAATATGGCAAATTTCAAGGGAATCCATATTATCAATAAAATAAAATGAAACAAGTCATGATTTTACGTCTATTTACTTATTTTTGTATTACTTAGTCGGACATTAGCTGGCAACTTTTGTCTTGTGTCGATGGAACGGCGATTTTCCGAAGTCTGCTTTTACAGTTCACGGATTGAGCTGCCAGGTTTTGGCAGATTTTTATGCCAGTGTCAGGCAGATTCACCAATTTTGAAACGGTCACACGGGGAGACTGGGGAGACTTGTTCCCTTGGGAGACTTGATCACCCAGTGACAAATCAAAAACTAAACGCTATTTCTATTTTTTATATTAACAACATAAGTCTTTGTCGTCTATGGTGAACCAAAAACGTCATTTTGACATCTTAATATAGACGACTTCAGAGCAGTGCAGCCATTTTTATTTTCCTGTGTCAGCATTTGTTTCCGTAAGTTTTTCATTTGTTTTTTTTTAATAACTGAATGAATAATTCCCTGAGTATGTGTCAAAATCATTGAAAGTAGTTTATTAAAGTTTGCATTTACATGTATTTTATTTGATTAACATTTTCTCTTGACATGAAAAAAAAATATTTTTTAAAAGAGCACTCCCGGGTACACTTGATCACGGCAAGATGGGGTACATTTGATCCCGGGATCAAGTGTCCCATACATTCAATTTGTCAGTTTTTACCCGACCGCGAAAGAAGGAGGGTTATGTTTTTCGAGTGTATGTATGTATATATATTTCTTTGAGACGCCCTAGAGCCTAAACTGCTAGTCGTATTTTTATGTGAGTGGTGTGAATAGATTCGTCTCAGTCGAGAGAGTGACCTGGGTACATCAAAATTAAAAAAAAAAACAAAATTGAGGATTTTTGGGCCAAAAGTAATCTTAAAAAAAATTAATGTTCTCAAAATACCTCGAGTGTGATATCAAAATAAAGGATTTTTAACGATGATTACAAATATATACAACTTATATGTTTTTTCGTTTTGTTTTTACGCAGTCGGGTTTTTTGTTTTTTTTTCTTAATTAAATTACACTTGTTTTCGTTTGTTTTAGATTAATTATAAATTAATAATTATTTGCATTAATTATAAGTTTGCATAATAGGTCATTAGGCCCCTATGATCAAGTCTACCCGTTACTGGGATCAAGTCTCCCAGAATATGGGACACTTGTTCCTTTTGGAAAGTTTTGGGAAAATGCAAAAAAAAAAATGAAGCACTCATAAATATAATAATCAAATAGTGGGAAACAGTAATAAACTTGCATGTAGTAATAAACATGTATGAATTATTTTTATAGAACTAAATTGGAAAAAAATATAAGCAAAAAACCAAAATGGTGATCAAGTGTCCCCAGTTTCCTAATCTGTGATTCATCAAGTATAATATTAATAACCAAGGAATATACTACATACCTCAGCTACATACTCTCTGGCCCTGGTATCAATGTTCTGTGCCTGGTATTATCTATGGATTCATCATGGATTCATCATTCAAGTGTTCGGCTTCGCGAGTGGCGAGAAATTAAAATTATTTTTCGAACTTGGTACAAAACAAAATAAAATAGGTAGGTACCGTAGTAACTTGATTTATAACAACAAACCTCAACAACTGTTCTTGATTATCATAAAAATTACCTATACTTAAAATGTCTGACGCAATCGACGAATACTTCGAGGCTGCTTTGGAGCTCGTAAAAAATGCCGGAAACCTTATAACTGAATACACTACGGGCTGTAAGGAGTACAAACTCAAGTCATCCGATATTGATTTAGTTACGGAAATAGATAAAAAGGTGGAGGACACTCTAATTGGCGGACTTTCAAAGAAGTTCCCTTCGCATAAATTCATCGGCGAAGAATCAGTAGCGGAAGGTGCTAAATGCGTTCTGACTGACGACCCGACGTGGATAATCGACCCTATCGATGGCACGTTGAACTTTATTCACGGCTACCCCAGCAGCTGCATATCACTCGGGCTTACCATCAATAAAGAAGCAGTCGCGGGAATTATATACAACCCCATCGTGAACCAACTGTTTACAGCAAAAAAAGGCCAAGGGGCGTTTCTGAACGGTAAGCCTATACATGTTTCGCAAGTTAAAGACATGAAAAGTGCTCTAGTGTCGTTTGAAGTTGGCACAAGTAGGGATGAGCAAAAAGCTAAAGTCGTTTTAGAGAATTTCAAGTTGATCGTTTCGAAATGTCAAGGGGCGAGGACAGTTGGTTCTGCTGCTTTGAACATGGCTATGGTGGCGCTAGGAGGTGCAGATGCGTATTATGAGTTTGGTATCCACGCTTGGGACATCGCTGCTGGAGATATAATTGTGAGGGAAGCGGGAGGAGTGTGTATAGATCCTGCGGGAGGGCCGTTTGATATTCTATCTCGGCGAGTTCTATGTGCGAGCAGCATTGAGCTTGCTCAGGAGATGACTTCAATGTTACATCAATACTACCCAGAAAGAGACTAGAAGCATAAGGGTAAATTAAAGTCATAGATTAAAGACAATTATAGCAAGGTAAAAGATGGGCAGTAAATGCCGCTTATTATTAAGAGCACTTCAAAATACAATAAAGATTGTGGTTTAGAGATGGACTCAAAGATTGTACGAGCAAGCAATGCAATGTTTTCTCAGGAAGGAAACTGTTCTGTGACATGCAACTGTCTATATGACCACTCATGTCACCTAAAAAAAGACTTATTTGAAAAAATGTAAGATCTAGGGGTTTGTTTTCTCTGTCGCATCTTATTCTTAAACTCTATATGGTGACTTTATATACCAATTATTATGTTAGATTCTTAGTTCTAGTAAAGATAATTATTTATTGTTTTAACAAAATGTACTTACTACTTTAAGTAGTGGTGTTAACATACTTGAAATCAAAGTTTATTGATATATTTTTGTGATAGTTAATTGTTATGATTCAAAATCTCATCTGATCTGATTATTTAAAAAGTCAATGGTTATATAAGAATATGTACCTACTGTATGTACGTACATGTGAAGTATTTATATTGTACCTAAAGAAAACTATTATTAGTATTATTGTTATGTACCTAGTTTATTAAACATAATAGGTTGAAATTTTATTTTATTTACATCAATGTAATTAATGTTAGTTCTGCTCCATTCAGAGGAATTTTTTAATATTAATTATCATTTATGCCCAATGTATCATAAATCTAGCTAGCATTGTTGCTTCTATTACAATGCGTAAACATCTGATACATTGGGATTTAAATGTTTAGTTGCATTTTAGAACTACTCGTATAATGTTAATATCTATTCATCTGTCTTCATTCCAAATAGCCAAATTCATTAAGGAGCCATAAATAAAATAAAATAATAATATTCTATTTTTAGTGTGGGAGTAGAATAAAACAAGAGGAAATTTCTTTTTAATTTATTGACTTAAATTGTAAAAAATGATAATTTTAGTGTAAATTGAGTGCAACACAATTTTCAAGGTATTTGTGTATCTTAGAAACCAGTCATATAAGGAAATTATTGTAATTACCTACTTGTTATAAATAACCAAACTGATAATTTTTAATTGAATACATAACTAAATTATATTAGGTATTTAAATAAAATGGTGTGAACAAAATATTTGAGTTTTTTTTAAATATAAAGTTTCACTTCTCTTCATCTTCTCTAATCCATAATTATTTTAAATTACTTATTTCGGTGGTTCTTATTTTAATAAAGAACAAAGTTAGAGTATAAATAAACATTTTATAAATAGATTTTTTTCTTATTGCCGCCACTTGGTGACAGATAGGAAGCACTCCAGAACTTAAATTCCTTTGATTAATTTTGGTTTTTACCAGATGTATAGGCTTTATATATGACATAGGTCTTCTGATTCGATGGATGAAATTAAATTCAAAAAAATGTATCATAATATTGTACCTACCTATCCAATCGATAAATTAATCACGTGACCTACGCGCAGTTATTTAATTCTAATTCATTTTTTAAATTTCGTTCCATCCATCGAATCGAAATGGCTCAGACTTCAGTTATAGGTTAATAGCTCTAGAACTTGACTTTGAGTCAACCTTTTCAAGTAGGTGCCTATTTTGTTTTATTTACATTGCAAATGGCTTGATATGAATTACTTGATACTTTGATTTAACATGAATAAATAAAGTTTTACAAATGAACCTAAATAAATAATTTACATATTTTATTAGCTGTCACATGCTCAAGCTACTGAAATCCAGCGGTTACCATTAGAGTTAAATATCTAAGATATCTTTATTTGAAATATAGATAGACTTATAACTTTGTCTTTGCTGTCGTTAAAGGTCTCGTTTTTCTAATTAGCTGTCAGACAAACGTTAGGTAATCAGTTAAATCGTTATTGAAGTTAAACAATCAAAAATGAGGTAATCAGGCAAATCATTATTATTAATTTGTCGAACGAAAAGTCGAGCAGTATTCAGTCGAGTTAATGTAAAGCGTTGAGGTGAGTTAATCAGTCAAATCTTTATCAAGTTGTCAAACGGTGAGAAAGTCGAGCATTATTCAGTCGAGTCAATGACGTAGAGGGTTGAGGTAATCAGTCAAATCATTATCAAGTTGTCAAACGGTAAGAAAGTCGAGCAGTATTCAGTCGAGTCGAGGTAATCAGTCAAACCATTATAAAGTTGTCAAATGGTGAGAAAGTCGAGCAGTATTCAGTCGAGTTAATGTAAAGCGTTGAGGTAATCAGTCATATCAATATCAAGTTGTCAAACGGTGAGAAACTCGAGCAGTATTCAGTCAAGTCAATGAAGAGCTTTGAGGTGATCAGTCAAATCATAATAAGTTGTCAAACGTTGGGAAAGTCGAGCAGTATTCAGTCGAGTCAATGAAGCGCGCTGAGGTAATCAGTCAAATCATTTTCTAGTTGTCAAACGGTGAGATAGTCAAGCAGTATTCAGTCGAGTCAATGTAGAACGTTGAGGTATCAGTCAAATCATTATCAAGTTGTCAAACGGTGAGAAAGTAGAGAAGTATTCAGTCGAGTTAATGTGAAGAGTTGAGGTAACCAATCAAATCATTATCAAATGGTGAAACGGTGAGAAAGTCGAGCAGTATTCAGTTAAGTCAATATAGAGCGTTGAGGTAATCAGTCAAATCATTATCAAGTTGTCGAACGGTGAGAAAGTCAAGCAGTATTCAGTCGATTAATGTAGAGAATTCAGTGAAATCATAATCAAGTTGCCAAACGGTGAGAAAGTCGATCAGTATTCAGTCGAGTCAATGTAGAGCGTTGAGGTATCAGTCGAATCATTATCAAGTTGTCAAACGGTGAGAAAGTCGAGAAGTATTCAGTCGAGTTTATGTGGAGAGTTGAGGTAATCAAACAAATCTTTATCAAGTTGTCAAACGGTGAAAAAGTCGAGCAGTATTCAGTCGAGTTAATGTAGAGAGTTAAAGTAATCAGTTAAATCATTATCAAGTTACCAAACGGTGAGAAACTCGAGCAGTATTCAGTCGATTTAATCAGTCAAATTATTGTCCAATTGTCAACAGGTGACGAAGTCGAGCAGTATTCAGTCGAGTTAATCAGTCAAATTATTGTTTAATTGTCAACAGGTGAGGAAGTCGAGCAGTATTCAGTCGAGTTAATTAGAGCGTCGGGGTGATCAGTCGATTCATTTTAATGTTGTCATTCGATAAGAAAGTTGAGCAGTATTCGGTCAAGTTAATGCCGAGCATTGGGGTGATCAGTCAAATCATCATAATTTCGTCAAACGGTGAAAAGTCGTGCAGTATTCAGTCAAGTTATTGTAGAGCATCAGAGTGATCAGTCAAATCATCATCATGTCGTCTGCAAACGGTGAAAAAGTCATGCAGTAGTTAGTCGAGTTACTCTAGAGCGTCGAGGTAATCAGTCAAATCATTATCAAGTTGTCGAATGGTGAGAAAGTTGAGCAATATTTAATCGAGTTAATGTAGAGCGTTCAGGTAAACAGTCATATCAATATCAAGTTGCCAAACGTTGAGAAAGTTGAGCAGTATTCAGTTGATTTAAAGTACCTAGAGCTTTTAGGTAATCAGTCAAATCATTGTCACATGGCGAGAAAGTCGAGCAGCTATGACATTCTCGTAACGTTTTTACACACTCAGTGATGTGATACAAGAAAAAGAAAAAAATACTAACACTGAAAAATGAACTTTACGCCTATTGGCTTAGAGTGTAAAATTGAATGTATTTCATCACAGGAAATACAATGCTCATCTTTGACGCGCTTACGTAATTTCAATCTCGGAACTGTCCACCAATATGGCGTTTTGAACTACATTCAATTTTACGCTCTATGTCAATTGTATTAAAATTAGTTTTTCAGTGTTCCCAAAAAATGTTTTGAATTTAATTTCGTCTGCTTATGTACGTAAAAACCATCATCTTTTTAAACATATCACATCACGAAATGTAGCCGACACGTAACGTGAATAGCCCCCCAGAATTCAGTTGAGATTATCAGTCAAATATTAGCAAATTGTCAAGTGGTGAAAACTACAGCGGTATTTTGTTAAGTTGCTATTGTGTGTGAACAAATCAGTTGTATTACATTACGGTAAACCTATAATACTCGTAATAAGTACTTTTAGTTCGATATTGTATATCGAGCATAATAATAATTATCTCTTTTAAGTTACATCTAACTAGGTTCATTAAGCCAAATAAAAGTTTTATGTGAACTTCACCTAGAAAATAAGGCTATATTATAATATTAATGTAATGTCATTAACACACGTTGTACCTACCTGACACAAATACAACTTTATTTTTCAGTAAATAGATAACCTTATGGCAACCATATCGCCATTGAAGGAAACTCATGATGTATTTAAATAAAAATTACAATAATGGTCTTTGTGAATGTAGGTATAATTCCTATTCTCAAAATTGTACCATTGTATTGTAATTAATAATTATTCACTTTATCTTCATTATTATTCCCTTATTATAAGCAGCTGTGAGCAGATTTTGCGGGATATAAATCAATGATTATTGCCCTCAAAATGTGCGGTGTTCAAGAATTCATCACTGTATCTAATGGCCTATCAGCTATTGTGTCAAGCTCAAGCCGGACTTTCGTAACGTCTAAACACTTTATACGTTGCGTACCTACCTACACATCACAATCTAACTAGTAAATTCATTATTTAGGAATTATTTATAGTATTAATTAATCATTACTATTGGTTTTATTCATCACGTACGGCGTCGTCCCGGGCGCCCCCGCCGTCTCAAGGAGTTGAAGTTCATGGGTCGGGGGATTTCCCGCAACGCGTAGGGGTCTACTTTAACGGCGGGCATCTTCGGAGGCATTGTCTCTGAGAGCTCTTCCTTCTCGTCGTATACTGCCCATTTCGATGGACTGAAAAGTAGATAACACGATTATAGTTACTTTGACGTTTACGCATGGTATCCTCTGTATATAAAGGCACTACGGACCTCGAAGTGATGGCGTGAAAATAACCCATCATTATTTTGTTCAGCCTCAGAAATTGGGAAAGAGCGAAGTGAATAAAAAACAAAAAATGGAAGATTCTTTTAGAGTTATGAAAGGGGCGCTCTATGATCAACTCTCGCGATTCGGGCCCCATAAACGCGGGGTAGACACGAATCTGATGTAGATATTTCTCTGTAACCATGGGGTAATAATAATTAAATTTTGAAACAATATTAAATTCCAAGATCAATATATTCACCGATGGCGTGAATTGATGCCATGTATGTCGACTCAAGGTCTAAATTATCTAAGATTTTTAAAAAAGATTTCCAAAATATTTGTAAATACATATAAATATTGAATCAAAATTTTAAAGCTTTGAATGATAATAATTTTAACTTACTTGTTTTCACTCGGTATAATCTGGAACGCCACTGAGGGTGTTTTGGCAGGTTTTCTAATGCCTAGTTTAGGTTTATCGCCACGCGTTGGTTTCACTTCATCCGTACTTTCTATTTTTTCATTCCCAGATCTCTCTTGGATGTCGAAATTTTTGTCGCTACTTGCGAGTATTTCAGATTTTTTAGATGACTCTTGTTCGTTTTTCTTTTGGTTCTGTACATTTTTCATTTTTTGGTCAGTAGATTGAGCATATTTGCGTAAAACGTTATGCATGTAGTAGTATTTATCTTTTACTTCCGAAGTCAGTTCATCTTCGTCATTACGTCGGGTCGGTCGTTGTAAATTGTAAGGTTTTGTAGCGGTCTCATACAGCAGGAAGGTTGAAAGTTTGCCATTGTTAATATCATTTGTTGTGTCATCTGATTTGTCAGTTTCTACAATAGAAAAGTCTTTGCTTATAGTTTCAGGTTTAGTTTTGTCAGTATTTGTCTTACCGTCAGTTATGCTTCCTTTGTAAGATCCTACGTATCCAAAAGTTAAAAGTTTGTAAAGATTTTCAGTAGTTGGGTCAACTTTGTCCGTTGTTTTGTCTGTAAGAGGCTTGGGTCTGCTGGTCATCACAAACATTTCAGTTGAAAGCTTATCGTTCGATGTCGATGAGTCATCATCATTCGATCGGGCTGATGATCTAGAACTTTCAGTCGGAGTGTTCATTCGTGATTCATAGTTATTGTCTGGATCATGTCTATTGTAATAGGGTCTGTTAGGTCTTCTGTATGTATCATCGTAGCTTTGGTATGTGACTTTAACTACATCTCTATCATTCTTATCTGTATTGTAATTGTGTCGTCTAGTAGTCTGCCGCCATGATTGTGTCGGTCTGGGTACATAGTTTATCAGATACGTGTATTTGTCAATATTTTCAGTCACGGATATGTACGGTCGGCTGTTAGGTCTTTTATATGGTGAGTTATTTATAACCACCGATTGAACACTTTGTACGTCGTCATAATAGTCATTATTTTGGTTATTATACTGTCTTGTGTCAGAGTCAGAGTCGCTGTACCGTCGTGTCTTAAATTTAAAATCTAATTTATCATCTATAACTTGTACTAAAGGCTTAGAATTTTCGGATATAGTCATGTTAAAATTATTGTCATTGTCATTTGTGTTTGTTCTGTTAGGTCTGTTGCTTGCTTTTTGAGGTTTATTTAGAAGTGGTGCATTAGGTTTATTTTGATTAGGCTCTTTAGTAACTTTCTGAGGTTTTCTAGTAGTTTTAGGTTTAATCGTAGTTGATTTTGGTTTTCCTGGCTTTGATAAAGAAACATCTTCTGATTTTTTAATGTCATTATTAGAGTCTGAATTTATTTCAACCCAAGGTGCTAGATCAAAGTTGTTCAGGTGGGCGTTACGGCACGATATTCGATCATTATCTTGGTTGTCGGGTGATAGGAAAACGAATGGCTGAATGCTGTCAATGCTGTCTAAGGTTCGACAAAGCACTTGAGCTAAGGATATTCGACGTATTTGTTGCAGCTGTGCTGGTGTTAAGGATGATTCGAATCCTCCGTTTTCATACCTGTAAATGTCAAAAAAAAACGTTACTTATATACCAAACATATTAATATTAACCCTATTAAACATAACATTATGTTATAGCTTACCAAAATCTATCCCCTTTTCTTAAATTGGCGAATTGCTGTGCTATGATGCAGGCGAATGTTGGACCCACCAAACCTCCCACGACCGGTCGCTCTGCCATTCCTCCCGTGAATAGATCGATATCGTCAACGTGCCTGCAAATTATAACGATGACAGTTTTAATATTCTCATTCATATTCAACTTTGACTAGTTAATATCACTGTATTTATCTTTTATCTACTTCCAGTCTAAAATATTTGATCCCTGTTTTTCTAAAGGTATATTTTTAGCTTTTAGTAGATTTATTTTATACTTAAAACCTACTTGTATAAAACCTTCATCTTCCTCACAGCCCGCGCTGGCATTACTCTGACCAGATCATCGAAGCTGGTTATCGATGACAAGCCACAAGGTTCCCTCCATGTTGTGTACGGAGGTACCCCATGGTCTCTTCCCCTCTGTATATTGATCGCAGCCAGGTCCATTCCGAAGTTGAAGTGAGGGGTTTGAAAGAGATGGTTAGTGAGCTCTTCCGTGATGAATTCGTCACGTTTTTGTATCGGTTGGTTGACCATGCCGAGTAGTAAGCGGTCCACAGCACCCATGCTCCAAATGTTTGATGGGTTGGTTAACTCGTTGTGGAGAGAAACGTCTGTTGAGATCAAATATAATATTTTTGGAAATTATATTGGAATTGACATCAAAAAAAGAAACTAAAAATTACTTATTGTCTACATAAATTAAGTTTGATGTTGATTAAATGCACTTATTTAAGCTAAATATACATTATTTATACTCGTGAATTACAGCTAGCATCACTCGTGATTTATAGCTTTAGGATGGTTAATCGTTTTCATAAAGAAGAAACAACATAGGCCCGAGGGAAATACCTTGTGGCACACCCATAGATACTTTCCCTCGTAAACGCGAATTATATTATTTTACTTATTCGATATTCATTTTATACGTACTGTTGGCAATGGGGCGATGAAATCTATCGAATCGCACCATAGAAGGTTGTACAAGACTGTGACCGAAGCGGAAGGCGGCGGAACCAAACGCGCTGGCTGGATTGGCGTTGATCTTGGGACTGTAACCTCGATAGTAGCCCTTCTGCTGGAGATCCAGCTCGAACAACCGCATCACTTCAGGTCCTGAAACCATGGAAATGACCATGTCAACCCATCACTGTAAGATCGTTTGTGCACTGCAAAACAACCGCCACTTTATGTCATTCGCGGTGAAGCCCAGGTGGCGGCTGCAGTGGACAAACGGCTTGTCTCACCTAATTAATTTTGGCATGCAGCATGAAGAGCCAAGTAAAGTAAAGAGTTTCATACCTAAAACGATAGGCAGAAATTCTCTGTACGTGATGTGCTGTATCATGGCGCCGACGATCTTGCGCGTTTCCTGGTAGATCTTTTCATCGCTCCAGTGCGGGTTGAGGTGGGCCAGCTCTTGTGCCATTCTATACAAGAAAATTAAACAATAGCGAGACACAAGGCTAAATAAAAATTCAATCGCATGCGATACCAGATATGAAACAGCCTGAGATCTGGTGCCTCTGCGGCGTATTAAAGAGAATGACGTTGTTGTAGTCTGTGTTTGCGCATGTCAGGGTCAATACAAACGTCAATAAAATCGTTAGACACAACACGTCGCGGTCAGTTAGCAGCAGCGGATGACTCTGCTGTATTGCAGAATAGCCGTATCAGTTACATTGCAATTGCGCAGACCTGCTGTGTTGTAGAAGCCACACGATATACGCGGCGACAACGCCGGGGTTTTTGTTATCGCGTGCGTCTTCGGATTTGAAGAAATTCATGGATACAGCGCCTCTACGATACAACGCATCTACGTCTGCCGGCAGCAACGGATGACGATGTTGTATTGCAGTATGGCCGTGTTAGTTATACCACAGATTGCACAGACCTGTTGTGTTGCCGGAGCCACACGATATGCGCGGCGACGAGGCCGGGATGCTCGTTGACGCGTGCATCGCCGGACTTGAAGCAGTCCGTGGACACGGCGCCGCCGCGACACAACTCGTCGCGGTCGGTCGGCAGCAGTGGACGTCGCTGTTGTACCCGTCCGTATTGTAGCATACCTGGATGTAATACGTTTTTTGAAGCGAAATTTTTAAAACAAACAAAAAGGCAAACGAACTTTAAAGGACACCAATCATCAGGCATGGATCCAATCCCTTACCGTTTCGGAACAGCCTGAGTTTATCCGACTGCCTCGCCGAACTGGCGTACAGTGGTGAGCCGTCGATGTAAGCGGACACTTGGTTGAACTGTTCCCGCCAGCCCAGGGCGCAGTCCTCGTGGGGCGCCGGGGACGAGCGCACGAAGTCCAGGCACCGCACGCCGCGAGGGCCGTAGAAGGGGTCTGATGGTGGTACTGCTATGGGCATGCATTCTGGGTGCTGCAATGTAGGAAAATAAGGCAAATTAATACTACCCAAAAAGTAGTTAATAGATTTGCTTTAACAACGAAGAATCTTGCTTGTCAGTTGTCAGATTTATGAACTGCAGCACGCGTTAATTTGCGGAAATACACAAATAGCATGACAAACTAATTTGTTTTACTATAATCCGCTACTTGAAAAGACTCTGTGTGGTCCAATATGCAGGAACACAGCCCACATGAAACGCCACACACAATTTTTCCAATACTTTCTTTGACGCACATTCACTATTATTTTAACAATGCTGGGTAAAGCATTTCAATCCATATTATTTAGCTAGGCATTGGCGGCTATGGGGATTTACCATCGTAGGGACTCCAGCTAAAACGTAGACAGGCGATAATGCTGTACCTATGGTGACTTGGATTTCTCTCAAATCATAAGTAAAAGTCATACTCACCATAAGTTCTTTTGGTATGAAATCCCTCCCGCCGTCCTTACAGCATCTCGGCACCGATCCGTTGAAGCCTCTCGATTGGGAAGACGACGTGATATCGTGGTCCAGGAACTGTCCCCACTGCATCAACAGGTGCGTGATGCCGGGATTCTCGGCATTCTTGTCCTCATGGACGAGAGCGCTTATCTCCCTGGCGGAGGGTAGCTTGGAGCCGAGTACGGACCGCCTGGGGGCCTGGATGCCGTCGGAGTATACGGGCTGCAGGAACCGCTCGACCGGGGTCATGGTGGCGCCCCAGCGAGGACGACTCAGGTTGTTGCAGGTGCCATCGTGAGTGCGATACCTGAGGATGTGGATTGTGGATGGTTTAAATAATAATGCTTATAATTCCGGTCACGATGGTCGATTTCTTCTGAGATTTTCCGCAGGCGCGGGACATATAATAGTGCACATTATTTTCCTCTCTCTCAGAACCCGATGGGATGACAGCTGCGACGTGACTGGTGCTCTCACCAGTCACAGGAGCGACGGCTTAACGCACTCTCCGAGTTTAGGGGTATTCCGAATTCCGGGAGTACTAAGGAATTCCTGATAGAAAAATCCAATACGAATTTTTTTGGCCCGACTTTGGAATCCGTTATCGGACCGAGGACCAGCTTGACTGGGAACAAAGAGGCCTAAACCTACACGGAAAGCACTTGTCCCACCTAAGATTTGCCGATGATATAGTATTGCTTTCAGAAGATCCAGATGAAATGCAATATATGGTGAAATCGCTATGTAACGAGAGCAAAAAGATAGGACTCGAAGTAAACCAAGAAAAAACAAAAATAATGACGAACAGACAAAAAGTACCAATAACTCTTTCATCAACCAGTTTAGAATACGTTGAAGAATACATCTACTTAGGACACCTCATCAAATTCAAAGCCTGCACTGACAGTGAAGTAGAACGGCGAATAAAAAACA
The DNA here is from genome assembly GCA_036785405.1 of Coenonympha arcania. Taxonomy (NCBI): domain Eukaryota; kingdom Metazoa; phylum Arthropoda; class Insecta; order Lepidoptera; family Nymphalidae; genus Coenonympha; species Coenonympha arcania. The sequence continues at coordinate 16,584,808 of CM072066.1, read as the reverse complement.
CCTGGAACAAATACTGGGCAATGAAAGAGATATTTAAAAGCAAGCTACCTGTCAAACTTAAGACCAAAGCCATGGAGGTATGCTTACTTCCATGCCTTACTTATGCATCTCAGACATGGTCACTAAGCAAAACTAATATTAATAAAATCAAGATCTGCCAAAGAGGTATAGAAAGAAGCTTTCTAGGGCTCAAACTTAAAGATAAAATAAAAAACACCACAATAAGAAAAACAACAGGAGCAAAAGAGGTCACAACGAAAGTCCGTCGCCTCAAATGGAGATGGGCAGGTCATGTTCAACGGACAACAGACGATCGATGGTCTAAAATAACGACCAACTGGTACCCCATCGATAAAAAGCGACGACCTGGCCGACCTTCCTTGCGATGGAGTGACGACATCACGAAGATAGCAGGAAAAACGTGGAGTAGAGTCGCCTTAAATAGAGATAAATGGCTGAAACTAGAGGAGGCTTTCACCGCGGATAGCGGTCCTTCTACTGTATAAATCAATACTTATTAAAAATAGGTATAAAACATACAAGGAACTAGTAAAGTAGGCAACACTAACAATACTAACACTAAACAAAGTAAAATTAATATGTAAAACTAACCAAACTACTAACCTAGATTATGCAAATATTACAATGTATTTTACTGTGTAGAAGGAAAATAAAGCTAATTTTATTTTATTTTATTTTATCGGACCGAGGACCTCGTGATCTGTGGTCGAACATAGATACTCACCACTTGACCAACGAGGCAGTTAAACGAAATGAGGATGGTTGTCATTTGTATTTGACTGGAATCAGTTTAACAGAGGTTTTAATTGCTAATTTTTAGATTGGAAGTAGCCCATATATACCCATTGCCAAAGTCCACGGTCCCCAATAAAATTAGATACCTCGTAATATTATTTGATAAGTACTCGTTATGACATTTCGAACACACAAGTGAGGGATTTCCGCGGGCAGAGTTATATTTTATGTATTGTTGTGTAGAGAAAGTTGGAGTTTTATGAGCCATGTAATATTCATATTTTATTGTTGGTGTAATGGTGTTGCAAGCACATAATATAAAATAATAGCATTTATTGCGTCATCTCTATTTACGAAATCTCATGACTATACAGGTAGAATCCGATGTACCTGCATTGAGTGCCTCCTCGCCAATAAGTCACAGTTTGGCGAGAACTTGTAAATTAGACTTGAGCATGTATTTCTTTGATATAAATAAATTAAAAAAAACAGGTAGGTAGGAGTAGAGCGAGTATACCTACGTGGTGCAAACTGTAGTGTATGTTTGGCTATGAAGGGATACAGGAACAACCCTCCACCACCCATGGCCCAATCAACCTCGCGGTTATGGGGGCCGAAACGCAGGAGGGCGCCCGTTCGGTACTTGCTCTTGGTGTGTTCCCGGGGCGCCTTCTTGACTCCCTACAAGTTGTTTCCTCTCGCTCCTTGTCCCTATGAACTCACTCTCCACATTCTGGGGCAGGACGATGCAAAAGACGGACTCGCCGCGCCGTAGCTTTCCACAGCATAAATTCTCCGTGTCACTCCCAAGCCGCTTCGCCTCTTATGCCACGCGTACGCGAACTCCCGTAGCTGAAGGGATATACTGGCGGGATTGAACTAACCGTTTGGAGGCTGGTGGACATTTCGGAGGGCCTTTGAGAGGGCACTGCTCCAGCAAAGGGGACTGCCGCAGCGCGCCCGCTCCCGGTAGCTGGCCCTCCTCCGTGCGACTCTCCACGCCGTCACCATTCTCGATGCTGAGGACAAAATTGTGATATATTTTTTATATGTTATCTGTGGAATGTCTTAGTTTTACATCTGTGTTATATAATTATGGTGGTGGGTAGATTTTTAAATCATTAGTTGTCAACTTCTTCGTAATGTCTGTCTGCAAAACATAGATGAAAAAGTCAAAGGTGTTTTCTTAATAAGCTCCCAAATATCATAATATGAGCTTCATAGCAGTCGAGAACATACCGACGTATGTACGAAGAAGAATTTTTTTTACCTATACAAGTTAGTCCTTAACTGCGATCTCACCTGATGGTAAGTGATGACGCAGCCTAAGATGTTATCGTACTAACTTGGAAGGGGATGTAAATATACCCCAATGGCTTCTACAAGCATCGCACCGGAACGCCAAATAGCTTGGCGGTGCGTCTTTGCTGGTAGGGTGGTAACTAGCCACGGCCGAAGCCTCCCAGTACCAGACCAGACCTGAGTCAATTTAGTAACTATAAAATTCCAAAGTGGCCCGTGGCGGGAATCGAACCCGCGACCTCCCGCTCGAATCCGAGCGCGCCGCCACTGCGCCAGGGAGGTTGTCAAATTAAGATGATACCAACGACAAAACTCTAGGTCTTAATAAAGTTATAATTATTATTATTTTATTACCTTTAAAGACCTACCTTGAATGAACCTTACCTTACCGTTAAGAGCTCTAGGTATATATAATGTCATACTATGAAACGTATTTGAAAGGGAAATTCTAACTGAAGGATCAGCAACAAAATGCAGTTCTACGAACAACGCTACCTATTTTTAACCGACTTCAAAAAAGGAGGAGGTTCTCAATTCGTCGGAATCCTTTAGTATCTATGTTGCATTATGTCCGGGTGAAAACTCTATAATACGAGTGAATGTATAGATGTAGAGATTATTGTGAATGGTGAATGCATATTTATGGGATGACTGGACGACTTTCATTCAATGATAATTACATTCAAATGATATATAAAATATGGCGATGAAACTTTCTTGCTTATCGACTTGTTACGTAATCGCTTAGCAAAAACATTTAGGTAAGTATTTAGTTGCGGAATTCCGGCCGTTGCTTTACGAACTTGATATGAAAAGATTTAAAAGTGCGAAATTAATAATATTATTTTAATTTCGATGCAAATGATAATATTTAATTCCTTTTATACAGGGCGTCCCACGGCGATGCCACATGGAAGGGAAGTAATTTCTTTTTTAACCGACTTCAAAAAAGGAGGAGGTTCTCAATTCGTCGGAATATTTTTTTTTGTATCCTGGTTCCACTAGGCAATTATTTAAAAACCTATGAGTACACTTTAAATCGATTATTAAAATTGAAAGTCATCTTTCAGTGAAATGCTTTATCTACAATATTTTTTTCAGATAGGTAGGTACATTACACAACCCTGATGTTAAACTTTAATGCTAGTGTTAGCTATTAAAGGTAGAAAATAAGTGGGCGTACATAAAGGGTAAAAAAACGGCATACAAACAACGGCGAACAAGGCTACGGCATACTTAAGGGAATGTTCTAAAATCTTATCTTGATGGATAGTAAGGAAGGATTTTAGAAAATTCAACCCCTTGGGAGTAGGTAAAACATGGATTTACGCGGGGCCTTCTATACTTATTCCATAAAAGTTACGTTAATTGCAAGATTAGTTATTTGTTCGAACAATAACAATAACAGTTAAATACGAGTAGGCGGTGTGTAGTTTTAATAATTAGCATGCGTGTCGAGGTGTAGCTAAGGTGTAAAACTTTTATTACGTGCCGTGACTTGCGCTTCGCTTTTGTTATGAAATATTATGTAAATGAAAGTCACTCGTAGTCAAAAAATTATGTTATTGTTGAATGGTAGCAGGCGTTATTTTGCGGAAATCCATAATAAGCAGGACATTTTATTAATAATTATTATTTGTTTTGCTATAATGCCCTACTTGAAAAGAATCTGTAAATCTGGTCCAATAGGTATGCAGGAATACCGCCCACATGATAATGTCATTTTTGAAAAGAGCAAGTGCCGTTTCTCAAAAACTAGCAAAATAATCACGTTTGTTGTATCGGAGTACTATGTTTTTAGCTTTTATGTTTTTAGTAGGTACCTAGGAATTTGCGGCAACAGAAAAATATTGTGTGAAAATTTCAAATGTCTAAGTATCACCGCAGTCAGTCAAAGAATCCACAGTGTATCTTTAAACTGTGCTATCATGATTCAAGAGATACAGCCTGGTGACAGCGGCTGGATGAGAAAGTCTGAGGACAGGGTGTGGTGCCGCTCACTTGGGAAGCCTTATGTGTGTGCCAACAGTGGACGTCCGCAGGCTGATATGATGATGATAGAGCCTGGTGACAGACGGACGGATAGACGAATGACGGATAGTTATACCCGTTTTACTCATTAGGCATAGAGTAATTAGTTAATTATCTTTGCTTTAAGGGGATTTATTGAATTTATTTTTGTCTTTCTCACTCTCACGGAGATTTGGTAGGTGCGACATGCAGCGTCGCGGAAGAATATAACAGAAAAACGACCTTTTACCTAATTACTCAAAAACTAAGCTGGTTATCAAAAATCTGTTTTTTAGCGTTTTTGGATATTATTATTTCCGACACTTTAAAACAAAAATTACAATTACATCCAATGTAGTGTCCGATAAAAACTCGAAAAACTGAGATTTTGGAGCAAATTTTGGGAGAACTTTCTATCGAGAAAATTTTATCCAATCGTGTTTCTGCTTCTAAGATTTTAGATCAAAGACCTGACGTGTAAATTTGAAAGTAATTGTCTTTATAGTTTTTGCATAAAACTTCATTCAAAATCGCGTAAATACGGCTTCTACACTGTTAAGTACGGAACCCTAGAAACACATGGAAGGGACATAATTATGGCTAGAGATGCACCAACGCAATCTTCTTGCGGTTGACGGCAGCCTGTCCGCGTCATTGACCCCAGTGAAAGTGAAACCACTTTCACGCGCCGGAACCGCCCGCCTGTTGCGTGTGCGCCGCGATATATGGACATTGGGTACGGAAACTATTATATTAGGTCCGTAATATTTGGTAATGGCTACCCACTTAGCTGCAGGTAGCTTGTGTGAACGGTAGTGGTGGTACAGTGGTTAGCAAGTTCACTGCGGATCACGAAATCCTGGATTTGAATCCGGGGTCAAACGACTTTGTTGCTACGGTAGTAACCAGCTCGAGTCACAGACCAGGGGGCCTACCACCAACGCTGAAAGTAATATTATTGTAATATTGTTTTGACATTTTCATACAATGTCAGTATGAAAATTTTAAAACAATATTACAATAATATTACTTTAAGCGTTGGTGGTAGGCCCCCTGAACTGCAAATAGTCGCTGCTCAAGGGGCAGTAAAATGGAAAAACAGATCGGCACCTTTTGCCATAAAGACTGATATAGGAAAGTGCGACAGAGATTGCAGTAGGCGGTCTGTTTCTCTATTTATTTTATTGCCTCAGGAGCAGCGACTGTATAAGGTCGTAGATGGTTTTTATTTTGGTCCTCCTTGCACTTACCAGTGCGTTTGTGCGACAGCCGACAAGGAGAAATTGCAGGAGAATATGACAGAAAATCGGCGTTTTACAATTACTACAAAACTAAGCCATTTTTGTAAAAATCTGAGCGTCTTTAGAATTCATTACTACCCACAACAAAGAAAAACAATGTAATTTAGGTCCCGCAGTTTCCGATAAAATTAAAAAAAAATTAGGTTTTGGAGCAACTTTTGGAAAACTTTCTGTCGAGAAAATTTATTCAATTCGGTTTCTGTTTCTGAGTTCGAATTTAGGGACCTATTAGAGACTCAAAATGCATGATGGTTACCTATGAAAGTTTTTCTTTATAGGTTTTAACCTGCAGGTCAATTAAAATCGCTTAAACGACCGTTTAGCCCTTTAGTACCTATACCTAATATAAAATTTTAAACTCCATAGTCCATTTACCACCTGGCCCGCGATGGGAATCGAATTTGCGACCTCCGGAGTTCCGTTTTAAAAAAGTTCCGTATCCACAAATTTTCATTTCTTAAATGGCATTTGTGATTCTGCACAGTCTGTCGTCCAACAAGCAAATCAGTCTTGTCTAACTAATTAACCGATTTTCAAAAATGGTAAAGTCATGTAAAAAATAAAATAAAATAAAATATTTTTTTTATTTTACCTACGTTCCTTTATACTAACTAATTCTTATTTTTCATTTGCTTCATAAATAAATTATCGCGTTAAAAAACTCACCGGAAAACCTTTTTAACAAAGTTACATTTATAAAAAAGCTTATATTATTTTAATCAATTAGGTAGTTATAAATTATAGTTTATATTATTTTAATCCATTTTATTGTTATCAGTCAATTAAAACTTACCTTTATGATGACATCACAAACGCCTCGATTAATCCAGTCAGTCAATCCAAAAAACAGTCCAGTCACATTCACTGTCACTGTCAACAGTCAGTCATACATTATTATCAGTCACATGTCTATAATTAATCTTACAAGCTAAATGTTTAATCTATATTTGTAAATTAAGCTGTACTTATAGTTATTAGTTAGCAGTCATAGTCCATCAGTCTCACAAAATTAAAAAAGTATAATTGACTAGAACGCGTCTGTGGTCAGTGATGTTTTTTTTTTCAGTGTTCGTAATTTGAATTTGGCGCGCGGGAGCGCGTGCACCGCCATTGCGGCCGCGCGTGACTGCGGCTCGGTGGAGGGCGGTCCGCGCTCAAATACTTCCACTTCTACATGACTTCTACACACAGTTTCGTAAACATCGGTAATACGTTTGTCAACAAGCTGAGGAAGGCTTAGCAGAGGCTTTCATTCGATGACGCTAGACTTAGGCTTAGTCCGCCAAACAAGGGGTTTCGGCCCTAGTAGCCCACGAAATTCAAATTTTATTTAATTTTTCGCAAATAGTGGCTAATTACCCTTGTGCCTCCTTCACCTTTCTACCATAGGACCGCAAGACGCCGAGAGCGGTAGCATCCTTATGTGGTTGACGTCAAACAAACGCGTACGAAACGTTTTTTTCCACGTTTCTGATACGAACCGCTAAGGTGTGGAACGCACTTCCAGCCTCCGTGTTTCCAGCCAAATACAATCTGGGTGCCTTCAAGAGAAGAGTGAATACTGAATAGGCATTTTCTAGGCAAGCGCGACCAACCTAGACCTCATCATTGCTTTCAATCAGGCATGATTGGCGTCAAGCGCAAGCCTATCGTCAATAAAAAAAAAATTATACATATGAGTTTTAAGAGCATAACGTTAATGTATCAAAGTACCTACATTGTACACGTTTTTAACCGACTTCAAAAAAAGAAGGAGGTTCTGTATTCGACCCGTATGTTTGTATGTATGTATACTATGTATGTATGTATGTATGTATGTTTGTCCGCGATTATTTCGCGTTTGGCTGAACCGATTTTGATGCGGTTTTCAGAAAAGTATTTGTTACATTCTGGAGAAGGTTTTAGTATATTAACCGACTTAAAAAAATAAGAGGTTCTTAGTTTAATTGATATTTTTGTATTTAGATTTGTCTACGATTATCTCGAGATCGGTGATACCGATTTTGACGGTTCTTTTTTTGTTAGGTAGGCCATACATAAGAGGTAGTCTCATTTCAATGTCATTGAGATCTAATGAATATCTTCGGAGATGGAGAGTGGTACTCCTCAACGGAAAAGAGTAAATCGCTTGCGATCAGTATAATGGTTTACAGTGTAGATTTTAAGCGACTTCAAAGAAGAAGCAGATTCTCAAGTTGACAATTATATGTTTTAATTAACTGACTTCAAAAAAAGAGGTTCTCAGTTTAATCCTTATGTTGGTATTTAGGTTTGTCCTCGATTATATCGCTATTGGCTGAACCGATCTATTTGATCTCTCGAGAAAGAACATTCCTCATCCTCGTCATTAGGCATAGGTATGTTTTTTAGTGATAAGTCTTAGGCTAGTACTAAGCCTAAGATTATTACTTAAAATCCTACCACTAAAATAAATTAATAAGGTAGTAATCAGCCCAAAACCTAAGATAGATGAAGTACCTACTTATCACTAAAAAGTATGAAATAAAAAAGGTAAAAAAAATCCCAATCAAAACACATGATATTTCAATTTCTTTTTTTAAAAAAGGGAACCGCCTTCAAAAAACAAACCCACTGAAAAACACAAAATAATTTTCTAATAAATCTGGGTATAACTATTTAGTTTTTGAAGTCGGTGCCGTAACAACAGTTTAGTTTAGCTCAAAATGATTAGCAACTACGAATTTGGCACCGACTTCAAAAACTAAATAGTTATACCCAGATTTATTAGAAAATTATTTTGTGTTTTTCAGTGGGTTTGTTTTTTGAAGGCGGTTCCCTTTTTTAAAAAAAGAAATTGAAATATCATGTGTTTTGATTGGGATTTTTTTTAATTTAGTAAAAAAATTGCTCAAAAATTTCCGTTCTTCTCCCGAAAGATTATTTTCTGCAGTTTACCAGATTTGAAGCTATCGGGAACCAATATGAACTATTTTTGATCATATTATTTATTTTAAAAACGTAGATACATAAACGTTATGCTCGCAATATTCATTGCCATAAGCCATGTAGGGATAATTAGTCCACTATTTGCGAAAAACTAAATAAAATTTGAATTTTTCTCGCCCGGTTGATTTACCCTCTATATTTTATTGATTATACCTTAATCTCATATATATCCTTTGATCATGGCATTCTTTGTATCCTTTCCCCATTAGAATCTCCATAAATTCTTGATCCAGATCCAGATTGGCTAAGGACTTGGATTATACTAGGCCTCTTAGCCATATGACGATTGTCATAGAAACCAGTCGCTAATTCCATGTCCATGGAATGGTGCTACTGCTATGCAATTATCCATACCTATCCATGTATTTAGATTTTATTTGGGTGATCTAAGATGTTGGACGGTTTGGAAATAACCGAGATGTTAGCTCTAGGTAGTAAGTATTAGGTAATAGCGAAACAATATTAGCATAATTAGCCTCGGAAAATAAAAAGTATGATCTAAATAGATTTTTTGTAGGTACGTGCTTCTTGTAAAAAAGCATTTTCAGTCAAATTTCACAAAATAAAATTTAAACAAAATTTTTTGATAGATCGTATTGTTTAAAATTTTATTTTTATTCAGGTAGATAAAATTGAAAGTAACAATTTACTATAATGAAGTCATATTAACTTTAAAGATACCTACTCATATTGAGCATGTGAATTTTATTTGTAATTTGTCCATACTACGACTTACTGGAGCTTTTATTATGCTGGTGTAAGATTTTGTAAAATATACCTGTTACGTTTAAGTTTAAATAGACGCGGTTCCATGAAATGTGTCACTCGCTACCCGCGATGCAATAAATTGGGGAACAAATTATAGATCAACTGGTAAACTCTGTCTCTACTCGCACTTCTGGGATCTCCGCGACAGGCGCCGCGCCGTCTTGTTTTCACATTTAATTGCACCACGGGCAGCGAGTTATTGCGACCAGTACAGAAAAATAGTTCAAGACGTGATCCATCCCAAAGCCAGAAAAACCTTAGCCTTGTGATCAACTTTGATTGGATTTACAACACAGCAGTTTTTGCTTGGCTGTCAAAACAACATGGACATTAGGCAAAGAGGCTGCTGCAATCGCGACATCTGATCTTGGACAATCTGTCACAGCTCGATTCAGATTCAGCCGTTTGCGAAATTAAGTATTTGGGTCGATTGGTTTTGAGTTTTTTTTTCAGTTGGTTTCTTGCAGATTAGATCAGAATTTCGTTTATGGAGGAGGAATTAAGTTAGCGCTGTTTGTATACTTGCTTTTATATGTGCGGTATTGGAAAATTAAGATTCAGGTTCAAATAATTTATTTCAAATAGGCCCTAACTGTTGGAATATCGAAGGACCTTTTATAGTATGTCGAATGCACAAGTTGGCAGACACCTAATCAATTTAACCATAAAGATCACTGACCTGAAACGCACGGCGTGGAGACCTGGTTCGTGTACGACACCAACTGCAGGCACCTACTCAGGACAGCTTTGCACGGCACAGCACAGATCTTCGGTTTTCAATTGATTATTAATGTCTTTACACACGGTGCAATCTTCCACGGGAAGAATTTGTACACGCGACAGTTATTTTTGAAAAGAGATGCACGGGCGCACTGCGTCCGTCCCAAAATTGCTCTGGTCGTTACGCTGCCGTCACTCTTCGTGGGGAGCCGAAACACGTGGACCAATCAGAGGTCGTTACGTCACGGCAGTGATGCATTATAGCCAATTGAAAGATGTTGTCAACAAGGCTTATATTTCGAACATACCCCCTACCGAAACCTAATTTGGAAGGGAGATAAATAAATAAAGTGTAAATAAATAAATGAGATATAAAATTAAGTCCTAAGAAATATAACTACTTACATATACTACTTAAATGTATGTACAAGATAATGTATAGAAAGGTTTAGTTAACATAAGGCAAAGGACTTAATTTATGAACAGGTCTTTGCAACCTGCTCTTTTGAGTGCGTAAGGTAACGCAACGGGTGACACCATCGGGCCCAGGATGTAGAGCTTCAATCCTACCCATGGGCCAGTGACATGGAGGCGAGTTGTCGGTATGGATAAGAACCAAATCACCAACGTTAAGATTGCCTTTAGAAGTAAACCATTTGGATCGCTGCTGAAGTGTATTCAAATATTCCCGACTCCACCGCTTCCAAAACAATTGAGAACTTTTTCGGATATACTGCCAACGGGACAGTCTGTTGATAGGCACTTCTTCGTGATCGTATTCAGGCACGGCCGTCAAACTTTTTCCTATCAAAAAATGCCCTGGTGTCAGCGCGTTAAAATCATTGGGATTATCACTAGCTGGCAAGGGACATAGTGGTCGAGAATTAAGTATAGCTTCAACTTTACAGACCACCGTATAAAGCTCTTCAAATGTTAAGGATTTGTCACCGATACAGCGGGTCAAATGGTATTTTGCAGCTTTAATTCCTGCTTCCCAAAGTCCTCCCATATGGGGAGCTCTCGCAACTCCTGGATAAAACTTTAGGTTTCTCAGAGAACAACCTTCCACTATTTTATCTTCATTGTCACGTAAAAACTTCTGAACTTCTGTTAAATGCTTACTTGCCGCGATAATGTTAGTACCTCGGTCTGAGTAAAGTGCGCTAAACAAACCTCTACGCGAGACCATGCGATCAAGACAATCGAGGAAATGCTCCGTTGACAAAGAAGACAGTAGCTCTAAGTGAACGGCTTTGGTAGAAAAGCAAATAAAAAGTTCTAAGTATGCTTTGTTGACTTTGGCATTTCTACGCAAGCTTTCTTTGATCAAAAAAGGGCCCCCAAGGTCCACCCCAACATTGTCGAATACTTTATGAGGTGCTAGACGAGAGGCTGGCAACTGTGCCATCTCAGGTTGTAGAAACGTCGGTTTGTTTTTATGGCAAACTTTACATTTAGATAACACGGATCTAATAAGGCTACGAGCCGATAATATCCAGAATCGTTCGTTAAGAATACTCTGAAGTGTACGAGGGCCTACATGCAAGTAGGTGTAATGTAAATGTTCTATGAGCATTTTAGAAAACAAATTATTTTTCGGCAGCAATCGCGGATGTTTCGCATTATAGGGTAGCTCTGAGTGGGTGATCCGACCCCCTACCCTGAGAAATCCCTGGGAATCAAGAAACGGCGAGAGTTTCCGAAGTGAAGGGATATATGTTTCATTTTTAGACAAACGGTCTATTTCGTCAGCAAAGTGTGACTCCTGTATTAACCGGATCAGCGAGTCCTGAGCAGCGATTAATTCCTCAGTCGTGAGGCATTTAGAGGGAGTAGATGACGCACGTCGCTTAATGCGCCATCTCAAAATCCATGCGACCGACCTGCGTAATTTAGAATAAGATGAAAATCTCTTCAAAAGACGCTCGCAAAACTCTCTCTTAGATTCCACGGGTTCTAATATTCTCTCTGATAACAGATTCTGTACAGTTTTCAGTCCAGGAGGTTGAGATTCATCTTCCTGAACGAAAGTTCTCACAGGCCATTCAGCAGGGGGCTGGTACATCCACTCAGCGCCCCCTAGCCACTGCGCTTGTTCAGCGACTAGCTGTGATGGCGATGCGCCACGCGAACAAATATCAGCTAAATTATTTTCGCTAGACACGTGACGCCATACATGAGGCGATAAAACTTCGGTCACTTGAGTAACACGGTTACTGACAAAAGTTTTAAGTTTATAGGCGTCCGTGTGAAGCCATGACAATACGATTGTCGCATCAGTTAACGCTGTGATTTTATTTATTTTTACTCGATTCATATTTTCGCGGACAAATTTTACTAGTTTACTCAGTAGAACAGCACCCATTAATTCCAGACGCGGGATTGTCATGGGTTTGACTGGCGCGACTTTTGATTTCGCCGCCACTAAACTAACTTTAGTGTTGCCCGATTGATCACGTGATATTACGTATAATACCGCAGCAAAACCTCGGCTCGATCCGTCGCAGAAACCGACTAGCTCGCATTCAGTCTGCTCAGCCAGTAACATGTGACGCGGTATAGGCATCTCAGTGAGGCGCGGCAACTCGGCAATGTACTGCAACCACCGTTTAGCAATCTCACTCGGCAGTTGGTCGTCCCAGCCAATACCTAACTTCCATAATTCCTGCATTATAGATTTTGCCACGAAAGTGCAAGGAGCGATAAAACCAACGGGATCATAGATCGAAGCTAATATCTCACTCGGCAGTTGGTCGTCCCAGCCAATACCTAACTTCCATAATTCCTGCATTATAGATTTTGCCACGAAAGTGCAAGGAGCGATAAAACCCACGGGATCATAGATCGAAGCTAATAATTTTAATACCGACCGTTTTGTCATCACGGGGTCTGTTTTGTTTATTGAAAACACAAAATTGTCATTAAGCGGTGTCCACGTTAAACCGAGTACCTTCACGGTACATTCATTACCGTCTTTCATAAAAGTCACCGGACATTCTCTGTGATCAGTAGGTACGCGCTGCAATAAATTAGCATCGTTACTAGTCCAGCTAGCGAAAATACCTACAAGTTGATCTTGCACTGCGCACGCTTCCTCGTAGGTATTACATGAATATAAAATGTCATCCATGTAAACACCTTCGCGTATAACTTGGGCGGCTAAGGGGAAACGTTCCTCTTCATCGTGAGCTAATTGTAACAAAGTACGAATAGCAAGAAATGGCGAGCAACTAAGACAGTACGTTACGGTTTTTAATTCGTAAATTTTGATCGCCTCCGAGGGAGACGGTCTATACAAAATGTGTTGATAAGCGCGATCGGATTTACGAAGTCTAATAGCTCGGTACATTTTACAAACATCGCAGACTAGGCAGTATTCAAATAGCCGAATGTTTAAAATTATAGCCGAAATATCGCGGTATAGATTAGGCCCGGTCAATAGAATGTCGTTAACTGACATGTGACTATTATTACCTCGACTTGACCCATCAAAGACCACACGACAGGGTGTCGAAGAAGAAGACGGTCTCAAGACTATTTGTTGCGGAATCACGAATTTACTGGGAGTATCACCGGTATAAAGTTCCATGTGATCGAGCGACTCGTATTCATTCATAAACTCCCGGTAGGCTTGTTGCAGTTCGGGCGAGCGCGCGAGTTTACGTTCCATACATAAAAAACGTCGCTCAGCGCTCGGCAGTGAGTCACCGATAGGCGCGTGATTAGGAGTGAGCAGTAGCGGAACAACATATCGGCCGTTAGATTCTCGCGTATGTTCTTTTACGAAAATATCTTCAGCGAGTTGATCGAGAGGGTTAACAGAGGGCGTGCACGGCACTTCCTCTATACTCCAAAAAGCACGTAACGCTTTGTCTAAAGATTCTTCTTCGGAGACAGATAACAACGTATTTTTAATCGTATCGCCTTCTTTAGATTTCAAAACTATTTTACCGCTAATCACGTATCCGAATACTGTATTTATAGCACTAGGGATGTTTTCTTTAATAAGTAACGGTTGACTCAAAATTATTTCGGAAGTAAAATCGTTACCTAATAAAATATCTATTTTAGATTTTTTATAAAAGTGTGGATCGGCCAAATTTAAATGAGAATATTGTTCGATAACCTCTTTCGAAAAATCGACATTTGGCATATCCGATGCCACTTTAGCTACGACTACCATGTCAACTTTCAATATAGGACAGTTCTGATTTTTTGTTTTAATTGAACAAGTTACTAACCCGAGATTTTTTATAAATTCTCCACCGAGGCCGGAGATGGAGAACGGGCACTTTTTTCTAGGTAAGCCTAACCGTTGGGCACACTCAGAACTGATAAGACTGGTTTGGGATCCAGAATCGGTGACCCCCCTACAGTCTTGGTAGTTACCACCGGCATCTAAAATATTAATTCGCGCCGTCCCTAATACTACACCGTAATTGTCCGTTTTACAAGTGAGTACATTTTGTGTCACTGCCGGTTCACTCACGGAGGCCGACACGAGCGCAGCGTGCGCTGGTGACGAGACGGGTGTCGGCACGGCCGAAGAACTCACGGAGCTCGTACTATTTTCATGAATCAGGAAATGGTGCAAACCCCCACAAAGACCACAGGTCCACGTGCTAGGGCACCGGGAAATTTCATTACTATGTGTTTTTAAACAATTTTCGCATAGTTTCAACGCCTTGACACGCTCAATGCGCTGAGGTATCGACAGTTTTCTAAAGGCTTCGCATCTGTATATCATATGATTTTGTTCACAGTGCGAACACTTAAATCTTTTATCATTGTCATTTCGTGTGTTGTTAACTCGCGATGACGTCAGCACTGATTTGAATGGTTTAGAAGAAGAATTAGGTTTAAAATTCTTATTATTATTGTTGCTAACCGACTTCGACGGCTTAGCGGTTGACTGCGGAAAAGTATGGTCTAAAACCTTAATTTGTTTGTTAACAAACTCCACTAATTCACTGAACTTAGGTATTTCCTTTTGATCCCGACTTTCTTCAAATAATTTTCTTGTGTGGGTATCTAATCCACGCAAGGCTAAATGACATATCAAATAGTCATCTAAGTTTTCTATATTAAGCGCTTGAATCGCTTTAAGCGAATGATCAAAAGTCTCAATAAATAAGGTAAGGTTTGCACTTGTATCCTTAGTCAACGGAGTAAAATTTAACATCTTTTCAAAATATAAATTCAAAAGTGCTCGATTATCTTGATACCGGTCTATCAAACATTGCCACGCAAGTGGGTAGTTAGCGGCTGTGATAGGAAATTTTTTCACTATACTGAGCGCACTGCCCTTCACACACGAAAGTAAATAATGAAATTTATCGATATCCGAAAAATCTCTGTTGTGCACCAAAGAGGAGAACGTATCGAAAAAGGTTCCAAAATTCTCAAAATCACCATGGAATTCGACTAAAGTTAATTTTGGAAGCGCGGGTTTAATTAATTCGCAATTTTGTTTATCGGAACTACTACGTGCTTGTTAGTTTTGATATTTTCGTGCAAGAAAACTACAATTATCATATAACGTATCAAAAGCATCTAGTTGTGACGTAGACAACTTCATACCCGGTTTTAATTGTATTTCAATTTCAAGCATTTCCATAATTGTATTTTCGAATTTCGTCCGAATACCATCCAACTCGGCAAACTGCGCCAAAAAACTTTGAATTCTAATCGAATCATCTCTAATTGTTTTCGAGAAATCATAAACTTTTTGTGCTTTTGAAAACAAATAGTCTCTTTTAAAATTCAACGTTTTTAACTTTAATTCTAATTTCTCGGTATGGGTTGGTTCCGCCATGTTAAATACGTCACGTCACTCAAAAGGCTGATGCAATAATTTTCGACCAAGAAAAATTATAATTTAGTCGTAAATACGAATAGATATCGATAAAAATATGAAATACGTGTGAATATATAACAGAAATACGATAAATATATTAATATAAGTACGTAACTTCCAACGGGAAGATTATGTAGGTATAAAATACATATACTAAATCGATAGCAGATAGATAAAAATGATTCAGGATCCGGCTCGAAGGACCAGAAATTATGTTGGAATATCGAAGGACCTTTTATAGTATGTCGAATGCACAAGTTGGCAGACACCTAATCAATTTAACCATAAAGATCACTGACCTGAAACGCACGGCGTGGAGACCTGGTTCGTGTACGACACCAACTGCAGGCACCTACTCAGGACAGCTTTGCACGGCACAGCACAGATCTTCGGTTTTCAATTGATTATTAATGTCTTTACACACGGTGCAATCTTCCACGGGAAGAATTTGTACACGCGACAGTTATTTTTGAAAATAGATGCACGGGCGCACGGCGTCCGTCCCAAAATTGCTCTGGTCGTTACGCTGCCGTCACTCTTCGTGGGGAGCCGAAACACGTGGACCAATCAGAGGTCGTTACGTCACGGCAGTGATGCATTATAGCCAATTGAAAGATGTTGTCAACAAGGCTTATATTTCGAACACTAACGTTACACGCACCTATGACGAGTCATTTAATTCTTCAATACTAATATCATCGGCATGGTAATAACACAAATTAAAACTATGTTTAAGTGGCTTCCAATGCACCCTATGACCACTGAGAAGAAGCCCTCAACAAACTCAGCCAGGCATTATTTTTTGCTACCACCATTGAACAAAAATAAGTATTAACAGCCCATTCACTATCACTCCCAAGGGTCTGTGTCGCTTATGATCAGTTATCCGTGAGTAGGTATCTATTGATTTTTGAAGCCTTATAAAATTAATGGAATATATGGCATTTGGTATCTTGAAGAAGTAGTAACCATTGGCAAAATGAAAAACGCATATTTTTATAACATTTACGTAATTTTCTCGTTACAGGCAATAGAGCATTGTACAATATCGTAAATCGTAATAGTTGTAATTGTGCGCAGTGTCGTAAAGAATTGCAGTGCGACCTGTAGGCCTGAGGTAACGCATTGTTATTAAGTTATTACTTATTATATTACATGTCAGGGCCGCGGATCCCGGCGAGTGACTGGGCAACTAACAAGTAACCTGACTTGGTAACATCGGATAACATGAAAGATTTCCAAATAGATGGCATCTTTACTGCAATTAAACTTAGTGGAACTTTTGACGACGAAGCTCGTTAGAGAAGGAAGATCAGAAGGGCTATTTACTTTAACTCTATCATATTAATATGAAGCAATATTTCATAAGGAGTTTTTAAAACAGACTTGAAGAACGGGACATAAACCTAGTTGGGCTGAATGATTTAAATTAAGTATAATACAATTATTGTAAGTCAGGAGTCAAAGTTGCGATACAAGTTGTTGGGAAACGAAATATTATGCCTCTTTATCTTTATTCTTCAGGTTTTAGTCGGTAATGTACAGATCCGCAATCGTCTTAATCCAAGAATCTGAGAAAGTTCGGATAGAGAAAGAAACAGTTTATGTTGATGCCCTACAAAAAATTACAAAGGAAGAAGTAGTCAATAATATTGAAAACAATATAGCTAAAGTACCTACTAATAGTACCAAACAGTTGTGATAGATGTAAGGGAAGAATTGTGTATCTGAAGAATGAATAAAAATAACGGAAGTAATTAGCTAAGTTGATTGCACATTCCTTCTGCTCATTAGTGGCACGAGACGTGATGCAGTTTGGTCACACCACCTCGCGTGTATCAAGCCGGCTTCCTCGATCATTTGAAAGTGAAACCACCAGACAACAGTTGCGAAAAAGTAGCATTATGCGTTTCATTACCAATTAACACTAGGTTGGATCCTCCACGATGCTCTACACGTCGCAACCAACACAGCAAGATGGCGCGTCATTATCGTCCTGAAGAAAGTTGTCACTGAAGTGGTCACAACCCTCAGTAATGAGGAACAAGACGCAGAGAGAGACGATCCTCCTAACTCCTAAACACTAGATGATCACGTAAAACTCAAACCCACGTTAAACAATATAATGGAATGGATTGAAATTCATCGAGAAACACAATGTTGGTACACCTCCCATGAAAGTAGACTATAAAATGAGCGGGCGGGTTGGCCCAAGTGGTAGATCAGGTTAAAGATTCCATCAGAAAAGCTGTGTCCAGAAGTGATCTTCAATCAATAACCAATAAAACAAAACTAGTAAAAGGCACTTTGCAGCACTTCACCTGTGTTGGACTAAGGGTTTAAAAATCCATACTTATACTTCTCTGATCTATAAAAATCCGCCATTTGTCCCTTGTACCCTCCAGAATAAAATTCTAGATCCACCATTGGGAACGACATTTGGTAGGGAAGGCCTTTTATAGTAGTCGAAAATTACTAGTTCCTGATGCTTTTTGAAACTTTTATTTTATAAACGTTAATCTATCAACAATCATAACATTTATGCTGCCAACATACCATTTGCCACTTAGACAACGTTGACTTTCTCCAAAACAAACGAATAAACGTAAAAACAGATAGAACCGGTCTTCAGTTTACGATTCGCTAGTTTCACAATAAAGTGGACATTAGTTCTCTACTGCTTTTTATCTAATTTCACTGCGACCGATATTATCTAATGCCAAGTAAGTAAGATTTAACTTAGATTATAAAATTTTAAACGTTTTCGCATAACTATTTTAAGAACCTGAGATCAATTATTTCAATAAACAATTGTGTTTACTCTTAAGTCCACTTAAGTCAAGACTGACAAGAGTCAAGGGGAATCGCTGACTTTAGGCGTCCCAAAATCTTTGGATTCCATATGTCCATGCCAAATCTTATTGTTTGGCAATTTATTTGGGAGTCTAACTAAAATAAATTTTTCAGTCCGAGTTTTCAAAATATATTTATTTCATCGACGAAGAATTATCATTAATCATTTCTAGATTATATTTGGTTTAATTGCATTGGTTTAATGTTGCATCGGCAGAACCACGTAGAGCCTGATGGTTAATGTTTACATCGGTTGTGTAGGTTTCGATTGGCTGTCTATGGTTGCATTATCTACTATGGGTTTGGGAGATCTTTATTACCTATCACGTTTATTTAGGTAGGTATTATTAGGTATTTTGTGACTGTGAGTACTACAAACCGGCATGAAAATTGAGGGTCTTGTGATTTTCTATAGGATAAGTTATTGAAATGTGAGCGAAATCGTTGTTTACTTTCATCCACCGGAGGCAAAACCGCCACAAGCGCAACCTGTTATCACGCGTCTTAACATTAAAGTGCCGGTGAAACTGCGCCTCGTGAGAGCTGGTGCCGCCAGTAAAAGCTTTCAATATAAACAACAACTTCAGGCTTTAATGGATATCTCGACGCCATCGCTTTTCTGTTTGAACACCGAACAAGTCTAAATCCAACTATTCCTTTTGACGTAACAAATTAATGATTAAAGATTTGACTACCTCGTGGGTCGTGAATTCTATTCCCGCCATAGGTCACTTAAGAATATTCCTAAATTGACTCGGGTCTGGTCTGGTGAGAAGCTTCGGCCATGGCTTTAGTTACGATTCAATCTACAGGCAAAGACGCACCGCCAAGCGAATCCGGCGTGATGCTGTGGTTGTAGAGACATCGTTATGAACTCCGTAGGTACTCTTTTCCAAGTTAGTACGACATCACCTACGATTGCATCGTCACTTACCATCAGATGAGATCGCAGTCAAGTGCTAACCGCTTAAAAGACCAAAGTTTGTATGTTGTGTACCGAACGGATTTCTCAAGTCGTAATTCTGAGTGGAGGGATATTATACCCTGGATGAACACTTTCGGAAAATCCATCGTTTCCGTGAGATTTATGACAAACACACTTCACGGGGTTCCAACTTTTCAACACGCTCTGCATTGAGAAACAGTTCAACAGTGTAGGTATTCTTTTTAATGGTTATTAATGTCATAAGGGCCTCAGGCCTTTTAGGTGAAATATAAAGATTTGCATTGATGTTATACTATTCAAAAGTAGATAACAAATGAGCGGACATAATACGACTATAATAGCGTGTGGAAGCGACGTCGTAACGATGTGAGATTGTCATCGGATGTAAGTAATTATTGACGACGTAATGAGCTTTCACCGTTGCGAGAAATCTACGATGAGATACACCGAGTGCGGTCGAATTCGAACTGCGTGATTATTGATTATTATCTACGTAATACCCCTTTTTTCGAATTAGGTATGTTCCCCGTTATGATCTTCTATCATGATGGTTTGTAGCAAACGGCACTTTACGCTGCTTGATGGTTTTAACTAGCTCGAATATGTTGGTCCGAATTCGGGAAATTATTGCAATGTTAGACATGTCAGACACGTCGCGTTAGCCGTTCAGCTTTTGTAGCACGGAGTGAAAGAGTGCACTGGTGAAATTACTAATACGAGGTATTGGATCTGATTCCAGGGCCAGCAAACAAAAAGGTATGGTTTTTCTGTATCGAAAGATAAGCTCAATGATGTATAAGTACCTACTCGAAGGCAGAAGTTAGAGATTGTGAAACTTTAAAGTTAAGAGTTATTGTGAGAGTTAGAGATTGCAGGAAGATTTAACTACCGTATCGTGCTCTATTGCACTATGCTATTTTTAACTAAGAATTTTGCTTTTGTCGGTTTCAACTCTCGACTCAAACTCAAGGGTAAGCCACGATAAAATTATGTCGATCTTTTTGTTTTTGGTCTTATCGATAATCTATAGATAAAAAAAAAACAGATCGACAGGAAACATCTTAGACAGCTAATACCTATAGTCTTCATTTCTAATACAAAAGTTCAGTGTGCAACGGCCTTACATAGATAGCATGACTACGTGATCATAATATATTTATTTTTATAATATTTTATGGGCCCGTTACGATGTGTTGCGTCACATAACTTCCATGACGTGCAATCGTTAACTATTTTTAGTTTTAAAACCGTGAAATTCAGTGACTTATGAAATAGAGTTGGTTTTAGAGATTTAGGATCGAGTAAACTTCAAGGGGTATGCAGTATAAATTATAATACTTCAAAGATGAGTTCTACAATGCTACTCCACAACTTGCTGACTTGTAAGAAAGAACCACAGACCAAGAAATAACTTTATATATTGAGAAAGAACAATGGCTTTCGACTAATTTTGTTGACATACCAAATCGCTCTGATTCGTGACAACGATGGTAGAAATACGATTTTTTTATCTTTACAACAATAAAATATTAATTTTTGCCTTTCTTTGCCAATTCATGGACGACTTTGGTTGATTTCCCACAAATCTAAATTTTTACAAAATATAGGAGGGATGGCACGATGCCATTTTATGCCATTTCGGAAGAACAGATTTGTTGGATATTTTTATTGTTGCCACACTTTTCATAGATATGATAGGTGCATTATATTGTTCACGCGTAGGCTTTCGCGTTGCCGGGAAATTATTATGGTTTCAATTCCCATGATTGTGTCGTAGGCAAGTTGTTACAATATACGGCTAAAAACAGAATAGATAACTAGACTCAGCTTTTTGCTAGAGCACTAGGAAACTGGAACGATATCGGAAAAATCGTTTTTGTTCACTAAAATGCCATTGTTGTTAGATACTTAAATCAAGACTTAAGCATTGCGATACTATTCTATAACCTGTTACAGTCACATACGAATAGGTACTTGTGGTAGTGCTCATTGTATTAGGGTTAATTATTAAGTTTTAAGCTATTGCATAGCTTCTATCGCGGGCCTTGAGCGTGGAGACCGAATCTAGAAATTCCGTAACGAAAATAACCTAACACTTTTTAGTTTTGCCATCTATCGATGAATAGCATAACTTTTAATGACTTTTTGAAATATCACGCTTGTCTCTTTAGTTCAGCAACTCGTCTCTAGGTGGCATTGGTTGTATAATTATAATTGCATAAGTTGATAAAAACAGCTATGCAATAGCTTTACCACGGCAGTCTCCGAGTGCCACACGTCTTTTTAGGGTTCCGTAGCCGAATGGCAAAAACGGAACCCTTATAAATTCGTCATGTCCGTCTGTCCGTCTGTCCGTCTGTCCGTCTGTCCGTCTGTCCGTCTGTCCGTCTGTCCGTCTGTCCGTCTGTCCGTCCGTATGTCACAGCCACTTTTTTCCGAAGCTATAAGAGCTATACTGTTGAAACTTGGTAAGTAGATGTATTCCGTGAACCGCATTAAGGTTTTCACACAAAATTTAAAAAAAAGTAATAAATTTTGGGGGTGCCCCATACTTAGAACTGAAACTCAAAATTTTTTTTTTCATCAAACCCATATGTGTGGGGTATCTATGGATAGGTCTTCAAAAATGATACTAAGGTTTCTAATATCATTTTTTTCTAAAATGAATAGCTTGCGCGAGAGACACTTCCAAATTGGTAAAATGTGTGTCCCCCCCCTGTAACTTCTAAAATAAGAGTATGATAAAACTAAAAAAAATATATGATGTACATTACCATGCAAACTTCCACCGAAAATTGGTTTGAACGAGATCTAATAAGTAGTTTTTTGATATTTACAATAAAACCTCTAAAAACAAAGTTAGTTTTGCGGTTCGATAAGAAAAGTGGTTTTTATGGTTTTATTCCTCCAGTTGTAGTACGGAACCCTCAGTGCGCGAGTCCGACTCGTACTTGACAGGTTTTTTATTAATAACTGTGTATTAATGTTACGTTAGATTACAAGGTCAACTTACAAATGTCTTGAAAGACTGAAAATAAGTTTATTATTATCCGATCTAAACGAAACAATGTCTAAACGATGATTTTTATTGATTATCATTATTGATTTACTGACTCTTCCGGCTTCCGGCGTTCCCACACATAATATACTGTTCCATTTCAGTTATTTCCATGACAATATTATGAAAGGTAATATTTCCGTAACAGAACACCTACCTATTACCCGTGCCTACTTGAGTGCGGTGGTTGTCGCGAGTGAAATGGAAAGTGCAGTGAAAGTCGAACCTTGCACTTGAAAGCGAAAGCCAAAGGCCATGCGCTGCTGACTGTCGAGTGCCATGCTCATTGCCCATGCAGCGGGCTTAGCGACTCCACTAGCCTTAGCCATAACACTGCCATTCTATTTCTACGATCGGTGTGATTGCGGAACGAAATTCAAACATAACAGCAAGCTTCTGAACCACTGTGTTATTTATTAATAATAATGCTTCAAAAAAAACTTTTCTTGTCTACATAAATTCTTTCTTTCTTTCTTTTTCTTTCTTAGGACCATTCATGCGTTGAAATAATGCATGAGTCAAAATTGTCAATTTTCGACGGAAGATAAGAGTGTCATGTGTTCAATTATTGATTAGATAATTGCTATCATATTATTTGGCATTTCATAATCTAGTTTTTGTCACAAAAATATTTGAAAATATGTGTATAACTTTCTCATTAGAAAGTTTAAGATAAAGGCTAATTACTCACTTAGCGGTGGAAGCTCTATTTTGATGCAAGATATTTGCCATGTTTCATAACACAAACTTATAACAATGACATATATAGAAAATTAATAACATTTACTAAAAAATGTCTCAAAAAAAAAACACGATTTTCCTATATTTTCATTCAAAAACCATAAACCGAAAAGTGTAATTTTTAGCATTTTTCGATAAATTAAACGTATTATTTTAGGATAAAATCCAAGATATTTTGTTATTTCTGAATTATAGTAATTTAATTCAATTCATATTCAATGTCACTGGTTATTTATTATTTTAATAAGTTTTACTATAATTTTTTTTGTAATACCATTTTCCGCGCAAAATTGCGTCTGCGGGAACGGAATTCTTTTTTTGTATGGAGCTACACGCGATTCACGCGTAAACGTATAAACGCTCTTAATTTCAGCGTGATTTTTGCACAGACACTGGAAAGGGTACTTTTTTTAATTTTGAAAATCAATTGTTCTTTTGGGACTTGTAAAACCGAAATTCAAGTAGGTAGTTAATTAATGAAACTTTTGGCAAAGCCACATTTTATTGACAAGGTTAAGCTTTGGTAGAGTTTTTGAAGTTGTGGCGCTTGTAGATTTAAGCCTCCCCCACACAGGCGCGTTATTATCGCGCGATTATATCGCAAGCGTTATTGCGATATCTGTTTTTAGTACATTTTGTATTAAGATGGTCATGTAGTTACACACTGCTGCGATAATAACGCCGCAATGGAAGTATATCGGTCGATATTATCAACCGGTCTATGGTAGATATCGCAATAATGCTTGCGATATTATCGCGCGATAATAACGCGGGACGCTGTGTCCGTCTGCGCGTTATTATCGCGCGATAAAAACGCAGCTGTGTGCAAGGAATCGGGACGCATTATCGCAATAACGCTTGCGATATTATCGCGCGATAATAACGCGCCTGTGTGGGGGAGGCTTTAGGGGTTAAAGTATTAGAAACTTAGGTCTACATAAGATCTTAGATAACTTTTTAATAGTGCGGGCGACGTATTCTCGTCTTGGCAATATTTTACATTAAATTTTTCATGTGGGATGCAATAGACTTTGAAATCATACTCCATACCTAAGTAACACGGCGTGCACAGTATTGCGATTAAACATAATATTGTAACGACAAAAACTAAGCTCTCTCTATTGTGTTAGAACAATGCAATAGCCTACACACGATCGTTGTCTTACCTGTGTGGAAACATCTCAGATACAATTCATAAAATACGATCCATCGCAAACGAGTGAGCAATTGTTTGTAACTATCGTGAACTTTCTATCTGGCTGTACTTATCATGATTTATGCATTATCTCTTGGTAGGTACGTTAATCATCATTATAAAGCCCCTAAGAGTTTTTGGCCACGGTGGAGAACGTCCACTGAGATTAGAGTGCGTAATGTGCGTAAACAAAGGTGAACTTTCTGTCTCCTCAATTTCATAGTCTAATGGGATGTCAACTGCACACGAACGGAGAGGTATCAGGAGCTATATGTTTATAATATGATATAATGTTTATAATGTCTTCGATTTTCTGAAAACTCTAATTATTTAGTTTCGATGGGGCTTTAGTTATTTTTTGGGAATATTTTAGTAGTACCTACGCAATAATTCTGTTTTGCAACATCAGATTATCTTAATAAAGTTAAGTTTATTTTAATCGTTACTATAAATTTACAGGTTCCTAGCAAGTAATTACCTAATAGGTACCTAATTTAGAATAAGTCAGAACTACTTAAACAAAATTTATTACTAATTTTATACTAAAAAAATCTTGAGACTTTCTTGATTTTTTAAGTATCTACCTGCAGTACATATTTATAGATAACATATAATACTACTTGAATCAGTTTAAGCGGATATCCTGGTTGGCTTGTTCCGAGGAAGGAAATTGGGTGCAGTGAAACTTTACTGAACGAAACTTGTTTACTTGCAAGACTTGCAAGTTAGTTACAGGATCTGAAAGTGGAGATTATAATAACTTGTACTTAATTTGATTCACTTGACGACTGTTTGATTAAAAGATGATCTCAAAAGCGTCAAAAAGGTAAGTTTTGGTGTAGATTGCGAAATTACGTGGAATTAAATTTTTATCATAATAAAGCCTTTTAAAGTTTAACTTCAATTTTTTTTTATTGAAAATGTTACAGTAAAACTTATCGCTAATTTATTCTTATTACTGTACTAGTCCCGCGGACTCCACATGCCGTCTACGAGGGTAGGTACATCTCCTCGCACCTAGCCTTGCGCTTCGTTATATACGTCTGCACCTTAGTTGACGCTCGAAAATGTGGAGGGTTCAACTTATTGGCCGTCTAATATAGTACGAAGTACGAGTACCTACTGTATAACCTGGTAACGTAAGGTTATCAAAGTCAAAGATGATTTATAATTACATTAGGTATATGTTACACGTATATGAATATCACTTCCGTAATTACTAATTACAGAGTGTTTCGCACTAAATAGTTATGTAGTTTTTAAGGTTTCTTACCCAAAGGGTAAAAACGGGACCCTATTACTAAGACATCGCTGTCCGTCCGTCCATCCGTCTGTCATCAGACCGTATCTCTTGAACCTTAATAGCTACCACAGACCATAGCTACAGACTTTCACAGCTGATGTATTTCTGTTGCCGCTATAACAACAAATTATACTTATGTGCTTAAAAATAAATGTATTTCTGTTGCCGCTATAACAACAAATTATACCTACTTAAAATAAATATTTAATAAGGGGGCTCTCAAACAACAAACGTGATTTTTGCTTGTTTTTGAATTCGGTGGGCAGGGGTGTTTAGTTTACTTTAATTTGAGAATTGCTCTTGAAAGTAGGTACGGAATCCTCAGTGCGCGAGCCCGACTCGCACTTGACCAATTTTTTAATTACTTACTTGGAAGCTTGTATTGCCGTCCTTTATTCAATTATACGTTCTCGAAGAAAGTGCCTCAATGGTGGAGTGGAAATTCATAGTGGTATCGAAAGCCGTAGAAAGCTACCATAGACCGGTTGTTGTTGGGGGCTTTTTTTTTATTATAATTGATAGGCTTGCGCTTGACCACAATCAAGTCTGATGAACAGAAATGATGAGGTCTAGGATGGAGCGCGCTTGCCTAGAAAATGCCTATTCACTCTTCTCTTGAAGGCACCCAGATTGTATTTGGCTGGGAACACGGAAGCTGGAAGGGTGTTCCACACCTTAGCGGTTCGTATCAGAAACGTAGAAGAAAAGCGTTTCGTCCGAGTACGCTGGACATCAACCACATAAGGATGCCACTTCTCTCGACGTCTCGCGGTTCTATGGTAGAAAGGTGAAGGAGGCACAAGGTTCTCTTCTAGTTCTCTCAAGGTTCTCGCTTGATGGCTTCTCGATTATATTGCTGCTACTTACTTTTATGGCAACACCAACAAAACCAAACATGACAACATTGTGTGTGAGAGTGGATAAGTTACTATAGTAGTGTTATTATCTCGCTGCAGACTCGGTCATAAATCATTCGAGTGTTTCGCTTTTGTTGTTCTGCAGTAATGCACAACTCAACAAAGAACAACAAAAGCGAAACACTCGAATGATTTATGGCCGAGTCTGCAGCGAGATAACACTACTATAGTGAATATTACGCTATACATAACTGTATACCTACATTATACAAGTTCGTAGTTTGACTGCAATCTCACCTAATGGTAAGTGACGATGCAATGCAAACCCAGATGTTATCGTAGGTACCTACCAACTTGAAGGGTTTTTTTACTCTATACAAGTTAGTACTTGACTGCGATCTCACCTGATGGTTAGTGATGATGCAGCCTAAGATGTTATCGTACTAACTTGGAAGGGTAACTAAAGTAAAACTAAACTTTACCCCAACAGTTTCTACAAGCATCACACCGGAACGCTAAATCGCTTGGCGGTGCGTCTTTGCTGGCAGGGTGGTAACTAGCCACGGCCGAAGCCTCCCAACAGACCAGACCTGGACTAAATTTAGAAATTATAAAATTCCAAAGTGGCCCGTGGCGGGAATCGAACCCGCGACCTCCCACTCGAATCCCAGCGCGCTGCCACTTCGCCACTGAAACGTACATACTTTTATAAGAATTACAAAAATAAATAAAATCTGCTGTTTATTTTTGTAATCGTTACAAAATAAAGTCGACTGTCATGGTTTCAAATCCCTAAAGATTACATCAAATTGTATCATTTGACTAATGCCACGTGTCAGTCTTTTTAGGTCAGATAATATAGGCAAAAAGTTCGGTTACTTATTAAGCAATAATTTAAACCAAAAAGTTATTAACTTATGTTACCCTGGGGCCTCTTTTGAATTCTTAATTGAACATATTCCAGCAAACCTTATAGACTCACTTTCGACTATTGTCTTAATGATAGGAGACAGCATAAATATTACTAAGAAATTAATGATAAAAAGTTTTGAGCATATGATTACATTGCAAAGGAAGTCTGGGTGCAAATTTATAATATGTACATTTCCATACTCAGATCACCTGACCCAAAAGCAAAATGAGCAGGCATACAAACTCAATGCAGCTTTGTATAATTTAGCGTTTAGTCATAGGGACAATTTCCATATTTTTGATTTAAATAAATTTGTGAATAGAATTCCAATGACAGAAGGTACAATGTACTTACCTTTTACTTATAAAAAACGAATAGCTACTCTTGTAGCTTGTAATATTGTGGACTCGGCTATATTTAGCACGAAACCAGTTGACTTCGGTACATGTTGTACAAATAATATTGACTAATATAATAATAATAATAATACATGTTGTACAAATAATATTGACTAATATAATAATAAGCCCGCCGCTGGTGGTGTACGCCGCATGAAGTGGACTGTTCCTATGAATGAGAACGTCATGCGAGCGTATTTCAGGGCTACAGGGGGGGAAACCGGACGGACTGGCTACCGAGCGGCAATGTACCGTGAGTTTCTGCTGCTTGAGCCGCAACTAGCTGTCACGGAGCAAAACCTGGTAGATCGGGCTCGGTACATTATGCGCTCTAACATCTTCAGCGCTGCCGAGCTCGAACGATTACGACGTGAGGCTGTTCCCGACGTGACAACCTCAACCGCGCCGCAAATCGTGTCTCCTGCGCCACCTAGCCGCGAAGAGACCGAGACCGTGACCGTGTCTCAGGATTTGCTCGTGGAGGAGACCACTGAGGAAACAGTCTCCCTGGATTTAGAGCGGATGAGAAGGATTTTAGAAGAGACGATTGCTGAAATCCGAGTTGCTCCTACAGAGGAACGTCCGCGGCTCTCCCGGCTCTCGCTAAATGAAGCGACGCGGGATGTCATTGAGGCCATTAACCAAATGCTGCCACAACATCTAGAGAGCAGCACTGGTCTGGATGATACGGCTTCTATTCTCTTCGGTGCAGCCTTAGCCGTCCATCGTTTTATTGGCGTCAAAGCCAAGAAACCTGGACGGTGTGCCGCTAGATCCAGTGCAGAACCTGCCTGGAAGAAGAGAATAGAACGACGTATCACCCTCGCCAGAGGCCTCATTGGCAGACTGCAAAGCTTCAGGTCGGGCAACACGAGGCCAAGGATTGTGCGCTCCGTTAGAATAGCTTTTAACGGGCTGGGGGTTCGCCTAGACCAGCCCGACATAGCTCAAAAACTAACGGAGCGCATCGACGACCTGAAGCAGAAAATCGCTGCATGGGGGAACCGCATTCGGCGGTACTCGGAAAGAGTTGAGCGATTTCAGCAAAATCGCCTCTTCGTGAGTGATCAGAAAAGGTTCTACAAAAAGCTGGAGTGCCCAGCGGTCTGCTCCACCCCTCAGCGACCGGACACGGCTGACCTAGTCGCTTTCTGGCGCAGTGTCTGGTCGACGGAGGTGGAGCATGAAGAGGGCCCTTGGATTGCGGCGGTAGAGGAAGCATGTGCCTCGATAGAGCCGATGAACCCGGTTGCCATCTCCGCGGAGGATGTAGCTGGTGCGGTAAGGCGGGCCCCGAACTGGAAAAGTCCGGGG
Source organism: Coenonympha arcania (assembly GCA_036785405.1). Classification (NCBI taxonomy): domain Eukaryota; kingdom Metazoa; phylum Arthropoda; class Insecta; order Lepidoptera; family Nymphalidae; genus Coenonympha; species Coenonympha arcania. The sequence goes on along the minus strand of CM072066.1, from coordinate 16,555,549 downwards.
CCTGACGGACTGCATCACTACTGGCTAAAGGGTTTCTCGGCTTGCCATGCGACCTTGGCTCGACAATTCCAAGGCGCTCTTGAGCAAAGGGCGCTCCCAAACCTTTTCACCACCGGGATCACTCACTTAGCTCCAAAGACCACAGATACCGCTGACCCGTCTAAGTACCGCCCCATTACGTGTCTTACTACCATCTATAAGACACTTACATCTGTTCTGAGCTCCAAAATTACCCGTCATGTTGACAGACACGGGATCATGTCTGGGGCTCAGAACGGGTGTAGGGGTGGTAGTCGCGGTACCAAGGAGCTCCTTCTCATCGACTCCGTCGCAGGCTATTTGGTCAAACGCAGCCGCCGGAACTTTTCCGCCGCCTGGATTGACTATAGAAAGGCGTTCGTCTCGGTGCCTCATTCATGGCTCCTGAGGGTCCTCGAGCTGTATAAAGTTGATAGTGCAGTTCGAGACTTCCTCGGAGAATGTATGGGGCAATGGAGCACGATCCTTTGTCTCCATGGCGAGCGGCTGGCGGCTGCGAATGACCGAATCAGGATAAGGCGGGGTATCTTTCAGGGCGATTGTTTGAGTCCACTTTGGTTTTGCCTGGCTCTGAACCCCCTTAGCACATTGCTGGAGGGTTCCGGGACAGGCTTTCAGTTCCGGAGAGGGGGGCCGAAGGTACCTCACCTTCTCTACATGGATGACCTCAAGCTGATGGCACCCAGCGCTTCCCGTCTGCAGGAATTGTTGAACATAACCACTGAGTTCAGCAATTCCATCAGAATGGAACTTGGGGTGGACAAGTGTGCGGTCCTGCATGTGGAGAGGGGACAGGTCGCTCGCTCGGCCGAGATCAGTCTCGAGCCTTCGAACATCAAGACCCTCTCCGAGGCTGAATCGTACCGGTATCTGGGCATGTCACAATCTTTAGGGATTCAGGAGGCGGACGTGAAACAGTCAGTTTGCGAGGTCTTTTTTAGGCGCCTGGCAAAGATCTGTAAGAGTTATTTGTCGGGTGCCAATAAAGTCCGAGCCTATAACGGCTGGGTCATGCCCGTCCTCATGTACACCTTTGGCGTGCTCAGATGGACTCAAACCGAGCTAGATGCCCTGGATAGGAAAGTCCGCACAACTATGACTACCCATCGTATGCACCACCCGAAGTCTTCTGTGATGAGGCTGTATGTCCCCCGGAAGTGTGGTGGTCGAGGCATGCTCAACGTCAAGACCATGCACAATCGGGAGATATCCAGCCTCAGAACTTACTTTAGGGCGAAAATGGAGTCTCCGGTGCATCGGGAAGTCATAGAATGTGATAAAGGACTGACCCCCCTATCTTTGGCCAACGCCGAGTGGCAGGGACCGGTTGTGCTTGGCACCTCTGACCGGGAGTCCGTATGGAAGGAGAAGGAGCTGCACGGACGCTTTTTTAAGGCTCTTCATGAGCCCCACGTGGATAGAAAAGCGTCCGTGCAGTGGCTGCGTTTCGGTGACCTCTTTGGGGAAACCGAGGGGTTTGTCTGTGCAATACAAGATCAGGTGGTTAAGACGCGGAACTACCGAAAGTACATTCTGAAGGATGGCACTCATGACATTTGTCGAGCCTGTCGCCATCCCGGTGAGTCACTCAGACATGTGCTTTCGGGGTGTTCTGCGCTTGCCAAAACTGAGTATTTGCACAGGCACAACCAAGCAGCCAAAATCCTGCACCAAGAGCTTGCTCTGAAGTACGGACTCTTGGATGAGAGGGTGGCCTATTATAGGTACACGCCGGTTCCTGTCCTCGAGCGCGGCGGCGTCCGGCTCTATTGGGACCGGTCAGTCATCACGGACAGGACTATCTTGGCTAACAAGCCTGATATCGTGGTGATGGACCGGGCACAGTCGCGGGTGTTTTTAGTGGACATCACAATCCCGTATGACGAGAACCTCGTGAGAGCTGAGACGGAGAAAAAACGAAAGTATCTGGATCTCGCTCACGAGGTTTCCGCCATGTGGCACGTGGAGTCCACTGAAATCATACCAATCGTGATATCTGCCAACGGTTTAATACCAGTCAGCCTCGCTCACCATCTGCGGCGACTGGGTTTCCGTGGCAGTTCACTTGCGGCCAAGATGCAGAGGGCGGTGGTGCTCGACTCGGCTAGGATAGTCCGTCGGTTTCTTAGCCTGTCGCCCTGACCCCCGGCCGTTTGGTCTCCCCTGCCGGGGTGTAGTCCTCCGCTCGGCACATATATGTATGTATGTAGCGTATATGTATGTTTATTTAAATTTTGCGTATTTAAGTAAGTTTATTGTATGTCTTTGGTTTTTATATATATTTATCGTGTGCCGGGTGTGAGAGTTAGATTGAATACGAAAATAATAATAAATATATTAATAATAATACTAATTTACCTATTTTTACTTCAATTAATAGTAATTCTACTATTATAAATTGTGACCAAAATAATTTAAACTAAATAGCACGACAAAGGATAAGCTCTGTAAAATTTGTTTAGTCCATCAGAATATTCAGGGCTTACCCGGCAAGGAACATGAAATAGAAATGTTTATTAATCAATGTAATATTGACATTCTTTGTATTACTGAGCATTGGCTAAATCAAAGCCAAATGCTAATACACTTAAACAATTACACATTGTCAAGTGCGTTCTCAAGAAGGACAGCAATCCGGGGAGGGTCTTTGATTATAACAAGGGACAACCTCAATTGTAAAGAACGAAAAGATATTGTCAGTCTTTCCAGGGAACGCATTGCTGAACTGTCTTGTGTTGAGATGGATAGATATATTGTAGTATGCGTTTACCGACCCCCCTCAGGTGACCTCAAACATTTTGAGGATATAATGGAGGAAGTACTCAAACGATTGTCAGTTTCAACTAAAAAAATATTAGTATGTGGGGATTTTAATGTTGATATTTTATTGAGTAATTCAAATAGTGTCCAGTTACTCAATTTATTTAAATGCTTTAATCTAAATAATGTATTTAGGGAACCCACTAGAGTAACACAAACCTCAGCCTCCTGCATTGATAATATATTTTGCAACTGTGAGATTTTAGATAAGGCTATAATAAGTAAGCTTAGGTCAGATCACTGTGGTCAACAAATTTATGTTTTGAATAGTATTGTTAAACTCAAGCAAATAGTTAAATGCAGACCTATAACAAAAAATAAATTAATGCGGTTTAAAGATAAAATTTCTACTATAGTTCCTGCCCTAGTCTTTGAACATGGACATCCTGATAGTATTTACGGAACCCTATTCAAATCTATAGATACGGAATTTAAAAATATTTTTAAAACGAAAAATATAGACATTATGAATAATAAATTAAAATTCAGCGATTGGGCAACTATTGGGATCCATAAAAGTCGAAAAAAGTTGTATGAGCTTTATGAAGAAAGACAATTTAATCAAACTGCAATTTTTCTAGAACGGGTTAAAACTTATTCAAAAATTTTCAAAAATGTTTGCATTCAAGCAAAATCGCTACATATTAAAGAAAAAAATACCCAATCTGATAACAAAATAAGAACCACATGGAATATAGTTAACAAACAGGCAGGAAAAACCAAATCGCGTAACCCAAAGATTGAAATAGTTGCCAATGGTAGTAAATTACATCAGATTTAGAAATCGCGAATACCTTTGAAAACTATTTCCAGAATGTTCCTGTTTTGTTGACGGATTCTCTTAAGTCCTCGCCAACAACAGCCCAAAAACTCTTAAGAGACAACGTAAAAGAGTGCACTCTCTTATTTAATTTTGAACACATCACTGCAGCAGACATTAAAAAAACCTGCCGATTCATAAAAATCAAAAGAACTGGCGACCTTTGGGGAATGTCTGTGCAAGTTATTTTCAACATTATTGACACTATTGCCCCTTATATGGCTGTAATATTCAACCAATGTGTCGACCTAGGAACTTTTCCAAATTTAATGAAATATAGTAAACTGATACCGCTATTTAAATCTGGAGATAGGCAGGACGTTAATAATTATAGGCCTATTTCAATTTTACCAACTCTTAGTAAGATATTTGAAAAAATCATACTTGACCAACTTCTAAGTCATTTTAATTCCAACAAAATTCTTCACTCCGAGCAGTATGGCTTTACTAAAGGTAGGAATACCACCGATGCTGGTGCCAAGCTTTTAAGCCATATCTATGATGCCTGGGAACAGTCTCAGAATGCCATAGGAGTCTTCTGTGACCTGTCCAAAGCTTTTGATTGCGTCGAACATCAGACGCTACTATTTAAACTTAGCCACTACGGTATCAGAGACAGAGCTCTTGATTTCGTTGCCTCTTATCTGAGTGATCGAACACAAAGGGTATGCATAAATGACACAAAGTCGCAGGGTTGTTCCCCCAAAATGGGTGTGCCACAGGGTTCAATTTTGGGCCCCTTTCTGTTTTTAGTGTATATAAATGATTTACCGCACCATGTAGACGGTATTTGCGAAATAGTATTGTTTGCTGATGACACTTCTCTCGTTTTTAAAACAGATAAAATTATTATTACTTTCTGTAACGCTGTAGATTTTCTGTAAGAATAATAAAATATATAAAATAAATAAAATAAATAAAAGTAAAGACAATTTTGACGATGTAAATTCTGCTATTGCGCACGTATCGCACTGGTTCACAGTTAACAATTTACTTTTAAATTCAAAAAAGACTAAGTGCATTGAGTTTGCACTACCAAACCTAAAAAATATAGTTAGCAACAAAAAGGTGATTGTGAATGGAGAAATACTAAAAATGGAAAACTCTACTGTATTTCTGGGGGTGACCTTAGACAATAAATTACAATTGGGCGCTCATATTGAGACTTTGGCAGGTAAACTTAGTTCAGCTGCCTATGCTGTGAGAAAAATTCGGCAATTTACAGACATTGATACAGCCAAGCTTGTTTATTATGCCTATTTCCACAGTGTTGTGTCCTATGGTATTCTATTGTGGGGCAAAGCTGCTGATATTCAAACCATATTTGTATTACAAAAGAGAGCAATTAGAGCCATATACAAAATGAAGCCACGCGAATCTCTTCGCCAAAAATTTAAAGAAATAGGTATTCTTACAGTGGCATCTCAATACATTTATAATTGCTTACTATTTGTTCGTCAAAATATTAATAATTATAAGCAACGGATAGATATAAGTAATCGTCCAATTAGAAATGGAGGACATAAGTTGGTTATAGTGCCACACCGTTTGCGTAAGGTACAGAGGTCATTTGTGGGGTTGAGTGTACGCTTCTACAATATGATCCCGAAGTCTGTTTTGGACTTACCTTTGCACAGGTTTAAAGACACTGTCAAGAAACATTTAATTAATCATGGTTACTATACCATTGAAGAATTTCTTAACGACAATGATTCTTGGAATGATAGAAATATGCTTCCATCTCCTCACGAGATATCTTAAAAATATGTTATAATTTTTCATAATCTATAAGAAATCTTGTATTATAACAATGACATTTTTGAAAAGAGCAAGTGCCGAGTTTCTTGCCAGTTCTTCTCGGTGCAAACCTGCTTTCCGAACCTGGCGGTAGAGCTTTGACTTCATAAGAGCCTGTTATTTAGGCCTATGTGAAAAATAAATATTTTCATTTTCATTTTCAATCTAGCCTTGAAACAGTATTAAAATTACCAATTTTTAAACCTTCTAATAGTATCACCAGTAACAATTTATAAGTACAGCTCAAGTAGATACTTAACCTTAGCGCATTAGCATATTCACGAGTCGCATCCTCTCCGTGCAACAGAACCCAACCTCGTCACAAGTAATTATAAAGTCAAATCAGATTTCAGGCAGGAAAAGCTTACGCCACCGCTCCCAAATGCCCTGAGGCCTAAGACCCCGACAAGTCGCAAGTAGGCCAAGCTAAACATCTCTGAAGTACCTACATACTCATCAAATGCCACTTGTTGAGCTGTCGAATGCTAAATTGTCGCGTTCCAAGGTGAAGAAGATTGGTTGATTCTAATATCGCTCAATGTAATAACGATTACGATCATTAAATTCTAATATTTACAAAATATATACACCTTCCAACTGATCATAATTTTGTAAGCATCATAATCTAGTGCCATCTTCAAATCGAAGTTTGGCGGTCAACATTTGAAAAGCCCCTCTATCTTTTACCGCCTCTTTCAAATGTGGGTAGCTTAGACCCGTCCACCCTCTTATGTATAAGAGGGTAGACGGGTTAATACGTCGCTTGCGACCTGGAGATCTTTCCCCGGCAATTTTTCCCTCCAAGACTAACCTTGGAAAGGAATACTGATCACCTCGTTGTAAATGGCCAAAAAACGCCAGTTTTCTGTAATTATTACGAGTATTGTGAAAATAAATAAAAAATGCAGTAAAAATAAATCGGAAATAATTGAAAAAGAGCTCTATGTCCCCTGTTTTGTCTGCCTGTACGGCTAGGGTATGCGCGTAGAGAGCTTGTCTTCTTTTGTCGATTTCTTTTGTCTTTCTAATCCATATAGATAGCCAAAGAAAAAAGAACTACTTATTTTGTTTGTATCTACCAAATTGTGTTAATTTTTTCCCTTACCATTCCTACTCCCTATCCATGCGCACTATACCATAGAGTAGGTTGGTAATAACACTATACCTTACAGTCTCAATCTAAAGCCGTGCTAGAAGAAAATCCATTTGGATTAAGCGCTGCTATTGTACCGTGTTTGTGTGCAATAAAAATTAAATAAATAAAATAACGACAAAATTATCTTTTTGCACATGCTAGATTTGGGCAGGACATAACTAGAACACAGGTAGTTCTTTCAAGGTATATCCTCCTTCAATCGCCACGTCATTCAGCGCTACAAAATGCAACATCACAATTTCACACCACATCAGACTGTTTGCGACACGGTCTGCGCCAGACAGCGTGAAAAGATTCATTACCAAAGAAAATCCATTACAAAATCGTTGTGATCTTGAAATTATTGCCTAAGAAAATTCATCTGACTCAATTATAATAAACGATCGCTAGTTAGTGGACCAGAATCACCGACAAAAGCTCAACGTATCGGGAAGATGAAGTGGCAATAGGCAGGGCACATAGCATGTAGAACCGACGGACGTTGGGGGCCCAAAGTGCTGGAATGGCGACCCCGCACAGGAAAGCGCAGCGTTGGCAGTCCACCGACCAGATGGACTGGCGACAATAAGGTGCGGCACATAGCTAGCTCCAAATCTGCCAGACTAGGACCAGGTGGGGTCATATGACATGCTCCAAATCTGGGAAACTGCAGAAAATAATAATCTTTCGGAAACCAATATGAAGTAGGTAAATGAGTATTTTTGACCAAAGTTTTCATGAAAATCATGTAGATGCTAGATGCATGCTCGCAAAACTCATTCCCATAAGCCTGCGATGGTTAATTAGTCCATTATTTGCGAAAAACTAAAAAAATACCCATCCTAAGGGCCGCGGAAAGTCGCTGGAAACAATTGGCGCAGGACCGTGTGGGCTGAAGATCATTGCAGGGGGCCTTTTTCCAGCAGTGGACGTCCGACGGCTGAAACGATTGATTTCTTTATAGATACCGCGAAAGGAGTAGTTATTAAGGTATTACAAAGTCGCCTAGGCTTGGACATCTCGCAAGACCTGAAATGTCGTGAAATCAGTATTTGCATCAAAGCATTTGCAATACTCGCATAGATGACAGCGAGTAAAAAACTGTCATTAGTACCTACCTCTACAAATGAAACGTTTTATTAGCGAGTTATATTGCATTTCGAGTCATCGGTATTGGCAAATATAACACAGGTATTATTTACATTATTATGGTACCTACGTTGCAACTGAAGCGGAGCGGAGAGACTGACATGAACGATAATATGAATTTACTACACGAATCACGGTAACCTGCCAATTCTTCGTAGCAAAAAAATAAATAGGCAAAAATTATGTTATTAAATTTTGCCAAATACTTACATGAGACAAATGAAATTAGACCAAGCTGCTTTGACTTAATAATATACTTAATAAATATATTCCGATAAGAAAATATCATTGGTGAATTTAGTCTTAAGGTTAGTTAAATCTCAAGATACGAGTCATTACGTCATATCGTGTACAGCCCATTGCGTCCCGCAGACTATCAGGAGGGTCAAGTTTATAGCGGTTTACCAATTGTGCCCGAAATCAAGTTAGTGCTGGTATAACAGTGAGTCAATAGGTTTAGTGAGTTTTAGTGGAAAGTGTGTACGATTGTTACTCCTTCACGCCACAATCACCGAACCGATTGGGCTGAAATTTGGATTGGATGGGAGCGGAGCCGAGGGCGTTCACTAGTATATTATATATAAAGATAAGTTTGCGAAGGAATGTACTTAAATCAACCAAGCTGCAGTTATTAGTATAAAGGTGACTCTTGAGTAAGTAGTTAGTTACTGTGGTACATGGCTGAGTTCAAAGCTGTACCGGAAACCAATGACTTCTATGTATACATAGAAGTCATTGCCGGAAACCTGACAAAGTGCGCTGTGCTTTGAAGGGATTTTTGTGGAATTTCACTATTTCGGGATTTTCGTGACGGAAAAAAACCTTTTTCTCTCGCCTAGCCCTTCTCTGTACCGCCCGAAAAGAAAAGACGTGCTAGTTCATTGCTCGAAACAGCGAAGATAACGAAACCAATTAAAACTTTACGGATACGAGGTGCAGCAATGGACGTACAACGGCTGAAAGAACATCGATTACGAGATAGGTTCTAAAGATAAACCTAAAGACATAAATACTTACTTAAATACTTTGTAAGAACTTCACGTCCACAACACGACAATGGCCAGGTACATGAATGAGCATTGTATGGCGTACGCTCACACATTCGGTGTTCGCGCAATGTCAAATTGTGCAATTGGCAATGAAAAATGTGTACGCGGCTCGCAATGAAATGGCACCCCATCTATTGGTATTATGCTGAGTAGGTAGGTACCTAGTCAGCATAATACCAACATACCTATCCCTCTGTCAAAAAACACGTGTGAAAGCTCTGTGAAAGTAAACACTCAATTGCGAAAAAATACAGTAGCAATTACAATCGCTGCAACAATGTCAAAACATTACTAGAAAACCTCAGACTACATTAGAAAACATTGATAAAGTGATTTATCGATTGATAATTTTTTACGCGATAAGGGCGTAAATCTCGGGCCTCAGCATAAGTAGATAGATAGATAGATAGATAGAAAATTCTTTATTGTACACCAATAAAACATGAGAAAACATTGATAAATACATAAAAGTTATACTAATGTACATATGGCGGCCTTATCGCTACACAGCGATCTCTTCCAGGCAACCATCGGGGTATGAAGCGGTGATTGGAATATAATGAGGTAGGTGGTACAATAAAAACAATTAAAACTGAAGAAAATATCACATATCACTATATAAATAAATACGTATGTATGTATATATATAATATATTTACATAATCTATTATATATATTTACATAATCTAATTTATCATAATGTAAGTACGCATAAGTATAATGTGCCTGCTCTTTTCTTAAAGGAAGACTAATACAAACAGCTTTTGTTTCGATTAAAGATAATAATGCCATTAATCTGCCATATGTATGCCACATTATCTACTAGGAGTAACTACCTATCCAATAAATCAAATTATTCATGTTATATCATTACATGTTTCGCCAAATTTGGCCACCATTACATATGTAAGGTATTTTGTACTAATATAGAGCGCGGTCACGTTTTCACTTTCTCCGGGGAAAGTGTATGCGGATGGAAACTCGATTATGTTGTGAACTGGAAAATGTGGTTCATATGATAAATGAGTAGATATTAAATAATAACAGTTACATAATAATTATAATTTTAGCTGTTTCAGTGAAAAAGTGGAAATCGCAGGTGGATGAAAAACACGGAATAATCAAATGTTTCTAGGCTTTTGGTGTCCAAAAACGTTGATTCGTGACAGTCTATCAAATGTATCGGAATATCTTAACAGGATATGTAAATATTATCGCGTCATTTTAGTTTTTCACAAAATAGGGATCAGGTACAATGTTTGGGCATGTTTTTGGCGATATTTAGTTTTGGTTTCCTATAAAGTATAAATACATAATTGAACTGGCCAGTTCACAAATGTCTCGCTATACTAAGTAATTAAAATAGTTTAAATTCGGACAATAGCGTATTAATTAGATTAAACCACTATTATCATTATTATCTCATTCTTGGATTGTTCTTTTAGGTCAGATTGTGGAGGTATCTTAATTAAGTCTCTCACGTTTAATAATGCGGTCAATTAATATCTTTATACATAAACCTTTATAAAATTAACCACTTGTTTATTTTTTAACTAGGTTTTACCTCGATTTATCCGCCTGGAATTCGAGATTTCCAAATCCCACAGGAATGGAGATTATCCTATTCTAGTTCCTCTTTTAATTTTAAACCCTTTTTTACCTATATAGGTAGGCTAGCGCTTAACTGTGATCAGTGATCACACCTGATAGAATGTGATCATACAATCTAAGGTGGAAAGCGCTTGCCTAGGAAATGCCTATTCACACTTGATTTGAAAGCGCCCAAGTGGGAAAGAAAGTGCCTGGGAAGGTATTCCAGACCTAAAAAAAAAGTTATAAAGTGGCCTGTGGCGGGAATCGAACCCGCGACCTCCCACTCAAATCCGAGCGCGCGCCACTGTGCCAGGAAGGTCGTCAAAAAGCTACCTATAACTTTAACTAGATTAAGAAAAAAAACTCATCATCATCATCATCACGTGCCTTCTTCCTTAAAGTGAAGTTTGGCGGTCAACAATTGAAGTGCCGCTTTCTTTAATTCTGGGTAGGTAAGTCCGGTCCACCCCTTTATATCGTCCAGCCATTTGCGTCTCTGGCGCCCTGGAGACCTCTTCCCAGCAATTTTTCCCTCTAAAACCAGTCTCGGGAAGGTAAACTGCTCTCCTCTTTGCAGGTGGCCAAAGAAAGCGACTTTTCTGCGCATAATGGTGGACATCAGCTCTCGATCTTTTCCAACTCTTTCTAGTACTTTCTTATTAGATGTGAAACTGTTCCACTTGATTTTAAGCATTTTCCGGTATACCCACATTTCAAATGCTTGAATTCGGTTGCTCGCTTCCTTTTTTAATACCCAAGTTTCGCATCCATATAAGAGAGTGGACCAAACATAACACTTCATAAAACGACACCTTAAGTCCAACTTTAATTTTGGGCTGCAGAGAGAATTGGACATTTTGTGAAACATTATTTTAGCTTGGCTGATTCGGCTCTTTATTTCATGTAAATGATCCAGGTCTGACGTGAAATAGGAGCCTAGGTACTTCATCTTTTGTACAATTTCAATGTTTTTGCCATTTAGCTTAAGATGGAAAGGATGCTCAAGAGTTTTTGATATTACCATGGCTTAAGTCTTGGCTATGTTGATATTCAAGCCCTTAGCTTCTCCTGCGGCTGCTACTTCAGATATAGTTCAGATATAGTTGCTGTAACCCGGATACTGAACCAGCTATCAGTACCGTGTCATCGGCGTAACGAATATTGTTTGCAAAAACTCCATTCACGGTTATTCCTTGGGATGTATTGTTCAATAAGTCAGTCAGGATGTCTTCTGAGTAAAGGTTGAAAAGTAATGGAGACAAAATGCATCCTTGCCGGACTCCTCAAGTTATGGAGAGCCAGTTTGACAATTTCCCATCTATTTTAATGGCAGCTTCCTGGTTCCAATAAAGGTTACCGATTATCCTGAGGTCCTTGTCATCCAAACTCTTCTTCCTCAATATGTCCATAAGGTCTTTATGCTTTACCCGGTCAAATGCTTTTTCGTAATCAATGAAACATAGGTACACTTTTTGCTGCATTTCAATAGACCGCTCCACCAATGTATTCAAAGTGAATATGGCCTCTCTTGTTCCCACCCCAGATCTAAAACCAAATTGTTGCTGGCACATATTGTCTTCGCATTTCCGCAAAATTCTGTTATAGATTATTTTTAGAAATACTTTTGTAGTATGGCTCAACAGACTAATTGTTCTGTAATCGGAGCACTTAGTCGCCCTAGGTTTTTTGGGGATTGCGACAAAGGTGGAACGAAGTAGATCTTTTGGAATTTTCCCGGTGTCATAAATCCTATTGAACAATTGTAGCATTATTGCCCTGCTCTGATTACCCATGCCCTTTATCAGTTCAATAGGTATACCATCCTCACCTGCCGCTTTTCCCTGTTTCAGTGAATATATCGCGTAATCCAATTCTGCGGGGAGAATGGAATACCCACTTTCGGGAGTTTCTACATAAGAAATATTAGGCCGATTGTCCTGGTACAGTTCAATAACATACTCTTCCCATCTTTGCAGACGTTTGTCTAGGTCAATGATAATGTTACCATTAGCGTCTACCACGGCGTTTGAAATTGTTACGTTTGGTTTTCTTGGATACTCTTTTATAGCTTTATGCAATGCACCGTGCTGATGTGTCGTTGCGAGATATTCTATGTGATTACATCTTCGGGTAAGGTCCGCTTCCTTGGCTTCTTTGATTTTTAACTTTAAGGTGTCATTCAATTCTTTATATTCATTAATGTTTTGTTTAGAATTCTTCCTATCATTAAATAGATTCACAATTTCATCGGTGATCCAAGGTTTCCTGCATATTCTTTCTCTGTAACCGAGAGCATCCGTAGCCGAAACTATTATATTGTGCTTTAGCTGTGACCATAAATCCTCTTCCGTTACTCCTTGACTAGAATATATTAATTCGTCAGTCTTTATTCTGAAGTTTCTTGCAGCTTCATCGTTTTGTAATTTGAGTAAGTTGAGGACTTTTTTAGGTGCTACTTTGTGCATTTTCTTTAACCTATTTAGTTTTTATTTTTGCCACCAGAGGAATGTGATCTGAGTTTATGTCTGCGCCTGGGTAAGTTTTAACACTGGTAATGGCGTTACGAAATCTTCGATTTACACAAATGTAGTCAATTTGGTTCCTTATAATATTGGAACTCGTATGGGCTGGGGATTCCCAAGTATATAAACGCCTTTTGGGTAATTTAAACCACGTGTTCATTACAGTGAGAGTGTGTTCTGCACAGAACTCTATTAGGCGCTCACCTCGGTCATTCCTTTCTCCAAGACCGTACTGCCCGACAATGTTGTGCACAGGTGCCTCCCCCACCTTGGCGTTGAAATCCCCCATTATTATATTTAAGTCATGCTTTTTTGTAACCTTCATTACCTGGTTTAAGTCTTCATAAAACTTCTCACAGTCTTCCTGCGTACTATCCGCAGTTGGCGCATAAATTTGGATCAAATTAGTACGAATTGGTTTTGTATTGAGTTGAAGCAGGATTATTCTCTCGGATTGCGGGAAGAAACCGGAAACACAATCTTTTATAGTTCTGGTTACTAAGAAGCCAACCCCCCTCCTGTGAATATCACCACCTGAGAAATAGAAGTGAGTGTTGCCATAAGTTGGTATATCACCACTCTCCGTCCATCTGGTTTCACTAATGCCCAAAACATCCCATCCGTGTCTTTTCATTTCCATTACGGCATTTTCGATCTTTCCATCTTGGTGTAATGTCCGAACATTCCAGGTCGTAACCGTTATCGCGCCAAGGTCGTCGTTAAATCTCAATTCCCGCCCGGAGATTATCGCCCTCATTTGCCGGGCACTGAGGGACTTCTTATTGTTGCTTTTCTTCATGTTGATTTTACGAGGGAAATAATTGCAGCAGTAGTTTCCCGTTGCTTTCTGCCCCAGACATTTTAGAGATTTCACTTATAATCTCAAGGCCGCTGTAGCCTCTTCCACCCGGTGGGTGGGTGAATGGATATCCCGCCATTGAACGGTCGCCAGAGCCTCGTTTGTTGTCTAGCAGGGGGCACCGCGGTAATCAATTGTTCACCGCCGCCTTTCGGCGCGTGCAGGTGAGGTTGACATTTGGATCGGTTAAGATGTTAGTACCGTTAATCCCTTACCCCTATGGAAAAAAAACTAGTTAGATTAAGAAAAAAACGCAATATTTGCTTTACGTTCGTTAAAGCAAATGTCTTTTTTTTTTCTTAATCTAGTGGAAGCACATACTAATTTGTTGTGAATGCCCATATGTTGGATAAACTTCCAGGATATTGGCTGTGAAGCATAGGGCTGCGGCAGGTCTTTTCTGATGATGGAAGCATTCACCCGTGGCTGGTTACCACCCTACCGGTAAAGACGCATCGCAAAGCCATTTCGCGTTTCGATGAATGTTGTGTAGCAATCACTGCTGAACATAGGCCTGCCTAAGCGCGCGCCACCATACCCTGTCCTCAGCCTTCTTCATCCAGCCGCTTCCCACCACCCGCTTTATATTATCGTCAGTCCAACTCGCTGGAGGTCGCCCCCCATTACGCTTACTTGTAAGCGACCTCCACTTCAGGACTTTCTGGCTCCAACGGAAATTACCCCTACGACAAGAGTGACTTGCCCACTGTCACTCCAGCTTGCTAATGGTTTTGGCTGTTGGTGACATTGATGCTCCGATGAATTTGGTTCTCTTGCGGATCTCCTCATTTCTGATTCTATCACGCAAGGAAACCCCTAACATAGCCCTCTCCATAGCACGCTGAGCGACCTTGAATTTATGGTTCAGCGGGGCTAGACAAAGTAACAGTCGTTTAGCGTTGATGACAGTAGATAAAAATGTATGGACAAACCACGTGACGAATGAAAACAAATGAAAGCAGAATCTACTTTATGCTTGGCGTTGTTCACTGTCGGCTGTCAATTGTCATGCGAAGTACGCTAAAGTTATCTACAACGTCTGCGAGAACGCCAGGGAGCGTTCAAATAGTCGTACTTAGTCGTTTTTAAAAAAAAGCGTGTTTTCCTCTATTCGGTCACGTGGTTTTTCTACAGTCACTTGTTTTGTCCATACATTTTTATCTACAGTCGTGAACGCTAAACGACTGTTACTTTGTAAGCCCCGCAGGCTGCTTGTTAGTGTCTATGTTTCATCGCCATAGGTGTAATGATCGATAGACTGAAATTGCTGTCAAGTAAGCAGATACTAAGCTTTTCAATCTTGCTCTATAACAAAAGTTCCGTCAGCTAAAGCGCGTCATACTTGGCGTTGCCTGGAGCACTTACCTTATAAGTTCCTTCAGCTTGGTCGCAGCTTGTAGGGAGGCGTACCCGTACTTGGCGAATAACGCCGTATCTTCCGAAGGTGCGTTGAAAGCTGCCACATAACGCGCTGGGTCCTTGTCGTCTAGCACTAGACCTGGAATTACAAAGAAGCGTTTGGAATTAGTTGTTTGTTCATTAAAGATTGGAGAAGCTTTGGATCAGAAATCAGAATGGGCTCTATAGAACGAGAGCCCGGACAAGCCAGACACAACTTATTTTCTATAGGACAAAATGTGGTGCTTCAGGTAGTGTTTATACGTGTATTGAATGCCCGCATACCAACTCAGTGGTGAGTCGACCAATTAATCGATATCAGGTGAGATGGGTAAGTAAATAAAATAGGGTTAACTTTACTTCAATTCTAATAGTTGATTTTTACACAAATTCTATGAAATATCATTACAAAATAATCTTGAACGTTTCCAGACACTTTCCGTCGGCCGTAACTCCACTAGACGCAATAAAGCTCCCAAATGTCTTTCTAGAATATTGTTACTTCACTTACATTCTAAACTAAAGTCTGGTTGGGATCATTTCTAACATACATTTACTCAGCCAGACCAATCTTAAGGGCCAAACATGCCCACACACCAAAAAAACATTCAGATTAGCCCATCTGAAATTTTTTGGCCGGGAAAAAGTTGTTCGATTTTGGATTCAAATTTTAATTCGGTTTCGTCGTAATTTCGGTTACGGGCAAATTCTCCCAAATGGATAGCGCCACAACACAATGGCCCCCAGTTCCCGGCAGCCCTACTATTCTCGTCCACGGTAGCGGACGCAGTAACGGTAGAGCGGGGGGTGCAAAGAATCACCGGGCTACGGACAGCTACCATAGAAAGAAACTTTACCTGGCGACATATAATACCCGGACTTTGAGAGCGGACGAACACCTCGCCGAGATAGAAGTAGAGTTGAGTCACATTAACTGGCACATTCTAGGGTTGTCGGAAGTCCGAAGAGAGGGGGAGGACACGATAACTCTGGAGTCGGGCAATATGCTCTACTATAGACAAGGCGAGCAGGCATCCCAAGGCGGCGTAGGATTTCTGGTCAATAAAGTCCTTACTAATAACATCGTCGAGGTCAGTAGTGTGTCGGCGAGGGTGGCATATATTATACTCAAACTAAGCCAGAGATACTCTCTGAAGGTAGTGCAAGTCTATGCACCCACGTCAGCACACTCTGATGAAGAGGTTGAGGCCTTATATGAAGACATTGCGAAGGCTATGGAGAAGACCACCAAAACCCATTTCGTCGTTGTAATGGGGGACTTCAACGCCAAGGTGGGAGTGCAAGAATATGGGGAGTCGAAAGTGGGACCTCACGGTTTTAGGACCAGGAATCACAGGGGCCAAATGCTCGTCAATTTCTTGGAGCAGAAAGGGCTCTTTCTGATGAATTCATTCTATAAGAAGAAGCCCTCTAGAAAGTGGACATGGCGTAGCCCCGATAATGTGACGAGAAATGAGATTGACTTTATTATGACGGATCGCAGGTGCATATTCCAAGATGTTTCGGTGATCAATAGGTTTTCTACCGGAAGTGATCACAGACTTGTGAGAGGCATCTTAAATATGGATCTTCGGATAGAAAGAAACCGTCTGATGAAGTCAACTTTAAGAACAAAACTGTCTCAAAACCCGATCTCAGAGAGGTTCCAGATAGAATTGAGAAACCGATTCGAAGCACTGGAAACCACCCTGGACATTGACCAGAAGTTCGAAAATTTCGTTGATGTCGTTCGGGAAGTGGGTCGGAAATATTGCCAACCAGGGAAAAAACGGGTATCTAAGATCTCCAAGGATACCCAGGATTTAATGGAGAAGAGACGGGAGACCTCTTCGGCTTCGCAAGAATGGCAAATACTGAACAAACGCGTTAAGAAGCGGATAAGATTTGACCTCCGGCGCTCCAACACACGCGATATTGAAAAGGCGATTGAGCAGAACCGAGGCTCAAAAGTGTTCGCTAAGCAAATTGGGAGGAGCCACCTTACGAGGTTGAAAACGGTCGACGGTAATACGGTCACCTCACAATCAGAGGTTTTAAAGGAGATCGAACGCTTCTACAGCCAGTTGTACTCTTCCCACGCTCCCAAGCCGACCCAGATCACGAACGACAAACGAGCCACTTTAACGCGCCACTACACCGAGGACATTCCAGAGATTGACATCGGCGAGTTGCGAATAGCCCTCGAACAACTCAACAACAACAAGGCGCCGGGTGATGACGGCATTACATCAGAGCTCCTGCGTGCGGGAGGAACTCCGATTTTGGCAGAGCTAAGGGAGCTGTTTAATGACGTCATCATGAACGGAACTACGCCAAAGGCATGGAGCAACAGTGTGGTGATCCTTTTCTTTAAGAAGGGTGACAAAGACCTTTTAAAGAACTATAGGCCGATTTCACTGTTGAGTCATGTCTATAAGTTGTTTTCGAGGGTCCTTACAAATCGCCTTACCCGAAGACTTGACGAGTTTCAACCTCCTGAGCAGGCCGGGTTTCGAAAAGGCTACAGCACCGTGGACCACATCCACACCTTGAGGCAGATTATACAGAAGACCGAAGAGTATAATCTGCCACTGTGC
This sequence comes from Coenonympha arcania, assembly GCA_036785405.1. Taxonomy (NCBI): domain Eukaryota; kingdom Metazoa; phylum Arthropoda; class Insecta; order Lepidoptera; family Nymphalidae; genus Coenonympha; species Coenonympha arcania. Next base: position 16,537,771 of record CM072066.1, on the reverse strand, counting down.
CTTGGATTTGTGGACTACGAGAAAGCCTTCGACTCCATCGAAACTTGGGCTGTTCTAGAGTCTCTGCAGAGGTGTCAGGTCGATTGGCGGTATATCGAGGTGCTGAGATGTATTTACAACTCCGCGTCAATGACCGTCCAAGTACAGTCCCAGCGCACAAATGCTATCGATTTGCGCAGAGGTGTTAGACAGGGGGATGTAATATCCCCAAAGCTGTATAACAGTGCACTAGAGGACCTCTTCAAAACACTGGACTGGAAAGGGCGTGGTCTTAATATCAATGGCGAATACATCTCACACCTACGGTTCGCTGACGACGTGGTTATCTTGGCGGAAACTCCCCAAGACCTTGAGGATATGCTTAACAGCCTTAGTCGTTCTTCCAGACGGGTCGGCCTCGGGATGAATGTTGACAAAACTAAAGTTATGTTTAATCAACACGTCATCTCGAGGCCGGTGTTAGTCGATAATGTTGGCATCGAAATTGTTTCTCAGTACAACTACCTTGGTCAGATCATTCAATTAGGAAGAAACAACTTCGATGAAGAAGCCAACAGAAGAATACGGCTGGGCTGGGCGGCTTTTGGGAAACTCAGCCAGGTCTTTTCTTCGTCAATCCCTCAATGCCTGAAAACAAAGGTATTCAACCAGTGCGTCCTGCCTGTCCTCACCTATGGCGCTGAGACGTGGACACTGACAAATGGCCTGATACACAAATTTAAAGTTGCCCAGCGTGCTATGGAGAGGGCTATGTTAGGAGTTTCCCTGAAGGATAAAATCAGAAATGAGGAGATCCGCAGGAGAACCAAAGTCACCGATATAGCCCGAGCCATTAGCAAGCTAAAGTGGCAGTGGGCAGGTCACGCTTGTCGCAGGGGCGATGGCCGTTGGAGCCGCAAAGGCCTTGAGTGGAGACCGCGTACGAGTAAGCGTAGTGTAGGACGACCCCCAGCTCGTTGGACTGATGATATAAAGCGGGTGGCGGGAAGCGGCTGGATGAGGAAGGCTGAGGACAGGGTGTGGTGGCGCGCGCTTGGGAAGGCCTATGTCCAACAGTGGACGTCCGCAGGCTGAGATGATGATGATGATGATTATAATATCTTCTACTATGAAGTACTATAACAACTAGAAAGTGACTTACCCATAGAATATAACTTTGGCTCCAAAACACCATACAATTCATGCATTTTCATCATTCCATACTCAGCCGCCTCCAAGACATCCTTCCGACTCTCAATCGTTATATTCGACATTTTATGATGTTCCCCATCATCATTTTCGAGATAATCATCCATATCATAATCTTCATTCTCTCGAACAGTGATAGCTTTCACATCTTCCTCGAATTGTTTAGTATCAGATAAATTATCCTTAGTTAAGTTTTCTTTATCGCAATACTTAACAATGATTGTTGATATATTTTTGGTCTCTGAAAACGAGTGGTTTTTATTCTGGTTCCTTTCAATAATCGTTATGCTGTGCAAGTCTTTAGTTACAGAAGAATTTAGCATAGGCATGATGTTCTTTAATACTTCTAAAATACTATTGGATGATTTATTAACGTTTGTATTATTCGGTTCTACAGTCAGTATTTCAATGTAATTAGGTTTATCTGGAGTTGGTTTAGTTGACTTTTCGACTTCAGGTCGACTGGTTAGTTTCGTTGTATTTCCAAAGACGTTTGCGTCATCAATTTTATATTTACCATCGTCTTTAGGCGTCGATGGTTTAAGTACATCTATTTTTTCTTCTAGACCACTTTTGATTGAATTAACCTTTTTGTCTGTTGCATTAATATTATTGGTATTATTGGTTTTATTTTGGTCTTTTGGCACACTAAGTATTATAGCTTCATCGAGTTTTCTATTGCTATCTGTAAGGTTAGCTTTAATCCTTTTTATTGATGCAATGATATCATTCACTAGTTCATCTTGAATGGTTTTACTTATGTTTTCATTGTTTTTCAGGAAATTATTCGTGGAATTGAATAAATAATCAGTTTTTTCATTGTTCCATTTCGTCGGGCTGGTCTTGTTGCCGATATTGAAGATGTCTTCAATGATCCTTGTAAAAGGACAGTTGTGTGTAGTGTTCTCTATCTTAGGCTCAGTAGAAGCAGTTGATTTCCCATCAACAGCGTATATAAGTATTGTTAGTATAATGGCAAATTCTTTTCTCCTGGAAATATGAAAAAACAAACTTTCCGTTATTTCATTTTTACCTAGCATTAATTACCTTTACCCCTTTCGTCAACCTCATCCGTAAATAAGGTTGACAAAAAGGGTACCGTAGTAAGGCACTATTGTTAACCATCAATAAGGCAAGAATCTCTTCTCAGCTGATTAGATAGATCTCACCACGATGCCTGAGTGTGGGTTGGCAAGCTTCACACACCTACAACATTATGGGGAACTCCCTATAACTAACATTGGCAATGATCTTTAGTACTAGTAAATCAAGTTTGAGCAATAAATTGTTCTTCTCTTGGCTAAGGGCCCAATGTCTATCTAGGTATTACCTCCTACTTTTCATTCTTAGAGGGGATTCATGACCAGTGCAAACTGCCATACGTTGGGTGTATATCTATTGGGAGTTCGAGATCAAAACAATATTAATTTATCCAACGTAAACTGACCTACTTATAAAATAATAATTAAAGAACAAAATAATTACTGACCTGAATATTTCCATCGTGATCATCCGATAGCAACTACAACATTATACACTCAAGAAACTAGAAATTTATGAAAAAGTCTATTTACGGTAAAAATAAATATTAAACTTTTCCTCGCAAAATCCAAATGGACACTCAGTACTGTTTGAATAAAGTCACTGATCTGTTCTAAAATAAAAAAAAATATGCATAAAAAGGAACAGGTTTTTAAATTTCGAACGTAACTGTTTCTGGGTGCTTTATAAGTGTATCTCGTTATGATCGAGGTTTTTTATGGTGTCACGATGCAATTTTTTTTTTCTTTTTTTTAATCGTTTATGGTGGTTCAGTCCATGAAGCGTGGTATGTCCAGGGCGGGCTGGTTGGGACTAGTTACGTAAGATCGGGAGTCAAGAGTACAGTTATGAGACCTCGCCCGTGCGATGATCTCAAGAAGTTGCTTGTTTTGTAGCGAAATGAGCTTTCTGCCGTCGCTTACACCGCGCCGAGCAGGCGGTCAGCGTTGATGGTTTATTTAGCGCCGTTGCTCACGAACGTTAAAAATATAAAATGACGTTTTGACGAAGTGTCTTCCTGCTTTGCCACCTGAAAGTTATGGTGAAAGACTTCCGGCGCAGCTAGACAATACCCTGCCACCTTAAACGTACCTTCATGGGTAATGAATGATAGGAGGTTGCCTATTTTTTTTTATTGACTCCTATACACTCTTCTCATGAAGGTACCCAAATTGTACTTGACTGGCAACATCATATGCTGGAATAGTGTTCGCACCTTAGCGGTTTGTATAGAATTAGAAACATGGAAGACAAACGTTTCGTTCGAGTTCAAGGGATTTCAATAACTAAGTCTGCCACTTCTGTCAGCAACTTGCGATTCTGTAGTAATAAAAAGGTGAAGAAGGTTGTCAGTTGTTTTGTTCTCATCTACGACTGAATCATCCCTTAATATCAGTTTGATCTGTGACGAGTTTGATAGCTACAGTTACTGCATAATTTATAGACCACTTCCGAATCGTCTGGTGGAAAGCTTCGAACTTGAAAACATCAATTGGAAACTTTATTAAGTGGGAGAAAAATAATTTAAGTATGTGTCGATTCGACTACACTCTATTTGGAATGTTGCCACTTGCCTAAACTTCATATGTGAAGAAATAAACCTTTTGATTTTGAAAGCATGTCTTATGGACAAGTAAGTAAAATATAATAAAAGTTAATACAATTTACAAAGTAATTTGTTTACTGCCTAGTGCAAACTCCATCTTAATCTTTCATTCGCTCTCATTGGTCGTCACGTTACTGGTGGACCATTTGGCCAACCCTCGCTAATTTCATTGACATTATTTAGACTTTATCGACATTCGCATAGAGTACTTCTGTTTACGGAAGTGGTAAAGATGGGGTGAATACACCTTTTGTTTACATAGATAATAAGTATTTAAAAGGCAAATAAGCGTACGGTGTGAGCGGGCGCGCCCGTCGAAGCCTCAATCATTAGATATCCATTCTCGGAGCGGACGTAAGCGATTTGGAGCCCCGGTTAAAGACCCGCGCAAACCGCACCACGCTGGGCCGCGTATTGACAAAATACTTCCTTTTTTACACACTACGAGTACTGCGATACCACCTGATGGTAATTGACGACGTATAAGTACCCTCTACGCAATCGCTTCAAGGTGCGATTATGCTGGTAGGTACGATGATAACGAGCCACGGCCGAAACCTTCCAGAAGAATGAATTAATTCTAAGGCCTGTAGCGGGAATAAAACCGTGACTCGAATCCACGGGCGCGCTAAGCGATTTAGTATTCGGGCGCGATTGTGTGTAGAAATTTTGGGGTGCGTGGTGTGATTTACTCATTTCTTTTAAGTTAGTCCGACAACATCTTGGGCTGCATCATCACTTACCATTAGGTGAGATCGCGGTCAAGTTCTTCTAGTCTAAATAATTGGTCAAGTGCAAGTCGGGCTCGCGCATTGAGGGTTCCATACTGTAAAGACTAATTCCAACCGAAACTCCTCTGGGCACCAAATTAATAAACGAGCAAAAAAGCATGTGTGTTCTATGGGACCCACCATATTTTCTCATTTAAAAAGTAAGTAGGTATAATAAAATATTCTGTAAATATTTTAAGCATCTACATGGTGCCGTTAACAATATCAAGCAAAAACAAGCAAAAAATTGGTTGTCTGTAAAGTCGGTTTACGGACTATAGATTTACGTGATAACGTCTTAATCTCTATCTCTCTATCGTTTGTTTTATCGTGCCTCTCTATCGCTTGTTGCACGCTCTCGCTTGCACGCACAGGTTCGGGTGGAACGTTACGCGGAACGTTACTATTTTTCATGTGTGTTGCTGGTGTTCATCAATTTATTAAACGTTATCACGTCAAAAATCACGTTTGTTGTATGGAAGCATTATATTTGGTACAGAAGATACTGGATTTTGCACATACGCCGCCGGGTGGCAACAAAAAACACAATCACGAGCCATCACAGTCACACAGACACGACATTGTGGCGGCTTTTTGTGCGATTGTGACTCGTGATTGAAACTAGCAGCTTCCAACACGAGCCGGTCAGGCGGTCCATGAGTCCATGGGTATAGATCAATGAGTACTCAGCCGAACGTAGTGGAACGAGCCTCATCATAAAGGTGAACGCTGACTTGGCCGCACCGCACGCGCCGCAGTCGCCGCAGTACCTGAAGCGGCCGAACTCCCCGAGTCGCAGCTGATGACGTCACTTTCGAATTAAAACGTAATGTATTTTGGGTTTTAATCTAAATTCGCTTTGAGGCAGAAAAAAATAGAATTTTCTGCATACGCAAGATTTTCGTAAGGTTTACGTTTTTTAACTTAGTTTATAAAAAAACGCATTATATTCAACTCAAAGCTCACATTAAGTTTACTGCAAGACGAAGAGAGTGGCGGCATCCTTGGTCGACATCTAACAAACTCGCGCTAAACGCTTTTCTTCCACGTTCCATACGAATCGCTAAGGTGTGGAACGCCCTTCCAGCCTAAATGTTTCCAGCTAAATACAATCTGGGTGCCTTGTCATTCGCATGCAACGATTGTTTAAAAATTAAAACTGACTGAAAGAAATCCAGTGCGATGCGTGCGGCGACGGGTACGACTGCGGCGACTGCGGCGTGGACAGGTGTGCGAGGTCAATAACAAAAGCGATTACTGCGGCGACTGCAGTGCGTGCGGTGCGGCCAAATCAGCGTTCACCTTAAAGAGCCTCCACATAGTCGGTGAGTAAAGACGATTACACATGAGCACGATGATGCAATGAGGTTTGACTCGCTGTAGTAGCGGTTGGTAGTATGATGATAGATGATAATCGTCAGTGATCGTGGACGATCGGGTTTTCGGGGCATGCGTACCGTGACCATACGTCCCCCGCTTTGGGTGACTTTGATGCTAATTCTGTTGTACAAAATCTCTAAACTAAACAAATTTAAAACAGTGCTATCCTTTTCAAACTGTTCCCTATAGAAGAGGATAGCAGTACTATTTGAAATTAGTTTAGTTAAGAGATTTTGCACAACAGAATCGGTCATATTGTCTCGCTTTCAGCCTGTCTGTCTCGTTGTCCCCATTGAGAGCAAAAAAAGTCCCGCTTTACCTACCTGTATACCTACACTTGTCTTAAAGGAAAAGCTAACATTGTCCTTATATATGTATTTGAATAAATATTAAAATCATCCATTCTTTTTATTCCAGTTATTATTGAGGTATTTATTTATTAAGAAATAGTTTTTGTCTAAAATAATCACGTTAGGAATGCGTTTAGAGTCTGCAGTCTCTCTGTAGTGCTCTGTCTCTCTCCGGCACTTTCGAAGATTCATTCTCCGGCATCACGATTATGTAGATGCTTGCACGATGATCGTGGCGATTACCGACAACGACAGACGATTATGCACGTGACGATGATCGCTGACGTTATACTAGTAACGAGGAGCCATAAAACTGCTTTTCACGACGTCCGTTCTCCGTAGTGCCAGTATTCAATCGTGTTACATACATTTTGCAAAGAGGTGTAGAACTAATGCCTCTCTTGATAAAGTAATCACAAAGTACTAAATGGTTTAACTGTAGGCGATCGATCCATAATAATATTAAATAGTAACTAGCTGACCGGGCAAACGTTGTTTTGCCATTTAGTTAGGGGTATGAATAATATTACGACAAAAATGTCATAAAAATCGGTCAAGCTGTTTCGGATGAATTTGGTTACAATCTCTGTGACAGGAGAATTTTATACATTAGATTAGAATTTATTTATTGGTGCAATATCTCGCTACCCGGGGTGCAATAAAACGCAGATACTGGCTGCGTGTTGCGCTCTCTGTCAGTCCTGGCGGGCAATGAAACGGCTTTCCCGAATTTATTGCTCCGCGGGCAGCAAGGTCGACTATAATAATCTTTTGTTGTCCTGGTAATATAAATGAGTATCTTAGAATTTGATCTAAGTATCTCTGATTACATTTTGATAAATGTTTTTCACAGTCTGTCCGGTGGTCAAATGCAAGTGAACAGTTTCCCGCCCTGTGTGACTCAACCTTTAGACTCAGTAGAAAAGTAAGTATTCGTGAGTATTAGATAGGTAGGTATCTAATATCTGTTGAACGTGTTACTGTGAATTTAATTACAGTTACACCTACTTTACAAGTTCGATGCCAAAACGAGGCGAAATCGTCCCTGCGTTGATACCATCAGTGAGATAATGAGATTGCTACTACTTTGGTTTGGTACTACTTCATGCAGTGAAAAAAGAAAATTCCTCATGTTTAGGTAGACAATACACATTACCTATAAGTATAATCATAACCCATCGACGTCGATAGTACGTCAAAATATCGCTATCTTATTATGCCCAATAAACTTGCCTTTCAAGAGTCCCAACTCAATTCAACTGTATTTTTTTGAAATGTTTGTTACCTCAGAACTTTCGACTGGGTGAACCGATTTTGATGATTATTTTTTTATTTGAAAGCTGGTACTTTCCGTGTGGTTCCATTTTAATTTGGTCCAGTTCTGGCAATGGCATCCATTGAGAAAAACATATAAGTCTCTGGACGAATATCGCGCCCACCGATTTCGATGATTCTTTTTTTTATTGGAAAGGACGTACTTCAAGGGTAGTTTGAAGAGCGTTGAAGTCGGTTTTTTGTTAAAATTTTGTCTTAGAATAGTCATGTACACAGGACAGAAGGTGCGAAATAAAGTCGCCAATTTATCAGACAGATGGCCCTACTGTTGCCTTGTACGAAAAACGTTACGTAAATCGTTCGAATGCCCATATCCTGAGGTGTCTTATTGGTGCTTATAAGCGATATTCTCACGTACATCGATGTGCATAATATCGAAGTTTTGCGCTATAGTAGTGTTATTATCTCGCTGCAGACTCGGTCATAAATCATCCTTCATGCCTTCAAGAGAAGAGTGAATAGGCATTTTCTAGGCAAGCGCGCTCCAACCTAGACCTCATCATTGCTTCCCATCAGGCATGATTGTCGTCAAGCGCTCTCCAACGCTATCTTCAATAAAAAAAAAAATCGAGTGTTTCGCTTTTGTTGTTCTTTGTTGAGTTATGCATTACTGCAGAACAACAAAAGCGAAACACTTGAATGATTTATGACCGAGTCTGCAGCGAGATAATAACACTACTATAGTCTGTTGAAACCCTCATTTCCCATGGGTCCGATGACGACATGAGACATACCGAGTACCAACCGAAGCCTCAGCTGACCTCATAAGCGTGTTCGGCTTAACTCAGTTATGGCAGTTCCAAGGTCCATTGCGATTGGTTACGTGATGACCCTCGCCTGCTTCACGTGCATCGATTACGCGGACCAACTTGTTAACACCGATCACGGGTGATGGAAAGTGAAGGAAAGATAAAGGCCCGGGCTAAACGGTTATTTCAGCACGTTGTGTCCTGCAGGATAAACTTTATAAATACTAATAACTACTTTTAAATTTAAACGTCTTGCATTTTGGTCAAAATTCGCTCAAAAGCAGATTTTTGAACACGATAGGAAGAAATTTTTCCGATAGAAAGGTTTACCAAAAGATGCTCCCAAACCTCAATTTGTTTAAACTACAATAGATTTGTAAATAACTAGTAGATTTGTAAATAATGTTTCAAGTTTCAACACAGCATCGCGCTGGAAAAACCGGAAAAAATATTGGTAGATCTAGGTAGGTACTATAGGTCTTTAGGTACCTGCTCTACTTTCTTTGATGGTCATGAGGGGACTGAAATAAATATTATTAGATAACTTATAAAATTATTTATTAAATTTTATTTGATAAAATATTCGTATTAGTTTCAACTAAATCTAAAAAATAATTAATACAAAAAATATACTTTTAATGAATAATAAAACTCTGTCTTCCGAGATCACACCTTAGCTTCCATCATTTCTTCTTATCACAATCACTATCTGAAAAGAAAATAAATGTTTTCAAAATACATACTGGGCATTGGCCCTCTAGTGGTAAAACTAAGAACTATTATTGAGACACCAGCGTAGTCGTCAAATAGGTGAACTTCTTAGTGAGACGCCATCTATCAAAAATATTACAACTACGTTGTGTTTTGTACGACGCCACCTAACGGAAATGCTAATAACTACGTCGAAATATATTTGCATGAAGCGCCATCTATGTTGTGGTAGAGGAACTACTAAGCGAAGGCAAGTTTAAAACATCACCTGTCACAAGATGTCGCTAGTGCGTCCGCCGCTCGTCCCGCCCGGTCTTCTGCTGTTTGAGGTCATTGATCGCGGTGACGCTGCCGAACAGCACTTTCGCTGTCACTTGCTGCAAAAAGACGCATGGTTACAGGTTAGATCGATGTTTGATAACATGTTATTAAAATACGACTTTCATCACACATTAATAATGTCATGTTCAGTGAACAAAATATAATGACTTTCGACGATATCCTAGTCTTACACAAGAGTAGGAGAAAATTGGGACTGAGATCACTAAGCTGAAAAACCACACAGACTGCTGGTAAACACGATTTTCAACCTTCACGATAAAGGAATGAGCATTGGCGACTAAAAAGAGCCAGATAGTACCTAAGTTTGACTGACTTCCCTCTGTCTTCAGATTTTTTAAAATGAAGACCTCCTTTTTGAAATAACTGGCTACCTCAAGGTTTCTATGAGATAAACATTGATGTTTGTAGATAGGCAATAAGATAGGCAAATAGAATGTTACGAGTGTTTTTCATCTGTCACTACGCTCTATCCCCAAGTGGTGATAAAAATCCCAGTCGTCTCCAAGTCTTCTTCCAAGGGACAAACGGGTTTTTTTCCTTTTTCAATTTTTTGAAACTTAAACTTAACTCAAAACTTTAACTTAAAACGACGACCTATATCGTTGACTGAAGTTACATTCAGGTCCGGCCACGATTTTTTAAAGACAGAACAGATATGAAACATATTACTATCTATTAAGCCTCCGCCACACACTGCTCCTCGCGCTGCCGCGTAGCACGTCCTCGCTCTGCCGCGTAGTTGCCCTCTGTGGCCACACACTACTCTACTTGCGCGATTAATAGCGACGCTCCGCACTAGGTCATTCGCCCTTGCTACGCGCGAGCTATGCGCGAGGACGTAGCGCGAGGCGTAGTTAGGGCGAGTATCGCTGCCACACGACGTCTCTGCCTACTTCCTACGCTACTTGCTATGCCTCTCGGGCAGTGTGTGGCAGGGGGGTTAGGTAACGTCTATTGAAAGATAGAACAAATAAATCAAGAGTATTTTTTTCATTGAAAAACATTTAATAATAATATCTGATGTAAATGAAACGTATTTATTAGCCTTTCGTATTTTCTCTAAAAGAAATAAAAAGAAAACTTCCATCATAAATATAAAAGATTTAAGACTACGTACATTTAGGTACTTATTTATTTCAGACTAGGCGGAGTTGGCTCGAGTCGCGACATATCTGGAATACCTGCCACAAGCCAAACTATCTAACGAGGGGCAATTAGAAAATAGAAAAAACCTCTGAAAGCCCGTTCTGTCGGGGCGTGACAATTTTATATCTTTCACTTGGACGAGGAAAATCTTGCAGACCGACTCTCGCTAAAACTGATTGAAACACTGCAATGGCGGTGGTACGACTGACAATTAATGTAAAATATGAAAAATAAATTCAATAATAACGTTCTTGTATAATCTTAAAAAATGCTTCAAATTGGTTTCACAAGTTTAAATGAGTGAGTATTTAAAGATGAAAATGAAAACACTAACTTCGACAGTGACAACATATTGCTAAATGGCTTTGAATTTGACGACCGAATGGCGTAGTGGTAGCGAACCTGCTGTCTGCGCCGGAGGTCGTGGGTTCGATTCCCGCTACTGGTAAATGTTTGTGTGATGAGCATGAATGTTTTCCAGTGTCTAGGTGTTTTTCAATATATTGTATTTATGTATATTCGTATGTATGAATATTTATCAGTTACCTAGTACCCATAACACAAGCTATCGCTTACTTTGGGGCTAGATTGCGATGTGTAAAATGTCCGGTACATATTTATTTATTTATTAAAAAAAAATATATATATTTTCAATGATTTTCTGCACACACAGACCGATTGTAATAAAATAAGAAGAGTCCATCTGTCTGATAGAAATGTTCAAATTTTATGTTGCGCAGAGCACATTACTATCGAATATATTGTACTGAGAAACGGTATTTTTTAAAATATTTATCTTATTTATATTTAAGTCGACAACTATGCACTGTGGTGCATAATGTAATGTACTAGTTTCGCTAAGTGTGAAAGCTCGTATGTAAACGTACTAATTTGGAGGTTGGTCCCTCACCCCGTTTCCGGGGTTGATGGGAAGGAAAAATTCCATCGGCCCCGCAATTTTTTAGCGAGAAACGGTCTGTAATTTTTCTTGTCCACGATGTTTGAGAAGAAAACTCGAATTACCCGCATTTTCCACCGGCACTAGCTGTGGCACTAGGCAGTTGGAAATGGGGCAGAGAACGGCAATTTAGTTGAGAAAGCAAAAAACTTTTTGGCGATGCTCTTTTTAAAAACGCTTGCATGTGTGTCGGGTGACCATGAATCGACTCAATAGTTAAAAATGTAATAGAGATATCATATCTAGGTTTTCAAATTTAGAAGCTTAAAGACCTCAAAGTATTATCAAAGTTTTCAAGATTTCTACCTAGTCTTTTGTAATCCTCTGCCAAAAATTTAGTAACGACCCAACACTATACAGAGAACTTTAGTATGGCTGGCGCTGCCGCTGTGATCGGTGTCAGTCCACTGATTTTAAATCATCCATGTCCATCAGACATGATTGTCGTCAAGCGCAAGCCTATCAATTACAAAAAAAATCTCTGACAGTACCGCACCAGCGGGGCTAGACAACGTAACAGTCGTTTAGCGTTCACGACAGTAGATAGAAATGTATGGCCAAACCACGTGACGAATGAAAACAAATGTAAGCAGAATCTACTTTATGCTTAGCGTTGTTCACTGTCGGCTGTCAATTGTCATGCGAAGTACGCTAAAGCCTCCCCACACAGGCGCGTTATTATCGCGCGATAATATCGCAAGCGTTATTGCGATAATGCCTCCCGATTCCTTGCACACAGCTGCGTTTTATAGCGCGATAATAATAACGCGCAGACGGCCGCAGCGTCCCGCGTTATTATCGCAGCAGTGTGTAACTACTTAATCATCCTAATACAAAATGTACTGAAAACAGATATCGCAATAACGCTTGCGATATTATCGCGCGATAATAACGCGCCTGTGTGGGGGAGGCTTAAAGTTATCTACAACGTCAGCGAGAACGCCAGGAGGCGTTCAAATTGTCGTAGTCGATTTACAAAAAAAGCGTGTATTCCTCTATACGGTCACGTGGTTTTTCTACAGTCACTTGTTTTGTCCATACATTTTTATCTACTGTCGTCAACGCTAAACGACTTACTTTGTCTAGCCCCGCTCCTGAACGCTAAATGTCTTGGCGTCTTTGCCGGTAGGATGGTAACCAAACTGCCGAAGTCTATCACTAGACCTGACCTCATCTAGTTTAGATATGTGGCCCGTACCGGGAATCAAACCAGGGACCTCCCACTTAAATCCTAGCACACTGCCAATTTTGCCAGGGGGAATTAACAATGTAGATTCTAGACTATCAGTTATTACTACCTCCCTGGTAAAGACTATAGTCTAGACTCTAGACTGTAGACTCCAGTGAGAGTAAAGATTATTCTTTACCAGATAATTCATCGGGCTATCATCATTTCCTGCTTTATTCGTATTCCACAACAATGATGGTCAACCTACAGGTTAGAAAAAAAATAGCACATCGGTGTGCCTTGGCTCGCGTTCAAAGCCCAATGCTGCGGTCATTAGGGCATTCGCGGCTCCCAAAACTCCGGGCACTAGCTCAGTGGGCACATCGGGCACGGCACACCGGCCACTATTGGGCACTAGCAGCACACCATACGCAGGCATTCCGGGCACCTTCGGGCACCTTCGCATTGCTCTTAAATCTCGCTGTTGCAGTTTTACCTACGTTTTTTTGGGCTCCGATATTAAATACTTATACTAATTTTGGTCACTTAGCACTGAGGTACTCGTGGTCTATTGGTAAACGCTCCAGGCTAGACAAAGTAACAGTCGTTAGGCGTTAACAACAGTAGACAAAAATGTATGGATTTGTCCATATTTTTGTCAAAACAAATTTTTGCCAAAAATTTTTGTACAAGTGACTGTAGAAAAACCACTTGACCGAATAGAGGAAAACACTCTGTGTTTCAAAATCGACTACGACAATTTGAACGCTCCCTGGCGTTCTCGCAGACCTTGTAGATAACTTTAGCGTACTTCGCTTGACAATTGACAGCCGACAGTGAACAACGCTAAGCATAAAGTAGATTCTGCTTTCATTTGTTTCATTAGTCACTTAGTTTGTCTATATACATTTTTGTCTACTGTCATTAACGCCAAACGACTGTTACTTTGTCTAGCCCCGCAGGTATCGCGTATAATTATTATGTGCCTCTAGCCATACGACATTGATGCGATAGATGGAATAGAAATGGAACGAAATTCAAAAACTGTAATAAAATGCGCAGGAGTCACGTCATATGCAATGATTTTCATATTTTTTTTTAATTTCATTCCATTTCCTTAATATGTATCGTATCGCAATAATATGTCAAACCCTATGTCCTACCGAATGTAGACAAACAATTGGTCAAGTGCGAGTCGGGCTCGCGCACTGAGGGTTCCGTACTATCAAGACTCATTCTCAATAGTACGTATAAAGTAAACTAAACACCCCTGCCCATAGAATTTAAAAACCGGACAAGTGTGAGTCGGACGTGCAACGCCATCTGTCGTCATCAAAGTTAAACAAAATATTAGACTTGTTGAATATCAATTCAACACATATTAAAAAAAAACTACTCACTAGATCTCGTTCAAACCAATTTTCGGTGGAAGTTTGCATGGTAATGTACATCATATATTTTTTTTTAGTTTTATCATACTCTTATTTTAGAAGTTACAGGGGGGGACACACACATTTTACCACTTTGGAAGTGTCTCTTGCGCAAGCTATTCATTTTAGAAAAAAATGATATTAGAAACCTTAGTATCATTTTTGAAGACCTATCCATACATACCCCACACATATGGGTGTGATGAAAAAAAAAAATTTTTGAGTTTCAGTTCTAAGTATGGGGCCCCAAATTTTATTACTTTTTTAAAATTTTGTGTGAAAACCTTAATGCGGTTCACAGAATACATCTACTTACCAAGTTTCAACAGTCTTATAGTTTCGGAAAAAAGTGGCTGTGACATACGGACGGACAGACGGACAGACAGACATGACGAATTTATAAGGGTTCCGTTTTTTGCCATTCGGCTACGGAACCCTAAAAATTCATGAAAAAGCCTGTTTCGGAGGAGTTTTGTTACAGACACTGTGACACGAGAATTTTATATATTAGAAAGATAAAAAATTAAAAGGAATTTTGTTCCTGCTCGATAGCTCGGAACTCTTCGTGAATGAATGAACGAATGAATGAATGATATTTTATTCATGAAAATGTACGTTACAATAAGACCTTAAATAAATGTTTACAACCGATTACATTTTAGGTGCCAATAATATTGGTGTATGAATATTAAATTCTTAAAAATAATAAAGACACAGTGAGAACATTAACATAAAATAACAAAACATTAACATAAAAAGTGTGGGAGTGTGCCTCGCACTTGGCTGATTTTCTACCATATTCATATTTTTTCTTCGCTAAGTGCTGATTGCGGCGAACGCGCTGAATGTAGCATTTCTTTCTTTTTTACGTGTGTCTAATGATGATTGATGAAGAATTTAGGCGGAGATAGAATGGAAGCACTGTAATGTTTACGACGCACGGCATATTTTTTCTTTGTAGTTCTTTTTAAATTATTTATTTCATATACTTAGGCCTAACTTTTTATTTCATATAGGCTTTTAATTTAATAAGTTTATAATAAGTTAAGTTACCTATCATAAATTAATATTAAGAAAATGTCAGTTATATAAATAACGTGTGGAAATTTAAAGTTCCTCACTTTTTCAAGGGTAAATATTGTCAAATAAATTGGGTCAATATTTGATAATAGTTCGCGCTAGATGTCAGCATTGCAGGATGGAATATGCAACGATTAGGTCTGTATTGCGTTTCTAAAATACCCAATATTGTGAAATATTCATAAATAATAATTACTAGTATCTACATAATATTAATAAAAAGAAAACTTCTGAATAGATCGCAGTCAAGTACTAACTTGTACAGAGTAAAAAAAGATACCTACCTACGTATTATAAATTTATTTATTCACTAACTTTACGCTGCCTAGCCTAAAGTCTTGGACATAGAATGCTGAAGGTTTTTTTTCGGTTTCTTTGATAAACTAGGACCACCGAAGGCCAATGAAAGATTTATGAATTTTCCACTCGGTCATATTATAATTAATGTCCCAAATCGTTGAATTGAAGAAACTTGGTTCTGAGGTTAATGAAAACTGAATTTATTTTATAAAAATTTACCCATTCAGCTCAAAGTGGTAGGTAAGCTAATTGATAATGAAAAGTCTGAAGTGTTCCATTATTGGTTTAAATTGGATCGAAAAGGTGTCATTAAGACCGAGAGCGGCCATTTTACCGTCTGCGCCGGCGGGGCAGGCTTTTCATTACCCTTCATTGTGAGAATGGGTGAAATACAAAGTGTTTCATGATTTCTTTGTACATTATCTAGAAAAGTAAATTAGAGGAATAAATGTTTCATTCATATTTTGATTCTAGAAACGCACAGAAAAAGCCGAGCAGAAATAGTATTCAAATAAGATCAAAATGCTTTTCGATTTAAAATCTAATTCCAGTATAGCGAACGCCAGTGGATTTTTCAGGATACAAATTTCAGCCATATCCACACCTGATTAATAATTTTTCACTTAATGCCTCCTCTTGTAGACCTCGTCAGAGACGGCTCTTGGCAATACCTAAAGTTAACACTAAAATATGCACAAAATTCTGTACTTCTACGTCTGGCTAAAACCTACAATAAAGTTTATTACTACTTAAATCTATTTCACCTAACTAAAATGCAACTAAAAAGAGAGATTCAAAAATTACAAAGTTAAAGACAATGTTGAAAACCCATCCTTGAATTATATTCACATACAACACACACATAACACACACACGCGCGGGCGCAACACACACACACAAACAAACACACACACACACATTACATTACACGCGCACAACTATGTTGTCAGTAGAGTGACCACACCTGGTAGTTGGCGGCGCCGGTGACGCTGGGCGGCGTGTACCCGCAGCCGCGCGCTCCGTGGTACAGCGTGTTGTTGTTAGCGTCGCGCGTCGTGGTCGCTGTATTGTTGGAGTTGCAGTTCTGTGACATAGTGATCTGTATGTCTGTGTTGTCAGTACAGTAACCACACCTGATAGTTGGCGGCGCCGGTGACGCTGGGCGGCGTGTACCCGCAGCCGCGCGCTCCGTGGTACAGCGTGTTGTTGTTAGCGTCGCGCGTCGTGGTCGCTGTATTGTTGGAGTTGCAGTTCTGTGACATAGTGATCTGTATGTCTGTGTTGTCAGTACAGTAACCACACCTGATAGTTGGCGGCGCCGGTGACGCTGGGCGGCGTGTACCCGCAGCCGCGCGCTCCGTGGTACAGCGTGTTGTTGTTAGCGTCGCGCGTCGTGGTCGCTGTATTGTTGGAGTTGCAGTTCTGTGACATAGTGATCTGTATGTCTGTGTTGTCAGTACAGTAACCACACCTGATAGTTGGCGGCGCCGGTGACGCTGGGCGGCGTGTACCCGCAGCCGCGCGCTCCGTGGTACAGCGTGTTGTTGTTAGCGTCGCGCGTCGTGGTCGCTGTATTGTTGGAGTTGCAGTTCTGTGACATAGTGATCTGTATGTCTGTGTTGTCAGTACAGTAACCACACCTGATAGTTGGCGGCGCCGGTGACGCTGGGCGGCGTGTACCCGCAGCCGCGCGCTCCGTGGTACAGCGTGTTGTTGTTAGCGTCGCGCGTCGTGGTCGCTGTATTGTTGGAGTTGCAGTTCTGTGACATAGTGATCTGTATGTCTGTGTTGTCAGTACAGTAACCACACCTGATAGTTGGCGGCGCCGGTGACGCTGGGCGGCGTGTACCCGCAGCCGCGCGATCCGTGGTACAGCGTGTTGTTGTTAGCGTCGCGCGTCGTGGTCGCTGTATTGTTGGAGTTGCAGTTCTGTGACATAGTGATCTGTATGTCTGTGTTGTCAGTACAGTAACCACACCTGATAGTTGGCGGCGCCGGTGACGCTGGGCGGCGTGTACCCGCAGCCGCGCGCTCCGTGGTACAGCGTGTTGTTGTTAGCGTCGCGCGTCGTGGTCGCTGTATTGTTGGAGTTGCAGTTCTGTGACATAGTGATCTGTATGTCTGTGTTGTCAGTACAGTAACCACACCTGATAGTTGGCGGCGCCGGTGACGCTGGGCGGCGTGTACCCGCAGCCGCGCGCTCCGTGGTACAGCGTGTTGTTGTTAGCGTCGCGCGTCGTGGTCGCTGTATTGTTGGAGTTGCAGTTCTGTGACATAGTGATCTGTATGTCTGTGTTGTCAGTACAGTAACCACACCTGATAGTTGGCGGCGCCGGTGACGCTGGGCGGCGTGTACCCGCAGCCGCGCGATCCGTGGTACAGCGTGTTGTTGTTAGCGTCGCGCGTCGTGGTCGCTGTATTGTTGGAGTTGCAGTTCTGTGACATAGTGATCTGTATGTCTGTGTTGTCAGTACAGTAACCACACCTGATAGTTGGCGGCGCCGGTGACGCTGGGCGGCGTGTACCCGCAGCCGCGCGCTCCGTGGTACAGCGTGTTGTTGTTAGCGTCGCGCGTCGTGGTCGCTGTATTGTTGGAGTTGCAGTTCTGTGACATAGTGATCTGTATGTCTGTGTTGTCAGTACAGTAACCACACCTGATAGTTGGCGGCGCCGGTGACGCTGGGCGGCGTGTACCCGCAGCCGCGCGCTCCGTGGTACAGCGTGTTGTTGTTAGCGTCGCGCGTCGTGGTCGCTGTATTGTTGGAGTTGCAGTTCTGTGACATAGTGATCTGTATGTCTGTGTTGTCAGTACAGTAACCACACCTGATAGTTGGCGGCGCCGGTGACGCTGGGCGGCGTGTACCCGCAGCCGCGCGATCCGTGGTACAGCGTGTTGTTGTTAGCGTCGCGCGTCGTGGTCGCTGTATTGTTGGAGTTGCAGTTCTGTGACATAGTGATCTGTATGTCTGTGTTGTCAGTACAGTAACCACACCTGATAGTTGGCGGCGCCGGTGACGCTGGGCGGCGTGTACCCGCAGCCGCGCGCTCCGTGGTACAGCGTGTTGTTGTTAGCGTCGCGCGTCGTGGTCGCTGTATTGTTGGAGTTGCAGTTCTGTGACATAGTGATCTGTATGTCTGTGTTGTCAGTACAGTAACCACACCTGATAGTTGGCGGCGCCGGTGACGCTGGGCGGCGTGTACCCGCAGCCGCGCGCTCCGTGGTACAGCGTGTTGTTGTTAGCGTCGCGCGTCGTGGTCGCTGTATTGTTGGAGTTGCAGTTCTGTGACATAGTGATCTGTATGTCTGTGTTGTCAGTACAGTAACCACACCTGATAGTTGGCGGCGCCGGTGACGCTGGGCGGCGTGTACCCGCAGCCGCGCGCTCCGTGGTACAGCGTGTTGTTGTTAGCGTCGCGCGTCGTGGTCGCTGTATTGTTGGAGTTGCAGTTCTGTGACATAGTGATCTGTATGTCTGTGTTGTCAGTACAGTAACCACACCTGATAGTTGGCGGCGCCGGTGACGCTGGGCGGCGTGTACCCGCAGCCGCGCGCTCCGTGGTACAGCGTGTTGTTGTTAGCGTCGCGCGTCGTGGTCGCTGTATTGTTGGAGTTGCAGTTCTGTGACATAGTGATCTGTATGTCTGTGTTGTCAGTACAGTAACCACACCTGATAGTTGGCGGCGCCGGTGACGCTGGGCGGCGTGTATACCCCCGGCCGTGAGCTCTGTGGTACAGCGTGTTGTTGTTAGCGTCGCACGTCGTGGTCGTTTGTTGGAGTTGCAGTTCTGCGACATTGTGATCTGTATGTCTATGTTGTCAGTACAGTGACCACACCTGATAGTTGGCGGCGCCGGTGACGCTGGGCGGCGTGTACCCGCGGCCGCGCGCGCCGTAGGCGGGCATCGCGGCGCCGTGGTACAGCGTGTTATTGTTGGCGTCGCGCGTCGTGGCCGCCGTGTACGTGGACTTGCAGTTCTGCGACATGGTGATCTGGAATTGAGAATGGTCTCATGAGTTTTTTTTATACAAGTTAGTACTTGACTGTGATCTCACCTGATGGTAAGTGATGATGCAGTCTAAGATGTTGTCGTACTAACTTGGAAGGGTAAGTGAATTTACCCCCAACGGTTTCTACACAGCATCGCACCGGAACGCAATATCGCTTGGCGGTGCGTCTTTGCTGGTAGGGTGGTAACTAGCCACGGCCGAAGTCTCCCACCAGACCAGACCTGAGCCTAATTAGAAGTTATAAAATTCCAAAGTGGCCCGCGGCGGGAATCGAACCCGCGACCTCCCACTCGAATCCGAGCGCGCTGCCAATGCGCCCGAGAGGTCGTCAGTTTGACGATTTGAGCAAGTATTTCAAAGTGAAAACTTCTTTAGGCGCGTTGGGCTTTTTTGGACATAAGAAACCATTGAACTCGAGACACCGTTACTGACACTTCACAAGATTACCGTAAACAGTAAGCAAAGGTGTCAGTTACCTAACACCTCTACTACAGTTTTCACTTCTGTCAGCACTCCCGGAGTGCCACGACTTCTTTTGTTATTTTACTCAAAAATTCTATGCAACAAACTTCACATGAATGTTCGCGAAGTAATGTTTACTCAACTCAATTTATAATAAATATTATTCATTATTTTATCACACGAGCACGGAAGCGGGGCTGTTTGCGTCCGTGAACGAGCAAACGAAACGAATATCTTATTTACGGCAATTTGGCGTCACGTTAAATTGCGACTCAAAAAATAAATAAACTAGAGTTCCCCGAAAATACACATCGAGCGTTTTGTTTTGTTTGTCAATTTGCGTGTTTTTGTTAATAAAAGCCCTCGTTGTAAATGATGGATCCGGGCGGGCGGAGCGTAGAGGCCTTTAATCAAAGGCTTTTAATGAAAAGTCTGTTTTGCATTTTCGGAATCAAGTCGCGCAGAACTGACATAGCTCTAGGGTCGCCACTGTTTTCAACTGTTTTCGTTTGCAGGAAAAGTGTTTAAATTTTTATTACATGGAGGATCAATATGTCAAGATTTATGTTCATCCGGAAAGATAAAACAGGATCCGAATTAGAACCTTATATTACAACAGTGCCACAGGCTTAAAAGCCTCGTAGCTCATTGATCATATAGGGTAAAGTATATGCTCGGCGCAAATGACGCTAGAATTGGCACCTGAAAATCGGTTTCAATTTAGTAAGCCCTCCATTTAAATCTGCATGCATGCCAGTGAAGTAGGTAATTAATTTGTAGTCTTGCCTAAGTTGAAAACATAGCTTTGTGCGTCTGATGGATGTTAGGGGGCCCTCTGTGTAGCCAGCCCCCAAGTGATTGTGTATCGTCTTTCATTAATAACTGGGTTTAACCCTTGGGGTCAATAACCCTTACTATATTATTTGTATTCTTCTTGCACGAGTTACCAACCTCGGTTCATATGGTTTCTTGTCAACATACCATGCTAGTAGCTAACTTGTGCCAGAAGTTACCAACCCAGTGAGGGTTGTTAACTAACCAACAACGATACAGAGTCAGTCCACTGAACCACCATTGCGAATGAACGAACTTTAACGAGATCAAGAGAGCCGTGGGGAGTCACTGGCTTAAGGCGACAGAGAATCGTGGGGTATGGTGATCATTTTTTTTTAATATAAATATACATATACAGGACATTTTACACATCGCAATCTAGCCCCAAAGTAAGCGACAGCTTGTGTTATAGGTGCTAGATGCCTAATAAATATACATACATACTAATATACATAAATATAACATATTGAAAAACACCCAGACACTGGAACACATTCATGCTCATCACACAAACATTTACCAGTAGTGGGAATCGAACCCACGACCTCCGGAGCAGACGGCAGGTTCGCTACCACTACGCCATTCGGTCGTCATTGCAGGACGCCTGTGACTAGCAGGCGACATTCGGTTTGAACGACGATAATAATATTATGATGTATTAATATAATGTGTATTGTCCGCGTGACAACCCTAAACGTGGTCGTAGGTAGACAAACTACAAAAGCATCATCGAATTGCGATAGTCGAGGGAGGCTGGGGGCTAGCGCTAGACAATAGCACGGTTAGTACAAGTTGTTGGATAAATTTCCATTCGAATCTCGATGCGATTTCACGGTTCACCATACAGCATATGTGGGGAGTAACCAATAAAGTATGCGGCTATCGAACTCTTAGTATTATACGTTAGTGGTATTATTGTATCTTGTATGTACTAACTGTTCAGAATACGCATTCTCCGATTTAGTAATAACTACTAATATTTCATTGTTGAAAAAATAATCACTATAATATGTTTTAAATGTAGTTTAATCATCGTGTTTTTGATACATTTTGTTTTTTTTATGAATTTGGGTGATTTATATTTAATTTTTTAACTAAACAGAAATACATCATCTGTGAAAATTTAAAGTGTCTAACTATCACGGTTCAAGAGATACATCCTGATGATAGACGGACGGACGAACGGACGGCGAAATCTCAGTAATAGGGTCCCTTTTTTACCCATTTGGGTACGGAACCCTAACAAAGTAGTTGCGGCGTGAAGGAGGCACACATAGAAACTTTCGCCTTTGTAATAACTGTTTGATTTATTTAAGTATTGAGGTTATCCTCGTAGGAGGTTAAAAATGGCTACCGTTAATGACGTAATCACTCGGCGCGGTAGGTGGTGGCAATTAACAAAAACTGGCCCAAACTGTAGCAGTACCCGCGGTACAGTTAGCAGCCGTACGGGTAACTCGAGATGTGCAATTTAGCCGCGTGGTGCAGTTTATAAGAGAGAGCGGTAATGACGTAATGTTCACTCGGCGCGGTAGGTGGTGGCAATTAACAAAAACTGGCCCCAAACTGTAGCAGTACCCGCGGTACAGTTAGCAGCCGTACGAGTAACTCGAGATGTGCAATTTGGCTGCGTGGTGCAGTTTATAAGAGAGAGCGGTAATGACGTAATGTCAACTTGGCGCGGTAGGTGGTGGCAATTAACAAAAACTGGCCCCAAACTGTAGCAGTACCCGCGGTACAGTTAGCAGCCCTACGGGTAACACACCTAATAGGTAGTAAGTGTTAATATTATAGTCTAAGTTGTAATATTGCATACAAGGCTTCTTCATTATGCAGAAAAGGAACAAGGAAGAATTTCTGGAGCCATGAATCACCCGACTTAAACAGAAGCTGGTCTGCTTGTAAACAACAAGAAAAAACTAAAGCTTTTTGAATTACACCTAAGAGAAGTAATGGTTTGACAGCTAGTTATACCTACCTACTTCATCCAGGAAACTCAGTAATGCATGGAGGACAGCTTATGTAAAACTAACCTAGGCAATCTTGGACTTGATAATGTCTAGACTAGGCCAGACATATTAGCGTTGTATATTTTAATAGCTATTATCTATCGAGTAACTGATAAGGTAAGGGTAATACTTAACTGTGGTGCATATTGATTAGCATGTAATATACAAGACATATGTAAGTACATAGCGCAAAGACAAAATAAGAAATTCAGTAGTTTATTGCTATATTAGGTTTTGACCGCGGCTTTATTCGCATAAATATAGTGTTTCAACAAATTGTGGATTTTTTCTTTATAAAAATAAATAGCAGACCGTAACCTTAACTCAACAGATACACAGACTTATAACAAACATGCAATCATACAAACTGTCACATCTAATTTAAGTATACGAATAATAAAAGAACTGACTCGTTCATTCCTGCATTCACTCGGCGACTCATCATCGCCAAGCGCAAACCTTTGAATCTAGTGAGTTGATAATTTGTGTGGTCAAGGGATAAGAGAATTTCTTTGTCTACATTATGGAGGCAATTTCGATGCCACATTTCTAAGTCCAAAAGGTAGGTCTGGGCGATGTTGAGTCTTTGAGGGAATGAATGCTTCAGGAATATTTTGAAATGGAAACTTCTTTAATGTTGGGCATTTTTCAGATGAGTAAAAACCATTGCATCGACAACTCACACTGTTACTATAACTGATACATCAGTATATGTGTAGATATCTGTAGTGTAGTGTAGTCTGACGATTAAAACATTCAGACGTAATTTTTTTCCTTGGACATATGAATTCAAGCTTTCATTTCTGTCGGGTTTTTCCGGAGTGCCACTGTTTTTTTGTTATAGATAATACCAATATACAGGTAACTTAATACATATAAAGGTAACTTAATACATAACATTATTATAATTACATATATGTAAAAGAGTAGTCTGTCTTGAGTTTTATTTATGACAGTGTTTCAATATGATGATTAACATAATGTAAGCCTACAATTTGAGTTACCCGTTAGTAATATTATGCATGTGCACATGAACATGTTATTTACACGTAATTGTGTGTAATGTATTACCGCTTTAATATTAACTAGCAAATAGCTGAGCTTTTACGTTGTTTCACTACCTGGTAAAAAAGTAGGGTGTCAAATTTTTTTCAAACTCTTCAAGTTAGTACTTGACTGCGATCCCACTTGATGTTAAGTGATCATGCAACTCTTCGACTGCATCGTCAGCCCTGCATGAACTGCATGAACAAATCTTCCAAGTTTCTTCCAACATGAAGATGTTATTGCACTAACTTAGAAGGCGTAAATAACTTACTCCTACAGCGATTTCCATACAGCGATTTTTGGGAATTATGCTACACTAATTCGCTTGGCATTGCTGGTAGGGTGGTAACTAGCCACGGAGAAAAATGCCAGTTTAAAAGATGTGTTTAAATAAAATGAGCTCACGAATAGTAATTACGTAAATGTGGTAATAGACAATAATACTAGTTCTTTAACTACTGCAAATAACTGTGTTTTCATTGAGACCATACGCACAGCTAATTTGACAGTCTCCCTTGAAGTGTCACAATCTGGAGTGACATGTCGCGTCAAATGAGATGTCCTTACCGTTTCTACAAGTGTATACTTAACTACAGGCTAGCTAATGGTAAATAGGTTAGAAATAAGAGCCGTACTTTGACGATTAGAAACAGTAATTTTATTGCAGAAGTGGCCATTATGCAAAACACAAAGCTATACTTTTTGTATAAGTCGTCGCGTCGTCTACGTGCCATTAGAAAGATGCCATGCCAATAGACTCAAAAATCCCAATCGAAAGATAAACATGCTTAAAAGTCTTAAGGAATAATCTTTTTGGAGCAAGCTTGGCTTTTAAGGGCTGTAGCGTCATTTATGACAATGATGAGACTCAAAAAACTTTGGGCAAAGTGTACAAAAATTTGACCGAAAAGTGGGACGAAAGTAGTATTTTACACACTACAAGTTAGTGTTTGCAATCTAACTAGAAGGTGGGTGGAATGTTACCGTATTAATTTGAATCGTACAAAATCTTATTCAAATGTTTATTCTTTCACATAGGCCTAACTAAAATATGATGTACGATGTAATGCCACGGAAAGCTGTTTTGCATTGCACCGAAAAGAACGCTCAAGAAACTCGGGCTTCCCTCGGAAAGCCCTAAAAGTTTCTGCAGAACTCTTTGCCCATAGAGAAAACCTAATCAAACCTCAGTGACTTGACTTGAGTCAATTCAGAAATTATAAAATTCCATTTTTCAAGTAATTATTTTTTTCTTTAATCGCTCTAAGCTCTGTACTCGTCCCGTACACTGTTCCAGTTCTGACACTTTGGATGTTCCGTCAATTTCTCGAGATAATTTTTATTCTTGTTTAAGTTTAAGGATTTTAACCGTTAAGTAAGTTGAATTAAGTGGTAATACGACAGCGTTGAATCATATGATATTCCACTCAATACTGTTTCCTCATTTTGAAATTTCAACATCCTAGTTCCCCCCATCCCCCCCCCCCCCCTTTAAATAGAAATAAAAACGATTTTCAATTCCTTTGTTATGATTGCAATGACGTCTATTACCTATAACTATTCTCAATCTCAGATCACTAACTATAATAAATAGTTAGTACTGTAATAATCGAGTGTGACAGACGGACGGACGGACCGAGAAAGCCTCACCAAGGGTTTCGTTTTTACCAAAATGGTATTGAACCCCAAAAAGTCCCTCAGGTCACAGTCCAGTGCAGTATACCTACTGACTTCTAACCGCGTACAAAATCTTGATAAAGATGAATCACGGCAGTCTTTGTTTTTATTGGAAAAAAGGCAATACTAAATTTTTCCTACTGTTGAATTAGATTTGGTCCGTAAAAATATTGTATTTTTAAGCAAGTCGCTCAATGTAAGAAATTGTAGTAGCTTGAAACCTTTTTCAGTGTAAAAAAGACAGTGATATTGCGTGTTTATTTGTGCCTAGGTTTCACTTTATATCATCAGAGAAAATGAGTGTTATATTTGGATGTAGGCACCGGTAAATAAAGAAAATAATAAAGGATGAAGATGATCTTATTACTATAAACTTTATGAAGCATAATTCCGTAGTCACTGAATAAATAAATTGATTAAGTATCTCAAAACAATAGTTAAAAAAAACGAATATCGCTCTTTTTTAATAAATTCTTAAAGTTATTCAGAATTAAATAAACAACGTAATTGTTGCAAATTTTTGCAATGGTGATAAAAAATACGCCCTTTTCCATCTCTTTCTAGTTAAGTATATAAAATCGCGGTATTGGTAACATAACTCTCCGGTATTAAGGGGAGGGCAAAATAATGTAATTGACATTGGAAATTGGCATCACAAAATTCCTCAAAATCGGATGACTCTTCATAGTGACACTCAATTGTCCCATTAACTTTCTGTCTACGTGACTTGTCCGTTCCGACACAGGAGCGTCATCCTTATCACTTGACCAGACCATCGCTATCACTACTGTATCAAAAACCCTCGCCTTAAATTAACGTCTCAAATTAACCAGTTTTTTAATAATCCCCCGCACTTAGCAACTGTATACTGCCTTGAAAGGGCTAACTGGTTCGGTGTTAATATGTAGCAATTATAAATGCATTCTTTCGGTCACAAATTTGAACGGTATCAATTGAGGAGAGAGTTGATTTTAGTGTGGACGCTGAAACAGTGATTTTTTAGTAATAATATGCAAGCTTCAGTATTTAGGTCAGTTATCCATTTTTGATATGATGCGAAACTGAAGATGTTTGTGACCGATTTTTATAACATCTCTTTTGTATTTAATGAAAGACTATTCGTATTTTCAAGCATTTACAGGTCTGGCCAGAAGTCATACGAGTTTTTAAGATCATTCAAAAGTACCTAGTCAAAAAATGTTTGACTTTGAACTCTGCATAATATTATGATGTAATGTTTAAAATTATTATGAAAAAGTAGGTATGAGTCATAAAGTTTAAAATCATTTTAAGTCATAAAGTTTTATGTAAATTATTTAATAACAAAGTTTAAATCATTTATCTTATTATTCAAGCATAATAGGTACAGAGGTTGTCTCTCAAATCTCTAAATAATCTAACCTGTGCACCTTCTATGTTGGTGTTAGTTATTATACTAGCCAAAGATTTGAAACTTTGATAATAGGTAATCATACGTACAATACTTATATCTATACTATTAACTGAATTAGGTACTAGTTCCCTATAAATTATGTTGCAAGATTACCTAGGAAAATGTTGAACTAAAATTAAGATCAAATAACTCGAGTAGAAATTAACCGCGCACCTCTGTTATTACAAAAAATATTTGTTTCAAAATAATATGTCTTAGAAACTGGCTTTGTAGGTATAGCATCCATCTTGTACTGGCACACCACCCTTATCGATCTACATGCATAATGAGAAACTCTTTCACTAACATTAAAAAAATGCGAACAATTTGGTAGTTCTTAAATTTTTAAATCGATACCAACTACCAAATTGCCTTATTTGGTAGTAACGAATACGAGTTCTCGGAACGCCGGTTATGGTCAATGTTGCCATTATTGCTTTTCGACCATGTTTGGACTAATATGATTATTTTAACTTGGGTAAGTTTTACTGGGGCCATTACGAGCCTCACGAAGAAATCGTTCATAAAATGTAGCTTGATTCCTGTAGAGAAATTACGAGTTTAATTTTTTGGAAAACGTTTTGAAATTATTGTACTCTAAGGCACTTAGACGATTTGAACCCACGTTCCTCGGCTTCCGTACTACCAATTGACCCAATTTTACTAAGAGTAACTCATCGCAGAGTGTCGAAAATTGTAATGTTTACCCTTTTCAGTCCTTAGGCAATACTAATATTATCCAGAATTTGGGTTAAAGTAGAGGCTTCAATCTTCAATAATAAATTAACATTTAGTATCAAAAAACATTTTTTAAAGTAACCAATAATAATAATACTATCGCAAAATTAGATATATCTACGCGAATCAGTAGTTTTCAAAACTCTCAATCAAAGTTATTGTAATTTTTTATACTTTTTTTGTGTGCAAGAATTTATTAAAAAGCTTGCGACGTTTTCAAGACAATTTTGAAAGTATGACAAAATTGGATGCTTTTTGGGATTTTTTTCTGAAAGAGGGTTTGAGAAAATTCATCTTGTCGATAACGATTGTTCATTAAACACCTATTTTTCGTAACATATTTGTTTTGTAAGGATTCTATGATCAGTTATTTAAACAATTTGACTGAAACATCATAAAAAGAGCCAGTTTTCCTTCTCTTCAAGCCTTACCATCATCACTAATCTCTTTTTGTTATGTGAAAGAAAACTATTCAAGCAATACAAGAAGCTCACAACTATCATAAATAAAGCGGTAATAAATAATTTTATCGAACTCTTAGTCCTCAAACTCAATCAATGAAGTCAATCAAGTTTGTGAAAAAAAAAAAAACAAAAAAATCGTATTGACTGTATCAGGCTTCACATTAAAAATAACCAAGGTATGAAAGTGAAAGGGATCGTAGTATCAGATGGTTAAATCACGAGACATCAAGATACGTAGATACCTATGTGAGATAAACACAAGGTCTGAATTTCGAGCACTAAAAAATGAATGTCATATCTGAGAACGAGATAAACAGGCCGCGTTTATCAATAGATATGTATATTAATTTAGCTGCGTCCGGCAATTAGATCGGTGGAGGATGTCCGGGTGTCCGTTGTCAGTTGGACAAGTCCAAGGAAACAAAAACAAGGGGTTTTACGTGACTGCGAATTGGTGTAGGTTAAATGAAAATTACTTCACTCTTTCAGTGGCATTTGAAGTCGGTTTTAATTTTTTTTTACACAACTTCCTATTTCATCCCTTCTTGGACCTACGTTGTAATATTATTTATGTATTTAAGCCCGATCAGCAGTCCAATTTTACAAAAATACGAATAGCATCGATGAAGTTACATCTTGGACACTGATTGGTTAATGCTTGTATTGGTTGAGCCGCGTAGTCACTGATTGGTAAATGTTTGCATCGCTTGTGCAGCGTAGGCATCGATTGGCTGTTGATGGTTACGTTGCTATGGTTACCGGGGATGTTAGGGCGACGTTTATTTTTATTTTGCGAGAATCACCCCCAAAGTCTGTGAACAGTCCATAGCTACGTTTGAGCTATGCGTAAGCGTTGATTAGTCAGTCAGTCAGTCGGCACACGGCTTATATAAATACAGCCCCTAGATTGTATAAAAAAACGTTTTCATCGTTATCGCAATCGTTTACAAATTCTACCTGCTGCAGATTGGTTCCCCGACTTACGCCAGCCAATCGGGGGGCTGAATTTGCTAACGATTACGATTACGTTTTGTTTACGCAATTAGACCCCAGCGGGGCTAGACAAAGTAACAGTCGTTTAGCGTTCACGACAGTAGATAAAATTGCATGGACAAAACCAGTGACTGTAGAAAAACCACGTGACCGTATAGAGAAAAACGCGCTATTTTGAAAATCGACTACGACAATTTGAACGCTCCCTGGCGTTCTCGCAGACGTTGTAGGTACTTAGATAACTTTAGCGTACTTCGCATGACAATTGAGAGGCGACAGAGAACAACGCTAAGCATGAAATAGATTCTGCTTTCATTTGTTTTTATTAGTCACGTGGTTTGTCCATACATTTTTATCTACTGTCGTGAACGCTAAACGACTGTTACTTTGTCTAGCCCCGCAATCCGATCGATGATAAGATGCATCGCATACTAGTGTACACTGGCACAGGTAGCGGATGTTTGTTGACCCAATAATACGCGTGTTCGAACCGGACAGACGACGACGTGTTGCGGTCTTATCACTAATCGTACGCTGCTAACTGTGATTGAACTATTTGAGGTCGTTTGTAGACCTCTGTGGCTTCTGAGAGACTGATTAAAACAGGGATAATTAAGAGGATAGGTATAGATATTTCAATCCACGATGACGCGCCCCACTCTGTCAAACTCCATACGACTCGAATGAAACATAAGCGATTTTGAGAAAGAGGGGCGCGTCTTCGTGGATTGATTGATTGCGAAAGAATATATGTACCTATAACAGAAAAACGACCTAATTACAAAAAACCAAACCCATTATCAAAATCTGTTCCTAAGCGTTTTAGGAAATTATTATTCCTGATATATTAAAAAAGAAATTATAATTACATCCATTGTAGTTTCCGGAAAAATTAGAAAAATGGAGATTTTGTTAAAGATAATGTTATCACATAAAAGGCTTATTTACGGGTTATTTAAGTTTTTAGTGACCTGTGGGTTAAAACTATAAAGAAAATTACTTTAAAATTCATTGAGAAGCACAAACACGATTGGATAAAAATTTTTCAATACAAAGTCCTTCAAAAGTTGTTTCAAATTCTCCATTTTTCTAATTTTTATAAAACGCTCAGAACGGATTTTTGAAAACTGACTTAGTTTTTTAGTAATAAGGTTTAGTAAAACGTCGTTTTTCTGTTACATAATATGTTCTTCCGCAACGCTGCATGTCGCACCCACCAAGGTACTCGCAAGAGTAGAGAAGGACAAAAATAAATTCAGTAAATCCTCTTAAGTGCCTGTAAGTTAGGCATAGTGAAACAAATAATAAATTTT
Source organism: Coenonympha arcania (assembly GCA_036785405.1). Classification (NCBI taxonomy): domain Eukaryota; kingdom Metazoa; phylum Arthropoda; class Insecta; order Lepidoptera; family Nymphalidae; genus Coenonympha; species Coenonympha arcania. The sequence continues at coordinate 16,507,239 of CM072066.1, read as the reverse complement.
GAATTTAACTCAATTAGTTCTTAAATCTGACTTGCACTTGGTCGGTTTAATTACACCAAAACACGTAAATGCGGCACAGAAGTTACTCACTTTGCTACCTCTGTTTTGAGGCGTCGCACGTTCCGAGTTCGCAACTATTGTTTGAACACTTCCAAATTATACACACACAGATTCAATTATTCACTTATAGTACAAATTAGGTTTATTTCTAAGTAAATTATTATATAAACCTCTATCTTTTCAATGCACCTTCTCGCTACTTAATTATTAAATAAATAATAAGGCCACTCTTCTATTTTAATATCTACGGTTATACTTTTTTTTAGGTAGTAATTACTTATTATTTTTTTGCACTGACACAAAAAATAACACTTTTAATAAACAAACACAACTATCTACACGTGTTTTGTAGTACGAGTGAGATGTAATTAATTTTTTTGCTATTGATTTGAATTCGTCACAAAAAAAACGGCGCCGACGGTCGAATTCCGCGTCTAAGAACACGAAAGTGTTCGAATTAAATTAACTAATCAATGATTGTTATCGACTTTTTTGAATGATATAAAAAAAGCAAAAAGGTGGCGCCACCGACGGTAGCGAGATCGCAATAAGACCTCCGCGATAGAGCAAGTATTTATATATATTTATTGACTAAATACTCTATGAGAGGTAACGGTAGCAGTGCAAAGATATTGACGATACATCAGCGGTAGATACGATCTACAAGAAATGGCCATTTATCTCCTTTTATCTTGCCAAATAGCAACTGTTAAACTACAGTTACTTAACGAATTTAATGAGATCTTTTTTGAGAACAAGATCCAAAACATTACAATTGTTTTAATCATTATTAAAAAAATAAACAAAGTTACTTATACACGTACGCGTACTTATGTGATCTCAATAAGTTATACATAGCAAAATCTATAACTATTGTTTTCGCATATAATAAATCGAATATAAGCACAAACACGAACCTAATGAATGCCGGAAATTATATTATGCTATCAGCCGGGCTTTTTTTAATACCTGGTACAAAATAGGCAAATGTTTTATTGATAAAAGAGTTGCTGCAAAATAACAACAATCAACTAAAAGGTTCCTCCGTGAACTTGCTGTTTTAATTAAACATTTTATTTCGGTTAAAAGAATAACAGCTAAATTTATTGTTGAAATTGAGTGTCAGGTTAAAAAAATGCAACATACAACGAAATAAAAAAGTTTTCAAAGGTTTGGTTAAAAGTGTTTTAAGCCACTCTAGAATTTCTATGAATCTCCATGTAATCTCACTACATCCGGGTTCGTGAAAAATATTCGGGACGATAGTGGGGGAAACCCGTGCAACTCAAACGGCCTATAAGCGTGCGAAATCACCAATTATCTTAGCTCCTGATTGCTTGTTTTTCTATCATTATTTTGGCAGTTTTCATTATAATTTCAATCTTAATAACACACATTTTAATGATTTAAGATTACATATCGAATTTTTTACTACAATCTCTAACGATTAATATGTTGTTCATACTAAATAGTTGGAATAACATGTCCTTTTGGTAGCTCAGTTCGGTTGCTCACGTGACTTATTGATAATTTCATTCTTATGCATACACATGGGCTAGTGCAGAAGGCTTAATAATTTCATTCTTATGCATACACATGGGCTAGTGCAGAAGGCTTAATAATTTCATTCTTATGCATACACATGGGCTGGTGAAGAAGGCTTGACAATTTCATCCTTATGCATACACACGGGCTGGTGAAGAAGGCTTGACAATTTCATTCTTATGCATACACACGGGCTGGTGAAGAAGGCTTGACAATTTCATTCTTATGCATACACACGGGCTGATGAAGAAGGCTTGACAATTTCATTCTTATGCATACACACGGGCTGATGAAGAAGGCTTGACAATTTCATTCTTATGCATACACATGGGCTGGTGAAGAAGGCTTGACAATTTCATTCTTATGCATACACATGGGCTGGTGAAGAAGGCTTGACAATTTCATTCTTATGCATACACACGGGCTGGTGAAGAAGGCTCGACAATTTCATTCTTATGCATACACATGGTCTGGTGAAGAAGGTTTGACAGTTTCATTCTTATGCATACACATGGGCTGGTGAACAAGGCTTGACAATTTCATTCTTATGCATACACATGGTCTGGTGAAGAAGGTTTGACAATTTCATTCTTATGCATACACACGGGCTGGTGAAGAAGGCTTGACAATTTCATTCTTATGCATACACACGGGCTGGTGAAGAAGGCTTGACAATTTCATTCTTATGCATACACATGGGCTGGTGAAGAAGGCTTGACAATTTCATTCTTATGCATACACACGGGCTGGTGAAGAAGGCTTGACAATTTCATTCTTATGCATACACACGGGCTGGTGAAGAAGGCTTGACAATTTCATTCTTATGCATACACATGGGCTGGTGAAGAAGGCTTGACAATTTCATTCTTATGCATACACATGGGCTGGTGAAGAAGGTTTGACAGTTTCATTCTTATGCATACACATGGGCTGGTGAAGAAGGCTTGATAATTTCATTCTTATGCATACACATGGGCTGGTGAAGAACGCTTGACAATTTCATTCTTATGCATACACACGGGCTGGTGAAGAAGGCTTGACAATTTCTTTCTTATGCATACACATGGTCTGGTGAAGAAGGTTTGACAGTTTCATTCTTATGCATACACATGGGCTGGTGAACAAGGCTTGACAATTTCATTCTTATGCATACACATGGTCTGGTGAAGAAGGTTTGACAATTTCATTCTTATGCATACACACGGGCTGGTGAAGAAGGCTTGACAATTTCATTCTTATGCATACACACGGGCTGGTGAAGAAGGCTTGACAATTTCATTCTTATGCATACACACGGGCTGGTGAAGAAGGCTTGAAAACCACAGAGGAGCTTCTATCTTTTCTTTTTCTCTATTTCGTGCCATTCTTTGCCCCCACGCTATTCCGAAACGGCTCGACCGATTGTTATGAAATTTTCAGTGTATGATCACTAAGTCTGAGAGCAGCTCGATATCTATTTTTTATCCCATAATGGCAAAACAACGTTTCCTAGGTCAGCTATAGTCTCTTTCTTTCTAATATGTAAAATTCTCGTGCCAATTTTTGTTTTGGTAACAAAAATTGGCACGAGAATTTTACGAGATTTTACTCCTCCGAAACGGCTCTACCGATTGTTATAAAATTTTCTGAGTATGGTCAGGTAGGTCTGAAAAAGGTCATAAGGTAGGGTTTTACATCCCTAATGGCAAAAAACGTTTGCTGGGTCAGCTAGTAAGATTATAAACTCCCGACTCAGTTCCGGTTCTTAATCCAAGAATTTGAGACCACAAGGGATTTCCAATGACTATTATTTATGATGACAGCTGTCAGGATTCAGGACACGCATTAATATTCAGTTGTTATCACTAGCAGCGATACTGAGAACACTAATTTAATGTGGAGTACCGGATTCCATCAGATCCATGTCACCGACTGTGCAGATAGCTTCGATAAAGTTAGTGCTACTGCCGGATTAACCCAATGTTGCTACTTATACTAGTGTTATTATCTCGCTGCAGACTCGGTCATAAATCATCCGAGTGTTTCGCTTTTGTATTTCACTGCTGAGCTTCCCCGCTGCTTTTGTATTTTAGTGAAAAACAACAGCGAAACACTAGAATGATTTATGGCCGAGTCTGCAGCGAGATAATAACACTACTACAGTTATTTAGGTAGATTAGTTCAGGTATCATCTGGGAGCAAAAATTTAAATTTTTCTATTTTTTTCGCAAATAGCGGACTAATTGTACATCTTAGGCTAATGACAATGATTTTTGCGAGCAATACGATTTTTCATAAAAACTTTGGTTACCAATAATCATTTACTTCATGTTGGTTCCCGATAGCTACAAACCTGGGAAACGGCAGAAAATAATCTTTTTAATACATTTGCTCAAAAAGTTGACATTTCCATGTGTGTTCAGCGTGTGCAAAGTTATTCTTTTCCGCACTAGTGCTTTTGTGTTTTCCTCCTACGCGGCACAGGAGCGGGCGCACCAGGAGCGCATGAACACGAACACGGCACGCAAACACGGAGCAGGCAAACACGTAAAACCAATATTTTCGCAAATGTATAAAAAAACGTCGTTCAATGCACGTGCGGATTTGTCATTTCCACTCGTCTCTATTGTTGACACGCGCCTACGGCTTGTGTCAACAAACCGAGACTCGTAAAGAAATGACATACTTTCCGCACTTATATTGAAATGTACTATTTTAATACATTTGCTCAAAAAGTTGACATTTCCATGTGTGTTTAGGGTGCGCAAAGTTATTCTTTTCCGCACTAGTGCTTTTGTGTTTTCCTCCTACGCGGCACCGGAGCGGGCGCACCAGGAGCGCATGAACACGAAACACGGCATGCAAACACGGAGCAGGCAAACACGTACAACCAACATTTTTTTTTCGCAAATGTATTAAACAACGTCGTTCAATGCACGTGCGGAATTGTCATTTTTACTCGTCCTTATAGCTGACCCTCGCCTTCGGCTTGGGTCAACAAACCGGGACTCGTAAAGAAATGACAAACTTTCCGCACTTATATTGAAATGTACTATTTGGGCACCAATATTGGGTGAATCGGAATTTTTGAGCAAAGTTTTCATAAATAAAAACATTTTAGATGCATAACCAAACAAAAGCTTGGCAATACGGCTTGAAATGGAACTTATTTATTATCTTAGTCAATAATTTTAAATTTGAAAATATATATTATAATATATCTAGTACCTACTAATTAAGAATACAATATACTCGTTTACAAAAATACTCGTTGTACAAAAAATACTATGTACCGAACATACAATTTTCGTCGTTTTGTGCAAGTTGATAAAAATAAAAGAACCAAAGACAAATATCATTAATAGTAGACAAATATTCAAGATTTGCAGTTCGATTTAAATGATCCTTATATTACGATTTCCCATTAGTAAATTAAGTTTGGAGTCTCTCGTGATCTCGAGTTTCCACACAATTTTGCTTTAGTTTAGAAACTACGTACAAGCATTGATTTCAAATTATGCGAAACCCTATGTGAGTTATAAAGTGCTTATCAATTACTATGCAATTGGATGGTAGTTTTACCAATTATTTCATATGTGCAATTTGTGGAATTAATTTTAGTACAGATATTTCAATCTACGAAGACGCGCCCCTCTCTGTCAAAATCACTTATGTTACATTCGATTCGTATATAGCTTGACAGAGTGGGGCGCGTCATCGTGGATTGAAATATCTATAACGGGACATTGGCATATCAATAGTTGACCACGTAGATATTAAAAATATAGGTGATCTTTTGAAACCGTAATCTCATGTAAATATAAAATGTCCCGAGCCATTCATCATCCCTTGGCTAAACCTAAAAACCAGAAAGTGGAACTTTTGCGCAGAGGTTTCCTTTTAATGTAGACAAGGAAAAGGGAGGGTCTTGATGTTCTCTCTAGTTTCTAATGACGACCGACGAAGAGGTCGTGGGTTCGGTTCCCACAACTTAAAATGTTTGTGTAAATGTTTTCCAATGTTTGGGAGTTTTCCTATGTGTGTTATTTCTGTGTTTTAAATATAATGTGTACGTGCTAAAATCCACAAGTGCAAAAAAGAGCACAGATGTCCTCATTTTATTGCAGCGTGGGCAGCGAGTTATTGCGCTGGCGATGATAGAGTATACAACCTTGTCTATTAATAAAGGGTACTTAACTACACGTGGTCGAATAAAATACACAAGATGTAGAAGATATATCTATGTCTTAACATCAAAGATAGATAGTAGGTGGGGAGGTAGGTAGGTTATCATCAGTAGGTAGAGAGGTAGAAGGTAGTAGGTAGGCGTCTATTTACTATTGCGAGTGCACTAGACGGTCCACTAAACTTGTGTGCCAATTCTTGACGTCGCGGCGGGCCCTGAACTTGGCGGGCTTAAAGAAACGGAGAAGAATGGACAAGGTTTCGAGAATATACGCCGATTATAATAGACGCCGAGAGCGGTGGCATCCTTATGTGGTTGACGTCCAACAAACTCGCACGAAACGTTTTTCCTCCACGTTTCTGTTACGAACCGCTAAGGTGTGGAACGCCCTTCCATCCTCCGTGTTTCCAGCCAAGTACAATCTAGGTGCCTTCAAGAGAAGAGTGAATAGGCATTTTCTAGGCAAGCGCGCTCCATCCTAGACCTCATCATTGCTTTCCATCAGGCATGATTGTCGTCAAGCGCAAGCCTATATTCAATAAAAAAAAATTGGTTGCCTGTAAAGTCGGTTTACTGACGATAGTTGAACGTGACAACGTCTTCTTTGTCGCTCGTTCCGCGCTCGCGAGGTAACGCCGGTAACGCCGCATGGGCGAGGTAACGCCGGGTGAGTCATGTTTTTTCGTGCGTGCAACCGGCTCTATCGATTTATAAGACGTTGTCACGTCAAAAAATTGGTTGCCTGTAAAGTCGGTTTACTGACGATAGTTGAACGTGACAACGTCTTCTTTGTCGCTCGTTCCGCGCTCGCGAGGTAACGCCGCATGAGCGAGGTAACGCCGGTAACGCCGGATGAGTCATGTTTTTTCGTGCGTGCAACCGGCTCTATCGATTTATAAGACGTTGTCACGTCAAAAAATTGGTTGTCTGTAAAGTCGGTTTACTGACGATAGTTGAACGTGACAACTCTCGCTTGCACTTCAAGCCTTACATGGAACGCCTCAGAGCGAGGTAACGCGAGCGAGGTAACGCCGGTAACGCCGGATGAGTAATGTTTTCTTGTGCGTGCAGCCGGCTCTATCGATTTATAAGACGTTGTCACGTCAAAAAATAAAAAATCGAAATTAACACATTTTATGTACAACAGAACTTCAGCCGGGCAACGGTGTAAATTGTTTTGATATAGAATCGTAAAATGATATAAAACAATACATAGATTGGAATGTTAAATAATTAATTTGTCAAGAGCGGATATCAAGAGATAATTGTGAATTATTTATAGACTTGCTTTTCAATCAAATAAATAATTAATTTGTCAAGAATAGATGAAATCAGATAGTCAATATACATATATTCAGAAAGTCTCGTGCATGAAGCATTTGTTCGTTCTAACAAAATTATTCAATGATGATCAAAACTTCGCATATGATGTGTTTTGCCTTCTGCAGTTTCTCTTCATATGTAACCTCCTTATGGTGCAAAATACAAACAGTTGTTCCTACGTAGTTAACAAGTCAAATCTAGCGCAAAAATCAATGCTAACGACGATAATCATCAAAAGATTTTACCCTATTTGCCATCGCTAATACAATTTCCGTTTATTTCCGAGGAAAACGTTGTTTACGATCTGTATCGCGGATCTAATGGCCTATCGCTAACTTGGGGGCGTTGAACCATGCAAGTCGAACATCCGGCGCGAATAGAAAAACTTATATATCTACCAGTTGTTCGCCATCCGGTTTGGAAATGTATTATTTCTTGCGTGTAATCGGCTGGATGGTTTCTTATATTTCGGGAGATGGATATCTTCGCATGCATGATAAGTTTCAGCAGAATTCATGGAAGGAAAAATTTTATTTTCTACTTTTGAAAATGGCATCTCACATTAGCAATTTCTACATTCTACACAGCATCGCGCCGGAACACTACATCACTTGGCAGTGCTGGTAACCACCACGACTGGAGCCCACCAGATCAGGCTTGAGCCAATTTAATAATTCATTGGTCACGGTCGAACCCGCGACCTCCCACTCGAAACCAAAGCGCTAGGGAGGTCGTCAAAAGATGGGAAAATATGTAAGTAATACGGATCAGGTAATACGGGGAACGGATCGAATCCTTTTCGTAATCGAAAGTGGAGCCGGTCTGAGCCTGGCTGTATTACAGCTAATACCATCATAGTAGAGATCCCTGGCGCACTCACTATAGAATAGTATAGTTATTATCTCGCTGCAGACTCGGTCATAAATCATTCGAGTGTTTCGCTTTTGTTGTTCTGCAGTAATGCACAACTCAACATTGAACAACAAAAGCGAAACACTCGAATGATTTATGACCGAGTCTGCAGCGAGATAATAACACTACTATAACACATTCAGACTCGACGGACGTCTCAGGTTCGATTACCGACACGGATCAGTTTGGTTTTATAATTTTTTTATTTATTTATTTAACATCTTACATCTAGCATTAAGTACAGGAAATTATCCTAATTCGCTAGAAGTAGCTTTTAATATACCTTAAGTAGCGTTTACACAATGGCGTATGCTGGCCCACTGCAGGCCATCGCCATTGTGTACACGGGGAAATGGTATGCAATGGCGGGCAATGGTCGACGATGGCGCGCGATCGGGAAGTTGTCGGTTTTTGGCGCACACTTCAAAGGAATCGTGGCGTTGCGTGGTCTGTAGTGTTCACACAATGGCCCATTGCTCAGTTCGCCACCGACCGCTGAACAGTGTATTCTTTTGTTGCGACTACTTCCAACAAAATTAAATTACTAAATTCAAATTAATAATTATTAAATTATTGATAAATTCGAATTATCGAATTCCCCTGATGGTTCTGCAAGCATTTCGCTCAGCAGATTGTTCATGGTTTGCCTAAAAATGATAAAAAATTACTTAGTCATGTACGTAAGGAGCATGCCACGGGTGTGCCCGCGAAATTCAAATTTTTTGTGGTTTTCGCAATTTTTAAGGTAATAAGACATAGTAGGCTAATGGCAGTCAAATTGCTGGAATTCCAGTCGTCTTCACGTGTTTATTTATATAAAAATCTCTGCTTGTAACTAGCATACAAATTGCAAAAAACCACGAAAATTTTGAATTTCGCGCGCAGAGTCGTTGATTTCGCCTTAAACTACTTACACGTCCATCGCAAGTGCCTCACCGGGCAGCAATGAGCCATGCGCCATTGTGTACACACCAAGTGATCGTGGCCTACAGTTGTGCGATGGCCTGCAGTGGGCCAGCATACGCCATTGTGTAAACGTAGCTTTAAACTAATACTTATAAACTAAACAAACCATTAAACTAAATTAAACTAAAACTAACTAAACTATCGTAACATTATAGTCCACATTGCACAATTATCAGGGTTCCGTAACCAAAGGGTAAAAAACGGGACCCTATTACTAAGACTTCGCCGTCCGTCCGTCCTTCTGTCACCAGGCTGTATCTCTTGAACCGTGATAGAACACTTGAAATTTTTACATATGATGTATTTCTATTGCCGCTATAACAACAAATTCCAAACAATAGAATAAAATAAGTATTTAAGGGGGGCTCCCATACAACAAGCGTGATTTTTGACTCGTTATGAATTTGGTGGGCAGAGGTATTTTGATTGGAATCGGTCTTGATAGTACGGAATCTTTCATACACGATTTCGACTCATATTTGGCCGGTTATTAATTATCTTATTATTATATTTCTTCACACACTTAGAAGTTTAGTCTCGCGCAGTAAATGTTAAAATAACAATTATTATTACATCTATATATATAAAAGAATGAGGCATTTTGGTGATTTTGGTTGTTCCAAGGATTCCGCCAAAACTATAGGTCGTAGAGATCTGAAATTTGGTACCTAGGTAGATATTAGGTCATGAATTCGTACTAAGACGGGGATTCCAGAAATTCAAATTGTAAGGGGTAAAAACCGTTGGTTTTTTGGATTTCCCCATACAAAAGTGAAATTTTTTTCGTTGTTCCAGGAATTCCCGAAAAGCTACAAGTCGTAGGAATCTGAAATTTGGTACCTAGGTAGATATTAGGTCATGAATTCGTACTAAGACGGGGATTCCAGAAATTCAAATTGTAAGGGGTAAAAACCGTTGGTTTTTTGGATTTCCCCATACAAAAGTAAAATTTTTTTCGTTGTTCCAGGAATTCCCGAAAAGCTACAAGTCGTAGAGATCTGAAATTTGGTACCTAGGTTGATATTAGGTCATGAATTCGTACTAAGACGGGGATTTCAGAAATTCAAATTGTAAGGGGTAAAAACCGTTGGTTTTTTGGATTTCCCCATACAAAAGTGAAATATTTTTCGTTGTTCCAGGAATTCCCGAAAAGCTACAAGTCGTAGGGATCTGAAAATTGGTAACTAAGTAGATATTAGGTCATGAATTCGTACTAAGACGGGGATTCCAGAAATTCAAATTTTAAGGGGAAAAAACCGTTGGTTTTAGGGATTTCTCCATACAAAAGTGTAATTTTTTTCGTTGTTCCAGGGATTCCCGAAAAACTAAAAGTCGTAGAGATCTGAAATTTGGTACCTAGGTTTATATTATTTCAAGAATTCGTACTAAGACGGGGATTCCAGAAATTCAAATTTTAAGGGGAAAAAACCGTTGGTTTTAGGGATTTCTCCATACAAAAGTGTAATTTTTTTCGTTGTTCCAGGGATTCCCGAAAAACTAAAAGTCGTAGAGATCTGAAATTTGGTACCTAGGTTTATATTAGGTCATGAATTCGTACTAAGACGGGGATTCCAGAAATTCAAATTGGAAGGGATAAAAATCCTACTTTTAAGGGATTTTCCCATACAAAAGTGTAATTTTTGCGTTGTTCCAGGGATTCCAGCGAAATTAAAAGTCGTAGAGATCTGAAATTTGGTACCTAGGTTGGTATTAGGTATATCATGAATTCGTATTCAGAAAGGGATTTTCGAGATTCAAATTTTGAGGACGAAAAATTTTGAATTTTTTGGCCGCCATTTTGAACTTTTTTGTTACTGGGCCGATTGCTTTGAAAATCGATATTTGACTATGGCAGAAAGCATAGAGACGGAATTTGTGGTCAAAATTTAAAAAATAGGCCGCCATTTTGAACTTTTTTGTAACTGGGCTGATTGCTTTGAAAATCGATATTTAACTATGGCAGCAAGCATAAAGAAGGAATTTGTGGTCAATATTTAAAAAAGTGGCCGCCATTTTGAACTTTTTAGTTACTGGGCTGATTGCTTTGAAAATCGATATTTGACTATGGCAGCAAGCATAGAGAAGGAATTTGTGGTCAAAATATAAAAAAGTGGCCGCCATTTTGAACTTTTTGTTACTGGGCCGATTGCTTTGAAAATCGATATTTGACTATGGCAGCAAGCATAGAGAAGGAATTTGTGGTCAAAATTTAAAAAAGTGGCCGCCATTTTGAACTTTTTTGTTACTGGGCCGATTGCTTTGAAAATCGATATTTTACAGTGGCAGCAAGCATAGAGAAAGAGTTTGTGGTCAAAATTTAAAAAATAGGCCGCCATTTTGAACTTTTTTGTTACTGAGCCGATTGCTTTGAAAATCGATATTTTACAGTGGCAGCAAGCATAGAGAAAGAGTTTGTGGTCAAAATTTAAAAAATAGGCCGCCATTTTGAACTTTTTTGTTACTGGGCCGATTGCTTTGAAAATCGATATTTGACTATGGCAGCAAGCATAAAGAAGGAATTTGTGGTCAAAATTTAAAAAAGTGGCCGCCATTTTGAACTTTTTTGTTACTGGGCCGATTGCTTTGAAAATCGATATTTGACTATGGCAGCAAGCATAGAGAAGGAATTTGTGGTCAAAATTTAAAAAAAGTGGCCGCCATTTTGAACTTTTTTGTTACTGGGCCGATTGCTTTGAAAATCGATATTTGACTATGGCAGCAAGCATAGAGAAGGAATTTGTGGTCAAAATTTAAAAAAGTGGCCGCCATTTTGAACTTTTTTGTTACTGGGCCGATTGCTTTGAAAATGGATATTTGACTATGGCAGCAAGCATAGAGAAGGAATTTGTGGTCAAAATTTAAAAAAGTGGCCGCCATTTTGAACTTTTTTGTTACTGGGCAGATTGCTTTGAAAATCGATATTTGACTATGGCAGCAAGCATAGAGAAGGAATTTGTGGTCAAAATTTAAAAAAGTGGCCGCCATTTTGAACTTTTTTGTTACTGGGCCGATTGCTTTGAAAATCGATATTTGACTATGGCAGCAAGCATAGAGAAGGAATTTGTGGTCAATATTTAAAAAAGTGTCCGCCATTTTGAACTTTTTTGTTACTGGGCAGATTGCTTTGAAAATCTATATTTCACTATGGCAGCAAGCATAGAGAAGGAATTTGTGGTCAAAATTTAAAAAAGTGGCCGCCATTTTGAACTTTTTTGTTACTGGGCCGATTGCTTTGAAAATCGATATTTGACTATGGCAGCAAGCATAGAGAAGGAATTTGTGGTCAAAATTTAAAAAAATGGCCGCCATTTTGAACTTTTTTGTTACTGGGCCGATTGCTTTGAAAATCGATATTTGACTATGGCGGCAAGCATAGAGAATTAATTTCGTATAATTGATAATAAAGAAAGATTTTGTGTTTATAATCTTATCTTTTGTTTAGTTGTAGGTTTATATTGAAAACTAAATATGTTAAATTGCAGTTATACCTAAAACGCATTTAGTTTCTTTTCAATTTGACCTTAACTTATGCAGCTGTTTTTAACATGAATGACAAAATATTTACATAAGAAGTTAGTATAGAGTTCACATTGAAAGTATTTTTACGGTCATCGTTTTTTTACTAGGTCATTACCTACTTGATACCTACTTCATTAAAATATTTTATTGACACAATAAACAATAACTAAAATAAGCTTAAATTAAAAGTTATAAATTAAAACTAGGTATAAAATTAAACTATATCTAAATTAAAAACTACATACTTATCTAAAATAAAAACTACATATTAATCTAAAATGTTAAAAAAAAAAAAAAAAAAAAAAAAAAAAAAAAAAATTAATCTAGTAGACCGCTGTCAGAGGGAATTGTTCCCAAAATGCTAGCCCCATTGCCTCGTAGTATCGCGATACTTATTCTCTGGGCAAAATAGAGGCCAGCATTTTGGTCACGCGTTGCATCGACCAGGCGTAAAGAAATTTCTTTAAAAACTTTCTTTGCTCCCGGTCCCCACGGTCCCATAGTTTCGACCCCAATAGGCTCAAATATGTACCCACTGTCCAGGGATACATATTTGCGCCTTTTGAGGTTTTCAGCGGATTCAGCCGCAGCACCAGCCCTAATTTGGGTTCCAGGAAGATGGGACGGTGCAAGTGTGTCGACACAAGTCGCATCCCACACTAAAGGCCTTCCCATCTTCCATGGAATCAGGGTCATTCCGTCCGGTCTCTTACCATCGCTACGCACTAGACCGCTCGGTTCAAGAACGGCCGCACAGTTAGCGGTGGTAAGGGCACGGCGGATGATATCGTTAAGGCTGGCGTGTCGGGGAATCCTACCCGCGCTCCTGGCACAGGAAAGACCGTGGTGACCGAGTTGGTCGACGACAACACCACAGTGACAGCGGTGTGGTGCACAACAAGATGCGCCCAAACGAAGGGCGACGCCTATCCGGAAAGTGGACGAATCAATAAGCGTGCCAGTGTTGGGAGAAGGGAGAGCCCGCAACCACAAACCAGATTCCCACTGGGCAACGGCTAAGAGACGAGCACGATCTGCAGAGCTTGAGCACGTATTTACGAGACGGTTCCGTACTTGCTCACAGATCGGCCCATCCCACAGCCGCTGAGAAGATGGAATTGTTGGGAAGTCTGAGTTTGGGCATGCCGCTCTCCAAGCGTCCCTGGCTTCGTTCATATAGCTTATTTCTGAGGTTTCTGGACAATTCGAAAGAATTTTATTTATTAGGACTTCGTTGCTATGAATCGAAGACAGAAACGCAGGGAGAGCAACACTAGAGGCGGAGCGTATCCCTAAACCTCCAAAACGTACAGGTAAAGAAGCCTGTAACCACTCTCGATCACTTAAATTTACATTTAAAATTAAAGCCAAAGTGTTTTTTATTATGCTGTCTAAATTAAGTAATAAGTCAGTATGCTTCCACAACTGACAGCATCTGACTAAATAAGTAAATTTTGGAACAAAAAGACAAAAACGAACAATTGTAAAAGCCATGTGAATATTAATTTTGGTTAGGCGATCCGAAACTTGTTGAAAATTTTGAATTTTTTCATCAATGAAAGGAGGGAATGATTCATCCAGGACAGGTGAGCCCAATAATTGAAGAGTTCTTTTGCTTATAATTTTTATATTAGGAGCTAAAGTGTTAAATTTTTGTATGATTGAATCTTTTTCCGGATGTATATCAGGAATCATAAGTTCACATTTTGAAAAATTTAAATCTAAACCAATTGTTTTGAATTCTGATATCAAAAATTGTAAGTCACTGTATAAGCTACAAGCGTCACCACCTAAAGTCCCATCATCCAAATACCAAACATTAAGTTTTGATTTAAGGCGTTGGATGATTGGGTGAATTGCTAATGAAAATAGAGCAGGGCCAAGAGGGTCACCTTGTTGACAACCTACAGCGGAAATAATTTCATTGCCACGAAAAGTTAATTTAGAAGATGAACCATAACATTGCCAAAGGTAGCTAAATAAATTTGGAATTTTGCTCTTGACTTGTGTTAGTAGGGCGCCCCTGTCGACTGAATTGAAAGCATTTTTAACATCCACCTTCAGCAGCAGATCTTTAGAATTTTGAGACAAAAAAGATCTGACTGAATGGACAGCGGCTTCACAGCCACCTCGCGAACCAAAACCTAATTGCAATGGTTGAAACAGGTTAGATAGAACCGGTGCAACCTTTTTGCAACATATTTTAGCCGCAAGGCGCCGATATGTCATTCCAACGGCAATCGGTCTTATACCACCGTCCTTTTTTTTTAAAGCGCATAAATTGGCGCCATATAGAATATTAATGATGTCATTGTTTACCCGCCCCGAAAGCATTAGATTAATCAAAGCCGTCAGGTCCTTCAGTAGAGTCTCGCCGGCTTCGCCACTTGTACCAGACAACAAATCCTTTAGATGTTGTGGTGTTAAGGCATCTAAACCACCGGCGGACCCATTTTGGAAAGACGTGACGGCCGCTGAAATCTCCAATGCTGTCACCTCAATGACTTCATCACTATCCAACGGCGCTGTAGGCAATGTTAGGTCTGTTGCTGCAGATGGATGTTTCTCCTCCAGGATCGAGAGAGTTTCCAGGCTCACTGGCGCCATTGTATCACTGGAAAAGAGGATACGAGCTGCACCTTTTATGTCACCATCACTGAGTCTGTTTTCCACTAGCCTATAGAGAGCAGACTCAGAAGAATGCTTTGTATTAATAAATTTTGAATTTTTTTTGTAGTCCAAGAAATTATTCGAAAAAGAAGATACCCCTTCGAGTGCCCTGTATTTCACACAATTTTCTTTTATAAGAGTCGTTAAAGATTTTTTATTGTCTGGGTAAACGTGAAGTACGGCACTCGGAAAGAAAAGTAAATGTTCCCAGGATCGCTTTGTGTTGTTTGTCACCACAGCTTTGATGGCGTGTGATAAAGCTGCGGCAACTGAAATGCGAGCACCTCTGGGGATACGCTTGACGACCGGCTTAGTTGATTTCAATATCGTTAATATCTCCCAGAAGTGACGAGAAGGCAGGGTTGCGTCATTTGTATCCAATACCCCACCAGGATTAGGATCTGGCGAGGTATTGGGAATTTGAATTGTTTTATGGCATTTACCTTTATGTATTTGTAAACCTCTCGCACCTTTAAAAAAGCGTTCCTGGGAACATTCTAAGCATCGCACCTTATCCTCCTGAGATACAATCGTTCGATTGGCTTCGTCCACTTGAGCACACCTTGTCGTCCCAATGAAATTTTTACTACTAGACTGCATATGTTTTAACAGAAAATAACATATTATAAACAGGTATAAAAACAAACAAAGTGAAAATAAAAGCATAAAAGTTTATAAACGTTGAATGCACTCTTTCAACTTCGGAGGAAAGTTGCAACTTCGGATTCGAAGTCAACTCACAACCAGACGCAGCTGTAGGAGGAAATGTATCTTCCAGCCATTCCAGTGTAGGGCCCAGTAGAGGCCCATACCTTCTGATTTAATGCATGTAAAAGAGCCACTTAGCATGAAACTTTTATTAATCACTTTTTAACATAATTTATTTACTCTTTTATAATAAGGTACATTCAGCGATTTTGTGATTTTATTTTATGCACGTAAAAGAGCCACTGAGCATGAAATTTTTATTAATCACTTTTTAACACAATTTACTATTTTATAATAAGATACATTTCAGCTATTTTATATTGGTTTAAATATTTAATAAAAAATATTTTATTTTCCAAGAAAATATTTCTTGTTATTTTGTCAGATGTCAGATCATTCTCCATAGAGAATAGATAGAGAAGGAATAAATAAATAAAATAAGATAGCATAGAGAAGGAATTTGTGGTCAAAATTTAAAAAAGTGGCCGCCATTTTGAACTTTTTTGTTACTGGGCAGATTGCTTTTAAAATCGATATTTGACTATGGCAGCAAGCATAGAGAAGGAATTTGTGGTCAAAATTTAAAAAAGTGGCCGCCATTTTGAAATTTTTTGTTACTGGGCCGATTGCTTTGAAAATCGATATTTGACTATGGCAGCAAGCATAGAGAAGGAATTTGTGGTCAAAATTTAAAAAAGTGGCCGCCATTTTGAACTTTTTTGTTACTGGGCCGATTGCTTTGAAAATCGATATTTGACTATGGCAGCAAGCGTAGAGAAGGAATTTGTGGTCAAAATTTAAAAAAGGTGGCCGCCATTTTGAACTTTTTTGTTACTGGGCCGATTGCTTTGAAAATCGATATTTGACTATGGCAGCAAGCATAGAGAAGGAATTTGTGGTCAAAATTTAAAAAAGGTGGCCGCCATTTTGAACTTTTTTGTTACTGGGCCGATTGCTTTGAAAATCGACGTCTGACTATGGCAGCAAGCATAGAGAAGGAATTTGTAGTCAAAATTAAAAAATGATGAACTTTTTGGCCACCATTTTGAACTTTTTTGTTACTGGGCCGATTGCTTTGAAAATCGATATTTGACAATGGCAGCAAGCATAGAGAAAGAATTTGTAGTCAACATTTTAAAAAGTGGCCGCCATTTTGAACTTTTTTGTTACTGGGCCGATTGTTTTCAAAATTGATATCTGATTATCGCAGCGAGCATAGAAAAGGAATTTTTGGTAAAAATTTAAAAGAATTGGCCACAATTTTGTACTTATATGTCTTACCATGGTAGCAAGCAACCACGGCCGGATGGACGAACGGACGGTGGAGTCTTAGTAAGAGCTTTTACCCTTTGGGTACGGAACCCTAAAAATGGCCACCATATTTAACTTTTTTGTGACGATCGAATTTTTCAAAATCAATATGTGACTATTACCAGGAAGCAAGAGAAAATTTTGTGGGCAAAATGGTGTGTAGTGCAGGAATTTTGGAAATTAAACCACCATAGTAAAGCATAACTCAGAAGTTAACGTGAGCGAAGCCGCGGGCGTTTGCTAGTCTGATATAAATGCAAAACTCCTAGATGCGTCCTCTCCTCGTCTAAAACTATGTCAACACAATACAGGGATGTTTATCAATCCCTCAGGAGACACGTATTGTAATTCATATGATCCCCTCGGAAGGGGAACACGACGTCTATGAGTCTGTGAGCCACGCCCGATCCGCAGCAAAAGATCGTTTAAGCCCCTCATTAATATTATCTGAACTGAAGGCTTTGGCAGTCGCGGAGGTTTTAAAGGACTATTGGATCTAGGGAGACTATTGTCGCGTACCGTATTGTGGTAAAGTAGATGGAGATAGCTATGTTAAGAGTATGTCTACGTCATCAAATCCGAAATGAGGAGATTCGTAGACAAACCAAAGACATAGCACAACATAACGTGAATTTAGATCTATATAGGTACCCTGGACGCGGCGGAGTACAAGAAAAATGTCGCCAGTTTATCGGTGTCAAAAAGTTTGTTTTGACACCGACAGCATCAGTACTAAGCTGACCACAGAATTGCCTATAGATCACTACACTAGATAGTCCCCGTCATAGATCACTACACTTGTCAGTCCGTACGCATGTTTCCATGATACTATTGTGTGCTACTTGTTTCTTGTATGAAGAAGTTTACGGGTTTAAAAATCAAAGTAAGTTTAGCGGGTGTGGGAATTATACGACTCATTGCAGGTGGAAAACCGACGAACGTTGGGGACTTAAATGCTGGAATGGCGACCTCGCACGGAAAACAGACGCAGAGTTGGCAGACCTCCAAGAGTACGTGTCTGCTATCTCATTTTTGGGTGGAGATTAAGTCCCCCTTATGGTTGCTACGCAGCATCGTATCGGAACGCTAAATCGCTTGTCGGTGCGTTTTTACCGGTACAGCGGGGCTAGACAAAGTAACAGTCGTTAGGCGTTAACGACAGTAGGCAAAAATGTATGGACAAAACAAGTGACTGTAAAAAAAACCACGTGACCGAATAGAGGAAAACACGCTGTGTTTGAAAATCGACTATGACTATTTGAACGCTCACTGGCGTTCTCGCAGACCTTGTAGATAACTTTAGCGTACTTCGTATGACAATTGACAGCCGACAGTGAACAACGCTAAGCATAATGTAAACTTTGATTTCCATTTGTCTTCATTCGTCAATGATTTGTCCGTACATTTTTGTCTACTGTCGTTAACGCCAAACGACTGTTACTTTGTCTAGCCCCGCTGTAGTAGGTAATTTGCCGCGACCGAGGCGCTAACCAGACCAGACCTGAGCCAATTTAGAAATTTTATACAAATTATAAAATCCTTAACAGGCCCGTATTGGGAATAGAACTCAGGGCGTTCCGGTTAAATCCAACAGTACTAGGTACACAGGGTCATTAAAACATCGCAATAGCATTCAAACAGTTAGAAATACGTATCTACGCCGTTATAAAATTGGTAATCCTCGAAACAATGGCGATCTTAATCTCTTTGGAACAGCCGAATGAATGGAGGCAGACGCCTGTACTACTTTACGAGCAGTGAGCACAGATCTGGAAAAAGATGGACCCGGTTTTAGACAAACAATACCTTAACCTAAAGCATTGTGGTGGTTTCCGATAGATATCCGACAGTTAATAGCGTATAATCAGTCCTTTATTAACATCCTGGCGCAATTTAGTTTATCGCAAATAGTAGGTTAATTATACATCTAAGGTTTACGTATAGGCTTATGGCAATGAGTTTTGCGAGAATATATATTTATAAATCTACATGTTTTTAACAGAAACTTTGCTCAATAATACTTAATTACTTTATATTGGTTCCTAGTAGCTCCAAATCTGGGAAACTGCAGATCTTTCGGAAACTAATAGTTATGAGGTAAATGGGAGTTTTTGAGCTGTGATACGACTACACTACGAGTACTATGGTGAAGAACACACAATCACAAGTCTTAAGCTTTATCGGCACTCAAGTTTTTAAATAACTTACAAGATTCTTAATTATTTGTTACGGTTCATTAGAGGTTTTTAAAGATATGTTAAAAATCACGTTTCTATATAATAATAAATAATAAATAATAAAATAGTTTTTATTCAGCCAAAAAAACTTAAGTTGTAACTTAATATTATAAAAAAAAAAAAAAACTCAATGCAAAAGGTGGGCCAAATATAAGAAAAAATGCGTATTATTATTACCTAGCCATGAGAAGAAAAAAAAAGTTCAGTTTCAGTAGACTAAACGTAGCTGATGTTAAGTTCAGTTTCAATCGGAAAACTATGCCTAAGTAGATACATAGGTATGGTTTACTACAAGCAAAGCACCGCCAAGCGATTTAGCGTTCTGGTGCGACGTTTGTAAAAACCATTGGGGTAAATTTACTTACCCTTCCAAGTTAGTACGATAACATCTTAGGCTTCATCATCACCTACCATCAGGTGAGATCGCAGTCAAGTACTAACTTGTTTACAGTAAAAAAAATACTACCATTACTCACAGTTACTCACAGTTACAGCAAAAGCAAAACTGCGTCTGTCTTTTTTCCGTGGTCTGTGGAACACATAATAAACATTAGTTGTGAATGAAGTAGATTTAACAATGCCACTAAATTATTACGTGCGAAAGTACCTGCAATCTTTTTGTATCCAGTTTTATTGTCTATGTGTATGTTGATAGATGAATATTATTAGAGTTCCGTAAGTCCTTATGAACAAAAAATAATAACAATTTTTTAATCACACTACAAGTTTGTATACTTGACTACTAACTTACGAGCCGTAAATGTTACTGTACTTAGTTGGAAGTGGAAAGTTATCCTTGTCGGTTTCTACACAGCATCGCACCGAATAGCTTGGCGGTGTGATTTGCTGGTAAAGCGGTAAACAGTAGCAGCCGAAACCTTCTAGCAACCAAACCAATTTAAAATTGTTATATCTAGGCTAGCTATTGTCCGCGGCTCCGCCCGCATGAAGTTCGGTTTTTTGCTAATCCCGTGGGAACGATAGAATTTTCCGGGATAAAAAGTAGCCTATGTATGATTCCGGGTTATAAGCTATCTTTATTCAAAATTTCAGCCTAATCGGTTCAGTAGTTGTGGCGAGAAAAGACTAACAAAGATCCATCCATACTTACAAACTTTCGCGTTTATAATATTAGTAGAATAAAACTCCCAAATGGCCCATGTTGGGATTTGAACCCGACACCTTCCACTACGCCAACTGCACGAGGGAAACATAAATTCCATAAATATTTAGGAAAAACTAGCGAAGTAATTATCCTGCGTCGTTGCCATCGCTCTATCGTGGTTACATTTTATGTGTATATGGTAGTTAGAGTGTTTATTTTTATAGCATCGAGTTACCAAACGAAATAAGAGAAATCCAATCAGACTTTATTTATCTAATTTCGTTTGTTTTCATCAATTCTACCCTCTACTCTATTTCATCCTCATCAAATAACAGTACATCAATACACGAAATTAGGTTTTTATAGGTCTTTATATTTATCCACTATAGAAACTTCAAATTGCGTACAGTAAATAATATGTTGTTTATCCTGAATTACAAGCCGTAGCAGTAAAAAATAAATAAAATCTCCAATATGAGCTCTCTATGGGAGATTTCTCATAAAGATAGAGGTAAAGTTACTTTTCTAAACATGGAAAAATGGAACTAATATAAAAATTTGCACCTTAATAAAACAGCTCATAAATAATGTTTTTATTCGCGTACCTTTGTAATACATACTTCTATTTGTTGAGTTATATTTTTGTTTCAGTAAAGGTTCTTTCACTAAAATATTCATCAAACTTCGGGTTTAATTTTCAAAACATAACAGTTTCCGCTAAGCAATTATTTCGCTGCAAAATTACAAACGACTACATAATAACAACATTATCAAAGGAACGTATGTGCATATTTTTGAAATAAAAATTAATTTAAAAGTATTATATTAATGCATATCAAACGAGTTATTCAAGTATTAATGCTAATAATGTAAGTGCAACGTAACATGTATACCTAACAGTTGTTGTTAAGTGTATTTTGGCACACTTTGCATACTCTAATTTCGTCTAAACAAATATTTTTTTTTACTAAATATAAAATATACGATATAAATAGTACGATAAAATAACGAATTTTCACGGAAATATAGAGAAATTCGTGAGGAATATGCAGGTGTATAATTTGACATGGTTTTGTTTAAATTGGTTGAAATTAACGATACCTAATAATATTGGAAGACCATCCGTGACCAACTGACCATGTACTCGAATTACTGAGAAAAAAATATTACATACAGGTTTATCCATTAGTGGTTGATTGAATATACCTATGTTTTGGTAGGTACATTTGCCTACGTGTTAAAATACTTTTTCTCCTATACTTTGTGTCGTGTAATACGTTTTAGATTTCCCTAAAAACCCTTTCAGGGAATCGCATATAAATTAGATTAGGCTCGGAGGCTTTTACGGTAAACCAAAAACAAAAAAGCCGACCCCGTAGCAAATCCGTTGGCGCGACTCCAGGGATGTTCCCGCATCGATCACTGCGAGGCCGATATGCGAAATTGTGTTTAATTCCGACAGCCTATCGGTACACAACGTATATTTTTTCATTTATTTATCTACAATACATTTTTCTATTATAAATAAACTACAGTAGTGTTATTATCTCGCTGCAGACTCGGTCATAAATCATTCGAGTGTTTCGCTTTTGTTGTTCTTTGTTGAGTTGTGCATTACTGCAGAGTCTGCAGCGAGATAATAACACTACTATAGTGTACGTCAAACTGTATGAGAGTTTGTCAACGTAACGTTCGCTGTTACTATGGTTTAGAATTTTCTCCTGGTATGATACGAGGTCTTTATGACCCGGTTGTGAACTACGTTATAGTGTGGTACGGGGTCTATTTTGCTCCATAAGATTTAGCTTAAGAGTGATTTTATGTCTGGTGGTGGAAGGAGGTGAAAATAGACCCGAACGCAGTTGCCGCTGTGAGGCCTGGCGGGCGCACTGTGAATAAAATAGTGTCCAAAATATCAATTTGGTTTCCCCTTACGGAAGACCTACGTAGGTATACCCCACGTAGGCATATTCTATCGATAAAAAAAAACCTTAACTAAAATAAATAACAGTTGTCAAGTGTAAATTGACTCTTACCACGTACCCCGTAACACATCCGTTGGCGGGATGTTCCATCAATCACCGGGGTCCGATATTCAAAAAAGAGTTTAATTCAGAAATTTACGGCCTATGATTCTGTCGGTTCACGGGCAATAAATAAAAATAAATGTTTGTTAATCTATGCGTTCTATTTAGGTTTATTCTTTGACGTAGGCTTGAGGTAATAATATTTATAGTACTTAACTAAAAAGTCGACAAAAAGTGAGAGTCATTTAGGAATTAATTTTAAAATATTAATGTGCTAATTTCAGTGTGTTTTTCTCTGATTTACTCATATCGTTTGATTTATACATGATTAAGATATTATAATAATACATATTACACCTTATACCTGATTACTTATACCTGATATTTAATCGTAAACTATCATAGAAACCGCAGGAGACCATATGCCTACATCGGCATATATCGATGACAGAAAACGCTAGTTTTTCAAAGTGAGTAAACCAGATAATAGGTATAAATAATAAGAAATATAATAAGACAAAGAGAGTAAATTGTACAAGCCAATCTTTGGCAAATGAAATCACAGGAACTTTGGTGGCGTAAAGATAAAATTTTGTGCGTCTGTTTCCAGGATTTAAGCTATGTAGTTAATAGTTATTATACCTTCTACGATTCATCAGTCTTTGTATCGACTAGCGACTGAGCCGTAAATAAGTAATAAAAAAGTTAACAGACAAAATTTTGGTATTTAATTGTCTAGAATAGACAAAAATTATACAACAGTTCACGTAATTTTTGTAACAAATATCTCGAATTCTGATTTCGATTAAATATTATACTTTCTGCGGCGTTTGCAAAATATTATCTCGAATTTTCTGATTTCGATTAAATATTATTTAAACATGGATACTTTCTGCGGCGTTTGCGGTTGTTGCGGCTTTTGATCGTCATGCGGGTATTGTGACAGTGTACGTTCAACTCTAAAGTAAATAAATGATTTGCCGATACTTGCCGGTAATTCAATATTTTATAGATGTAAATAAAATCATGATAATAAGTAAGTTATTATTCATTATTGTAAAATGAGATAAGATTATGATTACATATTTGTTGTTAATCCTGAGAACACTTTAGTTGTTGTTTATATTCCGGGCTTTAAAGCAAATATTATGTAATATGTAAGTATATATAAGTTGGAGTTTATACCAAATTTATGTTATTTTTTGTGTTCCTAATCTTAAGGTCTGACTATAATATGACGTTTGTGGCGATTAAATACGGCTTGCTTAGCAGCCTCGTTGCCTTAGAGTTCTGCATAATGTTATCAAATGTGTGAGAATACTACTAACCCGTACTTCAAACCATGGTGGACTGAGGCTTAAGAGCCTTTATACGTTTACGCGTGAATCGCGTGTAGCTCCATACAAAAAAAGAATTCCGTTCCCGCTGACGCAATTTTGCGCGGAAAATGGTATTACAAAAAAATTATAATAAAATAAATATACAACTTATTAAAATAATAAATAACCAGTGACATTGAATATGAATTGAATTAAATTACTGTAATTCAGAAATAACAAAATATCTTGGATTTTATCCTAAAATAATACGTTTAATTTATCGAAAAATGCTAAAAATGGCACTTTTCGGTTTATGGTTTTTGAATGAAAATCTAGGAAAATCGTGTTTTTTTTTTGAGACACTTTTTAGTAAATGTTATTAATTTTCTATATATGTCATTGTTATAAGTTTTTGTGAAACATGGCAAATATCTTGCATCTGCGTAGAGCGTCGACCGCTATTTTAGAAAACAGCCTATACAAAAACTGTTCTAGTGCGAAAGTTATACACATATTTTAAAATATTTTTGAGCCAAGTTCTAGATTATGAAATGCCAAATAATATGAATTCAATTATCTAATCTATAATTGAACACATAACTATTTTATGTTCCTTCGGAAATCGTAAATTTTGACTCAAGCATAATACTAACGCATGAAGCGCCTTAATAAGAATTAATTTTGAGACCAAGTATATTTATATACGTGGTATGCGACAGGCTTCACATATTACGATGTTTTCATTTACGAACAAAGAATAAATATAAACTAAGATTTATTTTCTATTATAGTATAGAGTTTTCTGCAGTTAAGTACGTATTTCGTTGCTTTGAAACCATTAATTTAGTTAATCACTCCGCTTCGGTTTTCCAATTTTCCCGAAGGCCTTATCTAGAAAAAAGTGTTAGGGAAAATGTATGGCGCGGAATTTAATCTCCGTTAATTAAAAAGGGTTACAGCCCTGGATCGATTTATTTGAAACGAACTGCGTATCGACAAATTCATATCAAGGGATGAGAGTTAGGGTTATCGAATACTGCATTGTTTTGTATTTTAAGCTGAGGGTCATAAAATATTGTGGGTGAGAAACACTATATTTATAACGGCGCCCCTGTTAATTTAATAAATTATTTGTTAATCATCCCCTTTATACAGAATGATTCAGAGCGTTAAGAGAATCGTCTAGCTGTAAGCTTTCACACAAAAAGCGATAACGTTTTCCTACCCAATGTAGCCCGATTTTCATAATTTTTAGAAATGTAGCATTGACCAATGAGGTGCGAGTATTTTATTCCCTAGGAGTTATACGAGTTAGTTAGCCAAGACCGGCGGCCTGACATCTGACTCGGCAAACGTATTCCATATAAATTTTTTCTCGTTTAGGGGTATCAATAATAATCAATCGATATAACATTCTATTGATTTAGCCCTTCCTTTTCTTAGGCCGATATTTTTTATAAAAATCGGTTAAGCTCTTTCGGAGCAGATCAATTGTGATGGGTACAAAACCCTGCGAAAGTTTCAACACGGACTTGGCTGGTTTTTGTTATAAAACCTTCAAAATGTCATGTTGAACTGGGGTAAAGCCGGCGTCAGAAAGTATAAAATATTATCGTGAACTTGCAAAAGCCTGAATTATGACATTTCCTTTGTTTTCATCGAAGGCCATATTTTATAACAGGTTAAATTATTTTGTTATTGATTGAAAATGAATTAATGTTCGTCGGGTATAATTTTGTACAAGTTGAAAAATTCAAAGCCATTAATTTTATAGTTCTACATATTTTGTACTGCTTTCAAGGTTTTAAAATTTAATAATAAAGTGCACATATTTCGCATAAATGAACGCGATACAGTTTTAATGTCCTCCCGACCTACATTTAGATAGCCAATCTCTGTAGAGATTAGCCAGTGTAATATATGAGCATATACATTTATTAGGGCAATCCTCATTCTTCATAGTTTATTTCTCTAGATATTTAGCACATTCTTAAAAAGGCCGAGTAGTCGAGTATTCATAGTTTATTTTTCTTTCTAGATATTTAGCACATTCTAAAAAGGTCGGGGTTTTAGTACCTACCGACGGTTAAACGGAAGTACTCTTCAAACTTTCAGAAATATAAACCCGAAAAGTTAAATTTTAAATAAATAATGAAAATAGGCATAACTTACAGGCTCTTATCCAAAGTTAAAACTCTATCAGGTTTGCACCAAGAAGAAGTAGAAAGAATATCGGAACTTGGTCTTTTAAAAATGTCATCATACACAATTTTTCTTACTGATCTTCTTTACTGATCTTACCCATGCTTCGAACACTGTACCTAAAAAGGAGGCTGCAATCTTAATCATTTACTTTATTTAAGTTATTACTTTAACAATCGGTGTGGAATGTTACAATGGTAGGGAATTTCACGTATTTTCCGCTGCTCAAAATCCCAAATGGCCCTTTGTAGAAATATTTCCACTTTGGTAACCGTAGAGTGAAGACCCTATCGCGACCTTGGTGAATTCGACCTTCAATGTCATTGTAGCTTATTGGACTAGTAAGTAAACTTTTGATGACCTCTCTGGCGCAGTAGCAGAGTGGATTCGAGTTGGAGGTCGCGGGTTCGATTCCACGGACCATCCAGTTTGGAATTTTGTAATTATAGCTAGTTACCACGCTGCCAGTAAAGATGCACCAGCAAATGATTTAGCGTTAGAATTCTTTCAAAATCGTTAAAGGAATGACCACTGCAGTAAGCAGAAATAATCAATGATCAAAATTTAAAAAAGTGGCCGCCATATTTGTTAATAGACCGAATTTTTTAAAAATCAATGTCTAAACATTGTGCAGGCAAGCATAGGAAAGTACTTATTCTGTGGTCGAAATTTTATAAAGAGACCGTTACGACAGGCGTTTTGAAAACTAAACCCCGTGAGCGAAGCCGCGGGCGTCCGCTAGTAATACTATATTTACGTTCAAGACGTAGAGAATTGATAAGAAAACTCAGGATATGGGCATCCGAACAATTTACGTCAAACCTTTTTCGTACAAGCAAACAGTAGCGCCATCTGTCAAAATTCTATAGGTGGCCGCTGAGCGAATTACAGCGTGGCCTCACTGTTGCTATTAATATCAGTTGTCACCGATATACCGGCGACATTTTTTCACGCCGTCCGTCCTGCCCAGGGTAGATGTCAATTGTTCAAGTACATACCAGCGGACAAGGAGGGGGGACGATCGTGCGTGCTGAGATGCCCTCGGAAGTGTCTATGTCGTACAATTGTATAGGGTAACCATTGTACCCTCCTGCTACCTGAGTACTGAATGCCCTCCGTCACAAGTTATGACTAGTGTTGTTATGGATATCCATATCCGTAACCGAAACTATCGGATATCCAAATTAATTTAATATCCATAACCGTAACCGAAACCGATATAATTTTTTACCAATATCCATATCCATCGTATATAACACATCAAAATGAGTAGCTGTAAGAAAGAATTAATTGTATGATAGATTGCGAAACCTACAAGGTACAATTAAAGTCGATTAGAATCTTATTTGTATTTCATTTTACAGTTACTTAAAAAATTAATATCCGTAACCGAAACTATCGGATAATCCGAAATAATTTAATATCCATAACCGTAACCGAAACCGATATTATTTTTTACCAATATCCATATCCATATCCGGATCCGAAATTATATATCCATAACATCCCTATAGTTATGACGTCATGGTTGTTTCCTCTGAAATCTAGCCTTTTAAATTCGCGCGAGTAAATTCCTTACAATGCAGTCACTTTCTTTGTGCGGAAGGTCGTGTGACCACAATGAGTCAGCCACTGATTTGTCACATACTTCTATATGCCAGTGGTTTTGTATGTGACTTCCTGTCACTGAAATTGAACTGTTTAACAATGTTTATATAGTTCGCTACTTCATGCTAGGTTTTCATGGAGAGAAAGATTTTTTATACAGAATGAATAATACCAAAAAGCTCTCAGCCTTGTAGTTCCTATCATTAAAACAAATTTTGTTCTACGACTCTTCAAAATTAACTAGGTATTAATTTTTTTCATACAAAAAAAATTAGAACCAAAGTTGTTAGTTTTAATCCCTACAAGGTTGAAAGCTTTTTGGTATTTTGTATTTAACTCTGTAAATAAACAAGAATGAAGAAGCGAGCAAGAGTCGTTCACTGTTCTGCAATACGCATGCCCATTTCAGGTGCAGTGCGTCCCAAACTTTTGCTTTGCAATATCATACGACACAAAATATTTAAGGGTCTCCCATACAACAAACGTGATTTTTGCTCGTTTTTGAATTTGATACGCAGGGATGTTTCGTTTACTTTAATACTATTGAGAATCGGTCTTGATGGTACTGAACCCTCAGTGCGCGAGACCGACTCGCACTTGACCAATTTTTTATTCAATTTCGTTCGGAAGCGATGAAATAGAATAGAATAGAATAGCCTTTAATGACAATCAAATATTTACAATTTTACTTATATATCTATGTATGTGTTAGTTGGTTAGTTCACTTTTTTAATGATATTACTATATGTATTTAACTTATTAGTTATGTTAGGAGTTTATTTTAGATATATAAGTAGATATTATTATTGTGACACCGGTAATTGATCATCTTGCTTTTTAGCAAAAGCCTCCCCCAGATTCCTCACCAAAAAGAAAAGGTTGTCTGGAAGAGATTGCCTATGGCAATAAGACCGCCTTTTGCGCATTATGTTTTGTATGATTTCTTGTTTGTTATGTTTTCTTTTCTTGTAATGTGTAATAAAGTATTAATTAATTAATTCATTCATTCATTCATTTCTCCACAGATGTCGATCGTGCGTTTTCTTCCTCCATAAAGTTCCTGCTGTCGCTCTAAGGTTGTCTTCCCATCTTCGGAATGGTCTTCCCCTGCTCCTTTTGCCTTCTCTTGGATACCACTCCGTTATGTCCTTGGCCCAATTTTCTCTTCTATTTCTAATTAGGTGACCAGCCCACTTCCATTTAAGTTTTTAATAGTGTAAGACGTTATATCTTTTATATATTTTGTTCTTTCTCTGATGTTTTTGAGCTTTATTTTATGAAAGCGATGAAATAGCAATCTTTAAATACGCATGGATATGACTTGGCTAGAGCTACCAATAAAAAGACGTTAGAACCAATTGGCTTTCACTATACAGCCTGTAAAAATACCTACACAAACAAACAAACCCATTTTCGCTAAAAAACGTAATTTGTTTGAGGGAGAATCAATATTAAACCGCCTCACGTACGCCAATAAAAATACTTGAACAAATCTAATAAAAATAACTAAGATTGTTCACACACATTGTCCACCGGTTACGTTGATTGGAATAGTTGATAATGGTTTGATAACAACTTGTACTCGTATTTACAATTATTATCGATTCCTCTCATCTATACAAGTAAATAAATAAAATGGAAGTTTAGAACCTGTGATTCAGAAAATGCCTCTGTTATATTGAAATAAATATACGACGAAACGAACGAAAACTGAAGAGTATTTTTATTTTTTGTTTGAACGCACAATTTTCAGGAATTAATTTCATTTGACAAGAATTTAGAAAAAAGGCGGAAAATTTTCTGTAACAGGTACGCTAAAATCAAGTCGACGGAATGATTAGGTACCCTTTGAAAGTTCTTAACAAAATATTTTCAAAAAAGGAACTCAAAATGCTACTATGCTACAAATACAAACTGATAGGAATATTTCGTTTGTCCTCAACGCCCGACGTGTTGGTTACGGTAACATGTGTCGCGAGTTCAATGATTTTTTCCCATAACACAAATGCCCATAAATGGCAAACATAAATTGATATTTGTTAAGTAATAGATCTATCTACATTGCCTACAGAGTTTTCCAAGCATTCTTCCTCTCAATAGGATTTGAAAACTTGAGTATTTTCCATAACCAGTCTATTTCAATCTCAAAGGGAAAACAGAAATAAGCTTAAACTACCACGAGGCAAAGTTAACAAAAGCAAACTCTTTACGCCTTTATCGGATCGAGTACTAGAAAGCAGCTTTGCGTTTACGTTTTAGAACTTACGGAGTGGAAGAAATATGGCCTGGGTCTTTAGAAAACTATAAACATCCCTTTAGAGATGTTTATAAACATCTACCAGAACATTAAGGGGAATTACAAAATAGGCATCGGTATTTCTTTGACAAGGTTTGTGTGGAAAAGCCTTTTGAAATGAATGAAGAATGGTAATGATTTATATTTGACAGATATTGTCAAGTCACGTGACGAAATTGACATCTGGGAGTCTGGGGCCTGAGCCATAATATGACATATAAGCTGTTGCCCGCGACTTCACCCGCATGAATTTCAGGTTCTACATAACCTTAAAACCTTTAAAACCTTAACCTTTAAAAACCTTTAAAAATAGCCGTAATTTTTTTAGAACTTTTAATGAAGAAGAATTCCGTTACACAATATGATGTTTGTGTACTAAACTTAAACTGTTTACGCAGCGCACTCAACGAAAGATCTACAAAGGGAACAATTTTCCCGTTTTCCAAGTTTTTTCATTGATGTACCGCTCCTTTTGGTCATAGCGTGATGTTAAATAGCCTTCCTCGATAAATGGTTTATCAAACACAAAAATATTTTTTCAATTCGTACCTAGGATTCATTGTCCCAGAGATTAGTGCGTTCAAACAAACAAACAAACTCTTCAGCTTTTTGATTATAGATTACTCCTTCAGTTCGCAACTTCTAAACAGATTTGATTAATATATGGCTAATTTTTTTCCCGGAAAAATTCATGATCCCACGAGATTTGCGAAAAACCGAAATTCATGGACCAGTCTTGTTCATTTATTCTTTGCTATAAAAAAATAGGTATAACTATGATTTATCCGAGAGTAGCAAATTAGAAGGCCAGCTGAATTGCATCGAATATAATAATATCAACATAATATTATGAAATTATAAGAAATTGATACGGATACGTCCACCTGTCACCGCGACCGCAGCTTCCGTCTCTGGTGTTATTGGCTGCGGTGCAATTAGGCGCATTCCTCGGATTCCAGTACAATAGCCGGTTAAAAAATAATAATATAAAAAAACGGCCAAGTGCGAGTCGTAATCGTGCACAGTGGGTTCCGTCTTCCAGAAAAAGGTCAAGTTAAATTCAATAAAAACAAAATTTTTGGTATAAACAAAAAGTTAGGTAACTTACAAAACTTACGTTTTAGTAAATTGCAGTTAATCAAACATTAACAGATTTTGTATTTCTTGATCACATCTAAAATATCTTTTATTTTTTGTAAACTTCGCTTTTCTCACATTCATTGGAATAATTCATTACAATTTTTAAGTATATTTTGGAGATAAGAGGGCACAAAAGGTTTTTAAATGTACAAAGTGTTCTCGAATGCGAAACTTAATTCGGGCTAAGTTTGAAATAGCAGCGTGTAAGCTGAACCCTGCGCAGTACACATTTTCTGGTCTCAATTGAAGTGCAGTATGAGGGCGCTGCACTGAAGGGACGAGGAGATTTCTGCACAGATGACCAACATTTTAGGTCAACTTAATTACCGCGTACTAATTAAGTACTATAACTCACTTTGAAATATCATCCTATTTACTCCGAGTTACCCCGTCCTATAATTAAGAATTTAATGAATGCCTCACAGTCGGACATCTTTTTCTGAGCTGCCAGAAAGTATGGTAAAGAAAACGATGTAAGATCTCATTTTATATAGGATAGGCGTTGTAAGTGTTTGAGATCGCTAGATTGCTCTCCGATGCTCCATACACGGGTTTTCAACTTCACGTGCGGCAAAGTGCAGCATTTAGAAAGTGGGTAACCAGTTCAAATTCCGATTGAGACGTATTGATAGCAAGTACCAACCGAGTCGCCACATGTCGGTAGGTAGATAAATATGCACTACCGTTTTTGGTTATCTTCATCGAATTTTAAGTTAATGGTTTCGCGGATTATATTTAATTTTATTAAAGGCCGTAGACGGTTTTTATTTTCGTCCTCCTCGGTCTTGCGAATACGTTGGAGGGTGCGACTGACAGCATTGCGGGAATATATGAGAGTTAGTTATAGGTAGGTACCTAATTAGTAAAGAATTAACCCGATAGTCAAAAGAAAAAATTCTGAGCGTTTTAGAAATTTATTAGTACCGAAATAATTTACCGAACGCAACACACACACATCGAACACATTGGCGAGACACGTTAAATTCAGTTAAATTCCGTGTCAATTATTTAAAAATAATGATGTTAACTTCTTATCGTATTTTCCTTAAAGCTTGGACCTATTTCACCAAAGTACACAATTTTTAAAATTAATTTTTTTTCCTCTGACCACTTAACAGTATAAAATATATTGGATTGCTCTTAACAAATTGCAATAAGTACGTACCTATATTATTAGTATTTTTGCCCATTTAACTGTATTTAAACTTCCGTATCAATTTAACTGATTTCAATTTAACCCGGAGTGTGTTATGAACCATCAATTGGTTTTAAACTCAGCGTTATAGCTGCGAGTTATCCTGAATCGGTGACTATGATTCATTCGTCGTTTCATCGTGATCGATAAAGCTTAAATCCATTACGATACTTGCTTAAGTCCATAATATAAGCGGAAGCGTTTTTCATGCAATTACAGGTTAAAAAGTTAGTATCTACTTGCATGCAATGTCAGCGATGCTGTATAGAAGCCGTAACGTGTAAAGAGTATAACTAGACAATATCGTACCGAAATCTTAAATCGCTTGGACATTAATGGAGTTGAAACTTATAGAAGCCGTAACATGCAAATAGTATAACTACACTACATCGTACTGAAATGTTAAATCGCTTAGAGTTGAAACATCGTTAATTCTTCAAATCTGGATTTCAAATAAAACTTGACAAATATAGAAGGAATGGGGGAAGTAATCGTTACTAATATTCTCAAAAATCTATTTTTCTGCGGTTGCCCTACTGACATGATTTGGGACAAAACACCAAAAATTATGTTGTTAAAATTCATCGACGTCCATAGTCCACGTCCACAGGAGGAAGAGAGGAAAGAGAAGGAGCACAGAGACGATTTTCGCGTTGCAGCGCCGTATCGCTTATGTGTATTCGCCCTAAATACATGAGAATAAATGTTGTCTTCCTAGATATGGAAATTGTCATAAGACTTCGGCATGTTCATAAATCTGGGGTGAGATCTCACGCACCCATGCATCTTAAACGTTTCCGAGTTACATACGTTTGTAAACTTAAAAAAAAAACATTGTAAAGGTATGCCTAAGAGTTCTCCTCAACGTTCATAAATCTTCCAATCCGCATTTGGCGACCAAAATGCCACCAGAAATTAAGTGGAAAACAATACTTTATTTATGCTTCAATGAATGAACAAGGATTCCGCTGTCTTTTATCGCTTGGCCGGTAAAAGATTTGCAATACGAATCAAACCGTGTATTCTACGATACGGCGACGCGACGCTCGTAAAATCGTAAACTTTTGAGAATGTCAAATACCATCCGGGCGATTGTCTCAAGGCTGGCTTTAATGAACCAAATACCAAAATTGAGGTACTTACTACGTACCTATTATAGCAATAGCTACTGTCGCATTAAATAAATAAATAAATATATATATCAGCACATTACACACATCGCAATCTAGCCCCAAGGTAAGCGATAGCTTGTCTTATGGGTACTAGATAACTGATAAATATAAGAACATACTTACATATTAATATACATAAATATAATATATTGAAAAACACCCAGACTCTGGAAAACATTCATGCTCATCACACAAACATTTACCAGTAGTGGGAATCGAACCCACGACCTCCGACGCAGACGGCAGATTCGCTATCGCTACGCCATTCGGTCGTCAAATTCATTAAGAGCTTACTTATGAATTAATTGTTTAAAACAATTTTATAAAGACTCTTTGTTCATTTGAAAATAATAAGCGTTCTTGCCTATATTATTATACCAAGTTTCTTTTCGGACGGTAGTGCGCAGGTGGCTCTGCAAAATGTTTTTTTTAGTCGTGAAAAAATCCACGTCTCATCATATTTTAGGCATTTTATTCTATTATGTGTGGATAATAATTTTACAATTACGAGTATATTTCGTCTATTGATTAATTCATAAAAATTAAAATTCCGAAGGTATTTTGTGACATGGACAGGTGCTTAGATCTTACACTTGTATCGTTTCCAGGAGTGGGACATAAAAAATGCTTGATAGTAAATACATAATTAATTATTAACGTTATACTTAGATCAATACACAATTTCCGAGTATATTAAAGTCATATTAAGCTAAGTCCACCATGATATTCGACCTTTCATTTTATGGGGCATAGCCAAATATTTCATTTTCGATTACCGCCCCGCAGTTTAGTGGGCAAACGATAATTTATCGGCGTCCAATATTGTTAAATTGGTACTGACAGCAAAAAAAAAATATATCAACAATTATTTTATGAAAAAAAAACCGACTTTTATGAATTAACGCATTCCCTTAAAGTGGGAATACAAACAAAAATAACTCACTAATGAAACGTAAATGCTATTATATTATAATACAGTGAATCTTTTAAAAAATATTTTTGTTCGTTTTTAGGGTTCCGTATCCAAATGAAAAATGAACCCTTATCCTAACTAACTGTCTGTCTGCCACTTATAGCCTTTTTTCTCAGGATTTTCAAAGTTTTCTAAGTTTAAATATCTAAATCAACCCAATCAAAAGTTATGACCACTAAATCGTTTTCGAAGATTCAAAACCATAGAACAACGATTTCAATTTTCATGGATTTTCTTCGTGGCGGAATTTTCGTGACTGAAAAAATTCACTTTCCTAGTCCCCTCCACCGCGATATATTTATAACACGCAAGGTTCGGGATATAATTTATTTTCGCTTATGTAAACAAAACCAGGCAAGTATGATTAGAATTCACGATCCAAAAGAATCTATTTCATAGTATTTATGACAAAGTGATGTGAGTTTTCGATGCGCTCAGTACCTATCATGGGTCGAAAGTAAATATCGTTCATATTTCTGATTTACGGCACATCGCAAAGGATATATTTGGGAACCCTTCGGTCCCTTCATGTCAACAAAGGCGTAATTAAAGCCGACGAAACAATATCAAGACCCTCGCCGAATAAAGTTATTCTGTTGTTTTGAAAATTTTACCAAGTTGACTTAGTAGTGAAAGTGTTCGAAAGGTCCTAGGGCGGGCCAATCTGGGTTTTCGTGGTTTCTCCATCACGAAATTTCTAGTTCCTAGTACTAGTTTGGAAATTGGCGGTTTTATACCCGCGTGCCTTGTAGAGCACGTTAAGCCGTCGGTCCTACACCTAATATCTCTCTCTCTCTCTTCGGTCATATTGCGAATACACTAATTGTCCGGTATAATATACCGACACTGCCCCGCGCAGTGTTAGGCCTAAGCTGAAGTTAATTTTTTTTTTCGTATTTCTTAATTGTTTATAAAAATAAAGATTCCGACGAATTGAGCACCTCCTCTTTTTTATGAAGTCGGTTAAAAACTTTATTGCACACACAATACAGATCTTACAGAAAATAGAGAGACAGATAGAACCACAGAAATAGGAATATACGGCAAGATAGAACACAATGAGCGCAAAGGCGGCCAATTATTACTAAAGCGATCTCTTACAGGCAACATGTGGTAAGGTTTTTATAAGTTACAGTATTTATATGCACATCCTTTCTGTTCTGTACTGTGTTCTTTTTCATCCTTCTGCGCCCCCATACTTAAAAGAAAAGTTCAACTTCGTGGGACAGCCTGACGAGGTACTTCGTTCTGCAACAAAACTAACTCTAAGGGTGCCCACACATAGTTCGACTTTCTTTGGTAAGTCTTTTACGGTAAAGGCCATAAAGCTCTGGAACGTCCTTCCGCTTGATATCAGGGAGGCCAATTCTGTTAACATCTTCAAGAAACGTTTAAAGGATCACTTTTTGTCTCAACTTCCTGGAGTCAGTGGCAGCTGATCTCTATGTTACTTATATTAGGTATATATGTTATATTTTGTCACTCATTAAGTATTTTTGTAAGTATTTATTTTAATTTGAAACATTTATTATTCTATATGAGAGTTTTGTAATTATTTATTAGAATTTATTATATACATATATATTTATATATTATATTATTATTATGATTATGTAAATATATTATATATATACATACGTATTTATTTATATAGTGATATGTGATATTTTCTTCAGTTTTAATTGTTTTTATTGTACCACCTACCTCATTATATTCCAATTACCGCTTCATACCCCGATGGTTGCCTAGAAGAGATCGCTGTGTAGCGATAAGGCCGCCATATGTACATTAGTATAACTTTTGTGTATTTATCAATGTTTTCTCATGTTTTATTGGTGTACAATAAAGAATTTTCTATCTATCTATCTATCTATTTGTTAAACGGAGCGCGGAATGATGCAAAATAAAAACCCAATTAAACAAGAATAATTATTATACTACAAATAAATAGTACATTAAATAAATTTTAATTTTTTTTTGTTAAGATTATAGTCGACAAATCAAGTTGTGAACTCTTATCATACTTGACCGCTTTTGTTTACATTAGCGAAAATAAATTATATCCCGAACCTTGCGTATTATAAAGACGCAGAATTACCGCAAAGTTTCAATACTTTTTGGATCATTTACGCTGTCCATCGTAAAGTACGGAGTTTAGTGTACGCTCTACAAAATACCGATGCATTGTTGAACCTAGATTACGTCTGACATTTACAGTGCAGCGCTATTGTAACTTGTACCCTTCGGTCGGCTACAAGTGTGAACATCCTTGGAGATTCTCATCGGAATTTGATTGTGAACCAGAGTACATGCATTTAGTTCACAATTTAAACTGTTCGCACATTAGATAGACGACCGAATGACGCAGCAGTAACGATCCTGATCTTTGCGTCGTCTGAAGTCGTGGTGGGTTCGATTCCCACTATTGGAAATGCTTCTGTAATGAGCATGAATTTATTTTTAATTAGTGATAGGCTTGCGCTTGACGACAATCATGCCTGATGGAAAGCAATGATGAGGTCTAGGTTGGAGCCTGCTTGGCTAGAAAATGCCTATTCACTCTTCTCTTGAAGGTACTCAGTTTGCACTTGGCTGGAAACATGGAAGCTGGAAGGGCGTTCCACACCTAAGCGGTTCATATCAGAAACGTGGAAGAAAAGCGTTTCGCGCGAGTTTGTTAGATGTCGACCACATTAGGATGCTACCGTTCTCATCGTCTTGCAGTAAACTTAATGTGAGCTTTCAGTTGAATATAATGCGTTTTTTTATGTTATGTTTATGTTAAAAAACGTAAAACGTACGAAAATCTTTTAATTTTTTCTGTAATTCAGAAAATTTTATTTTTTTTCTGCCTCAAAGCGAATTTAGATTAAAGACCCAAAATACATTACGTTTGAATTGGAAAGTTATAATTGTCTTTATCTACGCTCATTGCTTAAAGTTCGAATTATAAAAGATAAGATAAAGATAAAGATAAATTTATTGGTAATCAAACAATGTGGGTAACTTAAATAACATTTTGAAGCCTTAACGTCTAAATATAGCTAATGAACATAATAGAATTACAACAAAATATTATTGTGCACCTGTTTTCCGAACTAGTTAAAACTGTGTCTCGGAAAACAGGGCTTCCAACTCGGAGACAAGCAAAACAAGAAAAGGCGCGTGCGTGTAGGCTTAATTTAGCAAAGAAATGTGTGTGTGTGTCTGTGTGTGTGTGTGTGTGTGTTTGTTTGTGTGTGTGTGTATGTGTGTGTGTGTGTGTGTGTGTGTAATGTAAGTAATCAGGATTAGACTAGAATCTCCAAAAGTCCTTCAGAAGCCAAGTAAGTTTGTTTAAGAAGCCAATTCCTAAGGGTAACTTTATATTTATGATGATTTAAAGAGTGGAGTGAAAGAATTTTATGTAACTTAATATAGAGATAAGGTCCAAGGAAGACAAAAAACCTACGACTAAAGGCTGTATTTAGTTTTGTATAGCTAGCAAGCTGAGGTCTACGACTGGTGCAATCACGAGTGAAAATCGTCAGAGAGTGTTGTTTAAGAGCAGTAGTCAAAATAAATCATTGCCGTACAGTTAGGACCTCACAATACTCGTAAAGCATATTTGTAGGATACAATCGGGGTTTAAAACAGCACACCTTCAGAACAGATCTTTGTGCGCGTTCAATTTGAATAAGATGGGTCTTCGCTGCACCTCCCCACACGGTTATACAATAGCTAATGATAGATTGGCATAGTGCTAGGTAGACCATTTTCAAAATTTCAGGTTCAGCAGAATGTCGAAGTTGTTTGAATATATAGATAAGTTTCCGTACTCTATTTGATAGATGTTCTGGTTTAAGAAATTTATTGTTTCGTAAAAAGTATACAGATACTCACTTATACGAAAACTTAAGGCTATAAATAATTTAACATAGTATAATAAAAAGCGTTTGCTCGTACAGCGGCACTTGTTTAACATAATAATATTTCATCTAAGTATTGATATTAGCCTATAATTATATTACAACGCAGTCATTATAATTATTAGTAAAACTGCGGGTAGGCTTGCAGAAACTTCGTAAAATCTATACCAACGCGTCACCCAATGCAATGGCGTAATAACAAAGATACTGATGACTGGATGTGACTCGTAAGCGCTCAGAATTTAAATCAGAATTTTATTAAGAAACATTACGAATGTTTGTTATTATGATGTAGCAATGAATAATTAATGAGTAAAATAATTTTATAATTTAAATAATGTTAATTTCATTTTTTTTATTTTTTATTGTGAGGAAAAGTATGATTTCAGAAGTTTTTTAAAAGTTTGCATGCTTTTACATTCTTTTATATTTGAAGGAAGTTTATTATATAGTTGAGCACTTTCAAATGTAATATTTCTTTTACCATAGTTGGTTCTTGGTGGGCGTAATATTATATTATTTGCACTTCTTAACCGTCTTAAATGAGGATATTTATTTTTAGTTGTAAAGCTTATGTTTGTGTGTATGTCTTTTGATAAAATTTTTCTAATAAGGATGCAAGTGTTATATTTATAGGTATTCGTAATATTCATTAATTTAGTTTCTTTATATATTTTTTCTGTCGCAGTTAAGAAGTTGTAACGGAATAGTATTTTTATTAATTTATTTTGTGCTCTTTGTAATGAAATAAGATTGGTTTTAGCTGCTGAGCCCCAGATTTGGATAAGATAGTCTATGTGTGGTTTTACCAAAGAGTTATAAATAATGTAACACACTTTACGAGGTAGACAACGAACAACACTGCGCAGGACTCCTGTTAAAGATATCAGTTTAGATTTTACATATTTAATGTGTTCTTTCCATGTGAGTTTATTATCTAATATTAAACCGAGATATTTTTCGCAATCTGACCTACTTATGTTAGTATTATTTATTTTAGGGGGTTCAAAATCATTAATTTTTTTGTTTTTGGCTGAAAAAATTACGTTATGAGTTTTGCTCACATTGAGGGTTAGTAAATTACATTGAAACCACACATTAAGGATATTAAGATCATCTTGTGAGTCTCGTATAACATTGTCGATGTTATTTCCATAGTAAAAGAGGGTAGTGTCGTCGGCATATAACGATAGTTCACCTTTGAGTTCAAGCTTACTTATATTATTTATATAAATTAAAAAGAGGATGGAGCCGAGAATTGATCCCTGAGGGACCCCGTAGGTAATTAGTCTGGGGGTACTTTGGTATTCACCTATTTTTACTATTTGAAGGCGATTAGTCAAATAGGATTTAAATATTTTGTGAGCAGTACCATTGATACCAATATCGTTAAGCTTATTTAGAAGTAACTCGTGGCTCACCGTATCGAAAGCTTTTTTTAAGTCTATAAATATTCCGAGAGCAATTTTTTTTTCATCTATACTATTTTTTATTTTGTTTACTAAATCTACTGTGGCAGATAGAGTATTGGACATTGTCCTGAAACCATATTGTTTAGGATATAAGAAGTTAATAGAAGTTAGGTAGGCATCTAGTCTATTATAGATTATTTTTTCGAAGATTTTTGAGATTACAGGTAACACAGAGATAGGGCGATAATTATTAGGGTCCGATTTTGTTCCAGATTTAAAGATGGGAGTTACTTTGGCAATTTTTAAGGAATCTGGGAAATTACCACTCTCTAGGCAAACATTTATGCACTCAGTGAGCTCTTCAGTTATGTAGGATTTAAGCGATTTTACTACTTTAGTACTTATGTTGTCAATCCCTGAGCCGGTGTTACTGTCAAGGTTATCTATTATTTTAGTAATTTCCTCCTTCGTTGCTAAGTTAAATTTCTCGAGGCCAAAATTAGGGTTAGCGATAAGAGGTGTTGCGTTGGTTTAGGTTTTGTTATTGTGATACTTTTTGTCAATCGCTTCTGCAAGGATTGAACCAACCGTTGAAAAGAACTCACAAAAACATTCACAAATTTCTCTTCCATCCTTCAACTCCGTATCTTCTTTTATCAATCTGTTTGGCAACGTTATACCTTTAATTTTATTATTAGTTAAGCTATCTATCAAGTTCCACATTTTTCTAGGCTTTTTATTGCATTCAGAGAACTTTTTAAGGTAGAATTTCGATTTCATTGTCTGTATTTGTTCCGCAACTTTGTCTCTTTCATTTAAAAATTTTGTCTTGATATCTTGATTCCCGGGGTTGTTCTTATGCTGTTTATATAGAATATTTTTTTGATTAATTTTATGTAGTATATCTTTATTTACCCAGTCTTGTTTTGGTGGGTTTAATATCTTATTTTTTTTTACTTTACTTTGATTTATCGCTTGTAGTAATCTAGTCTCAAATCTTGCATAATCCACATTACTGTCACCTTTGTTCTTGTTTTTAACTAATTCACTAAGCTTTGTATAGTCAATGCTTTCATACGTAGTTTTCTTCTTCGGCTCCGGTTCATATTTATCAATTTCAAAATAGATTTGTTTATGGTCCGACATTGATGAATCAATAACGGCTAGATGAAATCGGTGTCCCTTAAGATTACTTGCCACATGGTCCAGTAAAGATTTCTTCTGGTATGTCTCTCGGGTGCAGTATTTTTCTTGAATTTTATTGATAATCGTAAAGCCGCTTTCTTTTAGCGCATCCTTATACTCTTCTACTAACCTGTCTGGAGCCAACAAGTCAAAGTTGAAATCACCAAATGCTACGGCTCTTTTCCTGTTATCCAGTTGACTGGAGAAGGTATCGAGAAAGGTTTTGACATTTGTTCGACCCGGTTTATATATGGCACCAATATCTATAGAAAACTTTTCTAAGTGTATCCACAAGTAGTGATTATCATCTTGGGACAGTTCTTGAATTACATTATGCTTCATAGTGTTGCGAGCAAAGATCGAGACTCCTCCACCAAGAGTATTTTGCCTGTACTGATAGTAGTGAGTATATCCTGGAATTTGTATTCTTTTGGCTTCTTCATTATTTTTAATCCAGGTTTCTGTTAATATTATTAGGTGTAAGATACACTTGAAGGAGTCCACCACACATCGTAATTCATCAAGCTTTCCAGGTTTAATTATGCTCCGGATGTTTGCATATAAGCATCTGATCGCTTTTTTATTTATCAATATGTCCTCATAATTATTTAGTGTTTGGTAACTGGTGTTATGATATTTTACCGGACTCTTTTTTATAGCATGGAGTTTTTTGGGAGAGAGCTGACTATTCTTGGTATGCCTTTTATATACTTGATGCGCAGGTTGGTTTCCCCGTTTTCAGTGCGATGTTTCAGTTGCTCTTTAAGATTTTTAAATCTCGCTTGCTGAAGTGGAGTTTGATCTGGGAAGATGGCAATGGCATCATCCTTCAGTTTAATTCGGTTTCGTAGAATCACCTTGACTGTTTGCTCTGATTCAAAGCATACTTTAACCGCTCTGTTCGCATTTGGTTCGTATTTCCCGATTCTTACAACTTTTATGGGTTCCGGACAGTCCTTGGTTATGGCTTTAGTAATTCTTAGGACTTCATCTTTGTCCTGTTTTTGTCGCTCTCTGTAGTCAGGGGATTGTGGCTCAGTTATGCCAGTTAATATTATGTTTTTCTTCCTGAGAGTTTGATCAGTAATTTCCGCCAGCATGTCATAAACAACTTCATTTGTCATATGCTTGGGCTCAGTCGATGATGTTTTTAAATTCAGTACGTCGCTCTCTAGTGAAGCAATTTTCGTTTCCATTGATTGGGCAGCAGATGTAATGTTTTGTATATCCTTTTTTATCTTCTGTTGCTCAGTAGTTATAGTTTTAAGTGTATGTTCCGTTTTGCATATACTATGTTTTATTTCTGACATTTCATCTCTAATACTGGCAATGTCATTTTTTATTTTGGCTGAGCTTTCTTTCTGCTCACTTATAGACGTTGACAACAGTGTCATCATCTCGGCCATCTTCTTTTCTATGTTCGATAATTGATCATTCCAATCGCTGTCCAAGCAATATTTTCGTTTATTGCGCAGAGTAACAGAAGGTATTTCTGAAGATAGTGCACCTTGTGGGCTTAGAGATGAAAGATTGGGTTGAGAACCACTTCGCTCCATGTTCATGGCACTTCTTGTAGTTGAGCGTACTAATTCCTTGTATGTTTAGGAACCAGTCTGTGAGTCCGCACTTGCACGCAGGACTGAACGGGCGTAACTGATACAGCACTTATTATTGAATTTCAATGCTTATAACATTGCAATTAAGGTGAAATTAGAATAACTGCGGTAATAATTTTTGCAAAAATATTTTGCGACACGTCCGCCTTGTACGCTCGCAGACGCGCCAGTATGTTCAATGTACAATTTAAAAGTTAAGTTACTGTCAATCACTATGCCAAGATATTTTATAAAAGAGACATTTTCAATATATACTAGACTAGCAAACGCCCGCGGCTTCGCTCACGTTGAACTTCTGCTGTACTCCTTCAGGCATTTAATTTCCAAAATTCCTGTAGGTATTTTTCCATCCTTCCTTTCAAATTCCTTCTCTATACTTGTTGCGATACTCACATATCGATTTTCAAAGCGATCGGCCCAATAACAAAAAAATTCAAAATGGCGGCCACTTTTTTAAATTTTTACCACAAATTCCTTTTCCATACTTGTCGCGATACTCACATATCGATTTTCAAAGCAATCGTCACAGTAACAAAAAAATTCAAAATGGCGGCCACTTTTTAAAATTTTGACTACAAATTCCTTCTCTATACTTGTTACGATACTCACATAACGATTTTCAAAGCAATCGGCCCAATAACAAAAAAATTCAAAATGGCGGCCATTTTTTTAAATATTTACCACAAATTCCTTCTCCATACTTGTCGCGATACTCACATATCGATTTTCAAAGCAATCGTCACAGTAACAAAAAAATTCAAAATGGCGGCCACTTTTTAAAATTTTGACTACAAATTCCTTCTTTATACTTGTTGCGATACTCACATATCGATTTTCAAAGCAATCGGCACAGTAACAAAAAAAATCAAAATGGCGGCCACTTCTTAAAATTTTGACTACAAATTCCTTCTCTATACTTGTTGCGATACTCACATATCGATTTTCAAAGCAATCGGCCCAATAACAAAAAAATTCAAAATGGCGGCCACTTTTTTAATTTTTACCACAAATTCCTTCTCCATACTTGTCGCGATACTCACATATCGATTTTCAAAGCAATCGGCACAGTAACAAAAAAATTCAAAATGGCGGCCACTTTTTTCAATTTTTACCACAAATTCCTTCTCCATACTTGTCGCGATACTCACATATCGATTTTCAAAGCAATCGTCACAGTAACAAAAAAATTCAAAATGGCGGCCACTTTTTAAAATTTTGACTTCAAATTCCTTTTATATACTTGTTGCGATACTCACATATCGATTTTCAAAGCAATCGGCACAGTAACAAAAAAAATCAAAATGGCGGCCACTTCTTAAAATTTTGACTACAAATTCCTTCTTTATACTTGTTGCGATACTTACATATCGATTTTCAAAGCAATCGGCACAGTAACAAAAAAAATCAAAATGGCGGCCATTTTTTTAAATATTTACCACAAATTCCTTCTCCATACTTGTCGCGATACTCACATATCGATTTTCAAAGCAATCGTCACAGTAACAAAAAAATTCAAAATGGCGGCCACTTTTTAAAATTTTGACTACAAATTTCTTCTCTATACTTGTTGCGATACTCACATATCGATTTTCAAAGCAATCGGCACAGTAACAAAAAAAATCAAAATGGCGGCCATTTTTTTAAATATTTACCACAAATTCCTTCTCCATACTTGTCGCGATACTCACATATCGATTTTCAAAGCAATCGTCACAGTAACAAAAAAATTCAAAATGGCGGCCACTTTTTAAAATTTTGACTACAAATTCCTTCTTTATACTTGTTGCGATACTCACATATCGATTTTCAAAGCAATCGGCACAGTAACAAAAAAAATCAAAATGGCGGCCACTTCTTAAAATTTTGACTACAAATTCCTTCTCTATACTTGTTGCGATACTCACATATCGATTTTCAAAGCAATCGGCCTAATAACAAAAAAAAATCAAAATGGCGGCCTTTTTTAAATTTTTACCACAAATTCCTTCTCCATACTTGTCGCGATACTCACATATCGATTTTCAAAGCAATCGTCACAGTAACAAAAAAATTCAAAATGGCGGCCACTTTTTAAAATTTTGACTACAAATTCCTTCTTTATACTTGTT
Source organism: Coenonympha arcania (assembly GCA_036785405.1). Lineage (NCBI taxonomy): Eukaryota > Metazoa > Arthropoda > Insecta > Lepidoptera > Nymphalidae > Coenonympha > Coenonympha arcania. The sequence goes on along the minus strand of CM072066.1, from coordinate 16,462,557 downwards.
GCGATACTCACATATCGATTTTCAAAGCAATCGGCACAGTAACAAAAAAAATCAAAATGGCGGCCAATTCCTTAAAAATTTTGACTACAAATTCCTTCTCTATACTTATTGCGATACTCACATATCGATTTTCAAAGCAATCGGCCTAATAACAAAAAAAAAACAAAATGGCGGCCACTTTTTTTAATTTTTACCACAAATTCCTTCTCCATACTTGTCGCGATACTCACATATCGATTTTCAAAGCAATCGTCACAGTAACAAAAAAATTCAAAATGGCGGCCACTTTTTAAAATTTTGACTACAAATTCCTTCTCTATACTTGTTGCGATACTCACATATCGATTTTCAAAGCAATCGGCCCAATAACAAAAAAATTCAAAATGGCGGCCACTTTTTTAAATTTTTACTACAAATTCCTCCATACTTGTCGCGATACTCACATATCGATTTTCAAAGCAATCGTCACAGTGACAAAAAAATTCAAAATGGCGGCCACTTTTTAAAATTTTGACTACAAATTCCTTCTCCATACTTGTCGCGATACTCACATATCGATTTTCAAAGCAATCGGCCCAATAACAAAAAAGTTCAAAATGGCGGCCACTTTTTAAACTTTGTCCAGAAATTCCTACTTATCCCCAGCTGATTACGAATTCATCACCTAATATCAACCCAGGTACCAAATTTCAGATCTGTACGATATTATTGATTTCGCTGGAATCCCTGGTAAAACGCAAAAAATACACTTTTGTATGGGAAAATTCATTAAATGTAAGATTTTTATCCCTTAAACATGGAATTCCTGGAATCCCCGTCTTAGTACGAATTTATGACCTAATATCTACCTAGATATCAAATTTCAGATCTCTACGACTTTAAGTTTTTCGGGAATTCCTGGAACAACGAAAAAAAATACAATTTTGTATGGAGAAATCCCTTTAATGTACTATTTCTACCCCTTAAACATGGAATTTCTGGAATCCCCGTCTTAGTACGAATTCATGACCTAATATCTACCTAGGTACCAAATTTCAGATCTCTACTACTTTTAGTTTTTCGGGAATTCCTGGAACAACGAAAAAAATTACAATTTTGTATGGAGAAATCCCCTTAATGTACTATTTCTACCCCTTAAACATGGAATTTCTGGAATCCCCGTCTTAGTACGAATTCATGACCTAATATCTATCTAGGTATCAAATTTCAGATCTCTACGACTTTTAGTTTTGCGGGAATTCCTGGAACAACGAAAAAAATTACAATTTTGTATGGAGAAATCCCCTTAATGTACTATTTCTACCCCTTAAACATGGAATTTCTGGAATCCCCGTCTTAGTACGAATTCATGACCTAATATCTATCTAGGTATCAAATTTCAGATCTCTACGACTTTTAGTTTTGCGGGAATTCCTGGAACAACGAAAAAAATTACAATTTTGTATGGAGAAATCCCTTTAATGTACTATTTCTACCCCTTAAACATGGAATTTCTGGAATCCCCGTCTTAGTACGAATTCATGACCTAATATCTACCTAGGTACCAAGTTCCAGGTCTCTACGACTTTTAGTTTTTCGGGAATTCCTGGAACAACGAAAAAATTTTACTTTTGTATGGGAAATACCCTTAAATGTATGATTTTTACCCCTTAAACATGGAATTTCTGGAATCCCCGTCTTAGTACGAATTCATGACCTAATATCTACCTAGGTACCAAATTTCAGATCTCTAGGACCTATAGTTTTGGCGGAATCCGTGGAACAACCAAAATGCCTCATTCTTTTATATATATAGATTACTGTCAGGTGTGTGGCTGTACTGAGTTTGCGAGGCAACCAGCTTAGGTAAAGAGTTGCTAGGTGGAAGTGAAGAATTACGTATGGAAAAATTTATACATTTAGTTTTAGATATATATTTAATGTTAATAGATTGTTGTTAAGCCATGCTCTAACAGTGTCAAAGCCTTTTTGGGCAAGTTGATACGAATCAGACCAGGTGTTAGAACAAAAGACCAAAACTGTATCGTCAGCATAGGAGAATATTTTACCTTGATCAAGATGCATGTTACACAAATCATTCACATAGACCAGAAATAAGCTCGGGCCAAGAATACTGCCTTGAGGCACCCCATGAGTGATTGGTAATTCTGAGCTTATGTAGGAATCTATCTTTACTAATTGGGTTCTATTTGTCAGGTAGCTCTGAAAGAGTGCAAGCTGGTTACCTCGAATTCCAAGAGACTGAAGCTTAGAAATTAAAATAGGTACGGAGACCGTGTCGAATGCCTTGGCCAGATCTAGAAATAAACCAACACACTTTTGTCCTTTATCAAGATTACGCACTATGTGGTCAACGAGGCTATGGACAGCATCCGCAGTAGACCGTTTCTTACGAAAACCAAATTGGTTAATTGATAAAAGGTTACATGACTCTAGATAGGAAACAAGCCTGAAATTAATGATTTTCTCTAGAATTTTAGACATCGCTGGCAAGATCGAGATAGGCCTATAATTTTCGACACGGTCTCTGTCGCCAGACTTATAAATGGGATGCAAAAGCGCTTTTTTGAACAGGTCAGGAAAAATACCTTTTTTAATACTGAGATTGCAAATATATGTGAGTGGAGGAACAATGACACTTTTATACTTTTTTAATAATCTAGACGAAATACCATCCCAACCGGCTGCACTGTCATATTTAAGAGAATCGATCAAGCGCTCTACTTCTGAGTCATCAGTCTCTAGCAAAACAAAAGATTCCCTGTGAGACATGGGTAATGGAGGAGTTAGAGGATTTATACTTATTCTATCGGCAAGTTGTCTTCCTATATTGGCAAAGTAGGAATTGATTTCATTTATGCAGACTTGTTTATTACTATTTCTGAGCAAAAGATCTCGCGCAGAGGACTGAGTTTTTGATATATTCGTTACGGACTGAACAACATTCCACAATAATTTAGGATTTTTACCAGCTTTAATAAATTCTTTTTTCTCAAAATCTCTTTTAACTTTACGTAGTAAGTTTGAGCAGTAATTACGATACCTTTTGTACGAAACCTGAAGTACTTCATTTAAAGGATCCTTTTTGAGCTTTAGATGTAACTTATCTCTATGGCGTATGCATTTCAGTAGTCCTGGTGTTATCCAGGGTTTGACAGGCCTACGTCTACGAGATAGGGGTACTTTAATGGTGTTTACTGATAAGGCATGTAAAATAGGGTCAATTAAATTTTTGGTAGCAGTGTTGGGGTCAAGGGTTGAGTAAACAGATTCAAAATTTATGTTAAGAATGTCATTAGTAAGCTGAGCTTCATTGGTTTTAGTGGTAAAGATTTTATTTTGTTGACAATAATTTATCTTAGACATAGATACCAGCACTGCATAGTGATCTGTAAGCGTGGATTCTAAAACCAAGATTTTCGGTGATACTACAGTCTTTAAGTTTGCATGGTCAAGACATGTGGCGCCATGAGTTGGCATTACATGCCCCGGGAAGAGACCATGGTGAGCAAGAAGATCTAAATAGTCAAGTGAGTGGTTGGCTTGATTGTTATTGGCAATATCGATGTTTATATCCCCAACCAAAACAATGTTATTATAAGATTTGTAATTATGAAATCGAAATGTGTCAAATAATTACCTACTTTATTCACAGACTTCTATAATTATTAAAAAGTTATTCATTATAACATCGCTCTACTATGGAAATATTTAAAGAAAGTTGTTTAATTTCCATTACGATACACGGCTCTGGATTCCTGTATTTGTATCTGGGGTAATATTTTTTTAAGTGAATCCACAGACAACATATAGTTGGTAGTCATTGCCGAGAGTATGGATGGGCCATGATTGACCATAGACAACAACACAATGTCTAACGTTCCACCTGGGCCTGTGATTATGATTACGATTACGATTAAGATTACGATAACGATTACGATTACGATTACGATAACGATTACGATTATGACGTTATCTCGTAAATCTATCGTCCGTAAACCGACTTAACAGGCAACCAATTTTTTTTGTTACTTAGTCAAAACTTTGCGCTGAAAATGTCTAGCAGTGAAACCTACTAAAGAAAATTTCACTCCACCTGACATCTTAGTAGTTGCAATGATTTACGACAAACGTTAGCAAGATTTTATGATTTGAATTTATGATAATAATATGAGCGTAGATAAAGTAGTGTATGAAACTCTACATAATTAGGTATTAAAACACTCGTGTGATACTATTAAAAAACTCGCCTGCGGCTCGTTTTTTAAACTCACACTCGTGTTTAAATACCCCCCCATTATGTAACCGTTACATAAACTACTATTATGGTTTAATAACCTGCTGGTCATCAAATACCCGTTTTAGTTTTTGTTAACGTGCAAGACGTAGACGTAAACGTAATATTTAAATATGGGTACTGATTTTATTAAAGGAAAAGGTGAAGATAGATATGTTCTTAGAAAAAATATGGACTGGAATGCAAACCGCTTGAGATCGAAAATTTGTAAAGTCTTGGGGGCTTACTCTTAGAGTCTAAGTAGAAACTCTTACGCGATGTCGATAAAATTATTATGCAAAAATATGCATAGTTGTGACGTTATAAAATTACGATGTCACCACATACTAAAATAATTAAAGAATGCATGAATTAATGATAATTAACTATCTAGTAGAATTAAGGAATTTAAATTATGTCAATCTTGTTTTGCCAATTATGCCAATCTTGTGGCAACACAAATATCACTTGGTTGTAGCGGTGACGGAAAACATAGTAAGGTAATCATGCATACCTTCTTAGGCAGGCAGGGTTCCTCATGATCACCCATCACACAATATGGTGAACCCTCGTTCTTCATAATATTCTCAAAGGTATGTGAAACCCGCCAATACGCACTTGTCTAGCGTGGTGGCTAAACAACTTTCATTCTAAAAGTTTTGTATAAATAATTTTGGAATAAATAAGTACACTAATATTGTTTATTTGTTTGTTTGGATTCATTTGACACCACTTTCATCGCTATTTTACGATAAGTACCATTTATTAAACCAATATCTCTTGAAGATGCTTAAGTTTCAGAGCAAAACGTGCCCGAAAAAAGATTGGCAAGATTTCAATGGTGCTGCGAGGTATATTATCGTCTGCCGTTGTGGGTATAGCATATTATATTAAAACATAATTAATCTTAAATGTAGCTTATCTAAAATAAGTGCGTGTAATATTTAAGACGCGACGCAAAATTTAATTACAGTGCCTGTTTATTATAAAATTAAAAACGCTTCAATATTATGATTTATTGTGCCTGAAAACTGGTTGTATAATTACCACGAAAATACGACTCATAAATAATATTATTACAGAGTTAAAAATAAAAATATTATACGCAAAAACAAAATAGGAAAAATTTAACTCACCCTCCTCCTCAAAAAGCAATCAACAGAAAAAAACAAAACACAGACGAAAAAAAAACACGAAAAAAATATGGCGCGCGAAAATGACAGCTCCACAAAGAGGACAGGCTGTTAAAACGGAAGAAGCGCGCGATGGAAAAAAGTGTTTTTAAATTTGGAATGGGCTAGCCATTAGGACATCGCGATCGCGCGTCGTGGGTAGAGACAAAATGAATGGTAGTGAGGTGCCCGTTCAACGGCTTTGTCGGTACTCATGTATAAGCACCTACAGATCAAGACAACTTGCCTCTCCAACTAGTGTCTGAACCAACTGTCGGGTCTCCCATCAAAATGAGAAGGATTTTGATCATAAACACCTGATTGCTAAGTGCACCCAACGTTGTAGGAAGACTATGGAATTAATAGAATGTAAAGCATATTGTGAAAAAAATCTCTAGCATGCCGTTTTTTTCATGATGTTTTCCTCGTCTGTTGTGAACTACTAAACTGTTGTGGGGGTTAAGTAATTTGGATAGAAGCAGGCGTTACTTTGCGGAAGTTCATGATTAACAAGAAAAAGAAAAAAAAATTATAAATATAATAAATAATTTTAATATTTTTTTCTTGATAAGTAATTTGTCAAATAGCCACCCAGTGGCTTGACAAAAATGTGAGTCATTATCATTTAGTGTTGTCGCATTTAGCTGAAAAATGTAAAAAGTAATTCGGAAATAATGTAGCAATTGCCATATCTACGCTACCATCATTATAATTTGTCGATATCAGTTACTATCTTATATAAAATCTAATCAAAGAGGGATAGTAATAAATCAAAACCTAAACCTGAAAAATTCTGAGTAAACCTATTGTTAAATGGTTGGTTTCGTTACGAACAGACAGAATTGACGTTTCACAAGAGCTTATAAATAATACCAATTAATGATAAATAGACCTTAAACTTTGAAGACATATTTTACGTAAATTGGAATCAGAAGTCGGCGTGGTGTGTAGGCGCTTTATAAACTGTGGCGGGAGTAATGACTGTTGATGCTTTCATTAGCGATTTTATTTTGCTCTCGATTTTAATGATCGAGTTCCGAGCAATTTGACGAAACGAAAGCGGAGCTTGCGGTTACTTAGCGCTGCCTCCGCGCCTCGCCGTCGAGAGACCAACTTAATGACAATTTTTTGAGCGAATAATCTCTTCGAGAAAGTTCGCTGGTTTCAATGAATATGTGGAGTACTTATCAGTAGACATGTTGTTATCTTTGTATCAATATATTGAATTGTGGTGATCACATATTGAGCAGGTGATCGGATTCGAGTGGCAAATTGCGGGTTCGATTCCCGCTATGTCTTGTTTGGATTTTTTTAATTGGCTTAGTGGTCTAGTAGACGGTTTCGGCCATGGCTTGTTGAAATACCAGCAAAGAAGCACAGAGGCAGAGCGATTAGCGTTCCAGCGCGATACTATGTAGCAGCTATTAGCTTCCCTTCCAATTATTTTACGATAACATCTTCGGCTGCATTGCCACTTATTATCAGGTGAGATCGTAGTCAAGTACTAACTTGGAGAGTGTTTTGGTGATGTCCTTATGTTCAACAAGCCTGAATTTTTCAGGGGCCATACCACCATCACTTAAAGCAAGAATGTTGCAGTACTCTTTTGTCATTTTCATACTATGATTGTAAGAAAATATTAAAATAGTACTGCAACATTCTACTGCTTTAAGAATGTATAAAACAGTACTGCAGCAGTACTGCGTTAAGAGATTTTGGTACGGCCCCAGGTCTAGTCTTTATACATTTACCATGTCAAGACAACATCTTCTGAAGAGGCCCTTGTGTCGAAGAAAAACGTAAGTAGACGACGTTCTTTATATGTATACTAGCTGTTGCCCGCGGCTCCGCTCGCGTGAATTTAGGTTTTTCACTACTTCTGCGGGAACCATCGCTTTTTCCGGGATAAAAAGTACCTCGGCATCGCCCGCGTGAAATTCGGCTTCTTCATGCGCGTGAAGTTTCACGACTCTTTAAACTTTCAACACGGGACTTTCATACAAACTCCCAACCCCTATTTCACCCCCTTAGGAAAGGATTTTCTCAAAACCGTTTCTTAACTGACAACTACCCATTAGAAAGAACCTACTTTCCAAATTTCAAGTCAACAGTAACAATATTAAAATTTTCACATAAAAACTTTCATCCCCTATTTTACCACCCTTAAAGGGGAATTTTCCAAAACGACTTATACAAATTTTTAATATCTGAAGCTGATAACCTAAATGACGATTTTCACGTCTCTAACTTCAAAAACACGGGACTTTCATATAAACTTCCAACCCCTATTTCACCCCCTTAGAGGGGTAGTTTCTCAAAATCGTTTCTTAGCTGACACCTACCCATTACAAAGAACCTACCTTTCAAATTTCAAGTTTGTAGGCTTTATACTTCCTGAGATATATCTAGCTTTATACTTCCTGAGATATATATATCATTGTAAGTAGAGATGTTTTTTTGCAAAAGTAATGTAGCAAACTTGCAAATTTATATACCCTTATCCCCCAATCTACATTATTTTTGATGATTTTTTTAACATCCCTAAAATGTTATCACTGTAATTTTATCAGTTTTCCAGTTAACCAACTGAATCGAATTTCTTCCATAACATAGCAAAGCTGAGGCTGTTTTACATAAAAATAGGTATACTTATGCTAAAAGAACACAATTCAAAACCTGTACATTTCACATATTTATATAGTACCAGCTGACGCGGAAAACGTTGTTTTGCCATTACGGCTATAAAAAGTAACTCACCACCTTTTCTCAGACCTACCAAACCCACACAGAAAATTTCATCGATCGTTCAAGTGGAATTTGGTAACAAACACGAGACACCAGAATTTTATACATTTGATTAGAGATTATGGCTAAGTTCATATGGCCGCGCGGTACCGCGCGGAACTACGAACCGCGCGGCACAAGATCAATATAAACGATAATTATCGTCTACATTACCGCGCGGTACCGCACGCCAACGCGCGGCGCGCTCTGACCCGCGCGCAAGATCTAGAACCGCGCGCTGCCGCGCGGCACAAGTATTTCAAACCTGTATCGACCTGTTCAGTTGATCCGCGCGCCTTGAGACGGAAAGACACATAGATCGATGCAATGAGTACCGAAGATGACATTGTGCCTATCGATTTGCTTATCGACGAAATCGAAAAAAGAGATGCGATTTGGAATCTTAACTCTAAGGATTATTCAAATAAAATATTAAAAAGAAGGTCTTGGGAAGAACTAGTTTTAATTTTTTGCAAAAATGATGATTCCGAAGAAAAAAAGAAAAATTTGGGTAAGTTTTTTTTTAATTAGTTTTATTTATTTAAAATAAGTTTTATAAAATCATAGGTAGGTACCTATTACACCATTTTATCTTGCCAATCTAATTTACCTTCAGTAACAAAATAATTTGTGAATTTAGTTCGAATATTATCTACTTCATGGATTGCTCGTCCACTGTTAGTTGGATTCACATTAGGTAATGGCGCTGGATTGATCATATCGTCCTGATTTATACCATCTCTCATCCTTACCAAGTTATGTAAAACACAAATAGCTTTGACGATATCAACAGCAAAATCTATCTTCACGTCTATTGGCCGGTGTAAGATACGCCACTTGTTACACATTATGCCAAATGTACATTCGACATACCTTCGTGCTAAAGAAAGGCGGTAGTTAAATATTTTTTTTTCTTTTGACAACATTTTACCACCATAGGGTCTCATCAAATTTTTAGTCATAGCGAAAGCCTCGTCAGCTACAATTACGTATGGTAGTTTAAATGCATCGCTCTCATTATTTGTGATAGATCTAGGCTCTGGTAAGTTCAACGAATTTTCTGAGAGTTTTTTGAATAATGACGTTTCCTTGAAAACACCCGAATCACTGTCTTTTCCGTAAGCTCCAACGTCTATCCATATGAAGCAATAGTTAGCATCACATAAAGCCATTAAAACTAATGAGAAAAAGTGTTTGTAATTGTAATACATTGATCCTGATTCTGGTGGCTGTATTAAACGAACGTGTTTGCCGTCCAACGCTCCAACACAATTTGGAAAATATGCTTTATTTTCAAATTGTATAGATATTTGTGTCCAGATTTCTTTTGTTGGTGGACTCATGACCAAAGTTTTTAAATTTCTCCATAAAACTTGGCACACTTGCTTAATTATACCCGATATCGTAGACTTGCCAATTTTATAACCATATTGTAACTCTGCAAATGAAGAACCAGTTGCTAGGTACCTGTAACATAATAGTTATTTAAGATACACGTGCATAAAGTAGATCTTTACCGAATAAGTGCTACAGTGAAAACACAAGCATAGCGAGTGTTTACAGTGTGGCACGTGAGCATAAAGTGCACAAAGTACAATTTGCATAAAGTAGGTCATAAGGACTCTTTATGCACCCGTATCGTACAACATTTTTCAATAGTTTTGCAATGAAAACTAATAATTAATTATTTACTTTCTAGGATCGATTTTGCAAAAAAAATGGAAAAATTTACGAGATGCCTATGTAAAAGAACTTAAGAAAACAAAACATTTGAAGTCCGGTTCCTCAGCATCAACACCATCTTCATTTGCGTATTTCCAAAGATTGTCATTTCTTAAACAAGTTGTCCAGAAACGAAAAACTGACAACAGCCTTGATGTTGCGGAAGTTACAGAGAATCCTGATTTGGATAGTGCAGTTAACAGCAGCGGCGTTCAAGCTTCAACAGAAAATGTGCTCCGGAAAAAATTCAAACTTCACCCTGCCGATGAACATTTTGCAAATCTTTTACAACAAAGCATAAATACTCGAAATAATAATGCAGCAGAAAAGAAAGATGACGATGAAGATAAATTATTTTGTCTTTCATTGGTTAGGGAAATAAAAAAAGTTCCTGAAAACCGGCGTTTAAAACTGAAAATTGAAATTTATAATTTATTAGAACGATACCAAGCTACACGAGCACAGCCACTTGAAGATTTTAACTACCCGTCTACTTCATATAGCTCACAACGACCACCCAGAAACTATCATGCTTCATTTCAAAGTTCTCAATATAGCAACCCAATGCAGTACTCTGATAGAGAATCAACACAATATGGCTATACAACTAGTTCATACACTTCACCTCCCACAAGTTCATCGCAAGTAACATCACCCCCGGGTGATGTTACTTGTGACCCGTCATACGAAGATTCTCAAGAATTAGATCTGTTCAATTAAACTAAAAGTTAATTTGCCAAGAAGCCTCGCTCATAATTTCTTATTTTTTATAATTTTTACTGTGATTATGATTAATAAACAGTTAACTTACCGCAATGTTACAATGAGTTTTTCTTTTGGTGATATGCAATATCTTACAGCATTTTCACTGGATTTTAAATCATTTTCAATGAAATCGTATAAAAAATCAAAGGTTGCAACTGACATACGGAAATAATTAAAAAATTTTTCTTCATGTAACCTCAACTCAGGGTATAAGGTGACAAACAGGCTTGAAGAAAGTCTGTCACTTAATATTGGATGCACCCAGTATCGCCTTTGTCGTCTTCTGCGACGTCTCAGTCTTCTATATAAAATCCACAAGCAAATTGCCTCCTCCACGTCCATTGTCATATCAATGTTAATGCCAGACTGGCGCTCGTATATACCCTGTCATGTGAACTCTAACATCGCGCGGCGGCGCGCGGTGCCGCGCGGCCATATGAACTTAGCCTAAGGGGTGTCGGTAAAATTAATAGTATCGCATTACGAGTTCAATGGCTTTTTCCCACCTCAAAAGTGTCCAACGCCCCCAGAGTTTTTACTTCTTATATTAATACAAAATATTTTGTTTACCAACTATCAAGACTGTTCGTTCCCGCTGCGATAGATTCACTTAGATTCCCGCACCGTGGCATTTGAGCGGACAATCGCTAAAATGTAATGGAATTAGCATTATTGCCAGGGATGTACAAATAGTAGAGAGTTTTGCGCGACCGAATAATTAATCTATTCCCACAGTTTATTGCTCTGACAACCGCTCAGCACAATGATATTGAAGTTAGGAATAGGTTTAATTCCCTGTATGGAAAAATTTCCGTCCTCCAACCAGGGGGCCTACCACTATTGTTACTACAATATTGTTTTAAAATTTTCACTCTGACATTTTCATACAATGTCAGTATGAAAATTTTAAAACATAATTACAATAATATTACTATAAGCGTTGGTGGTAGGCCCCCAGGTCCAGATGGACTAACGCATTAAAAGAGTCGTGGAAAGGCGCTGGATACTGGCATAATACACGTGGCCTGGAAATCATTCAGTATTGCCTTTGTCCATTAGTGGACGTTCGTCGGCTGAAACGAACGAACGAAGGAAAGCATTAAATTATTATTGAGTTTAAATATGGCCCGATTCACTAGAACTCAACGTAGTAATTTTGTTACTGAAATCTACGACTATGTCTTAGGGTCGTCGCACAAGAGCCTCGCGCCACGGCTACAAACACTGCCGCTAGAAGCTAGAAGCGGCCACACAAATGAAGCTGAAACGATAGCCAGTTGTGGCCGGTGGCGACATATTTTTTAGCCCATGCGCGCAGTAGGTATCAATTCAATTCAATTATCTTTATTTGCGAATTTGGGTAGAATCCTAATGGACGTATGATTATTATGGACAACGAGCAGAGTTTTGTGTCGGCATTTAGAGGCCGGTGCGACCACAAGAACTTAGCAGCGGCAATTTGCAGCGTGTGGCGGCCACCGGCGTCACATGTCGCTTGAGCTGCTTTTACACCATTGGTTACGTGTAAATTGATCGCTAGGATAAGTCCGACAAATAACCTTTCATAATATTATCTCTTTTATATATCGTGTTATCTTCACGAGTGCCTGTAAGTTGGTTTTAAGTTATTCATTCATTCTTTACACGTTTATTTTCTTACGGTTTCTCGCTCACGAGTGCTCAACGATCAAGATCGCTCGTTCCCGCTTCACGGCATAGATCGCATCGATTCAGCTGGCATTTCGGCTGACAAATGCGGCGCTCGGCTGGAGGCTGCGGCTATTAATTACACCGCCATTATGAGCACCGTTACAGCACTACTACGGTACTGTATAGTGCACTATAAGATGGGGATTCCTTAAGCCGGGTACTCATTAGCGAACTGTAACCGTAACTGTTGCACGTCATGTAACCAAAAATTATAGTGTGTACGTGGTTCGCGAACTTGCCGCGAGCGGATCGCGTTGCAGCTCGCAGCGAGCCGACAAACACGTATTCATTTATGTAACGTAACCGTTGGACAACGTTGGACGTTACTGTAACCACAAATCACGGTGTGTACGTGGTACGCGAGCCTGCCGCGAGCTGTACGCGAGCGGCACGCAGCGAGCCGCCGGGTGTCGGTTTTTGGCGCGAACCAAAGGAAGCTCGCAGTGCGTTCGTGGACGTCGAGAGTGAAGGTCGTTGCACACTGCGAACCTAAGTAAAAGTATTCTTCTCGAGATGAGTGAGTGGACAGAAGATAAATGTCTTTTGCTGATAGACGCCTACAAAGAAAACAGTGTCCTATGGAACCCGAAAGACAAAGATTACTACAAAAAACATTTGAAAGAGGACGCTTGGACCAAAATTGGACAAATTATGAACGAAACTGGTGAAGTATGCAAACAAAAAATGATGGTGTTATTGGCATCGCACAGAAGGGAGCGTATGAAAATAAAGAAATCAATTGGAACAGGAAAAGGTAGGTACTAAATTCTACTTAAAATTAATTCTACTAAATTCGTCTTTTATTTATTACATCTATTTATTTATTTTGTTATTAATTATTACATTTGTATAGAGTATAACTATTTCTGTTGCAGGAAAAGACGAGGTTTAGGAAAGTAAATGGTATGCATTTAAGGCGCTCAGATTCTTGGACGATCGTTTCACTGCACGAAAAGGACTTGAGTCTGAAGATTCGAATGAAAACGTAGGTAGATTTATATTGTCCCTTGTTTTACGCATAGTGATCTTGCCATGGTATTTTACCTTCATTTAAAAAATAATGTGCAAGTTCTTCTCGATTTTTTTTGTAATTTGCCGCCGAACGGCGAGGAATAATCTGTAGGGGATGGAATGATGTTCCTTCCGTGTCGTTTCTCCAAGCTCCTGGTATGACTTCACCATTCTCGGTATTTTCGCTATCTATAGATCCTTGAGGTGTATACACCGTGCATGATGAAGAACTCCTTAGAAAATTATGTAGAAGCACTAGGGTCATTACAATTGTTTCAACTTTCTGTGGCTGCAGTAGAAACGGCTTTCTTAGTATTCTAAAAACACTCGCGAGAATTCCAAATGCATTTTCGACAACTCTTCGGGCTCTTGATAACCTATAGTTGAAAACTCTTTCTTTAGATCCTTTTGAATGAGTGCCCGCGTACGGTTTCATTAGGTTTTCGCCTAAAGAAAATGCTGAGTCACCAAGAAAGTAGTAAGGAAGTAGCTTGTCTCGATTTTGTAGGGGTACAGGATCAGGTAAATTTAAAGATTTCTCGTCCATCATCATTTTTAAACCACTTCCTTGCAAAACACCTCCATCCGAAATTCTGCCTTGAGTCCCAATATGTACGTACATAAAATTATACTGTGCATCTACTAATGCTAATAATACAATGCTGAACTGAGATTTATAATTGTAGAATTCGGCTCCAGAATTAAATGGACACTGGATAAGAATATGTTTGCCATCGATTGCTCCAATTGTATGAGGAAAGTGCCATAGGTTCTCGAACTCGTTACTGCATTTAATCCATTCTGTATGATTTTTAGGCATCTGCAACAATCGATCGTTTTTTCAATTATTATGGGTTGGTTTTTAAATCGTGCACCACGAATTTAATTATAATGAGATGTGTATTCGATAGAGAACAGTCACTTTTCCTAACAAACTGCTTTTCTTTTTTTGATCAAACGCGTAGCTTTTGTGAAAATCGGAAATGAAACTTTTTGTGAATGAAACTCAATAATTTTGTTAAAACTCTGCGGAACTATAATACACATTTGCTTACAAAAAAAAGTATCCAAGCCCAATTCAGGGCGCACGATTCAAAAATTTAATCATTATTATAAATAGTATAATACCACTATATTTGCGTCCTTATAATAACTTAAAAAACTATTTTATTTGCAGGCGGTATAAATCACAACAATAACTTAAACACTGATAGTGACTCTGCATCACCTGAACCAGGTACTAAAAAGCTAAAACCCGACCCTAAATTGCAAATGTTGAAAGAAGCTTTCGGCTTGCTGAAAACAGCAGCTGATAAACCAAAAAAGGATGCAGAACTACAGTGTTTCTTTGATTTTATTCAAGAAAAAATGAAAAGCTACACTAGGGAGACAAAAAATGCTATTCAACATGAAATATTTCAGATAATTATGCGTGCTGATCAAGGATATTACAACTCAATACAAAATTATGGTTACTATTCTTCTTCACAAAACCAGCAAGCTCCACGTCCTTCAACCTCTTCCTTCACAATAACTGAAATAGATTCTTCAGCCGTAAATATACCTCGTGCTTCAACTTCTTCCTCTAATCAAAATCAACAAACTCCAGTGCAAAGCGCGCCGTACTCCCTATACAGCAACAGTAGCAACTATTCGTCAGATATGAATTTTGAAGATTATGTGTAATTAATTGCAATAAATCCGTACCTTAATTTGTTCTTTCAATGCTTGTATCAGCGCTTGACATACTTCCGGGATAATTGAGCTTATAGCTTGTTTGGATATGCGAAATAAGTATTGCAAACTTGTAAATGAATCACCTGTAGCTAAGTATCTCAGCGTTACAGCTAATCTGTCTTGAACCGACAACGCTTCTCGAAACGCAGTGTTTTTTCGTTCAATCTTAGGTCCGATTGAATTCATCAGGTATTCAAAATCACTTGGAGTGATTCTTGTGAAATTTTTGTAATGACCACTGATTTGTTGATTTTTTAAAAGAAAAAGTAGATTATTTCTTTCCCTGTACATTCGATGAGTCCACCATCTTCGTGGCCTTTTATAATTATCGAGTAAAGCGTCTATAAGTATATATGCTGCACACGCGAAAGACACTTCGTCCGACATCGCCAGGCTCCAAACGAACACTGCGTAGCCGGCTTGTCGTTACGTTACACAGTAATGTGGACAACGCGTACACACACTGTATCTGTTCGGTTACAGTTACAGCCGACTGAATGAGTACGGTGGGTGAGGGCGTTCGATGGACATATTCAGTTCGATGGACACAAAAGACTACAACACGCGTACACACTAGAACCACGTTACTGTAACTGTCCGGTTACAGTTACAGTTCGCTAATGAGTACCCGGCTTTAGGATGATGGGCCGTGGGAACAATAGCATAGAACCTTTCTACCAGACGCCGAGAGAACATTCTTATGTGGTTGATGTCAGGATATGGGCATCCGAACGATTTACATAAACCTTTTTCGTACAAGCAAACAATAGCGTCTGTCAAAATTCTATAGGTGGCTGCTGAACTACAGTGTGGCCTTACTGCTGGTGCCAAAACAAGCATTTTGGTACCAATAAACTGGCGACATTTTTCGCGTCATTTTGTGATACGAACCGCTAAAGTGTGGAACATTCCTTCCAGCTTTGGTGTTCCCAGCCGTCTCGATGTTTTCAAGAAAAGAATGATTTTATAGGCAAGCGCGCTCCATCCTATTACCTTCATTGCTTTCTATTAGGCAAGGATGGTTGTGGTCCAGCGCAAAACTACATAAAATCTTTTGAATTTATTGATTGAGAGGAGCTAGACTCGCGAAGTTCATCTGACATTCAGTGATAGGCCTGCTATTGAATGGAAGCAGGCGTTATTTTGCAGAAATCCATAATTAGCAGGACAAATTAATTTGTTTTACTATACTTAATCCGCTACTTGAAAAGATTCTGTATGGTACAATATGCAGGAACACTGCCCACATGAAACACCACACACAATTTTCCAACACTTTCTTCGACGCACGTTTCGTCCCGACACCGGAGATCTTCGGGAGATGTTGACTTCACAATTCGAAATCGTAGAGTCAACTCTACGATTTCGAATCTGTCCTGCTGATACGCCTGCTCTTGATAAATTCTCTGCATTGCAATGTCGTAGCTTTAGAAGCCTTGTTCTATATATTGTTTCTAAGTAAATTAAATATTTGTATGAATACTAGCAGATACCCGCGGCTTCGCCCGCGTAAATTTTAGTTTTCCCTATTCTCACGGGAACCATCGATTTTTCCGAAATAAAAGTAACCTCTATGTTAATTTAGAGCGAAATCTCCATTTAAACTTTCGGCCAAAAATTTTCAATAGTAGCTGCGTGAATGAGTATTTCTCCAGAATTAGTGAACTATTCCAGAATAGTGAAAAACAAATATTCACGCGGAAAAAATAACAATTAATTTTCCCGGGATAACAAATAGCCTTCTCTATTCTAATTTTCAGCCAAATCAGTTCAGCAATTACGGCGTGAAGGAATATTTTTCCCGCGTGGTTATCTGTTTTTCACTGTTCCCGAAGGAACCATGGATTTTTCCGGGATAAAAAGTAGCCTTAATATTAATCCAGGATATAATCTATCTCTATTCCAAATCAGTTCAGTAATTACGGCATGAAAGCATATTATCTATCTCTATTACCATGGAAACCATGAAATTTTCCGGGATGAAAAGTAGCCTATGTATTAATCCAGGATAAAATCTATCTCCTTTCCGAATTCCAGTCATATCAGTTCAGTAAGTGCAGCGTTAAGTAGTATTTTCTCGCGTGAATATCAATTTTTCAGTTTTCCCGCGAAAACCACGGATTTTTCCGGGATAAAAAGTAGCCTTGTTATTAACCCAAGATATCATCTATCACCATTCCAAATTTCAGCCAAATCGGCCTTGTACTTGCGGCGTGAAGATTTTTTTTGCGTGAATTTCGGTTTTTAACTAATCCCACGGGAACCATGGATTTTCCCGGGATGAAAAGTAGCTTATGTGTTAATCCAAGATGCAATTTATCTCAATTCCAAATTTGAGCCAAATCGGTTCAGTAGTTTTGGCGTGAAGGAGTATTGAAGCTTGGTAAAATACGAACTTTGGAGGCCCGTTTCACCCCTTTAGGGGGGGAATTTTGAAAAATCCTTTCTTAGTGCACCCCTAGACCTCATAAGGAACCTGTGTGCCAAATATGAAGTCTCTAGACCCAGCGGTTTGGGCTGTGCGTTGATATGTCAGTGAATGAGTGAATGAATGAGTCAGTCAGTATCTTCTTTTATATATTTAGATTTATCAGTTCTCTAGTAACCGTAACACAAGCTATCGCTTACTTTGGGACTAGATGGTGATGAGTGTAATGTCCTGATTAAAAAAAAATTGGATTAAGGTTTATCTTATACCTACTTATAAGCAAAGACGCGTCGAAAAGCAATTTATCGTTCCGCCGAGATGCTGTGTAGAAACTATTAGTGGTGAGTTTACTTTCCTCGTCCAAGTTAGTAGGTACGATAACCAAATGATAATATTTTCGGCTGCATTATCACTTCAGGTGAGATCGGAATCAACTACTTACTTTTATTGCAAAAAAAAAGTTTATCTTATAACGTAACCCATTTTGCAGGACGATAAGTTATTAATCTAGCTATTAAATTACCTTATACGCTTCAAATCGATCAATAAACGATTCGGTTTAGATCCAGTGTTAACTTAGTCTGTAATTTTAACTGGAATTGCTGGGTTACTGTGTTTTATGGTCTGAAATGTATAATTTAGTTGAATATAATTAAATCCGCGTACGAAATACATTATTGAGCGTCGATTTAGAACATAGTTTACTGTTAATTAGCTATCTAAAATAACGGTGTAAAGTCTACTCTAGGATACAATATGTAAATAGGTATGCTAGAGGCAGACTACTTTGAAACAGCAGAAGTACTTACTTACAGTTTGGTAGGGGCTAAGTAAAACTTCTTTAGGCACATTTGGAATTTTTGAGAAAACCATTTAACTCCTGACCGTACCGTTTCCGTAACCAACGCCTCCCGTAATTGTTCAAGTTTTCACTTCTGTATGCCACGTCAATTTTGTTTAAAGTCTGTGGGCCTAACTTAAAACAGGCTCATACGCAAAGTCAAACTTCTACCTCTGCTATTGAAAATTAGGTTTGCACATAGAACGTGAAAGAAAAACTATTGTGCAAAATCTCTAAACTAAACTAAGTTGACTCTAAAACAAGTGCTATCCTTTTTAAAATACACCCCATGGAAAAGGATAGCATTTTTTAGACGCGTCAAATTAGTTTATCTTAGAGATTTAGCACAACAGAATTCGCACCTGAATATGAAGTTGTAAAGTTTTTCTTATCCTATCTGCATGGTACAGACAAGCAGTCTTAGCCGCATCACTCATGACTTATCTACGATCGTTATCGAAACCTGTCTAACATTTATTCCATAACTATGTACCTATAACGAAAGAAATTCAAAAAATTTAGTAGAATGTCAGTTGTCTCCGATAAGACACTTGATAAAATTTTCTATCGAATATCTCATTTTTTTCCGTTCTACTTGAATGAAAATGAAAATGAAAAAAATGCAAAATATTTATTTCACATAGGCCCAATTAATAGGCTCTTATGAAAAGTCAAAACTCTACCGCCAGGTTCGGAAAGTAGGTTTGCACCGAGAAGAACTGGCAAGAAACTCGGCACTTGCTCTTATAAAAAAATGACATTATATACAATTCCTTAAATAATATCAAAAATGATAACCTAATTTTTAAGATATCTCGTGAGGAGATGGAAATAATATATCTCTATCATTCCAAGAATTCTTGTCATTAAAAAATTCTTCATTAGTATAGTAATCCCAATTTATTAGATGTTTTTTGACAGTGACTTTAAACCTGTGTAAAGGTAAGTCCAAAACAAACTTCGGGATCATATTGTAGAAGCGTACACTCAACCCCACAAAGGACTTCTGTACTTTACGCAAACGGTGTGGTACTACAACTAACTTGTGTCCACCATTTCTAATTGGACGGTTACTTATAGATATACGTTGCTTATAATTATTAATGTAAAGAGTAAGCAATTATAAATGTATTGTGATGCCACTGTAAGAACACCTATTTCTTTAAATTTTTGGCGAAGAGATTCGCGTGGCTTCATTTTGTATAGCCACGTGAATCTCTTCGCCAAAAATATAAGGCTAGATCTCTGGTATAATATAACGTTGTAGGTAAAGGGTGGTTCGAACTTTGAAGAGCTGATATAAAACGTACTCAGAAATGCAATAATCCTAACAGGGGGATGCAAAGCTCGCTCGCCAAATTCGTTGGGCCCTCGCCAAGAAAAAACCCCCGGCCGTCCGCGCAGCATCCAAAATAGATGCGGAGTTCAGCAATAAAGCTCCAATCCAGGCCAATATTTATCTCAATTGTTTCACTCTTATTTACGGGCCTTGGATGATGGGAATACCGATTTTGAAGTCCAAACTTTGTATTTGACGACCGAATGACGTAGTGGTAGCGAACCTGCCGTCTACGCCGGAGGTCGTGGGTTCGATTCCCACTATAAATGTTTGTGTGATGAGCATGAATGTTTTCCAGTGTCTGGATATTTTTCAATATAATATTTATGTATATTAGTATGTATGTATATTAATCAGTCATCTAGCACCCATAACACAAGCTATCCCATACTTTGGGGCTAGATTGCGACGTGTAAAATGTCCCGTATATATGTATTTATTTTTTTATGACATAGACCTTTTTAGTGCAGTTAATTTAAAGATAATTATATACAACTGCCGGGTCAGTTTAAATGCAGAACACGCTGTTTAGATTAAAACTTAAACACGTTGTGTTGGCTTAAAGAGGGAAGAAGAGGAGGATTCATGAAATTTATCAATGTTATAATATAACTAACTGACCAGGCAAACGTTGTTGCCATAAGGGATATAAAAAAAATAGTCTGCGACATATTCTCAGACCTACCGAATATACCTACACAGAAAATTTCATAAAAATCGGTCGAGCCGTATTGGAGGAGTTTGGTAACAAAACCTGGTACGAGAATTATATATATCAGAGAGAGATAAAATATAAATAGCGATATTAGACGTCTAGTACGTTAGAATTTAATGTTAATTTATTATGATCATCTGAGCGAAAGAATAAAAGTAAGTACAATTGAATTTAAAAAAAACGCGTCTATGGTTTTGCGAAGAATTTAATTGTTCGAATTGAAAATTTCCAGCAATTTCCTAAGACCGCAGTTTTGTGATTACAGATAAGGTTGTCTTTATACACGAAGACTCGTCTTTACAGATAAAGACTAAGGACAAAGGTCTGCTGGATTGTGCGCGTCTTGGAAAGTCCATGTCCGTTGCCTATACTCGTGACACTTCGCACTTACTGTAACCGACACAATCGCGATGGGAATTTTCGGGAATGGGGAAAAACAATTGAACGCACGATACCGTTACCGATATTCCACACTGTTATCATGATTAGATAAAAACACTATTTAACAGTTAAACCGAATACCTACCATATACTGTGAAGTACCTAACCGACACCAGCGCGATGGGCATTTTTGAGATGGAAAAAACATTGAACTCACGATACCGTCATTGACACCTCACACTGATACAGTAATCAACACCTCTGTTTTGAGTTTGCACTTCTTTCGGCACTTCCGTAGTGCAAAGTTTTTTTTGTTCCTCCTTCTCACCGCAACTCCTGAACCGATCAGACTGAAAGGAATGGATGTAGATTACCAAATAGGCTTTTCTCCCGTAAATCTTGGGTTCCTGCGGGACTGGTCAAAAAACTTAACTTTATTGCGAAAATTTGCGAAACACTGCGCAGGATTTGGAACCGTAAGTGAATGTATTTGCATTTGCTTATTTTGGGGCTACATTGCTATGTGTGTGTTATGTCCCTATACGTCATATAAACAAAGTTCTTCGTTTTCGTATTACAATGGGAACAGTTCGTAGAGTTTCGGTAAGTACCTACAACACACGATAATGACAGAAGCGGATATCTCCACGCTCCGTTTAGCAAGGAAGGGTAGATCGGAAGAACAGTTGAGGTTGGCTTAATTAAAAACGTGCACTGAGCTAAAAAAAATGTATGTAGATACCAAGCTCATAGACAGGCAATAGAGTAAAGTCAGGTAAAGGGACAGGCATACTATACACTGTACAACTAATAAGTATTGTATACAATGTTTAAGTGCTTAATTAATCGATAGCGAACAGACGCAGAAACTAAAACATAGGTGTCAGTTACAATAACAGTGTCAGAAGTTTAATAGTTTTTCTTCATCTCGAAAATCCCCCAAACGCCCTAAGAGGTTTTCCAACAAAAATAAAGCGAAAATAGTTTAACAACTTAATGTTTTGAAAAAAATAAAGTGAACTCTTTGGCATGCAGATTTTTTCACATCGACTTATAGACTGCCGTAGGGAGCTCTTTATGATTTATATCACAAATAAAGCACTCAAAAATCTAATTAAAACAAACAATGCCTTGTTATATGCGTATATTATATTGGTGAATATTTTTTCCTTTCTCCTATTTTTCTTTCTTTTACATTGCACGCCATTTTATACATAAACATCATCCACGTATCAAAGCAACGGACTACAGCTGTTTTATCCGGATCCTATAGCGAGAGGCTATGCCGTACAAAAAAGCCCACAATCAGTAAAAGCCCGCAACTCCAAATATCAGCAATATTGAAACCACAGGATCTGAAAATTGAAACACTGTGCGGATCCCACTAAACGAGCCTGCCTCGGCGTTTTACATTTTATATCGCAAAATGATGGCTTTTTTAGAGATCCGTAGTGGAACCGAAAAAGTAAACGTTTTGCACACCAGATTTGGATAAATTTTCTGTCTCTTGAATTCTATCAGATCTCCTAAATATACGTGTTTCCGAAATCTGCCAAAACTTTCATAGATCAGCCCACATAGAAATGTCCCATTTTAAAATTTTTATTTGGATTATATAAATCAATCTGTTAAAATCATTAGGCCACGAAAACTTAATGCAATGAAGTTTCCGTGTCGTTTTTATACAATTACCTCTATATTTTTAACCGACTTAAAAAAAGGAGGAGGTTTTCATTTCGTCGGAATCTTTTTTTAATTTTTTTTGTGATCACAGTTGTTAATAGTTCTCAGGTTTGATTTTTAGGTAGGGAAGACAGCGTTAGAAAGATTTTTTGAAGGATTTAAATTACCAGCAGTATTATGTCGGAGTTAGGAAATTGTGAGTGTTACACAACACAGTTGCTTTAAGAATACGTTAAGAAGTCGTTTGCAGTTATTATCACTAACATACCCTGTTTACGTACCTTATAAGAACAGATATATAATTCTAGTGAAAATAATAATTTATTCAATAAAGCACAGAAGATGCTTTTGGGTCTCTTTGGTTATCAAAACAGGCGCTAGTAAAGAGGTGGCAGGATTCGAGTGCCCTATAGGTCAGCTGACTATTTCCTCTCTTGTACTTCATGCCCCCATCATGCCAAAAACTTGTCAGATGACGTGTCGGCAACTATACAGCAAGTAATAGCCACCTACGGAACCAAACTTGTCGATAACTCACCCGAACTTGACCGTTTATGAAACTTTTCACGAAATATTTTTAAGTATTTTTACTTGTTTTTGATGTTTAAGCATCCTTTTACAGTGAGCTTTCATATTGTTCAGTCGGATGGAAATTGTTTTCCAGTGAAATGGATTTTCTTCTATTATTATGATTCCTTGCTTGTTTAACCATCAATAGGCTTAGTAGGTACTCTAGGTATTGCTAGCCTGATTGAAATTTTGGTATGCATTTATTTTGTTATTGCTCATTATTTTGCATTTGGAACAATACCTAACCATCACCAATTAATCTATTGCTTAAATCGGTGGGTGAAATTTATACTAGACCTATGGACCTGTTACTCGCGGTAACAAACATTGGCTGGAGTAGTAGATGGGGGCGTCACAATAGATCGGGAGCGGTCAACGATTAGCGTTGCCAGAATATTTGCAACTTTTTTGATAAAAAAAGCAGGATTCTTTCGTCAAAAGCGGGACATAGTAAAAAAACATAATATGTACTTACTTAATCAAAAGTTTTTAATTTTTTTTTTTTTTTACTTTTAAGCGCTTCAGTAACTTTTTATTATTTTTTATATAAAACTTAATTAACATTTAAACTAAAAAATAAATAATTTATAGACTATAAACTAGGTTATAAATTTAAAACCTCATCGAATCCATCGCAACGAGGCATGGTACCCAAGATACTGGCAGCATTGCCTCTTTGGATGGCCAAACTAATACGTTGGCCAAGGTAGCTCTCACTCTCTTTGAAATTTCTTCAAAAAGAGCTCGAGCCCCCGGGCCCCACGGCCCCAGAGTCTCCACACCAAAAGGCGCAAATATGAAAATCTTGTCAAGAGATTCATATTTGCGTCCCTTGGCCCGTTCGGCACTAGTAGCCGCAGCCCCCGCCATAGAGGAGGTCGCCTCAATGTGGGACGCAGCCAGGGTGTCAATTTATTTGAACTCAAATTACGTTGATGTGATAAGCATAAAAATAGCCATATAAAACGTATTTTAATAAAAATTAAATATTTAAACTCAGTTGTACTCTGTCTTATTGGTCTTCTGAATAAAAAAAAATCAAAATCAAATAAGCTTAATTCATTAGAAAAATATGCGTTTCAAATTGAAACTTTCAAACAATAATCAGTGAAGTGAGTGTTACAAATTGCTTCTTATGACTTATCCCTGAAAAGCGGGACATGTAATTTGGCTTAAAAAATCGGGACGTCCTGCCTAAATCGGGACGTCCTGCTTAAATCGGGACGTCTAGGAACACTGTCAACGATACTCCAGGGCCACAACAACCTGAAGCCACTATCAGACATGACTTTTAGCTTTCTGCGCTTTTTCTCCGTATAAACTTTCACAAGGTACCCAAGCGTTCTCTGTCATAGGAAAGCGTGATGCATAGATCATTGTCTTGAATGTCAGAAGTCAGTCCCATTGACCTTTTCTCGGCAAATAAGCGTAAAAGGCCTTTCTAGGAAACTTTACGGAAATCGAATGAGGTTTCAACTTTCGACCTTTGCGATCACAATCTCTTTCACCGGTTTAGGGTCGCAAGTTCATAGATACCATATTATATTGTCAGTATTCTATTAGTATACCGTATTTTACACATCTTACCGTAGCTTTAGCTGTAGTTTAGCTTTTATTACATTACCGTATTTTATGCTTGTCGCAGGGGCGATGGCCGTTGGAGCCGGAAAGTTCTGGAGAGGAGACCGCGTACGAGTAAGCGTAGTGTGGGGCGACCTCCAGCCCGCTGGACCGACGATATAAAGCGGGTGGCGGGAAGCGGCTGGATGAGGAAGTCGGAGGACAGGGTGTGGTGGCGCGCGCTTGGGAAGGCCTATGTTCAACAGTGGACGTCCGCAGGCTGAGATGATGATGATGATTTTACACAGAGATAACAAAACTATGGAAATGCCCTATTCATTCTAGCCTAGACTTGCGTGACATGCGGTGCCATGATGAGCGCCAAGATTTGTCGTCAAATTTTCATGTTTCGAGTTACTACTCTAGGGAACGCCGTCTTTAACGCCACTTGACAAAAATTGTCACGGTAATTTTGTAGACAGGGCCGGTCCACATATTATTTCCTAGGTTTGTGGCTCAGGTTTGTGGTATTTAATGACACTTGAAAGTAGACATTTATATCCTAACCGCCTAACAAAAAAACTTGTAATATCGGTGGAATAGTTATACTTTGCTTTATCTCTGTCATCAATCATTTGGAATTCGAAGAAAAAGGACAAAACGGAGTCTAACTATTCCACCTCTATTCCACGTTTATTTTTAATGGGGTTAGAGTTTATATAGAGTTTATAGTGTAGTCAAATACACTGATAAGAATCAGTGCATTTGAAACAAAATATAAATACAAATATTTTAATAGAGTAGGTATGTGAAGAGATTCTTACAAGATCTTTTCGGTGCAAAACAGTTTTCATAGCTTGACGGTATGCAATCTTACTTACTTTTCATAAGTGTCTATATGTTAGGTCTTTTTGTTTTTTTATTCTTAATACTTAAATGAAATTAAATATTAGCTCTAGCTCTTTTTAGTTTAGGTCTTTTTTGTGTTAGTTAATTATTAATAACTTATGCAATTTTTGCAAGCGGAACTTCATTTTTAACCGACTTCAAAAAAGGAGGAGGTCCTCAATTCGACTGTATGTTTTTAAAATCATCTACATGCCCTTTCGAATCGAATGACACCTCAATCATAATTTTCGGAGACTGCTGTAAAAAGTTGGCCAAATAGCTCTTGTGTAAGATTATAACTAGCCCCGCGGACTGCAAAAAAAGTACCTACTACCACTACTGCAGTGTTATATCTCGGAGCATTGCAGTGGCACTGTTCTGCGTTTCTAATTGGCACTGAGCCCAGCACTTAGGAGATTAGGCCTTTACTCGGACGCCGGCTGCCCTCGCTGTCTTCAACCACCGCAGCGGTTTGGCGATGATACCAGGCCAGCCATAGCTGTGTGACTTATCTATTCTATTTCTACAATCGCCTTTGGTACGCTTTTGGAACGAAATTAAAAAAAATATATGGGAATGTCATATTATTATCCGATAGACAAATCGGTCAAAGTTACGCAGCGCATGGAAGCTCTCAGAAAGGGTCAATTTCTCCCGTTTTTTTGCAATATTTTTCATCGATGCTCCTCTCCTAGTGGTTACAGTGTAATGTTATAGAACCTATGGATTTCCTCGATATATGGACTATTTAATATAAAAATAATTATTAATTCGGACCAGTAGTAGTTCGTGATATTAGCACGTTCCGGTTAAAATAAACAAACACTTTTCATCTTTACAATTCTCCAATTATATAATATATTCGGTGCTATTACTTAATACGGTAATTCTTCGTAGGTATTTTAAAACAGTAAAATTATATAAGCAACAGGTTCTATGATCCCTAATATACTAGTATTATAGTATAATATGTATATGCCATATCCGTTGAAAAATATTATATAGATTGGCAAAAAAATAGCATTTTGATAAAATTTGATTGTGTGTTCTTGTAGAGAACAGGCACAGTAATTATTCTAAATAAAATCTTAGGTACATATTTTTATTACTAATGACTAATACACCATTAGACATAAAACGTTTGATAAACTTTTTATTTGACAAACAATGTTTCACTTTTTTATTGCTTAATAAACATAATATTATCTTTTTACTATTTTCATTTCGTAAAATATGTTCACTTGAAAAATATGTTCAATTTTACTAAATATTTTTTTCTTGCTAATGTTTTTTTTTTAATTTATTTAAGTAAAAAAATACAAGCACATATCTCATTTACAAAACATGACATTTGCAAGACTCTATCTTATAGTTTTAATGATTTTCTACCTACTATCCAACTGATCACGTGTTATTTTTTGAAATGTAAAATCTGGTGATGTTAGTTTGTCAAATGAATTATTTGGTTATAGTTATAGACACAGACATATAGACAGTTTGGGTATAGAGATGTTAATAAAGTGTCAAAAAACTCCAAGTTTTGACAAGGTAGTCAAATTGACAGTTTGCAGTACGTTCGTTGTCAAATAAGAGGATACTTAAAGCCTTAATTTATTTTACACGTGTAACCTCAATCACAAGGATTTTTCCGTTTGATAATAATATTTGCATTTTTTTTCTACATCTACATACGAGTATTAGGTGAAAGCTTGCCTAACAACAAAGTATCTAGTATTATAAACTCCAATTGGGACATTAATTATTCAATTATCTAGTGTCGTCTAAAATAGCTGAAAAATATTTGAACTATGAAAACACATTCTGATCTTTAAATTATAAAACATACAATACAAAGTTTTTAAAACTTAATTAAATTTAATTTCTCGTAAATAATGGAAACTTATGTCACATTTGCGGCATAAGTTGTTTATCTAATTACTGTTGAATTATAATAATTGCACTTGCAGGCAATGAACAAAGCGTTCACAAATATGCAACGCAAGCGTGTAACAAATTATTTTAGTAAAAAAAGTGCCATATGAGAAATCATAATAATCTCTTGATCTTAGTGCAACCTTCGGTATAATAATAATAATTTATGTATTATGACTTTAGTTTCAACTTTACCAAAAATCGAAAGAATTCTCAAACGAATTAGCAAACTCGTCATTAGAATTCGACGATGGTGAATCGTCGATGGTTTCATAATTAGTCAGATCGAATTTGTCAGCTAAAAACGTGTCAGGAGCATAGGTAGTGGCTTTTTCAGTAGAGAAGAAGGAATCCACTTTATAGGAGACAGGTCTAGAAGTCGCAGTGGTGGTAGCTTTCTCCGTAGTCATCGCTTCTCTGCTCTTCTTGACTTCTGCTTCAGGGCGGCAGAAGGTGTCCCAGAAATACCACCCGTGCGGGCAGATGAATATTTGAGGATACAAGCTGCCATGCCTTGAAATGCAAACGTAGTAGTGATTTGGGCTGCTGTCCAAAACACCGAATTGGCCAACTTTGGCGCAATCCGGGACAGGTTTCCTGCTGCATTGGCCGTGTTGGAGTTGGATCTGAAACAAGTATTTGTTTAGCCGGATAGTTTTTAAACTACGGAGAGGCGGACTGAAAGTTCGTATCAGCACTGATTGATTTCAACTTCAAGATTTATTCTAGGGTTGTGAGTATATTGCTCTAGTTAGTAGAATGTTTAATAAGACGGGCGTGTTTCGAATCAGAGTTGGAGTGGGCTTTGAAGTACTATCGTCTAAGTACTGATGTATGGACCAAATGAGACGTCGGAACTGATGTACCTATCATGGTGATGAGCGCAGGGCAGTGCGTCTTATGATATTGCAATGCGAAGTCCTTAGACGCACTGCATGACAGCAGGCGAATTACTTAACGTAAAACTTCTTCATACAAAAAAGTATTTCCATTTCCATCTGACAAAATTCCGTCACAAAAGAAACCGTCCCTGCGGAAACGCGCGTGCGGACTAATAACTGTGGCGGGGGACCTCGGTCCATAGACTATCTGGGGTCGGCTTACTACTGACGCCGTTGGTGTCAAAAGAAACATTTTTGACACCAGTAAACTGGTGACATTTTTTTGCACAGTCAGCCGGGTCCTGAGTATGTCTATTGCAGCTATAATATAGTTGCGACGAAGAAGTCATCCTTGAATTATTTTGTTTCTTACCGAGCACTGAGCAGTTTTCGGATCGTAGGCGTAATGTCTTGGACACATCGCTGTCCTGTGGTCCGCTGGTCTGCCGTCGGGGAAGCCCTCCGGTGGCGAGCAAAGATGGAACTTCCTGCAGTCGTAAGCATCTGGGAATATTCCCACCTGGAAATTTTGGACACGAGATACTCAGTTTGGTGAAAATCGGGTGCCTCAGACAAAGTGGGCAATTTCAAAGCAGATCCCATGTCTTAGTGGGTTACCCTCACTCGAATAAGAGAAGTTATTCGTTTTCGCGAGTGCTTTTTGTTTTCTTCCTGCATAATGTTATAACATGCAAATTGAAACTGGTAAATGTGTTCTACAATTTTTTGAATCCGATCGTCTCGTTAGCGTTACCAATCACTCAAAAGCACTGCTAAGTTATAAGAGCCTTCAGTAAGAAGGCTGCCTCCGAGGCAGTAGCGCTGGGTAGAAACTAGAAAGAAGCTTATAATCCTGGCCAGGGCACTTACGGGGCATTGTCGCCTGAACAAACATATGTTTAACCTAAAGCTCCGTGACGCGGCATGTGCAGACTCTACAATGAGGAGGAGGAAACTCCTTAGCACATTGTGCAATTGCCCAGCTCTGATACATACGCGTAGCCGACTCATGGAACGGTACGTTCTCCGCCCAGAGGAGGTCAAATACACCCCTGGATAGGGCGTGCTATAGTAACATCGTGCTCTTCCTGACGGCAACTGGACTTGGAGGAGTGATCTAAGTAGAGGCGAGCACAAGAGATCGGAGACGGTCAAGGTGCTACTGGGAGCGGAGAAGTCGTGCCTAGCTGCGTCATCAAAAAGAAGAATACTGACGGTAAGTATACAACTGGTTTTAATATAAATTATTAGCGAACGCCCGCGGCTTCGCTCACGTTGAACTTCTGTTTTACTTATTTAAAAATTCCTGTAGAGAAGGAATATTATGTGATCATTTAAAAAGTGGCCATCTTTTTTAAATGATCACTATTCCTTCTCTATGTCTGCAATGGTTAGATATTGATTTTGAAAGAATTTTAAGAAAATGAAATTTTCATAGAAAATTTCATTTTCTTAAAAGGTAGGTCGTAAGCTATTTTTCATACCCCTGAATATTAAAACAACGTTTGCCGGGCCAGCTAGTATCTATATTACACTTTTTATATAGTTAGTATCTCGATGGGGTTAGGGACTAAAATTAGTTTCGCTTTCGCCTATTGAAGACTCCTTGACATTTTATAGATCGTCTCACGTCATCTGACATTAAGTATTTAACCAAAAAGAGGGGAATTGATAACCAATTTCATTGCAAAAAGTTTGCTGATTTATACGAGCGATTCTCACTGAACATTTAGCTTCGTTCGATGACGATGGTATCTGCACGTCGTGTCTATTTTTCTGAATATGCTGTTTTCCGCTCTTATTGGCTAAGTACTTAATGCAGCCGGCGCTTGCGCATCGTTTCCTATTACCGTTACCTTGTTTGTAAACAATGTGATCACGACTATCGTGTTTTTGTAGATAAAACCGTATATCTACTAAAACTATCTATCTATATATTATCTACTATCTATCTTTTCATAGTTTTACAATACAGGTTTTAGGTACTTAATATGTACTGTAGCTATGTTCAAGGCTGTCTTGGGAAATATGCTAAATAAAACACGATTGACTCCAACAAGATTCTAATTCAAGTACTCAAGTAAATGCACAAACAATATACCAAATATGATTCTATTGTGAAATACGACTATATCGTAGCGCGGATCTGGCGTAACTAACTCAAATCCTGCAACGTTTGATCTTATAACGCACGCTTGTATGTGTGGCGTGCCCCTACACAGGTTATTGTAAATACTGAATGGTCAAATTTTACAAGGGGTCTGTATTCAATAGGAGTAGCACCTCACTCGGATACGAGTAAAAGGTCCCAGCTTCGATTTCCGGCATTGGCCAGGTTGAAATTTTATAATTTCTAAGTTGGCTCACGTCTGGTTGGGAGGCTTTTTCGGCCGTGGCTAATGTCATAGACACACATAGATACAAAGCAGTGAGTTAGCTTTCCGTCACGATGCTGCGTAGCACCATAAGGGATGACTCATCCCTTCCAAGATAGTACAATACCTGACATCTACGGCTGCATTATCACTTCCCATCAGGTGAAATGGCAGTCAAGTACTGAATTGACGTATGTAATTTTTTTTATGATGAAACCCAGTCAAATCGGTTGAGTATAATTTGTGGCATGATATAGTAACAAACATACAATCTCACGAACACATACTAACTATAATATTTATAGGATATTAAAGTACCTGTTCACAAATATGGCGATACTTCTGTGTAACTTCTTGACATTCGGGTACAGCTTCCGAGGAGCATTGCTTGAGATGAGCGTTGCAGGTCTGTCCACCCGAGCACTGCTGCAGGGGCACCTGGTAAATCATCTTCTGTACAATGCCGGCCATACACCATCCAATCTATCATCCAATCGGCATGACGCTACCGATATGATCAGACAGAACTGACCGTGTGTCGTGGATTTTGTTTAATAAGTAACGCGATGAAATGAACGGGCGGGTCACCTGATGGAGAGCGATCACCGCTGCCTATGGACATTTGCAGCACCAGAGGAACTGCAAATTTGCTCCAAGTTCCAAAAAGTTGCTCCAAAATCTCAGTTTTTCGAGTTTTTATCGGACACTACATTGGATGTAATTGTAATTTTGGTTTTAAAGTGTCGGTAATAATAATATCCAAAAACGCTAAGAAACAGATTTTTGATAACCAGCTTAGTTTTTGAGTAATTAGGTAAAAGGTAGTTTTTCTGTTATATTCTTCCGCGACGCTGCATGTCGCACCTACCAAATCTCTGTGAGAGTGAGAAAGACAAAAATAAATTCAATAAATCCCCCTTAAGAAATTTGTCTATCCGCCCCTTGAATAACCCCATGTTATAGTTTTGAGGGAACACTGTTGCTGGTAGCTGGATCCATAGTTTGCAGTAGATTGGTATGAAAAGTATATAACTGTCATGCTAATCTACGTCTACACCCAGTCAGTTTTATCTGATCCAATCGCTAGCAGCATATTAGACGATAGAATGGATGATGTATGGCTACTCTTATATGACCATTGGTTTAGACCTTAAGGCTCAAGCTACAGTTCTCATTAGCTGTAGGATTCTGTAAAAATACTCATTGCATCGATAAGTTACATCTCGGGGCATCGGTCATGCAGCCAAGGCACTGATTGGCTGGTTGGTGATGTTTAGACGGTGTAATGTAAGTACAATTTTATTTATGAGAATCACCCCGCAGGGTATCGAAAGTGCGAATTCCGGGCATGCGTCTTTGATTTTTCGGATTTATGTTTGTTTTAGGACTACTACTAACAATACTATTTCCGAGGGATTTCACCGAACTTCACGTGGACAGAGCCGTGAGAAAAAAGTAGTAAAGAAATATTTTTGCTATTTTACTACGTAAATAAATATACATTTGAAGTGTTTTGCCATTTTGCTCCAATTCCTCTTAATTATCGCGTAGAGATAACGAAGTGCTCTTTTGACGTGCTGCGCTCAAAAGGCCCAGACCCCAGATACCTATTATACATTTTAATTTAATTTTTTAATTCGAAAACATAATAGAGTATCTATCTAGATCATCTAGATCATGGATTTTTATGATTTTATCAAAGTAGGTACATGACGTTTAAAGAAAGTTATCTTAATATAGATATATAAAATACGCGTCACGTTGTTTGTCCGCGATAGACTCCGATTTTAATCAGAATTGCACACCGTGCGCAATTTGATCTAACTTAAAAGATAAGGATAGGATAATCTCAATTTATCTATTTTTTTTATATCGCTAATGGCAAAACAAGGTTTGCATGGTCAGCTCGTTGTCTTATAGTTTTCAACCTGCAAAGAAATTGCTTAAATAGTTCTTGTATAGGTAATTGTGTTCTGTAACGCCAAATTTGTCGAAACCAACGACCTAAGTTGCGTTTCGATTCTCAAAAACTTTTATATGGCTTCCATACTAGTTTTACTGCCTTTATATTACCTTCAGAAAGCCGACCGGCAGCGGTATACAGGTGACAGCGTGCGTGCAGTTCTGGCACGCCATGCCGGCTTCTGTGCAGACCCCCTCGATGTCCAGCTCGCCCTCGCCCAGGGACTTGCCGAGAGGAACCGCGGCCATGCGGTTGCCTGACACCACGCCGCTTAGGTCGTAAGACGTTGATTGCTGTTAACAGAAAGGAAGACTTAAGCTAGAAACAGACTGAGCTAACTTACGCAACGTATGCAACCCATAATGAAACTTTATATGAAAAGCTTTGCATATAAAGTTCAGCGGGCTAGACAAAGTAACAGTCGTTTAGCGTTGACGTCAGTAGATAAAAATGTATGGACAAAACAAGTGACTGTAGAAAAACCACGTGACCGTATAGAGGGAAACACACTTTTTTTGAAATTTGACTACGACAATTTGAACGCTCCCTGGCGTTCTCGCAGACCTTGTAGATAACTTAAGCGTACTTCGCGTGACAATTGACAGCCGACAGTGAACAACGCTAAGCATAAAGTAGATTCTGCTTTCATTTGTTTTCATTTGTCACGTGGTTTGTCCATACATTTTTGTCTACTGTCGTTAACGCCAAACGACTGTTACTTTGTCTTGCCCCGCAGAACAGTAAATCAGAAAACATGACTTGACCTCTGAAGAATAACAACAGCATCTGATTTCAGTTGAAGATGCATAGTGCATACACGGGACAAGTTAGTGAGCACACTCATCTCTAACGTTGCATCGCGGCTGTTGCGTACTTGGGCCAAGTATGTTCATACCTTCACTCTCTTACTGGTGGTAACAGAGTGGTGATGATCCTACAGAGTTCGTCCGGATAGGTATTTGCCGGTTGTTA
This sequence comes from Coenonympha arcania, assembly GCA_036785405.1. NCBI lineage: Eukaryota > Metazoa > Arthropoda > Insecta > Lepidoptera > Nymphalidae > Coenonympha > Coenonympha arcania. The sequence continues at coordinate 16,428,852 of CM072066.1, read as the reverse complement.
GGGCAATAGGGAAATTTCCCTCCAGGCAGATGTTATGCCTGGGGACCGCTTGTGATCCGAGCGTGTGACGTCAGAACTTGTATTTATAGAACGCTCGCAGAATGCTTCGACAGCGTGTGCTAGGGGACTGGTTACGCCATCTATCGTCAGCTATCGAAGACCGCAACAGGTACAACCGCAAGCTAGTTGTTCTACCATGAAGAAGTAATGCATTACTCAGTTTTTTGAGGGCACTCTAGCCAGCGACATTACTGAGTATTAATAAGACTAAAGAACTGAATAGAATATGTCGAACGTACTATACGGAATGACATGGCAATGCATATTGTATTTGGTAGCTCAGCATCTGCGTTATTCTTTGGATAAAAAGGTGGTACTTGAAATTAGCATGGAAAAATACAGCTGCATTATCAGTCTAAGGTGTCTCTACTTAGTATATCCCTAAAGCAATGATCTGCAGCCGTCTACGGTCCAGGAAAGTGCTGGCCTATCTAGTAAATACAGAGAAAAGCGACTGAAATAATTCGAAGTCGGAAAACTGTGTCTGAATTTGTGTGTAATGCCACGCGGTCTCTCCTTACAGCCTTAGTCAAAGAAGACGAGGTAGCTTTTAACATACCTATTAACGGCCTACAAGCCGTATTTAGGTGATTTTGAATGAAGTTTTATGCAAAAACTATAAAGACAATTACTTTCAAATTTACACGTCATGTATTTTGGGTCTTTAAGGCGCTTCATGCGTTAGTATTACGCTTGAGTCAAAATTTACGATTTCCGAAGGAACATAAAATAAGTAGTTATGTGTTCAATTATAGATTAGATAATTGAATTCATATTATTTGGCATTTCATAATCTAGAACTTGTCTCAAAAATATTTTAAAATATGTGTATAACTTTCTCACTAGAACAGTTTTTGTATAGGCTGTTTGCTAAAATAGCGGTCGACGCTCTACGCAGATGCAAGATATTTGCCATGTTTCTTAACACAAACTTATAACAATGACATATTTAGAAAATTAATAACATTTAATAAAAAGTGTCTCAAAAAAAAATACGATTTTCCTAGATTTTCATTCAAAAACCATAAACCGAAAAGTGTCATTTTTAGCTTTTTTCGATAAATTAAACGTATTATTTTAGGATTAAATCTAAGATATTTTGTTATTTCTGAATTATAGTAATTTAATTCAATTAATATTCAATGTCACTGGTTATTTACTATTTTAATAAGTAGTATATTTATTTTACTATAATTTTTTTTGTAATAGCATTATCAGCGCAAAATTGCGTCAGTGCCAACGAAAAACCAATTTAGTATGGCAAGAAACGCGATGCGCGGTGTTTTGCATAAACGCTCTTAATCTAAAATCGCTAAGAAGCAGAAACACGATTGGATAAAATTTTCTCGATAGAAAGTTCTCCCAAAAGTTGCTCCAAAATCTCAGTTTTTCTATGTTTTATCGGAAACTACAATGGATGTAATTGTAATTTTTGTTTTAATGTATCGGTAATAATAATATCCTAAAACGCTTAGAACAGATTTTTGATAACTGGCTTAGTTTTTGAGTAATTAGGTAAAACGTCGTTTTTCTGCTATATTCTTCCGCGACGCTGCATGTCGCACTTACCAAATCTCCGTAAGAGTGAGAAAGACAAAAATAAATTCAATAAATCCCCTTAACGGATTCTTGCCTTCTTTAAATACAAGGTACATTGTCCTGTCAATGCTTCCTGTAGTCGTAAAACAATTGTACTTGCATTCAAACATTCAATAACGAATATCACCTATATTATTATTTTCAAAAAACTTACAATGCTGCTGCATCCAAAAACAAAAAGAATTAAGCACTTGAACAACATTTTCACAAACTCTCGCACTTCAATATAAAATGTAACTGTTCATATATTCGTGAATTCAGTATTTTGGTGGTTGACTCCCTGACCTATGTTATCAGTAACTCTAAACATTGATTACTACTTACAATTAAATAAATACTTAATCTATTTAAAGTTCAATTTCGATTTAGTATAGTGTTACGTACTGATTCTACAATTTCTAAGTACTTTGTTACTATACGTAATTGTTTTTTTGAGTTTTGTGAATAACAGGGGTTCTCCATGTTAGGTACCTACATAAACCTACTATTTATTGAAAGGTACGACAACTTTAGTTGAGTCGATTGTCACTTTAACTACATACTCTCATTCAGAAGTACATGATAAAAGATTTGAAGAAGTCGCTTTAGAAATCACTTTCTTCGACATTTTTGAACGCCTACGAAATTTTAATACGGCAAATTTAAAATTGGTAACATTGCCCACAGTGTTTGCGTAGGCTTATTTGGTCTTTCGGTAGTTGCATGAAAGTCCCTGCTTAATTAATTCTAGGCACATAGATAAAATCTTGAGATAAAATCTAGAATTTGCCATCATAACGTCTATTCGGGATAATTACTGAGAAATATTACTGTTTTGAATAGCCATTTTAAATACTTGAGAACATCAAGTTTTTAACAAAGTTTTATGAAGCTTTAAAAAGGTTTCCGAAGTCTTACAAAGTTTGGGTTTCCTTTGAAATCATAAAAATAAGAGTTAACGAAAACTCCAAGCACCTAACTGAGGGAAAAAATTAGATTGCAAGTTTAGTAGGGAACCTTCGGAAATACAAAAACTCGAATTACGTAACTGTATCGCTTTTGTAACGCGTAGGGTAACCATTAACCACTCAAAAGAGTTATATACCTCAAATGAGAAATAGGAAAAAGGAAAACAAGTAAGAAATAGACACCTACCTGAATACATTTCTCGAATTTCATACTTTGAATTAGGCAACTAATGACAAACGAGTGGAAGGTTAGCGATCCAACCGTCTGTATCGGAGGTCATGGGTTCGATTTCCACAACAGGAATATTATGTTTGTGTATTTCCAAGTGGCTGGGTGTTTCTCAATCTATTGTATTTATGTAGGTATATAAGATATTATTATGTACCAATTTAAATATATATACCTGTAATATATTATGTTTATGTATTAGATATCTAGTACTGTATATCCATATCCCTATCGCTTACTTTAGGGCTAGATTGCGATTTGCGATACAAGTAATATTCTGATATATAAAAAAAATCTGCCCCTTTGCTTGGATTTTATTTGTGCAGATATTTGCGCCAATATGTAGTCGATTATGATAAGTACAATGAAAACATTTTTCATTTTTCATGTATAGTAATAATCTGGACTTTTAGTGCACAATATTCTAATGAAACAAATAGTCCCAAAAAAAACATGTCCTATGCTCACAATTCTTATGGAGGTCTCAGTAAAAGGTTTTATGTTTCCCGAAAGGTCCTTTAAGAGGTCCCGACTAACTTACTTGTAGGTAGTTGTTAATAAACAATGTTTAAAAGGCCCTCGTAAACTGTTTGCCCTACCACCCTTCACTGTACTAGGTGCTAATCATCGTACTTTCGCCCTTTGAAATACTCCCTCTGGCGCTGAGATTTTGTACCTATCGTTCTCATAAAATACGCCACATTGTTTATTTATGATGATGATGCAGTCTTAAATGACTGCAACTGTTGAAATATAAAGTACGTATTAGTAGGCGGCGTATAAGTTGAACTCTGAACATATTTCGCATTAACTCAGAATATATTTTTGGGTGTCAGACGACATGTAGGTACCTACCTACCTGCGCACACGGATGCCATTTTAGGTCACCTTATTTGCCGCGTTCTACGACAGTTTTTCATCGTAATGCTAAGGACGGGTTTTGTTTTTTGCCTTTTTTATTGTAACGTAACACGATAAAATGTTCATTCGGGAATCGAACCCAGGACCTTCAGTTTAAGTAATACAGCATCTTCAAAGGTTTAGGAAGTCAAGTGAAAGATACTGTATAAATAAATGCCTGATTATTTGAACTGTAAATCTTATAAGTACTTGTACTAGATACTTATCGTTCTTTGAGACGATGGTGTAAATGTGTGTTGATTTAGGATAAAAACTAAAGCCATGAGATGAGCCTAAAACAAACTCATCCATGAAGGTAATCTATGAAAATGTTTGCAACATTTATTTATTTTATCAGAACCAATTATTTCCTGCATATATTTTCAATATCGCAGTTCAATCATTCGCCAAATGAAACGAATCGTTCCCGCAATTCTATATAAGCGGAACCAATTTAAGATGAAAAGATTTTTGGCAGGGCGGCTGCATCTCTGCCAAGTGCCGTATATCTGGCAGATACCTATCTGTCGACCTGAGTACGTGTTGCGGCATTGCGGAGAATCGGGGCACTTGATAAACTACTGGGTTACAGTAACACCTACTTTTTTGGAGCTACTTCGAGTAGTAAAACTACAGTAAATAGATAGATACAGATAAGCTCTCCTAATCTGTTAGGTGAATAGAGCCTAGTTTTTTTTATTCTATGCAAGTAAGTACTTGACTGCGATCTCACCTGATGGTAAGTGATGATGCAGCCTAAGATGTTATCGTACTAACTTGGAAGGGTAAGTAAATTTACCCCTACGATTTCTACACAGCATCGCACCGGAACGCTAAATCGTGCGTCTTTGCTGGTAGGGCCTAGTGCGATCCGTTTGAACTCGGGACAACTAAAACATAATATACGTTAATTAATTAACAAAAAACCGACTTCAACTCTCATCAAACTACTGTTGAATACATCCTTTCCAATAAAAAATTAAAGACTTAGGTATATGATTTTCTCATGGATACCATTATCAAAACTGGACTAAACTGAAGTTGGCACCACACGACAAGCAGTTTTCTAATAAAAAAAGATTCATCAAAATCAATTCACCCCGTCAAAATTTTTGAGGTAACAAACATAAAAAAAACATACAGTCCAATTGAGAACTGGTCGGTTGGAAGCCCAAAATTGCCTCCAACACCGACAAAGGGGGTTCTCTCATTCATATTAAATGAAAATATCAAATATTTTCATTTTCATTTTCATTTTCATAACTCTAAAAACTCGCCTACACCTAGAATTCGAACACCTGAACGCAGAACCTATTCACGAATATCAAAATTAAAATCAACGTTCGCCGAAGGAAAACCGCATACCATATTAAATATCATTTTCTTAAAAGCTATTTACATTTAATTTGAATTGAGAGAGTGTGCATTAAAATCTCGCAAGAAATTTCGTAGGCACAAACTCTTTTGATACCCAGTTTCCATTGAGGCCGTCGTTCCGTACCTGACGAAATAGTATTTATTGTAACTTTTATGAAACTTAACAACATTTTTGCTTGCGGGTTCGTCGACAGAAATATAAAATTATTGTGCTAGCTACACTGAAAAAAATGGTTACCAAATTATTAAAGGTTGGCTGAATTACATGAAAACTCTGATAAATATAACAAAAACTCGCTAAATTTCGCTATTGAACTTACAAAACAAAAAAGGTTGAATTTGGTACCAGAGTTTTGATGTAAATTAACAAAGAATATTGTACATTTTACCAAACAAATGTCAACAATTTAGTCTGGTTGATGTTATCATAAAAATATGATAAATATTACCAGACCTCGCGGTTGAACTTACAAGACTAAAACGGTTCAGGTCAAAATATAGTCCCTACCAGAGTTCATGGTGTAAATTACCAAAGAATATTGTACATTTTACCAAACAAATGTCGACAATTTAGTCTGGTTGATGTAATCATAAAAATGTGATAAATATTACCAGACCTCGCGGTTGAACTTACAAGACTAAAACGGTTCAGGTCAAAATATAGTCCCTACCAGAGTTCATGGTGTAAATTACCAAAGAATATTGTACATTTTACCAAACAAATGTCGACAATTTAGTCTGGTTGATGTAATCATAAAAATGTGATAAATATTACCAGACCTCGCGGTTGAACTTACAAGACTAAAACGGTTCAGGTCAAAATATAGTCCCTACCAGAGTTCATGGTGTAAATTACCAAAGAATATTGTACATTTTACCAAACAAATATCGACAATTTAGTCTGGTTGATGTAATCATAAAAATGTGATAAATATTACCAGACCTCGCGGTTGAACTTACAAGACTAAAACGGTTCAGGTCAAAATATAGTCCCTACCAGAGTTCATGGTGTAAATTACCAAAGAATATTGTACATTTTACCAAACAAATGTCCACAAATTAAGTCTGGTTGATGTTATCATAAAAATGTGATAAATATTACCAGACCTCGCGGTTGAACTTACAAGACTAAAACGGTTCAGGTCAAAATATAGTCCCTACCAGAGTTCATGGTGTAAATTACCAAAGAATATTGTACATTTTACCAAACAAATGTCGACAATTTAGTCTGGTTGATGTAATCATAAAAATGTGATAAATATTACCAGACCTCGCGGTTGAACTTACAAGACTAAAACTGTTCAGGTCAAAATATAGTCCCTACCAGAGCTCATGGTGTAAATTACCAAAGAATATTGTACATTTTACCAAACAAATGTCCACAAATTAAGTCTGGTTGATGTAATCATAAAAGTATGATAAATATTACCAGACCTCGCGGTTGAACTTACAAGACTAAAACGGTTCAGGTCAAAAAATAGTCCCTACCAGAGTTCATGGTGTAAATTACCAAAGAATATTGTACATTTTACCAAACAAATGTCGACAATTTAGTCTGGTTGATGTAATCATAAAAATGTGATAAATATTACCAGACCTCGCGGTTGAACTTACAAGACTAAAACGTTTCAGGTCAAAATATAGTCCCTACCAGAGTTCATGGTGTAAATTACCAAAGAATATTGTACATTTTACCAAACAAATGTCGACAATTTAGTCTGGTTGATGTAATCATAAAAATGTGATAAATATTACCAGACCTCGCGGATGAACTTACAAGACTAAAACGGTTCAGGTCAAAATACCTATATAGTCCCTACCGGAGTTCATGGTGTAAATTACCAAAGCTAAGGTAATTACCGTGTTCTACGGTTTCCAGGCCACAAAATCACAAAATACACGGTCTACGGCCGTAACCCTGGGGCCGTACCAAATTCTACGGCTTTTTACAAATTCTACGATGATAATAATTGATAAAATAGTGAAGAAATAGGTTGTATTATAAAATCTGTTGCATAGGTACATTAACTTTTAGGTAGGTATTACACAGGCATAGGTAATACCTTAGAACAGTGTTAAGTGCTCTAAGGGTAATGCGTTCACTAATTTAACGTTGAACACACAGATTACTACAGATACAGCGCACAGTACTTCGAGAGTGAATCACGCAAATGGGATACAAAACAAAAAGCCGTATCCCATTTGAGTTCGTACATGGTTAGTACGTAGCGAACCGCTGGCCGAGTCACTGCTGCGTAATTTGTATGTGACGTTCAGAACTGGCAATTGATTTAAATTCGAAACACCAAACCTCAGCGAGAGTCCATCAGTGTGACCAGTCTACATTGAAATTATTTTCCCTAGATGTAAGGTATAAATTGTATGTTAGTAACAGGGCATTTGAGATTTTAAAAAAACCTTAATGACTGGCCTCTTGTTGAGACAACGTTTCTTTTCGGACGATATCGCGTACGGGGCTTAGCGGAAAAAGTATAACAAATTTTAAGACCCAAGATTAATCGGTCAAACATCTTGCTGCCCGCGATGAAATAAAATGAGAAACGGCGTCGCCTGTTGCTCTGCATATTGAAAACGGTATTTTTCTTTGATGGTGAGTGACGGTCTTTCACTTCATTTGATATAGTATTAGATTTGAAAAATGTGGCCTCCATTTTGAACTTTTTTGTTATTGGACCGAATCCTTTCAAAATCGAAATCTGAGCGTGGCAGCAAGCATTTAATAAGAAATAAGTCGCAAATATAACACGTGGTTCAATAAGTCCCGAGACTAAGTACTAAAAAAAGGTCTTTTTTATAAAAATAATTTTTATTCATCAACATAGTCTCCTCCAAGAGCGATACAGTCCCTCCAACGCTTTTCTAACTTTTCTATCCCATGTGTGTAGAACGATTTGTCTTTGGCTTCAAAATAAGCCTCCGTTGCTGCGATAACTTCACTATTTGAGTCAAATTTCTTACCCTGAAGCATTTTTTTTGAGGTCTGCAAACAGCCAGTAATCGCTGGGGGCCAAGTCTGGCGAATAAGAGGGATGAGGAAGCAATTTGAAGCCCAATTCGTTAATTTTGGCCATCGTTCTCACGGACTTGTGACAAGGCGCGTTGTCCTGGTGAAACACCACTTTCTTTTTGTTCATGTGAGGCCGTTTATCCGCAATTTCGTACTTCAATCGCTCCAATATGCACATGTAATAGTCACTATTTATATTTTGCCCCTTTTCAAGGTAGTCGATGAAAAGTATTCCATGCGCATCCCAAAATATAGACGCCATAACCTTACCGGCCGATTTCTGAGTCTTTGGACGCTTCGGGCGGCTTTCACCAGCCGCTCTCCACTCCGCTGCCTGCCGATTGGATTCCGGAGTGAAATGGTGTATCCAGGTTTCATCCACTGTTACATACCGACGTAAAAAATCCTTTTTATTATGATTCATCAGCGCCAAACATCGCTCTGAATCATTGATACGTTGTTCCTTTTGATCAGTTGTAAGTAAACGCGGCACCCACTTAGAAAAAAGCTTTTTCATGGCCAAATTTTTATGTAAAATAGTGAAAACACTACCAGCTGAAATCTTCACTATCTCGGCTATCTCTCGCACTTTTACCTTCTGATCTTCCAATACGGTTTTGAGGACTTGGTTAATATTTTGTTGAGTCACTGCTTCATTTGTACGACCTGAGCGTTCCCCATCATTGGTGCCCATGCGACCGCGTTTCAAGTCGGCATACCACCGACAAATGGTTGCTTTAGAGGGAGCTGATCCTGCATAACATTTTATAAGCCATTGCTGTGCTTCAACAGTATTTTTTCCCATTAAAAAACAATGTTTTATCAACACGCGAAACTCGTTTTTTTCCATTGTATCAAAAGCAATCATAGCGTCACTTAAATGTTTCAAAATCAATAATTTTATTGTTCCATTTTTAAAAATTTGACACATTCCTGTATTGATAGCCAGTACTTTTTAAAAATCAAAAGAGTTTTTAATATATGCGCCATTTCCAGGCTAGTCTCGGGACTTATTGAACGATCTAGTAGATAAAAATGACTTATATAGAAAATATCAAAGATCGCATTCATCGATATCGACATTATGCGAACGTTGTCATATCCCTATAGCCACGCTTCGAGTAGTTTCAACGTGTCGAAAATATTGCGTAATACAAATGTTAAAAAATCACTTAAAAATAGATCCAATGAATTAATTGTTAACAGAGTTGTGTTAGGATACTCTGTTTGTCTTAAGGTTTGTTTTGTTGATGTCATTTTTGCAGATTTGAACTGATCAAGTAGGCATTTTGAAAAAGTATGTAAAACACGTAACTTTCTCGGAGTGCCACGCCTTCATGACATATCTTTCCACATCTATGCATTGGCAACACTGGTTGGCGCGGCGCAAGCGGCGGCCAGCCCAGCCCCCACTCGCTCTTTTTGCGCGAGCTCTCTTACGAGGTGGTCGCTCATCGCTGTGGTCAAGTTAAAATGGATGGTGACATTGAACATGAAGAGGACTTGTCGCCGAATATTTAAAGGAATGGGGATTGTCTGACGAAACCATAACAAACTTTGAAGGTGAGTGCCTATTTTGATCGATATTATATACCTATATTTTTAATAATGCGTGTTTTCAAGATGGCGCCATGCTTTTAAGTTGTGTTGTCTAATAAATTAATTTTGAACTAACGATTGAGTGAATGGCTAACGAAGAATTCAACTTGAAACGGAGAGCCTTTCTTTTGTCAAGGATATCCCACGTGTTTTTTTTTGTAAATCGATATTACTACTTAAGGGTCAGAGTTCAGAAGGGGACGATAAGTATTTAGGATGCCTAGATATTGGCCTAGAAATAGCGGTTAGGTACCTACCTAATTAGCTAATTTACCTTGATAGATTTACAAAACGAACATCTAAAGTAAAGAGTAAATTTTACCACATTAGTTTGGTAGGCATACCAAACTAATCTGGTAAAATTTACCATTGGTAGGCCCATAGCTAGGTACCTAGGTATTGTGTAGTTTTAATTGTGTTTTGGTCCTAAGCCTCTATTCCGAAAGAAAATTAAGCCGAATATTTGCCGGTGAGTAACTAAACCTTAAATAATGAGCTAAAAGACTGATTTAATTTTTTTCTCTTGTTTTTTAGATAATCACATTACGTTGAAATTCCTTGATGATATACAAGAAACGGAACTGAAAGAACTAATTCCATGTTTAAAAGACAGAATATTGTTTAAGCGAGGATTGAAGAAACTCAGAAACATTATTCATGTAAGTTTTTTTTTCACTCATAATGTTTTTCATACATTTTTTGAAGTTATTCAAATAATCATCTAATTTTGCTGAGCTGATGATGGAAGGTGTACAACTCCTTACGGGTAGGAGTTAGGGGTTAATTCTTTACATATAATTATTGGTTCTTACGGTAAGACTTCGCTGTCCGCCCGTCCGTCTGTCCGTTTGTTTGTCACCAGGCTCTCTGTATCTCAACAAGCGTGATAGCTAGACAGTTGAAATTTTCACAAATGATGTATTTCTGTTGTTGCTAATAACATCAAATACTAAAAAATATGTATGAAGGCTCCTATACAACAAACGTGATTCTTTTGCCGTTTTTATAGATAACTAGCTTTTGCCCGCGGCTCCGCCCGCGTGGATGTCGGTTGTCGCGACCAAACATAGCCTATGTCCATTCAAATTTTAGTCATTTTATAGGGCTCCAAGACTTCAGAGACGAGTAATTTATGTCAACATAACAGCTCATTTTTAACCGACTTCCAAAAAGGAGGAGGTTCTCAATTCAATCGTTTTTTTATGTATGTACACCGATTATTCAGAGATTTATCATCCGATTTACGTGATTTTTATTTAGTTCGATGCGGAATTGTTGCCATTTGGTCCCATAAAAATTTTATATAGTTTGTTCCAGTAGTTTTCATTTATGAACATTTTTGTATAATTTTAATTCAAACTTTTAACCGACATATTATTTATGATGTCCCATATTTCCGTGGTTTATGAACCGATTTCAAAAATTCTTTTTGCTTTGGGTTAAGTATATCTCACAAGTGGTATCATATCACTTTCATGGGTACTGGACCTTGGATTCCGGAGACACACCAGAGAACTCCTCAAAATCAAATAGGAAGTGAGAAATTATTGCTTTTTAGCTAGTTTTAGGGCGATCCTGTGGCAATGTAAGCTACATTATGATGGTCAAGGACGTGCTGGAATTACCAAGTCTTGAACTATGGAGGTAGACAACAGACTAGAACTCCTTAATTATATATGGCATGAATGTCTCGTTTATGTTATTGAGAGTATTATATCAAGCTTAGGAAACAAAACTCAAAAACTTTGATCGAAGGCATGCTGGACTAGATTACAAACTATAAAGAGTAAACACTGAAAAGTAAAAAATAAAAAAAAACTACGTTTAAAAAAAACCGACTTCAAAAACTCAAAAGTATAAAATAACTGAATCTGATCTGTTAGAAGTCGGTGGCAACTTTGTTTGTGGTGCCTGAACTATGCTGGAATCAATTGAAATATGATCTCTCGGACTAGGCACATACTTCTAACAGATCAGTAGTGTAAATTCAGTTATTTTTCTCTATGTTATTTTATACTTTTGCGTTTTTGAAGTCGGTTTTTGTAAATGTAGTTTTTTTTTAATTAATGTACAGTAGCGGAACGAAAAGGTTCGTCGATTTTCAAATTGATTCGTTCAACGTATCACGAGCACATATTACGTTTTGAAACTATGTTACAGAATAGACTCGAGTTAGAGAAAATAAAGTTTAACTGTTCGTTAGTAAAGTTCAAAATTGTTCAGATCAAGGTAGTTTGACTATTTATCTTGTCAACAAGATTATTATGGATAAACTGCAACCTTCTTGTTAATTCAACCTGAGATTAAAACTATTGTCAATCGGTCAATGTCATAATTTCAAAATATCATAATTTCTCCTAAATAACTAAGGTTTTAATGAGGTTTTAATACATTTTGGTAACACATTGACGGGATAGAAAAAACAAGCAAAACCTTATTTGATAGCAAACGTCATATTTATTCAAATGTTAGCAGCGCTGTTTCTTGCACTGGAATGTTGGCATAATGGACTCTTGCAGTACTAGAGTACCTACTAGTGCAAACGAATATCGACACTAAGGTGACGAACCTTTTCATTCCGCGACTGTACCCTATAAAACATTAAAATAAGCATGTTTTGTTATTTAAACTTTCTGATGTTGATGTTTTTTAGGTAAAACATTCACTTGTTTTATGGTACCTATATGAGAGACCGAATATGGAAATGTTTTGAGTTGTTTTTTTTTTTGTTGAAAATTTATTTAATGAGTGTTTAATGCTTGTTACAGGCGACAGCATCTGATGATACTCTTAGCATTGATAGTGATTTTTCTGCGCTCAGTCCCACATACAGCACAAGCAGTGATGAGTTGCCGACCACGAATGAGACATCTTCTGTAAGATGAGTGATCTATTGATTATTTAATTGTATTTTTGATTAGTAAAATAAATTTTATGATATGTTCTAAAAATGATTTTATTTTACTTTAAACCACCGTTTTTATTAAGCCCTTAAATAAGGTTACTGGTAATTCGACGTATTCTAGAAACTGCTGATTTTTGGCTAGCCTACATTACCTTTTTAACAGCAAATTGTGAACTGTATATATACCTAAAAATAAAATGTTGAATTACCAATAAGCCTGTATATTTTTGAAGTGTTTGTCAAACGGTCTTAAAACTTTTTATTTTTTTCAGATGCTGTATTTCTTGTATGGTTTTTGTTTATGTGGTATCACTGAAAATTAGAAACTTAGTAGCTAATCTGCAATATTGCTGACATGGTATATCATATTGCAGTTTAGATTTTCAAACTGCTGGCCACGAAAGTAGTATGTAGTTCGAAAATCTAAACTGCAATATGATTTTACTCTCATTCCATGTCAGCAATATTGCAGATTAGCTACAAAGTTTCTATTTGGTAATATATACCAAAAAGTCCTGTACATTTTACTAGTGTTAGTTTGATAAATTAACCAAACTAACATCAGTAAAATTTACACTATTTATTTGGTATGTTTTACTAAACTAAGACCGGTACAATCAGACAAGCACTGATAAAATATTGGTAGATATTACCAGTTAAAGTTTGGTAATAACTACAGTACAAATCTGTTAGATATTACCAAACAAATTTTAGGAAAAAATACGAAACAAACATGATAAACAATACTAAATTGTATTTGATAAAATCTACGATACAAATCTGGTAGTTAATACAATATTATCTCTGATAAAAAGCACAATACACATCTGGTAGATATTACCAAACAAATGTTAGGAAAAAATACGAAACAAACATGATAGACAATACTTAATTGTATTTGATAAAATCTACGATACACATCTGATAGATTATACTAAGCTAACCTTGATAAGAACTGCATTACACATCTGGTAGATATTACCAAACAACCTTTGGTTGTAACTAAAATTAAAACTGGTAATTATTACCAAATTAACGCTGATAAAATAGACCAAACGTGATAAGTAAATACTACAAAATGTTGTTTGTTACAGTTTACCAAATAAAATAGATAAAACTTACGAGTTAAGTTTAGTGTTCTCTATCAAACTGATTTAATACATTCTACCATATAATAAGTGCTATCTACCAAATTTTTGTTGTATATTTTACCAAATACCTTTGCATTTTCTATTAAACTACCTTCGGTAATTTGTACCAACAAAAAGTAACAGTAGAACATGCAAAATGTATTTGATAAAAAAGACAAGTATGTTTGGTAAAATATACAATATCACTTTGGTAGATTGCAGCAAACAACGTTGTACTTTTTTACTAGGGTACTTTGATAAAAAGGTTACTAAAGTATTTTGGTAAAAATCATACCAAAGTACTTTGGTGAGAAATTTTACCAAGTTTGTTTGGTAAAAAAATATACTAAAGTACTTTGGTGAGAAATGTTACCAAGTTACTTTGGTAAAAATTTTTACTAAAGTACTTTGGTGAGAAATGTTACTAAACTACATTGGTAAAAAATGAACAAAATATAGGACTAATCTACCAAATAAATTTGGTACAACACCAACTTAATAAGTTTGGTAAAATCAACAAAAATTCGTGATAGGACCGAAATCAACCTAAAACTTTGGTAACATTTACGCAAAATCTGTTAAATCCAACCTAACATTTTTTTCAGTGTAGTTGCTAAAGTCAAGAAAAGCAAGAACAGATTTTACGCCAAGAAATGAAAAATATAGAGACAGACGGACGAAGTTCCACGAGAAGGGTGCCATATTTACAGTTACGTACGTTGGTACGGAGCCCTGAAAATGGGTGTTGAACTATATATAATAGTGCGATGTTGAAAATCAATATTTGATTCTGATATAAGAGTGTTTATGACGAGTTTTTGTTCACCTATCTAAACGGGTAAACGACTTCTAACATGGCTTATACATGCTAACTTGACTATTTTCTCACCTGATTACAAAGACGATAACGTCAAAGACATAGTAGTTAGGTGGTAGTTAGGTACTGCGTAAATTAGTACAAGTACGATTCACGAAAGATGACCACAAATGGCGGGTCTTTTCTTTATGTACACTCATGAAGTATTTTAATATTAGTTAAATAAGACCATATATAATAGTTAAAATAAATAAGACCATAATATTAGTTAGACAAGTCCAAAGAGACCTAAAATATGACTTCTGCGCATGGTCATCTTTCGTGAATCGTACTTGTATCTAGTATGTATTAACTTAAGGTATAATAGCTGGTCGGTGGTACCATTGGTTCTTTCTCGTATAGTGATAACCGGTCTACAAAGAAGAGGCTTCTTTGTTGCCTACTAAGCCATTCCAGAAAAAATATCCTCACCATAACAATGGAAAAAAAAACTGTAGGTAAATACTTATTTCTTACTTTATTGTTATTTCCTTACCAATCCAATCCTTTTTATAAAACAAAACCTCTAGTATTTCATAAAACATTTCCGTTTCTGCCTCGAAATTCGAGCCTACATGTTAAAATACCCATCCAAAAAAGCGGTAACCAACTCTGGTTAAAACTAACTTATGTTTTTCGAGTTCTGTTTCCCGCAGCACAGTGGGTGCCAACCGCGGAGCGACAGCCGATTTTGTTTCCAGTTTTAACTTTAACATAGTGTATGCAGTAGTTTCGGTTACAGAGTTTTTTTGGTGCAAATAGGTAGAGATAAAATTTTCCATTAAGACTATCGTCTAGTGACTTCGTGACGCGAATAGGTGTTTTCAAAAATGCTATCTATGCCCTTATATGGAGAGTTGTAAGTCCAGAGCTACATTTTATTCTATTCTTGAAATATTGTTTCGGTGGACAAAGTTTTTAACCCCCAAACGTTAGGCGAATTGGACACTTTTGGTCCCATTAGATTCAGTACACCTTAATCTAGGCTCGTATGTTTTATTTTTTCAGTATTTTAGTTTAGTTAAATAAAAAATAATTAAAATACTCGAGGAACTTTTAGGTCAAAAATATGGATATTTGGACGCTAATAACTTTTAACACAAGCAATATTTCTTCAAAAACTAAAACGTACTAACATCGCTCTTTATTTTATATGCAACATTTCAAAAAATTATGAAAATCGGATTAAATTTACGGGTAGGAAATCGTCATCGAATTTTGTATGAAAACTTACAGCTAGACTATCCTCTTAAATTAAAAACCACTTGTAGTTTTCAGTCTCTGTGACAACGTTATGATACGAA
Source organism: Coenonympha arcania (assembly GCA_036785405.1). Classification (NCBI taxonomy): domain Eukaryota; kingdom Metazoa; phylum Arthropoda; class Insecta; order Lepidoptera; family Nymphalidae; genus Coenonympha; species Coenonympha arcania. Next base: position 16,412,918 of record CM072066.1, on the reverse strand, counting down.
AACTAGCTACTACTTACTAATAACTACAAGCTAACAGCAGACTTTTTTACTACCTTTTGCCCATTATTCATTCGCGTAGATTTTTTCGATATATGTGGGATTACCTACTACGTGGATTTTCTCATTGTAAAAAGTAGTATAATATACAGCATTAAGATAAAAAATAAAAAAGTGATTAAGATAAACCTATGGCGCTGAAACGTGGACACTAACAAGTGGCCTGATCCACAAATTCAAGGTCGCTCAGCGTGCTATCGAGAGGGCTATGTTAGGGGTTTCTCTGCGTTAAGAGTCAGAAATGAGGAGATCCGCAGGAGAACCAAAGTCACCGACATAGCCAAAACCATTAGCAAGCTGAATTGGCAATGGGCAGGTCATGCTTGTCGCAGGGGCGATGGCCGTTGGAGCCGGAAAGTCCTGGAGTGGAGACCGCGTACGAGTAAGCGTAGTGTGGGGCGACCTCCAGCCCGCTGGACCGACGATATAAAGCGGGTGGCGGGAAGCGGTTGGATGAGGAAGGCGGAGGACAGAGTGTGGTGGCGCGCGCTTGGGAAGGCCTATGTTCAACAGTGGACGTCCGCAGGCTGAGATGATGATGATGATGAAGATAAAAACTGAAGAAGAAATACAACAAATGAAAATCCCGGCTGAAACACCATCCTAATCAGCTGGCATTTTAGTTTACGGTCCCAGACTGCCTAAATCATCAATGATTGCGTGATTTCAATAGAGAAAATAAGAAAAGTATAGCCTTCCCAAAATAGCCAAATCGGTTCAGTAGATACAGTTTGGACTTGACGAAGAAACAAGCATTCAAACATAAAGTAGCCAATGAAACTGTTCTTTTTTTGTGTGATGCCTGTGATACTTGTTTCAGCTAGACACAGTACGTAAGCTCACAGCTGTGATAACAATCGCTTGGGATGATATTATATTATTATCATTGCATACGTAATGCTTATGTAAAGGCCACCTTATTGATATAAGGCATTACAGGAATGCTATGATAATACAGGCTGAGCTCTGAACGGTTCAACAGAATAATATTATATTTGTATTAATATAACAGATTTTTAGATCGATAAATTTCGGAGTTATGTAAGGGGTGGAACGGTATTTTTCGACAGTTTGCCCAATAAATCAAAAACTTTCAAGAATAAAAAACAAATGAAAATCAGTTTTTTTAATATAAAAGTTCCCCACTCAATATTGTTATCTAATTTTTAAATTTCAGCACACCAGTTTTGCACCTTTTTAAATAAAAATAAAAATGGATTTTCATTTTTTATGATTCCAATGACGTGTGGTCACCATTACCTATAACTATTCCAATTTTCAGGTCGTCGAGTGTGACAGACGGACGGACGTAAAGACTTCCATAAGGGTTCAATTTTTACCATTTCGGTATGGAACCCTAAAAACAGGGCTCGTTTCCTCAGGATAGTGCTTAACGGTTACCTAAAGGGTTACTGGAAAGGGGTACCTATATAAATCATATTGTTTAGCTTGTTTCAGCAAGTGCTGGTGGTAGGGCCCAGTTATAATAATTATATCAAACAGTAGCGCTGCGGTTTGTCCGTCGGTTTGCGGACGTGCTCACAGCTCCCGAACTGCATTCTTCCGCGACCGCAACAATTAATATCGCATTGAAACCGCAAATTACACTTTAGCAGGCCATGTTCACTTACCGCGGAAGGATCGAGGAAGCTAGAAGCCGTCACGACGGACCAATTTCAGACGACTGCCGCGCACCGGCTAGTTTGCACGCGTTAGTTCTTGTTCTGTGTTCTTGTACGATCTATTTCACGCGCGGCATTCGCCCGATCACGAGACATCCTTAGTACGTCGAAAGAGACAAAGTTACGCGATAGAAAGAGAGCACAACTTTAGTTGCGTAGCGGAGGCGGAGCCAGGCGCTATTGCGAACTGAATTGCACTTTTTTGTGTCAGCGCTAGAGTCGCTATTTCTATAAATCATCTTGCGCAGTGAACCTTCTGTACAGTTAGGTACTATTATGTATTCCGTGACTTTAGCTAAATATATATAGTTTGGCAAAAGAAAGTAGAGAATAAGTATAGGGCAGAGAGAGTAGAGCATCAGCCTTATTTTACGCTATAAGTTAGTTATTTTTAATCGACCGCGATTTAATCTGATGCTAAGTGGCGATGTAACCGATAATGTACTCGATATCGTGATAACTTACTCGTAGAATGAGGTTTCTACAAGAGATTGATTACTACCCACGGCCGAAGTCTCCCATACGTTTTTCATCCATTGAACGGTTACTACGAAAACGTTACTTTTATTTCAAAGCAAACCTTCAATGGCTATCATTTTTTGATAGGCACCGAGATACATTTAGGGGGGTCGGACCTTTGAAATTGGTTATAAGAAAAATGTTAAATTTTAAACTGACCTTTGCCGGGATTCAAACTCAGGACAATCGCGCTGTGAACTGCGCTACGACATCGTCAAAGTTTATGGCTATCATATAATTCACAAAAGCTAATAAGTAAATCATTTTTTTTTTCGAGATACGTTAATATTGTTTCCATAACAAATAAATAGAAACCTCACATAGGCTCACATTCTTTTCCCTCAGTTGATTATGCATTCATCGCTATAAAAAATAAAATATCAAAGGGGAAAACATTTTTCACCGTTCATCTTTATTATCTGCAGGAGAGGAGAGACTTTTATTTATAGCGTTTTTATTTTTATTTGTACGGTGCATTGCGTTTAATTGAATGGATTTTTTTTTGCCGTAACTGTAACATTTAAAATACTGCGTAGTTGGGTATTTTCCTTTGAGTTTGGTAATTGGTCACTGTGACCGATATGGGTACAGATACACTCATGTCCATAAAAAGAATGATATTAGAGCATGCTGAAAACGATTTGCTTGTCAAGCATAAGCACGCTCATTACGAGAGCAGACATTTCGTACATATGCTATTTACTCGAAAGTAGCATGCTTTCGTGCTTCTACGTAGCATGTGCATCTATGCCTATGCCCTATACATAACTGTACTGAGCGGCAAGGACTGAACAGAGAGTTATCGATATTCGAATATCGATATGTTTGAAAATAGACTTTTAACTTTTTCAATGTTAGGCTCAAGTTCAGCAATGCCGAAGCGGGTTCGTCTTACATTTAATTACTTCCAGTCAACGACCTACTGGACCTACTAGACTCCAATAAGACGGGACGCTTCACAAGTGTAATTTTTGATTATTAGATTACTTTGCCACCGATGCGTGACACTTAGGTCCTAAGGCTTAGGGCATCTATTTGTGCATGGTTTAGCTGAAAATTTTAACTGAGAGATTAGAGTTATAATAAATTCTTCACAGCTCAGGGCGAGTTAGAACCCTCAATCCTCATAATCTTAGTTTTTAAGTCGGTAAATTATAATCACTTTTCACTAATAATAATTCAGTATAATCATATTTTACTGCCTATATTCACAAGAGCCTGTAAGTTACGCCTATATGATGTACATCATTTGGAAATGTGATAGACATAATATATGTTTTATTAAAAGTTATTTCAAAAATAGGTTAAGCATTTTTAGCATCATCTCCTCTGCTTTCGCTTGATCCATCTCCACCGAAGCTGAGCGGAGACGAAATGTGCAGAAATACCTATTAAAAAGTGGTTTGGTTATTCAAAACACGTCATCTATCCTCTGTGGTTTGTGGAAACCGGGCCTTGATCATGGAAATGGAGTCTAGGGTCTGTGTTGTCAATGCTCCCGCCGGAGTGTCGGGTCCTAAAAGTTAATTTCGACTCAAAAGACATTAGTGGCAGATGATGGAAATGAAACATGGAGTGAAAGGAATACTTAACGAACTCGTTCCCGAAGTTACTCGCTGACTTTTGTTAAAGGTGGATCATTTTCTTCAATCGTTGCATATTTTGAGGGAAAACTTTCGTTAGATGAAATTTCAACATAGCCACAAAGCGTACTACGGACTGTTTATTGAAATAATTTCTTCAAAAGTTAAAAGAATCAACACAACAATATTCATCAAAGGAAACACATTTCTCTTTGAATTCTCATAATATTTTATTGACAGATCAAAAACAAATATTCACTCGGAAATTGCGACGTCTAAAACAGGAAATGGTTCTCAGTGGATTTCGTAATGAAAATGAAAATATTTTTTTCTCACACAACTTAAGCAGTCTCTCATGAAAAATCAAAACTCTACCACCAAGTTCCCATTTCCACCGAGAAGAACTGATATGAAACTCGGGACTTGCTCTTTTCAAAATGTCGTTATAGGTATACGTATATACCTACTTTGACTTTCTTAAATGATATTAAAGTAAATTACATTATTTTTATCTCGTGAGCAGACGAAAGGATATCATCCCAAGAATCCTTAAAGAGATTTTGACAGTTCCTTTAAATTGAAAAAGTAACTCTAAAACGGACAATTGGAGCACATAGGATATTTTTTTGAATTTCATTCCATAATTACCAATAGGAACGCTAGAAATGTATCTAATACAGTAAGCCATATAGCTACAGCTGGGTGTAGCAAGTTACAATAGATCTAAACGTCATGCTCCTTTAAAAAGGGAGGAAATTAAAAGTGTCCTTTCCTCTTTTCCACCGTCCATTAGCCGGGTGGAGGCGAGGGCGTGCGAAAACGAGCGGTTTTCAATTTAATTCCGTCGCCAATGAGACAGGACATAAATCGACACGGTCGTTAGCTGCCGAGTGTCGATCGACGGGTTTTTGGGACCCCTACTACTGGACTGGGAAATTGTCAGGAAACTAAATTGGAGTGTTTTCGATGAACTTAAAAATTCTTCTGATGTATCATCATCATCATCATATCAGCCTGCGGACGTCCACTGTTGAACATAAGCCTTCCCAAGTGAGCGCCACCACACCCTGTCCTCCGCCTTCCTCATCCAGCCGCTTCCCGCCACCCGCTTAAAGTCGTCGGTCCAACGAGCTGGAGGACGCCCCACACGCTACGCTTACTTGTACGCAGTCTCCACTCCAGGACTTTTCGGCTCCACCGGCCATCGCCCCTGCGACACGCATGACCTGCCCACTGCCACTTCAGCTTGCTAATGGTTTGGGCTATGTCAGTAACCTTGGTTCTCCTGTGGATCTCCTCATTTCGGATTCTATCCCTCAGGGAAACTCCTAACATAGCCCTCTCCATGGCCCGCTGCGCGACTTTAAATTTGTGGATCAGGCCGTATGTGGAGTGTCCACGTTTCAGCGCCATAAGTGAGGACGGGAAGAACGCACTGGTTGAAAACTTTAGTTTTCAGGCATTGAGGAATTGACGAGGAGAAGACTTGATTCAATTTACCGAATGCTGCCCAGCCCAGCCGTATTCGTCTGTTGGCTTCTTTATCGAAATTATTCCTGCCTAGCTTAATGGTCTGCCCAATGTAATTGTATTGAGAGACAATTTCGATCCCAACGCTTTCGACGATCACTTGCCTCGGGACAACGTGTTGATTATATATACTCTGATTCACGAGTCCGCTCATTGGCTAATGCGCGTGAACATCCAGCTTTTAAGATGTAATTTCATAGCTCCTTGCAGTGGTTGGACGTGCGTGTATGTGTAAAAATATTTAAAATGTCTGATATTGTGAACTGAGAAGTGAGAAAAAGTTAAAAGAAGCCGTTTTTCGTCAATTTATTATTATTATAAAACACCTTTTTATCATTAAAAATTGATGTTGTTATTGTTTTTATTTAAAAAAATGCAAACCTTTCTTTCAAAGCAAAGCGCATTGACTAACGAGGAGCGGGTATTTTGTTCCAGGAGTTCAATTCGTAAATTATAGTATACCTACTGTAGATCGTTTGGTCCGCTTACATTGTCACAATTCTTCGAAAAACCTTCTCTCTACAAACGTTTGTCCGACACATCACACATAATCAAGAGATTTTGTTTTGTCAATGCACCTTTGTGAAATTATAAGCCTTATAGAAGCCACTAGAGCAACCTATACGTATAAATCCGATATTGCGGACTATACTGGTCGTAATAACTTGCTATATAAATAGTGGTAAAGCACGCACCAATTGCCTGGCGGCTGGCAGGACTGCTGTAAAGCTCGTAAGTGTGTCAGAGAGAGCATCAGGTCACAGGTCTGTTTCAGTACTATGGGTAGGTGAAATCATAAAGAATTTTGTGAGTTGTGATTTATCGATTAGGGATCATGGAATTCCGTAAAACCACTTCAATGCAGTATTGAATGATTATCACAGCGCTTACGTTAACACAACTGTGTAAGAAATATTGCAGTATGTTGTATAACATTGAAATGCAAAGTCCCAGGATACACCGCTTTTTTTATTCTATGCAGCCTAAGATGTTATCGTACTAACTTGGAAGAGTAAGTAAATTTACCCCAACGGTTTCTACCTGCATCGCACCGGAACGCTAAATCGCTTGGCGGTGTGTCTTTGCTGGTAGGGTGGTAACCAGCCACGGCCAAAGCCTCCCACCAGACCAGACTTGAGCCAATTTAGAAATTATAAAATTCCAAAGTGGTCCATGGCGGGAATCGAACCCCATCTCCCACTCGAATCCAAGCGCGCCGCCATTGTGCCAGGAAGGTCGTCGCTTTTGACATGGACAGGCGTATATCACATACACCAAACGTTTTGCTAGTCTTGTCATTATTTGTTATAAACTTATTTAGAACATGGCCTGTGGTAGCGGTGAGGAACAACGCAACTAGGAAGATAACTTGACCGCTCATTACACCGATAGCGCCGCAGCCCAGGCTCAGACCGCAAACCGTAATTGCGAAGTTATACTAGTTCACTCACCGACCGCTGACGGTGTGACAAAAGCCGGTTTATCTTCACGTTCTGATGGATTTCTCTTTGCGGTTTTCTTTATTTTCACGATGCAGAGGAAGCTTTTAATCTTTCCAGCAACAAATGGAAGGGAAATAAGAACATAGATTGCGAGATAATGATGTGTTTTTTTCCTTTGGAGTGACCCAAGTTAAACATTTCTGTATTCTGAGGTTAAACATTCGCGTGATGGTAGTGAGGTGGAAAACAGCCGCAGACCTATGTTACCATAAGAGCTGACTTCCATCTCTACCATATGGAAATTTGCGAAACGCTAAAAAGATGGAATTCGAATGAAATTCAAAAATGTATGAAAATGATCGCTAAATTGGTCATGTGACCGCGCATTCTTTACATTTTTTTGATTCGTTCGATAGTGATGCAATAGCTATCTTAAAAAACGTAGGAAGGGACATATTGTGGTCGATTCTATTGTGCAAAATCTCTAAACTAAACTAATTTAAAGTAGTGCTAATTTAAAGTTTAGAGACTTTGCACAACAGAATCGACCACATTATATGTAGTAGTACATATATGTGGGATAATGTGGCACGATTGAGGCGAAACACTCTTTATTTACACTTCTTTTTTATTTAATTATGAGCAACAAAAACATCACAGTCTTACATTCTTTTGACAACTTCCTTCAAAACTACCACAGACTACTACAAAACATTTCAACATTGACAAATGAGTGACCTATGATTATTTTAATTAATGTGAATGTATGAAAAATCATAAATTCTACCAAAACAAAAATAAAATTTCTGTCCGAACGGAATAATTATTCCACACGGCCGTCCTGGACTATTCATCTGTCCCAGATGAATCTTCCGGTTTCCACGGCTTCATCAGGTCAGCGGAGGTGGTAGTGTTAATAGGACCTTCGCTGATACCTATCTTCTTTACGTCATATCGATCGTTTCTCTTGACTTTTATAACCTCATAGGGGCCTAAATATTTCGGAAATAGTTTACTTCCTTGGGAAAATTGCGTCTTCTTTATGGCTACCAAGTCTCCAACATCGTAGGTGACTGCTGTTTTTCGCTTTTTATTATAATTTTTGATATTTTCGTCTTGTATTTTCTGGATACATTCTTTAGCGCTTTTCCTCATTTGTTCTCTTTTTTCATTAAAATTCTGTATGTTTTCTTCTTCGATTAATTTTTGTAGTTCATCGTCTTTATCCCTCATTTTAGTGCCAAAAAGCAGTTCAAATGGCGTCATTCCGATACTTCTTTGATAGGTCCCATTAAGGCATCTTTGCACCTGTGATACTCGGCGATACCACTTCGTAGGGTCATCTGCACTTAGTTTGCTCAGCACGGCGATAATGATTTGATGAATGCGCTCAACCTGACCATTGCCTCTTGGTTGACCCGTTGTGATGGTGTAGTGCGTTATGTTTTCATCTTTGCAATATTCCTGAAAGTCATTTGACGTGAAAGCGGCGTTTCGGTCCGAAATGATCCGCTCAGGAGCACCAAAAGTTTGTTGTTGTAGTCTTAGTTTTTCTAACGTCTCTTCAGTGGTTAAAGTCTTGACGGGGTAAATCCATGTAAATTTCGTATACGCATCCACGACAGTAAGGATGTATTTGTAATTCTTGTGAGTCGAAGTCATTGGTCCTAGATGATCTACATGGTATGTCGATAGTGGGATATCACCTTTATCAATAGGGTGTAAGAACCCTTCTTTTTTACCTCTTTTATGCGATATAAGGATGCATTCGACACAATTGTTTACGACTTTTCTTATCTTATCTTTTAAATTTTCTATAAAATATTCTCTATTTATCAATTCTTCACTCTTCACGATTCCAAAATGTCCCTTTTCATGATTTTTCCTTATTATCTCATATTGCATTTTCTTTGGTACAACAATTAAATTATTCCCATCTTTCCTTTTGTATAATATTTCGTTTATTATGACATAATCTTGGTAATTTTCTGTTTCTAAAATTTTCTTTATCAGTCTTATATGGTCATCTTCATTCTGTGCTTTCTTTATACGTGCTGAAGTTTCAGTAAGTATCATGCAAATAGGATATCTGCTCAAAGCATCAGCATGTTTCATTCGTGTTCCTGGTCTATGTTCAATTTTGTAGTCGTATTCTTCTAAAAGCAGGGCCCAACGAGCAACTCTCGGTGGCAAATCCTTTTTCTGAAGCGTCATGGTCAGAGCAGAACAATCAGTGACTATCTTGAAATGTATCCCTAGAAGGTAAACTCGGAACTTCTTTATAGCAGCAACAATAGCTAAAATTTCTAAGTAATAGCTATGGTATTTTCTTTCAGCTGGAGTAGTCTTTTTACTCATATAATGTACGGGATGAAACTCATTATTTTTGGGGCTTCTCTGAAGAATGACTGCTCCGTAACCGTCTATACTTGCGTCCGTATGAAGCTCTGTCTCCAAACTTGGATTGAATATTCTTAAAACTGGTGAACTACATAATATGTGCTTCAACTCTATAAAAGCTTTCTCACATCTTTCATCAAAATCAAATTCAACATCTTTCTTTAATAAATCAGTCATCGGTTTTGCTATAAGAGAATAGTTTTTTATGAACTTTCTGAAATAGCCTGTAAGTCCAAGGAAAGACTGAACGGCTTTTACATTGTTTGGCTTCTTAAAATTCGCTACAGCCTTGATCTTTTCTGGAGACGGTCGTACTTCGTTATCACAAATAATATAACCAAGGTATTGAATTTCTTTTTTTAGAAAATGACATTTCTTCCAATTAAATTCTAGACCGAATTCTTCACCTCTTTTAAGTACTTTCTCTAATTTGCTAATTCCTTCGTCTTCTGTTACTGAGGGTATGATCAAATCATCGAGGTATACCAACAGAGTTCCATCAGTAATTAGATCACTGAAGATGTCATTGATGAACCTCTGAAATACAGATGGCGCTGTACACAAGCCGAAAGGCATTCTTTGAAATTCGTACTGACCTTGCGGTGTTACGAATGAGGTGTACTTTTGACTATCTTTGTGTACTTTTACGTGTAGAAAACCATTTTTCAGATCAAGAGACGTGAATGTCTTAGCCTCCTTTAACTTGTCTATTTGATCTTCTATTATGGGTAAAGGAAATCTTTCTTTAATGACTTTCTTGTTAAGTCGTCGATAATCTATACACAATCTTCGTGAGCCATCTTTCTTGTCAGCCAGAACTATAGGAGAGGCAAAATCTGATTTACTAGGTTTAATAATTCCTTTGTCTAGCCATTCTTTTATTTGCGTATTCACAGCATCCATTTCTAACGGTGACAGGCGTCGAGGATTTTGGTAAACGGGATTTTCATCGGTAAGTATTATTTTCAATTCAACATTACTTTCTTTCTTCTTTTCATCAGGCTTGTACTCTTTACACATCTCGTGAATCTTTTCTGCATATTTTGAATCTTCTATATCATATTTTTGGTCATTGTCTTTCTCTTCCATTAAAAGTGTGAGGTGGTTAATCTTTTCTACGAAAATACCATCGGGAGTGAAGCATACTTCGAAGTCTTTTAGGATAGGATTTCCAATCAATACAGTTACAGGTATCTCACTGTCTTTCACGACATGGAACTTAACATCGGTGTAGTAATTATCAATTTGTACATTAGCTGTAAACATGCCTTCAGTATGAACCTTTTTCTCTGCTATTCCTGTAATACACGTGGATTCTGTTTTATAATTTTCAATTCCTTCTTTAAATTTCTCGAATTCTGATTTTGTGATCAGGTTCAGATCACTTCCGGTGTCAATGAGAGTAACAAAGTCTTTTCCATTAATCTTTATCTTCTTGTAGGGTACCTTCTCTTCTTCATTTTCATTCTGAATATTTAGCGTCTTCTTAGGTTGGCTTGTACATTCGGTTGATTTATGGCCAAAATTGTTACATTTAAAACATTTTATTCCTTTTGGACAGGTGGGTGATTGGTGGTTCAGGTCGCCGCAATTAAAACATCTCTTTACATTCGTCTTGCGGGCTGAATGATGCCCGGAAGATGATTGACCGGATTGGGTAGCTTTGTTAGGCATCTTCTTTCTGAAGTCACTGTATATGTCCAACTTTTTCCGAAAATCCTTTAGGTCTGTGGCACCATATAAAATGACTTTATTGTTTTCTAAATCGCGTATGCCATCAATCACATACTCAATTAATGCAGCATCTTCAACCTTGCCATGAAGTGCCAATTCCTTCATAGCTAGGAAATATTGTTGATAAGTTTCATCGTTCTTCATTTTACGCGATGCAAGTTTCTTGTGTATGATTGCGCTATTGATCTTGGGGCCAAATTCTTCTTTGAGAGCTTTCTTTAAGCTGGCATAGTCCTTAACTCTTCCCATAGATCGTAAAAACAGTTTGGCAGTTCCATCTAAAAGTCTTTTTGCGTAAATAAGCTTCTCAACTTTCGTCCACTTCATAATTAGGGCAATGTCTTCAAATTCATCGATAAATGTCTCAATAGGGTAGGTGTCATCTCCGGTAAAAATGTGCATCGACTTCTCTAAATCCTTAAACGAAATTTGTACATCTAAGTCTTCTTCATCTTCACTTTCTTTTTCATCTTTTTTCGGCGGCATGGTGGTATTCAAACTCGTATTAACTCTTAAATTCTTCGAATTACGTCTCTTAGTCTTGGTGCAAAATGATGGTTTATTTGGACTCATTTAATCTTTAGTCTTCAAGTCTTCAAAATAAATCTTTAATAAATCCAAATTACAAAACTACCATTTTAGAAGAAATTTTCTTGAGCTGGCAACATTTTCTACCACGACGTTTGGTGAAGTCGGTAAAGCAGTCTGTATTCCATACTTTCGTCTATGGTCCGCTCGCGGTCGGTTCCGACCATACGATCTTGTTCCGACTTCAGATCGTCACGATATGCCGGTAAAGCAGTTCACAATGGGGCAAATGGCGGCGCACCGGTACTTGCCGTCTTATGACTTGCGATTTTACTTGCCGTCTTCAGTCTTCGTCTCACCTCAAATTTTATGTTATCCCGGACGAGCCCCCAAAAAGTTGTGGGATAATGTGGCACGATTGAGGCGAAACACTCTTTATTTACACTTCTTTTTTATTTAATTATGAGCAACAAAAACATCACAGTCTTACATTCTTTTGACAACTTCCTTCAAAACTACCACAGACTACTACAAAACATTTCAACATTGACAAATGAGTGACCTATGATTATTTTAATTAATGTGAATGTATGAAAAATCATAAATTCTACCAAAACAAAAATAAAATTTCTGTCCGAACGGAATAATTATTCCACATATAAGCTGCTGAATATTGACCTATATTCTAAAGTGGCGTGTCGGAAATAAACGTAGGGATTTTTTTAATTCGACCAGCAAGCTACAGGTACTTCTTAGCACTACGCTACAAGGTCGTAAAAATATCCCGCAATAGTATTACCACAGTGTTAAAAGATCGTAGTAGGATATGTTTAAACTGTGGTATTACAATGGTAGTGGTATCGAGGGACATTACACACTAGTGCTGGCCGGTGATAAACAAGCGCTAGCGATGGCTTTTTGATGACGCCATGTTTTACCGCCTGCGGCCGGAGATTGCAAGCGCATTTAGAAACAAATCAATGATATTGATAGCATTCGTCTTAACCCTTTATTTCTAGGCGGGAGTCTCTGAGAGGGATTTGACTATAGCTCACCACGAAAGCTAAGTGCCGTTTGGTGGGCTTTCGAAACCAAAGAACAGCCTCTATTGACAATCAAATATTGACAATTTCATTTATATCTATGTATGTGTTAGTTGGTTAGTTCACTTTTTCAATAATATATTTAGCTTGTTAATTCTGTTTGGAGTATATTTTAGGTTAAAAAGTAGACATTTATTATTATTGTGACACTGGTATTTGATCGTCTTGCTTTTTAGCAAAAGCCTACCCCAGATTCCTCCACGGATCTCGATCGTGCGTTTTCCTCCTCCATAAAGTTCCTGCTGTCGCTCTCAGGTCGTCTTCCCATCTTCGGAATGGTCTTCCCCTGCTCCTTTTGCCTTCTCTTGGATACCACTCCGTTATGTCCTTGGCCCAATTTTCTCTCATATTTCTAATGAGGTGACCAGCCCACTTCCATTTAAGTTTTTTTATTAGTGTAAGTTATATCTTTTATATTTGTTTTTTCTCTTATGTTTTCGAAACCATATTCAGTTGCAAATCACGTGAATCTGGGTTCGAATTACGTCTGAACTGAGATGTGGGCTTCATGCGGCTTGCCCATATCATACCATACTTAGGAAGTATTTGCAATAGGCAACATTACCGTTGTGTGCTTGCCACTGATAAATAGGTGAATAATAATGGCTTAACTCTCATTTATTTTTGGGACCTGGGTGACCGAGCTTTGCTCGGTAGTATTACAGCTACTCACCAATAGATGGCAGCAGGAGTTTACTGTAATAGTTTTACTTTATCGCCAATAGATGTCAGGTATAGATTTATATTTTTTATTTTGGTAAATACAACATTTTCTAAAAATGAATCCTAGCTAGATCAATTTGTCGCCCCCAAAACCCCTTGTAAAAATTTGAGTTTACAACTAGTCGAGGAGCTTTAACGGCCCAAGCCACCTGTGGTCAGGGTACCAAAGTGAGGAACCTCCTCACAATGCGTGCCTTCTTCCTTCTGTATACGACCCTTGATGGAACAGCCAAGTGAAAGCTTCCTAAGATCAAAGCTTTTCGCTACTATAATGGCTTATTAATAACGATGCCATATTTAAGCAGCACCTTGTAGTCGATCACATCTAGCGCTGTTCCAAATGTCTCGAAAGTATTGACAATATGCTCAGAATGCGCACTGTTCTCTGGCTGCTCCTAAGCTCAGGCAAAGATTACCTACCTATTGCTAACCTACTAATCATCAACCAATAATAGCTTCTTGACAACAACCCCATGTTTTAGGTCCAAACGCCTCGACAGTTTTGATAGCTCAGGCCAAGTATGACATTTGACTGGCTGTAATATAAATCGGGTATTTTAGTAGATGAGTGTGTCTTACCCATACTATACCGTTAGTGGTATGTATTCGCCCATCGTGAAGCAACATTTAGGAAGTATCCTGCAAAAGAGTTACTATAGTAGTGGCGTATGACGACATAACCTACTTGACAGCGCCACGTTGTGGCAACGAGCTGGCCGATGATATACAAGCGATATCAATGGCTTTTTGATAACCTCATGTTTAGCGCCGGCGGCCGGAGATTGCAAGCGCATTTACTAGCAATTACTGGCCAGAATTTAGACACAGTTTATAGCGAACTAAGTACCCCTATAAATCTGTGAAGGTTCATTGAGTTAATGCCTCTTTAAGTATGCACCAATAGTGGAGGGCAATTCAGAAATCTGATGATGTAATTTGGTTTTGCATCCATGAGAATAATTTACACAAATTGATAGCTAAGTAATGAAATGAATTCACTACTGCATTCAATGTTTTTTTTTTATTACTTTTACATTTTTTAATTTTTTAATTCATACAGTTTACATAGTAGGCGAAGGAACCAATTCTGATGAAAGAAGAAAATATACCAACCTACCTTCACGACACGAAAATTGAGTATTTTCTTAAGTTATTGAATTCACTCAATTTCTTAAAAGAAATTTCATTTTCTTAAGAGGATTACCGAACTCGAAAATTTTCCTATCAACAACATCAACTCACCGCGGGAAAGTTATGCAATTTAAGAAGGTTTATAATAAGTCATTTATGGTAATATAGAATTGGTATTATAAAATACCTACTTGCCTTTATAGTTATTGACATGCAGGACACTCAAACTTGCCTTAATAACCCTTAAACATGTTAATTATAGAAGGTTAAAATCATTAATACGGCTAAAATAGGATTCCTGCAATTGAAGAGCTATTTTAACCGTTCAATTTACTCTCTCTTTGGACTAAAAACATTTGTCATGTCCAATGGGAAGATTACATTGTTAGCTTTCTATATCCTACTATCCTCTTCTCTGCTCTCGTATACTCTCTAGAAGTAGAGCAAGCTTCCTCCAAAATGAAAAACAACTTTATGTCGTGACTTTTTTAGGCTCCTATTTCCTTTATATATTATGCAATTGACATAAAGTTCATTATGCTATTAAAAAAAATCGCTTCCATTCCATTTTGCCGCGGTGTAAATGAACCCTTAGTAACGTAATAACGGCTACGCACCTGTAGGCTGTAACACAGTGTTGGCAGACCCCCCATTAGGTGGACAGCCGACATAAAGTGATTAAGTGAGTCTCTGGAAATCACTTGCTTCAGGCAGCACAAGATCGTGTTGTTTTGCTTTTATTTCACGAGTTCTTATAATATGTCCAGCTGTGGACGCCCATAGTTAGAAACGACAATGACCTCAAATAAAATACACACCTAATTTTGACGAGATAACGTTTAATAAATTAATGAACACCAGCAACACACATGAAAAATAGTAACGTTCCGCGTAACGTTCCACCTGAGCCTGTGCGTGCAAGCGAGAGCGCGCAACAAGCGATAGAGAGGCACGATAAAACAAACGATAGAGAGGCCAATTACGACGTTATCACGTAAATCTATCGTCCGTAAACCGACTTTACAGACAACCAATTTTTTTGGAATGAATACAATATTTCAAACAATATGGCTAATGTAAATAGCTTTTCGTCTGAAACTTTCAGGCAGGGCTCCCATCCCATAAATATCTGTACCGTCTGTCTCGAGAAGATTTATTTGTTGAGAATAAGCTGCCAATGAAATCGTATTTTATTGTGTTACAGGTTCCACAGATGTGCCAACAGTTAAAGCGCGCATACACGTTCTAACTCCCAATACTGATTAACGCTTTTAAGACTAACGCTTCTTGTCGTGATTTTTACTTTTATCTCCAACCCCTTTAATCCAAGTCGTAGCCTCATTAGAGCTCTTAAAGTCATTCAGCATGCATTCTAGAATCAATCTGAGAGTCAACACGATCTATGGCTGAAGCTCACACCAGTTTGTGGAAGTAGAACAACAAAAATTACAGTGATGTCAAACAGTATAAACTTCACCAGATGGACTGACGATATCAACGCGTAACTGTAACGACCTTTGTCCAGTAAATTTCTATCGTCTGAGTTGGCGACGATGACAAGAAATTGTCATTACTATTATAGCAATACAAAACTAAATTAGATACTCGCCCATAAATCAGAGGAGTAAGTTACCTCTCTTTTCTGTGTACTCGCCTGATTAGTTTTCAAATATTTCATGCCAGGATTATCTCCATTTCAATCTTCGTCGCTAACGATGCTGCACTTGAAGACGTGATTGTGTCGTCTGTCATGTTATATTCATAATTATCTGCTATGTTGTCTGCTGTCGAGTTGGTACGTGTGTGGGTTGTTTGCCACACGTCGCTGGCTAGACAAAAGTAGTGAACGCTTGCGTGAACATCAAAGGGCCGCCGCTGTAAGCCGCCTTTATCGAGACGCAGCGGTGTGTGCGCAACTTTGATTCAGGTAACTTGAATGTGGAACTAGGGTTGCCAACTTGCCACTCCTCGAATATGATCAAACAACATCTCTACCCATTGACAGTCATCTTATAGTTTTTTCTCCTTTTTTTATTGTAGCTAGCAATCATGCCCGATGGAAAGCAATGATGAGGTAAATCTAGGTTGGAGCGCGCTTGCCAAGAAAATTCCTATTCACTCTTCTCTTTTTTTTTTCTTTTTTTTTTTTTTTTTTTTTTAAATAAATAATAGGTTTTTATTATATATTTACAATAAAACTTATCACTAGCTTATTCTAATTACTATACAAGTCTTGCCCGCGTGGAATGGTGGCAAGAATACTGGCTGCATTTCCGCGTTGAACAGCTAGGCTGATACGTTGCGCAAAAAATGAGCCAGCCCTTCTGTCACCAGTTGAGGTTATTAAACGCGGGGAAAGCTCTCGAATGAATTTTTTGGCACTATGACTCCATGGCCCCAGGGTCTCCACGGCAAACGGGACAAATATGTAACTCTCTAATAGAGAGGCATATTTGCGACGCTTACCTGCTTCAGCAGTTTCAGCTGCGGCTCCCGGCTTTGATTCTGTCTCCCTGATATGAATCGAAGCCAATGTGTCAACGCATGTTGCGTCCCACATCAGCGCCCGACCCCGTTCCCAGGGAACCAGCGTCAATCCATCAGGTCACTTGCCATCATCACGACTAATTCCTGCTGGCTCCAATAGGGCAGGAATATCAATGGTGGCAAGAGCTCTTTTTATAACATCATTGAGGGAACCATGCCGAAAAAGCCTACCGGCGCTCCTGTGGCAAGAGAGTCCGTGAATTCCAAACTTGTCTACCTCTTTTCCACACGGACATCTGTGCTCGTGGCACAGTGGTGCACCCAACCTGAGTCCTACAGCTACACGGAAAGTTTCATTTTCGAGAAGAGTGCCGAGATTCCTGGATGGCAGGGCGTGGAGCCAATAACCAGATTCTTTTTCAGACAAAGCTAAAAACCTTGCACGATCTCGAGCACTTGTAAGATTTTGTTCTAAGGTTGTGTGTGTCAGCCGAACCAACGGCATATCCCAAAGTTTTTGTGTAGTACGTTCCTCTGGGACGTGGGCATTGGGACACCTGACCTTCCAACTCTCTAAGGCCTCTGTGGCATAGGTCAATGAAACCGAATTGGAACCGAGAATTTGAGAACTGAGCTCACGTTTACTATGAACAGTGACACAGAGGACAGAAAAGCAGGAAGAGCAACACTGGAAATTTTTCTCACGCCGATGCCACCATATTTGACCGGTAAAGTAGCTTGGGTCCAGGAACGTTCATCAAAAGATAAATTTAGAATTTTTTCTAGCGCGATTTTCAAGCTGGCATCCATATTTTCGAGTAGTCCAGGAAATTTCCAAATTGGGCTTGCGCGCAGTATGTACATTAATTTAGGAACAAAAAGGCAAAATTTTAGAATCGAAAATGCTATGTGAGAATTTAGTGTGCCCAATTTGTTAACATTATCTGAAAATAGTTTAATTTTTACTATCCAAGAGTGGTTGTATGGCTTCGCTAAAAAGTGGAGCACCTAGGAGGCAAAGTGCATGCTTATGTACTATTTTAATGTCAGGGGTAATTTCATTAAATAGTTGGGAGGCCAAAAATATCTGTTCTTGTGACAGTTTTTCCGTAAAAAATAGTTCGCATTTAGAAAAATTTAGTTCCAAACCAATTTCGCCAAATTTTTGCTTAATCTGTTTAAGATCTTCTAGGACATCATCCACGTTACCTCCAATGGTTCCATCATCAAGATACCATATATTAAACTTAGATTTTAAATTTGATATATGTTTATGTATCCCTAAACTGAAAAGGGCTGGACCTAAAGGATCCCCCTGCTGGACACCAACACTGGACTTAATGTCACTATCACCAAAAAATAATTTTGAAGGAGAACTATAACATTGCCAAACGTAAGGATAAATTTCTGGTAGTTGGGTTGAAACTTCGGCCAGTAGAGTTGCCCTATCCATTGAATTAAAAGCATTCTTTACATCTACTTTCAGCAGTACTTCAACCTCGTCATCCGATAAGAATGTACGAGCAGAATGCACCGCTGCCTCACAGCCGCCTTTACTGCCGAAACCAA
Source organism: Coenonympha arcania (assembly GCA_036785405.1). Taxonomy (NCBI): domain Eukaryota; kingdom Metazoa; phylum Arthropoda; class Insecta; order Lepidoptera; family Nymphalidae; genus Coenonympha; species Coenonympha arcania. The sequence goes on along the minus strand of CM072066.1, from coordinate 16,394,430 downwards.
CTTGAATAGGTTGGAACTTTTCCTTTAGGGCAGATACTATGTGTCTACAAGCTAATTTTGATGCCAAACGACGAAAGGTACAACCAACTGCGATGGGGCGAATGCCACCATCTTTTTTATTAAAAGCACAAAGTCTGGCACCATAAAGGAATGGCAAAAAGGATGAATTTACCTCGCCAGATAACATGAGATTACAAAGTCTGGTAATGTCACTCAAAAGCGCCCTGCCGGCGTCGCCAGCAGTAACGCTCACAAGATCCTTAAGATGTTGCGGGGTTATGCCGTCCATGCCACCGGCAGAGCCACTAGAAAATGACATTATCGCAGCGTAAGTCTCTTCATCCTTTATCTGAAAACAAGTAATATTGGAAGGTGGATCCGGAAGCGAAGAGCTGGAATTAGGTAAAGGGTGCTTTTCTCGCAAGGCCTCTAGCGTTACGTCATTGAAAGGAGCGAGGGTATCATTAGAAAACAAGATGCGGGCGGCGTTTTTAAGATCCCCATCCATCACCGTATTTTCCACAATCTTTTTTAAATTAAAATTTTTAGGTCTAGTTGGATAATCTGGAATTTGGAAAGCGCGATTTGCCGAACAATTACGTTTTAATTTTGAACATAACGACCCGCTTTCTGCTTTGTTGACATTGAAATGTTTATATGCAAAAAGAAAGAGGTTTTGCCAAGCCAAAAGTGAGTTTGAATGAACATTTTGGATGGCGTGTGATAAGGATCTAGCTAATGATATCCGCGCTCCACGCGGAATGCGTTTTAATATCGGAATAGTCTCATTATACTTTTGTAAAAGAATTTTTAATGGAACCTGGTTATCCGTTTGTGTTTGATCGCACCCAAAATTTGGGCAAGTGAGAGGCCGTGTTGGCGGACCGTGACATCGTGCGATGTGGATATTTAGGCCTCTACGACCTTTGTATCTCCTGCCATCACTGCAGTGTGAGCATGATAAGAACTCGGGTTGAGAAGCACTGGGGTTCATACTTCACAATACACAAGCACTTAAACACTACGCGCATAGCGTCTTTATGCGAGCACGAAGCGCTGGTGGCGGCTGCTGGATGGCCTGCAGAGCAGGCCGCTGGCGCAGTGGCCCCTGGCAGCCGCGACACCGCGTAGCAGCGCCTCGCGATCTGAAACAAAACGCACCGGTTAATATCGCATTTCAGGGCTAAAACCAATAGTGCTATGATTACCGGCGATGTTTTGGATGTACGTACTTTATTCACCCTGCTGGTGTCATAATATTTCATTCATTGCCTCCACCTTTTGCCTCTTGCCACACCTTGTGCCTCCTTCACCTTTCTACCATAGAACCGCGAGACGTCGAGAGAATCCTTATGTGGTTGATGTCCAGCGTACTCGGACGAAACGCTTTTCTTCTACGTTTCTCATACGAACCGCTAAGGTGTGGAACACCCTTCCAGCTTCCGTGTTCCCAGCCAAATACAATCTGGGTGCCTTCAAGAGAAGAGTGAATAGGCATTTTCTAGCCAAGCGCGCTCCAACCTAGACCTCATCATTTCTGTTCATCAGACTTGATTGTAGTCAAACGCAAGCCTATCAATTATAAAAAAAAAACTCATCCTCGTTCTCTCGCAAACAAGTACAAGGGTATTAGGGGTGCCACCGTCACGTCTCTAGTCTCTTCCAATTTGGTGTTATTAAAAGAGCCGCTTGAATAGAACGCCCGTCGCTTTGCGCGTTACGCCTCCATGCCTTGATTGCTTCGCGTAAATCAAGGCTTGGGGTGAATTGCGTACTCTTATACGTTACATTTATTGAACGTAGCGTATTTTTGTGTAAGTAAGTACCTATATTAAAAATTCAGCGAATCTCTACTCCAGGAATGCCGTGATAGCGCTGTGGTGAAGAATTCGGTCGCATGTTCGGGGGAACGCAGTTCGAGTGCCGGGGAATGAAAATTTCGGTGTAAAGGCAATATTTCCATTGTAAAATCGGAGAATTTCCTTTCAAACCTATTTAAAGATGTGAAAAAGTCCTATATATTATCATTTTTACACACTGCGGATCTAACTAAGAAGATAATTTCTAGTTTTGTATATTTATTTTTAAAATGTAAACTGTATTTTATTGAATATATTAAAAAATCATGAGTTTTAATGAGATTTACAAAATCCGACCGCAATCCTGAGAAGAGTCCAAAAATCTTGAAATTAGAAAGACTAAGGTTAGGTAAAAAATACTAGGCCAGAAGAGCTAGTAGGCTACGCTGTGGCTACGCTAAAAATATTCTAGAATATTTTTGGGCTATGCAATATAGCTGTGAATTCGATATCGTTTTACGTTTTTGGTTATTCCCTGCATATTTGAAAACCGAACAACTTTTACTAACTCCCAAAATATTTTATTTACTCCATCCAATATTCCCGAAAAAACTGCGCGGTCGATAAATACCAATTTTCCATGACGCAATTATTATCCAATCGAGGCATATTGCGTGTCGAGACCCGTGAGGTCGCAGGGGAAATCAGCACCTGTAGCCCGCACTAGGTTACAGCTGACCTGGGCTTTAAATCACTTTGAGCTCCGGTCCAATAACTGAGACGCAGCAATAACTTAAAAAGCATGTTGTTTTTAGCTTGCGTACAGAATTTAGCGCTTTAAAATAAAGCTATTACTTCCATTATTTAGTTTGACATTCGAAGGAAAAAGACAAAACAGAGAATAGCTATTCCACCGCTATAGCACATTTAGGAATAAGGGGGTGAGTAAATATTATACTTTAAATATTATACAGTTGTCTGCGCAGAAGTCACGTGATCAATCGGATTTGTCACTCCCGTACATATTTTTTAAATTTCATTTCTCTTCATCTGTAAGTAAGGCATACGAAAGTTTTGAGGAAGTGTGATGAAAGATACGGAAGAAGTGGCAGTTTTAAGGTTAGCAGAAGTTCGACTTCGACAAATTATATTATAATAAGAAGTCATTATCAGAATAATTAATATTGAGTCTACGCTCTTTATGAACCAACGGACTTTCTTTAATTTCCATTGGGCACAAGTCTCCTAATCACTGTTGAGTGTTCAATTTTTATGGTTGGCAAGTAGACGATGAATGATTAGTTCAGAATAAAGGTACTTACTACTTACATTGGAGTCTAGTGATTATGTCTGTAAAATTGCAGGTTTTATTAACGCTAACCTGCGCTTACGCACTCGGCACAAGCAATAACAGGACCCCGTACATTTGTGCTTAAAATAGCTCAATTCGTTACTAATGAAAACTTTGCACTATAAAAGGAAAATTTCAAGTAAATCATTGTGTTAATTTGCACTATTCAGTCATATTATCAGCTGCTAAAACTAGATCCTATAAGTGTCTGTCTAATGCACTTGTATGATAAGTATAGATATCTGTTACGGAAGGTTTCGATAAGAATCTGTTGTCTATCTACTACATATTAACTATGTTGTTAATCGAGTAATTTTGGTTTCCAAGTCAGGCAAAAATAAAGTTCAAACGTTGATAGCCTATAGCGACCGATTCGCCTGCCTAGTCTTTAGTCACCTTTAGCTTTTCACATAAGTATGTGAATTGTAGGCAATTAAATGTTTTTTTTATACAAAGTAATGTTGAGATAAGCAAGACTGATTTTAAATGACAGTAAGATTTGAATTCATGTCAGATCCAGTGCAGTGTAACGTCATACGACGCACTGCACTGCGCTCTTCACCTTGCGATACCGGTTCTTAGGTCTCATTTTGCCTAATAATCACGTCGGCAGTGCCCAAACAGAAGCACGGGATATATTACTGCGTCGCTGTAAAGTATTGCATTGTAAAGTGCATTGGCGTAGTTCCTACCTAAATTAAATCAAATCAAACATTTATTTGCATAAAACATAGTAAGTAAACATAAAAATAGTAAAATAAAATAATCAAACAAGAACAAGTCGCCATACATTCATTTTGTCATATTTTGTATTACATGATTATACATTAGAGTCAGCATGTCAATCTGTTGTATGTTGTATATAACGAAATCCGCAAAAAGAGTCCTAGGATAAAAGGCTATGTTAGTAACATACATATTCGGTGGTATATAACTATAATTATGGGGGTTTTAAAGAACCCGCAACTTAATCTTCACGTTTCATATTTTTATTTCGAAGACACAAACTGACATTAAGTATTAAATTATTCTTATTTCAAAGATCATTCCAAAGGACACATTGTAGGATTGTAAGTCAGCTCAAATCACCACAGATGTTTTAATTGTCTCTCTACTATTTCATAATTCACTCTATTTATATAACTAAGGTTGGATAGTAGAATTTTCCATCTGCCACAGGTAAATGCTTATCATTCCCACTCTTATAACACAATCTAATCTTTATTTTGTATTTGAACTACAACTCTCTTGTTTGCCATATTTGGACCTAAACTATTTGTGTAAACTGACTCCCAAGACACGAGTTTCTGCCTAGTTTGGGAGTCAGGGAGTGTTCGAATGTAACATTTTGTTTCGTGTGTCCAATAAATTTGTTTCATTGTTTCAATTACTCAATATTATTAGTGGATGCGAGATGAAGCGGTGCACATTTGTTATTATCATAATAGGATCAAGCGTAAGTCGATGGTTTATCGGAGTTGGAGTAATTGGTTTGGCAAAGTTCGCCCTCCGGGACATGCAGTTCCGTGGAGTAATTAACTCCATACATTGTTTGTACCGCAATTCGGGGGAACTTTCCTAGTTGGGACTTTTTGCAGTAATTGACTTTGATAGTCGTGAGCAAGAAACATGCAGTAAAACGATAATACTAGTATCTAGTCACTAGTGCTAGCATGGGTCGTATGGGTATAATTTATATTACTATTGCAACTACATAGTGATTGTAACAGATGTTAGATACTAGCTGACCCGGCAAACGTTGTTTTGCCACATAAAGGATGATGTATATCCCGTACCAAGCTGATTCAAAACCAAACTTAATTTTTTATAGACGGTCTCCACATTTACAATTCTCCTACAATTTTTTTTTTTTTAATTACATGACATTCTGATCCCAAAGTTATAGGCACAAGTTGTACTTCTCATTTGTATGACAGGAAAAGAATGTTACTTTTGTACGCAAAATTAAATTCCGGATATAAAAATAAGCCATTTTATTACAAAGTTATAATTACACTGCTTTTCACTTAGATTGCGAGATCGAGTTTCAATTCTGAGTCGGGGCATATTATTTAGATTGAGTATAATATTTCTTTTTGACACTATTTTTAACTTTATTTTAAGGCAAAGGCGCATATCATAATGGTGCTTCTCCACCTGAGAAGCTACACAGCTACATGTAAAACGCTCTGATATGTGGATATAATCCTCTGTGTGTTGCTGTACGGTGATAGGCATGTGCAACATGGCCAAAATTCGGAAAATGGCTACATATTATATAATATTATTAATATATAATTTTTGCAGTATTTTGATTGCATTGCCGGGCGTGGCGCGCTGCCAGGCCGGCAGTGATGAATATGCAGATCAAACTATGCCGCACTGGCGCTGCTATCAAGCTCAACTTTTTAATTGTTTATTTTAATTAGTTCGAATCATGGGCCCGACCAGTTCTAGCGTCGTTGTGTTACGTAAAATTGTTATAAAGCTATAGAATTTTTTACCGTTAGCTTTCTAAACTTCCTCTCCAAATCTAATAATTAAAATCACACTTATCTGGTCACGCAAAACAAGCTTATTAGAGTGGGTCCTGAATTCAATTCCTGCCCCTTGATTCTGCAAAAATACTTATAGCAGCGACCAGCTAATTAACATCTATGCGCTGATTTCAGTTATGCAGCCAAGTCGACAATTGATTGCTGATGGCTACCGTCAATGGTTATGGTTATCATCATTGGCTATGGTTATCGTCAATGGTTGGTCGATGTATTCTATGTTTTCGAGAATCACACCCTAGGATGCAGAAAATATTGTGATACATGGGGTTGACAACAAACATTAATATCCTGTACCTACAGTCCAGACTAAGGTCCTGAATTAAATATCTAGATCGGTACAGCAAATATTGTGAGAAATGCAGGATAGAAATTAAACGATCGTATTTAGACTATTGTAATATCAATAACAAGAGGTATCTAACACAGCTATAACATTAATATAATGAAAAACTAAGTTAAAAATTATGTTTTTTATTTTTTATTACAGGCTAGGCGTACAGGCGACGGCCGGTGGAGCAGAAAATTCCTGGAGTGAAGACTGCGAACAAGCGGGCGTAGTATGAGGCGCCCTCCAGGCTCCAGCCCATTGGACCGAAGACATAAAGCGGGTGGCGGGAAGAAGCTGAGTGAGGAAGGCTGAAGGCAGGGTGTGGTGGCTCGCTTGGGAAGGCCTAAGGCTAACAGTGGACGTCCGCAGGCTGATGTGATGAAGATGATGATTACAGGTTACAGGCGATTCCACAACTCTTGTTTCTTTCGTCTCAGCAAAGGTTTTCTTTTTTTCGCGCTGTAATCCCACCAAAGCCTGCAAATTTTATATTCAGTCATTCATTATAGTGTTCACAGTAATATAATCTTCAAAGTTGTGTAGCCCATCGTATCGCAGTAGGCCAGCGTGGTAGGTTATAGTCAAACCCAGCTCCTTCTGAGAAAAGACCCGTGCCCAGAAGTGGGATAGTCCAGTAGTGGGACATACCTAAAAAGGGGTTGAGACTATATGACTATTTATGTATAATGCAGTCTGTGTAATAAAACTCTTCCAAATCGTCAACACAAAATAGTGCTAGATCTAGCACCGAAAGTGAGTTGGTAACACTGCTTCTGTCTGGCCTGGTCAACTTAATTTTAGACAACCACAATTATTATTACTTCAAAGGACAAGCAATACCTTTCAATGATCATGACCACGGTCGCCAGGACAAATCCAGCTGCCAGCACGATGAACGCCGGAGCAGCACCCCCCAGAGCCAGCGCTCTCGGGGAACTGCCCTCGCACCTAACCTCATGACTCCAGGTCCTTTTGTGGATGCAGTCCATCACTCCCCTTTCCAGAAGACGAGCTTGACTGCGAATGGATCAAATTTGAAATCACTGGAATATGAATGCATGAGACTTCCATACTTTCACATACCAGTTCCATTATGTATACTCACAAAACGAAAAGCTTCGTCACCTTGGTGTCGATTTTCGCTTGCACTAGTACTGCAAGAGTCCATTATGTCACCATACCAGTGCAATCGATCAGTGCAACCGAATCACTTTGAAAATCGAAGAACCCTTTCATTCTGTGACAGGAGGATCACCACACGTAGGTTCGTGTAGGTTCGGTAGGTGTTAGTGCTGTTAGTAGCAGCCGTGATTGGCCTGTGTCATCCCACAGAGCAAGGAATAACTTTAAATTGACTTGTCATCCAACCAAACAGACCTTAGCAAAGTATGTACACCACATACACTTTTTAATGGGAAATATTTACGTGGAAGTCATACAGCTTTGTATCCATATTTCAATGATTAAGTAGAGGAAAAGGCTTATTATTAAAGGTATACACTCAAATATTATTGCGTTAAGAAAAACATAATAACATGTGTGACTGCTTATATGTATAAACCGACAAACGACTTTGTCCTAATAAGATAAGTTAGCTGTTACACTATGTCAACTAATTCTTCCTCCTCTAGATGCAAGAGAATGGAATTTAAGAGGATAGAAAAATACCTCCAACTAAAGAACTCTCGGTAGGGGCTATTCTTCTGGACAGACGAGTAGAGTTGAACGCGCTGCATGGATTGCAAGGAGTCCAGGTCACACAGCTCCCTCTGGTTGAAGGTACGGGATATCCTCTCGTTTGCAGCGTTCGTCTCTGCGTGGTAAGCGTACCCTGGAAAACCCGTTTTTATATATTTTTTCAATTTTTTACTTTTACTTGACAACAATCTGACTCGATCCCTACAAGTTTTCACTTGACTTAATTTTATCAGATAAGTGATGATGTAGCCGAAGACCTAAACGCAAGCAAACGGGCAGGCTGGTTTTGCAGCACCAGGCGAATTGCAAATGAGTTTCCGCCTTTTAAGGAGTTGTATTATCCGCTTTTTGATAAACCCAATGTTAAAGTTTTGAGGGAAAACGGCTGGTTCCGTAATTTGCACGTGCGTGGAAAGAAGAATTTGGAAAACTGGGTGAGCGAGGATTGGTCTCAGCCATCCAGGTCGTAGGGATGGAACGTATTTCTGCGCCGAAGTGTATGCTTACAGAAAGTGGAAAGTGGAATCTATTCAAACAGCTCCTCAGAGCACTCCCCAGTGATGAACAATCGATCGAACACACGTTACGGATGGGTTACGTAAATGAGCTGATAATGCTAATTTGCTAAAGGCACTTAGCCTTACTTTCTTTTAAGTGCCTATTACCGGCCGGCAGAACTTCCCTGGAAATGAAAAATGTTGACCAAAGCCCAATACGCTGAATAAGTGCTAGTGTAAAATTCAGGTATCTTTAAGAATGTTATGAACATTTTTCAGTTTTCCTTACGATTTTTCCCTTTCCCTGACTTATTCATTGCCAAGAGTCAAAAGCGCTAAATTGACGAATCTTGATAAAGTGTGTCGATACAATTACCTCCTCTTCTGACCAATTCGATGCCTTCGTTCATAGGCGTAACTACAGATTTTCCTTTCTTCATGATATTCTTCATTTTCCTCTTCAATGCGTCCTCTGCCTTTGCTTTCTTCTTATTGTAATAGTAATCTGGTAGCTGGAAGAAGTGAGAGATAACATTAGGGAACATCTCTCTTTCTGGAGTCTTTCGGTCTTAGGGGCATCTATACTTTTACAATGCAATATCATAAGCTGCACTACACCTGCTCTAATCATCCCGAGACATCAGTTCTTAGGTCTTATTTTACTCAGTTATCACGTAGGCGTACAGCTATACTTCAAAAAGGCACTAGTGCCTTCAACAGTCAACACGTAGTGATTATTGATTCACGGTAAAATAGCTGATACTGCGTTAGTACCTACCCGAACTCCGCAAGAGCAGCCGGTAAATTATGTACTGTCAACAAAAAATTGTTACTTCCAAATCATAAAGAATGTCGCTCAACCTGCAACCAAGAGTAAGTATAGCCAACGTCTTCAAACAAAGGCTGAAGGGGGCTGTCGATGAGTTCCCACAGCGAGTTGATGGAGGGCGGGGGCCCGTTCAGCAGCCAGCTCACCACGCTGCTGGTGTAGTAGTTGTAGATCATCAGGCACGACAGACCAGTCACCAGGATAGTCGTTTTCCTGGCTACATGGAAATTACAAGTAAATAATAACGCTTAGGGTGCAACGCATTCAACAAAATCTTAAGGGTAGTTTGGTTTTACCCAGGTAATCGGGCTACTGTAAGAATTCTTTTGACTGACTGACGAGAAATTCTTGGTGGTGGTGGCTCAAAATGCTATAAACTAATGAACCGATAAATGGCTTATCAGAATTATTAGGTCATCCTGCTTCACACCTTCGAGTTTAATTTATAAACACTTTACTTCCGCGGAAACCATTACTGTTTTCGAGATGAAACCTAGCCTTTAAATAAGTTAATCGAGGGCATAAGTAATCTTCTATTCGAAATTTAGCTGATTCAGTTCAATAGTGGTGGTTTGAAAAAGTTTTAAGTGGAAAAATACAAAATTTTGAAGTACGAGTACCCACCTCCCGAAATCCGTCGCATATCTTCATTGTCTTCAAAAACTAAAACAAAATTAACAAGAATAACATTTATCATTAACAAAATTGGTAATGACGTGCATAATTATGAAGATCCATTAGTATAATATAAGGTATTACGTATATCTAATATACTTACATTGCTGACATATTAATGCCAGGACGGAGAAGAAAGAATAGTACCAAGCGTTCACATTAATGGGACGGTCCTCCCCCACCGCAGACAGCACCAAGACGACGCAACAAAGAGCGCATATCCCCACCACACACCACCAGGTGCCTGGTGACAACGGACGTAGGAACTGGTTCTCAAATTTTCCGACGCCTTGAGAAGGGATGCGGTAGTAGAACCGTGTCCTGACAAACAGTTCAATTCAGTAACGTTTCCGGTAAAGTAAGACCAAATGCATCTCCGGAATTTTAAAGTAGCAACATGAGGCAACATCTTCACCACACACCACTAGATTCCTAATAACAACGGACGTAGGATCTAGTTCTCAAAATATCCAACGCCTTTAGATGAGATATGTTAGTAGAATCTTGTCTTAAAAACGTAGTCCAATATTTGGGCATTGCGAGACACTACTACGTTTCTGATGACAAAAAGGGGTATAAACTTTTTTCTTGAGAAGGTATGTTGCTACTCTGTATCTATTATTGTGTCTGGTGTATGCAAATCCTAAAAAAAGAGCTAACCCTCGCCACGTACCACAAGAAGAAGAAAAAACATGCTCCTGGCGAAAATGGACGTAGAACAGTTTCTACAAATTTTTTCATGCCAGTTTAGATTATTCAGACTCTAAATTCTAAACACTATCAAGGAGTGGATCGATAATAAGAACTTACTCAATACAGGAGATCGGTGGTGCAACTACATCGTATTTATCAAAATGATCAGGAAGAAAACGCAAAATAGGGGTCACGTCCGTTTCTTGATAGTAGAGAAAATTGGTCACTGCCTGAAAATTAATGGAAGATCAGTAAGGTCTTTCACTTCGAAGAATTTCTTAGGGTTCTGTACAGAAAACGTGCCAATAGGATACTATTACTTAGCCTTCACTGTCCGTCCTGCCATCTTTCGATCAGCGCCTTGTATCTCATGAGCAGATAGTTCATCTGATGATCTGTTTAAATTATACGTATAATAGGCGGTTTATAAAATGTAATGATAATATGTCACCTTATGTCCCTTCACATAATCTCCGACCCATCTATCAACAGCGGTGTAATTGTACCTGAAAGTTAATTAGGTTCCTTGTCTTTGTTTTTGGTGAATTGCACCTAAGCGGCAACTCGCGAGTTGTTGCCTAAATTGTGAGGAAAACTGCATGCCGATGAGTTGTTCATACTGTTCTCTAGTATGTGGAGGCTGCCAACCCGCTCTTGGGCAGCATGGTGGGTAACGGTAAAACCCTTCTTATTCTGACCCGAGCCCAGTAACAGGCCCCCAAAAGAGGTTAAAAGTGGAAGAAAATTAAAATAAAATAAAATAATAATTAAAACTATCAGGCATGCAGGTTTCATAAGGATGTTTTCCTTGTCCATTAAATCAGCTCATCGATAGTGATGTATAGTCTCGCATCCCGAAGTCATCATCTTCTGAGGATGTCCCGGTGTCGGGACTAAACATGTGACGAGTGTTGTAGGAGTTGTGTGTGACTGTGGTGCTGCATTGCTTGCTTGGAAACTTGCCTACATGCTTGAATGGGAGTGCAGTCGGTACTTGGTTTGTTACTGCATCAGATGAATGGCGTAGCGGTAGTGAACGCCGGAGGTCGTGGGTTCGATTCCCAGTACTGGTAATAATTTGTGTGATGAGTATGAATGTTTTCCAGTGTTTGCGTGGTTTTCGATATATTATATTTATGTTTATTAATATGTATATGTATCAGTTATCTAGTACCCATAACACAAGCTATCGCTTACTTTGGGGCTACATTGCGATGTGTATATGTCCTATAAAAAAAGATTCCTCTCAGATAGCGGATTGTAGCAAAACAATTTAATGTTTCTTATAAATAAAAAACCGGCCAAGTGCGAGTCGGACTCGCGCACCGAGGGTTCCGTACTCAAGAAGTACTGAAGCAAAACAATCAGGCAAAAACCAATATGTTTATTTGACGACGAGTACTTAGAAGATCTTGCGTTAATGAACCTTTGTTAATGAACCGCAAAACTAACTTTGTTTGTAGAGGCTTATTGTTAATATAAAAAAAACTATGCTAGTTAGAGCATTGGCTATAGTTTTCCTGTAAAATATACGTAAATTCCTATTGACCATAATTATTTGAGATTTTTCGATTGATAAACTCCGGAGATAAGGGGGGGGGAACGGTATTTTTTTAGACATTTTCCCCGATAAATCAAAAACTATCATGACTAAAAATAATTAAAAATCGATTTTAGAATGTACAAAGTAAACCCTTTCATATGATACCCCACACAGTACAGTTATCTCACTTTTAAATTTCAACCCTCCGATTTTCCCCCCTTTTTAAGTAAGTTTTTTTATTCCAGTGTCATTGGGCCACTAATATACACAACTATTCCAAATTTCATATCGATAGCTCCGGTAGTTACTGAAATAATCGAGTGTGACGGACAGACAGACAGACGGACAGACGGACAGACGGACAGACAGACGGAGAAAGTCGCACCATAAGGGTTCCATTTTACCATTTTGGTACGGAACCCTAAAAATTGATAAATAAAGTGTGTGTAATACTACTCGTATACTGAGAAGTCATGTGTGATTTGTAGTAAATTTTTAGTAAACTAAGTATTTACTCATAATTACCTAAAATTATGTAATCCAGTGATTTCATTCATAATTATGGCGCTCGTACGGGTTATAATGGCCACCCTGGGGTCAGGGACCTCACCTAGAATCATCTGGGGGTCGAACAAGGGTGGGGCAGGGGTCATCTGCGAAATTAAGTCATTCAAATTTTTGGCAAAAAATCTCTTCGAATCTATTTTTTTTTAGTCCTTCTTGATGCCAAAACTTCTATCAATCTTCGATTAACTTCTACCATTTGTAACCTAGAGTTTGTGAAAACCTTTTACCTATTACTTAGCTGATAATAATTAGATGTAAAACTGGCCAGTAAGAATTAGATGTAAGTTTTCCTTTGAAAAAGAATTAAACTAGAGTTGGTTATAAATTATAATGAAAATGAACTACATTTTGTTTTCACAAAAGCCTGCCCAACTTGCAGGGTCTTACGAAAAGTCAAAACTCTATCGCTGTTAGGAAAGTTTGCACCGAGAAGAACTAGCAAAAATTCGGTGTTCACTCTTTTCGACTACATTACATTTAAATAACATAGAACATAATTATCTTTTTGATTAGTGTTTTACACACTTAGGAAATAATTCCTATAAATTTAAATACGAATTTTGATTCGTATTTAAATTTATAGGAATTATTTATAGGAATTATTTTTCCAATTTTTTTTTTGAAACTGTTACGTTTCACAAATAGATGGCGCTAGTCCTGCCTGAGGACCTGATAATACGAATCGAAAATTTCACCGCATATGGCTCGTATAGCTCAGCGGTCAGAGCACCCAGCCGCGAAAGCTGGAGGACGCGGGTTCAAATCCCGCTACGAGTGAAAAATTTTGATTCGTATTTAAATTTATAGGAACATAGAATATTATAATATAATTTATCTGGTGACTAGGCAGTCACGCATTTGCTTTCAAGAATCTTTGTGACTTAGAAGTTTCGGATCACGTGATATCATCGCGATATCGCGTGATCCAAGCTGCTAACGTTATATTATGGTCGAGCACACAATATTGTGCTATCGTCTCTTACTGTCTATACTAGATAGATGTATAAACTGTTTTAAGTGGTTTGAAGTAGAGGATGTGATAAATTTTCAAGTTAAGAAAATGAATTTAAAACATTATATTTTAGTGTGTAAAATACTTAGTTTCATGACATGAAATACAAAATGACACGAAATACTTATGATGTTTTATGAATAAATGTGGTAAAAATTAAAATTATTAAAAACAAAAACAATAGGTTAAAAAGCTTTGAACACTTACTACTACAGCCGTCCTGAAAACCATTTCTCTAAAATCCCATCGTCTGTAATATTTAAACTCCTTGTTAATGTTCACACCTAAGTAAAAATAAGTGGTTATGTTACTATGTACTATAATTTTAATTAGGAACTTACGAACTAAAAGTTAACAAAGCCAATCAAAGAAGAATTTACAAAAAATATTGTTTTCAATATTTACGTTTAAAAATCCTGTAATATATTCCTGGTTTACTTGTGCGTTTTCCGTATATCAATCAGTCAGGCTACAAAATCTCTAAAGTACACACACAAGTCTGAAAACATTACTATTATATTTTACAAACTTTTATTTAGTTTCACCTCTGCGTGCTTGTCTGTAATCAAATCTTGCATGTAAAATTTGACCCATTTCCCGATTACCGATTATTTATTGATCTAAAATTTTGCATGGATTTGTAAATTTGATTGATGCATGTATAAATTTGATGACCATGCAAAATTATCTTAACAAGGAGTTGATCTGACGCTGCAAACCAGGGGGCCTACCACCAACGCTTAAAGTAATATGTTTTCACATTTTCATACAATGTCAGTATGAAAATTTTAAGCGTTGGTGGTAAGCCCCCTGATAGTAGCTATAGGAACTCGGTAGTTAAACGACACAACCCTATCGAGTTTGGACGCGGTAGATCCGTCTTGATGAGTATATTGGTGTTAAACGGTAACTAGGGCCCGGTATTGAATCCGAATAAAACGTATAAAAGCTTGTTTTTAAATTTTTTTAATGATTGCTTGTTCTTCAAAGAGTTTAAAAGTAGAGTATTTCCGCCCTTTAAAAAAATTGGTTGCCTGTAAAGTCGGTTTACGGACGATAGATTTACGTGATAACGTCATAATCTCTATCTCTCTATTGCTCGTGCCTCTCTATCGCTTGTTGCGCGCTCTCGCTTGCACGCACAGGCTCAGGCGGAACGTTACGCGGAACGTTACTATTTTTTATGTGAGTTGCTGGTGTTCATCAATTTATTAAACGTTATCACGTCAAAAACAACTTTCGGTTTATTTTGGTTCCAGTGATGTTGGGCCACTTTCTTGCAGAAGCTTTATGAGCTATGAAAAAAGTCGCCTGTGATGAACAGACGGACGGAGAAAGTTGCAATAAAACATCCAACCCTTTTGTTGCGACCATTTTGGTACGGCACCCAAAGTTACCTTTATCAATACGCCAGTCTCCAGTTCTTTCAACGACGAATGTGCCGTTGCGAGTTTTTCCAAAATTGTAGACCTCGTACAGTTCAAACGACGAATCATCTGAAATAAATATGCTACTTATGTATTTATTTTTGGAAACAAAATCCCAGTATACACGTCAGGATTTTTCTTTAACGATTAATTAACTAATGTCCCTTACAGTGGCAACCAAGATGTTGTAGTTCTTTAGTTTGATCAGTTATGATATAATTTACCCAATTTAACGATAATTCTCATACATTTCTTGAATTAAGTTCCTTTGGCGATCTTCACAGTTTTAATAAGAAATGAATGAACTCTCAGGTATACAGGTTTCCTCGTGATTTTTGCTTTCAATCAATCTATTTATCATTTCCTTCATGATCCGGATATTTGAGGTGTACCTACATTATTACAACGCAAGTATTTAAAATCTTCCTAAAATCAATTGGAATCGTGCAGTATTGGGAATTTTTCAATATTACTTACACTAGTTTAATCGGCAAAGTATATAAATAACCTTTTATTAATACCAATAGACTGATAATAAAAAATATCACTCACCTATTTTTACAGATAACGTGATATCTGCGTCAACACTTAAGTTCAGTTTATCTATAACCTTTATGGTTTCGAGTTCATTATCGTTTATGAATTCTATATCATTATTAAAATTTCCATCGAAATGTGTTCCATTTAAGCGAGTAGAAAAATTTTGTATTACATCTCTTTCTCCAATTAAAAGCCATTTACGTTTTGAATCGAAGAACGCGTTTTTAGAAGCCTGAAAGATATTATAATGCATCTTAGAAGTTGCTTTAAGCTTTAAATTCTGACGCAGTAAATACTGTTAAAAGTATGTGAGTGTGCGGCATTTAAATTTTATTTACATGTGATCTTTTCGTGACTCTACTATAGATAAATGAGTTCTTACAAATACGTTCAAGAAACCTTGGAAAAATTGGTTAATATAACTGCATACATGAAACTACACTCAGCTACGTTTTTCAGTATAAATTGTGGTGGTCTGGGTCTTTCAATAGTTTATTCATTCTTTCATGAGCATACCACTTAACATTAGGTGGACGTGTTTCAGCTAAAATCTGATAGAGTAAGGAACGCGGAGAATCTTCTCAGGTTTAGCGCAGAGTAACTAAAACAGTTTACTTACGTAATGCATAATTCTCTCAAAATCTGGACACTTTGTATTAATTAAAACCCCGATAGATGGTGCGGTTTGTTTCAAACAAAGATCGAGGTATTTCGTGTTTGCTGCCTTATTATCGATGTGATGACTTGAAACGGCTATATTTTGGATTGATGCGTATTTTGCGAAGTTATGATAATGCACTGTAAAAATATGCTTTGAGTCCTTGATGAACCTGATTATATTATGAATAGAACAAGACAAATCTCTTCTTTTTTAGGTTGAAATTGGTTTCAAGAACATACACAAGTACATTTCTATACAAGTGCAGAAACTATGTAGTTTCTTCATAGTCCCGGTTTATAGACCCAAGCTGGGGGCGGGTGAACGACGTTTTTAATATATTTGCGAAAAAATATTAATATATTGACGAATCGAAGAAACCGTTGAAAATAAATTAATTTCCAATGTAATTAATCATGTTTTACTAGAATTTATGCTGTAAATTCTTATTTCATATTAAAAAAAAAACTATTGTAATTTTGATTAGAAACCGACTGCATGCTGATTGTGGGTGTTAAATGCAGAAGGAAAAATAATAGCACCATTACGGAAAATAAAAACTTTCTGAATAAAAATATATCAAAAGGTACAATAGGTATAGACTACTACGTGAGGGTATTTTTTATGGTTTTGACCAGTGATAACTATAACAGAAAAACTCTTACATCTATCTGTTCCACACGTCAAAAGACACACGAAAGACAACCGTCTTCCCTTAAAGTACTCAATGGAGAAATGAATCCAATCCCCAAATATTACAGGCGCTATTATTAGCAGGATAAGTGCTAATAATCGTAAATTGAATAGCATCTTTGTTTGTCATGACCACCACGCCAGGTGTCTGATGGAGATATCAAGTGGGTATTAAAAAGGTACGGCTTATATAGCCGACCATAATAAGCTATCAAATAATAAAACCGTCGTTTACTGTCATTTGCTTTGGGTTTCTCTTACATAATCCTTAATTAACTTTTGTGTGATGTTTCTTCATATTATTTTCAGTTGTTGCTGTATGTTGTATGGAAAATTAAATAAACTGTCAGATATGGGGGCACGGTTGTACCTCCGCCAAGACGAGCCAAAAACTAAAAGGATTAAGTTTAATATTTTTTATTATCACAACTTTAATAATATGGATAAATTGGATCTGATTCATCTTATTATATTAATTTAGTCAGTCCATTTACAGTAATGTATATTATAGCTTTATACCTAATGCAATACGACTGTTTCATAATAGTATCTAAATGAAATTATGTAAAGATACAGTAGTAAAAAACAAGTGTGTTTATGCGTATGCGTAATTATTTAACATACATAAGATAAATAAGATAATACCTGGCCAAAATCAAACCCGGTACGTATGGATAAGGCGACAATTTTGCCATGAATATGAATAAGGAAGGTCATCATTTTATCACAGCTAAGTGAAATATGAGAGATATTCTGACTGTGACAAATGGACGAACGGGCGGATATGACGACCATTTGGCTACTGGACCCTAATAAGATTTATTACGTCCATCAAGTACTCAATCAAGAAGAGTGGAAAAGACAGGTGATGGGCTTTTCAGCCAAAAATGGAAAAATCTGACAGTCATACTCACGTTGCTTCAAATTTGGGCTTGTTAATAAAATATATTTATTTCGTGTTTTTCCAAAATCTGAAATTAGTACCAAAGCTTTGCGCGGATTTGTTTTTAGTTAAAAAATCTCCACTTTTGTTACATATTCTAGGCTAGGTATTGTTAAATAACTTCTATCAAGGATTTCAATTCTCTTGCTAAAGCTTGAGACCTGCAAGCGTGCCTTGCATTTTTGGGGTTGCCCTGGTAAGTACCTCATTTTTAATGTATTTGGTTTAAAAACCAAGCAAGGAAATCATTGCTCTGATCCCTTCCCGTTAATGGGGTACTTAATAACCCCATTACGTATACCTATGCGCTAAAATATTCGGGGTCGTTCTCAACTTTGCCTCATTTTGGAGGTAATTTGGCCTGATTTTAAATGTCACGTGTTTATATGCAAGAATATCTTCAGTAACACAAGGAAGGCTATTTTTAGACAGATCTATATAAATAATATGTGCAAAAATATTTTTTATTAATTTTTGATTATTTCAATATAATTTACTTTTTTTTATAGACAGAAAATGCCCCCCTCCGACAGGGGAAACGGAAGGGTTATGTGGGGCTTGCACCCACTAAAAACTGTCTGTTTCCACGACGGACCCGCTGGCGGAAGTACGGGATTCACTCTCGTATTCACCGCGCTTCCGCCAGGTCTCGACTAGCCACCGCAGCAGCGAGTCACATCTTTGTCGGCAGCCTGGCTGCTGCCGAAACCATCTCATAGGTGTGCCTTTATCTGGCCTCACCTCACCTCCTGGCCTGTCTATGTTTTGAGCGACGGGCGACCCCTATCGCCCGTCACCCGCAGGCCGGCAACTCATGGAGGCCGGAGGTCATTTACCCTCCGGCGCCCGGTGCGTCTCCTGCGAGAGGGATGGGCTGCCTCATTTTCCCTCTCTCGCTCCGCCGCCTCCTTTGCTGACATCACCTCCTCGCAAAAGGTGGCGACGGCATTCCACGCTGTCTCGCTCCGAATCATCACCTGAACGATGATTGGGAGCGAGAGGCCACCGACTGCTGCATCAAGCACACGGCGCTGCTGCGCCCAAGCTGGGCACTCCTACAGTGAGTGCTGCGCCGTGTCCACGAGGCGATTCCCGCAGCGGCGACAACCAGGCGATTGCTCCCGACCTATGCGATGCAGATACTTACCGAAGCATCCGTGTCCAGTATAAGTATCTGCGTCAGCCGGAAGGTAAGGGCGCCATGCTGACGCCCCAGCCAATCCTCCATGATCAATATAATTTACTCCGTAAATGCAATTCTATGTAGGCTTATAATTCTTTCAAGATTTTGTGTTTTATTCTGTGCAAGTAGTTATTAAAAATTAAAATTTATATTTAATCTATGTAATTTGGGAAACTCACGTATCAAAATTGGTTCGGAAGTCGACTTAAGGTATATCACTCGCTTGCGGATGACATCAAATTGGCATCCCCACTCATAAATTTTTATATATTTTCAGCCTTTTTATTCAAGCAGAATTAAAAAAAATTAACTCACATTTTTAGCCTTTAGTCTGTCAGAAATAACTCGGGAGAAAGATGTTATATTTTGCGAATGTAATAACGCTATGAGAAGGGGTGAGCCCGAAGCTTATGATCAAAGGATGCAAAAGAGGGATCATGCAGTAAAGAAACCCCCAATGAAACTCAATCATAAGGTTTACTACTTTGAAAGGGTTTACTAGGTTTTAGGGCTTAGGCTTTCAACGTTCTGCATTACCTATCTATCCATGACAATGTCATATTCTGTAATAAAATATCTATATATATAAAAGAGTGAGGCATTTTGGTTGTTCCACGAATTCCGCCAAAACTATAGGTCGTAGAGATCTGAAACTTGGTACCTAGGTAGATATTAGGTCATGAATTCGTACTAAGACGGGGATTCCAGAAATTCCATGTTTAAGGGGTAGAAATTGTACATTTAAGGGATTTTCCCATACAAAAGTGTATTTTTCGTTGTTCCAGGAATTCCCGAAAAACTAAAAGTTGTAGAGATCTCAAATTTGGTATCTAGGTAGATATTAGGTCATGAATTCGTACTAAGACGGGGATTCCAGAAATTCCATGTTTAAGGGGTAGAAATAGTACATTAAAGGGATTTCTCCATACAAAATTGTAATTTTTTCGTTGTTCCAGGCATTCCAGAAAAACTAAAAGTCGTAGAGATCGGAAATTTGGTATCTAGGTAGATATTAGGTCATGAATTCGTACTAAGACGGGGATTCCAGAAATTCCATGTTTAAGGGGTAGAAATAGTACATCAGAGGGATTTCTCCATACAAAATTGTAATTTTTTCGTTGTTCCAGGCATTCCAGAAAAACTAAAAGTCGTAGAGATCTGAATTTTGTTATCTAGGTAGATATTAGGTCATGAGTTCGTACTAAGACGGGGATTCTAGAAATTCCATGTTAAAGGGGTAAAAATCTTACATTTACGGGATTTTCCCATAAAAAAGTGTAATTTTTTTCGTTGTTCCAGGAATTCCCGAAAAACTAAAAGTCGTAGAGATCTCAAATTTGGTACCTAGGTAGATATTAGGTCATGAATTCGTACTAAGACGGGGATTCCAGAAATTCCATGTTTAAGGGGTAGAAATAGTACATTAAAGGGATTTCTCCATACAAAATTGTAATTTTTTTCGTTGTTCCAGGCATTCCAGAAAAACTAAAAGTCGTAGAGATCTGAAATTTGGTACCTAGGTAGATATTAGGTCATGAATTCGTACTAAGACGGGGATTCAAGAAATTCCATGTTTAAGGGGTAGAAATAGTACATTAAAGGGATTTCTCCATACAAAATTGTAATTTTTTCGTTGTTCCAGGCATTCCAGAAAAACTAAAAGTCGTAGAGATCTGAATTTTTGGTATCTAGGTAGATATTAGGTCATGAGTTCGTACTAAGACGGGGATTCTAGAAATTCCATGTTAAAGGGGTAAAAATCTTACATTTACGGGATTTTCCCATAAAAAAGTGTAATTTTTTTCGTTGTTCCAGGAATTCCCGAAAAACTAAAAGTCGTAGAGATCTCAAATTTGGTACCTAGGTAGATATTAGGTCATGAATTCGTACTAAGACGGGGATTCCAGAAATTCCATGTTCAAGGGGTAAAAATCCTACATTTAAGGGATTTTCCCATACAAAAGTGTATTTTTTGCGTTATTCCAGGGATTCCAGCGAAATCAAAAGTCAAAGGGATCTGAAATTTGGTGGTACCTAGGTTGATATGAATACCTAAGTAGAACCTAGGTAGGTCATGAATTCGTACTCTAACGGGGATTTTTGGAATTAAAATTTAGAGGCGGAAAACTTTAATTCCAAAAATCATTTTGACCTTTTTTGTTACTGGGCCGATTGCTTTGAAAATCGACGTCTGACTATGGCAGCAATCATAGAGAAGGAATTTGTGGTCAAATTTAAAAAAATGATGAACTTTTTGGCCGCCATTTTGAACTTTTTTGTTACTGGGCCGATTGCTTTGAAAATCGATGACTGACTATGGCAGCAATCATAGAGAAGGAATTTGTGGTCAAATTTAAAAAAATTATGAACTTTTTGGCCGCCATTTTGAACTTTTTTGTAACTGGACCGATTGCTTTGAAAATCGACGTCTGACTATGGCAGCAAGTACAGAGAAGGAATTTGTGGTCAAAATTAAAAAAACAAGAACTTTTTGCCCGCCATTTTGAACTTTTTTGTTACTGGGCCGATTGCTTTGAAAATCGACGTCTGACTTTGGCAGCAAGCATAGAGAAGGAATTTTTGGTCAAAATAAAAAAAAATGGCCGCCATTTTGAACTTTTTTGTCAGTCGGCCGATTGCTTTGAAAATCGACGTATGACTATGGCAGCAAGCATAGAGAAGGAATTTGTGGTCAAAATTAAAAAAATATGAACTTTTTGCCCGCCATTTTGAACCTTTTTGTTACTGGGCCGATTGCTTTGAAAATCGACGTCTGACTATGGCAGCAAGTACAGAGAAGGAATTTGTGGTCAAAATTAAAAAAAAAACAAGAACTTTTTGCCCGCCATTTCGAACTTTTTTGCTACTGGGCCGAAAATCGACGTCTTTAACCAGCAAGCATAAGGAAATATTTGGTGGTCAAAATTTAATAAAATGGCGGTTAATACAAGAATTTTGGAAACTTAACGCCTGAGGGAGTAACGCAGAAGATCAACGTGAGCGAAGCCGCGGGCGTTTGCTAGTATTATCATAAAATTTAAGTATGAGTAAGTACCTACCTTATTACAAATATATAAGGTATTTTTTTGCACCCAATTAGCTAGTACCTGACTGCGATCTCACCTGAAGGTAAGTGATGATGCAGCTGAAGAAGTAATCGAACCACGAACCTACTTGTAAGAAGTAAATAAACTTACCCCTAACGGTTTCTACACAGCATCGCGCCGGATCGCTAATTCGCTTGGCGGCTAACCTTTGCTGATAAGGTGGTAACTAGCCACGGCCGAAGCCTCGTACCAGACAAGATCTAAGCCAATTTATAAATCATGACATTCTAAAGAAGATTGTGGTCGGAATCGAACCTGCAACCTGCGCCATTGCGCCAGGGAGGTAGTCAATATCTTCTTTAAATATCAATAATAATATTCTTAAAATCGGATAAGACCATGACTACGACTACATAGATAAAACCATAGGATAAAACAGACTAAGTAAGTACCCTAGTAATTGGCCATTATTGTGAAATAGTAGTCAATAGTTTGATTCATATGTAATTGAGTCGTTATCATTTTCTTGTCACTTTTGATTTGATATCCATTATGTTACGACATCAAAAGAGACTGAAATGTAAAGACTAAACATGACGTGATGCAAATTGCAATTAACAATTTACTTATTTTCGACTCAATTGAGTATTGACCCATTTCTGGTTTACTGTATAATGTAGATCTTTAGAACGGTAAATAAGAAGCATTAAGGTTTTATTTACCTGGTTTAGCATTAGGTTTTTATTTACCTGGAATTATTGAAATCTTTTATTTTACTTTAAAACCTCGAAAGGCCAGTGTTCCGAATTCCACCCTAACTGAACTAAGACTATTCAATCTTTTTGGTAGAGACATCAGAAAAGTGATATTTTGTTGCTAGAAATGCACAATCAGTCAGTTAGGTCTGTGGACTGATTCTGTATCGTTCAGTTTGTTAGTTAGCAACCCTCACTGAAGTTATTAACTAAAGAGGCAAAAATCCTAATTTTGTATTCTTTTTGCACAAGTTAGCAACTTGCATTATATGCTGTCACTAGCAGATACCCGCGGCTTCGCCCGCGTAAATTTTAGTTTTCCTTATTCTCACGGGAACCATCGATTTTTCCGGAATAAAAAGTAACCTTTGTGTTAATTTAGAGCGAAATCTATCTCCATTTTAACTTTTAGCCAAAATTTTTCAATATTTGCAGCGTGAATGAGTATTTCTCACGCTGGACCAGAGAAAAACAAATATTCACGCGGGAGAAATAACCATTGATTTTCCCGGGATAAAAAATAGCCTTCTCTTTTCTAATTTTCAGCCAAATCAGTTCAGCAATTACGGCGTGAAGGAATATTTTTTCCGCGTGGATATCTGTTTTTCACTGTTCCCGAAAGAACCATGGATTTTTCCGGGATAAAAAGTAGCCTTAGTATTAATCCAGGATATAATCTATCTCTATTCCAAATCAGTTCAGTAATTACGGCATGAAGGTATATTATCTATCACTATTATCATGGAAACCATGAAATTTTCCGGGATGAAAAGTAGCCTATGTATTAATCCAGGATAAAATCTATCTCCTTTCCGAATTTCAGTCATATCAGTTCAGTAAGTGCAGCGTAAAGTAGTATTTTTCGCGCGTGAATATCAATTTTTCAGTTTTCCCGCGAAAACCATTTTTTTTCGGGATAAAAAGTAACCTTTTTATTAATCCAGGATATCATCTATCTCCATTCCAAATTTCAGCCAAATCCGTGTTGTACTTGCGGCGTGAAGATTTTTTTCCGCGTGAATTTCGGGTTTTAACTAATCCCACGGGAACCATGGATTTTCCCGGGATGAAAAGTAGCCTATGTATTAATCCAGGATACAATCTATCTCCTTTCTAAATTTCAGTCATATCAGGTCAGTAAGTGCAGCGTAAAGTAGTATTTTTCGCGCGTGAATATTAATTTTTCAGTTCTCCCGCGAAAACCATGGACTTTTCCGGGATAAAAAGTAGCTTTTTCACTAATCCAGGATATCATCTATCTGCAATCCAAACTTCAGCCAAATCGGTCTTGTACTTGCGGCGTGAAGATTTTTTTCCGCGTGAATTTCGGTTTTTAACTAATCCCACGGGAACCATGGATTTTCCCGGGATGAAAAGTAGCTTATGTGTTAACCTAAGATGCAATTTATCTCCATTCCAAATTTGAGCCAAATCGGTCTTGTACTTGCGGCGTGAAGATTTTTTTCCGCGTGAATTTCGGTTTTTAACTAATCGCACGGGAACCATGGATTTTCCCGGGATGAAAAGTAGCTTATGTGTTAACCCAAGATGCAATTTATCGCCATTCCAAATTTGAGCCAAATCGGTTCAGTAGTTGCGGCGTGAAGGAGTATCGAAGCTTGGTAAAATACGAACTTTGGAGCCCCGTTTCACCCCTTAAGGGGGGAATTTTGAAAAATCCTTTCTTAGTGCACCCTTAGACCTGATAAGGAACCTGTGTGCCAAATTTGAAGTCTCTAGACCCAGCGGTTTGGGCTGTGCGTTGATATGTCAATGAGTGAGTGAGTCAGTATCTTCTTTGATATACCATGAAATTTTCCGGTATGAAAAGTAGCCTATGTATTAATCCATTATAAAATCTATCTCCTTTCCGAATTTCAGTCATATCAGTTCAGTAAGTGCAGCGTAAAGTAGTATTTTTCGCGCGTGAATATCAATTTTTCAGTTTTCCCGCAAAAACCACGGATTTTTCCGGGATAAAAAGTAGCCTTGTTATTAACCCACGATATCATCTATCACCATTCCAAATTTCAGCCAAATCGGTCTTGTACTTGCGGCGTGAAGATTTTTTTCCGCGCGAATTTCGGTTTTTAACTAATCCCACGGGAACCATGGATTTTCCCGGGATGAAAAGTAGCTTATGTGTTAACTCAAGATGCAATTCATCTCCATCCCAAATTTGAGCCAAATCGGATCAGTAGTTGCGGCGTGAAGGAGTATTGAAGCTTGGTAAAATATGAACTTTGGAGCCCCGTTTCACCCCTTTAGGGGGGGAATTTTGAAAAATCCTTTCTTAGTGCACCCCTAGACCTCATAAGAAACGTGTGTGCCAAATTTGAAGTCTCTAGACCCAGCGGTTTGGGCTGTGCGTTGATATGTCAGTGAATGAGTGAATGAGTGAATGAGTGAATCAGTCAGTATCTTCTTTTATATATTTAGATAAAACCACACTTACCTAAGGTGTATTCTTTTTGGTATAAATAATAATTTATAGGAATCCCTATTATGTCGTCAATAGTCATGGGTCTTGTAGGTCAGTATGTTCAGATTTAATCATCAGGATTATGGACAAAGCGTGTTTCCTAACTCCTATATTGAAAATGAAAATGAAAATGAAAATGAAAATATTTATTTTTCACATAGGCCTAAATAACAGGCTCTTATGAAAAGTCAAAACTCTACCGCCAGGTTCGGAAAGCAGGTTTGCACCGAGAAGAACTGGCAAGAAACTCGGCACTTGCTCTTTTCAAAAATGTCATTGTTATAATACAAGTGGTCGAAAACAGAGCAGTAGACTGTATAAGGTGATGAGAGAAAATGCGAAAGGGCGGCGGGAGTAAGGAATACGTGAACACACTGACCTTGGGATGATTTTCTTCTTCAGCAGGAACCGCGTGGCCGGCCAGTCGTTGGTCCAAAACCGTATCACTTCACAAACCAATCACCCTAAAGTTTATTTATAGTTTTGTGACGATTTTACACTCGCGAGCGAAGCGGGAGCACAATACACGAACGTATTTTTGCCTAATTAAGGCTTGCGGGCGGTCATTTTAATTTTTCATGACACAGCGAAAGACGGGTGCGTCCCAAAGCGGATTCACACAGAATGCTGGCGTTTTTTCTTGTGTTCACAGTATATAGGACGGAAGGGGCGCAGGTGAACGATAAGACGGAATATGAATGTGGGTAGTTTTAGGATTTTCAGTCGACTGAAGTTTACAACGTCAATAAACTATAAAATTACCCTATATTTTAAATTTAATATCCACCATCTCCCCCGCCTGTGAGCGAATTAGAGCTCGCAACAATAAATTAAAGAGAATATATAAATATTATAAGCGATCTAATTATACTAAAAGTGTAAGCGGTTAGAGTTAGGGTATAATGCAGAGTTAGTAAATAAAATTATATTAACATACAATGAGCTAAAACTTATTAAAAAGCGGTTAAATTATTTTTAAATTAAACTATTGAATGGACAAAGGAGGTAACTCTACCTTAGGTCCAATGAATAAGTCACCTTTGGTCTGTACTTCCGCAACTCGAGCAATAGCATAGACGATAATAACAAGAAGTACGCGAGTTATTATCCCGAGTGGCCATAGCAAAAGCGGTGGCGGAGCGTTTTCTTGCCGACAGTAATCGATCATTAAATCGATAATACGACATTTCCTACGCAAAAAGGTCGGGTTTTTATATAGATAGTCTAAAGGTGAGTAAGTTAAGCGACTACCTACATGATTAATTTTTTTTTATTAATTAAACGATTATATTTTAGAAAAGCGCGTGAACAATATGTTTCCTTTTTTAATTTTTCAAAAGAAACAAGAGTATAAGTTTTTGTTTTTGTAAGAGCGGAATTAGACATAAGCGAAAATTTTTCAATAGGCCGTTGATCAATAGGCAAAGAAGCCCAGGGAGGCCCATTAATAAGAGCGTGTTTTAATAATTGCGATGGTCGAAGTCCTCGCGATATAAAATCTGCAGGATTTTCTATACCAGATTTATAATAAAGATAATCGATAGATAAAAGCGTTTTAAATTGAATAATTCGATTCGCGAAATATGTTTGAAACTTGTGTGGAGAAGTTTTCAACCAACACAGTGCAACAGTAGAGTCTGAGAATATATAAATGTTCTTGATACGATAATGTAATATTAAAGTGTATAAAATGCGAGCTAATTTAGCGAGTAAGACTAGAGCGTTTAGTGCTCTAGCTAGCGTGACTAATTTAGAATGCGAAAAGACTCTAGATTTTAAGCAATCCGATAAAACAAATGGTTTTTCATTATCATTAATCACGTGGTTATATTTTACGAATTGACGGTGCGTTCGTGAAATAAGTTCCAATAATTCAGGAGAATTACAAATCAAATTAATTAAGTCGGGCCCTCTAGATTGAAACATTTGAATAAGCTGATTAGGTATCTCAACAGCTTCTGTAGTAGTAGAGGCTGAGGAAACTAAATCATCTATGTATACGTCTCTTTCAACTATATCAGCGGCTAAAGGCCATTTTTCTCTTTCTCTTTTAGCTAATTCACGTAAAGTGCGAATAGCTAAAAAAGGAGAGCAGCGCATTTGGAAAGTGAGGCTGTTAAATTGAAAAATATCTAAAGGGTCATTACCAGAAAATCTATACAAGATTCTCTGAAATTTGCGATGAGAGGGATGAACGTCAATGCATAAATACATTTGTCTTGCATCAGTGAATAATGCTATTTCAAAGAGTCTAACATTTTTTAAAATATTGAAAATCTCCGCTAAATTAGGACCAGTATGCAGAATATAATTTAAAGAAATATTATTTGATTCCGTCTTCTTAGAAGCATCTAAAAGAATTGGTAGATTCGTACTTGTATCATTACGTATTACCGGTCTGTGAGGCAAGTTAAATTCAAGTGAAATACTTTCATCAGGCGAAACTTCAGATATTATATTTTTATCGAGATGATCTTGAATTACTTCTTTATATTTTGAGCGTAAAAACGGAGACTGATCAAAATTTTCTAATTTCTCCGGATTCTCCTCAAAGGCAAGGTCTACAGAGAGACTGCCATCACAGATGCGTGCGATTGTGTTGACATAAATATTTTCACATTCTTGTTCTACGGGACTCAAAATTTTCAGTTGCGGTACCTCTTCCGTCTTCCAGAATTTTTCCGAAAGATCGTCAAGGGGTTCTCTATTAAAAGCACAAAAAGCGGATGTGCGCGGAGGCGGAGAAACTACAGGCGCGTTTCCTAAAAGAACATATCCAAGGGTAGTTTCTATAGCGGTTGGGAGATTAGCGGTACCTGGGATTTTACCAAAAAGTAAGATGTCACAATATAGTTTTACACCTATTAACATATCTATATTTCCTGGTTCAGAGAAAGTGTCATCGGCTAATGGAATATTTTTAATTAAATCATTTAACGCAGAAATGTCGACTCTGGTATCAGGCAACTGAGAAGTAATTCCTTCTACTACCAGAGGGCGTATAGAATATTCTTTTTGATCAGCAAAGCGAGACTTGAATTTAAAATCTGAAACTCCAAGTATTTTTTGAGATGTTCCGCCGATTCCCTGAACCTCGGAAGAGCGATGTCGTTTATATACAGGTAAAGATAATCTCTTGCAACAAGTTGCAGTAATATAATCACTTTGGGATCCAGGATCCACCAAACAGCGTACAAAGTGAGAGCGGTTGTGTTTATCTACAAATTTTATTTTAGCGGTACCCAATAAAGAGGTAATATTGCGATCGTGAAAATCACGAGAGACAGTACATAGAGACTTGGGTCTATTAGTTGAAGAATCAACATTAGACTCAAGTTTAGCGTTCTGTTCAGCCGATTTAGTCATCGGAGAACAAGCGTGCGGATAGGGATCATTATCGATCACAGGAGCGAGCGGTTTAGTTTTATATTCATTAGAATTAGCGGGTAGCGAAGGGCAACAATGCGGAGCGTTTTGCGCAGTAGAATTATTTACCACTACACAACAGTTAGATTTACTAGCGTTAGCGAAACATAACAGACTTGCATGTCTGCGATTACAATGGACACAGTTTTTAGATGATAAGCATTTACCACTGCGATGCCGAGTACTGAGACAATTTGTACAATAAGAGTACTTTTTTACAGTTTCAAACCTTTCTTTAGGCGTTAATTTCCTAAAAGTAGGGCAATTATACAAATGATTATGTCTTTCATTACTGCATAAAACACATTTATCATCAGCGGATTTATTTTCAATATTATCAGTGCTAACAAAGCTCTTAGTTGATTTAGTAATACGAGAGCTGTTAGCATTAACTCTGTTAGATGTATGAGAATCTGAAGATTTAAAATCGTTCCCTCTTGAAAGCACTTTACTCTGTTCTTTAACAAATTCAACTAAGTGTTCATAAGAAGGAATTTTCTTTTTTCGATTAGAGATCTCAAAAAGTTTTACAGTATCACTATCTAATTTTTGTAATGCGATATGTAGTAATATGAAATCAGTTAAGTCATTTAATTTTAATTGTTTTAAGGCATCCACAGCGGAATTGAAATTATTTAAAAATAATTCTAGACCAGCGGCACTATTAGCGTTTAGAGATTTAAAATTTAATAATTGATTGAGGTAAGAACTTGCAAGAGAACGAGGGTCATCATATCTTTCAATTAACGCTTTCCAAATAATGGGGTAATTTTCGGCCGTGGCTGGCAACCCAGAACAAACCGAGGCAGCCTTACCTTTTAATTTGCCAACAAGATAAAACACTTTTTCACTGTCAGAAAGGTTTGGATTTTCATGAATTAAACTTTTAAATTGTTGGTAAAAAAGCGGAAAAGATTTATAATCGCCAGAAAAATCTATAAGCTCAATTGAAGGCAAACGCGATTTCAATTTAGGAAAACTAGATATGGGATGACAACCAGACGTTCCAGAAGTAGCATTTTGAGCGTTTGAATTTGCATCTAATACTTGCTTAACAAAACAAAACATTTCTTCGAACGAAGTCCAAGCTTGATAATTAATTACCGCTTTAGGATTCAATTTAATTTGCGCAATGTTATATGAATCTAAGTTCATTTCAAACTCCTTACGTAATGTTTCGATGTTAGAAGCTTGTAATAGTAATGATGATAGCTTGCTACTGTCCGACTGCACTTGGATCGCAGTATCGTAAAGAACCTGCATACGAGAAAACATAACGTCTCGTTTGGACTCCAATAACAATAGCTGGCATTCATCTTTATTATAAGATTTAGGCGAAGCGTCACTTCTACTCATTTTGAATATTAATTAAGCAACAAGTTCTTTCAAATTTAATTAACAAGTTACAATTAATAAATTTAATCAAATACCTAAATGAACTATTCACAATAGTATTCGAATAAATACACAACCCTCTTTAACAATAGGATGGTAAATTAAAAAACGCGCGCACCGCAGCGCCGTGCAGCGAAAGGCCGCTATAGCCTATACCTAAATATCGAATGCAATATATAATAGGTACGTAAGCGCGTCAGTCGATGCAATGAATAATACTGGCGCGATGCACGTGGCTGTCGGCGGCGGCGGCGGCGGAGCGGTCGGCGAGCACTAGCGCAGTGATACGCGTTGACTCGCTGAGCGAGCTGAACGATGTAGAATGAATGACACGGCGCGCGGCGACCGGCGAACGACTCAAGCGAATGCGAGATAAAAATCGATAGGTTCGTTCGACCAGTCCCAATGACGGAATTTGTCGCGCGGGTTCAGCACTGCCTACCTACTTATCTATTTACTATCTAAATAAGTATCTATTACTTTCGAGTTGGTAAGCGGAAGTAAATAACAATAATTAATTGAAGGATAAATTCAAAAACCAGTAGGTGATCTTATTCTTTTGACCTAATAGGTAGGTATAAGAATAATTGTAAGCGGTATGCAAATACGAAATAAATATTAAATATTAATAATAAGAGTCATTTAAATATTAAATATCGCATTTAGGGACATTAAAGTCATGCATTTATAGAATACAAAAAGCGTTTATAGAATAAATTGCGAGCATAAAACGTCACAAGCGGAGGTAGTATGAATTTTTGGCGGATAAGCGATATAATCGGTTATTGATCCGGCATCGAATTGACCAGAGTTATGGTCGAAAACAGAGCAGTAGACTGTATAAGGTGATGAGAGAAAATGCGAAAGGGCGGCGGGAGTAAGGAATACGTGAACACACTGACCTTGGGATGATTTTCTTCTTCAGCAGGAACCGCGTGGCCGGCCAGTCGTTGGTCCAAAACCGTATCACTTCACAAACCAATCACCCTAAAGTTTATTTATAGTTTTGTGACGATTTTACACTCGCGAGCGAAGCGGGAGCACAATACACGAACGTATTTTTGCCTAATTAAGGCTTGCGGGCGGTCATTTTAATTTTTCATGACACAGCGAAAGACGGGTGCGTCCCAAAGCGGATTCACACAGAATGCTGGCGTTTTTTCTTGTGTTCACAGTATATAGGACGGAAGGGGCGCAGGTGAACGATAAGACGGAATATGAATGTGGGTAGTTTTAGGATTTTCAGTCGACTGAAGTTTACAACGTCAATAAACTATAAAATTACCCTATATTTTAAATTTAATATCCACCAACAAGATTTCTTATAGATTATGAAAAATTATAACATATTTTTAAGATATCTCGTGAGGAGATGGAAGCATATTTCTATCATTCCAAGAATCATTGTCGTTAAGAAATTCTTCAATGGTATAGTAACCATGATTAATTAAATGTTTCTTGACAGTGTCTTTAAACCTGTGCAAAGGTAAGTCCAAAACAGACTTCGGGATCATATTGTAGAAGCGTACACTCAACCCCACAAATGACCTCTGTACCTTACGCAAACGGTGTGGCACTATAACCAACTTATGTCTTCCATTTATGTCCTCCAGTATTGCATGTTAGCTGAAACTAGAAATATCTTGGATGTACAACAGGCAGCGGGCGATAACACAGTGCCTTGCAAAGGGACCCGAACGCGAGCCTGCATAAAGGCACCGCCTCTTATTAAAGGACTTGCTTAGGTGACCTAAAGTAAATCTATACACACGTATTTTCATGTTCCCAGCCAAGCACAATGTGGGTGCCTTCAAGAGGAAATATTCTAAGGCATTTTTGAGGCAACTGTGCTCCAACCTAGACCTCAGCATTGCTCATTGTCGTCAAGCGCAAGTCAAGCATTCAAAAAAACTCTGGTATTGAAAAACCGCCCGGACTAATAGATTTACATGTATTGCGTTCGTCCCAAAAATGGTTTTTAATACATACACAGAACACTAAATAGTACGTACATATTAATACCTGACAGGACAAACGTTGTTCTGCCTTTTTAAACTGACACTGCTGAGATTGATGCATTATAGACGGTCAAAATCTACGTACTTGATTGTACAGTCACGGAATGAAAAGGTTCGTCACCTTAGTGTCGGTATTCGCTTGCACTAGTACTACAAGAGTCCATTATGCCAACATAACAACATAATTATGTACTCGCGATACGTTGAACGAATCAATTTGAAAACCGATGAACATTTTCATTCTGTACCTAGATTATAGATTTATAAAAAAAAGTAGATTCGACGTAATGCAATGTTTATTTTTAGCGATACATCATTTTTGCTGTCAGTACCAAATTCAACAATTGATCGACAGATAAATCGCTTCCAAATAGTTTTCAAATCACTCCATTTCGAGCTGTATCTATTGTTGTTCCTACCTAGGTTGGACAAATATCGGGGGTTCTGAAATTATTACTATAGACTTTGTCCCGAATATTTTGCATGTCTGAAATCGGGTGAAATGCGTCTTCTTTTAGTTAGTAGGTACATGTACCTACCTCCCTCAGGATACAAACCTCAGGATATGGGCATCCAAATGATTTACGTACTCCATATTCGTACAAGGAAACGTCAAAATTCCAGCGGGCGTTGTTCCTGTTGGTGAAAAACAAGCATTTTTGGCACCGACAAACTGGCGACATTTTTCCGCGTCGCCCGCCCTGTCCCAGTGTATATTAAATATGTCAAATGATTTTTGTCATCCTTTTTTCGAGTTCGAGCTTTATGAGTTAGGTGCCTTCCTTCCCAAAAGCAGGACGCTTCAAAAAAGGGGCAAAATGGGAAACTCTTTTACAGTATCATCTACTAATACGAGTAGGTATTAACTCATATTATCTGTGTTGCCAAAGTTTCCAGGCATGCCGCCCGGAGCATCGAGAGCAGTGTTGACTGTTGACTCCCAGTTGATAGCTATTCTCCACGCGGCGAACCATGATCCTTATGACAGTTCGTTTAGTGATGGGTCGTGTCTTTGGTCGTGTCGATAATTTTTTTTTAGACAAAGGCGTGGCCTTAAGCCACGTTGGTAAACATGTTTTAAAAAATATTACAATGTGCATTTTTAATGTCCATTTTGTTGTTGTTGTATTAATTTAAGATTTTTGGCATAGATTAAGTAGGTAAGTAAAACGAAAGTTTCCAACCTTGTTATTTTCCAATAATGCTTAACCCGATAAACACGTTTTTGCTATATAAGTATGTATATATTTTATCATGAAAATGAATGCTCCCCATTTATTTATTTTGTCTGAAAAATTTTGCACTCGTTTCCATTACCGACATTTTTTTTATCGATACTTGCCGCCCTAGTCGATAAACGTCACACGACTTAAGTTTTGCAGGACGTAAACATAAATTCAGATTGACATAACTTCTTGTAAATGTTAAGAATTGTTAAAAATATCAACGGAATATCATTACTAATGGTATAAAGCTACGTAAAATTTATAAATGGCATTTTTAGACGCCCCCAATATGATCCCGATTTAATGGTGACGCCACTACAATGTTATATGGTGACATTAGCTGTCAGTGTCATAGGGATCACGGTTCGCTGCGTCGAGTATAGTTAGCCGGCTAAACGTGTTTAATGAATCTGATCTAACTTGTTTGATAGTTTGCGAGCGAGATTATGTTAGCTCGGACGGTGGTAAATCTTCGGAACTTTGGAGTTATTATAGCATCTGAATATCGCAGCCATTTTTGAGTTCAAAACGAATACTCAATACATTCGGACTTTGAGGTATTGCTTACGAGGTTAATTAGGGTGCTATTTAAGTCCATGTCATATGCAGTGCGCACAAATTTTCAAAAAAAGTCTAAGTGTTTAATGAAACTTTAAAAGAAACACTTTTTTCATGTACATCTACGTTGAAAAAAAAACTATCAAAAAAGTATACTGTTAGAGAGTTGATTTTTTTTCCTGTAAAATATACGTTAACCCATACCTATTTATCATAATCATTCCAGATTTTTCGATCGATAAACTTCGGAGATAGGTATTTCTCAATATTCTTTTCGTTGTTTCAACACTCAGATTATCAATTTCTTATGATTGCAGTGACTTTGAGTCACCTACAACTGTTCCAAATTTAAGATTTAATGGTTACTGAAATAATCGAGTGTGGCAGACGGACGGACGGACGAAGAAAGTCTCATCATATTAAGGGTTCCATTTTTACCATTTTCGTATGGAACCCTGAAAATTTAAATACACGGTGGCAAAGTCCCGGGAGAGTTGTAGTATTTATTATCTTGTCCTATATTTATCTAATTGCACTTGTGGTGTTTGTTAGTAAGAATAAAATAGTGATTCATGTTCTCAGTATTTACTCGTCATAATCTCAAGGGGTAATGATAACATGGTTTCCAATTACCTAACGGGGGTTTCTGGCGAGCCGAATAATGGTCATACAAATTAAGACGGTTCACGCGTTAGTATTATGCTAGAGTCAAAATTTACGATTTCCGAAGGAACATAAAATAGTTATGTGTTCAATTAAAGATTAGATAATTGAATTCATATTATTTGGCATTTCATAATCTAGAACTTTTCTCAAAAATATTTTAAAATATGTGTATAACTTTCTCACTAGAACAGTTTTTGTATAGGCTGTTTGCTTAAATAGCGGTCGACGCTCTACGCAGATGCAAGATATTTGCCATGTTTCTTAACACAAACTTATAACAATGACATATTTAGAAAATTAATAACATTTACTAAAAAGTGTCTCAAAAAAAAACACGATTTTCGATAAATTAAACGTATTATTTTAGAATAAAATCCAAGATATTTTGTTATTTCTGAATTATAGTAATTTAATTCAATTAATATTCAATGTCACTGGTTATTTACTATTTTAATAAGTTGTATATTTATTTAACTATAATTTTTTTTGTAATATCATAATCGACGCAAAATTGCGTCAGCGCCAACGAATTCCTTTTTTGTATGGACAGAAACGCGAGGCACATTGCGCCGCATGAACGCTCTTAATGAGCTAAATGGGTTTTTAAGATATTTACATAACCTGGAGATTTGAATTTTGGGTCTTAGAAGCAGAAACACGATCGGGAGAAATTTTCTCGATTTCACAAAAGTTGCTACAAAATTTCAAATTTTTTCAATTATTGGAAACCACAATGAATGTATTAACTACGAGAATTAAAATATAAGAAAAGTTGTGTACCTGTTGTACATTTAAAAAAAGTAAAATTACAAATTTTAAAAACCCCCGACACAAAAAATAAAATATAAAAAGTAACAAATAATATTTTAAACCTATTATAATAATTATTATCGTCACAATATAATATTAAGTACGTTCAAATATTTTTTAATTCAAGAGTCGTCGCATCGTTGGGGGACATATGGACACGTTAAACTTATGACACCCCTTTTGCGTCTCTCTAACGGTCCCCCGACGATGCGACGACGCTTGAATTAAAAAATATTTGAACGTACTTAATATTATATTGTGACGATAATAATTATTATAATAGGTTTAAAATATTATTTGTTACTTTTTATATTTTATTTTTTGTGTCGGGGGTTTTTAAAATTTGTAATTTTACTTTTATTTTGTCCTTTTTAAAGTAGGTAATAAGGTATTAAATATAGGGAAGGTATTAATAGTGATAAGTAAGTAACTTAGTTAGTTACTAGATATAATATTAGTTTTCATTTAGTAGATTAAGTTTTACCTTCCTACTCGTAAGTTTAGGTTAAATATTAGGTAGGTGTTTGTTTTTTGTATTAGTTTAAGCAATTTAGGTATGCCTATGGGAACGGTAGGACATATGGAAGGTAGTCAGATCCCCTCATCAACTATTAAAGAGCTGATGATCATCAAACGGCAAATCAGGACATGCTTACCTTACCATATACTTTCAATATCATTTAAGTAACACGGTAGGACCGAATTTCGAATCGATAGGATATATGGAAGGTAGTCAGATCCCCTCATCAACTATTAAAGAGCTGATCTTCTTCAAACGGCTGATCAGGTCATAATTACCTTACCATACGCTTTAAATACCATTGAAATAACACGGTACCAAGTTTCGAAACGATAGGACATATGGCAGGTAGTCAGATCCCCTCATCAACTATTAAAGAGCTGATCTTCTTCAAACGGCTGATCAGGTCATGATTACCTTACGATACGCTTTAAATATCATTGAAATAACACGGTACCAAGTTTCGAAACGATAGGACATATGGAAGGTAGTCAGATCCCCTCATCAACTATTAAAGAGCTGATGATCTTCAAACGGCAAATCAGGACATGGTTACCTTACCATATACTTTCAATATCATTGAAATAACACGGTACCAAATTTCGAATCGATAGGATATATGGAAGGTAGTCAGATCCCCTCATCAACTATTAAAGAGCTGATGATCTTCAAACGGAAAATCAGGTCATGGTTACCTTACTATATACT
Source organism: Coenonympha arcania (assembly GCA_036785405.1). Taxonomy (NCBI): domain Eukaryota; kingdom Metazoa; phylum Arthropoda; class Insecta; order Lepidoptera; family Nymphalidae; genus Coenonympha; species Coenonympha arcania. The sequence goes on along the minus strand of CM072066.1, from coordinate 16,357,825 downwards.
TTCAATGTCATTGAAGCTACACGGTACGAAATTCGAATCGATCGGACATAAAGAAGTTAGTCAGATCCCCTCATCAACTAGAAAATAGCTGATAATCTTCAAACGGCTGAACAGATTTTCATGAAACATGGCTAAGAACACTCGGGATAAAATTATCTATGACACAAAATAAACTTCATGAAAATCGGTCCATCCGTTTGGGCGCTACGATACCACAGACAGAAACACAGATACACAGATACACAGATACACAGACACGTTAAACTTATAACACCCCTTTTGCGTCGGGGGTTAAAAAGACCAAGCTCCGGTTGCCAGTTCTTCTCATTTGAGTACTTGACTTTCGACTGAAATAGTACATTTCAATATAAGTGCGGAAAGTTTGTCATTTCTTTACGAGTCCCGGTTTGTTGACCCAAGCCGAAGGCGAGGGTCAACTAAATGACAATTCCGCACGTGCATTGAACGACGTTTTTTAATACGTTTGCGAAAAAAAAATATTATTTTTACATGTTTGCCTGCTCCGTGTTTGCATGCCGTGTTCGTGTTTATGCGCTCCTGGTGCGCCCGCTCCGGTGCCGCGTAGGAGGAAAACACAAAAGCACTAGTGCGGAAAAGAATAACTTTGCGCACGCTAAACATACATGGAAATGTCAACTTTTTGAGCAAATGTATTAAAAAGTCTGTTATTTAGGCCTATGTGAAAAATAAAGATTTTCATTTCCATCTTTACTGCGAGCAGCGAGATAGCTAAGTCTTTCTCACGAGAAGCCAGGAGTCACAATAACAGAGACGAAAGCCTTCTTCAGCCAACAAAAAAGGATTAGTTGAAATGCTTTTAGCTTTTGTCTCAGTACAATAGGCTTGTGTGTGTGCTGCTGTGTTGGAAAAACGACATTTTAAGAAAATACCACCATTACCATGCACCATAATATAAATATGTGGTTTGCAGGCTGTGTCAATCAAAACCAAAAGTGTCATTAAAAATCTCCTTATAATTAATTTTCTTTGTAAAAAGAAAATTAATTGGAACTTGGCTAAACCAGTGAACCAGTAGGTAATCCTCAGTAAAACTTGCTAACTATAAGTTCACCGACTTTTTAGGCAGTTCTTCTCCAGTGAAATGCTACATACCTCAGTGCAGGATTCTTACGAAAACTCAAAATCTACTTGGCAGTATAGTCGACTTTTCATAAGAAACTTTACATTTTCATTTTCAAAATTGGTAACTGACCAATATTTTTTAAACTTGGTAATTTTACAATAATGCTAATGTTTGAAAATGGCTGCAACATCCAATGTACTTCCCAAAGGCGACACGACAGTGTAACCTACATCCGAAAAGAAAAGATACGCGAGTTGACGACCGAATGGCGTAGCGGTAGCGAACCTGCTGTCTGCGCCGGAGGTCGTGGGTTTGATTCCCACTACTGGTAAATGTTTGTGTGATGAGCACGAATGTTTCCAGTGTCTGGGTGGTTTGTATTTATGTTCAAGCCCGAACAGCTTTTGACGCTGTATGAAGCTCAAGTTCGTTCCGGCATGGAGTACTGCAGTCACCTATGGGATGGATCTGCCAAATACCAGCTCGATGCATTGGACTCGGTAGATCGCCGCGCACGCAGAATAATCGGCAAGGAATCGCTAACACGGGCGAAACTGCTCAGTTTAGAACAGCGACGCAGTGTTGCCTGTTTAGCGGTTTTTTACAGGATATATTTTGGAGAGTGTGCACAAGAACTCCACAACCTTGTGCCTCCCTCACCTTTCTACCTTAGAACCGCGAGACGTCGCGTCGAGAGAAGTGGCATCATTATGTGGTTGATGTCCAGCTTACTCGGACGAAATGCTTTTATTCTACGTTTCTGATACGAACCGCTAAGGTGTGGAATACCCTTCCAGCTTCCGTGTTCCCAGCCAAATACAATCTGGGTGCCTTCAAGAGAAGAGTGAATAGGCATTTTCTAGGCAAGCGCGCTCCATCTTAGACCTCATCATTTCTGTTCATCAGACTTGATTGTAGTCAAGCGCAAGCCTATCAATTATAAAAAAAAAATAGTATGTATGTATAGGTACATCTATCAGTTATCCAGTACCCTTATCACAAGCTATCGCTCACAAGAATTGCTCGTTTAAAGGTATAAGATAAATAACGTAGTAATATGACGATCGTAGATAAATTATATGACTAAGCGCGCTGGGCTATCAAAGTTAAGGATTCGTTAACCTTGTTTGTACAATATTGGGAAAGTCTTCGGCAAAATCACGTAATACGTACTAAGCAGTTAAGTAGAACTACTAAGCTCCGATCCTATCACAAAGTCCGGCGGAACCACAGTTCCCGATAAGCTCTCGTAATCCTGGCTTTGCTTGCAGTTTTGCATTGGCTTTGTCGAAGGTTAAGTGTTCTGTACTATTAAAATAACATCGATTTTCGGTAAAGCTTTTAAGCAGGTTTGACTGGACCCTTCAATTTATAAAATGGCTGTATATCGGATTCCAATCGGATGTAATACACAAGCGCTGTAAAGATGGACCGGACGGTCAAACGACAATGACAGGGAAAGTGACAACGTCTTATAAATCGATAGAGCCGGCTGCACGCACAAAAAACATGACTCATCCGGCGTTACCGGTGTTACCTCGCTCGCGTTACCTCGCTCTGAGGCGTTCCATTGACGTTGTCACGTTCAACTATCGTCAGTAAACCGACTTTACAGACAACCAATTTTTTTTGACGTGACAACGTCTTATAATTCGATAGAGCCGGTTGCACGCACGAAAAAACATGACTCATCCGGCGTTACCGGCGTTACCTCGCTCATGCGGCGTTACCAGCGTTACCTCGCGAGCGCGGAACGAGTGACAAAGAAGACGTTGTCACGTTCAACTATCGTCAGTAAACCGACTTTACAGACAACCAATTTTTTTTTAACTACATGCATACATATAACTATTTATACTAGCGCGTGAATGTTTTCACACCCGATGGAAAGTGATGGCACAGTCTAAGGTTGCCTAGGAAATTCTTATTCACTCTTGATTTAAAGGTACTAAATTTTAGGTGATAAGGAAGACGGAGGCGGGAGGGTATTTAAGACCCTTGTATGAATAGAGGCTTAGCGCTTTTAACTTTTTTAGCACTTTTTTTTTCTTCTTAGCGTTCGATGGGACTACAGAGTTACGTATTGTAAAGCGAACAAATTCTTTGGCTGAAACACGAAGAACGTAGAAGATGTGAGTAATGTGGAAAACTCTTCAGTTAGCTCGCGCTAACGACTTGAATACCAAAACCGAATATACTTGTTTGCATATGTGCCCATTCTGTTGACTAATAAGATAACTTTTCATTCTAGATTTTAGAAGATTTTCGTAGATTTTCTAAGCGACGGAATTTTCGTCACGCAAAAAATCCATTTTACTCGCCAAGACCCCTGCGCAATACTTTCCAAAAAACCATGTTTCAATAATAACACCTATCATTCATTTATGTATGTTCATTTAGAACACCTATTCGCAGCTGTCGAACACACCAACTCTTCGCTACCACAAAATGCCGCACGAATGCAGGAAAGCGCTCGCCTCTGCTTAGGATGACGCAGAGGTACAACGATCACTTTGACAATATAGACGTCTTTCCTACTCGAGTTGGTGGTTTCAAGAGGTTGGTCATAGGCAACCTCAAATTAAAAATAGATACTTTGTCATACTAATTCATTTGCATTGCCCTCACCATGTGCATACGTTTTAGATTACCTGAGGACGACGGTGTGGGTTATGCATTGATTAATTTGTGATTAGAATTAAGTATTTATATATATTTAAGTTAATATTGTAGTGGATGACTGTTTGCTGTTCCTTAATTTAAATAAATAACTTAACACTTAACACTCCAGGCCACAAAATGAACTTCAGTCTTTACATTTTGTAATGAACTGCCTTGGGAGTGAATGAACTGCTGTAACTGTACGAGCGCAATTAGTTTTTAAGAGCCTTTGTGAAGGTGATAACTGTCAACAAAACCAGGCTGATTGTTGTGTGCTTCTTCTCAGTGCAGAGCGCGTTTGAACCCTCGTAAGCTTAGTTTTAAGTCCCCATACTTATGCGACAAATATCATATAGACGTTTTACAAGAGCCTGTACGCTAGGCCTATGTGAAATAAAGATATTTTGAATTTTGAATTCGAATCTGAACGATCGGATCCGGATCGGATGCAGTGTACAAGCGCTGTAAGTAAGGGTCGACAGGCGCGTAAACCGCATGTGAAGGCTGTACAGTGCGCATTGCGGACTAGTCTTTCTGTAATACATTACTTAGCACTAGCAGTAGCAGTCCAAACGAATAAAGCTTAGTTTTGACTTAGTTTTATCTCTAGGTACTCGAAAGAGTGATGGAGAGAGTGGATGCTCGGAGTTTCTCTGCGTGATCAAATCAGAAATGAGGAGATCCGTAGACGAACCAGAGTCACCGACATAGCTCAACGTATCGCGAAGCTGAAGTGGCAATGGGCGGGGCACATAACTCGTAGAACCGACGGACGTTGGGGACCCAAAGTGCTGGAATGGCGACCCCGCACGGGAAAGCGCAGTGTTGGCAGACCTCCGACCAGGTGGAGTGACGACATTAAACTGGATGGACATGGCTGGATACAAATGGCGCAGGACCGTGCGAGCTGGAAAGCATTGCAGCAGGCTTTTGTGCAGCAGTGGACGTCCGTCGGCTGAAACGAACGAACGAACGAACTCGAAAGTTTAGGCAGATTATATCCTAGTGCTCTATAGGCAAGACCTTACTTTGGCTTCGCCTTATTTTTAGGGGATTTTTTTTATTTTTTATTTATTTATTTGGGTTAACCAGCAGGTTTACAATGATTCTTAAAATATTTACATTCTAAATTTGCAATACATTCTAAGGGTATGTAAACCCATTTTAAGGTAACCACTACTTGCTTAGTTCTATGCTCGGCTTGCTAAATTGAAAACTATAACTAACCGACATAGATCTAATTAATACAATAGAACACACATTTTTTTAACAAATAAATTTTATCATAATCCAATAACTTCTACTACAAGTTGCTATTAAATACCTACTAATAAAATACTATCTAATTCTTACAAGAGTTCCATAAAAAAATGGTAAAAAAGGAACCTTTTCTCTGTCCGTCCGTCCATCTGTCACATTCCATTATTTCAGTAACTATTATAGCTATCGACCTGAAATTTGGAATAGTTATTATATGTAATGGTGACCCAATGTCATTGCAATCATAAAAAATTGAAAATTGTTTTCATTTTTATTTAAAATTCGCGAAAACTGGGGTGTTGAAATTTCAAAATGAGATGACGATACTGAGTGGGGTATCATACGAAAGGGGCATTACTTTGTATATTGTAAAACAGATTTTAATCCCTGATACTTAGTATTTGATTTATTGGGCTAAATGTCGAAAAGTTTGCGGTTCGTTAACAAAGTGATAATAATTAATGTTTTAACTATGTACTTCTTTATCGCAATATGTCATATGCCCAGAGCTGTCTACTTTGTTCATATCGATTAAATCTATACCGTCCAGTTATACCATTATACTCCGTCCTCAAAGATAAGATAGCTAGATCGTACCTACTTAATACAAAGCAAAGCTCGTGATTGTTTCAGTTTATACTCTTGTTTAGTATCGCATAGTGAAAAAAAAAAACAAAAAAAATGTATCGTTTTGTATTTTTTGTATTAATTTTGGCGGCAGTGCATGCGGAGTTTGAGGTCAATGAACCATGCAACTTGACAAATGTGCCACGTGATTATATCGTTTTTTCCGAGAAAGTAAGTGATTTCTAAACGTTCTAAGTATAAAAATAAAAATAAATAATTTAAAAAATAATTTTCATGTCATTAATTCATGTCTTATGACTGCTCTGTTATTAAACGATCTAAAAAGAAAGAAACGACTTGTTTCTTTCTTTTTAGATTTTAGTTGATATGGCAGTCGGGGGGCCGTTCTTACCTTTTATTCCAAGAGGTCCTCCGACTGCCATATCAACTAAAATAACTTGTTTCTTTCTTTTTATATTGTAGTAACAGTGCAGTCATGTTTTTTTAATTTTTTTTAATTATTTATTTTACTATATATATAGCTACTCGTGCTGATTGGCCACTGACTGACTGACTCATTGATCACCTCTCCTGAACAATTTTGTATGAAAAATTTTTTTTTCGTGAATGAGGTCGTATAGAAGAAAAGAATTCATTCGGAGGAAAAATACGGAGAGAGCTGATGATTGAGGATTTCGAAGACGGGTGAAGAGCACGGCTAGGGTATCGAAGATAGGTAGGGGGTGCTCGACCAAATGTCATTCGAAACGTCATCCAATTGACAGTGAGCTGGAAAATTTTTCAAAATGGCGGATTCAAAATGGCCGCCATTTGAATTTCGGCAGTATCTCGGAAAGTATAAAAGATGGAAGAACGGTTTCTTGGCAAAAGATGATCAGGACCCAAAGGTCTATTTGATGGCTAGAAAAAAAAACAAAATGGCGGATTTTTTTTTCATAGAAAATTACTGGGGAATTTTGAAGGGATTTTTTATGGGCGGGAAGACAGCCCGCGGGCCACATGTGGCCCGCGCCTCCACGCGCCCTACTAGTTACTATATATATAGCTACTCGTGCTGATTGGCCACTGACTCACTGATTGATCACCTCTCCTGAACAATTTTGTATGAAAAATTTTTTTTTCATGGATGGGGTCGTATAAAAGAAAAAAATTCATTCGGAGGAAAAATACGGAGAAAGCTGATGATTGAGGATTTCGAAGACGGGTGAAGAGCACGGCCAGGCTATCGAAGATAGGTGGGGGGTGCTCGACCAAATGTCATTTGAAACGTCATCCAATTGGCAGTGAGCTGAAAAAAAATTCAAAATGGCGGATTCAAAATGGCCGCCAAACGAATTTCGTCGATATCTCGGAAAGTATAAAAGATGGAAGAACGGTTTCTTGACAAGAGTTGATCAAGATCCAAAGGTCTATACGATGGATAGAAAAAAAAATTCAAAATGGCGGACTTTAATTTTTTTCATAGAAAATGTATGGGGAATATTGAAGAGGCTAAAAGTGGACAGCAAATAGGGGCGAAAACAGCACGCGGGCCACATGTGGCCCGCGCCCCCACGCACCCTACTAGTTTATTTTATACCTCTTTAGTGTCTTGAAAATTGTGCTTTTTAGTGTTGAAAATGGCGCCTCACATTCGCCATATTGATTTTTTTCCCAAAAGAAGAAAAAAACTATGTTAAGCCTATGTTACTCGGAAGGTTGTAAGGATTCCAACGATACCCTATGTCCAAATCTGTTCAGCCATTCAGAAGTTATGATGGAATAAAGAAACTCACATACATACATGAACCCTAAAAACATTGCACTCCTTTTTTTGGGCAGTCGTGTAAAAAAATATATTTTATTAATTATATTACCAAAGGTACCAATTACAAAACAAGTACATATTATAATATTTCAAACGGCAATTAGTATCTCTTTGTTAACGAACCACAAGGCTTTAACTTTGTTTGTAGAGGTTTATTGTTACCTATTTCGAAAAAGTATTCTTTTTTCCGACGGTTTGCCCAATTAATTAGAAACTAAATAATAAGAAAGTAAATAAAGCCCCGTTTTCTCTCCGTTTTTAAATAAAAATGAAAATAATTATATTTTTATTACACCATTGACATTGAGTCACTAATATTCACCACCATACCCATGACGATAGCTTTTATCGTCACTGAAATAATAGAGAGTGACAGACTGACGGACAGAGAGTCTCACCACAAGGGTTACATATTTACCATTTTTGTATGGAATCCTGAACAGAAAAAAAAAAGTTTTAAGAATTGAGTCCTGTGGATAATAAAAAAATTGGTTGCCTGTAAAGTCGGTTTACTGACGATAGTTGAACGTGACAACGTCTTCATTGTCGCTCGTTCCGCGGTCGCGAGGTAACGCCGGTAACGCCGCATGAGCGAGGTAACGCCGGATGAGTCATGTTTTTTCGTGCGTGCAACCGGCTCTATCGATTTATAAGACGTTGTCACGTCAAAAAAAAATTGGTTGCCTGTAAAGTCGGTTTACTGACGACAGTTGAACGTGACAACGTTTTCTTTGTCGCTCATTCCGCGCTCGCGGGGTAACGCCGGTAACGCCGCATGAGCGAGGTAACGCCGGATGAGTCATGTTTTTGACGTGACAACGTCTTATAAATCGATAGAGCCGGTTGCACGCACGAAAAAACATGACTCACCCGGCGTTACCTCGCCCATGCGGCGTTACCGGCGTTACCTCGCGAGCGCGGAACGAGCGACAAAGAAGACGTTGTCACGTTCAACTATCGTCAGTAAACCGACTTTACAGGCAACCATTTTTTTTTCGTGCGTGCAACCCTATCGATTTATAAGACGTTGTCACGTCAAAAATATCGGTGCTTCAAAACCAAAACCAATTTTTCAGAGTGTAGGCACCTGGTATCAATTGGCGAGGATCCCAAACAGCGTCGACACCGGAGACTGCGCGCGTTCCGTCTTTGGGTTCATGACGACAGAACAGATTGTTGACGGTGACGTCACAAACGTGACGTCAGGGTACAAGTATGACGCAGAGGTGACCAGCGGAAAACTCGTGACGCGGAATGGTACTATCACGATGTCATTAAAGCTATTGGCTGGGTACATAGAGGTGACATACGAAGGTGAGGGCATATCCTGTAAGGAATTTGAGCGATCTTTATGAGCGAAAATACTTAAATTATTACTTTCAAATTTGAACGACGCATGTATCAAAAATTCAATTCAATCAATTCAATTCAATTGGTCTTCAATCTAAATTCGCTCAAGAGCCGAAATACGATAGGAAGAAATGTTATGTCGATAAAAGGTTTTTCAAATGCTGCTGCTGCTCCTAAATCTCAATTTTTTGACGTGATAGCGTTTAATAAATTGATGAACACCAGCAGCACTCATGAAAAATAGTAACGTTCCGCGTAACGTTCCACCTGAGCCTGTGCGTGCAAGCGAGAGCGCGCAACAAGCGATAGAGAGGCACGATAAAACAAACGATAGAGAGGCCAATTATGACGTTATCACGTAGATCTATCGTCCGTAAACCGACTTTACAGACAACCAATTTTTTTTTAATTAGTTTTAAAACGCACAGAACATTTTTTTGTTAACTGGCTTAGTTTTTAGGGTTCCGTAGCCAAATGGCAAAAACGGAACCCTTATAGATTCTCATGTCTGTCTGTCTGTCCGTCCGTATGTCACGGCCACTATTTTCCGAAACTATAAAAACTATACTGTTGAAACTGGGTAAGTAGATGTATTCCGTGAACAATAATTTTTTGGGTTCCCCATACTAAGAACTAAAACTCAAAAAAAATTTTTTTTATCAAACTCTGTATTTATGGATAGGTCTTCAAAAATGATATTGAGGTTTCTAATATCATACGATGTACATTACGATGCAAGCTTCCACCGAAAATTGGTTTAAACGAGACCTAGTAAGGTGCAACATGTGCGAAAACCATGTAATAAGATTTTTGCGAGCTTTTTATAAGTTTTTATACACCCTGCCCTTATTTACAGGCAATCGCTCACAGACCTACCTCGTCCTAGGCACCGACTTCACGGAATATCTCGTGCTGTACAGTTGTCAAGACAGTGGTAACAAATCACTAGGTAAGGATTTCTTATATTTTGAAAATCTTTAAAGATTACTCCTTTAATTAGATTTTTTTATAATTGACCATGATGGTTGACAAAAAGTTTCAGTCCAAAAGCATGACCTGCCCATTGCCACTTCAGCTTGCTAATGGTTTTGGCTATGTCGGTGACTTTGGTTCTCCTGCGGATCTCCTCATTTCTGATTCTATCACGCAGGGAAACCCCTAACATAGCCCTCTCCATAGCACGCTGAGCGACCTTGAATTCAAATTAGATTGGATGTTATAAATTGTGCTTTTTACCAGAAATACTTTTCTGGCTGAGGAAAATATTTCTGCTCTATGTTTGTAGGCAACAGAATATTTTAGGATAATACATTTAAGGCATAAGCACACTTGCGATTTGCGACCTAATCGCACATATAATAGGTCCATCCTTTGTTGGACTATTCCCAAAGCGATCTCCATCGAACCCAGACCTGCAAAGCTGGGATCCAGACTAAAAGGAAGTTCTATTATTTTTAGTGAGTGCATGGATGTTTGGCCGTAATACGACCTACTCTGAGGCGGCAATCAATAAGACAGCTGAATTGATTAACAATGCAAACCTCGGCAACGCCACTTGGAGGACCGTCTCACATTCAGCAGATGCTTGCAAGAGCAGTTGTGTGGACGTTGGACTATCACCGATGGCAATGCTACTGGTGGTTGGAATAGCTTTTTTCAAGAAGATATAGGCAAGGGATAAGCAGGGTTAAGCAATTACACAGCCAATATGGGTCTATATTGACATCCCTTTATCGCTCTAATAGTCTCTTGGGTTGAAACGCTCAAAGTTGCACGTTCAGAAATTGTTTTGTGACTATTTTCTGGAGTACCTTTTAAATCTTTTTACAATTTTCTTGTTTTTCATAGTTTTTCCTATATTCTGGAGTAAAATATCTTCACGTAAATCAATCTGCCGCCTGTTGCAGTCTAGTTCCCGTTTCTGGAGATATTTTTACATATAACCTGCAATATAAAAAGTTCTTAGCTGGTGATATTTGAACCCGCATCTCCTCTACTGCAGGCACTCACTGTCTGCCAACTGCCAAGTGAAGAAAATTGTAAAAAGTAGGCTAGGCTTTGACTAGTACTTATTTGGCTAGGTCTGACTCAGTTATTAGGCAGAACTCATAATATGTGCTATCGATCAATAAATTCTTATAGTCTTAAAATTTTCTAAGTGTTGTAATTTTCTAAACATAAACCAACGTAATTCGAAGGTACCTACATAAATATTTCTCAAAACTTGGCAGCATTTAGCTAAGAGATTCATCTTCATTTCCACGCCTGTTGGCTGATTTTTTTTGGTTGGATTGATTTCTGTACAAATATTTTATTATCTTAATAAATTAATTTTATAATACCTTATGCCTTTTTCTGTATTGTATATAGTATTGTGCATACCACAACGAAATTTGCAAATAAGTACTTTGAACCGGAGAGAAATCTATGCCAGATGATGCTTCATGCTAGATGAGAGACAATATATTTTGAAGGAGAGAAGTAAATTGAGAACCCTTCGTTTGGAATCAACCGTTTATTATGTGGGCAAAAAGTTTTAAATATGTTGCTGACATTGTTTTGCCACATAAATTGTTTTTTACATAATTTACGTCTTATTCTCAGACGTACCAAATATACATAAAGAATCACAAAAATCCAAGCAGTTTCAAGGATTTTTTTTACAAGCACTGTGACACAAGAATTTAATAATTACAGAAAATTAAAAAAAAAACGAATTTACGCGGCCCTAACCACGGACAACATTTTTAACCGACTTCAAAAAAGGAGGAGGTTCTCAATTCGTCGGAATCTTTTTTTTGTATTGTAAACATTTGTCCTGACCATTGTTTCTGAATGTATGTAAGCGCATTACTTCAGCATGGCTGAATTTTTTACAATTTTTTTTGGAAAATCCATGTGAGAATTTTAGACGAAGTCGTGAACAACATTTGTAGTATATTTTAATAAAAATAATAGGTATCTTCGAGCGTGTATTAACAGGTTACAACATATTAACACTATTGATATAAGAGCTTGTACAAACAGTAAATACTAGATAAGGGCAAACCAACACTTGTGTACTCCACAATCTGCATGAATCATCTATATCTAATAGTGGTATTCACCGCTAAAAGCAAATAAAACATTAATTATGTACTCTATCTTAGTACAGTACAAATAAAGTCCAGAATAACAACTCCTATAGGTCCTCCTCATGCAGTCCGAAAATGTTCAGAATTATTATATTTTTCAGCCGAGGCAATCAATTACTCATTACAAAAAAAACTTTATTTGATTGCAAAAAATGGAAATTTAACACACATTTGAGCGTGCGTATTCATGAATATGAACAAGATACAATGTTAGAAAAGTTTTAAGATTAGGAAAAAACTTCTTTAAACTATGATAATAATTAATCGTCAATTTAAAAATTAAACCGATAATAACCTTATGCCTTTTTTGCGAAGAAATTCGAAAAATTCGAGAATGTTCCCAAATGCCAATTGAATATAAAATGTCTACTTTACTTATATTTCCACACATTTGGGCACATCCAGAAGCAAACTGTTGTAACTTAAAATCGAAGATTTCGAAGGTAACTACAAAATTTTGACTTTTTTTTTGTAATGGTGAGTATATACTAATTGTAAAATATGGTTTTATTGTGCTTAGAATTTTACAATAAATACCTCCAAGTAACGTCGATAATTTTTACTTCTTTCTACCTAACTATACATATATTATGTATAGTTAGGAAGAGATATTTATCCCTTCCAAGTTATTACAATAACGTTTTCGTCTGCATCGTCAGGTACATACTATTTGGTAATATTGCAGTTAAGTTCTAACATGTAAGGAATAAGACAACATCATGACATGTAACATCTGTTGATGCTCCGGTCCCGGGGACAACTTTTGGTACACCTTTACATATTTTCGGCCATTGATTGAGGGCTCCTATCATCTCTTTATGATTTGTAAGGCATGCATTTTTCAAATGATGTTTTCCGTCAGCGGAAAGTGATATTTACTAGCTAAAATTACAAAAAACAAAAAACTGCATAACTGGGAATTGAACTCCGTACTCTCAGTCTGGGAGAAAAACTTGTAAACTATCAGCTACTGCTTTAAATCACTGTTAGCAATTATAAATAAAACTACAAATTACGAATTCTTATCTTAGGTCACTTTTGGAATGAAGGTGCGAAGTGTTCTTGCCTTCATTACGCTAAAAGCCTTTTCATATTGGAGTAAACGATATATTTTATTGTAAAGGCTTAGAAGATATCGTGCGTATAAGTAGGTACCATGTGAATGAGCACTTAGAGCGCTTGTGCACTGGCCTGAATCGTAAGCCAGACCGAAGCTAATGTAAAATAATATGATTCTAAAAGATTTAAAGGCACTTATCTACTTCACTTGAGTCAATAGAATCGTTATTGGCTAGTAAACCGATTTTCATGTACGCTTACGCTGTTCTCAAAGTTTAATAATTGTTAGCAAAGTAAACATTCAATCTGATAAATAATTCCGAAGACAGGAAAAACATACAAACTATATCTACTTATATATTGTCCATTTGTTTGGAAGCCCTAACAGATTAACATAATATTATGTAAATATCTTACAATAATATTTAATCCATTTTAACGATTTAGCACTACGTCGATCAAAATACTCGCCTTCAGCTCCAACTAAATGTTGATCTTGAGCCGAAGGTGATTATTTATTATAAAGACCCCAAGAAGGTTATAGAATGTTACGTCTCAAATACTCCCGTAATACGCATAAGCTATAAAAAGTTACGGTGCCTGACGCAATTTTAAGGCGCTAGTTATCATTTATGTACATATTTGGAGAGCCATAAAGAATGGGGAAATCGTAAAAAGTGGCAATGGTTTGGTGTGTGAAACGTTTTCTTTGTAGGTATGTTATACATTTAGTAAACATACGCCAAGTTATAATGCATTATTTAGCAGATTTGTATTTAAGTTGAAGTTGAAATACTTTTTCAAATATCGCGTTACCTTTTTTTCCAAAATTCGGTTAATTTTCAAAAATTCTTTCGTAGAGAATAATTCTTCTTCTTTATACTTATTTCCATGCCATTTTTTACCCGATTCTTCAAGTGGTTTGCAATTTTGCAATAATGGCAATGGCAATTAAAACAAAATTTAGAATACCTTATTAAGGTAATCAAAGACAATATTTTTCGGCGCCAAGTATGTAGATGCGATGCTATGTATTAACCTTTCTAAGTTGGTATACTAAATTCTATTTTCTCAGACTGTGTGAAAAATTTCAATGTGGTTCATATAAATGCTCAAAGTATTCCGGCTCATTATCCAGACTTGCTTGTGTCATTCGAGTCCCGCTATATTCACGCCATATTAGTGTCAGAGTCTTGGTTCAAACCCTGTTTGCCGTCTACGTCATATTCTTTACCAGGGTTTCACCTCATTCGTAATGATCGCACCAACAGAACTGGTGGTGGCGTGGCGATCTACCTTAGATCCCACATTCCTTTTCAAATTGTTAGCTCGTCGTGTCAACCACCTCCTGTTGATGGTGCTGAGCATTTGCTTATTGAAGTATGTATGTCCCAGGCAAAGATTCTCCTGGGTGTGTTCTACAGCCCCACCATATTGACGAACTATTTTCAATCCTTTGAGACCATCTTAGAATCATTAGTCCCTGCTTACAGTCAAACTATAATAATGGGTGACTTTAATACTTGTTTACTAAAAAGTGATAGCAGGGCTAAAAAACTTGAGTCCATAATTGAGGCGTGTAATATGGAAATTCTTCCCCTTTCCGCTACACATAACTCTCCCGGCTACTCTCCTTCACTTCTTGACTTAATAATGGTCTCCTCTCCTAACCTCGTTTTTAAACACGGTCAGTGTTCTGCCGATGCCTTTTCCTACCATGATCTTATTTTTCTCTCGTATAAAGTGCGTCCTCCTAAATTGAAACCCAAAATACTTCTGCGGCGTAATTTTGCAGGAATTGATATTGATCGATTGTGTGATGATGCTCGTAAAATCGATTGGACAGCTGTAGAAACTGCTCCTAGTGTGGATCTAAAAGTTGAAATTTTTGTATCCCTGCTCACTCAACTTTACGACGTCCACGCGCCTATACATCCAGTCAGAATGAAGCACTTGCCTGCTCCCTGGCTAACTGAAGAATTAAAAAATATGATTTTAAAGAAAAATGTTGCTAAAACTAAGTTCAAAAATAACAACTCCGATGAAAATCGAAGAAGATATCATAAAGCCAGGAATCGCTGCAATACATTGTGTAGAGATGCACAACGACGCCATATTCACTCTTCTGTCGAGAACGGCGACTCGTCCAGAGTTTGGAAATTTCTAGAAACGGTCGGAGTCGGTAAACCTTCCAATAACATTTCGATTCCGCCAAGTATTGACTTGGAGCTTTTAAATAAACATTTTGCTTCTGCTTCGAACTTTTTTGACAGTTCATATAAATTACGTACTCTTCATTCACTTGCTGAAACTCCGACTCCTAATTATCCTCCGTTCGAGTTAAGTCAATTCACTGTATGTGATGTTAAGAAGAACGTGTTGTCCATTTCTTCGAATGCTGTCGGCAGTGATGACATTAGCCGTACTATGATTATCCCTATCCTTGATATCGTTGCTCCTGTTATTACCTATATTCTAAATGAATGTATTTCTTGCTCCCAATTTCCTGAACTCTGGAAAAACGCTCATGTTATTCCTCTTCCAAAGAAGGCTGTTCCTATTAACTTCTCTGATTTCCGTCCTATCTCAATCCTTCCTTTCCTTTCCAAAGTTTTAGAAAAGCTTATTTATCAGCAATTAAATTTATTCCTAAATAGGAACTGTTTGTTTAATCCTTTCCAGTCCGGTTTTCGCCCTGGTCATAGTACGGTTACAGCTTTAATAAAAGTTACTGATGACATACGTTGGGGTATGGACAATAGGCAACTCACTGTTATGGCTTTGCTGGACTTTAGCAATGCTTTTAACACGGTGGATTTTGATATCTTATTGAGTCAGTTGCGTTCTCTTAACATATCTCCATCAGTTATTGACTGGTTTCAGAGTTATCTTGGTGGCCGCCGGCAGCGTGTCCGCTTTGAGGAAACTCATTCCTCTTGGTGTGATATCTCTGCTGGCGTGCCCCAAGGCGGCGTGTTGTCACCATTGCTCTTTTCCATCTTCATTAACTCAATCAGTCATAACCTTTCTTCTCTCTACCATATGTATGCAGATGATGTCCAGCTTTATACCCAGTCGTCATTTGAAAATCTGCCGCATGCTATAGCTACAATGAATTCAGACCTTAGCTCCATCCTTGAGTGGAGCAAATCTTTTGGCCTTAATGTAAATCCGAGTAAGTCACAGGCAATCGTTATTGGCAGCCAAAAGCAGATATCAAAAATAGATTGGCGGTCACTTCCTCCTATTAAGTTTAATAATGTTGTAATCCCGTATTGTGAGAGCGTAAAGTATTAGGTCCTTACATATCAAATTGGCGTTTTGTATGGGAGGAACATAAAGTCGATTTTTTAAAAATATAATATATATATTTAATCAAAGTATGTACCATTGCTATCTATGTACTTTTGCCACCTTACAGGTAGTTCATTGATCCCTTTACTAAAAAAGCTATTCGGACGGGAATCAATAAAATCTTTGAAAGCGCTTTGGACTGCCTCATCGGAGTTAAATTTTTTCCCTTGTAAGAAGTTATCCAAATTTCGAAAAAAATGGTAATCTGTTGGAGCAAGGTCCGGGGAGTAAGGTGGATGTCTTAGGCATTCCAATTGAAGCCCCTCTAATTTGGTAGCCGTCTGTTGTGCAGTGTGTGGTCTAGCGTTGTCCTGAAGCAGCAGTGGCCTAGAACGATTGACCAGCCTCGGTTGTTTAGCAGCTAGCTTTTCCATCATGGATTGCAGTTGCTGACAATAGATATCCGCCGTAATCGTCTGGCCAGATTTAAGAAAGCTGTAGTGAACGACGCCGGCGCTAGTCCACCAATCGCTCACAAGTAATTTTTTTTTAGTCAATTTTCATTTGGGGCAGGATTTGGCTGGTTCGCCAGGGTTCAACCATTGCGATGAGCGTTTCCGATTATCATACAGGATCCATTTTTCATCACAGGTAATGATTCGATTTAAAATCCCTTCATTACTGTGCCGGTTGAGTAATGTAACACAGCAGTCTACGCGCGTTTGTCGGTTTGCTGCACTCAATTCATGAGGTACCCACCTTTCAAGCTTTTTCACCTTCCCAATTTACTTCAAGTGAACTAAAACCGTTTTATCACTAACACCGCAGCCTGCAGCTAGCTCGGACGTGGTTTGCGATAGATCCGCTTCCACAATAACCTTCAATTCTTCATTGTCAACTTTGGTCTCCGGCCGTCCACGGGGCTTGTTCTGCAGGTCGAAATTTCCAGAACGAAAACGTTGGAACCAAAAACGCACTGTGTTTTCTGTTGCGACACCCTCGCCGTACACATCATTAATCCTTCGAGCCGTTTCTGCAGCACTGGTGCCACGATGGAACTCGTACTCGTAAATAACGCGATATTTCAAGTTTTCCATTTTGTAAACAGAGTGGCGCAAAAAAAAAACCAACAGAGAAAAAAACAAATGAATTACGATTTTCAAAACACAAAAGCATGAGTAAATAGCTGTATAAATTTGAAATTGGAATTTCTAACCAAAGAAGAGATATTTGAGATCAAAGTGGCCAGATCGACAAAACGCCAATTTCATATGTAAGGACCTAATATTTGGGAGTGATTCTTGATAGGAACTTGGGCTGGGTTCAGCATTTGAAACAAGTCAGTCGGAAATTGTTTGCAGCCTTGGGTTCTTTGCGTCGCCTTCGATCTATTCTTCCAATTCCTACCAAAATTATGCTCGCACAGACTCTTCTCCTTCCTATTCTTGATTACGCTGACGCAAGCATTGTCGACTTAAATGAAAACCAATTAAGTAAGCTTGAGAGACTCCAGAATTCTGTTATTAGATTCATATTTGGGGTACGCAAATATGACCATATATCTCAATTTCGTTCTCGCCTTAATTGGTTACCTATTCGACTTCGCCGGAATCTACACATCCTTTCAATTCTGTACTGTGTTCTCTTTCATCCCGCTGCACCACCTTACTTGAAAGAAAAATTCAATTTCGTAGGGCAATCTGGAGGTCTGCTCCGTTCTTCGAGGAAACTTATTTTGTTGATGCCTGCCCATAAGTCTTCCTTCTTTAATAAGTCCTATACTGTTCGGGCTATAAAACTATGGAATGCCCTACCACTTGATATCAGAGAGGCCCGGACTATAGGACAGTTTAAAAGACTAGTTAAAGACCACTTTATATCTCAGTTGCCTGGGTGCTGATGAATAATTACTGTCACCTATGTATATGTTATTTAAAGATTTATTACATTTTCTCTGTTTTTTGTTTTTGAGGATTATTTTTATTGTTTATGTATTATTTATATATTATTATTTATATTTATTATGAATATTATAGATATGTACAAGTATATTTAATATTTTGTTGTAGTTTTATCGTTGTTATATTTAGTATAAGTCATTTATTGTAAGTAGTGTATTATATTTATTTATTCTGGCACCACCTACCTCGTATTCAATGTAAAATATTCCTTCACGCCATTGGTTGCCTGGAAGAAATCGCTATGTAGCGGTAAGGCCGCCAAGTTGTACTCCTAAGTTTGTGTTTTCATTTTTTCTTCTTTTTGTTATATTTTATTCTGTGGTGTGCAATAAAGTATTTATCTATCTATCTATCTATACTTTTATTTGGCAACATTACGGTTAACTGCTGGCTTGTAATTGGATAAAATTAAAACTTATGTTCTCCCAGCTAGAAAATTAGAGCAGTTTCCACACAAATGTGCCAGTCGCCTTTACTGGAAGTCATCATAAAATCCAAGGTTGTAAAAACTGTTGCGGACATAAGTTGCGGGATAATTTATGGTGGCCATAACATAATAATATGCTCCTGCCTCCCCCATTATATGAAAGGTAGCACACCGTCAGCAAACTGTAACCTTTTTAGGGATAAGAGCGATGATATACAAAAGTCACAAAGTTTGTTAGTAACACATTCCATATATTATTTCTTTACGGTTCCAAAATAAACTCTCGTGGTGTTTGTCGTTCGTCCGTCCGTCTGTCACCGTCGATTATTTCACTAACTTTTGCTTTTAGGCTTTTGTGACTCAGATGCAGAGTTCAAGAGGCTTTGGCTTTTAGCCTTTTCCATGAACACATTGTCATCAATTACATGATTAATTAAAAATTTAATTCCCTGAAGTGAAGATAAGTCACGAAAACGCGAAAAGTTTTTCTTTTTACATTATTACAAGTTAGTTCTAACTCACTCTGTTTCAAGTGAAGTTTTGCAGCCAAAGATGTTATGCAGACGTGAAGACTGAAGAAGTACGTAATGTGCGTATCTCAAGAATTGTGTGTCAATGGTAAGGACGTTGAATTCATAGGTAACACACCTTCAGACTGGAAAACGTATGGCCTTATGAAAACTCTTCTTGAAGACAGTTTTAAGATCAGTAGGGTAAAACCGTTAGAGATGGCCATAGTTTTTTTGAAGTGTGATAAAATAAAAAATTTAGTTTTTATAATTAAAGCTTTATTTCTATTATAATTATTCACAATTAGTTTTTATGAAATCAACTTCAATTAAAGTATTTTATGTTTAAAACATACAAAAAAAGTAATAAGAAAAAAAAATAGGATTGGCCATCTCACCCAGAATATCAGGGTTAGTTGGCCATAGAAGTACGGGACAGATGACCAGCGCTCCTTTTGCCTTTCCCCTTCCCTTTTCCAGTCACTGATGCCTGCTTTTGGGCATTTTTCTTCTTCTGGCCACATTTGGAACACATGTCATCATATTCTGTACAATTTTCATGTACCCACAGATTACAAATCAAACATTGAAGCCAATCTTCAATAAGACGGGTTTTGTAATAATTTTCACCACATCCAGCGCAGTTATCTGCTTCATTTTCCAAGTCTTCGTCGAACGAGGTATCACATAGTATTGGTTCCTCTTCATCAGAATTACTCGTGCTCACGGAGTCCTGTCTGATAGCTTTTCGTTTTCTTACTGTAGCAGGTTTATCAGTCTTTTTCTCCTCTTCGATCTTTGCGACGTTTAATTTTACTTGTTTAACTCTACGTTTATTTTCTTTTATACATTTTTCTTCTTCTTTTATTTTTCTCATTGCTATATGCTCGTTAGACGTTAAAAGCTTACCAACTTGCTTGCTACGCTTACGAGCTTCTGTTAGTTTTTGTGGAATAGGCGATAACTCTTTAAGGATTTTAGACGGTGTCCAATTAACATTGTCAATGCTTTGTTCGGTGGATGTTCCTGGTATTGGTTCATTTTCAATATTTTCCTGGTTTAGAATTGTTGCAGCTGAAGAGTTCTGGTTTAGGGATGTTGTACGTGAAGACGTAGGTGGATATGGACGAGAGTTGGGCTCAGCAAGTGAGTCAAAGAAGGCATAATCCGGTATAGCCTCAGGGTTAAAAGGAGCAACGCCACATGCCTTGAATCCAGAAATTGCATTTTCTGCTGAAGCCGCTTTACCCCAGGCCTTATTAAGTAATGCTCCAAATGTTAATCTTGTGATTCGGCGTCCTGGATTTTGATTTATCCATAATCGACATTGTTCATAAAAATGATGTTTGAGGGATTTAAATACAGCCCGATCAAGGGGTTGTAAATAGTGGGAAGTATGACTCGGCATAGATAACATAATTATATCGTTTTGATTAGCAAATTCAAGCATTTCCACCGAATTACAATGCGTGGTGTGTCCATCAAGCAGCAATAAAACTTTTCCTTGTGGCTTTCTTGGCATAAAATGAGTTTTGAGCCATTCTAAAAATATTGCTGAAGTAATGTAAGCAGATTTTTCGGACATAAATACACGAGAACCAGGAGGCATGCCATCCTCAAATTCGCATTTTTTATTCTTGCCCTTCATAATACATGCAGGCGGCAAAAACGTACCTTCAGCGCTGCAACATGCTATGATGGTGATGGTTTCACCCTTTTCCGTAGAAGTTGTTGTGGCTACCGCTTTGGATCCTTTTTCGGCGAGTACATGGCCAGGACGATTGTTTAACTGCAGGCCAGATTCATCCATATTGAACACGCAATTAGGTTTTGATATTAAATCATTTTCTACCAAAATATTTTCCAACAAATTGAAATAGGTGTTCACTTCGACTCTGTTCATTCCTTGACTACGAGCCATTGACACTCCTTCAGATTTTCTCAATACAATATCTGGGTTTCTTCGCAAAAACATTTGCAACCAGTCATAACCTGCCATTTCTCCGGTTTTATTAAATTTATGTTTTATGTTTAATTGTTCAGCAAACTGGTAAGCAATCATTCTCACATCTTTAATTGTTAATGGAAAACCTCTTTCTTGCATCAGTTTAATGTGATTGGAAAGTTTTTTTTCATTTTCTTCCCCGAACATTGATGATGGTCCCATTGGTCCTTTTTTATAATTATCAGTCTTATATCTTCTCTCGAGCGTTTTACGAGGAATATTATAGACGATAGATGCTTTATAAACCGACATTTCTCCATTTTTAATACAGCTTATAGCAGCTTTCAATGACTCCTCACTCCAATTACCACGAGTAGCGATAGCTTTTCTTTGGTACTTGTTTGGCATCTAAAACAAAAATAAAAGGACTTTAAATACCTTAAAACTCACTTAAACTAGTATGGCCATCATACACTGACTTAATACGGCCATCTCTCCTATTTGTACGGGTGAGATGGCCACATCAAAATTTAAAAGAAACAAAATCAAATCAGCAGCCATTGTGAGGTTAGAATATAGGTAGAAACATGAAAAATGCAATAAATACACAAAAACACAAATAATCAATACAAAACTATAGTGATAAAGGATGCTAAATGACCCAACTACAAAAAATTTATACTACTATGAAAAATAAAAGCATATTTACTCACTTTTTATAATATTTTTTCCCAGTATTTTTGTGCGCGGTCACTTCGAAGCACGGCCCGAGGCAAACTAACCGCAATGCAACGCCACCTAGCGAACCTATTTGCGAAATATTTCGATTGGTCATCTCTCCCGTATGGCCATCTCTAACGGATTTACCCTATATTGATTGTATCGACCCGACACCGCAACATCATCAAGTGTTAGTGACTTTATCAAATGTCAATGTAAATTAGGTACTAGCGGACGCCCGTGACTCCGTCCGCGTGAAATTCCGTTTTTCACAAATCTTGCGGGATCCATAGATTTTCCGGGATAAAAATAGCCATGTGCTAAGGTTTTTACCACTGATATTATTTTTCCTTCTCACTTTTATGAACACGTGGTGTGTGCAACATGCAGCATCGCGGAAGAATAAGATAGAAAAATGACAGTTAAACTATTTACTAAAAAAACTTGAGACGTGTCAAGGGACACCCGGATGGAACAAAGTATTTCTGGCTTGCTTTATATAAGAGAGAAAGAGAGAGAGACAAAGACAGAGAAACATGCGCACGCCGCACGGCTAACAATAGCTTACTATAGCAAAAAGTTTCGTTACGTAACTTTTCGTATGAATTTTTTCCGTCTAGCCCCTTTTCACAACGCGCGATAAGGAACTTTGTTCCAAAACTAAGTCAGTTATCAAAAATCCGTTCTGAGTGTTCTGGGATATTACCTACATTACCG
Source organism: Coenonympha arcania (assembly GCA_036785405.1). Lineage (NCBI taxonomy): Eukaryota > Metazoa > Arthropoda > Insecta > Lepidoptera > Nymphalidae > Coenonympha > Coenonympha arcania. The sequence goes on along the minus strand of CM072066.1, from coordinate 16,335,288 downwards.
ACAAATCAAACCAAAAATTAATTACATGCATTGTAGTTTCAGATAAAAATTAGGAAAATTTAAATTTTCGAGCAACTTTTGGGAGAACTTTGTATCTAGAATTTTATCCCTTCTGTTTATGCTTCAAAGCGAATTTAGATTAAAAACACAAAATACCTACTTGGACGTTTAATTTCTTTTAAGTAATTGTCGTTATAGTTTTCTACCTGCAGGTCACTAAAATTGTTTAAATAAACCTTTAATATGCCGTGGCTTTCATTCCAAATTTCAGCCCAATCGGTTGAGTAGTTGTGGCGTAAAGGAGTTACAAACATATACACACACACACACTTATTAACTTTCGCCTTTATAACATTAGTGTGATGTGATTTTTTAACAAACACACTACAAGGTACATTAGTATAGTTGCTATGTCTAGAAACAAAGACAAACCAGAGTACAACAATTTAACTGCAATCCCACCTTAAATAAATGGCGTAAGGAAAACAAAAAAACAGACAAAACAATGCTCATAAAATCTCTTTATTGCCTTGCTTAAAAAGTATAGGGTTAAAAAAGAGCTTTCCCATTTCCCGGCGTGACGCTTTCCACGCTATCTGATTTAAGCTCACCAACTTTACCGTCGACTCTTCGGATTACCAACACAGTCACGAACCTTATTAAAAAAACTTTTGTTTGTCATACTCCCAGACTACGGGAATCAACGTAGACGACCGATTTGCAGTCAGAATCACCAAGACTTTTTAATCGACTACCGGCCCTTGTTTCACTGGGCCCGGTGGGAATTTCCAGAAATCCTATTATTTTTTGTCTCTTATGGTCTATATTAACATGGGAGCCTCTGGCAAATTTTCAGGTTTCTAGGGTTTTGTCTGGACCACGATGAATTAGTGAGTGAATTAATGAATCAGAAGTTTGTTGTGCTTAGTTCAATGAATTTAGGTACTATAAGTTAGTAGAGTATACTAGTAGTATTATATAGATAGAAGAGCCTCTTTAATCCTCATGTTATTAAATACGTTTTTACATAATGTGAAGATGAAAGGCAAGTGTTACATAGTATTTATTAATTATCTGTAATCTGTACCAATGTCTACTCTTGTCAATGTCTCACATGAGTCTGTAGTCTATGGTCAATCATATTAAAATGTCTACCTAGTCGTAAGTCGTCATGAATTAATTAAAAGTCTTATCAAAGTGAATCAGCGTTTATATTCATAAACCAAATACAACATGGTGTCAGAAGTGGGATTTTGCCAAAAAGTACAGCGAGACTTTTTCTTTTGTTGAATACCTACCATTTTAAATAGACAAATGACTCAATTCCGTTCTATACTCAATCTTTTAAATACTGGCAACGCTTCTTACCTTCTTTCTTTCTTTGGTCTTTGACCAAACTGAATAAAGTTTATTCAGCTTTCCTGTCGAACTGAAAAACTTTTGGAGAAAAAGTCGCGTAATTAAAATCGCCCAGTTAAACAAGAAAACTTTATCTATTAGGTATACCTATTACTATTTAACTCAACTGGCGTTGTTTTATCTTATAATAAGGTGTGAAACACCCTTCTAGTTTCCGTGTTCCCAGCCAAGTACAACCTGGGTGCCTTCAAAAGAATATGCAACACCCTGCTCAATAATGTTATCTCATTTTGAAATATTTACGACCACGGTATTCACTCATTTAAAATCGATTTACAATTTTTATGATTGCAATAACGTCGGGGCATATTTCATTATCTACAACTCACCTACAACTATTCCAAATTTCATATAGATAGATATTTTTAATAATTATTGAAATAAAGGGTCGTGATAGACAGACAGACAACAGTGATCTTATAAGCGTTCCGTTTTCAGGGTTCCGTACCCAAATGGTTAAAACGGGACCCTACTACTAAGACTTCGCTGTCCGTCCGTCCGTCCGTCTGTAACCAGGCTGTATCTCTTAAACCGTGTAAGCTACAGACTTGAAATTTTCACAGATGACGTATCCCTGTTGCCGCTATAACAACAAATACTAAATAATAGAATAAATGAAATATTTAAGGCTCCCATACAAATGTGATTTTTGCTCGTTTTATGAATTTGATGGCCAGGGGTGTTTAGTTTACTTTAATACTACTGAGAATGGGTCTTGATAGTACGAGACCCTCAGAGCTCACGAGCTCGGCTTGCACTTGACCCATTTTTGTTTTTGAGGTACGGAACCCTAAAAATACTTTCATTCTGTTGTTATATAAAGCACCGATGAAATAAAGTAAAGAACAATTTATTTGTTTTCAGTACCACTGTGTCATGTAGCTGTAAACCTAGAGTCTAGACTAGACAGCGACCCAGGCTCAGAGCTTTCAGTCTCCTGGTACTGCAAAGCCTCTGGCACCGATCCAGCCCGCGAATTGCACTTCTATAACAACCTCTTAATACCTACGATATCTAGTACATAAGCGAAAGAACCTAGACTACATATAGGTTCTCTTTAAAGCGAAACTTCAAATTGGAAAACGAATGAAGATTTAAGCCATGCGTTCTCATCTTATTCTATTTCTATGATTGTTTTTGGAACGTATGGGAATTGGGAATATACGAGTGAGAGGTCGTGGGTTCGATTCCACAGGTCAGTTTAGAATTTTATCAGCAGGACAGAATTTGTTTTGCTATAATCCGCTACTTGAAAAGATTCTGTATGGTACATTATGCAGGAACACTGCCCACATGAAACACCACACACAATTTTCCAACACTTTCTTCGACGCACGTTTCTCTACGATTTTCGAGATGAAACGTGCGTCGAAGAAAGTTAATCTGGCCTGATAATTGTGGATTTCCGCAAAATAACGCCTGCTACCATTCAAGAAAATTTATGGCTCAGCTTGTCTAGTGGGAGACAACTCTTATAACACTCGACGCACGTTTTGTCCCGACACTGGTACATCCTCAGGAGATGTTGACTCCACAACTTGAGATTGTATCTAAAATTGTAAGAGTGAAACTTTATCGCGGGCACTTACAGAGTACAGGCCAACTTCGTAAGTAAAGGAGGTGTTGTAAATAGATATGTTTGTGAACGCGAATTGGGACGCGACTTGCAGGCACTTGCCTTGCAGCCATTCGGTTTGCCGGTTGCCCCCTGGAGGTACTCGAGATTAGGATGAGAAGCTGCCTCGATCTGACATACTGAACTGCATAAATACTACTAGCTATTACCCACGGCTCCAATCCACTTCGGGTTGTCACCAATCCTATGGGAACCATGGATTTTTCCGGGATAAAAGGTAGCTTATGTGTTAGTCCAGGGTATAATCTATCTATAAATTTCAGGAAAATCGGTTTAGTAGTTGCTGCGTGAAGGAGTACATACACACTTACACATTTATAAACTTTCGCCTTCATAATAATCGCTTGATAATAATATGATTGACAGTCTGCAGAGATAGCTTTGTGGGATAGATACTGTTAGGATATTTCTTTTCTTTTTTATTATTTCAATAGAACTCTTTAAGTAGGTATAATATTTTCTTATTCATTCCTATTTTATTGCAGGCTCATGTAAAACTAAAAATCAAGCTACTTACATACTCGTATTCTAATTTCAATGAACTTTGAAAAGAGAAAAATATCAGACTAATCATAAAAAGGTTTCAGTTGCCTTTGTAGTATCTCAAAATTTAGTTATAATGTTGTATTATATATTTTATATAAGTATATAAACTTACAATAGTTAAAAAAAATCATTTTTAGTTAAATCCATAAAATAAACTGTAAGAGTAAGCAAAATATTTTTTCAAAACCCGACCAAGATTTTTAATAATAAGTACTTAAGTATACTATTAAGTAATATCCAAAAAAAGTATTCATTTTCAAGAAAGGTACGTTGCTTTTACGTTCGTCCTGTTTTATGATTTAAGCACTTGAATTATTCAAATATCACCTTTGAACGGAAATACGACCTTTCTACCTAATTCAATAACACTGTAACGTTTTGATATTAGAACTCCATTTTCATCACATAAATGTAATTTAATTTATGTGTAAGAGATATTTTAATAGAAATCTATTGAGTATGTTAAAGAAAATATAGTTGCAACTTGCAATCATTAAAAGGATTCCGTATTTTTATAAGGATACATTGCAAATCTACGTTATTATGAAGCACTTACATAAGAAATAGGTATACTTACTTATACTTAGCTTTACCCTACAGCTGTACTTCGTATTTGTCTTACTCAATGAATTTCGGAGATAAGGGGGGAACGGTTTTTTTTTCGACAGTTTGCCCAATAAATCAAAAACTATGAAGTATAAAAAAGTAAACCCATTTCATATGATGCCCCACTCAATATTTTTATTACGACACCGCATTGATTTCGATTTTGAATCACAATCATCACAACAGATCGGGGACGGTCATACGTGACACCAGGGACCATGGAGACCTGAAGCTGCGATCAGGAAGAAGAAGAAGAATTACGACATCCCGGTTTACCTCCGGTCGGTCGATCGGTTTAAATAAAAAACGATTTTAGTTTTTTTTTATGATTGCAATTACGTCGCGCCACTATTGCCTACAACTATTCCAAATTTCATCTCAACAACTGTAATAGGTATTTCAGTAGGTAACCTACTGAAATAAAAGGTCTTTACAGACGGACGGACAACATTTTTTTCCGCATGGAACCCTTAGACCATTAATGCGTTGGAATTATGCTTGAGTCAAAATTGACAATTTTCGACGTAACATAAGAGTGTCATGGAGGTATCATGTGTTCAATTATTGATTAGATAATTGCTATCATATTATTTGGCATTTCATAATCTAGTTTTTGTCTCAAAATATTTGAAAATATGTGTATAACTTTCTCATTAGAAAGTTTAAAGTAAAGGCTAATTACTCACTTAGCGGTGCAAGCTCTATTTTGATGCAAGATATTTGCCATGTTTCATAACACAAACTTATAACAATGACATATTTAGAAAATTAATAACATTTACTAAAAAGTGTCTCAAAAAAAAACACGATTTTCCTAGATTTTCATTCAAAAACCATAAACCGAAAAGTGTCATTTTTAGCATTTTTCGATAAATTAAACATATTATTTTAGGATAACATCCAAGATATTTTGTTATTTCTGAATTATAGTAATTTAATTCAATTAATATTCAATGTCACTGGTTATTTACTATTTTAATAAGTTGTATATTTATTTTACTATAATTTTTTTTGTAATACCGTTATTGACGCAAAATTGCGTCAGCGCCAAGGAATTCCTTTTTAGTATGGACCGAAACGCGAGGCACGCCGCGCCGCATGAACGCTCTTAAAACAAAGTCTACGCGGAATCGCGTCCTAAAACCCGTATATGTAGTACTTAATAGCAGTAATAGCGATGTGTGTTGTCGCTATTTACAGCTCATTAATTAGGGTACAGCTAGCCAGCCCTTACCCAAACAATTACCGTCGTCGGCTCCCGGCACAAGATTTACAGCCCTGGAGTGTGCTGAAAACGCTTTGGGCCCGACAAGTGCCCACCCATTAATCTTAACAATAACTTTTATTCCATAACAAAAACAGCCTTCTGAGCTGCCTGTCGAAGATTAGGTAGGTTTTTGACGTGACAACGTCTTATAAATCGATGGAGCCGGCTGCACGCACAAAAAAACATGACTCATGTGCCGTTACCTCGTTGCCGTTACCTCGCTGCCGTTACCTCGCTGCCGTTACCTCGCTGCCGTTACCTACCTCGCTCTGAGGCGTTCCATGTAAGGCTTGAAGTGCAAGCGAGAGTTGTCACGTTCAACTATCGTCAGTAAACCGACTTTACGGACAACCAATTTTTTTTCAATCCGGAAAATCCCAGTACGGGATAAATAAACAATTGTAATGCATAAAAATTAATCTAAATCTGTTAAAATGTAAAGGCTTCTCGTTTAATACCCCAGTCGGTAAAATTTTTGATGATCAGTACCCTATCTCGTTATTATAAAGGAGAAAGTTTGTGTGTGTCTGTATGCTTGTTACAGGTTACTCCTTCATGCGCAACTACTAAGTATACTTACCGATTTTTTCTGAGGGGAGATAGATTGTACTCGGTAACTGGATATTTTTTCCCGGAAAATTTAATGGTTTCCGCAGGATTTGTGAAAAACCGAAATTCACGCGGGTTCTGTTATTTTAAGGACCGATTTTTCAACCGTCAGATAAACTATCTGAGGAATAAATCTGTCAAAACGTTTATTCTTTAGTTAACGTTTATCTGGCGAAAAATCGTCCCTAAAATAAAAAATACAAAATTAAAAAAAATTACTCGTCTACTTTGCAATGTCCTTTTCACTCTCCTAAAATGAAAAGAAAAACCTACGAATTATTTGTAAGGTGACCTCAGAAATAGCTTGTAATTTACCCCTACTCTACTTAGTACACAGGACACGAAACTTAAGTTTCCTCATTAATTATAACCCGAGCGCTACGCGTCAGAAATAATTGCCTGCTTTCGACCCCCGTACACAAGGTTTACTGATTACGGTACAGAGCGTTGTTCAGGGTGGAAATTACCCATTATCGCTCCATACAGCCTGTTGCGATGGTTAGGGGAAATTTTATTAATGCACAATTTTTATAAGTTCGGTAGGTTCAGCAAACAAACCTGGCGGGAGCGCGATGAATACGACAGTGAATCCCGTACTCCTGCCAGCAGGTCCGCCGTGGAAACAGACAGTTTTTAGTGTGTGCAAGCCCCACATAACCCATCCGTTTCCCCTGACGGAGGGGAATGCGTTAGGCATTTTCAGTCTATAAAAAAAAAGGTTCAGCAAACAAAAATTTCCAGGGATTTCAGGTTGAGGGAAACACTGACATGTAATGACACTATTAGGTACATATAATATCACGTCTGTAAAACGTATCGGTTATTATAATAAATATAAGGAGTTATTTTACACATGAATGTATTTGCTAATCTATTTTATCAGGCGCCGTGATTGTTTCGAAAAAGCCGTCCGTTTCGAAAGAAATCGTATGACGTATCAAGTGAGGTATAGATATTTCAATCCACGAAGACGCGCCCCACTCTGCCACAATCGCTTGTGTTTCATTCGATTCGCATGGAGTTTGACAGAGTGGGGCGCGTCATCGTGGATTGAAATATCTATATTTAGAGGGCGATGGAGGGAACTATGCTGGGAATATTTCTAAGTAATCAAATCAAAATTGAAAGTCGTAGCTAGACTCTATGACACGAATCTATGGACGTTTGGGACACAAAATGCTGGAGCAAACAGTCACGACCCTGTACGGGAAAGCGCATCGTTGGCAGACCTCCGATCAAGTGGACTGAAGACATAAATTGAGTCGCGGGAAGATACTGGAGCTATGCGGCCCAGGACCGTGCAAGTTGAATTTTTTACAGGAGGGCTATGTCCAGACGTGGGTATTCTTCTGCTGAAACGAATGAACGCAACCGAAAATGTCAACTTACTAACTTGAACAGGGTTATACCCTTATCGGTAGCTACAGCATCGCACATCATAATTGTCTGCAGTGGTAATAAATCCAATGCAGGTAACCTTTACTATCCTCACAAATTGCTCTCGTCAAGTTGGGTGTACCGAACACGCTCCTTGGCGTCAATCCAAAATCATGTCAACGTCATCAATATCATACATAACTTGTCCATTTTCTGGTGAGTGATGACCATCAGTCATTGACCATTACTTTGACAGTAGGCAGTAGGCTCTCAAGTCTCAACTATAGTTGAGCACATTATTCGTTACTATAGCATTGTTATGAACATGAGGTTGCGGCTATCCGAACGTTTTACGTAAATCTTTTTCATACGGCAAACAGCGCCATCTGTCTAAAATCTATGGGTGGCTGCTCAGCGAACTACATGGTGTATTTACTGCTGGTGTCAAACACGTTTTTGACGTCAGTGAACTGGTAACAATTTTTCGCGCCGTTCGCCACGACAATGGATGCTTATATTGTACTACCTATTCTATCAACACGTCATTTGCATCATAGACTCCGCAATTTCTTTTCATATCCCACTGCTGGGCACCAGTTTATTCTCAGAATGTGAAGGCTTTGACTATAGCGTAGGTACCTACCAGTTAGCCAAGTGCGAGTATTTTTTACACACTACAAGTTAGTACTCACCTGATGGGACAAGTAGGTAAGTGACGACGCATCCAAAGGTATAAATATACGTATCAACTTGAAAGGAGTAAGTAACGCAACGTTTTCTTCACAGAACCGCGTCGGAACACTGGCGGTGCGTCCTTGCTAGTAGGATGGTACAAGCCAAGGCTGAAGAAACCGAGCCAAATTAGAAATCACAAAATTTTAAAATGGCCCGTGGTGTGACTCGAATCTAACCCAGAGATGTCAACGGGTAAGCAGGTTTTCCACAGCTTTGAAAACATTGCTGTGAACTCTCCGTCATACAGGATTCCTCACGATATTTTCCTTCAGTCAATAAGTCAGTCAGTCATGACGTCTTTTATAGGTAAGTACCTAGGTTGAAACATATTTACTGGCCTCGAAAGAGTCTTACCGAAAACATTATTCTGTACCATAAATTGTTATTTAAGGATTTATGGTAGGTACCTACATTATGATTTGTTTATTTTGTGAAGAATCCCATGCATTACGTTAATTTAATAAAGCTATTGCCACGCTTTTACCAAAGTACTACTTCAGTGATGGTATATAAATAGGTAAACCAAATCTCTCTAGAACACTCTTTACATTTATCCGGCTGCCCTATTTCTGTGTTATTACAGTATATTACTATTTTCAGTGGCCTGATAAAGCCAGTATTTCATTTTGGTGAATCCCTTAAGCTTGTATTCCACCGGCAAGAGCCAGTTTGAGCCGGTTTTAGCCGCATTTAACCAGTTTTACCTCTCGCGTCAGCCTTGATTAGGTTTTATGGTATTATCTGTTTGTCCTAAATACTTACATAATTTACTTACAAACCTAAATAAGATGATGCGAATTTGTTGAGGACTTGAGATAAGTTAACATTAAAAATATATATTTTTAAATCAAGTTTTTGTACTTAAAAATCCATATTATTCTCAGCAAACCCTTTCATTTGATATCCATATTGCATAAGTTCATTCAAAATAACTTGTCCACCTTGGGTGTTCCACCAATCGGATGATGGATTTAGAATGACGTCACAATAACTAACCAATAACCAGTATTGTCATCCCAACTTGAAATAGTTGGCAAGATTCCAATCGAACAAACATACATTGTAAGTTATGAGTAAAATGGCTAAGCGACCCCCCTTTTGCGCTTTTGGGTAAAGAAGTTTGGAGTAATTATTGTTTAGCAAATAATGTAGGTTTATTTTGCAATTTTAGTTATGTAGTTATCAAGTTTTGTCAGGTCTTTGTTATCACTAAACCAAGTGGAGCAGTTAATCTTTGCATTGATGTTGCGAACATGCCTTTGGGTGCACGCCAAGCAGTCTACTGTCCATAGCTTTGTCGACAACAGCGATTTATCAGGGGTACGCAAGCTAGATTTATATGTACCTACTGAACCTACTCGATTCACTTGTTCTATTGTTGTTGTATCACTGCGTTATCTGAGAGTAGGCGTGACAGCCCATTAGTTCAGTCCCCTAATCGTTAAAGAACTGCATCAATTTCAAAATATGCTTTATATTCCAGTTAAAAAAATTTAGGCAATGAAAGGGTACGTCCACGTATCTAAATGTTAACCCTGGTTGAAGTCTGGAATAGGCTTAGGAATATTGGATAGGGATTCAGGCGGTGATTTAAGGATGTGCTCCCAAAATAGATAGGTATCAAATCGCACTAAATACATACGCACGGCCTACACTCACACAAAGCTGCCTCGAAATGAGTGAATCAACGCGATTTTTTGATACTTTGATATAAAATTTTATATTTTGTCATTTATTTTATTATAACGAAATAACTTAGTCGTTCTAAGATCCTTTTCGGAGGATATCAGGCAGGGGCTATTTTTATGAAGCCTCTTGTGGTTTAATAAAAATTTTGGTGTAAGCGTCATAACAAAAGGAAAAAGGCTGTAGATGAAAACAAAGCTGGTTTATTTATTAAGGTTTGCTACACTGATGCCTTTTGATTCAGTACTTAGCATGCTTTGACTGCGGAAGCTTGTGATCCGCAGTCTTTACTTCGATTCCTTGGTCATCGTTTCAGTTTATGGACACACACAGCTAGACGGACATAGACCTCCTGAAATAATGACTGGCAAATACCACGATTTGTGCGACCTGACGCCACGACTCTCTTTATGTCGTCCGTCAACCTTTCTAGATTGACAGACGATATAAAGAGAGTCGTGGCCAGACATAAAGGGGGTCTAACAAAACTGCGCATTCCGGTGCGTCCAGCGCCATTCCAGCACTTTTGGTTCCCAAAGTCCATCGGTCCTACGAGCTATGTTGATGCCACTTAAACTTTGCGACACGTTGCGTCGGTCGGTTTGGTTCTTTTACTGATCTCCTCGTTTCTGATTCGACCATGTTTCGGATCCGTATGTCATCACTAGCAACACGCACTCTTCGAAAACTTCACGTTTTTCACTTATTCGACAGTGAGAACGTATTAATTAATGTATAATTTATACAATATTTAACGTATAATTCGCGTAAACGCGAATTTGTATAGGATTGTTGTAGCGACATCTATTGACACAATTTGTAAACTACTCCAATCCCATATCAGCACACTGCACTGAGAGATATTGCACGAAGAAGACATCACGGAGATTCCCAAACACTACCTAGGTATTTGAGCTAGATTCGTTATACACAAAAAACTGTAGATACCCTAGTGTCAGGCATATTGATCTAATTACTAGGTACCTACATTGGCATTTGCCTAGAAAAGCAGCATAAGTTGTCGTTAGTCGCTATTAATGTTATACTTACATTTTGATTTTCAACAATATCACTCGCTTAGCGATGAAGAAAAAGATGATGAGGAAACCTGCCGAGATTCCATATTGTTCTCAAAGGTGTGTGAAGCCGGCCAACCCGCAATTGACCATCGTGGTGGGTAACCATAGCTATTCTGAGAGAAAAGCGTTGTTGGTCCTATCGCACTTTCTTAAATCTCAAATTGCTCTTAAAGCACTGAACGAGTGAAAGGAAATTGGGAGATTTACAAGAAAAACGCAAAATTACAGATTTTGATTTATTTCAGTGATTACTGATTACATAATATTAATAATAACATAATACCTTATAACCTATTGATTCTAAAAAAATCATTTCCAATATCACCTTACCTAGTTATTATTTTTTTTTTTTGATTAATCCGTTAAAAAGTACCGATTAAGTTTATTCATTAGCTTAAATAAAACATTGATATTAAATACTGCGTCACTCAAATACAACTTGTATATTGCACACATAATTATGACGAAATATTTAACATAATTATTATACATAATATTATGCTGATTAGAAAGAGCAAAACTGCCCGAGGAAAACTGAAAAATCTTTGGTTTCACATAAAAGAACAACAAATAAACTTAGCAATAAAATAAACTATCATAGATCAAAAACAAAACGTTCAATAAATATTATAATATTACTCGTTATTGTAAAGGAAGATCGCCTTGAAAATGCAATTGTTGCAGTTATTAACTAAGAACTTGTATATAAAGAAAAACTTTGCCATCGCGTTAAAACACCCGACTGAGATCCCTTAATTTATTTACTAGAACATTTTTAAAGTAAGTCGATACAATTTTTAATATTTTTTTAATATCACTACGGCTAATCCTCTGAATTGCAACTTTTATCGTGTAAGTTAACAAACAACTTTGATTTTCTTGCTTTTAATTTATTACTAATACTACGAATTATTCGCTAAGTTTCCTATTTTTAAAACTATTCTTGACTAAGAGACAGGACAGTTACAATGAACTTAAAAACATAAATAATGAGGAAGAGCGAGTAGGTGAAGTAGATGAAGAAGATGACGCTAGTTCGAAAAATGAAGTGATGGGGCTCGGACAAAATATACTATATTATCATAATTTATTAGAAATGGACAAGGTGGTACTCATTTTGGAATGGGAATATAGTTGCAAAGATGAAACTTTTAAGAAGTTAGTCCGCGATATTAATTTATTGTCGGCATTAGCAAAATACGGACAAACGACGATGATACAAGCATCTAAACAAATGGGACGTAATCACAGCCAGAATGATTCTCCATAGTTCATGTCTAGATATGGTAAGGAGGAAGGTATTTTTTTTTATAAATTTAAGTTTTATAATTTTAGGTTAGTTTTTAATTTAATCTATAATTACCTACAGTGCATAAGTTTAAATTTTCTATTTATTCAAATTAGGATTAAAGGTAAATTCCATTTTAATGGAATTTTAGATTAATAGCACTACGCGAGATAAGGGAGCTATCAGACCCAGTAATTATACACCACATCTCCGGACCTTCAGAGATGCAGAGCATAATCAAGAGGTTTCTTAGCAATTCAAATCCGATAGTCTTAGAGATATAATTTAGAAGAAGTTTATTTTGGAAACTACGATATTTCGCTTTAGTTAATAACTTTCGTGACGTAAATAGGTAAAGTTTATTTCAATTTAAATTTTCGAATTAATACTAAGCTAATCAAGTGCTAGATTTTAGTTTGTAATCGATAGATTTGTTTATATAATTTTAATTACCGGGGCGAGGGTATCCGAACACAACAAAATAATAACTTGGGAAGATAGTATAGAAGAGGACAATTCGAGTATTACAGGGCCTAACAAATAAAATAGACGTACATAAAATAGCTAGAGGAGCGTAGAAGTTAAGACGCTAAAATTTATTTAATAGAAGCATTACAATATAATGGCACTGCGGAATGTACCTGTGTTCATAAAAAACGTATCCTAAATCAACTTATCAATTACTTTCCTTTTAAAAGAGATTATGACGCATTTTATTCATGAGAGTTACCTTAAGATTACTTTTTTTTTCACTGCGCTACATTTAACATTTCGTCATTTAACACTTCGTCTAAGATTCCTTTATTGCCAATACCTAATTAAAATTCCTGATAGTTAGTCCTTATTCCTGTGACCCAGCAAATAGATGTTAAGTTGTGATGTGCGATTAAACCCTATATATTTAAACTATCATTATCATTTTATATTAGACCGTTTAAATCTAAAGATTCATGAGCTCAATGAATCTTCACATTTCAACATTATTTTAATAACTAGCCGCGATAGCAAAGTTTCTTCTCACTTTCGAAGAATGAGAAAAACTTTCGGTTTATGTAACTGAACTATCCGAAGTTGAAGAACAAAGTTCTGCGCACTTCGTCTGTTTAAATTAGAATCCAAAGCAGATGCACGCAAATTTCTAAGAGGAAGTTGCTTTGCATCGCGTGCGAATGCTCGGATTCCTAGATCACATAATTTTCTTCTGGCAATTTTCAAGGCGCACCCCTTATTAAATTAAAACATCCTCGACTCCAAAGTAAAATACGTCGGTAAGAACATACTGTGTCATGTTAAAGTTTTAATTTACAATTATTACTCTTGCCGCATTAACTCTCCCATTTTATCCTCTACCGATAAGTTAATTCGCCCGACCGAACGTTACTTTACTAGAAATACAAAATTTAACGTATTTACAACCATTTTTTTAATTCTTTTAACAAAACACTCATAAGTACATACTCGTGACGCGCACAGTCAAAATGTACATTCCTTACATTATTATTTTTTATTACGAGGACTAGATTATTTTGGGGAACGAAAACCGTTTCAATGGAATCTCTGGTATCGTTATCGAGCCGATGTTTCGGCGTGGCTGGCGTGATTCGTTCCATCATGTCTCTATTTTACTATTTTTCTTTATATTGTCTGGCAGTTGCGAATGTTCAATTTTGTTCGGAAACCTCTCTTCGATCTAACTCTCGTAAGCATAGCGTCGGTGGTTTGGACCAGACCAATAACTATTTCGTCGTGCCAAAACGATATAATGTCTTTTAGAATTTTTGGTGATATTTTTTATATTTTATACTTAGATTACGATTACATGATGATGCATTTCCCTTTCTCGGCCCAGGGGTTGTTTTTCTTGTCGGGCGCGTGTATGAGAGGATCGTTTTTTTCATTTTCCTCCACGTATTCTCTCATCCTGAAACAAGAAGGAAACGGTTAATAAATGTCATGATATTCAGCTACTTCATTTGGTCATCGATCAGGGAGCTAAGACATAGGTGCTATAAAAATTTTTTGTTGAATTTTGTCTATCCATTTTCCCTACTTATCTAAATGGATCCAGATCTTTATCTAGTGAAGAGAGAATAGCCCTACTGCATTGTAGACTTTTCTGGGCGTATAGAATTATAGAAAGAATTATTCTGAAGAAATAACAAACATCCAAACATAGTTTCACATATTATATTGATTAACAACGAATTTCGGTTACCTAAGCACATTTTTGTGTGTCGATAAGAGGCTCACGCGTTACTAATCTCGTTTGGTGATTAGCAATGAACCGTTCCGAGATAAAGCTAATCTGCGAAGTAGAGACCCTTTTCCCTCGTTAGTTTTTAATTGGGTATCGGAACGGTATATCGTTGATATCCGACAGAGCAGCTCAGTCAATTCCTTTATCTTTGCCCCTATACAGTAAAGACTGAGCCAAATTATTAAGGACACCTATCTTTACAGTTGAAGCTACATTAAATTTAGAGCTATCCCAATAACCTAGCTTATAGAAAATTTTGGTCTGCTTACAAAAATTTTGATCTTGATAAAAAAATGCTAATTACTACTAACTCATTGCTTTTCTGAATTGAGTTTGTTATTTTAAAGATTTGAGGATAGTTCGACAAGAACAAACAAGTAAAGTAATTTACTTCAATACAAAGTTTAAGAACGGTTGAATTTTAAGCAAGTGAATAACAATTCTTTCATTGTTAAATAAAAAAATAAATTTACACATAAAACATAAATTTTCCTTTAATTAGCGTAGAAACATTATACAATTTCACAAGAGAAGAAATCTTCTATAGTGCGTAAATAACAAAGCGGGTTTCACAGTCGTTCAACAATGTGTTGTAGAAGTCTTTGTATATTGTCTTCCGCCCCTTAGTTAAACTGTGGAACATGATTTTTTATGTGGCAATAAGAAAATCGGGATAAAAGCAGTCTACGAGTCATTATGTGCCGTTTTATTGGACATTAATTTTGTTGTTATTACTGTAATCTTGTTCAAATTGATCGTCGATTACTTTAAGTCCTTACTCACTGTAAGATTTACTCGCTGTATTTTCATCTCTTGATAAAAATATTGAGATACTCAGTTCTCTTAATGATGTAGTAACATGCAGGCACACTTCTTGGATGTCCGACATTTCTGAATATGTCATTATCATCAAATTCATCAAAAAATTATTTTTAAGCAGATCATATTTTTTTTTGATTTTTCGGATTTATTGTTTCATGAGAAACATTGACGCGATAAGCAAGAAGTTCACTGTTAAGATACGTTTGCCCATGTCAGATGCAATGATGCGCAGAATTTTGCATTGCAATTTTATACGGTGCATTGCACTGCCTTCGTCATCGAATGCCTATGACATTAGGATTTGTTTGTCATTACGTCAAATAATTTCGCCCTTCGTTGCCCTTAACTTCATGATTACAATATCTAGCACTGCGAGGTATTATACCTACCTATTTTCAGATCTAGAGAGACTCTGGAAAGAGGGTCCTACCACAGAACAAATACTATTTATTATTTGTTCTGTGGGACCTACAAACTTAGAAATTATTTATTACTGGAAGACGCTACGCGTGGCTTCTCCTACGTGACATATTCCCCAATAGAGGTTAACTTTTTCAAAAGTTTCGTAGCGAATTGTTACGTCATGATATTTTTCTGTTTTCCCGAATCATCGAAGGTTTAATAGGCGTTGAGTGACTTAGTCACCTTTTTCTTTTATTAAAACTATCATTCTTAGCCTATCAACCCCCATGGCTGCACACGGGACACCTCTCTCATCTCAGCGGGGCTAGACAAAGTCACAAGCGTTTGGCGTTAACGCTAGTTGACAAAAATGTATGGACAAAACAAATGACTGTAGAAAAACCACGATAATAATTACTTTGATACTGTCGGCTGTCAATTGTCAAGCGAAGTACGCTAAAGTTATCTACAACGTCCGCGAGAACGCCAGCGAGCGCTCAAGTTGTCGTAGTTAATTATTCAAACACAGCGTGTTTAGTAATTATTATCGTGGTTTTTCTACAGTCATTTGTTTTGTCCATACATTTTTGTCGACTAGCGTTAACGCCAAACGCTTGTGACTTTGTCTAGCCCCGCAGATCACTCAAACAAGTGATCTGAGTCTCTCATATAATGGGAGTAAGGGATACGCCTGCTGTGCTATTCTGCAAAAATACCTAAAACAGCGACGAGCTGACAGCTATGCGTTGATTGGTTAATGTTTGCCAAGACCAAGACCAATTGTCAGCCAAGACGACAATTGGCCGCTGATGGCTGCGTTGCCATGTTTACGCTCGATGGTTGGCCGCTGTACAATTTTATATTTTCGAGAATCACACCGCTGATCTTAGTCCCTCTACGCTGTTCAATGTGGCCTTTCGGGCGAGGGTCTGAATTACACGTCTGATTTACTTTTAAGAAACTAAGGTTCATATTTTATGCTGACCCTTTCTTAGTAAATATTTATTTTGTATCTTTATCCTAAGGGACACGGGGTTTGTATTGGGCTTCTTATCCCGAACCGTTCGAATATTCATGTAAGCCGTTACGTA
Source organism: Coenonympha arcania (assembly GCA_036785405.1). Lineage (NCBI taxonomy): Eukaryota > Metazoa > Arthropoda > Insecta > Lepidoptera > Nymphalidae > Coenonympha > Coenonympha arcania. The sequence continues at coordinate 16,318,468 of CM072066.1, read as the reverse complement.
AAATATGTGGGCTAGTGGATAGTTATTTTGATAGATTTCGTCGTCATAGACAGCCCGGTCGACGACGACGATAAGTTGATCACGTGACTTAGTAACGATAACTGTCATATGGCACGGGAAAGCAGTGTTGGCAGACGTCCTACCAGATGGACTGACGACATTGAAAGAGACCGAGAAGGCGTTGGATATAGGACCGTATGGGTTGGAAATAGAAGGAGGCTTTTATTCAGCATTGGACGTCCGTCGGCTGAAACGAAGGAGCGAATCAAAATAATTTTTGCCATAAGAAACTGAATACTCTGTTTGTTTTAATAATCACACCAAGAAATCATTTTCAGAATTAGTTAATTGCAACAATCCTTAATTCCCTTAGAGTTATGGGAGGGGGTATAACAAATAAATCAGGTCTCCAATAAATTGTGCCACCATCGTGGCGCATAGTCAAAATCAATACGGAATACTGCCAAACCCGCAATCTGTTGTTTTTGTTTGTTTATGTGCAGTGTGGAGATTTATACGGAACTCTCAAACGTTTGAAGATCAAAATAAAACGGTTTTTTGTTTTTTTTGTACCCGTATGTTGTATCGCAACATAGATACGGGTATGGGGTTTCACTGGCATTAGGTACAAAGGCTACAATCACATATGGCCGACCGCCCAGCGGTTTTCATAAGGACCCCTGAAGATAGCCGGAAAGAGATAAAGATAAAGGGGTGATGAAGGAACGCGACAGAAAGAGAGAACAACATTTAGATAAAATGCGCTGTTTCGAGCTGAATTGCACTTTATTGCGTCAGTGTTAGAGTCGCTATTCATTTAAATCATTTCACGGCGTGAATCTTCTGTACCATAAAGATACTATTATGGTATTGTGTGATACAGATACAGAAAGTGGCAGGTAAACGATTAAGATAACGATTAATACGCTGATTATTTTAAAGGAGATGGTCTAGAACGATAATAAGGTTACTCACGTCAAGGTACGCCCTTTGAAACCTTTAAAAAAGGTAAATATACAATCTAAAAGTTGCTTGTTTCAATACACTTACGGAGTAGCTGAGTTTACGACAAAATTGGATGAACAAAACTAATTTTCCAAATGGCTTAGCGATGTTGGGAGTAGGTACGCATTACATACATTTTCAAAGGCTTTTTACACGTTGAATTATTTATGAATTGTATTCTAATAAAGTATAACGTAACAGTCTCTGAGACATCGTGTATAAGAATTGCGGTAAACTGTATTAGTTATACCGACTAAGGCTGGGTTGTTTGACTTGTTATTGTTATTTTGAAAGACATAAGAGTCATATTTAACTATAACGTTTCGGTTAAAGTCAAGTCCAGTAACTCAGCCTAAGACACACTTAGTCCATCATGGCTAACCAGTAACTATCATAGAAAGAAAATATTTTGGCTCAAGGCTTAATAAAAACAACCTAACAGATTGTAATTAAACTTAATGTTCCAAAAAGTTGTAAGATCACGCAGATTTTTTTTTATAAAACCTCGTGTAATCATTAATCCAGTAACTTAGAGAGGGTGCTAAGAGAGAAGTTATCCAGTAACTTAGAGCTTGCTTAGAGAAGCAAGTTAGTCTTCCAATCTACCATTATTTCAATCAAGTTACTCATACATCATCATCATCATCATCATTTCAGCCTGCGGACGTCCACTGTTGAACATAGGCCTTCCCAAGTGAGCGCCACCACACCCTGTCCTCAGCCTTCCTCATCCAGCCGCTTCCCGCCACCCGCTTAATGTCGTCGGTCCAACGAGCTGGAGGACGCCCCACGCTACGCTTACTTGTACGCGGTCTCCACTCCAGGACTTTTCGGCTCCACCGGCCATCGCCCCTGCGACACGCGTGACCTGCCCACTGCCACTTCAGCTTGCTAATGGTTTGGGCTATGTCAGTGACCTTGGTTCTCCTGCGGATCTCCTCATTTCGGATTCTATCCCTCAGGGAAACTCCTAACATAGCCCTCTCCATGGCCCGCTGCGCGACTTTGAATTTGTGGATCAGGCCGTGTGTGAGTGTCCACGTTTCCGCGCCATACGTGAGGACGGGAAGAACGCACTGGTTGAAAACTTTAGTTTTCAGGCAACTCATACATCGCGGTATAACAACAATCAATAAACCAATTATAATTTTGATGCAAACTTCAATACCCTGTTTGAGGTTGACGTATTTGCCTAGGGAGGATTTCCCAAAAAGTAAATAAAAACCCCATTCCTGATTTTTATGGACATCACTGAAAAAATGTCTTTCATCCCCTATTTAATTACAGGTAAATTTTAAATGCTCTACCTACTAAGGCTACTTTTATTCACACAGGTGTCGACGTGGATCTCAAAACAAAGGTAAATAAAATAGGTTCTACCTACTTCGCAAACCGTGCCTAATGACGGAAAACGGTAAATATGGGACCCGCTATCATTTTAAAAGACCTTTCGTAATGCTTGGATACCTGCGCGCCATTTTGCGTATGAGGTCGCGAAAAAAATATCCACCTTTTGTGATAATGTGACGTAATATTTTTCATGAAACCTCTGGTGGTAATGTGCCATAATAAATTATAAAGCCTCCCCCACACAGGCGTGTTATTATCGCGCGATAATATCGCAAGCGTTATTGCGATATCTGTTTTCAGTACATTTTGTATTAAGATGGTCATGTAGTTACACACTGCTGCGATAATAACGCCGCAATGGAAGTATATCGGTCGATATTATCGCAAGCGTTATTGCGATATCTGTTTTCAGTACATTTTGTATTAGGATGATCAAGTAGTTACACACTGCTGTGATAATAACGCGCGATAATAACGCGCCTGTGTGGGACGACGGACGCAGCGTCCTACTTGCATTGCGGCGTACAAAATGTACTGAAAACAGATATCGCAATAACGCTTGCGATATTATCGCGCGATAATAACGCGGGACGCTGCGTCCGTCTGCGCGTTATTATCGCGCGATAAAACGCAGCTGTGTACAAGGAATCGGGACGCATTATCGCAATAACGCTTGCGATATTATCGCGCGATAATAACGCGCCTGTGTGGGGGAGGCTTTACTGATGGGTATCTGTGTATAGAAAGGGAATATGTGACTGATAGATTGAATGATCTATTATATTGTACAGGCACAGCTAATGCAGTGATCGGATTGAACTGAATTTTTGCGTACAGATAGCGAAAGTGACGACTGAAAGCTTTTTGAAAATTTCCGAAGGGTTTGAAACTCCGGGAGTGTGGTAGTTGTAAATACGAGTATGCGTGTATTTTTGCGCAAATATACCTAAAACAGAAGACTGGGAGTAGGAGAGGTTATTTTTTTCAGGCTTCAAAAGAGGACTTGCACGTGAGTTGTTAAGAACTTTTAAATTAAGTTTAACGTTCCTGGGTCCTTTCGAGTTCTGATAGTAAAAATTCCGTTAATTGTTAAACACAATGACGAATTAATTAAGCCAATTATTACAGCATTAAGTCTTATCGGTTGTTTATTTTCCTGTATTTGGTACAAATTACATCGCTAACATTTTCCGTCGTCCAATATTGTAACAAATACAATACTGTATATTGACACCGCACATTGGACAAACGATTTTTTTCGAATCCAAGTGCGTGGCAAATGCAGCAGGGAGGTCGTCGATTTTTTTTTGAGCAATTGTAAGACTAAAGGGAGCGCGAGCGACGATGTTTATAAATGTATGACTAAATGAATAGGTACCTACTTGTGCAAAATTAAGGACATTAGACGAGAGTAAGTAACCAAATGCGGGTAAATCGATTGTCCTTGGACTTAAACGATATTTTTGTCCTTCTTACAAATTCGTTGGTGGGTGTGACAGACAGCGTTGCGGAAGAATACAACAGAAGAACGACGTTTTACCTAATTACTAAAAAACTAAGCCATTTATAGAAAATCCGTCCTGAGCGTTTTTGGATATTATTATTATGAAAATTACAAGTATATCTAATGTTAGTTTCCGATAAAAATTGGAAATATGGAGATTTTGGAGCCACTTTTGGAACATATTTCTATCGATTTTTTTTTATCCAATCGTGTTTCTGCTTCACAGCGAATTTCGATTAAAGAAGAAAATATATGATTTTTATGTCTATAAAGTTTTTAAACTCCACTAAAAATCGGTTAAAATCACCGTCTACGTCTTTAAGGGAAGTTATTTGGGGTCACCACTAGAGCAAAGAGTAAACAGTGAAACTGAGGGCCGCAGGTGGCCTTCAGCATCGTGGATCGTGGGTTCGATTCCCACAACTAACTATCACCCCACTAACATTCTCGTTAGTGTGTAAGCATAAATGTTTTCCCGTGTCTGGGTGTTTTTCTAAGTATATAATGTCTCCATGGATGTTACATAATAAGTATTTTATGAATTCTCTCGTTTTAGGAGTGGTAATACTTTGGTCATATAACATGTTATCTAGTAGTGATTGTATGCGTAAATTGATTGAAATTCGACCGTAATTCATTTCAAGCTTTAGATTTCCTTGTGGACTCAGCACACTCATGTAATAATACCTATGTTAAGTATGTAGAGGTATAATACATTGGATGATATTCTATTTTATAGATACCCAGGTACCTACCAAAAAAATGGGAACTTTATTCAATCTGGCTCTCCTAATTGACTCTGAATATTGGATTTATCAGGAGAGCCTTTAAAATTATATAAGCTAGGTATAGGTATCTAAAGCATTTTAAAGGGTTACCTTTCCCGAATTATATTCAAATGAAAACGTGTTTTCAGCTTATTGTTTCCAATGGTAGGTTTGATCTTGGGATAAAAAAAATATTGGTCCATTTTTTTCTATTAAACATATTTATCGTATCTCTTTTACTCACGACATATTCTGGTTTTCTCACGACTTATATTACTGGGGACTTTTATTGTAACCTTGCATACATAATCCAACACAGAATCTTGAAATTTAAAGTTAACTCATTTTTTGGGGAAGGGACACTAACTGAAAAAAGTTTTTTAGTTTGATTTCATTCCAGATGGGGTTGAAATGGGGATGAAAGTTTGTACAAAACTCCGTGATTTTTTCAAGTTAAGCATAACCATGAAAAATTGTAGGTATTTGGACCTATTCTTAAATGTCTTCCCCGATTCTAGGCAGGTCGTAACAAACACATAAATTTGAAATTAGAACATTATCTAGGAACGTTGCTTTTACGAAAGAAGGGCTCACTGAGAAAGGTACCCTAATGACATTCCTGAAGAGATTAAATAGGGGATGAAAGTTTGAATTAAACTCCGTCATTTCTCGAGTTAGGTATATCATGTCAGTAATGGAAATGTGTGCTCCTTAATTTAATTAGTGAAGCTAACTTCACTTATTTATCCCCTGCGATGAGCATAATTAATATGGGGGTAAAATGAACCCTACATACAAAATTTGTTGTCTTTGTTTAGAGAGAACCGATTGAAACTACGAAATTTCAATTCAACGAAATTAATTAATACAAAACTAAGCAAAGACAAAATAACATTATTAATGATAACAAGAAAATAATGAGAAGGAGATAGAAATAAAGCATAGAAGGAATACACTTTAGAGAACAGATTAGAGTTCAAACATGTGTGAAGAAATAAAAACCGGGGACGTAAATAATCGGTCAAATAAACTTACAAAATACCTCGTCAAATTCAAAATGACCCCTTTTAAACCACGATATCGCCCGATACGTCGAACGTCTCACTTAATCGCCGTTCCAAGCGATTATAAACTTTACATGCACGCAGAAAAGCGTTTAATTTCGCGTGCACTCACTCACCAACCACTCCCGGCCACCTAATTCCGCACTTCACCGATGACGTCACTCTCACTATTTCCATTTTTAGAATAATAAGGATCTACTCACGCTGCAATGCTTTTCGATAGCGGCCAGCGTTCCATGGAGGCCTGGTACTTCATGTTTTCGATCTGCTTTTTCAGTGCCTCTTTGTCCATGGCTGCGAGGATACTGGCGTCCATAGCGCAGAATCTGTGGTATAAAACACCCACACATAGATCAGTTAGTGTTACACGTACCGGCGCCTGTGTGGGCGGCGTGACGTACTGTCCCACACAGAACGCCTACGCTAAAAGCTTCAATCAAATCCACATCAAATCAGTGGCATACACGACTTACAAATCAGAAGGATAAGCACGAAAAAAAAACTGTATAAATTTATCAAAAATTTCATGTGGCACTGCTCAGTTTTGCAATCTTCCTTTTTCGTGCTAGTCCTAATTTAAAGCTCAGATTGAAAGCATATTTAACATTAGTTTTTCCCACGTAAATTGTAGTTTCTAAAATTTCCGCCAACACCCAAAAGTCTGTGCTCTATTATCTATATAGTATAGATCACTCCTTGTACAATCCTCTAACTTTCTGTCTTTAAAAGTGCAACATCGTTTTAACTTTTCTAAGATTAGTTTCGCAGATTAGTTTTTCAGCATTCCCGTAGGTTTTAAGTCACTCTTTACCTTGGAAACAGCGAATTTTATTACCTTTCAGGAGTTAAATAAGGAACACCCATCTAAATCGATTAAGTTATAACAAAGATAAGTTAAATCAGAGGGACCTCCTAAAACAGTGTATTTTATCCTTTAAGTAATAATTATTATTATAATTGCAGGATAAAATCAAACATGAGGTTTATTTATTAATTATCATTTTGATTTATCTTAAATATTATTTTCATAGACGGCCGCATCAATTATTTTATCAATAATATTATCATGTATGTTTGATTTGTTTTCTTTTTATTATTTTAAAAATGTAAACGTAAGAACTGCGTATTTCAAGCCAAACCCAATATTATATTGAAGAACCCAAAGCAGCATATCTTCATCGGCTATACTAGCTGGAGAGGATGGCCTAATTCTGGATGCATATAGTATTCTAATAATTAATTAATTATACATATTACTACAGAATATTATATACAGGCGAATATTTAATACAGAATATTAATTTGATTAATGTTTGCAAAACAATAGATCTCTCTTTTATGTTATAGCCATTTATGTTATTGACTGTACGAAAGCTGTGTAAGGGGAGAATTTAAGGGTGTGTGGGTGAGTGCTCAATGCGCGCGCATGGTGTTACAGTTTCTATGACAACCCCTCCACACACACTGTCAAAGCTTGCGCAAATTTAGTTAAATCACAATCCATTTGAATTTCGACTGTAATTTGTATACATAAAAGTCGGTTTCAGGTTGTAGGGTTGTGTGTAAAATTAATGAATTAGACGTAATGCCCAGTAGTCGCCTGTGTTTTGTATCCCATTATTCTTCATCTCTTACGGCAGCCAAAAGAGGGCCATCTGTCAAAATCGACTAAGCCTTTATCGCCGTTATGGGTCGACAATAAGGGTCACATTTGCGTGAATAAATAATAGTCCGTTATTATCCAAGTGTGTCAGCGGTTTGAATATGTATCGGATGACGAAGACGCAGTGAGCTGAATTCATACGTTTAATATTTTTTTCCTATTGTCTCATTGGTGCGGTTTATAAAAAGATGTTTTTTTTCTTTGTCGACTGAATACGAATTGCTATTTTCGCGTTATCTGCTTGCGTATTCCAGTTTCTATGTTTTTTTCGCGTTTATTTTTATCAGTGCATGATGGAGCTGGAAGGAGGACGTTTGTAACGTTTTTATTCGATAAAAAGTCGAGTTGGTCTTTGTAGCTTTTTTTAAGTTCGCTTTACAGTTGGTTAAGTACGTGAAAATACTAGTTAAGTGTGGCAAAAAGTATTAGAATTAAAAATTTTAGAAATACCAACAGTATAAGCTATAATAATAAAGCGATTACTACGGAACCCTATTTTTATACAGGAGTAGGTTGGTAGGTATCGGACTTTACTTTGTATAATGGGTAAAGTTTACACCAATATAATATTGGCCGGGGTATGAAACAGGTATGACCTCACATTGTCCGGGGTAAGAAAGTAATGGGGATAAAACTTAAATCGAATGGGTATAATTAATGCAGAGCCCAAGAAAGTTATTGAAGCCCTTAATATTTTTTCGCGTCGACAAAATAATTTGTTCCATAACTATTTAAGATATACTACCTAACTTACTACTTTGGGTTACAGTATTTTTTTATACTTACAAGTTGAGCAGCAAACGTCGTTTTGCCATATAATTTAATAGTTCCCACTTTTGGGGTTATCGTCCCATTATGAGACCGATCAACACAAAAAATCATAAAAATCTGTCAAGGCTTTTCGAAAAAAGTTTTGTTACAAACACAGTGACACGAGAACTTTATATTTAGATTTTCAAGTAAACTCCAGTCGAGCAAGTAGGTACTTACACCATTTTATTCAAGTAATACTTACAATGCTATGTAGTTGTAAGTAATTAATTGCTGGCGGAATGTACGTTCTACACTCAGCAATTGAAGGAATTAGGACACTAGTTATTAGTCCTGCGTTGCTATATTCTACTGCGACATTATACAGTCAAACCTGGTTAAGCTCAAGAGCTCAAGAGACCAAGATCTTTTTTTCTCTTATAGAGTCTTCTCACTAACCCGAGATTCAGTGTAAGGAAAGCAAAATGACGGGGCCTGGCAAATACTCTCACTAATAGAGTTTTCTCGCTTACCCAGTTCCCAACTAACTCAGGTTTGACTGTATATTGACCCGAGGACTTGCTCTCCTAAAATACCCAAAATACATAATAATTATGGTTCATTTTTTTAAGTTTTTACGTTCAAAGTAAAAATCACTTCTATAGCCCCTTAAATACTCTGCCAAAAGGGATGCAAAGTGAACATTTTATTCATCACAACCTATGTGATAGCCTTTCAAAGTTCAGACCTTTGCCTCTCCTGGGGTTTTGTGGTCGAACCCCGGGCATGAATTTTCCTTATCTGTGCTAGAATTGTTAAATTTGTTTCTAAACATAGACCGTCTTGGTTATGAGTGAAGGAAAACATCGTGAGAAAACCTACAAGCCTGAGAGACTACACATTAATGTGTTTTTTTTTATTGACCTAAAAATGAATAAACATTTATTTTCAGTATGTCTTTTGTATAATTTAATAACAGAATGAATTAAACGGTAAGAGATAACAGAGCGGACACTTCACCGACAATAGAAATATAATATTATTATTTATCAAGTCATTTACAGATACAATTAATTAATGCAGTACCAATTAATCTAATTTATTCCTTTACTGACTCATTTAAGGTGTGTGAATCCCGCCAAATCGCACTTAACCAGTGGACATCAAAACGGGTTGATGGCGATGATTCATGATTTAGATGTTGTATGTAGCTCCAAAATTAGTTTAATTTACACAAAAGATCAAAATAACTTGATTTGGAGTTCATTCTACAATAGAACACAATTGTCGAAAAAAAAGAACCTTGTTTAATTAACCTATCTGCGTCATAAACAACAAATTTGTTATAGAACTTTTAAACTGTACAATGAAATGGTTCTAAAATGTTTTATAGTTGTTTTCGAGTTCATTCTTCCCATGATTGTATAGGAATAAAAAAGCTGTTACAGTTCATGGTTTTAATTGATGTTTCTCCCACGGTCATTTTAGGTCAAATTGGCGTAAAATATAAATTCATCTAGTTAGTAAATTGTAACATAAACGAAGTAAGTTCTGGGTTTGTTTTTTGTTGCAGATGGGTGATGATTAATCTCTGTCGAGATTGGTCGGTTGTAACTCAATTATATTAAAGTATAGGTAACACAATTGCCGAAGTTCAGAGCGTTCGTGGTGACTCTATAATTAAATTAAGCTGAATAATTGACCCTTGAGAGCCCTGAATCTTAGTAATCATTTTCTGTAAAGGTGTCTACATACTAGATAAGATCCGTTGGTAATGCCCAGTATGTACCTATTCGGGGCTTTGTGAATTGGCAGATTGAGGAAAGTTCACAAAATATATTTGGCACTGGTTCATTGGGATCTGATTTAATTGCCTTTTTATCTATTTATTGATAAACAAAAGATAAAACTATTTAGAAAATTCTTAGCACCTTTAAGTTTTGACGAATTTTATCGAGGAAACGTGAATTAACTAAGCAAACCGATTACTGTAAAGTTACGCCAAGGTGGATCTTATTTGAGGAGACAATATTTTCACTTTCATTTGTTAGCAGTTTATAAATTGCGAGGACTATATTTTATTAATAAATAAGCAGGTTTCCTCCCACCTGCTACAGTCCACAGTGTATGAGGTCGTCCGGTAATGTAATGATACAAGTATGAAGTAGTGCACTTGACCTTTTAAATGCTTCATTCAAAATATCTCTCAATTTGTTTCAATGAAGACTCAATAGACCAATACGGTCTACGGTCAAGAGAGATAGGACAACCGGGGCGGTTTGTGATTATTATAGCTTCTTTACCCTCTAATACAATCTCTGTACTTCAAGGTTATAGGTAATATAATAGTTTGTTTGTTATTTTCAGCTGATGGACAACCACAGCTGGATGTAGCCTCCCAAAACGACCGCAAAATACCAGAATTTTGTGTCGCCTGAACCCAGCTACTGCCCGCGAATCTCTTGATGTCATCTGTCCACCTGTTGGAGGGTCTACCAATACAGCCCTTTCCGCTGCGTGCACACCTTAGGACCCCAACGTCCATCGGAAATCGGACCTAGGAGGTCTACCCCGCGCAGTGTCACTTCAGCTTTGCGACACGTAGAGCTATTATGTCAGTCATTTTGGTTCTACGGATCTCCTCGTTTCAAATTTTTAGCTTTCTTCATCGCTCGCTGTCTGACTGAGGATTGAAGCCCGCTGTCAGTTACCATGTTTTGGATCCGTAAGTCACTAGCACCACTTACATGTACTGTTCGCATACTTGAGTTATTTGGTTAGTTAGTAGTTTAGTTTCTATTGAAATACAAAGAGCCTCGAAAGTCAGCTTACCATCTTATCAGCTTCCGTCTGCTGATAAGATGGTATAAAAATTTAGTGAGATTTTTTTAAAAGATATGAAAAACGATTATTTCCTGTTTTTCTCAGCAAAATAATTAGTTTATTAAGCAAAATAATTAGTATTTTTTTGAACTGCGCTAGTCATCCTGAAGATTACCAGGCTATACAAGGCCCTTTAAACCGAAACACAGTAACTCCTACCTAATCACTGCAGTTGTATCGATTAGGGCGGACACCTTAGACTACATTGCGGACACCGCAAAAAAAGTCCTAGACCAAATTTCATTCAACCTATTTAGCAATAATTAATTTTGACGAAATTAAGGTACATAGGGTACATAATATAATTCGCTATTTGAAAAGAATCTGTATCTTGAAATAAATCCGTTCTGCTAATTATGGATTTTCGCAAAATAACGCCTGCTTCCATTCAAAATTAATTGAAGTTAATTATTATGAAACGTAGGTAATAAGTATACCTACTTTGTGTTATTAGGATGCGTTTGAAATTGACTTCACGTGTCTTTTATAGCGCGTATTCTCGGAGCGACGCGTTTTACGACGGAACTTAAATTCTGTATGATGTTTGCTACTAACTGTTTGTTTGGGAGTTGGGACACGCATACTCCGTCAGTTTATAATAACTTTTCAAATAAACACCGTTTTTAAACGACTAAAAAGGAATTTGTTTACATTTGCGCCACTGTCATTTGTTAGTTACTCACAAGAGGATAAAAAAATTCGGTGCTTGTGCCTAAATGACTTCTTTATCCACAGACCACAATCCAATAAAATGTGGAAGTTTGTGACTTTGTAAGTTTGAATGTTTTTTACTCAATGCCAGAAGTTCTGAACAGATTTGGCTATTACTTGAACGTACCGTACTATTACGTAACGTACTTGTACCTTCGGTACCTTATAAAAAAAATAAAATAAAATAATTTATTCGGTACCTTATACTCTAATCTAATTTGCATCCCTGATCAAAACTAACAATCTATAGCTACAATAATAGTAAAATTGGTATTACTGTAGCTATAGATTTCTTGAAAGCAAAGCAAACTTTCTTGAAAGTAGAAAGAAAGGGAGCGTTTTAATAAGAAAGGAAGTATGAACGGGACAGTTCCCGTTTCTACTCCCTTTCCCAAATCCGCGATTCCCTCGACATTCGTGAAATCCGAAAAACGCGCCGACGAAGCCGCGGGAAAAACCTAGTACTAAAAAGTAAGGCTGACGTTTATGAGAACTTTTTAACAAATTAACATTTGACGAAACTAATACCGTTGTAAAATTAGCCCCTACCTCATACACGTCGAGGAATGTACAAAGAGTTTTAACGTTTCTATCCTGGATAAAAATTATATTGGATCGCAGAGGCAACTAAACTCGGGATTTGATGTGCCATAGAAATCGCCAAAATATAGGGTGTAAACCACTATGTGCTCTGTGGTGTAAACTGTAAACCAAAGCTCACCTTAAATGTACGTGTTATTCAAAAAAAGCTACTTGTCTCCAAGTTTCCGCACTCCAGTCGGCTGCACCAACTGTAACTGAAACAAATTCCTACTATTAAATACTTGCGAAGTCCATTGTGTCACTGGAAACTCGAGGGACTTATGAAGTTTAAAATAAGCCTTTTACTTCGATGGAAACAAAACACTCGCTTTTTGCGCTACTTGAGCTGAGCAAAGTTACGTTTTCATCACGGAGTTATATACCAACTAGGGCTGTATGCTAACTCTATGATCATCACTTAATGAATGCCACTGAGCTCCCTTGTCTAAATTTCGTATATTACATTGTTGCTTCAAAGATGGATATTGACCTGCCTATCAATTCATGTACCGAGTCGGCTTCGTTTCGTGAAGTGAAATGTAAAAAAAATATCGCGACATTCGCGTCTTTACACAGACAATTAGTGTTGCCCACAATCAGTCTTGGTCTTGCAGTCTTGGTCTTGTTCTTGCATTTTTGCAAGACCAAGACCAAGACCAAGACTGCCTAATTTTAGCAAGACCAAGAACAAGACAGGCAGTGCAAGATTTGAGCAAGAACAAGACTAAGCCTGCGAGACTCTTGCGTCTTGCAGTAAACGTGAAATCGCACCCTCTGCCCGCGAAATTCAAATTTTATTTTGTTTTTCGCAATTATTTAACTAACCCAACGAAGTAGGCTTATGGAATTCATTTTGCGAAAATAAGAGTATCATCTTCACAGTTTTATTATTTTGTATAAATATGTTTACTTGAAAGTGTCCAGTTTAGGAATGTAGTTCGATTATCGACCAATTTGTGAATTGTGAGTTACATTCGAACTACATTTCTAAGGACGCTTCAAGTAAAGATTTTTATATAAACCTGTGAAGATGATATTGCTATTTTCGCAACATGAATGCCATGAGCCTATTTAGTTAAATATTTGCGAAAAACAAAATAAAATTTGAATTTCGCGGGCCGACCTCCGTTTTTTTTTACACACTACAAGTAAGTACTTGACTGTGATCTCACCTGATGGAAGTGACAGCCGAAGATGTTATCGTACTACCTTGGAAGAGGTAAGCAACTCCTAACGATTTCTACACAGCATCACACCGGAACGCTACATCGCTTGGCGGTGCGTCTTTGTTGGTAGGGTGGTGACTAGCCACGGCCGAGGCCTCCTACCAGACCAGACCTGAGCCAAATAAGAAATTATAAAATTGAAAATTCCAAAGTGGCCTATGGCGGGTATCGAACCCACGATCTCCCATTTCAATCCGAGCGCGCGCCACTGCGCTTGGAGGTCATTGTGGCTATTAACTGACTGAGTGTCGTTTCGGGGAGTGTAGGAGTTCGGGACCAGCAATAGGCTAATAGGTATTTAATTGCGAGACTTGCGAGACTCTTGCTGCAAGAACAAGACCAAGACCAAGACCAGATGTACTGGCGCAAGACCAAGACCAAGACTGGCTGAGTCTCGTCTTGTTCTTGCATTTAGGCACCACTACAGACAATACGTGATACTACCTACCGCTTGCGCCTGCTACGTCATGGATACGTGAAATATGTCGTGAAGTGGATTGTCATCTAAATTCTAGCAATGTTTGGCAAATCTTTCCATCGAGATTTTTTTCCAGTGTTGCTTATTTTGTATTTACTTTGTAAGGTGTATTATCATTTTGTAAACTTTCAGATGTCATACTGGCCCATCGGTTTATTTTTGGTACATCCAAGCAATCGAAAGCAGAACTGTAGTCTTTCTGGACCTACGAAGCATTATGGTAACCTACCTAAATAGAAATTGTAGTTTGTATAGAATTTATAACAAGAGATAAGTACGTAGGCTTCACTAACCCGATTTGGCGAATGTATTAAAGTAACTCAAGGAAACGTATTAATACTGATTCACGTAATTAACCGGCGTAACGTTAAGCGGCGAAACTTGATATTATCAGCTTTGGGACACGAAATTAATACTTTCTTCGAAAAAGAAATATTATTAATCCCCGAAGAAATATACTTTCCCTGAAAAATTGTAACTTTCCACAAATAAATTAGGTACATTTTACATGGAAATGTATAATTACTAGCTAACGCGGCAAACGTTATTTTGCTAGACATAGAGGTATGAAAAATAGCTATTTTACGACTTACCGAATGTAGACAAAAATTTCATAAATACTTATCGGTTAAGCCGTTTCGACTTTCGTAGGAGTTAGGTAACAAAATCTGCGACAGTCTGCTCAGACTTTAGCCCTAACCTAAGACAACGACGGTGTCAGATAGTAGATAAGTTAGTGTTAGTAAGTGCGTGGATTGCATAGCCGATGAAATTGAAGACTAAGAAAATCTTAGAATATTGGACTTCTTATTACGTACATAGATATTATTTGATCCAAAAAACAAGTCTCATCTCATGTTTAAAAGTTTAGAATCACAAAGCAAGCGATAAAAGAAGTTATTCTTAGAGAATGATTAACAGGAAAGTAGCATGGCAGCTGTAGTAAGTTATAGTTTGAAAGTGGTAATATTATAAAAGAAACTTACCATCAGGTAAGATCGCAGTCAAGAACTTACTTATAGAGTGTAAAAAATTGTTAAGAATTTGATAAAATTAGTCGGTTACTCCCCCGTATTATTTGTGAGATACAAATCGTTTATCCAACAACTTCTACTAACCCCACTGTCCCATAATAACTATATTGCTTTCGGAACAAAATTAAAAAAAAATATGAAAATGACGCTATCGATCGGCAAATAATTGATCACGTGAATTTGATAGTTTTAGTTGAAAGGACTGGTAAGAAAAATTACGGCCAAAAACTTTTTAAATAAATTTTAGTTTGGATTTGACCGAATCTGTAACCAGGGCGTGAGGGCAAGATTCATTTTCAGTTTCAGCACAAAATACCATAGTAGTACCTTAAGATTCTCTCCATAAAATGGTTTAATTTAATTGTAAATTCGATGTTCGCAACAGCGCCTTATACTTACGTCCCTAATAACATAAACGTTGTGCTCTCTTTCTGTTGCGTTACTTTATCTCTCCTCTATCTCTTTCCAGCTCGCTACTTATGAGGTCCTTATAAAACCGCTGAGCGGTCGGCCTTTGAACCAGTGCGAGTAAAACCCTCTTGGTTTCAGCTGAAAATCCTATTTTGGCCGGACAATAAAAATAACCCCACTCTACGGTAGATTTCTGGTGTGTGTTCTATCATTAGTCATTAGATAATGTTTTAGCACACACAATGCTCAACGCTCCATCGCATGCGCAAGTTTTTCCGCTAATGTAATGGGTGCAGGCAATCACGCTATTGTTTGTAAATTGCATTTGATATAATATGAGTGGAGTTTAATGACGCCCGTCGAGAAAAGTGGTAGCGAGGACGTTGGCTCGATCCATAGAGAGGAAATTAATGAAAATGAGAGTATATTATTTATTTTTAAATTTAACTTTACAAGTTAGTACTCGACTGCGATCTAACCGCTATGACATTCTCGTAACGTTTTCACACACTTCGTGATGTGAAACCAGAAAAAAAAATTAACACTGAAAATTGAACTTTACGTCTATTGGCTTCGAGTATAAGATTGAATGTCATCATAGGAAATACAATGCTCGACTTTGACGCGCTTAAGTAAATTCAATCACACTATTGTCGACCAACATGGCGTTTTGAAATACATTCAGTTTTATGCTCTATGTCAATAGGCGTAAAATTAATTTTTCAGTGTTCGCAAAAAAATGTTTTGATTTTAATATGGTCTGCATGGCATTTACGTATAGTAAATGTCATCACCTTTTTAAACATTTCACATCACGAAATGTAGCTGACACGTTACGAGAATAGCCCCCCTGACGGTAAATGATGATGAAGCCGAAGATGGTATCAACCCCTAACAACCAACTAATAATAGGACGCGCAAGAAACGTGGAAAATTGTACAGCCAATTCGGAAAGCCGTTTGTAATGAGAAGAACGGACAGGAAACTCCATACATTTTACAACTCTGTTACATCGATGAACAATTTAAGATTATAGCTTTCAAGAATCTTTATTCTGAACAAAGTCATAAATTGCACATGTTGTTATTTGTTAAAAAAATATCTGTTTGATTTTTTTTTAATTTATTCTTTGATGGTATGTAAAGTGGTTAAAACCAGAGTCACATATTAATTAATAAATAATTGTTAACTAATGGACTATTTTGTGGTTTCATAATACCTATATCATTTCAGTTCATTTTAAAGGCAAAAATAATAAAAATGCTCAATTTGAATCATAATTCGAAGCCACTAGGATTATCAGGAGAATCTGAAAGTTTAGGAACTCGCACGTTGTAAAAACCTGTATTAAATATCCGCTCTATAATTTGAATCTCGACAGCGGTCAACGTTTTTCATAACCTACTCGTACTCAACTATGAATAACGTTCTCGATTTCACTTCTGCGACCTAAGAACATAACCTAATCAAAAACACCTGTGTATTTTTCAAAAACTGTCTTTATTTCTTATACGTGTAAATGTTTTTTTATTATACTCGATTTTTTATTAATTAGGTACTTTATTTTCAACAAGAATAACAATTCTGACAATTCTAATCCGACAAGGAAATAGGTACATACAAAGTTAAAAACATCTAAATTTTTGGAATAGGTGTCTTCTGTCAATTATCGTAAAACGAATATAAATTTTGTACGGCATTACAAATATGATGACGTCACGTTACTCTAATCTCTGTCTAATTTGAAATATTAAAATATATTTTGTAAATATTTTCAATTTTTTTCTAGATCAATTACCTTTCTTTTTTTATCGACAGGAAATGCCTAACGCATACCCCTCCCTCAGGGAAAACGGAGGGGTTATGTGGGGCTTGCACCCACTAAAACCTGTCCCTTGCCACGACGGACCTCTTTGACGGGAGTACGGGATTCACTTGCGTATTCACCGCGCACCCGCCAGGCCCCGACCCGCCACCTGAGCGGCAGGTCACTAGATCAATAATTACTTACCTAAGATTTTTCAAAATTCTTTGTGTTTATGGTTTCTAAAATGAATTTAATAAACCAATATTTTGATTTTTATTACATTATTAATTCCGAACTAACTATTTTCAGGGCTAGTGTTAATTCTGTACCATTGAATGCGTTTATTGTTAAGAGCTTTAATTTTTTTTAAAATTTGATATATTATTTTTCTATATTAATTCGCCAAAAAAATTAAATAGGTACGTCTACGTCCTCTTAAAGTGAGATCGTAAAAAGGGCTAAATCGTAAAAATAAGGTCCTAAAAGCCAGTTGTATCGAAATAAGGAACGTGAAACAATTTGTAAGTGGACCCTTACTGGGCCGAAACTCGAGTTATTTTAATTAAGGCACAAAATTAATTCGGAAAATAAAACATGGCGGTATTTCACAGAGGATAAATTCTTAAATTAATTAACGCGATTTAAGTTGGGGACATACTTAAAATGCAAGACGATGTCTAAAAGGACAGACTGAATGGGAAAGGTTTCAGTTCCGGACGCGCTCCTGCATCGAGCGGACGCGTTCACAATACCTGCCGAGAGATAACCGTAGCTGAGTCACGTTGAGTCAGGGACGCTTAATCTTTCGCCCGTAAATATGGTTGTTTGTGGAAGTTGTAATAACGAAGCACAGGATGCCATACAGTGCAGTGCTTGCTGTAAATTCTTTGATTATCCTTGTTCAGGGATAACTGAAATCGGTTATAGGAAGTTGGGAGACCGGCAATCCACGTGGAAATGTGCAACGTGCAAATTTCAACAAGGCGCGAAGAAGCAGTTAGGCTCACCACTTCCTTCGCCTACACCCCTGTCCATGGATTCTATTATGGCGGAGCTTGCAAAACTATCCCTTCAACTGCAGCCCCTACCAGCACTCGTCAATGACATCCAGTGTATCAAGTCTGACATAGCTGCGCTGACAACTTCGACTCAGGACCTAATCAACAGAATCGATAGCATTGAAACACGAGTTTGCAGTGTCGAGGCCGCCAGTGAGACTATTCCAGAAATGAAGCAGACTATATCGCAGCTTCGTGAACAGATCGATGAGCAGGATCAATGGCAGCGACTTAATAATGCTGAAATAAAAGGAGTACCCATGAAGAACAACGAAAACCTCTTCGAAATCTTAGCTAAAATTGGACAAAAGATTATGTTCCCAATCACGAAAAATAACATAAATTTTGTTGCGCGTATCCAGCCCGGGAATCCTACAGAAAATAGAATGAAGCCCATAATTGTGTCTTTCATAAATAGATACTTTAAAGAAGATTTTATTGCAGCTGGGAAGGCGGCTAAATCACTATCGTCATCGGACATCGGTTTTTCAGGAAGTAATAGAATCTACATTAATGACCATCTAACGATAAAAAATAAACAGCTGCTGACGAAAACAAAATCACTTGCCAAGGAAAAAAACTTCCGCTTCGTGTGGGTAAAGCATTCGAAAATATTTGTCCGAAAGAACGAATCTTCGCCTGTTCTCAGCATCAAGTCCGAAAAAGACTTGTCCAAAGTCAAATAAAGATTAGGCACAAAGCAATATCGGATATTAATTTCTACTGTAAAATATTTAGACTGAAATTATGCAGCGACGCAAAGTTGAGAGCCCCTGGCGTTCTCAACCAACTCGTCGCGTCGATCGTGGTACACTGTGAATCATGCAAAAGTGCACTCGAAAATCGAGCTCTGTGTGTATTAGCAGTGAGTCGCTTTGTGTTTGTACTAACCTACATCGCAGGTGAATATTATTTGTGTTACCCGCTCGTTGCCGCCAAAAGACTAAAAATCTGTTTTTCTTATAACTTATTGGTTTCTTTTGTTCTTTATTACATAAACACAGGCATATGGTATTATTTAGTTTATATCTCCATAGAATCGAAGTTTGATATTCGTAAGATCTTAAATAGGATATTCTATTACTGTTTTTTAGGTATAATTAATTTGAGTAATTTAGTGTTGGGACTTATTATGTTTTGCTCAGTCTGTTTATTTCTTTATGTTTTTCCTTGGTGTATGGGAATTAAAATAAGAATTTTTCTATTAGGAAGGCTACACTATTTATACCGCAACGGGATAAGGTCTGTAGGAGCATTCCTATCAGACTTACACTGTTTCTACTTAGTAATTATGTGCAGTTTCAACTCTGGATAACCTAAGTATCTATCACCAGAACGTTAGAGGGCTGCGGACCAAGACCGATACATTCGCAAGAAACCTATTATTAAGCAATTATGACATAATTACGGTGACGGAGACATGGCTACTTGACAGTATTTCCGATTCGGAACTTTTCGACACTAGATATACGGTATGGAGGCGAGATCGTGACTACAATCAAACATTACAAACTAGAGGTGGCGGTGTGGCTATAGCTATCAGGAAAACCCTTAATGCTGAGTGTATGGCCGGCTGGCAATCGTCAGCTGAAGACTTATGGATCTCAATTACTTACAATAATAAGAACTGTAACAATATTGCACGCATTCACATATGTACAGTTTATCTTTGCGCGGAGAATACCGGTAATTCATTCGCTCAGCAACTTGATAACTTTCTTTACAACCTCGAAAAGTTGGTCAACGAACACCCCACTGATAAGTTCATAATACTCGGCGACTTCAACATGAGCACAATTCATTGGTCTGACACTGGTGCAGAGGGGTATAAAGCAGTCTACAATCTATCAGAGAATTATACGAGGAACTTTGTCGACGTATTGAGTTTATGTAACCTAAATCAATTTAATAATATTGTAAATAATTTTAATCGGATACTAGACCTAGTTTTATCTAATGACTCCGTCATAGTTTCGCACTGTGATGATCCGCTCGTCCCTGAAGATCCTCATCATAAAGCTCTGAGTGTGATTGTACCGTTTATGTCCGACCAAACACTCCCTCAGGCACCGAGAAACATCTACGCCTACAACAGAGGTAACTACACTCAAATTAATTCAGCATTGTTGCAATACGATTGGAACACATTACTATGTGCTGGAGATGTTGAGTCAGCCGTTAGGTCATTCTATCAAATTTTATACGAATTACGTGATAGATACGTACCCTTAACTAAACAAAAAGTTAAAAAATTTCCTCCGTGGTACAATATTCCGCTTATAAAATCTATTAAAGAAAAGTATAAGTACTTGATGAAGTATCGTACTTATGGTAATTTAAATGATAAACTGTCATTCCAACTACTTAGATCAAGGGTCAAATTACTCGAAGAAGAATGCTATTCTCGTTACATTAACACGGTAGAAGAATCTATCGCTAAGAACTCAAAAGTAATTTGGTCTCACATGAAACGTAGTATGGCTAAACATTCAACCAGTTTCTTCCCAAAGGTAATGACTTACTCAAACACTTCATCTGATACTGGGCTTGGTATATGCGAACTCTTTTCTACATACTTCCATTGTACTTATCAGCAAGCAACATCGTCAACCTCGCGTACGCAGCTTAACAACTTTGTGAACCATACCATAAGTGATATTTCTACGATTGAAATTTTACCAGAACAAATTGAGAAATCTCTAAAATCTTTAAAACTTAACAAATCAGCCGGTCCCGATGAAATTCCAGCTTGTTTTCTTGTTAAGTGTTCGCAAAGTTTAGCTGTACCACTATCTATTCTATTTCAGAGGTCAGTTCACGAAGGGCACATGCCTTCACTCTGGAAGTCAGCTTACATTACTCCGATCTATAAAAAAGGGCAAAAAAAATTGGTTGAAAACTACCGCCCAATCTCAAAGCTATGCTTAGTAGCTAAGATATTTGAACGCATTGTATACGATCAATGTTATACTGCTATCAAATCCCAACTTAGTCCGAAGCAACATGGCTTCCTGAAGGGTAGATCCACTGTTTCTAATCTCGTACTCTTCCTCGATTATGTTTCGGATAAAATGGATAATCAAGACCAAGTCGACGTAGTGTACACTGACTTCAGTAAGGCTTTTGACAGAATTGACCATAACCTCCTCTTACTCAAACTAGCCTCCCTAGGAATTAGAGGTGACTTATACCGCTGGTTCTCTTCCTACATAGACAATAGACTTCAATCAGTGGTGCTTAATGGTTTTAAATCTAACTGGACACTAGTACCCTCAGGTGTACCTCAGGGGTCACTACTAGGACCTTTTTTATTTATTATTTTTATTCATGACATAGACCACTGTTTTCTTAATTCAAATTTTTTACTTTTTGCTGATGATCTGAAGATATTTCGCAAAGTAAACAACAGTTCAGACGCCAACCTTCTACAAGACGATCTTATCAGACTAGACCAGTACTGCATCAACAACAGACTTGATCTCAATGTATCTAAATGTAATGCTATATCTTTTACCAGGAAAAGAGAACCATTTACTTTTGACTATAGTTTAAAACAACAAATACTCTCTAGAACATATACTGTTAAAGATCTTGGCGTAGTACTTGACTCTAAATTGATATTTGATCAGCATATAGATGCGGTCACGAGCAAGGCATACAAAACGTTAGGCTTCATCATGCGTGCTAGTAAGCCATTCAAAAAAATGAAAACCGTTAAAGTTCTATACTGTTCTCTGGTCCGCAGTCACCTTGAATATGCTAGTCAAATCTGGAACCCCTCATATCACGTTTATATTAACAAATTGGAGAACATACAGCGCAAATTTATTCGATTTTTAAATTATAAATTTCTTCTTCCTAAATTACCTTACGAAAAAACCTGCTCTGATGTTCACCTCGTCCCTCTACACGTTCGCAGAAACATCGCGGATGTTTGCTTTATACTCAACATAGCTAGGGGAACGATTGATAGTCCAGAACTGTTGTCGAAACTGCACATAATTGTACCCTCACGGGTTTCCTCACGTGTTCCCAGAAAGAAAAAAATTCTACGGGTCCCAATAACTAAAACGAATTTTAGAAGTAACAGTTATATCCTGCGTGCTTCTAATGCTATCAATGCATTTTACAGGGACCCCGGGATCGATTTATTTCACGGCGGTATAAATGGTGCCCGCCAATTTATTGTAAAAAATTATTTTGAATCTATTTCTTTAGTCCCCTCTTGATAACTTAACTTTTACTACTACCACTTCCACTAAATTCTTCTACTAATCTACTAACTCCTACCACGTGTACTCAAACTTCTTCTCTTTTGTCTTAACCCACTTGTGAAAACTTGTAATTAGCTATAAGATAATTAGATGTAAGACTATTCTGTAAAATTTAGCTGTAAGTTTTCCAAATAAAATAAAATAAAATAAAATAAAATAAAATAAAACGTTAGAAGAGAGTGACATGGGATTCAAACCTTGGACTCTGGCACTCTGGGGCCTTAAACAGAAGGCCGTAGTCTTTACTACCAAATTCTACTCCCTTCCATTTTTGTCTCTATAAATTATTAGGGGTAGGTACCTTCTCCTATCCTTATCGGCGTCGTAATAGCATAAATAAATGTATTAATGGAGAAGGAGTGCAGAAAGGTTAAAGGGCAAACCTTTCTATTCTCACTTAGGTAAATTAACTTACATTATTATTAATTAAACAACTTTTCTTTGCTGAAAGACGAAGTTAAATTAAAAAGACACCTTACTTTGTATTATCCAACGAGCACTTAAATTATGTTTTTGTAGACAAAACACAATTTCACTCTTATTATTTTTGTCACTTTGCAAAGTGGTAGACGTTAAAAACACACCGTTTACAAGCCAAGAGCTCGCCACGAAACTAATTCAATTAACCCTAATTGTATTACCGCAAAGCCAAGCCAAGCCACCACACACACAACGACACGCTACACACACACACACACATCGGCAATGTTAACAATTAGCTCCTAATGAATAATATTAGTATCTGTTTTTATGTATAAACAAAAAAAACAGTTGTTAAAGCTCACTAAACAAAACACTAGTTTCTTGTAACCACACCATCTCAAATCAAGAAAAAACATTGTTCCAAATTCAAATTGTGTAATCCCTTTACGATATATGTTTTTTTAATTGTAAGTAAATCCACACAATACCGTTAATATGGTAAAGTCAAAATTTAAGCGCACTACACACTAAGTTTCACTAAACGTTGATTACGGAAAAAAAACAAATTTTGTTCGAAATTTAAAAATGACGTATCTGTCAAAATTTGTTTTTTTTTTTAACTTAGTACCGTGATTGTTATAGCCTCCTGTCGGTCTTGAGTGCTACTGGTAGTACTGTAATATAAACCTAGTACGGTTTCGCTGTCCACGCTCCATTTGAAAAAGGGTGTCATGCAATCGATAAGTGCATCCAATTAATATTATCAATGTGAAAGTTTGTATGTTTGTTACTCAGTCGCAAAAACTACTGAACCAATTTGGCTGAAATTTGGAACATAGAGAGTTCGTTGGGAGCTTATATTCTGGATTATGCAACACATAAGATATTTAATCTGATAACAACACAATGTCCAGCGGGATTTTTAAAACCAAAATTTGAAAATAGTTTTGCATTGTTATAGCAAAATTCCTTGAAAGTAATATGGGTATAACACACCTATATCATAGTTTGGGAAAAGGAAGTGGTAGCGGGAAGAGGAATCTGAACAATCTCCAATCCGACGGGACTTGA
Source organism: Coenonympha arcania (assembly GCA_036785405.1). Lineage (NCBI taxonomy): Eukaryota > Metazoa > Arthropoda > Insecta > Lepidoptera > Nymphalidae > Coenonympha > Coenonympha arcania. The sequence continues at coordinate 16,294,407 of CM072066.1, read as the reverse complement.
AAAAACCGAAATCTATGCGGACGAAGCCGCGAATGAAACTAAGCTAAAACTTTTTGAGGGTAATCATTAAAAATTATGCTTCAACAAATTTATTTTTCCGTGAATTTTCCAATACCGTGGATTATTTTATTATGACTTCAAAGGAATTTCACAGAACTTCAGGGATTTTGTTAAAATAATCGATGTAGGGACTTCAGCTTAGTACTTATTTTCTACAAACTAGAACCTTAAAAGTTAATTTAAAAATGTAATAGAATTTTCTGAATTTTCGCAGAGCAATCTGTTTTGTATCAAAGTTTAATATTAAACCAACCCTGACAATGAATTTCTCGTGTTCGTATGAAAATTTAATGCTTGAGTTCTCCCACTCAATTCGTGTCGCTATCTCTACGTAAATATTTTAAGAGTATTAAATTTTCATGTTTCTCTGAATCTACTGTTCCTTAGAACGAATTTATTATTTTGTTTGGGGAAAACTACCGGAATAACATAATCATATCCGTGTGGTTTGTAATCATAGACACGATAGATACGATAGATACGATTTAAAGTAAAATCATTATTTATATGTAGAGCATATAAATAATGATTTTACTTTAAATAATTATAGATTTCGAATATTTTTCGAAAAGTCCGTGTACTTCTTAAGAGATCGTTTATATTTTACTTAACGGCGTAGACGGTTGTTTTAAGCGATTTCTAGTGACTTGCAGTTTAAAAACTTAATATATTTTGGTTCTTTAAACTTAAATCGCTGTGACGCAGAACGATTGGACAACATTTTCTGGATAGAATTTTCTCCCAAAATCTTCATTTTTCTAATTTTATCAGAAACTACATTGGATGTAATTGTGATTTTTGTTTTAATGTGTCGTGATAATAATATCCAAAAAACGCTGAGAAACAAGTTTTGATAACTAGCTAAGTTTTTTAGTAATTTGTAATATTCCTCCGGGACGCTGCATGTCGCACCCATCTATTCATGAGAGTGAGAAAGATGCCTTAAATTGACCCGTTAATTTTACATTTTGTAGTGCCCTTCACGCCGCAACAACGTCATCGCCGAACGTAATTTAAATTGTCCTTTTAAACACAACTTTTGAGCCCACATTCCACGTGGTAAATAATTAATTGTTATTAAATGTTTAGCTAGTGCATGCGACCGTCCACCGCAAGGGCCCTACACACCAAGTCGGCCGCGCACACAGAGAGCCATACTGTCCGCACATAAATGCATATTGAACGTTTAATGCCTATGAGTATGGAGGAAGGTAACGCGGACGCGGCTCCACTGTCGCACGATGCGGCTTTTACACCGTATGTGTATTGCCACGGAAAAAGTATACTACGACGATACGATAGTGCCAATAAAATATTCAGGGTCTGATTGCATAAGAAAAACGTATTCATCGTTATCGCTATCGTTAGCAAATTCTGTCCCCCGATTGGCTGACGTAAATCAGTGAACCAATCAGCGGGTATTTGTTTTTGATACGTTTTTCTTACACAATCTAGGAACTGGTTGTGAATATCTCGTTGATATATGTATGGCTGGTATGTTTAACTAGTGAAAGAAGCTCTAGGTTATTTGCGAAACGAATCAGCCTGGCTGTTACTATAACTATATCGAACTACTTTCATCTCTCTTGATCTCTCTTACTCTATTAATATAAATAAATAAATAAATAAATGTATGAATGTGAAAGTTTTTATGTTTAAGAATGTTTGCCACTCAATAATGTCAGCCACAACTTGATTCTGCGATTGCGTTCAATACTGGGCTACATATTTGAATCCAGAAAAATCAACAAAATATAACGATTCCAATTGGATTTGTAGATTACCGAAACTGAGGCGGGAGAAAATTAGTAATAAATGTAATATAATGAAAAAATCTCGTATCACAGTGTTTGTGACAAAACTCCTCTGATACGGCTTAACCGATTTTTATGATTTTTATTTAAGAGCGTTTATGCGGCACGGTGTGAATCGCGTTTCGCTCCATACAAAAAAGGAATTCCGTTCCCGCTGACGCAATTTTGCGCGGAAAATGGTATAACAAAAAAAAATTATAGTAAAATAAATATACAACTTATTAAAATAGTAAATAACCAGTGACATTGAATATTAATTGAATTAAATTACTATAATTCAGAAATAACAAAATATCTTGGATTTTATCCTAAAATAATACGTTTAATTTATCGAAAAATGCTAAAAATTGCACTTTTCGGTTTATGGTTTTTGAATAAAAATCTAGGAAAATTGTGTTTTTTTTGAGACACTTTTTAGTAAATGTTATTGATTTTCTAAATATGTCATTTTTATAAGTTTGTGTTAAGAAACATGGCAAATATCTTGCATCTGCGTAGAGCGTCGACCGCTATTTTAGCAAACAGCCTATACAAAAACTGTTCTAGTGAGAAAGTTATACACATATTTTAAAATATTTTTGAGACAAGTTCTAGATTATGAAATGCCAAATAATATGAATTCAATTATCTAATCTATAATTGAACACATAACTATTTTATGTTCCTTCGAAAATCGTAAATTTTGACTCAAGCATAATACTAACGCAAGAACCGCCTTAATTACAGGTCTGTGAATAAAACGTTAATTATTTTTCATACCTCTAAGTGAGAAGTAAGTTATATGACTAAACAACGTTTGCCGTGTCTACTAATGAAGAAAAAAAATTTGAATGTTGCATTTTCATTCCTAGCTAAGCAGCGGTATCTACTATGATTCAAGAGACAGAATTTCCAAAATAGAATTTGACGATCGAATGGCGTAGTGGTAGCGAACCTGCCGTCTGCGCCGGAGGTCGGGGGTTCGATTCCCACTACCGGTAAATGTTTGTGTGATGAGCATGAATGTTTTCCAGTGTCTGGGTGTTTGTCAATATATTATATTTATGTATATTAATGTATATATTTATTAGTATGTATGTATATTTATCAGTTATCTAGTACGCATAACACAAGCTATCTCTTACTTTGAGGCTAGATTGCGATGTGTAAAATGTCCCGTAAGTATTTATTTATTAAAAAAAAAAGAAAAAAAAAGCTCAGAGTTTCAGAAAGCAATGGAAACGCGCCCAGCCATCCATATCGGTAGTTGCAACGTAGTCTATATGGTATAGTTTGTGTGGACATTTCTATAGAGTATTTACAGGTGCAGAAATGAATAAATTCGCCCACACCATGCCGCCCGCCGCCACCTGCCCACGTCGAGTACGCGGACAAGAGGAGTGGAAGTAATCGAGTGTGACGGACGGATGGACGGAGTAGGTGTCACCGTAAGGGTTCCATTTTTACCGTTTTGATATGGAACCCTAAAAACGAAGCCACCTTTTTCAAATAGATAAGATGATTTATCTCCGCGCCAGTGACCGATGCTACTGTAACAGGAATGTCCTAAATAAAAGGATTATTAAACTGTGTTTTTCACTAAAGATTTCACTCTTAAATTGTTACTTATTTTATTTAAAACAATAAATGATGATCTCATCCAGTAATTTTTATATCACTCAAGATACAAACTATAATTGACTTGGTATTTTAATTTATAACACCTATTATAAAAACATGTTATATTTGAATCTGAATAGTTTTATTATTAATAGTTTTATCATATCAATCGTAATCTATTAAAGATTATGATTCAGGTACAAGCTGTTGCCCGCGGCTCCGTCCGCGTGAATTTTGGGATTTTACAAATTCCGTGGGAACCATTAATTTTTTTGGGATCAAAATAGCGGCAAACCAAAATTGGTTGTGAAGTTGTGGCGTGATTAACATACATACTCCCTTACATATTTACACACATACAAACTTTCGCCTTTTTAACATTATAGACCAGGGCCGATAATTTTTAAAACATAAAAAAATAATAGTAGGATGAAACCCATTACAAAAGGAGGGAAATTATTTTTCCTTTAATTTTTATAATATTCTCCATATTATAAAAATTAAAGGAAAAATAATTTACGGTCGATCCGAGTTCGGGAACAGGGGGGGAGGGGGGGTTAAAGTGTAAAAAATGGTTTTCCTTGATTTCCGGCAAAACTACAAGTCCTATGAATAAAAGTTAAATGGCAAAGTTGTAGGTAATAAAAAGATCTACAACTTTTGTTTTTACACTTTTTTCACATAACCTCAAAATTTGTGTGAAAAATTCAAAAAACCAAGTTTTTGGTTTTTTATTTTTATCTTTTACAAAAAAAATTTTTTTTGCACGAAATTTGGTGAAAACTTACCTTTTTATATCCCAAATACGCTGTAATTTATTTGACTAAAAATATTTATTTTTTTCACCTTATTTTGAATTAATATCGAAAAAGCACAGTAACTTCTCGAAAAAAACTCATCATCATCATCTCAGCCTGTGGACGTCCACTGTTGAACATAGGCCTTCCCAAGCGCGCGCCACCACACCCTGTCCTCCGCCTTCCCCATCCAGCCGCTTCCCGCCACCCGCTTTATATCGTCGGTCCAGCGGGCTGGAGGTCGCCCCACACTACGCTTACTCGTACGCGGTCTCCACTCCAGGCCTTTCCGGCTCCAACGGCCATCGCCCCTGCGACAAGCATGACCTGCCCATTGCCACTTCAGCTTGCTAATGGTTTTGGCTATGTCGGTGACTTTGGTTCTCCTGCGGATCTCATCATTTCTGATTCTATCACGCAGGGAAACCCCTAACATAGCCCTCTCCATAGCACGCTGAGCGACCTTGAATTTGTGGATCAGGCCACTTGTTAGTGTCCACGTTTCAGCGCCATAGGTGAGGACCGGCAGGACGCACTGGTTAAACACTTTCGTTTTCAGGCATTGAGGAATTGACGAAGAGAAGACCTGACTGAGTTTACCGAAAGCCGCCCAGCCCAGCCGTATTCTTCTGTTGGCTTCTTCGTCGAAATTGTTTCTACCCAATTGTACGGTCTGACCAAGATAAGTGTATTGGGAAACAATTTCGATGCCAACATTTTCGACTACCACCGGCCTCGGGACAACGTGTTGATTGAACATAACTTTAGTTTTGTCAACATTTATCCCGAGGCCGACCCGTCTGGAAGAACGACTAAGGCTGTTCAGCATCTCTTCAAGGTCTTGTGGGCTCTCCGCCAAGATCACCACGTCATCAGCGAAACGAAGGTGTGAGATGTATTCGCCATTGATGTTAAGACCTCGTCCTTTCCAGTCCAGTGTTTTAAAGAGGTCTTCCAGTGCACTGTTAAACAGTTTTGGAGATATTACATCCCCCTGCCTAACACCTCTCCGCAAGTTGATAGCACTTGTGCGCTGGGACTGTACTTGGACGGTCATTGACGCGGAGTTGTAGATACATCGCAGCACCTCGATATACCGCCAATCGACCTGGCACCTCTGCAGAGACTCCAGAACAGCCCAAGTTTCGATGGTGTCGAAGGCTTTCTCGACGTCCACAAATCCAAGGCACAGTGGCAGATTATACTCTTCGGTCTTCTGTATAATCTGCCTCAAGAAACTCGAATTCGAAAATTTTTTTTTAACAATTTTGAGCTATTTATTAAAATTTACACTTCAATTACTCGAAAAACGTAAGATTACATGTTACATTGATAAAAAAAATTGCAAATCAAAATATACTTCAATAATTAACAAACAAATAAGTTAATAAAATTATTATTTAATAAGACATCTTCAATATTTGGAGAAAGTTGTCAAATCTTCTTTAGATTTTTTGCATTTTCTGAGAAGATTTACTAAAGTAACATTTTTTTTTTTTCACCATCGGAAAGTAGAGATTTCAACGAATAGAAAACATAACAACTTTTTGAAAAAAGCTGATATTTTGACGGGTGAATTTTCGATTGAAAATGAGGGTGCTTTTTTGATATTAATTCAAAATAAGGTGAAAAAAATAAATATTTTTAGTCAAATAAATTACAACGTATTTGGTATATAAAAAGGTAAGTTTTCACCAAATTTCGTAATTTTTTTTTTGTAAAAGATATAAATAAAAAACCAAAAACTTGGTTTTTTGAATTTTTCACCTAAATTTTGAGGTTATGTGAAAAAATTGCAAATACAAAAGTTGTAGATCTTTTTATTACCTACAACTTAGCCATTTAATTTTTTTTCATAGGACTTGTAGTTTTGCCGGAAATCAAGGAAAACGATTTTTTACACTTTAACCCCCCCCTCCGCCCCTGTTCCCGAACTCGGATCGACCGTAAATTATTTTTCCTTTAATTTTTATAATATTCTCCTCCTTTTATAATGGGGTTCATCCTACTATTATTTAATTTCTTTTTTTATTATTTTTAAAGCTATCTACCCTGGTCTACTAAGTGCGTTAAAGTATTCAAAAAAAAATACATAACCTTAGTGTGGTACAACAAAAACGCTGATAACACCTGTGGCTACAAACCTGGTATTTAAGAAAGGAAATAATACTCAATTTTATTCCCGTTGGCTGTGTACTTAATGATTAACTGCCCCACTTGTAGACACGCGAGCTCCAATTCGCAATTAATTCTAACTGAACGGTGCTCTAGAAAAAACTGCCAGTTATCTACAAAGGTAGCTTACTTGTGTGCTTTTGACACTAACAACAGAATTTATAGCTACAAGATCCAAGATACTTAAGTATTTATATTTTTAAAAAACTTCATTTAGAGGATAGATTTCACATTTTTCAAGTTGCTACACAGCATCTTACCGGAACGCTAAAGATTAGCCAGTAGGGTGGTATCCAGCCTTATAATTTAACGAATGCGAATTCGTAGAGACAACGAATCGTAGAGATCGTTGTGAAGTCAACATCTGCTGAGGATGTCCCGGTGTCGGCACGAAACGTGCGTCGAAGAAAGTGTTGGAAAATTGAGTGTGGTGTTTCATGTGGGCAGTGTACCTGCATATTGTACCATACAGAATCTTTTCAAGTAGCGGATTATAGCAAAACAAATTAATCTGTTCTGCTAATTTTATCCGCAAAATAACACCTGCTTCCATTCAAACTGTTTCTGGGGAGCTTTGTTTCAAACGCTGCGACACAAGAATTTTATGTATTAGAAAGAACATGTAATGGTGCCTGTTGGCTATAGGGACAAGAAAGTCTAAGACAATGGACAGACAATAATGATTATTCAACTGGCTGGCGACAAGAGTATATTATGACACAATAGACGGCGCGACACATAGAACCGTGTCGCGTTATGTATTGATTTAGAGCCCGTTTGTGATGCTTTAGGACCAAACCTTTCTGATAGTTAAAGAATTTCTTCCAGATGTCAGTTTTAAAGACAGATAATTCCTAACGCATACCTACACCTCTGTCATGGGGAAACGGATCGGTCTGTGTGGGGCTTGCATCCACAACAAAATATCTGTTTCTACGATGAACCCGCTGGCGGGAGTACGGGATTCACTTTTATATTCACAGCGCTTCCGCCGTCACGAGTCACGACCCGCAACCTGAGTAAAGGGTCTCGTTGTCTTCGTAACCCTGAACGCTGCAGAATCCATCAAAAAGGAGTATCAAGAAGATAAGTTGTCACCTTCAGGCAGGCCAGTCTCACTTATCACGTGACCGTCCCGGTTACATGTAGGGGTCCGGACCTCAATATTTCAGATGGTTGCCGCTCGCGGGCCGAGTTGCACGCGCTAGTTCTGTATGGTCTATTTTACGCACCGTCCTACGGCAGCCCTAGTACATCGTAAGAGATAAAGTTAGGCGATAGAAAGAGACCACAACATTCCGTTTGTTGCGTGTCGATTTTGAGGGCGGGGCCAGGCGCTATATTGCGAACTGAATTGCACTTTTCGTGTCAGCGCTAGAGTCGCTATTTCTTTAAATCATCGTGCGGAGTAAGCCTTCTGTACCTATTTAGTGTTCCGTGCTTCAGGCCTGTTTGCGTTCTGGACCACGTGACAGACGACCCCTAACGTCCGTAATCCGCAGGCTTCCAGATGCCCTAGATTCAGGGATTAATGTTGATAATCTATTTACGCTCCAAATTCCAGCCAAATCGGTTCAGTAGTTGCTACGTGAAGTTACAAACGTACACACTCACACACATTACTATAACTTTTATACAAATAATTCCCATACTCCCGCCAACGTGGTCCGTAAAAAGCACCGATAAGAAACCTCAGGATATGGGTATCCGAACAATTTACGTAACCTTCTTCGTACACGCAAACAGGAGGGCAGCCGTCAAAATTCTATAGGTGGCTGCTGAGAGAACTACAGCGTGGCCTTGCTGTTGATGACAAAACAAGCATTTTGGCCACCAGTAAACAGGCGATATTTTTTCCGCCCTGTCCAAGGTAGATGTTAATTGTAGCAAGTGACAAATTTTAGTGGGTGCAAGCCCCACATATTATCCCCTTCTTTTTCCCTGTCAGAGGGTAAAAAAGGGCAATGCGTTAGGCATTTCTTGTCATAGGCCGAGGTGGTGGCGCGACCTGTTCGGGACGCGCCTCCCAGGAGGGTCGGCAGCGGCCAGGCTGCCGGCAGCAGCGGCGGGACCTGCCGCTTCGGTGGCGGGTCGAGGCCTGGCGGGAGCGCGGTGAGTACGCAATTGAATCCTGTACTCCCGCCAACGTGGTCCGTCGTGGCAAAGCACAGGTTTTAGTGGGTGCAAGCCGCACATAACCCCTCCGTGTCCCCTGACGGAAGGGTATGCGTCAGGCATTTCCTGTGGGTAAAAAAAAAGGCATTTCTTGTCATTAAAAAACCCTATACTTAGCGAGCATTATTTGCCTTGAAAAATAGTACTCTAGAATCTCGTCGCTCTCTTGTTCTGGCTAGGAAATCTTTTGCTAGGAACGTTTGACTTATTAAATATCAAAAACCCTCAAGGCGGTATGTCTGAGCCTGAGATAAGTACGGCCGCCAACGCCTTTGAGTCAATACGCTTTGAGAGAGCGCAGCGCAAGTACTGAATGAGCATCTCTTGCAATAACTCCTATAATATTTCGTCCCTAGTAGACAAAGAAGGTTTTTTTTTAATAGCAAATAATGATAAGACTAGCAAGATGTTCAGCGAGGCTAGACAAAGTAAGTGCAGTCGTTTAGCGTTCACGACAGTAGATAAAAAGGAAAGGACAAACCACTTGACTGTAGAAAAACCACGTCACCGTACAGACGAAAACACGCTGTGTTTGATAATCGACTACGACAATTTGAACGCTCCCTGGAGTTCTCGCAGACGTTTTAGATAGCCTTTAGCTTACTTCGCATGACAATAATTGGCAGCCGACAGTGAACAACGCTAACCATAAAGTAGATTCTGCTTTCAATTTTTTTTTTCATTAGTCACGTGGTTTGTCCTTACATTTTTATCTACTGTCGTGAACGCTAAACGACTGTTACTTTGTCTAGCCCCGCTGTTGTTAAATCGTAAGTCTGTATGTGTCAGGTGCAGTGCGTCTCAGGACTTTGCATTGCAATGTTATAACAACGCACTGCACTGCGCTCGTCATGAGATATCAGTTCTTATTATGCCCAATAATATCGGCTGCAGCGCCCTATAAACACAGTAATGTTTCAAATCTAAACTTACTTCTCAGTCAGTCAGTGTTCCCAGCAGAATATCTGACACAATATCTGACACGGCGACGGTAAGTAACCCATCAAGTAGACCCGCAACATCGGAAGAATACGAAGAACAATCTTCCAAAAACTCAAATTTTCCAAATAATCGGATGATGATAATTTAATTTTTGAAAGTCTCCTTTACTAATTGAGCCTAAGTAGAAAAAGGATCCTCGCACGAACATTTCTATCAAAAGTTTGGGAAAATCGCAATGAATAAGGAAACAAAAAGGAACGACAGAATTCATGAAATATGATGAATTGAAGGTTCCATTACAAAAGACGGGGGAGGAGACTTTACAATGCCCTAAAAGCAATGCCCATCTGGGCCGCGTCAAACTGTCACCACTAAGGAGATCCTAATTACAAGCAGTAGGGCTATTCCGTAAAGGTATTCCTAATCCAATCTCGACAGACTCAGTTCAAATTTGGAACAGTTTATCGAGTTAGTAAATACAAAAATATAATATGACAAACAACGTTTGCCGAATTCTCATTTCACAAGTTGTTAGCGTGAGTAATTGGCCTAAAAACGTTTTAGTGTTCGTTATTAGGTAAGCCTATCTATGTATTTTAGACATTCAAGGCATGCCATAGAGGCAGGGAAACAGTAAGACAGGGACGAAATTTTAATGCAATTTCACCTAGGACCACGCCACTTTCTCGGTATCTTCATATTCTCAGGACATAAGTCACGGATAAACCCGCAAAAATGACGGGTGGATACCCTACGGACTACGGTACTGTGTTGAATGCAGCTGTCGCTCATTTATGTCTAGACCGTAATTATTACGCCTTAACAGAGATGATAATCCGTATTTTATGACTGAGTTTTCATCTTCCTAGAGTTGCAGACCCATGCTAACGAGCCCCATCCTACCATCATCAACAAACCGATCTCACTATGTATCGTCTAGTATAGTTGTATCGACCGTCTCACATGAATTAACTTTCGATGTCGAATTATCACTTCTGTGAATAGCCCTTCTGAACATTATTCGATCAAACTATGATGATGTAGTTAACCAGTGAGGACGGCTTGACGTTTCATTGAACGAGTAGGTAAGTTTTACTACCTTAGTTATTTTTTTAAATGGGAACTATACTCGACGCAGCGAACCGTGATCCCTATGACACTGACAGCTAATGTCACCATATAACATTGTAGTGGCGTCACCATTAAATCGGGATCATATTGGGGGCGTCTAAAAATGCCATTTATAAATTTTACGTAGTTTTATACCATTAGTAATGATATTCCGTTGATATTTTTAACAATTCTTAACATTTACAAGAAGTTATGTCAATCTGAATTTATGTTTACGTCCTGCAAAACTTAAGTCGTGTGACGTTTATCGACTAGGGCGGCAAGTATCGATAAAAAAAATGTCGGTAATGGAAACGAGTGCAAAATTTTTCAGACAAAATAAATAAATGGGGAGCATTCATTTTCATGATAAAATATATACATACTTATATAGCAAAAACGTGTTTATCGGGTTAAGCATTATTGGAAAATAACAAGGTTGGAAACTTTCGTTTTACTTACCTACTTAATCTATGCCAAAAATCTTAAAAAACAACAAAATGGACATTAAAAATGCACATTGTAATATTTTTTAAAACATGTTTACCAACGTGGCTTAAGGCCACGCCTTTGTCTAAAAAAAATTATCGACACGACCAAAGACACGACCCATCACTAAACGAACTGTCATAAGGATCATGGTTCGCCGCGTGGAGAATAATGGATCTTTAATCTTTATAGAGACTCCATTAAGATTTTGAAGGCTTCATGTAACCAACTGGATTTTCAGACGCTGTTCTGCTATCTATTTTTGCGCTGGTCTTTTCTAAATCACTGTTGTTTTGTAAAGTCTCTTCTCAGAATAAATTGGTGTATGTGCTATAATTGGCTACAAATTAGCAAAATTAGTTATAGTCCAGTCATTTTAGACCTTTGAAGTTACATTAATTCCCACCAAGCTGAAAATCGGTACGATTGTTTAAAATATCATTAAAAATAAAACTTGAAAGTTCCCCATATTTCCCCTGTAAGGAAAAATTTTTATTCAAGGTCAAAGGTCAAAAAAATGAGTTTTTTGCGATTTTCAGCAAAACGGTTAGTTTTATCATAAAAATACCTTTGCGAAAATTGTAGATCATAAAATTATCTACAAAAATTTTACTAATACTTTTTTTTCTAAGAGCCACCGTTTTTGAGATATAAAGTTGTAAAAGATATGCACAAGTTTCCTCGCCACCCGCCGGAAAAACCACGTTTCGGGGCGGAAAAACTGCTGAACTCGATTTTTTTGCAACTGCAAAAAGGGATGCAGTACTAAATGTGGTTGCAAAAAGTCGGACCGTTCCGTTCTCCGGCATGTACACGTTGTCAAAGCCGGTTGTGCTCTAATATTGAATCACCAACAGTAGAGGATCCGTTTGATTCCAATGAGGCAACATGCGATACATCGCTAATAACGCAGTTTACATGCACTCAGGATGAAGATGAAGAAGAACAAGAACAACAAGAACAAGACGAACAAGAACATGAAGATCAAGAAGAAGAATTTGAAAGTTGAACGACTCGGACGATTAAATTTCACTACTTTTTTTAACTTAAATTGCTTTTATCTTCTCAATCTCTGCTAATATCCATTATTTTTCAATAGTTTCAAATTAAACAGGATCAAAACTGACCCGTGGAATAGGAATACTGGGGAAACCACGTTAAAAAAACGCGCTACACTACCTCATAGGTGGCGAGGAAACGTGCGCATATTAAGACGATTACAACTTTTACAACTTTTTGAATCGTTATATCTCAAAAACGGTGGCTCGTAGAAAAAAAATTTAAATAAATTTTTTTTAGATAATTTTATGATCTACAATTTTTTTCTAAGATATTTTTATGATAAAACTTACTGTTTTTCTGAAAATCGCGAAAATCTCCTTTTTTTACCTTTGACCTTGAATAAAATTTTTTCCTTACAGGGGAAATATGGGGAACTTTCAAATTTTATTTTTAATGATATTTTAAACAATCACCGATTTTCAGCTTGGTGGGAATTTATGTAACCTTACTCCTATTTTTTGGTCTAACTTGACCGGGCTATTAACCAATTTCACCGTTTCCAAAGTGCCTCAGTGGTTAGGTGGTATGCTGATTCAAGCGAGTGTGGAGTTCATATTATCATGAATAAGTAATCATTCCAATACCAGACAAAATTCTTATTATCATTGTGGCTCGATCCAGGACTTTAACTCGTGAACTTGTGAAGTGCTATCAAAAAATCTTTCACATCAAAAATATAAAAATATCGATGGACCAATGAAGTAGTGACTATATTGATTAAACGACTTCATTGGTCTATTGATATATAACTCGTCTATATTTTTATAATATATGCTGTTGAATAAATTGCGATTCGAATCTCGATTCGGTTTTGCAAAACAGTTTATCTGTGGCGAGTAACCGAAAACGTAAAACCCTGTCGAACTCTTATCGTTATTGTATCTTGTACTAACTCTGCAAGACAATAGATAATGCCTGAGGATAATGCGGAACAGTTTTCCACCAGAGATAGAGTTTATAGACCACGGTGTAATTTATATTTGAATGGAATACATACTTCAATGTTTTCCGTTCACTGTTGCTAAGTTATTAGCATTAAGTACACAAGAATATTCTTGCGTCCTTTGTTGCCTTACACGGTTTAGTAACGCCTGTCTCTAAGCCTGACGCAAAAATAACACAATACATCGTCCATATTTGGTTCATTTACATTTATATTAAAATTGGTCCCGGCGTATACTGGATTAACATGCTTGTTAATCTAAACTCTACGATGCAGCTTCTATGCACCAAGCTAGCATGCACCAAGGTAGCATATTAATGGGACATCTACTGACTTGATTAGAATATTAAATTATTATATTTGACCCAGTAATATTATAATATTATTATAGCTGACTGAGTAAACATTGTTATGCCATTTAGGTGTATGGAAAATAGTTAACGACCTATTTTCAGACCTACCGTATGTGGACAAAATTCGGTCGAGGCGTTTTGGAGAAATTTGTGACTATATTATAAAAATAACTCTAGAGCCGTTGTGATTCAATAGGGCAAAACTATGAAAGTGTGCAAAATTCCTATTTGGTAACTCAGTAACTTGGAAAACCATTTAAACAGCAACTCCACCTGTGTGCATTCACGTTTTTATTAATTCACTGGGAACCGGGAGTTCCCCGGTTTTCCGGGATAAAAAGTGCCTTTAATATTCTTGCAAACTACCGTAGAAGTTTGAAAGTATGAACACAATGATAATTTGTGAAAAAAAAGACAAAAATAGCTATCAAAATATTTTTATATTTCTTTTTCTTACTTTCTTATAAAACTCTAGGTTCATAAATCATAAATACAATGAGAAATGAAACAAGAAACACTGAACTTCAATTAAACTTAAACGTGGTATATATACTGAACTTATAATATTGCCTCTTAAAACAAATATGTGCTCAGTTACTTCTTTTGACTAATTTTTAACTTCGTCTTAAAAGTAAGTCGATACCGAAATCGAAATGAACAAAAATTTAGTGTTATTTGAAAACATTTTCGAATTAGTTTCCTTTCTTCTAGTAACACTTCTTTAATTTCTTCTTCTCTATTTCTTCTTCGCCTCCATCTTTTTCTTGTTAGCAGATAACGTGCGCATGAGAGCTTCGCGAGCTATTGCGTCATCTCTTTCTTCTAGAACTTTGGCTAGCTCTGGATTCCATTGTGAATCTGTAAAATAAAAAAAAAACTGGCTTATGCTTGGTTTACACGATCGCAGTGACTGGATCCAGTGACTCGGGATTTTAGAATAAAATCCAAATGGGATCAGTAGTAAGTCAACCTTATAGTTAGAGAAGCTACAACTTTTCACTGAAGTGTAGATGGGATCGGTAATATTCAAGTCAATCTAGTCATCTCCGCAGCCTTTGCCATAACTATGATTTATCTATGATCGTTATAGAAATATGCGATCGCTCATTCCATAACTATAATCTATGTATATGGAACACAATTCGCAACACGTTTAACACCAAAAAATTGGTTGTCTGTAAAGTCGATTTCCGGACGATAATTTGATGTGATGACGTAAATGAGAGATAAATGAGAACGCTTAGGCCGATCGTGCCTCTCTATTGTTCATTCCGATGTTGAGAAAATGAGTCATGCTTTTTCGTGCGTGCAGCCGACGTTCATTGATGTATAATACGTTAACATTTCAAAATAGTTGTCTTCGATAAGTCACGTGATCAATTTGTCGATTGAAAATGTCATTCCCATATTTTGTTCTATATAGATTCGGAATGAGCGATTGACAGGTTTCTACGACATTCATAGATTTGTCATATGGCTATAGGCGTTGGATTCAATTCCTGTACAGCAGCCCCCCCAGTTGGTATTGACCCCCGTATAAACCAGGCTTAAATACGACTTAGGTACAAGTACTGTCTATGAACTCAATAGAATCGGAGCTTGACTCTAACAAGACCACTAGAACAACTCGAGGGTGAAAGAACGTGACAAGTTGGCTGCTAGCAAACCAACTGCGACACTCCATGTGCTCCTAGTACATTAGTTCAATAACGACTTGGCGTTGAGTGGTTTAGTTGCGATGCCGCTTGTTATTCCAATTGTTACTGTGAACTGTCGTTGTAGAAAAGTCGCCTCCTTGTATGGCATAATAGTATTTGTACATAGAATTCAAAATATGGTTCGACACTAAGATGTTTGCACTAAAAATACATCACGTCATTATATTATGCTCCTTGTGGTATGTGCTCTTTATGTACCCCTAACGGACTATTCGAGAGTAGAAAGACATTACTTGTTCATTGTTGTGCTCCTAGTCAACAACCTGCGGGGCTAGACAAAGTAACAGTCGTTTAGCGTTCACGACAGTAGATAAAAATGTATGGACAAACCACGTAACGAATGAAAACAAATGAAATCGGAATCTACTTTATGCTTAGCTTTGTTCACTGTCGGCTGTCAATTGTCATGCGAAATACGTTAAGTTATCTATAACATCTGCGAGAACGCCAAGGAGCATTCAAATTTTCGTAGTCGATTTTCAAAAAAAGCGTGTTTTCCTCTATACGGTCACGTGGTTTTTCTTCAGTCACTTGTTTTGTCCATACATTTTTATCTACTGTCGTGAACGCTAAACGTCTGTTACTTTGTCTAGCCCCGCTGGTAGTTTTGGTAATCGTCTAGTCACACGGGTCACTCACTGGCCACAACCACAAAATGCAGCCACAGGCATATTTCCCGTAGTTTCCATATAATTTTTAGATGGATTCGCCGCACACGGTGATTCTGGTGGCCGTCACATGCTGCAAATTGCCGGTGCTAACTTCTTGTGGCCCGCACCGGCTTTTAAACTCCGACACAAAACGCCACTTATAAGATTCTCGCGTTTGTCAAAATAGTGGCCGCTTCAGCCACCTTTGTGGTCTCATTCAGCTTCTTGTGGCGATGTTTGTGGCTGTCGTGTGTGGCTCGTATGCGGTGACAATAAACTTTGATATTGCTTAGGTTGAAATACTGCGAACAGGTACTTTACTCCACGTTAGTAAGTCCAGAGTTTGGCAGAAAACTGTCTGCCACTGTCAGATGCATCTCACCAACAACAGTTAGTACCTAGTAGTCAGTAACATAACAGACATACCAACAAACAGTTTCTCGAGCAGCTGACACCTGTACTTCTGTCGCCCTAGTACATGCGCCTCGTTGTATGCCTGCAGTTCGCGCATGCGCTCCATCGCAGCCGCCATTTTATCGTGACGGGTCTTCTCAGCTGCTTCTAGCATCTCTGGTGTTAGGATCACCCTGTGAAATAGACTTTGATACTTTAAAAGCAAAATGAACCTGAATTTCACAAGGCGAATTTGCGGGAAAAATAGTTTGTTCTTTAGTTTCAAACGACGGACGTCGTTCCTCCACTGCTGGATAAAGGCCACCTGCTATAATTTCAAGCCTACACTAGTTCTGCACCACTTGCTTCTAGCGACATCCCGCGACTCTCTTAACAGAGTTGGTAAATCAGATCGGAGGTCTGCCAAATTACGCTTTCCCGTGCGGGGTTCCCCACCGGGTCTACAAACTATGTTTTTTTTTTTTTTTTTTTATACTGATAGGCTTGCGCTTGACTACAATCAAGTCTGATGAACAGAAATGATGAGGTCTAGGATGGAGCGCGCTTGCCTAGAAAATGCCTATTCACTCTTCTCTTGAAGGCACCCAGATTGTATTTGGCTGGGAACACGGAAGCTGGAAGGGTGTTCCACACCTTAGCGGTTCGTATCAGAAACGCCACCCATTGCCTCCTCCATTGCCTCGCCCATTGCCACTTCATTCTCCTCATTTCTATTTTGGTCTCGTGAAAATACTCCCTAAAACAATTTCATGTAAAATATTGCCAAGACAAGAGATATAAAGATGTCGTATTATATATTCTCCCATCATATACTCGCAGTGTAATTTTTTTTTAGATCTCATTTAGCAAGAAGCTTTCAACTTTTTACGTCCAACAACAAGCTACTACAAGCTCCAACGTCAAGAACTCATCAATAAAACAGTTGCTTGTCGAAAAAAATGATGAAGCTCTTTGAGAAAATTTAGGAGAGCCCTTGCACTTCGCTTGGCTCGTCTAGTACTACTGTGCCCCCAAGTCTTAGAGCCTGCAAAGTGTAACTAACCTCCTTCCTTGAACATCCAGTTCCTGAGTGCACAGTGGGACGTAGTAGAGTGGCACGAATTTGTCCTTTAGCTGTTCGGGCATCGTCAAATACGTCGCCTCTTCCTCACTCTCAGTTGACATTTCAAGCACTAAAGGAGAAAACAGAAATTACGACACAAACAGAAACGCGGAAACAGAAACCGGCAAGCATTGATTACTCATAGTTTTTTTTTACTTTATACAAGTTAGTACTTGACTGCGATCTCACCTGAATGGTAAGAGATGATGCAGCCTGATGTTATCGTACTAACTTGGAAGGGTAAGTAAATTTACCCCAACGGTTTCTGCAAGCATCGCACCGGAACGCTAAATCACTTGGCGGTGCGTCTTTGCTGGTAGGGTGATAACCTCCCACCAGACCAGACCTGAGCCAATTTAGAAATTATAAAATTCCAAAGTGGCCCGTGGCGGGAATCGAACCCGCGACCTCCCACTTGAAACCGAGCGCACTGCCACTGCGCCAGGGAGGTCGTCACATACATAGTATAAATGATTTCTAACTTAGAGGGATCAAAAGTTGTTTACGTCCTATTCTAAAACCTACCCAATACAGAAACAGATGGATGAAGTCGCACGCACCATAAGGTTTCTAGTTGTACCATTTTGATACAGAACCCTAATATACTTTAAAAAATTGGTTGCCTGTAAAGTCGGTTTACTGACGATAGTTGAACGTGACAACGTCTTCTTTGTCGCTCGTTCCGCGCTCGCGAGATAACGCCGGTAACGCCGCATGAGCGAGGTAACGCCGGATGAGTCATGTTTTTTCGTGCGTGCAACCGGCTCTATCGATTTATAAGACGTTGTCACGTCAAAAAAAATTTTTACTCACTACAACTTTCAGTGGCAGGGGAGGGTCCTTGCCGAGTAGCAGATGGTTGCTCTTCTGAAATAACAAAACAATCAGATTTTGCACAACAATCTTGGATTTCATCAACAATTGGATTTTCACCACCTCGTCACCACATGAACAAAAACCGTCGCGAGGAAATCTGGGTGTTTAAATGTTAAAAACAAAATGTATGTGTGAAACTGCCAACCTGTTCTCAGCCATCGTGGTACCTAGTACGATAATATAGTGTGTGAATAAAAACTTACTTTTATATTCTCCTTCTAATTCTCCATACGATTCCTGTAACATATTTTGAGATTAAGACCATAATGACACAATAACGCGAGATTGCAGTCAATGAGTAAAAACTATAGTTCTTGTCGTTTACCACATATTATATTTATTATGCCACACATAAAAACAATGCACACACTTATGTACTAAAACAATGACTGAAGCTTCCACCACCTGGGCAATAAATACCAGATTATTGTCCAAGAGACGGTAGCACCAGACACCGCTTGTCATGTGTGGCACAACCCAGACATGGGCCCAACTCAGCATGGTGTTGTATACGTCATGTAAGCATGGGAGCACACAGCGCTGATTTTCAGTTGGAGCCCTTGACCGGTTGACGCCACGAACTAAAAATAAAACTAAATAGCTAAATAGGGAAAAATTATAAACGTGAAATAAAGGTAATATAAGGAGTAGGTAAATGGAGGAGTATGTCATTATTTTTGTCTTTAGTCTAAAATTAAGTAATGAAAACTTAAGATAACTGTAGACAGACGGACAGACAATAATTCCTTGTTTACTACGGACCCCAAAAAGTGCCTATGTTAGAATTGTTTTGCATTTCACTACCGAATGGAATGTAATACAATTACTAATAGTTGTTTCACCTCTGTGAAAGCCTGTGAGCTT
This sequence comes from Coenonympha arcania, assembly GCA_036785405.1. Lineage (NCBI taxonomy): Eukaryota > Metazoa > Arthropoda > Insecta > Lepidoptera > Nymphalidae > Coenonympha > Coenonympha arcania. The sequence goes on along the minus strand of CM072066.1, from coordinate 16,275,264 downwards.
ATAGACGGAGTGCGCGGTGGTGCTTCGAGGAATTCAGCTCGGAAATCCTTTCTACAAAACACGGGTTTAATTAAAATGTATTATTTTGATATGTAGCTTTGTTGTAATAATATACATATTATATTTCAGAGAGTGTGCTCAGGAATTATTTAATTTGGTTCCCCCATCAGCCTTTTACCATAAAACTGCAAGACATCGTAAAGGTTTACACTTCTACATAGTTGACGTACCAAAGACACGTGAGAAGCGGTTTGATTCCTTGTTTCTGGTACGCACTGCAAAAGTCTGGAATACCCAAACGAGTGCCAGCCACCATCTTCCCCACCACCTACAATATGGCTACCCTCAAAAAAAGAGTGATTAAGCATTTCCTAGGCATGGCTAATGCACTCTTATTATTGCTTAGGTTGATATAAAAATAATGACGGATGACTGTGAGACGGATTAATTAACAGGTCGTCAGTTAAGGGGTTAAGGGTTAAGGGGTTAATTTTTGTCTTTCTCACTCTCACGGATACTTTGGTAGGTGCGACATGCAGCGTCGCGGAAGAATATAACAGAAAAACGACCTTTTACCTAATTACTCAAAAACTAAGCCAGTTATCAAAAATCTGTTCTAAGCGTTTTAGGATATTATTATTACCGATACATTAAAACAAAAATTACAATTACATCCATTGTAGTTTCCGATAAAATATAGAAAAACTGAGATTTTGGAGCAACTTTCGGGAGAACTTTCTATCGAGAAAATTTTATCCAATCGTGTTTCTGCTTCTAAGCGATTTTAGATTAAAGACCCAAAATACATGACGTGTAAATTTGAAAGTAATTCTCTTTATAATTTTTGCATAAAACCTCATTCAAAATCACCTAAATACGGCTTGTAGGCCGTTAAGGGTTAAATAAGGGCTTAAGACTTGCCTAATTTGAGCCCCCCTGTAATTCCTTCCCGGTTCGAGAATATCCCAAGACTTCTTCTCGGCGGTGAACTGTAGATCCCTCTCATCATCACGTCTCGCGGTGGATCCTCCGCCCACGGCCAGGGCGCACTCCAGCTCCACATACGCGTCTCCTGGATGAGGTTCGTACAGGCGGTAGGTCTCCTTAATGTCTTTATTGCCTTTTGTGTCCTTTAATTTGCAAATAAGTCTAATGGATAAGAAAGAATAAAAACAAGCATTTCACCTAATGTTGAGTGACGCATCACTCATGTCAGATGCAGTGTTTCTCACGACTTTACATTGCAGAAACATACAAAATAAAATTTTCGCTATTATCAACCAATTATAAGAGTACGCTGCTGGACAGTAGAAGACTTTTGAGACTGTGAAAGCGCCATCACAAAGAAAGGCTCTCATCCACTAGCTACACCAGCTACCTTTTTCACATCATCGGTCCAGCAGGCAGGAGGTCGGCCTCTGCTGCGCTTACGGCGGTCTTCACTCCAGGACACATTTGTCTATCGGCCATATAGCGACAGATATGGCCTGCTCACTGCCACTTTAAATTGCTAATCCGTTGGTCAAAGTACTTTGGTTCTTCAACGGATTCTTCTCTTAGCGAATTATCCCTCAGACATAGAGTGCTTACTAACCTTAAAAATATCTTTCGTCGTTGCTTTCTTGGATATCATACTGGTGTCCTGTTTGTCCTCTTCATGCATGTTGCGTATTTCGTTGACCTTGCTCCATTGAGCAAGGGTCAGCGGCCATCCGTTTGGTGCTATTACCCTGGTGATGTTGATCATCTTTATCGTAATCGTCATAAATTGCCAGCTAACTACCGTATCAAGTGCAAACATGAAGTATCATTCAAGAAACCCAAGACCCTAACAACGAAGTTGAGCCTCTCAGAATGAGTTTTTGCGTTTCAGTCAAATCAAACTACCACGCCAGCCATGTTTTATTATTGGCAGGCTGTGTTAGCGCGCATCACAATAGTCACCCAGCCTACCTAGTTTACGCTGCATGATACACCGTACCTGATTAAAATTAAACTGAAATTTCCTTAGAAGCGTTTTAAACAGACCCGCAACTTTTCTATTAGGGTATTGATGAAGCAGCACTTACTTAATTGTATATTGCTTCGGTTCCAAAGGCTTGATGTCCTTAATCTGAAACCCATAACAGATCTATTTAATATCATTATGGTTTTATTTTTTAAAGATATTGCAAGAAATTTTTGGCGTTGTATTAAGTACGGTACCAGCAAAACAGTAGCCTTTTAAGTACAGTGCTAAGATACAAAACTTTAAAGTGGTTACCTTGGTTGCCGATTTAGATTTTGGGTTCTTTAGCGACTTGGGTGTCTTCAGTAAACGAGCACTAGAATATAACGATTCTCGAGCCACCTGTGACAAGAAAAAATAATGAACTGACGATCACTTAGTATTTAATCATTTCCCTATTGTACTGCCAATTATTAAGAGAAGTCCTTGACTCTATTCCCAACAGCAAACTGCTTTAGATGGGAGTTGGGACTATTTTTTTTACAATTGGCTTAAGTTTAGTGTAGTAAGAGGCTCCGGTCGTGGCTAGTTACCTCTCTACCACCGAAGAACCTTTAAGCAATTTAGCGATCCGGTGTGATACTGTACACCTATCATCCCCTTCAAAATGATTTCGAATTTATCTTCTGCTGTATCGTCACTTATTACTAAAGCTTTTAACAAACTTGAGCATCTCAGGGTCTCTCAACAAGCGATGGATAGGGCTATGCTCGGTGTATCCTTGCGCGATCGAATCAGAAATGAGGAGATCCGTAAAAGAACCAAAGTAACCGACATAGCTCAACGTGTCGCAAAGCTGAAGTGCAATGGGCGGGGCACATAGCTCGCAGGTCCGATGGACGTTGGGGACCCAAGGTGCTGGAATGGCGGCCACGCACCGGGAAGCGCAGTGTCGGTCGACCCCCCACCAGGTGGACGAACGACATTAAGAGGGTCGCGGGGAGTCGCTGGTGCCAGGCGGCGCAAGATCGTGGTGTTTGGCGGTCATTTCAGGATGTCCAGCAGTGGACGTCCATCGGCTGAAACGACGACGACGACGACGAAGCATCTTTCATACCGATAAATTGGCTTGCGATTGTGACGTCGCAGACCTTGTCTTCGTGCTCCTCAGACTGAAGGGTATGTGCGCTGACTCTAGCCTGATGTAGGGCCAGTATAGTTCACCAGTGCCAGAACATCTCCCCACTTCTTGTACGATCCCCTCTTGTGAGGTGGTGTACAGTATTGCCTCCATTTCCAACTGAAACCATAACTCCAAGAATTATATTTTATGAATCTTCTAATTTTACTGAGAATAGCAGCGCGATAATAATGGACAATAAACATGAAGATAATCTGTATAATATGGAAATGGTGACTTCGACTCAAGTCACTATGCGCGGTTGAACAAACAACATAGGGAACCCCTAAGGAAGGATTTTTAAAAATTCTACCTTGTAGCCATTTCCACTTTAAACTCTTATTTTATTTAGCGTTAAATTGTTAGGACATTAAATAGAAATGAAGTGATTGTATTCTGCTTGAGTACAAATCGTTTAAAAAAAAAATACAACGGAACAGGATCCTATAGAATCGAGAATTCCATGCCATTCTTTTCGTAGGGATATTCTAAGATTTCGTTGTATATAACTACAAAAATTACCTCAGGCGAAGTCGCAGCTGCTCTAAAACTCACATACTCCTGCCGCTGCACAGATATTTGTATACCACCAAGAATATTCCTCCTATTCGGTATAAATATCTCGTCTATGTGAAGTTTACTCGAGTTTGGCAAGTGCTGTTCTTTGCACGAATCTATATCATTGTCGCAAATGTGGAAGACGTCAGCGATAGATGATAGAACTGTCAATTGCCAGGAAACTTCAGAGTTCAAACCAGACGCCTCTCTTAATGTTGCGTGTCCCATTATTGTGTACCTTCAAAAGAGTCTACTTGATAAAATGGAATTTTGGGAACCTTCCTGGTAATTAAAATGAGAGGTTCCGGGTTTTAATTCCGACAGAGAGATATTTTCCTGCTCCGCGAGCATAATTGATAATTGTTTTCCATCAATCAAGATTATTATTATCTTGATTGATGGAAAATTTGATTGATCAACATGCAATACAAAAATCTTTCAAAAAGCTAGAGAAGGTCTCGTTTCAAACATTTTCAAAGACCTACATGAGATAGTTGATATTTGTTTTCCATTATCCGAGATTATATTCAAGAACAAGAAACATAAAACCATTCAATGCAGTAACAGAAGTTTTCATTGCAAAGAAGAACTGAATGAAATGGACTGAAGATTGACACTCACAGAGCAAGGAATATCTTGTTTTCTGTGTTGACACTCACCCATGGTCATTAGGATTAAAATCAAACGTGACATGCGCGTTATAAACTTGTGGCATTTGCTTGCCAGTGTCATTGTCGTATACTGCAATAGTGCTGTACGTCAGAAAGCTTTGTATATCCAGGTGAACTTTGACTGGAGCATGACAGTTGAACACACCTTGGAAGTAAGGGATCCATTTGCCTTAAAGAAATAGAAACGTGTACTCTCAATAACATAGAAAAATTTGCTGGGTATGAATGTGACTTTGAGAAGATGCTTAGAGGAAAAAACATAATACTTATTCGTAATTAGTTGATTAGGAACTAAGCAGTACTTCAAAGCTCCTCAAGGGTCCGCCAAACTCTCGGTTCAATTTCTGCTTTTTTGATAAAGTAATCTGCTAATTTCTGCGTACTTATGATACAAGTAGTGTTAGTTCTACTAAGAATATTTAAAAAAACTAATGTGGTTGCTTTTTTATGGTGCCGATAAAAATACCTATTATGATCATGACGATGACAAGTCAATTATTCACATTTTGTTACTTATTTACATTTGGATGTAACCGGTGAAGTGCCATGATACTGTTGAAGCCCCAATACTCCAGAAAGAGCAGACGCTACTGAATATGCACTTTTCGCTCCGGGATACATCAGGAAAAATTCATTCATCAGCGCCGACAATGAATCCAAATTCCCGAAAGCATTGTCCATAATCTGGTAATGGAAACTTATAGTTAGAATTACGTTAAATGCATTTGGAACCAACTGAACGATTTAGAAAGCTGGAAAAATTTAAAAGTGAAGATCTGAGAGTTTTCCAGGTTATTAAAGTAGAGAACTTAAAGAATAATTTTTTTGCTTAAAAACATGAATACACAGGTGGAAATTCATATGTTTTCATCAACAGACGGGTATGCATAAATACTCATAAATTCCTCAGATAGTTGAAATGGCGATTGAAAAATCAGCTCTAAGTGTGAATGTGAAAACATTTCGTTGCTAGGAGAACGTATAAAGTGTTCTTTCTTAAGTGATTAATTTGACCTGACCGCAAACAGCAAGCACAATTATTGTGTTCTGTCTCTTTTGAATATGCTCTGATTACGAATGCTATTGATATCAGAATGAATGCAGACAAAAGCTAACCGCTTTCAAGATATCAGGTGTGACCAACACGTGGTCATACAGACACTTCCTAGCCCAAGCTCCTCGCCAGTGAGCTTGAATACAAGTGGCCGCTTCATGTCTCCTTATGATCTTCTCGCGTTCATTTCTCAAAACGCCACAGGGAACTTCTTCTGTAGCCAGGTCACATACTTGGGAACTCGAAGGTGGTTCCGTGGCGTTGAGCAGTTTATTGAGGGTTTCTGGATCTACCCGTGGTTTGTCTTGAGTGACCTGCACAAAATGGCAGTTTCCACAAGGCAAGTGGTACTATAAAGGCAAGAGTTTATGTTGTCTATGTATGTGCAATATTTGTTACTTCTTTACGGTTTAATTCCTGAATCAATTTAGCTCTTAATTTTGGTACAGATAATAATACCCGTGATTAAAACATATTTAGCAACTTTTAATCTTGAAAAGGATTATGGTTCCCCAGGGTTTGATGAAAAAACAAATTTCACGACCTTTTATATCTGTGATCGAATATTCAAGTGTTTCTCTTTTCAAGGCATTTTTTCTGTTAATTTCTAAATCATTTTTCGGAATAATTACATGGATGGTCGGTATTGCGATACCTAATTACACCATCAAGGATCGTACTGATATTTTTCAACTCACTATATTCTAACCACACTCAAAAATTTTAAATTACCTGTTGTTCTTCTATCATTTCTTCTTCCAGAGTCTCGACCTCTTCAGCTTCAGCCATAACACAGTCACATGGATCTCTTTCGGCAATAGCCCTCAAGGATTTAGGAGGTTTCGGTTTTGGGGGCATTCCAAAGTCTGGATCGCTGAAGTATTGTCTGAGTACAGCACAAACAGCTCGGAACTCATTTGGGTAGAGTCTTTTTATTAGATGAGACTGTAAAGCTTGTCTGAACATCCAGTGGAGTAAGGATTTGTCATAGCCAACGATATTGGGATCCCATTGTAAGTCCGGTTGGTACGACCTAAAACATAGTAGTTGTTTTGAACCCTTCTTAAAACAAGAGGGGTCCGCCGCTATATTTATAGACTCTCTCTATTACGCAAGTTCTATCTTAACACATTTGCGTAAACACATTTCTCTAAAAAGTCAAAGGTATTCGGAATTCGAAGGCCCCTGATGGGAGACAAAGATCTAAACCAAAGGGATTCACTGTTAGTGGTCAATAACAAAGAATAAGAGTACTGAAAATTTTAAGGTTCTATTGATAAGACAAGTAGGTTCAAATACAGCGTGTTCAATTTATCAAATGTTGGCAACCGCATTTACGCGTTCAAGTTTTTAAGCTCACATTGCTCACCCCAGCATTGCTATGCAATGAGTCTTGAATGTTTTATCATAAATAAAAAATAACGGTAACGTAATTACCGATTTAAGAAGGTGAAATAAGAAATTGACTGTGTATTTTTTTGATTACCAAATACAGATTTCACTGGTCTTTTACTCATGAATTTTCCAATTTTAGTAATGTCGTATGCGTTAATTTCCTCGATCCAGCGATTAATTTCGCTCCCCATTATTTCCTTACCCCGGGCTATGCAGGAAACATGATAATAATTCATCATGTTTATAATAAATATTATGTAAACATACTTGAAAAACTCCTTTTCATTCGCCGACACATTGAGTGAGGATTTATTCACCCGGATCCAATTAGAGAAAGAGGCGCCGAGGTTTGAAAGGAAGCTCGTCGCCCAGGGGCACTCCTTGACGGCTGCGCATTGAATTACGTCACGGGTTCCCAGTACCAGCGACGATTCAGACAGGAGCATGGCGTGCCAGCTCATGCGAGAGTGCACCCATATCCTGAGAAGTAAATCAATTAACAGGGAAACAACACTATCCCAGGAACCCCTGCCCACTTATTCTTTGCATCCTTACGACACAATGATTCACATCCTTATGAGATGTTGACCATACCTACAATCACAATAATTCGAGATTGTATACTCAACATCTTTTGACAATGTCCCGGTGTCAGGACGAAACGGGTTCCATTGCTTGCTTGGGATCTTGACTTCGTGCTTAAATGGAAGGGCGGGCGTTGCTTGACTTGTTGCTGCATGTTAAGCCATGCAGATTTTTTTTCAGGTTGTGGATTAAAGCAAGACAATTTAAACATTATAGCTAATTAACAAACATTATAGCTAATGTACAATTGGGTGTTTTACCTTTAATAAAGAAACATTATTATTATTATTATTATTATGGATTACCGCAGAGTGACGCTTTGTGGTTATATTTTCAAATATAAAGTAATTTATGTGAGAGAAGTCACCGAAACATTGATTGCTTGATTTGACTTACCAAAACATTATAGTTAATAAATATGGCGGTCTGACCCTTATTTCGAAAGACATAGAAGTCAGGCCGCCATATTTAACTATAAAGTTTCGGTTAAAGTCAAGTCAAGCAACCGAGCCTTAATAAATTTGTGATCACCTGCAAAAATGTCTTCCTGGTGGCAGTTTGACTTCCAAGCTATTATATTCCCTTGTCTCAATATAAGCCTTCATAACCGGCAGTTCACAGTCTACAAACCATTCGAAAACCTCCAAAAACAAATGCGCTGGTTCAATATAATCAAGTATTGTTACACCGCTGTTGGAAAGGATTCTTGGATGGAGCATAGCTAGTGATATTCTCAGCACGTTCTCTTTCGGTCCATCTATTTGGAGGTATAAAGGTGCGGTTTTTGGAGCAGGCACATCAATGGCTTTGCTGAGAGGTGTTTTCGTCACTCTGGTTGGTGGATTGCTTGCGATTGACGCGAATTGGTACATCGAGGGATAGTACATGACGCTGACGTTTTTTATTGTTTCTTGAAGCTGAAAAATTACCACATTTTACTGTAGAGTGCGATGCTCTGGATTCTATTTAAGAGTTATGATAGAAGCTATAAATTTAGTTGTTCTGTCAAGAATTCCTGCTAAAAATTTTTGAGATATTATGTGGCACAATTAAGAATAAACAATCGTTCATTCATCCGTTCATTTTACCGGATCAAATTCGATAAAGCTGTGAAATCAGATATCTCGTTTATTCAAAGTAATTGTGAGAAGGAAATTTGAATAATGAACGAAAATGTCAGAGTAAATCCAGCATAACTTCTTAGGTACTATTACATTTCTTAGGTACTTCTTAGGTATTATTACAACCTACCTTCTTAGGTAGGTTGTAATAATAATATGATATTGTGTATCTGTTAATCTATGCCGAAACCCCTGTTAATTCTAAGAAGAGACCCGTACCTAGTATTGGGCCGTACGGTATAGGCCCAACCACAATGTCATAAAGCAGTAATGTTGCAGTATTTTTTTGACATTTTCATACTGTGTTTGCTAGACAAACAATATTAAAATAGTACTGCAGCATTACTGCTTTAAGAGATGGTGGTACGGCCCCAGGTTTGAAGTACTTACCGAACTATATGGTATCCACTCACGTAACTCCTCTTTGATTTGCTGTGGAGTGCCCGAGACAGCAGGGGCCACGTCCTTTCCTCCTTTCTTGGCTATTGGATTGGTTCTTTCGTGTTCCTCTCTGAATCGAAACGTGATCTAAAAAAAATACATTTTTAATGATGTTTCATTTGGTGAAATCCCATCATAAGTAAAGTTCTTATAAATTCTCATGATAATTGATTGGAAATCAATTTTTACGATGTGCGTCTTCATCAATTCTTTATTGTGAACGGGTTTTGTGTCTAGAGAACCCAATTTTTGATGAAGACGATATAAAAAAATCCTTGGTATTCGTCAAAAATAACTTCATGCCAGAATTATTCTTAATTGATTTTGATGGTTTCATTCAGGTTTACACGATAACTTTCATAAAAATTACCGATTCAGTACTCTGAACGTCCAGCAAATGTGGAGCATAGGAGAGTTTCAAGAGGCCGTTCACTTTGAGGAATTTAGTGCGTGGGCAATCAAAGGCTTCGTAGAGTCCATGCCTGCGGGCCCACTCCACCCACCGGTAAGTCTTCCACTGTGGTACATCTGTGGTGGAAAACTTAATTGTTGTTTTAGTTTTTCCAAAACGCACACTACGTCCTTTTATAACCCTGTGATTCGTATGTGTCGTCTGTACAATGATCTTATTAAGATTAACCCCAATATTGACATTTTCAACTGTAAATTATATATATTTAAAAAACATCTTCATGAATTTGTCACCCGTCTACCATAAGATTTATTGTGAAAGGGAGACATTCACAAATTCAATTCATAAAAAATATCAATTTCTTTTATAAACATTTTACACTCTTTGTTAACTTCTTTGCTATGTTTTTTTTTGTTTGTATCTTTTATTTTCGTATTGTTTATTAGTTTTAATATGCTCTGTTTGTATATAAATTTAATTTTTATAGTGTGGACATGCTTAACGATTGTTCCACAGAACTTGTGTGATTTTGTATAATTTTTGTCTTTTTTATGTAACAGTCTGTTATGTGTACCATATATAAAATAAAATAAAAAAAAACTACATTTCGGGATGCTAACTTTCGTCCCCCTGATCATAGATGATATATATATGAAAGGCAGAGGTCACTTAGACTTCTAAATGAAAGTTTTAGGGTTTTTTTTTACAGAATCTAGCCGCATGGATGGTGTCAGATATTCCGTGGAGTGGCAGAAAATGCTGTGTTTCTCGTGTGTTTCCTTTTGCTGTACTTTGAACAATTGTCAAAGTGGCCAGCGATATTACTGGGTATAGTGAGGCTTAGGGACTGATTTCCATATCCTGGGATGCATATGGGCTGGCGTATCATTTAAGATCAGGCGAACGTCTTCCTTGCCGCGTCTTTCATAAAGTATAATATTAATTGTATCAGATACATACCAGGCTCGGGCAATGGTTTCTTGAGCGGCAGGTCCCTGGCCATCATCACGAGCATGGGCATCTCGTGCGCAGGAGTGATCCCCGGCAACGTGTATTGCGGCAGTTCCTTTGTGTCGTCGATAAGGATTGTCAGCATAGAACCTCGCTAGATAATCATTTTAGTTGAATAAATTCGTGTTCAATTACTTGTATCTTTATTTTGTTTCTAGATCCCAACGGATAAGTCTCATATTTTGTGTTATGAATCATGACGGCTTCGTCATTTTATCCCACGTCTCAACGTCTTTTTAAGTCCCACAGCTGGGCTAGGGGTTTGGCTTTGCTTACTAAGCTAGCAAAGTGTGGATTGACACGCTTTGCACCTTACGGATTATAGTGATATCAATCACAAATTATGGTAAGACAAAGTGACAGACGTTAAGCGTTCACGACAGTAGATAAAAATGTATGGACGAAACAAGTGACTGTAGAATAACCACATGACCGTATAGAGGAAAACACGCTTTTTTTGAAAATCGACTACGACTATTTGTACGCTCCCTGGCGTCCTCGCAGACGTTGTAGATAACTTTAGCGTACTTCGCATGACCATTGACAGTCGACAGTGAACAACGCTAAGCTTATAGTAGATTATGCTTTCATTTGTTTTCATTCGTCACGTGGTTTGGTTTGTCCATACATTTTTATCTACTGTCGTGAACGCTAAACGACTGTTACTTTGTCTAGCCCCGCTGGTATGCAGTTTTTCTTAAGATGTTTTCCTTCATCGCTAATTAGTGTCCACAAAAGCACGTAGGTATGTGAGTCCTGCTTATTCCTTGGCGTGTCTGAAATTCGAATATCTTGATTCCGACCTCAACCTATTCGAATTATTTAGTTAATTATGAGTAAAAATAAAATATTACGGACCCTGACGGCTGCGGGTTCTTTAATGGTCTGTTTCTTGGTACTCTTGGACTTGACGGTGCTTGTCAGCGTGTCATCATCATCATCCCACGAGAAGACTGGCACTTCCGCCGTGATTAGCTTCCATAAGTCTTCAGGCTCTATAGGAAGCATGAAAGAGATATTTGTTTTATGAGGTGCCATGTCATCGAACGATGCGGACTCGATTACTGGGCAAATAAGACCTATTGAAACAAACATGAACTATCATGTTTGATTAGCGCAGTGCAGTGCGTCATATAATAATATTGCAATGCAAATTAGTGGGACGCACTGCAGCAACTGCCATTGGCAGGCGTTTCGAAATATCTAGTTGCAGCTTTTTTCGTTTAAAAGAATGGTTCTGGTAAATGTATGTACGGTAATGGTATACGTACTGTAATATTATGTAGGTTTTGGTAAATGTACGGTAATGGTATGTACTGTAATATATTACATGTATATCTGATATGTCACAGGTCCACAGGTTCTTCCGTAATTCCGGATTAAGTATACCTAAATATTTTCACAGATGCACTTTCGAAAACATTACCAAGCTTTTTTTTTACCCTTTACTGCGATCTCACCTGATGGTAAGTGATGATGCAGCCTAAGATGTTATCGTACTAACTTGGAAGGATAAGTAAATTTACCCCAACGGTTTCTACAAGCATCGCACCGGAACTCTAAATCGCTTGGCGGTGCGTCTTTGCTGGTAGGGTGGTAACTAGCCACTGCCAAAGCCTCCCAGACCAGACCTGAGCTAATTCAGAAATTATAAAATTCCGAAGTGGCCCGTGGCGGGAATCGAACCCGCGACCTCCCACTCCAATCCAAGCGCGCCGGTTCTACGCCAGGGAGGTCGTCAAAACAGCGTTGCCTATGTTTGAAAACTGAGTTAGATCTAAGCTTTTTTTTTTTTTACTCTTTACAAGTTATAGTACTTGACTGTGATCTCACCTGGTGGTAAGTGATGATGCAGCCTAAGATGTCATCGTACTAACTTGGGAGGGTAAGTAAATTTACCCCAACGGTTTCTACAAGCATCGCACCGGAACGCTAAATCGCTTGGCGATGCGTCTTTGCTTGTAGGTTGGTAACTAGCCACGGCCAAAGCCTCCCACCAGACCAGACCTGAGCCAATTTAGAAATTATAAAATTCCAAAGTGGCCCGTGGCGGGAATCGAACCCGCGACCTCCCACTCGTATCAGAGCGCGCCGCCACTGCGCCAGGGAGGTGGTCAAAAGCTTCATTTAGTACTGAAGTAGATATGTGTTAACACTTTATTGATTCAGCTAATTCATGTGTCAAAGTGAGTCCAATTAGCCCGTTAACTTTCTCAAAGGCAGGTAGTTACTGAGCTCTTGCCTGCTACCTGAGCATTGATCAATCAGTTTGATTGATTACGCCATACTATACGGAAGTAGGTAGGTACTAGGTGTGTACCTACTCGTGTTTCCGTATATAGCTTCGAAGGTAAATAAATACATGTACCCGATCTTGATTATTTGCGTATCAACAGCTTTCACATCAATCATCCTGAGGAAAGTCGTATATTGCTTTAGTTAGTGGCTATGAAAATTAAAATGAAAGTCTTTATTTTTCACGCAGGCCTAGCTTTCAGACTCTTCTGAAAATCCAAAACTACCAGAAGCCAGAACAGAACTGGTAACTGGTAACAGTAACAGAAAAAAAGGAACTTGGACATAATATGCTCTTTTCAAAATGACGTTATAGACAATTTTTTTAATAATAACAATAATACGGTCTAATGATATTCTGTGAGCAGTCAGAAGCGTTTACAAATCATTCCAAGAATCTCTATCATTTGGGTTTTCTTCAATAATATAGGTTGTAACTTGTAACCCTGATAATATTATATCCTACCCTATACGTAAACCTAGATGTTTTTAATAGCTACTTTAAACTTGTGCAAAGTGCAAGTAAGTCCAGAGATCCAGTCCAGAGTCTAGAAGTCCAGTATCATATTGTAAAAGCGAACACTCAATCTTACGAAAGACTTCTATAATTATGCAAATGGTTTGGCAGTTGGCACTTACTTATGTCTTCTATTTCCAATTGGTTGATACACCTATTCCTTGCTTATAAGTATTAATATTTTGTCTCAAAAAGAGGGAACAATTATTTAAAAGTAAGCATACTATTAATAGTTTAGTCACCTAACCTTTTAGCGTGTAGGTAACGTTTACGGCTCCGGTCAAGGCATGATATACATCGAATTCGGGCATTGGCTCGTCCTTCAAACAGCCTTCCTCATCTGAATTCATATCAGGCGCGGCCAGCTTCAGTAGCGCCTGCAAATTATGTATGAGCTTAGCGTGATTTAAGAACACCAACACCAATACTGTTGGCCGCCCACGGACTCCATCTCAATACAAAAAGAAACCGACTTCAACTATCATCAAACTACTGTTGAATACATCCTTTCAATTAAAAAAATTGGTTGCCTGTAAATTCGGTTTACTGACGATAGTTAACCGTGACAACGTCTTCATTGTCGCTCGTTCCGCGCTCGCGAGGTAACGCCGGTAACGCCGCATGAGCGAGGTAACGACGGATGAGTCATGTTTTTTCGTGCGTGCAACCGGCTCTTTCGATTTATAAGACGTTGTCACGTCAAAATTTAAGACTTATAAGGTTTTCTCATGGATACCATTATCAGAACTGGACTAAATTGAAATGGGACACGAGAAGCGTCAGTTTCTATAAGGTAACAAAATTAAAAAAAAAAAAACAAAGACGAGACTGTGAAAGAAATCGTGCGGGAAATCTAGTGAACAAAATGCTACAAATAGAATAACATTGGCGTATAATAGAGAAAAACATAGAAAAAATTATTGTAATCCATACTAAATTTGTATATAAATAGGTAATAGATAAAGGAATCTGCTTCAAAATCGAGTCGACAAACAATATCGAAACTTTATTCCAAAAATCTTCATTTACGTCATAGCTAAAGGCAGTAAAGCCCCTGTCATTCACTGTAAAGGCAGCCTTATCTTGTAACTTGTAAGATGGACGCCTGGCTTTATGGAGCGCCTGTTCAATTTTGATTAGCAATTAAACAGTGACGCGTCATGAATGTTTCATGAGTACAGGCGTTTGAGCTAAGGATAATGGAAACGGCTGGAGATTTCGGCTAGAGATTTGGTTGATATTATGCTCTACTTCATAATATCCTAAATTATTCATGCTACGTTCTCATGAACTATTGCAATAGCCAGCTTGTTAAAGTTATCAATTGGTTCAATTTATATTGTTGGAAATAAGGATATTATGATTGATGATTAGGTACATAAGAAAAATGTCTTGTCACTTAAAGTAGGTTCAAAACTATTTTTCGGCCTAGATATATAACACCCAAGGTCTCGAAATGAAGAAGAGAAATTCGATATCACTCCCAAGGATTTGTCTCATCTGGACCATAGGTATAATACCAAGAGAAACCAAGAAACAAACGTAGTTCATTGCTTCTTTTAAACTCTTGGGTACAGTGTCCTCAATACTAGATCTTTAGGTATTTGTATCGGAAAGTCTCGCAATATGCCTTAGGGATTGTTACGTGAAGCCGTAACTATGGAGTTGAGCAACCGAGACGAGATGCTGTGGTTACAATCATTTTGATGTTGAGATTTATTAGTTTATTATAGAAAGTATTGCGGTCTTAAATAATATAGTGATTTTGTCTGTTCCTCTAAAGTGTAGAATAATAATTGAATTCTTGGTTTTAGTAACCCGGCGTGAATGAGGTCGGGTATCTTATACCCACAGATCTGTAAAACAGTGAATATTTCTTAACAGTGTGATTCCTGGAATTCAGTAGCTTGAGGAGAGTAATTCTAAGCAAAAATAACAGTATCGCGCCGGCAAAATATAGTTCACTCCACAACTATATTTTCGCTATTGAAGAAGAGTAAACAAAGATATCAGAATGTTTTATGATGAATATATCAAAACTGATATCAACTTTTCAATAAAAATTCTGTATTATTTTATAGAAACATAAATACTTTTATTACTAGAACTGGTTAATTTAACCATGAAACCTAATTTTCCTTATGTCAGTGATAATAATATTACTGTAACAACTTTTTTTAACTACCTATACATATTTTTTTAACTAGCGCTTGACTGTGATCACTCCTGATGGAAAGTGATGATACAGTCTAAACTTAAATGCGCTTGCCTAGGAGATGCCTATTCACTCTGATTTGAAGGCGCCCAAGTTGTAGGTGTTGGGAAAGACTGTGTCTGGTAGGGCATTCCAGACTTTTGCAGAGCGTACCAGGAACAAGGAATCAAACCGCTTCGTCCGTGTCTTTGCTACGTCTACTATGTAAAGGTGAAAGCTATATTAATTAAGTTACTATTATTTTAAAGTCGTTCCGGCTATCAAAATCATCAATTTTATATTAGGTTATGACCATTGATCATTACTAAGGATAGGCCTGTTCGAACATTTTGCCAAAGCCTTTTTCATACAAGGAAATTTAGCGCCATCTATCAAACATCCTGCGAAATACTTGTTTTTTTTTATGTAATATTTCTTGATGTTACTTACCGATGATACGTTATCCCATGCTTCTTTTTAAATTTCTTGGTGTAATTTTTGCAGTCTTTTATCGCACAATTAGGCATTTTTATCTTTTAGAGTTAAATTTTCCACTATTCTCTCGCTACTAAGCGTACTTACTAAAATGGCGGGAACCGTCTCCATGGAAACGTGCGTGCGGAGCGTCGTAAGCTGAGGCGGGGACCGCGGCATAGACAATAGTGCGCGTACAATGGGGACATTTCCCCATTGAACTGGCGACATTTTTTCGCGCGGTTCACCCTGTCTCTATATAGAGGTCAATGGTTATGAGTATGACATACCCCACCTCACAGCCGGTGTAACTATTTTTCATCTCATTCACACCAGCCGACGGGTTGATAATGTTTTTTTCTAATTGTTCAATTTGGTAGTACTGTAGGTAAGTTTTTTAACCACTACTATAGGCCGTAGAGTTCATCTTTTGATCTAGATGAGTTTCATCGAACATTTGCATTTTATTTCAGACAAAGAAACGGACTAAAAACTTACCTTGCAAATTAGTAGCGGCCAAAGATGCACGTAGCTCGAAGTAACCGCGGTGGGCTTGCTCCCAACCTTGGTAGGTGGTGGCTGGCAGATGAGAGGGGAGAACGGGAGCAGAGGTGCGTCAGTTGCATCCACCGGCACCAGGTCATTGACCCACACGCAGCGCCATAGACCCATGTAGAACAGGCGCACCAGGTAACACCCTGGACAGAAGCTGGACATGACTATATCTCCTACTCAAATATGGTCCCATTAAAATTCCACTTTGGTGTAATTTTACTGTGGTCTGCTGTGGTCTAGGATGCTCGCGTAAGACATTTATGTCTCTCTACTTTTGTCGCACTCGTTTCTCTTTCTGATCCATATTGATAGACAGAGAAAAGAGAGTGACAAAAGTAGAGAGATATATTTCTACGTGCGCATGCTGCATAGACTTGTCGGTCAGTTGATCTGCGTACACAGACTATCAATCTGCGGAGAGATTCTCGTAAATAAATGATTGTGCATCGTTCAGACATCACCGGTTATCATAGCAACTCTTGATCTGTGATAGCAACGCTACCATCATCAGCCAATCTGTGTCTTGGCTGAAAACCGATTCAAACATTATAGCCAATCCGTGCGTACGCGTTTCGACCGATGCAAGCATTTACCCATCACAGCTCAAGATTTACCTAACTTCGACGATACTATTTCGGAAATGGAAAAGAGATTTAAGTAAGATCATGTCGGGTACCATTTTTTGACAAAGTAGGTCGATGCTGTTGCCCTCCCCCTGGCTTTAGTCCTGGGGAGTAGATGTGATATCGCGCTCTCCAGCCCTCCGGCATGGTCGCGACGAAATTCTCCCACTGGTGTTCAACCTTAAATAAAGTTATATTCTTTGTAACAAGAATAATGAGAAGAACAACATATTCACTTGATATTCGTTCGTTCGTTCGTTCGTTTCAGCCGACGGACGTCCACTGCTGGACAAAGGCCTCCTGCAATGCTTTCCAGCCCGCACGGTCCTGCGCCATTTGTATCCAGCGCCTTCCCGCGACTCTTTTAATGTCGTCAGACCATCTGGTCGGAGGTCTGCCAACACTGCGCTTTCCCGTGCGGGGTCGCCATTCCAGCACTTTGGGTCCCCAACGTCCGTCGGTTCTACGAGCTATGTGCCCCGCCCATTGCCACTTCAGCTTCGCGATACGTTGAGCTATGTCAGTAACTCTGGTTCGTCTACGGATCTCCTCATTTCTGATTCGATCACTTGATATTAAGTGGAGGAAAAGTGGGCTTTTCGGTACGATAAGTCGCTTGGAGGTACGATATAGCTGGTTCTGCCTCCACGAGACCTTACCGAAGCCAATTAGGGTTTTCAAGAAAATTCACCTTAACAGTTGGCGCGGTAGATGGACTTATTTCGAAAAGCGATTTTCGATAATACAAAATCGGACCTGGGGCCTGCAGCTGAAATACGCCAGAGATAAAAAGATAAGATAAAGTTAGATTTTAGAATTATTAAAAAAATCTGCAAGGTGAGTAAGGTTTTTCAGATTTCTTCTACAAGGCTACTGAAAGCTGAACTAATGGAATTCCCGAGTGTATTCAGCAGCCAATTAAAATAATCCCGCTGACGTTTCGAACGTGTTTCTTTCTTCCTTTTTCTTTTCTATCTTTTATTACATCGGGAATCTTTAATTATCTTTTATTAGCGCTTAGGTACTAGACCTTTTAAATACTGGGGCTAAGAAAAATAATCAGCTAAGTACGAGTCGGAATTCGGTTCCGTATCATTACCGATAAAAACGGCAAAAAATCACTTTTGTTGTATGGGAGCCTATAATATTTATTTTATTATATTTTTTAGTATTTTTGTTATAGCAGCAACAGGAATACATCATCTGTGAATATTTCAACTGTCTAACTATCACGCTTCAAGAGATACAGCCTGGTAACAGATGGACAGACCCACAGACTTACTGTCTTTTAATATTGGAGTCCCGTTTTACGCTTTGGATACCGTGATCATAAAAATAGATTTCTGTGGCCTTTCTTCCTTAATTTTTTTTTAGTAATTTTATTTTCTGCAACGACTTCTTGCCACATTTGAACAATATGTTAAATAAATAGTTTGTGAAAATAAGTTAATCATATCCTGAATTTCACATGAAGCGATGGGCAAAAGCTAATGTCATACAAACTTATATTTTGTTAAATAAGCCACATAGCAGACGAATAACTTAAGTGGTCATATCAGATTACTTATCAATGTCATTTTTGTAAGGGTTCAGTACCTCAAAAGACAAAATAACGGAACCCTTATACCTAATATCACTTTGTGTCACTTACCACTAAGCCCTCAGCCCTCTCCAATAAGAAGCAGATGGCCAGCACTCTTCTGCAGAAGGACGATCTCAGCAACACTTGTGCGTGGCTTAACTGGATATCCATTACTGACATTTTACCATCCCCATGGTTATCCTGGGCAAAAAAAACTAGTTCAGAGGTCGTCCCAATGGGTATGCTTGTGGGGAAAATTAAAATTTATTATTTTAATTTTCCCCACAAAATTTAATTTATTATTTATATCGATGTTTATTTTCATACATTTTTTTATATTTAGTCCCACAAGTGTACCAGAGGCAATCGTAGCAATAGAAGTGATATTATGGTTACGGCATGATAATATTGTATGCATTGTATTTTTTTACACGACTGCCCAAAAAAAGGAGTGTTGTGTAATGTTTTTAGGGTTCATGTATGTATGTATGTGAGTTTCTTTATCCCACTATAACTTCTAAACCACTGGACAGTTTTGGACATATTATGGGGTATCGTTAGAATCCTTACATCATGCCAAGTGACATAGGCTATATTTTTTTGGAAAAAGTCGGTATGGCAGATGTGAGGCGCCTTTTTAAAAGTGATAAACAGAATGTTATCTTCAATTATTGGTTCGTTTTATAACAAAGGGCAGTAGTTTTTTTAATGTTTTAATTATTACTTGTTCTACTTTTGTCGATCTCTTTACTCTGTCTTTCTATATGGATAAGAAAAAGAAAAGAGCTCGACAACAGAAGACAAAAATATCTCTACGCCCACATTCTAGCCCTCCACACCCTAGCCTGGTATACCGTACGCCTTACGAAAATCTCAGCAATTATAGGCTTCATGATATTGTGTCAGCCGGCCAACCAATCACAGCTGGTACGACACACAAGACTAACCAATCGTAGCTTTTAATAACTTAAGGCTTTATGAAGGCCGATGACAGTTTACATGGGGACGGAGCAGCCGCGTTCACACTGATTTACTTAAATTTCGGGGAAATTATTACTTTACGTTTACACGATTGTTAGAAGGCCTAAAAATAAAACTAACAATCAAAGTTGTTGTAATTTTTATGTACTTTTTTTGTGTGCAAGAACTAATTAAAAAGCTTGTGCCGTTTTACAGACAATTTTCAAAGTATGACAAAATGAGATGCTTTTTGAGATTTTTTTTCTGAAACAGGGTTTGAAAAAATTCATTTTCTTGTCAATACCGATTGTTCATAAGACCCTAAATTGCCGTTACATATTTTTTCTGTAAGGATTTGATGATCATCGTCAAAAGTTACACAATCGGGGGGCAGTTCTTTAAACAATTGACTTAAACATCGTAAAAAAGAGCCAGTTTGGCAGCTCTAGCCTTAAGGTGAGATGAGAGGTTTGGTACCTCAAAGACGACAACTTCTGCCTCCCACCGCCTCATCGCCAGTTCCTCAGCTCGGACCCATCCGTGGAGGTACTGCCGCGCCGATCGCGGCAACGGCTGGGTTTGGTCGTCCGTCCACACGTACTCCGCTGAAGGCTTCACTGATATTTTGCTTTGCTGCAAGTAATGGCAAGCCCTGAAGGCTGCCGGACCCTGGGACAGAAAAATCGACATATTATATCCTTGACAGGGCGGACGGCGCGAGAAAATGTGGCAAGTTTACTGGTGGAAGAAATGCTTGTTATGTCACCAGAAGTAAGGCCACGATGTAGTTCGCTCATCAGCCACCTATAGAATTTTGACGGTGCTACTGATTTAGATGGCGCTGCTGTTATTTGTAAGAAACAGGTTTACGTAAATCGTTCGGATGCCCATATCCTCAGGTTTCTTATCGGTGGGCAGAAAATATTTAGAAGTAGCGATAAGTCGATGAACGCCAGCTGCACGCATGAAAACACATGAATCATTGTCACGTTCCAGAGCTAAACGTGCAAGCGAGAGCGCGAAACCAGCGATAGAGAGGCACGATCGGCCTAAGCGTTCGGCTTATGATCGCGTAAAATAATCGTCAGTAAACCGACTTCACAGACAACCTTCTCGTAGACTACAGTGCCCTTCAAACCGAAACAATAAATCACTGCAATAAATTGACGGCAGAATATTTTATAAAGCCTTAATTCAGACACTTTTACAAAATAAAGTTCATACAACAAAAACGTAAATACATCCATTAAAGTTAAAGTTTAAAATAAAAATTAAAAGTCCGTACGAAGAACTAACAGAACAATATCAGCACGTGTCTGCTTGCCCTCTGGCAAAGGCCTCCTCTAAACCTTTCCACAGATCTCTTTCCCTTGCCAACCTCACCCACGCTCTTCCTGCTACCTGAACAATTTCGTCATCCCACCTGGTTCGTTGTCGCCCTTGTTTTCTTTTACCTATACGTGGTTGCCAAAGTGTAATACGTTTGCTCCACTTTTCCTTCCCTCTCATCATATGGCCGGCCCATTTCCATTTTAATGTCTTTATTTTAAGTGTAGCGTCTGTAACTTTTGTTACGTGTCTTATATACGTATTTGTTTTCTTATCTGATAACTTTATAGCTGCCATACTCCTTTCTATCGACCGTTGACAGACCTGCAGTCTGTGTAAATGATGTTTTGTCAACGCCCAGGTTTGGCATCCATAAGTTAGAATAGGGAGTATGCACGTATCAAAAAGTTTCCGTTTTATTGACATTGGAATAGTTTTGTTTTTCATCACATTTTTCAAGGACCAATACCGATTCCATGCACTGGCTACTCGTTTGTCTATTTCGAGTGACATTTGTTTGTGGGGTGAAATAACTTGTCCAAGGTATGTATAGGTATCTACGTATTCAATTACATTGTTATCGACGGTTATTTTTTCTTTTCTTCCATTAGTCATTACCTTGGTCTTGTCCAAATTCATACTTAAGCCGACTTCTTTACTCCTTAGTGCTAAGTCTGTAAGCATTACTCCTAGCTCCTGTGAGTTTTTGGCGAATAGAACCAAATCATCAGCGAACCTTAAGTGATTTAATGATTCTCCATCTAAACATATACCAAAATCATCCCAATCGAAGTGTCTAAATATTTGTTCCAGGACAGCTGAAAAAAGTTTAGGTGAAAGGGGGTCCCCTTGTCGCACACCTCTTTCTATGTTTATGACTGTTCCTCTTCTCTCAAGCTGTATTACTGCGGTACTCTTTGCGTACACATTTTTGATAATTCTTATATATTTGCTATGTATTCCTTGCTCTTTAAGCGCTTGCCATATTTTTGTTTGTATCAAGGAGTCAAATGCTTTGCTGTAATCGACAAAGGCGCAGTAAAAAGTTAAATTGTATTCTGAATATTTTTCGATCAGCTGTCTCACCACGTGTATGTGATCCAGAACCGAGAAGCCTTCTCTAAATCCTGCTTGTTCACGCGGCTGACTTTCGTCCAAGGTCTTTGTTATTCGACTTAGTATTACTTTTGCAAAGATTTTATATATATTTGATGTTAAACTAATGGGTCTATAGTTATTTATGTCTTTCCTATCTCCTTTTTTATACAGTAAAATAATATTTGATAATGTCCACTGTGTTGGAATTGTCTCTTCATCTAATATTTGATTAAAAATATCCGTTATTACTGGTGTTAATATGGCTTTGTTTCCAATAAGTAATTCATTTTTAATTCCATTGGGTCCTGATGCTTTATCTTTTTTCTGAGTTTCAATAGCCTTTTCCACTTCTCTTTTAAGTATCATAGGGATGTCTTCGTCTTCCTTATCACTGTCTGTGCTGAAATCTTCAATGAGTTCTGTTTCCTTTGAATACAGTTTTTGGTAAAAATTTGTGGCAATAGTCATTATGTCTGATCTGCTCGTTTTTTCCTTGTCTTTTTCACTATTGAGACTTGGTATCCAATTTTTTATTTCAGTTAATTTTTTTATTGCTTTTTTTATACCTCCTGTTCGAAAGACTTCTTCTTCTATTGTTTTCATTTGGTTCGCTTTTCTATCTCTTCTTATTTGATTATTTATTCTTTTGCTAATAAAACCGAAACAATAAATCACTGCAATAAATTGACGGCAGAATAACTAATAAGTAACTGCGGACATAAAGGTCCAAGAGGGAGCCCTCGACTTCAAGAGTGCAGCAAAAAATACTTTGTCCAAATTGGCAATCCCGAGCCATCGCTACACAATTTTGCACGCACACCAGTATCCGCACACCATACAAATTTCAAATTGACACACCCACACTACAAGATAAAGTTGCCGCGCTCACGGAGCTGTCGTTGTTAGGTAGGGCTCAATATAGTCGGAGCGCGAGCGACGACCTATTATAAATCTATAACTGCGGAGAACTGTACTGAAAGTAACCTAAGAGATGTTTTAGTAAATTCAGATCATCTGTTACCATTCCCCAAAATTCTGGACTCAATTCATTATCCCGAAATTCTCTAAACGGACACTCGGTCGGATCGATTTGGTATACCAATGCAGGTTTGCTTTTGCTACGTTGTTTCTTCGACATTGCACTTATTTTTAATAATAATTAAGCTTAGACCTTATAAATAAAACATTGAAAATTAATTTATTATAACTTGACGCAATCACGCCTTGACAAAACTTGATTGATATCGCAATCAGTGATTTAGTTGACATATATAATAATGATATTCATAATTTAATCCAAGAGTATAGTTATAAAAAGTTATAATATGTTTTATTAAATTACTTCCCTTTTGTTAGATCCTTTTCCGTTTTAATTTTTTGTTGTCTTAAAATTGCCCCTAGAGAAAAACTTGATTATTTTGTTATATTGTAAGCAATGATATAAAACGCGATTTAAATCTTTGCCTCAGAATACAGAGTTTATTCTGTATTCTGAGATCTTTGCTAAGTTAGAAGTAAGTTTAAGTAAGCAGTAGATACTAACATAGGTCTAAGATAACTGTTTCTAACGAAACAATATTTGAAGTTATTAAATTCTCGTGACAATTGTTACTAAACTCCTCCAAAACGGCTGGACCGATTGTTATGAAATTTTCTGTGTATGTTCGGTTGGTCTGAGTGTAGGTCAAAAGCTATTTTGTATATCCCTAATTGCAAAACTACGTCTGCTGGGTCAGGTAGTTTTTCTATAAAATTTTGTGCTGCGAATAAATAAGCGGCGCGGCAGAACGGAGATGTTTATAGGTACTCTAATAGTCAAGTGGTCTTCATTTCCCACCGTCTTCATTCCTTAGCCTAGCATACCCCAAAACGTTTCAAAGCTACGTCTACATCTCCGCTATACACAAGTCACATCTCCTCTCCGGTACGCGTCTCCTCTCCTCTCCTCTAATCTCCGCTTTGGTGGAAACCGAGCCTTAGAACTGAGAACACTAATTAGGCAAAATTATGTTTTTATTTTTTAGTTGTTAAGCTATTAACTGCAGAACTAGATCTTGCTTTAAATTAAATTGCTACAACTATATCCCACGCCGGCGGCTGATATTATAACCAGTTTCAACCTAACCGACTCTTGCTTCCTGGTAACATAGCTACCTACCTACTGTGGTCTCATAAAATATACGAGTCAATAAAATCTGATCGACTTCATATTATAAATAGGTTTAAAACTTTAGATTTAGTTTTCTACTAATTTCACTTAGAAACAAACTCAGACGAGTAATTTTTTTGGTTATTCATCCTTTTACAACGTGCTTTGTCGATATTACGATTTTAACTTTGGATTACGTACAATGCCTGTATATAATATATATCTATGAAGGCAAGAATTTTTTTTTGTGCCTGTTGAAACCACGGTGACCACAATTCAAATATACCTTTATTAATAATAAAGTTGAAAATATTTGTAGAGCTTGATTTTGATTAATGAACTTCAGAAAAGTTACTCCAGCTATCCAATAACTGCAAATACTTACATAATTTAACTACCAACTTTATTTTTTTAATTGCAATGTGAATAATGTAGGTGTACCAAATACCAATGATATAATAACATACCAAAGATATATTATGTAGGTACTCATCTCAAGCGCTACGTAGATAATGACTGAAATCGTAACCTTTCAGCCGAGTAACGAGAGTTCAACTCACGATAATAGCACCATTAACTATAATTGCACGTGTAATGAGTAACAAATGCATCAGCATTCGGCATTTAGACTGCTGTTCCATTGCTGCGCACTATGTGCACGGATTTGCATCGTATCTCGTACCTAATAAATATTTAATTTAAATCAAAAATCCAATTTTCAAAACGTATATCGCCTATCAAGCAACTTAGGTACACCCATATTTATAAATAGCACCATAAATAAATAAATATAACAGGATTTAGGACATTACATACATCGAAATCTAACGCCAAAGTAAGCGATAGCTTCTGTTAAGGTAGTATCCATATAAATAAATACATACATAAATATATCATGTAGTATTTACTGTATTTACGTAAAACAATTGTATAGAAAAACGCAGATACTGGAAAACATTCATGCTCATCACACACATTTTCCAGTCTTAAAAATCGAACCCACAACATCCGAGGCAGAAGGCAGGACCTCTACCGCCTGCGCCATTTAATCGTCGGTCTCATAGGGCGTTTCAAAGCGTAGAGTAGTAATTTCATGAATGTTTAAGTAGAGTCCACCAATGAGATCAAGTGAAAGGTTTAGTGACACAAAGAGATTTCAATAATGCTATTGGTGGTAGAAGCACTATATGCTGGAACATTTAAGCGCACTGTGCACCCTCATAGTATTGCTTGTGAATACAAAATATGTTAGAGCAAAAGAAAGAAAGAAAGAAGAAAGAAAGAAAAGCTTTTTATTTGGTCACACACATTTAACACACTAAAAAAATAAAGACAATACTTATAGCAAAAAATACCTTTAAACTTAACTACTTATAATAATTCTAAGTGACCAAACATAGGTCACCACTCAGCATAAAGCTACAGCAAGCTGCAGCGCTGTTTTTCAGTGAGTGGTCACCGACAAGACCGTCAAGGTGCACGTCATTCCGAACATTAACCGAATTTCTCACAAAGTTAGAATAACACTACGGCAAAAATAAATTAGGGTCTTAATTTAGAGTATATATAATACATAAATAAATAACTGTTAACGTCATGCAATTCACACACGTAAGGTACTTAAGTAACATATTGGCAAATACTTTTATCTACTTAGGTGCTGGAATGATAATTCAGTTTCATGCTAATAAGCTACTTTCCTATGGTACAAGCTTTTGTTCCGATAAGAGGTAGTCTTTGAGTTTCCTTTTAAAAGCCCCGATGGACTGAAGCTTTTTAAGTGGTGGCGGTAAATCGTTCCAGCACTTTGTAGCCGCAAATTTGAAACTTCCTTTAAAAGCTGCCGTTTTATGAACTGGCATCAGCAATAAGTTTGCGAATCTTGATTTCCGTTCTGCCTTATCACTACGCCACATCAACTTTAGACGCAGGTATTCTGGGATTCCCGATTTTAACACCCCGAAGAGCAGGGTCGCGAGGTGCAGCCTTCTACGGGCCTCCATTTTCAGAAGTCCTGCGTCATTAATAAATGGTGTGACATGAGAGCGCGGGGGGATATTAAAGCAGAACCTAGCGCAGGCGTTCTGTACTCGCTGGACAATCTTTTTTGTCCTACTCAACAGTCTAGGCCCATACACCGTATCAGCGTAATTAAGCCTTGAGAGCACTAGAGATTCACAAAGTTGTATTCTCAGCTTTACGGTTATGTATGGCCTCATCTTATAGAGTAACTTTAAACGATACAGGGCATTGCGAGCAGCATTAAGTATATGTGTTTCAAACCGCAGTGAAGGGTCGAACATGACTCCGAGATTCTGCGCCTCTTGCACTTTATCAACCGGAATATTGTTGATTACTACTTGAGGATTAAGCATATTTATCTTATCAACCACTTTTTTCGAACCAAGTACCATGCACTTGGACTTATTGGGGTTTAATATCAAGCAGTTCTTATTGGCCCATAAATTTATTCGATCCAAATCTGAATTTAGCTTTAACACAGCGTTCATGGTATCTGATGGGTTGAAGGAGATGTAAAGTTGGGTATCATCAGCGTAAAGATGATATGAGCAGTGTTTTATGCATTTGATTATGTCCGCAGTATAGATTGCAAATAACAGCGGTCCAAGGACAGATCCTTGCGGGACTCCCCTGACCACTGGCGTGAGCTCCGAGGATGACAGAGTACCATCATCACTTGTTACCTCTACAAATTGAGCTCTACCACTCAAGTAGGTGTAAAACCATTTGATTACTGAGATGTCAAAACCGTAGAACGCTAGCTTGGAGAGAAGGAGTGCAGTATTAATGGAGTCAAAAGCTCGAGAAAAATCTAACAAAACAAGTATAGTCCCCATACCCTGATCTTGTGCTGTAATAATGTCATCAACTACAGTGGCGATGGCAGATGACGTACTGTGCCTTTTACGAAAACCTGATTGAAAAGTTGGTAAAATTTTATGTCCAAAAGACTCTAAAGTGTTGATCTCCATGCGTCAAAGTCAAACCGCGTCATCATTTCGTGTGCACCGTGCGCAGCAATGTAACGGCAGCCTAATAACTCGTGTAATAAGTACAAAATGCATCGAGATTTAAAATAATTGTTTCAACGAGCCGTTTGCAACAACATCGGTATATTAAGGTCAGTAGTCAGTTGCAAAATGAACCGAGTCTGGTGAAAGTAGTTCCAAGCGGCCAGCCACTTTGGTCTGCGCCCCCCCTCCCGGTTATACACAAAGGTGGTGAATTAGACGCGATCATAACAACATTTAGGGGTCTCATTAAATTGGTAAGGTTTCCCGGCTTTGGCGATAAAGGTATCTTGAGGCTTGGTTGCGATTGTATTAGATATAGTGATCGAGCAATGGTTGTGTAGTAAAATCGATTGCTCTTAGTTCTTGATCGAATTGGTCTACTTCTTCGTAACGGTTAATGGACGTCCTCTACTGAACATATCTAAGATTATGTTTACGGTGACTGAACTTAGGCCTACTAAAAGCTTCTCCAGTGGTGCCCCTTGACTCTTTTAATGTCGTTACTCCACCAGGTGGGGTCCTCCAACACTTCCTAGGGCGGAGTCAGTATTCCAGCCTCTTTGTTCCCAAAGTGTATTGGTCTTAAATGAGTCATTTAAATTCAAATTCAAAGTTATAAGAATTTTATACACAAAGAATAGTCACAATTTTGCGGTTTAAAACTAAGTTTAAGACACGCAGACTCAGCACATTTGCCTAGAAAATGCTTCACTTTTCCTAGAAAATACTTGGCTGGGAACACCGAAGCTGGAATGGAAATAAATAACATTTAAATCAAATAAATTTTGATCAAGTCAGCCAAATAAATCAATTCCCCAATTTAGGCACAATGCAAAAATTCGAAAATCGTTATTTGTAGACCTCTGTTTTCATTATTATGGCATTTATTTGAAATCAAAGACAAATATTTTATTCAAAGCATCTTATGTTTATCTTAAAACGTAGCAGCAATCATTCTTTTTAACCGACTTCAAAAAAAAAGGTCAACTCGTCGGAATCTTTTTTTTGTATGTTCCCCGATTACTCGAAGATGCGTGGACCAATTTAGAAAATTCTTTTTTTTGTTTGAAAGGGTATAGTTCACAGATGGTCCCATTGTCACTAAATCAGGATCTAATGATGGGATCCTGGAGAAATCGAGGGAACTCTTCAAATTTTATAAGCACACTTGAAGTGATTTGGGTATTGTTTAAAAGAGTAATTTTTCCAGGTTGTATTATGGTAATCAGGTCGGGATCTGATGATGGGATCTTGGTAAAATCGAGGGAACTCTTCAAATTTTGCTAGTATACTTGAAGCGATTTAGGTATTTTTTATAGTTACTATTGCATTTCCTAGCAGTCATCAAGTAATGACTGTATTCATCAAGTCAGAATCTGATGATGGGATCTGGGAGAAATTGAGGGAACTCTTCAGATTTTAGAAGCATACTTCCAGCGATTTGGGCATTTTTTCCAATACCTTGCGCATTACTTGTTTTTCACTAAAAAGTAAAAAATAAAATGGAAAATTCTTTCCAAAAAACCAACTTCAAATGCCACTACAAAGAGTGAAATAATTTTTAATGTAAACCAATTCGAAGTCGGTCAATGTTTCGTTCATTCACTAATAGTCCTCCGTATTGACGATAATTTTGTCGTTTCTGTTTCGAATTGGTGTACATTAAAAATTATTCCACTCTTTGTAGTGGCATTTGAAGTTGGTTTTTTGGAAAGAATTTTCCATTTTATTTTATTATCAGTCATTATCTCTTAAAGATTAAATTAATATGGTAGGTATTAGTTACGGATAATGTAAAAATTAAAATTATTTGTTTCTGTTAATATCCTGATCTCAGATCCATAATGATCACCATAAAGAGCTCATAATAGATAATAATTAGCTAAACATTGTTTGTGTATTATAATTTATTGAAATGCAGAGCGATTATAACTGAATGTTTTTAATTGTTATCGCTTTGTTGCTTATAATTACTGAACATAACCCATATTTTGAACACATTAAAATTTAGTTTCTCTATATTTACGTCTATAAACGAGTACTTATGAATTAGATTGCTTTAAGCATAATATTATCTATTGCTTGCATGAAAGGGTTCAAAGTTTATCATAATAATATGAAGAAGGAGTACAGAAAGCAAACATTTATGAATCACAGTCGATAAACCGAAAAACTGACTTATTGACTGCTATAACTTACAGCCAAAACCGCTGAATCTCGAATCATGAAACAGTGCACATTTCTATTCCTAGATTGCATACATTACAATCTATCTTAGGTAGTAGCTAGGTACCTACTAACTACCTACCTATGTACCTATATTGTACAATTGTACATATATACTAAATATTTCTTGTGGAAACTTTGCTACCACTTGCCTTTTAACACATCGTAACGAATCCTCAGCTTTTAAATCTTCTCAAAGTTGTGAGAAGCCTTCCAACCAGCATTGAAACTAATAGGAAGTTCCTAAAATAATTCATAACCCTCAAGTCACCACCAATTTGTGAAATCAGGCAAAGTTCAAGTTGCCTAACTGTCAATGTTTAAACACTGTCGCAATGAGGCCACCCTGCGTAACGGCTTGTTTTTTCTTTTTTTTCAAGTTAACCATAATAATCATTTGCTTCATTATAATCGGTGTTTGTAAATCTATTATCAGGTGCCTATTATCTTGGTTATCCGACTCCTCTGGGTTTTAATGAGAATTCTGACTGCCTCTCAGTCAGTGAGTCCCACATTACCCATCCGGAGAATGCGCGGATTCGAAAATGCTTTTCCAGCGACAAAAAAAGGGCCGTAAGGAAACTTTTTTTAATTTCAGAATATTGTAAGTAGGTATCTGGAATTTATCCCTCTCGCAGACGCAATAGATAGCAATCCCAGAACCCTTAATAGCCTGCGTCCTTTGGGTTGACCCTGACGTTGCCTGAAAGTGGCAAATGTTAAGGGTGAAGGGTCCCAGGGGCGTTCCTTGCGCAACGCCTCCGGTTCGTATGAGATCCCGCAGGCTTCCAACATGAGCGCTGGGAATGTCCGGGGGGGTTTTAGTGGATAAATATCCCACATAAAATCAGTGGAAATTCCCCTTCGTAATAAAAAAAATATCTGGAAGGTATCCGGAATTTAAATCTTTTTTTTACTCTATACAAGTTAGTACTTGACTGCGATCTCACCTGATGGTAAGTGATGATGCAGCCTAAGATGTTAGCGTACTAACTCGGAAGGTAGGTAAATTTACCGCAACGGTTTCTACAAGCATCGCACCGGAACGCTGAATCGCTTGGTGGTGCGTCTTTACTAGTAGGGTGGTAACT
This sequence comes from Coenonympha arcania, assembly GCA_036785405.1. Lineage (NCBI taxonomy): Eukaryota > Metazoa > Arthropoda > Insecta > Lepidoptera > Nymphalidae > Coenonympha > Coenonympha arcania. The sequence goes on along the minus strand of CM072066.1, from coordinate 16,244,760 downwards.
AGCCACGGCCGAACCCTCCCACCAGACCAGACCTGAGCCAATTTAGAAATTATAAAATTCCAAAGTGGCCCGTGGCGGGAATCGAACCCGCGACCTCCCACTCGAATCCGAGCGCGCCGACACTGCGCCAGGGAGGTTGTCAACCTAAACCTAAATTAAATTATTGTAGAAAGAAAGAAGATATTGTGAGTTATTATATTATGCTTCATGGTTAAACTTGGATAAACAACTGACACCGCTCGATGGCGGTCTCCGGAGGAAGAGCTCTACCACGAGTAGAGTTTCCTTTATATTCCTAGCGGGGCTAGACAAAGTAACAGTCGTTTAGCGTTCACGACAGTAGATAAAAATGTATGGACAAACCACGTGACGAATTAAAACAAATGAAAGCAGAATCTACTTTATGCTTAGCGTTGTTCACTGTCGACTGTCAATTGTCATGCGAAGTACGTTTAAGTTATCTACAACGTCTGCGAGAACGCCAGGGAGCGTTCAAATTGTCGTAGTCGATTTAAAAAAAGCGTGTTTTCCTCTATTCGGTCACGTGATTTTTTTCTACAGTCACTTGTAGAGATGCCACGAATATTCGGCTACTATTCGGTATTCGGCCTATTCGGCCACTTTTTTTGGTATTCGGTATTCGGCCGAATAGTACTAATTATTCGGCCGAATACCGAATACCAAATTGTGGACAAAAAAGACATATCATACTACTCAAGATTTGTAATTTATTACCAAATTACAATATTTTAATAAGTAAAATTAATCAGCGGTAAGTTGTGATGGATAAAAACAAGCTTTTCAGCATTTGATGGTTATAGCAAACGGTTACGCTTTTCATCGTAAATGATACCAGCTTCAGAAAACAACCTCTCACTATACAGGCTACTCCCGGGAGAAGAAAATTTTGAAAGGTTTGAGTATTGCTTTTCATTTGCTGACCACCACTTGTAAGGATGAGCTTTCCTATCTAGGCGAGTAGTTTTCAAATAAAAATCTATCACATTTGCCACAGTATTCTTCTCTATGTTCTCCTCATTATTACTATTTCGCATATTATTATCAGTAGCGACTTCCTCAAAGCAGTTCCAGAAACTGTCGTGTATTTCAAATGTCTTATCATTTTCATTCAAATTTCTTTTCTTATGGAGTGGAGAAGAATCTTCATCAGTACTACTAGATTCATCATCATCGACAAGCATGTACTTAATGCCGAATGTTCGGCGGCCGAATATTCGGCGCTTCGGCCGATAGCGTTGCCGAACATTCGGTATTCGGTATTCGGCTAAATCACTATTCGTGGCAACTCTAGTCACTTGTTTTGTCCATACATTTTTGTCTACTGTCGTTAACGCCAAACGACTGTTACTTTGTCTAGCCCCGCAGATTACACATTGGTAACGTACAACCTACCTACTGACATCTGTCCAGCAGCGGTAGCAGTGGACGCATACGCCACGCGACATTGCAAACCGGTCGCTTTGAGGCCACGAGCCGAGTAGCCACTAGTTAAAACTTATACCTAAAACATGAATATGAGTTTATAAATAGAGAAGTATGTAAGAAATTCTGTTTTTCACAAATCTCGATGGAAATGTGAATTTCACGTTCCCGCTCCCTATTCCGACCTACATTCAAGAAAGTTTGCTAAAGCAATAGATTTATGTGGAAAATTCAGATTTTTTAAATGTTCTATGGATCATGAACTATGGATTTTTCCGGGATTTTAAAAGCAGCTTATGTCCTTTCTCAAGCTTTAGTGTATCTCTGTGCCAAATTTCATCAAAATCGGTTCTATATTCATGCTAGGTAAACATCGGGAGATCGATTTTATGTGTTTAATTAAAAATTTTAATTAAACACATTACTTTTTTTTCTCGTCACCTAACAACATTTTAATTTAAAATGTTGTTAGGTGACGAGAAAAAAAAGTTTTTTTTTTGTTTTTAAAAAAACAATTTGTCCATAATTTATATGACAACAATATAAGCAATAGGTACGTACAAGGGATTGTAGAGAACCACAGAGCTTTACATAATAAATCTCGTCCACGGAACTTTACATAATAAATCTTCATTTACGAAAACACAAAGCCTAGTTTGAAAAGCTTTTTTCTTCAAAATGTCAAGTAATTATACCTACCTATGTTTTGTCTTGAAAATAAAGGGCTTATAACTTAGTATGTTTTGTAACGCTGGAAAATGTAACATAGTTATATAACATTTCTACATTGCTAATTTATTATTTGGTTGATTGGCAGTTTGAATTGAGTTTGGTTGAACTAATTTTTCTGGGCGGAAGTCCATGATAGAAAATAAATAAGGCAAGAACTATGCTAAATAATTACCTGATGACAACAAACCAAGTTAACTAACGTATTAACTATTTTTAGTTCAAAAACATTCCAAAGGTAGAAGTAGATACCTATAAGCGATACTTATACTACTACAGAGAACAGTTTTTGACGTGACAACGTCTTATAAATCGATAGAGCCGGTTGCGCGCACGAAAAAACATGACTCATCCGGCGTTACCTCGCTCATGCGGCGTTACCGGCGATACCTCGCGAGCGCGGAACGAGCGACAAAGAAGACATTGTCACGTTCAACTATCGTCAGTAAACCGACTTTACAGGCAACCAATTTTTTGACGTGACAACGTCTTATAAATCGATAGAGCCGGTTGCACGCACGAAAAAACATGACTCATCCGGCGTTACCTCGCTCATGCGGCGTTACCGGCGTTACCTCGCGAGCGCGGAACGAGTGACAAAGAAGACGTTGTCACGTTCAACTATCGTCAGTAAACCGACTTTACAGGCAACCAATTTTTTTCTGTATTATTATTTCAAATTTCCCGTACGTTAGGTTTAGGTTCATATGACCCCTCTCATAATAAAAGGGATTTTGCCATAGCTCGCCACGCAGTACAACGGTTGGTAATCTTCGCATACACCTTTGAAAGCTTTTTAGTATCTAAAAAAGTTGAAAATTTTCAATTTCTCTTTACAATAAAGTCAAAAGTTAAGGTTTTTACAAAATTCACACAAAACCTCCCAAATTTTAACTCGACTGCCCAAAAAAAATGTAATGTTTTTAGGGTGCATGTAAATGTATGTGAGTTTCTTTATTCCACTATAACTTCTGAACGGCTGAAGAGATTCCATGAAAAGGGGTTTTTTTAATATTTTTTAATAATTTATTTGTTTGCTATAAATAAGCCGTGATAGCTGTTCTACAATATAATTTCATGGATGAGAATTTAATTTAAGGTGCTATGTACTTATACATATGTATAAGTACGTACGCAGTTACATAGGTACCTACTATACGTCAACGAATGTAGCTTTCACTTTTCGACTTCTACCGATTGACCGTTTCGCAATGTCAGCTCATGTATTACGTTGGTGTAATTAAATACGCACTTATTAAATTCGATCCGAAAAATTTTACTTTCTTACACAGATACAGTCTCCAATTATTATTTATTTTTGGTAGCAGAAATTAATTGACTTAATTTTAGGTGACTCTTTGTTGATTGTTTGTTAGTTTTAAGAATTTGATGCGTTTATTAGAATACCTTATTTGTTACACATTCTTACGTAGGTTTTTTCAGGTTAAAATAAGTACATAGGTACCTATTTATTATATGTAGTTAAATTAATAGATCTATAGAAACATATTTCCGATCCAGCTATTTTTATAATTATTTTTTAAATCCGTTACCGTTTTTAACCGTATTGCAAAAAATCTACCTTTGAAAATGATCTCAAATCGGAATCTTAAAGGTCAAGGTTAATTGGCTTCTGGTGGAACTATGAACTAAAGTAAATCAGGTTACCAATTATTATACCTACTAGTCTAATCAAGTAAGAAATAATAGTAGATCTCGCTTTACTCTGTATCCTGTATTAAATTTACTTCAACTTAAAGAACTGTGTAAGCTTCGTCAAAATCAGTTCAGCAGTTTTCAATATGTTTTAAGTGTGTGATGATTTTATGAAGTTAGTTAAACTTTCAAACTTTTTTAATATCATCTGTAATTTTCAAGGTTTCGTACTAATTTTTGCGACTTCGTATTATTTTTCACACAGCTATTAGCTTTTGGAAGCTTAATTATGAGGAAGTGGTATAATGAAGTATTGTGGCTGGTTGAGAAGGACACAGACAGTATCGCCGTCTCTTTCGCACACACACGGTGACATTCGGGCGGGGTGAAAGGAAACGTGTGCGTAAAAATTTTAAGTTTACAAAAACTCCGTGTGAATTGCCCCTCGATCGGTCTTGATACTTGATGATTTACTACAAGCATTTTCGATGTAAAAGACTGCAAATTATCATCTTATCAGCTATAATATCTTATATAGATATTATAGTGAAACTTAACTGACCTAATTATTATTGAGAGTTGCACAAAATAAAAATAAAACAGATTGCGTTCACTCTGAATGACGACTGGAGTACACTAATTGCATCTACTTCAATATTTAACAAAGGCATGTACTTTTTCATTCTCAGAAATTTTTGAACTCAGAGTTGCAGTTGTCTTTATGTCGGATTTAAAAGAAGAAATACAGGCGAACCTGAGAAAGGGAGAACTGGGTAAACGAGAAAACTCTATTAATGAGAGTATTTGCCAGGTCCCGTTGTTTTGCCCTCCTAACTCTGGAACTCAGGTTACTGAGAAACCTCTTTAATAAAAAAAGATCTCGATCTCTTGAGCTCACTTAGCCAGGTTTCACACTTCACATATTGTGTACATTGCTGGACGATGTGTTGCTTGGCCTAACTGATAAACTTCTACGACTTAGTAAAGACAAACTAAGACTAGTCGTAGGCATGATTACAGGGTATTGCTCACTAAACAAACATTTTTCCACCCTAAGAATCACGGACAGCCCTATAAGCAGAGCCTGCATGGAGGAGGACGAAACACCGGCATACGTGCTACTAAGATGCACTGGAGTGTCGGACCAACGCGAGACCTACTTGGGATCCTCAGCAACACTCCAAGATATCCTGTGCGACCTGGGAGGCCTCTTCGGATTCTGGAGTGAGCTCGGCTGGCTGGAGCGATCCGGCGAGGACCCGCATCAACGACTTCACGCGCAACGAACGAAATATCGCTTACTCGCGGAAAAGTCCCAGGGAAAAAAAGAAGAAGAAGAAGAAGTGTTGCTTGGCTTGAAAGTTCAACTAGTTCATTTAATACTTAATTTTAGTCCTCATAATATATTTCTATACAGCGGGCCAATTCATTTAAAGCCGTAATTTTTTTCAAATCTCTATCGCTTTGCTGGGAAAGCAGTTTTCCACAAAAATAATGTAGAGTAAAGAATGGCATCTAAATATGAATTCCAAATTACATACCTACCTTTAAAATTAAAAAGTCTAAATAGCTCTTAAAATGTGAAGACTTCTAGGAGCTGAAAGTAATTTAGAACCTTACAAGTTTTAAGTACTTTTATGAAGAAAACTTCGGATTAAAAATATTTTAGAATTCTTTATGTTAAAACACGAGAACTTTTTAAAATTACATAATATTTTCTTAACCCCTTATTAACAAACGTAAAACAGCGGTGGAATACTGTATATTATCTGTTTTGACTTTGTTTGTCAACAGAAATTTGATATTCGGAGGAAAGAGACAATACATAGTGCACCACTATTTCACGTTTACGAATAAGAGGGATCTTAGTTTTTGTCCATCACATAGTACCTATAGGTATATAATACAGTACTTATTTGTTGGAATGTAAAAGCACATTTTACTTATAAAATACTATCCATGAGTTTACATTGAACTGTAAAATGCATGGATTTACAGAAAATATATTTTTCACTAACTGAAGATTATATTAAAAATATCTACTTTTTCTTCTGGATACAAAAAATAGTGTCCGTGGAACGCGAATGAAATCACAGGAAAATAACTGGAAGATACATTTTATCTTGCGGCTTCAGTGCTGCCACTAAGGCATCAACAAAGGCACAACCCTCATTTTCTCATAGATTTTATTATTGACATTCATGATTGGAATATGGCTTGTGGCCTGTTGCTATAGTTTGCCGAGTGCCATTATGCAATGGAGCAATAGCATGGTGGGTTTAAGTACTATAATTAGTATGAATCAAATCATTTATTTCATATGGGCTTATCTTACAAGGCTCTTATGACTTGTCAGTAAAATATGATTATTAATAACTATTTCACGAGTAATTAACTTTACGATGGTTTAGTGCTTCTTGAAGAAGCCCACAACAAACTCTGTATTGTTTTTTTTTTGTAATCTCTATGCCTCTGTTCTCTAATAAAAAAAAGGACGATGCCTAATTATGGGATAGCAATAGACATGATATATGGTGTTAAATGATTCTTACTCAACTATCCTTTTGTACTCGTATAAATGAAAGTTTATTGTTTAATTAATAGATATTTTCTTCTTAAATTCTGAGTCATCTATCAACACATCAGCAATTCAAAGTCAAAAGGGCATTAAACCACAACAATCAACATCACTTTCATTTTTCATTTTATCAATATTCACGCGCAAGTATCAAGACAGTTAGGCCTGCGCCGGCGCACACTTCTTGAATCGACAATCGGGGCAAAACTTTCGGTCCGCATTCAGTCCACAACCGTCTCTCTGCTGTGATAGACTACAGGACAGTCAGTCAGTCATGTTTTATATATAGAGATTTTATTTTCCTATATGAAGTGTCTTATATGAACTGTTCTTGGTGATTTTCTTCGTGATTTCTGTGGACGACTGTACTTGCGGTACTTTAGTGTTGGTTTTGTGGTGGATTGTATTTTTTCTGTTTACTTCGTGAGAGTGTGCGTGGAATCAGTATAATGGTGAGTATTTTTTTATTAAAATATAATTAGTTTTTATTTGGGTGCGAAATTTTTACGTTAAAATATCGCCGTTTTTAGGGTTTTAGAGTAAAATAATGACAAAAATACATTTGGACCGGGTTTCCTATTGATGGTTGTAAGTTGGCAGTCCATTTTTTTTTCACAGATAGTTCATAATATATTAAACCTAGCACTGAAATAATTTAGTGCGATTCTCAGTAATTTACGAGAAATAAATTTTCAAAAATCACAATATTTTGTATGAAAATTCAGACAATTGATCAATGACCATAAACTAAAGACTCTAGTGACGTTTAGTTAGTTGTCAAAAAACGTTTCGTTTTTCGTATTGCATTCTAAGATAATCGTGTTTTCAAAAAAAAACTAATAATTTACTATTATTTATTTATTTATTTAAATATCTTTATTGCTTAAAATTAGTACATAAGATTAAACGAATAGAAAACAGAGAAACACAAAGGGCGACCTTATCACTAAAGTGATCTCTACCAGGTAACCCACAATTACGGACCTTTGATCTGAAAAACGACGGGGAATCGCAATAAAAATAAAATAGCATACATAGACTTACAAACTAATACATACACACTATAGTAATAACAAATTTGTAGAATAGATAGATATATATATATATATATATGTATTATATATATAAACATACATAAACAATATTAATACATACTATATACATATTATTTCAGAATAAATCTTTCAATGTTTCAAAGCGATAGATAGTGCATATTATTTATTTATAAAAACATTACGTGAACATACGAAATAAAATATTCGTTTATTGTACCTTTTTAAAACAGGAATTGAACGATTACAATAATTATTTTTATGTGTCATTTAAATTATTTGCAAATAAAGTTTGTAAAACCGAAACGCGGCAGCCATTTTGTTTGTGTCATTTCTGTCATTTGAACTGTCAAATTTCTTTTTATCAGTCATCGTTCGTATGTGTCATGTGATAACAGAATTAAATTTCTAAAGGTAGAAATAGCCATAGGACCCACATGGTCATAAAATCGAACTGGATTGAGTTAGGTCGAAATAGTCAAAGAACCGAATTGCCTAACCCCGACACCATGCAGTCTTGTTTGCCCTACCCCTAGAGTGTTTTTTTTAAGCCGGAGGCGCGGAGGGAGAGCAGCCCCCGCCCGCTGTAGCAAAGCAGAGGCACCCGGGCGAGCCGGAGCGGCCGAGGCTGGTCGCCGAAGGCGACCAGCATGCCGAGGCTGCGGAGGTGAGCGTGGGTGCCTCTGCTTTGCTACGCTAGGGCGAAGGGGCTGCAATTCCCGCAGCGCCGGAGACGTCACAGTTCCGAATTGGTCCCTATTTTAGATCTGTTATAGATCTGATTTGGATACAAAAAGGTTGTAAGTATATTAACTAGAAATCATATAAAAATAACTACAATATACGGCGGAGAGGGTGGGAGTGGGGTGGGGGAGACCCCTATCTCCCCTTTACCCTCTCCTCACCCCCCCTCACCCCACTCCAACCCCCCTCACCGTATTTTGTAGTCATTACTACAATGAAATTAACCTCAAAATTTCAAAACTTTAAAAATTTTTTTCTCGAAAACTATTGAGTTCCGCACTTTTTCACTTGGAGGGGGGATTCACCCCCTCCCCCCCTCCCCCCACCCCCGCCCCCACCCCTCCCCCTGTAACCATCTATATGAAACCCGCCCCATACATTTTTTACGCATATTAATGCAATAAACGCAACTCAAATATTTGTAAATGGAATATGGAATATGGACACAAGGAAAATTTAGAATATGAGGTTTTAAACAAAAGGTACACACTGCACGTAATAAAAGTTTTTTTTAGTACTTAAGGATAGCTTTTTTTATGATAATGTGCATTCAATGTTAATATGACTTATTTGCTTAAATAACCCGAGGAAAAACATATCGTAATTATTATTTACTAATTTTAGAAGAAACTTCAATGTGGCGGTGACTGTACCTTATAAATTGCATAGCAAATTAATTTCACGTTAATTAGTTATTTTATTTATTAGTTATTTAAGGCTCCTTAATTGTAATTTTAGCAATAGGTATAATTAATCCAACTTTAGTAAAACTTGATGTCGTGGAAATTGAACCCACTGCCCTTCGAGGTTCAAGCACCCCTTCAGTAATTTCTGAATTCGTGAATATGTGGTTTAAATGATTGTAGTGGACGTGAAAATTTATTAACACGTTAATTGTAGTGGACGTGAAAATTTATTAGCGTTTAAGAAAACTGACCTTTATACTATGCTAACTAGCTAGCCATTACTTACGAGGTTGCTATGGCAACCATGGTTGATTTCGAGTTTTTTTTAGACTTTGACATTTCTACTCGTTTCATTGGTATACGGATTTTCAGGTATACTGGTTCCTCGGGGAGTTTTATGAACAAAAAACGAGTTTTTCCGAGTTTCGAGTTATATGGTAGCCTTAACCTTACCCAATATTTATAACCAAATTTTTTTTTAAACATAAAATAAATTTCTTAAAAAAAATAAAACGTATTACATGCCACATTGGCCTTGCACACTGATGAAAAACCGACATTTTGTAATTATAATAAACGCATTAGTATACTTGATTTACTGGATAAAATCAAGTTTTTAAATGATACGCACATATTTTAATGATTAAAAAACTCTTGTTACGGTTCATAAAATAGTTAATTTATTAAAATTATTGAATAAGAAGCTCAATGCTGTGACCACCGATAAGAAACCTCAGGATACGGGTAGGTATACGAACGATTTACGTAAACCTTTTTCGTACAAGCAAACATTAGCGCCACCTGTCAAAATTCAGGAATTTAATTTTGCATACAAAAAGTTATTTTCTGTTCAATGCACCTTTCCTAACTACTGATTTTATTAAGAAGTACAACTTGTTTAGTTGCGTATAACTTTGCAAACCGGGCATTAATTTAAAAAATTGTAGGAGTTAATTTGGAGACCGTATAGTCTATAAAAAATAAAGTTTGTATTTTAATCAGGTTGGTACGGGGTTCCTTACTTCATGGTCATTGTCCTTTAATTACATCACTCGATACCTGTGCTCGATACAATGATATATTATAATTAGCAAAAGGATCAAAGTTTTCATTAAAATAAAATATTTAAAAAGCACTTATTTTTAAGGCAATGCAAGAGGCACTTCCTGGACATAGGTGCCTCTTCCTGTGAAAGCATTATCTAAGTGTCTTTTGCAGTAATTATGTAGAATTACGTTAAATTAGATTAATTAAGTAAATTGCATGTGAACTCGCCATCCTCATATAAACTCCTTGAGTTTAAGAGGATGGCAAGATATTTATTGATATGTTTGTTTTAAACATTAAATAAAAAAATAAAATAATAATAATCTATGCCTGAAAATACAGATTAAAAATTCGAAATCTATTTACCTAGCGTACAATGGATAAAAACACCGTTTCACTACAAGAGAAAGTAGCTAACTGCTAACCCGTAGAAATCGCGAGCGTGCGTACGCGGTTATATGCGCACACGAAATTAAACTTTATATAATATTCGTTACAGTTGAATTTAGCACAGAAACGCAGTGGAAACTGAGCTCATGTGAATATTGTTTTAATGTATTGTTATTGGCTTTTTTGTGAAGCTTTGGCGCTATGAATAAGTTAGGTTTTTTTCTTTTTTTTTGTTAGTAAATACTAAAAGTTCATGAAATTATACAACTCTTTTTCTGCTATTTCTATGCGACTTTTTGTGATAAGTTTTTCATGATTACGGACTTAGTTCGCTGGAATTTTGTTGTCATACGCTCGACTTAATTTGGTTGCTGCCCAGAATCTCTTTTGTGAAGCGCTGATTCCCGTCTGTCCCCACGTCCTATCTCCACCCGGGGGCAAACAGGAATAAAAATTACTTTATGTCCCCGGACTTTTTAATTTTTTGGCTGATCCTGAGTTGTTCTAACAAACTATTTAAGTGGTACAGAAACTTACAGAAAAATTAAATTAGTTTTTAAACTTAAATTAATAAAGTGCTTCGCAAAAAAATTAAAACACTTAATTTTTTTGTTTAGCACAACTCACCCGATGTGTGTCAGAAAAATAAACAAGTAAGTTACCTAATGTCTCTTGTATGCACATAATATATTTGCCGAATTTTGGTTATAAATTCGATATTGGGGCAAGTCACTGTTCATGATATTTCTAGTACGAAACCCTAAACTAAAATAATACTAAACATAATGTTATGCCACTGTTTTTAAGCCTGTCTATAAAATTAATGATAGTAAGTACCTAGGTACCTTACAATAAAATCAAGGAATCGCAGGAAAAGCAAAGTGTGTCCATGTAGGTACGTAAAAGCGGAAATTTCGTAATCGTTCAAACTCAGAACCTTATTTTCAAATGCAACTCGGTTAAGGTCGGCCTGTGATTTGAATACTTCAATTGGTATTTATATCTAAATGAATGCTGTAAGTATTTTGCTTATTAACTAGATTTCTCATTATTTTTGTAAGGTTACTAAAGTAAGAAATTGGTGATAAATCGCTTATAAAGTAATTAAATTAAAAAGTCACAATGTGAGTGTCTGACTGTTTGTTACTCCTTCACGCTAAAAATACTGGACCAATAGATTGTATACTGGATTAGCACAAAGACACATTTTAGTCCCGGAAATCTCAATTGTTCTCACGTACTCTTGAATAAATCGGAAAATCAAAATTTATGCAAAAAAAATTCAAATTTCTCTTTGAACATTTTCTGTGTTGAGAAATTATCATAAGATTTTTCTATCTTATAATAATTAACCGACTTCAAAAAAAGGAGGAGGTTCTCAATTCGTCGGAATCTTTTTTTTTTTAATATAATCTACTTACTCACTGTAAAAATATCGGCATAGCTGTGTTGCGTGAAGGTTTTTGTTTTACCTATTTATAAAATAATCTGTATTATTACGGGCATTAAAAAAAGTCTTAACTTATTGACGAAGACGTAGATGTCCTCTTTAGAGTGTAGACAAGGAATAAGGCATATTTTTTGAAAACTCTCACATGCCCGATCAAAGCAAAAGCCCGAGAAGCGGGTCAGTTATTATTAGACTCAAATAAATATTTAATCTAACTCAAATGAAGGTTTCTCGATATAGGTTAACTGTATCATTTACCGTTAAACGATATTGGAACACTCAATAGGGTCTCTTCACAATTATACGCGGCATCTCGTAAATATTCAGAAACATGAATATCAATTTGCATACGTTTAGTATGAATATTCAAAGATACGCAAACAATTTGATGTGTTTGCGATTTTGATATTCATCCATTATTCAAGTAGGCTTTTAAAGATAAACTAGTCAATCCCTTTAGTGAATATTTTAATCTGTTCGTCAGAGTTTTGTGTAGTCAAATGAGAATTTAAGATAAAATGTAGGATTTGCAAATACCTACACTTTTTCCTTCCAATGATTTTTTATTCAGTATTAAGTACATACACAATTTAATCTTAGTTGGCGGTGGTTGGTGTAAATCACAGATTAGTAATCTAATCTGTGGTGTAAATCAATACTAGGTGCGTATACACGTTAAGTTAATCTTACTAGGAGCAGCACCTTTTCTTTTAACTTAAGCAAGAAATCTATAAATGTTATGTGACACGAACGTGAAAATATATTTTAAATAAATTATTTCCAGCACGAAAAACATATGTAAGAACTATTATTTGATCATAAATAACCAGGAAAAAACATAATTTATGACAATGTCTATAAAAATTTAACATTTATTACTGGTGGCGGTCAATGACTTTCCAATAATAATAAATAATTTGTCCACAAAAAATCTCTGCAAATACGAACACAGATTATTCGCGATTTTTATTCATATTTAATTTTTTCCATAAAAATATTTTTTATTAACAATAATTATAATAATTGAACTATGAGTAAACTATGAGTACTAAGCATAATATCATTGCGCGCACAGACGGATTGTGAGAGTTTACAATTTGAAAAAGGAATGCAGAAAGCCAAAATTAATTAATTGCAGTCAAATTTAGACCAATAGTGGCTGCCACTGTAAAACTGTGTCAACTGCCCCATTCATATTGCGTATAAATGTGAACAGACCCTAGTAAGATCCCAAGTATCACCGTTAGGATACGATCATCTGAATGCACCCGTTCCTGGGGCACGGCATAACGGGTTCTCTTAGCCCATCGACCGACTGCATATCCGCTAGACTCATATCCTAAAAATAAAGGGAGTAACTGGCGCCACTGGCAGGAGAGGTTAAATCTACATTTGCATTACCTTTTAATTTTTATTTATTGTGCGCTTAAACCTGCATGAAAGCCCTAATTTCTGACACAAGTTAAGGCTATCGTCTAGTGACTTAGCGCGACGCGAATATGTGTTTTCAAAAATGTATAGAGAGATTTGCAAGTCTAAGTTTTGTAATTTGCCGCAAATATGGCGACAACTGGTGAACCTTTAAAGTTAGCCCTCACTAACGTACCTTCCGCTTCCGAATATCAAGATTTTTAATTATTGATTGTGATACTTACACATTTGTAGCATAGTAAAAACCGAAGACGTGACCCATAAGATATGTCGATTTTTCACCAATAATAAATAAGTTTATAATACAACAACATAAAATAAATACATTTAGATTTATGAACAAACATTACATATACAACACTTAAACATCTGTCAATTAATTTGCTTTAGGGCCGATTTTTCAATCGCCAGATAAACTATCTGAGGGCCAAAATTGAAACATATGCCATACAAAAGCTGTCAAAACGTCATATTTATTTCATAATAAACGTTTGTCTGGCGATTGAAAAATCGGCCCTTAGTTTTACTAGTGAATGAGTAAATTTTTGGTGCAATACATTTAGGGGTCTAAGGGTTCTTAGGTCATGTCTTGGCTGCATTTGAATAGCATCATGCTGATTCGTAATTTATTCCATTTGGATACAATACTGACATCTGAGTACATGTTCCTGAATATAAAGTGTGCGTTTAGTCTTAGACCTTTCATCCTAGACTTCTGTTTTTGACCTTTTATCGACGAGCTCCCTGATACTGATGGTGTGGTAATTCAACATGTTTTCTATACACAGCAGGTTTGCTATTGAATGTCACATACGTTTTACAAGGTGAGACAGCAATGTAAATAGAGGCTTGGATTTATAATTGCTCAATTCAAGTTTTCATAATTACGTAGGTCTTTGATGCTGGGTAGCAACCGATTACCTACTTGAATGGTTGCATCACTTACCGTCAGATGATAAATGCGGTTCGATTCAAGTACATATTCTTATTACACAGCAATGACAGCCCATGCAGGCTAGCATACCTATGGGTTTGTGGGTTTGGATCCAGGGTACGAAACTCTGATTTTTAGAGTTAATTATATGTGCGTTTGTAGAAACTAAAACACTTTCTAAACGGTAAAGGAAAACGTCGTAAAGAAACCTGCATGCCTAAGAGTTAACAATAATGTTCTCAAAGGTGTGTTATGCCTGCCAACCCGCTTTTGGCCAGTCGTAGGCACTTGCAAAACTCCTTTCATTATGAGAGGAGACCTGTGTCCAAATGGGCTAAGAACACCGATGAGAAACCTGAGTATATGGGCCTCTGAACGATTTACGTAAACCTTTTTCGTACAAGCAAACAGTAGCGCCATTGTTAAAAATTCTATAGGTGGCTGCTCAGCGAACTACATCGTGGCTTTATTGTTGGTGACAAAACAAGCATTTTTGGCACCGGTAAACTGGCAACATTTTTTCGCGCCGTCCAGGGTATAGGTTTTTCTATTGCTAAGAAATATTTTTTATTAAAACTATACACTATGCACAAATGCAAAATTTAGTGTACTAATTAATATAATCGTACACTAATTAGTGGCACGCACACTCGCTCGTGATACCAAATGGAAATTGCTCAATGTTAACACGATTAATAGTTAATACCAATACCTCGACTTTGCGACCTTGTGTTTGAAAGCCGTATTTTTCTTATTTGATTGAAGAAAAAATAAGTATTTGATATTTACGCCCAACACAGTTCTAGAACGGCTGTCGTTTGACTTATAGGGAAATGTGGAAATATGGAACTGAAATCTAGAAAATTATGAGTCAGATACGCACGATAGAACCAAATTATACTTAGTGTTAGTCATAGCTACACATATTTTGTAGTTTCAAATCGATACGACATTTGCTTATGATTGGTACATTTCAAATAAGCACCTTTGTTTGCATCATTTTAACCCGTGTATTTAATTCAGCCACATCAATAAATCAGTACATTTTATTAAACTATCAGTAAAATAATAAATTGCATTGGGACCTCAATTACCTTGCGTGTTTCTCAAATGTCCCCATGCACTGTCCCCGTTTGGGGACAAACAGGAACAAAAATTCTGTCGCAGAAATCAGTGTGGATAAAAAAATATGTAACGAAGTGAGAGTCTGCTCCTTTTTAATTCGCAGTTTCAAATAATACCTTTGGTTGCATCATTTTGTATTTAATTCAGCTACATCAATAAATCAGTATATTTTATTAAACTAAGTATCAGTAAAATAATAAATTGCAGTGGGACCATTCCTTTATTATCTTGCGTGCGACCCATTTGTCCCCATGCACTGTCCCCGTTTGGGGACAAACATTCTGTCGCAGAAATCAGTTGGATAAAATAATACGGACCGAATTAAGAGTCTGCTCCTTTTGCCGGTTGAAAAGTCAGTGGTAGAGCCCGGATATCGAAGCCTGGACCCTCGATTACGTTCCACTACTGGATTAAAAAACATGTACGCAGACTTCCTGATACCTAGAGTGGGTCACGTAAGACGTTACGTGATGTACCGACACCAAGTGTCGTGAGATAATTTGAACAATGAAAAATGTAACGCATCCAGCTATCAGATTGTATAACATTAATGTTATTATGCTAAGTAATAACACAGTTTAAAGATGTAATACATAGCTTGTTAAAGATTGTGTAAATGTGTAACTTAATTAGGTTGCTTGTGTTTCATTCCCTGCAAGTAGCTTTAATTAGCTTTTGTTATTTGTATTATTTTATACGTGACATCCAAAATTCCAAATGGAGTGACAGGATTTAGACATTTTTACACTTGCTATGTAATTATTATGTTCGGGAGGTATCTTGCAACTTAATTTTTAAGGTGATATCTTCAACTGTATGAGCTGAAATTTTATATAAACGTTTAGTTTGGATGACAATGTATGGTTCGCTCTGTGACGTCATTCTAAATCCAACATGGTGGAACACCTAAAATGGCGGACTAAATATTTTACGCACTCCTACAATATGGATATCTCATGAAAGGGATTGCTGAGAAGAAAACGGGTAAACTGACGAAAAAAAGGATCGTTTTCAAAATATTTTTGACGTGACAACGTCTTATAAATCGATAGAGCCGGTTGCACGCACGAAAAAACATGACTCATCCGGCGTTACCTCGCTCATGCGGCGATACCGGCGTTACCTCGCGAGCGCGGAACGAGCGACAATGAAGAGGTTGTCACGTTCAACTATCGTCAGTAAACCGACTTTACAGGCAACAATTTTTTTTAATGATAACTTATTCCAAGGATGGTGTTGTTGTCAGTGAAAATATGGAACCCAATCAGAGCTCTATTTAACAACCTGCTGTTAATTAGCAATCAACTGATTCAAGCGAAATTAAACATGTTTTCAGCATGAAAGTGTCGCCACATCGTAAAATTGTACTCATTTACAATTAATTTAATTGAAAATATCTTTTTAATATTCATATCATTATGATATCTTTCACTTTATTTTCAAGCGACTTCAGATTTTAACATTTCCATCCATTTATGGTATGTATCATCATCAGACATCATTATGGTATTTGATTTATATCATCTATGGTATGGATAGTGCACAAAAATTAGTAAAAATAGCATTCCGGTGCCCCCATAATGAGGGGCGCCAAGTTAAAACGTAAAAAAGAGTCGTCGCCGACTAATGAATCGGTGTCGTCTTCAAGTGACTTTGAAGATGATGATGAGAAGTACAAACCGTTCAGAATCCAGAACTATACTCGCAAATATTTAGACAACGGCCGTGCAGAGGAATACATAGTTTTCCTTTCATCTAATATTCCGGAAAAGGCTATTGGAGAACATGAAAAGCTCGCCATATCATCGGCTTTAAGACAGTATAGTGTTAATGGTGTGAAGTACTTAAAAACCATCAACAAGTACAAAATTGGAATCGTATTTGATTTAGCAATTAATGCTAACGTATTCTTAAATAATGACAAATACCACAAAAATGTCAACATGAAACCTAGTATTCCAGCTGCTTCGACGGAGATCACGGGTGTCATAAGGGGGGTTCCTCTTGAACTTTCCAACAAAAAGATTTTTTCACTATTGTCTTCAACAAATGTAATTCAAGTCAGACGACTTATGTCAAGGGTAACTATAAATGATAAAAACGAATACAAACCCACAGCAACAGTGGCTGTGACTTTTGCAGCGACCCAGCTACCGGACTATATTCATTTGGATTCATGGAGACACGAGGTGAGTCCTTTTATTCCTCCAGTCAAGCAGTGTCTGCAGTGTTTGAAGTATGGACACATTGCTAAATTTTGTAAAAACTCCGTGAAGTGCTCCATTTGCTCAGAAAATCTCAATTTTAAAAATTGTTCGGTTGACAAAATAAATGCAAAATGTATTAATTGCAATGGGAATCATATAGCAGTATCAGGTGAATGTCCCATTAAAAAGCAGAAAATTAATGAAAATAAAATGAAGTCAAGATCTGTAACATATGCAGAATTATTTAATGAAAAATCTTTTCCTAAATTAACAACAAATGACCCTTACAAACAACTACAAAATGTATTAAAATCAGATATTTTTTTGAATTTACTTGTAGAATCGATTGTCAAAATTGTATCATCTAAAACAGACAATAACCCTATTAGTTCTAATAATGTGAAAAATATTCTTCTCGAAACGTTCAGTAAAAAAACTACCCAATTTAAAAAATAATGGATTATGTAAATATAGTTCAATGGAATGCTCAGAGCTTACTAAGTAATCGACATATTTTATCCCAGTTTCTTTATGAAAATGACATACATATTGCAATAATTTGTGAAACTTGGTTAAAACCTGAACATAGATTCAATATAAGAGGTTATAAAATTGAAAGAAAAGATATAGGTAGCCAACATAATGGTGTTGCGCTAATTATACATAACAGTATATCATATACAAAAATAGATACATATTGTGATAGTGATCATCAAAACATTTGTATTAGGATTAAACTTTATGATCAAGAAATTAGTATATTGAATTTCTATAGTCCACCTCTTGCAAATTTTAATAAAAACACTTTAGACATGTTGATTAAAAATATTCCGAAGCCATTTATCCTTGGGGGTGATTTTAATGCCCATCATACTATTTGGGGTAGTAATAGTATAAACAGTAGAGGTAGAAATCTTCTAGATGTCATTGATGATAATAGCTTAGTTCTTCTTAATAATGGTAAGCCAACTACTGTTGGTTCTCTCACTTGGCGTCCCAATGTTTTAGATTTATCATTGGTTTCTCCATCTCTTGCATTGACTTGCGATTGGTCATTACAAGACGATCCTTTAGGAAGTTATCATTTACCTGCAATAATAAAATTACTTGTTGGTTGCAATAGTCATGGAAATTCTGACAAAGGTAATAACTTGCCATTGTTTCCCAATTACAAAAGTGTTAATTGGGATATATTTGAAAAAGAACTTGATTCTTTGCTGTGTAACTTTGTTATAGATTCCAATTCACCTTTAACTACATATCATAATTTTGTTAATTTATTACATTTAGCTGTTCAAAAATCAATTCCCCATTGCAAATCTCAAAATAGTAATAAAGTCCATAAAGGTCGTAAAAAAAAGTCATGTCTTCCTTGGTGGAATAACAAATGTACTATTGCAGTTCAGAATAGTAAACAGGCATACATAGTTTTTAAAAAGGACCCAAGTCTTGATAATTACTTAAACTTCAAAAAATTGCAAGCATTTAAGAAATTAACATTAAAAAGAGAAAGAGAGAATAGTTGGGCTGAATTGTGTCATTCTTTCAATCGGAACACTCCAATGTCTTTGATATGGACTTTAATGAAAAAATTTAATAAAACATATGTATGTAAAAAAAAATTTAATAATAATAATGATTGGATCATGAATTTCTTAAATAAGTACACTCCAGACTATGTCAAATTCAAAGAACTTCATTATGCTGAAAATATTAATTCTTTCAATCATTTTCTAGTAAATCCCTTTACTGTAAAAGAGTTAAAAATGGCAGTGCATGGCAGGAGAGACACAGCATTTGGGTTAGATGGCGTACCATATATTTTATTAAAAAAATTAAATGAAAATGGTGTTAGAATTTTGTGTGCAATCTTTAATAATTTATGGCAAGGAAATCACATTCCTGAAGATTGGAAAGTTGATTGCTTGATACCAGTTTTGAAACCCGATAAAAAGGAGTTTCATGAAGATTCATATCGACCTATAACCCTTACTTCTTGCGTGGGTAAAATTTTTGAACAGCTTTTAAAACAACGTCTTGAATTTTTCATTGAAAAACATAATATCTTACCATATAATCAATTTGGTTTTCGGAAGGGAAAATCTGCTCAGGAAAGTATTGCTTTGTTGCAGCTGGATATTCAAAAGTCAATTGCTCAAAATAATCTTCTTGTCTCTGTTTTTCTAGACATTGAGGGTGCTTTTAATAATGTCAATCTTAAAATACTTTGTGAAGAACTCAACAAAGTTGGTGTACCTGGAAAATTAATTAAATGGATTTATAACTTTTTATATGAAAGAAAAGTTTTTGTAAAATATGGAAATCTTTATGAGCCCAAATACTCTTCCAAAGGCGTATGCCAGGGTGGAATATTGAGCCCTTTAATATTTTTATTGTATATATATCAGCTAAATTTGAATTTAGGACCATTCACGAGTAATTTGCAATATGCAGATGATTTAGTTATATATTTATCTGGAAATTGTATAAATCAAATAGCATTTAGACTTTATGAATCTTTACATAGATTAAAGAGGTATTTAGGTTATTTAGATTTAAATATTAACTCTAAGAAATCTAAAGTCATAGTTTTTGGCAAACGAATTCATCCTCCAGTAAAAATTTACTATAATAAATCTGAATTAACAGAGGTATCAGAGGTAAAATTCCTGGGGGTTCTCTTTACCAGCAATATGTCATGGAATAAATATGTTGACTATGTAGTAGCCAGAGCTTTTAAAGCTCTGAACATCTTAAAATCATTAGCTAAAACATACTGAGGTGCTGATCCCAAAATTTTATTACTCCTTTACAAGTCATTAATCAGAAGTCATTTTGAATATGGAGCATTATGCTATGCTTCCAATAAAACTTTAGTTAAAAAGTTGGAGGTCATTCAAAATACTGGTTTACGCCTTATAACAGGGGCATTTAAGACAACACCTATAAATATTTTGCAAATTGAATGTAATATACCTCCACTTGGAGTGAGATTTCATTATTTAAAAAATAGATTTTTACTAAAAATTTATTCAATAAAAACTAATAAATTATTAAGTAATCTTATTAGTTCTCAATCAGTAATATCAAACAAAAAATCCTTGTTCTTGCTTCATGAACTTTCTGATTATCTGCAGTTTTTTGGGTCCTTAAACATTCACAGAACAGAGATCACCTGGCCATGCTTTGAAGGAACATACCAAAGCAAGTACTATTACTGTAATATAGAAATAGATCCTTCCCTCAACTGGAAGGAGACATTTAATGAATCACTATTTAAATGGCAAAATTATAGGATATTATATACAGATGCAGCCAAGAACGAGCATTGTACTTCTGTCGCCTTCTATGATAGTAAATTGAAAGTGGGTTTTGGAGAAGGAATAGATTCTAATACAAGTATTTTCTCAGCTGAAGCTTTTGCTATCTTGTCAGCGTTGCAATACATTGAAAATTGTAAAGATGAGTCTCTAAAATGGGTGATTGCCAGTGATAGTATGAGTGTACTTACATCGATACACAATTGTAAGCTTCATGTTAAAACTAACTATTTAATTTACGAAATTATGAAGAAAACTTATCAACTTGAGCTGAACAGATCATATGAAATTGCTTTCATTTGGGTCCCGGCACACTGTGGAGTGATTGGAAATGAAAACGTCGACTTTTTGGCAAAAACGATAAATACATCACAGAACATCAGACAAATAAAGTCAAGTGTTGCCCTTCCTTACACTGATATCAATAAGAATTTGATAAATAAGATGGAAAGTCATTGGGATGAGATGAGGAACTCCCCTGAAAATGAGAGAAAAGGATTATGGTACAAATGCATAAATAATGATTTAAATAAAAACCCGTGGTTTTGTAATAAGAAAACTAATTATAGTAATAGAAAATATTATTCAGCCATATGTCGCCTAAGATTGGGTCATTGTCGCCTTAATGCACATTTACATAGAATGAAAATAGTGAACTCTCCGTCTTGTAATTATTGCAATAGTAATGAATCCCAAACACTGGATCACATATTTTTTTCGTGTTCATCTTTCGGCATTCAGCGCCTTGTGCTGATTGATGACTTGATTAATATTTTCAAGACCATTGAAGACGTGCCGCGCTCGCTAAAGGATTTACTGAAGAATTCTTTGACGTATAAATATTTATACAAATATATTTTGAACACTGTTCAAGAAATTTGAATTTAAGTACAGAAAGAAAGATAATTCAAAGAAAGAAGAGTCAGAAAGAAAAACTACAAGATTAAAATCATTCAGATGAATCATACATATTTATGATTATTTATATTTATTATTGTTATACGATTGAACAGGCTATGCCTTTAAATACATAACACAGAAAATACACACGAATGAATAGGCTGTATGGTCTCCGACCTTTGCCTGTCCTGAAAGGGACGAATGGATTAACAGAACAGAACAGAACATCTATGGTATGGTATGGTTGGGATATAAGGTTAAAATAAGTTGAAGAGTTTTATTGATTGTTTAAACAATTAATCAAAAAGAAAGAAAGAAACAAAGAAAAAAAAAGAAGATAGGAAAAAACGCCCTAATCTCAGAAGCTACTGGTCAGAATTGCAAAATTATTTTTGTGTGGGATAGTTTATTTTTTGAGAAAGGCTGTATATTTATATGTAGGAGCGCTTACGCTAGGACAGGTCAGTCTCACTTATCACGTGACCGTTCCGGCTACAAGTAGGGGTCCGGACTTCAATATTTCAGATGGTTGCCGCTCGCGGGCCGAGTTGCACGCGCTAGTTCTGTACGGTCTATTTTACGCGCCGTCTGACTACGGCAGCCCTAGTACGTCGTAAGAGATAAAGTTAGGCGATAGAAAGAGACCACAACATTGCGTTTGTTGCGTGTCGATTTTGAGGGCAGGGCCAGGCGCTATTGCGAACTGAATTGCACTTTTTGTGTCAGCGCTAGAGTCGCTATTTCTTTAAATCATCGTGCGGAGAAAGCCTTCTGATACTATTTAGTGTTCTGTGGCTAGGAGTGCAGAATCAATGATTAATGTTGCAAAAACGGGAGAAATTGTTATTTTTGTAGAGCTTCCGTTGCGTGCGCTGCGTAAACGGTTCAAGTGACGAAAAAATCATGTATTAGACCGAAAATCTTGCGGACGAAGCCGCGCGCAACAGCAAGTCTATTATAAATCATAGCATTTTAGTGATTTTACCATCTAATACCAGGTTTACAGTACAAACGTGTCGAGGCCGGCGTTTTTTTCGCACTTCATTGAAAGGAACCATTTTGTATTATGTGAAAAGCGCTTTATTAATAAAAAGCAACTGGAGCGCGTCGGTTCACCCAGTAATTGCTCGGTACGCGGACTTTTTGCTGGTTTACTCAATTATTGTGTTAGGAAGCGAGTAGGTGAGGTAGTGAGCGCATGACTAAACATTTTCCTTTAAACTTTTTTAGGTTCATACCTAGCGTGACCACACGTCCCACTTTTTTGACGTGACAACGTCTTATAATTCGATAGAGCCGGCTGCACGCACAAAAAAATTGGTTGCCTGTAAAGTCGGTTTACTGACGATAGTTGAACGTGACAACGTCTTCTTTGTCGCTCGTTCCGCGCTCGCGAGGTAACGCCGGTAACGCCGCATGAGCGAGGTAACGCCGGTAACGCCGGATGAGTCATGTTTTTTCGTGCGTGCAACCGGCTCTGTCGATTTATAAGACGTTGTCACGTCAAAAACATGACTCATCCGGCGTTACCTCGCTCATGCGGCGTTACCTCGCTCGCGTTACCTCGCTCTGAGGCGTTCCATGTAAGGCTTGAAGTGCAAGCGAGAGTTGTCACGTTCAACTATCGTCAGTAAACCGACTTTACATACAACCAATTTTATTTTATATAATTGATAGGCTTGCGCTTGACTACAATCAAGTCTGATAACAGAAATGATGAGGTCTAAGATGGAGCGCGCTTGCCTTGAAAATGCCTATTCACTCTTCTCTTGAAGGCACCCAGATTGTATTTGGCTGGGAACACGGAAGCTGGAAGCGTGTTCCACACCTTAGCGGTTCGTATCAGAAACATAGAAGAAAAACGTTTCGTTCGAGTACGCTGGACATCAAACACATAAGCATGCCACTTCTCTCGACGTCTCGCGGTTCTATGGTAAAAAGGTGAAGGAGGCAAAAGATTGTGGAGCTCTTGAGTACACTCTCCTAAAAAAAAAACTCTCCACTTCGCGCGGGATTGTCCCGCTTTCAGGCTGTTTGTCTTGCTGGTGAAAAACTTCTGGTCACGTTATTCATACCTCAACAAATTGACTAGCTGGTTACCTTAAGAACCTACTAATCATATTCGTGCATCGAAGATTCACTCCAGAAGAAGTAAACCCACTTAACGGTGTAGAAGCCGTATTTAAGCGATTTTGAATGAAGTTTTATGCAAAAACGATAAAGACAATTACAATTTACACGTCATGTATTTTGGGTCTTTAATCTAAAATCGCTAAGAAGCAGAAACACGATTGGATAAAATTTTCTCGATAGAAAGATCTCCCAAAAATTGCTCCAAAATTTCAGTTTTTCGAGTTTTTATCGGACACTACATTGGATGTAATTGTAATTTTTGTTTTAAAGTGTCGGTAATAATAATATCCAAAAACGCTAAGAAACAGATTTTTGATAACCAGCTTAGGTTTTGAGTAATTAGGTAAAAGGTCGTTTTTCTGTTATATTCTTCCGCGACGCTGCATGTCGCACCTACCAAATCTCCGTGAGAGTGAGAAAGACAAAAATAAATTCAATGAATCCCCTTAAATCCGTTTTCCTAACTCTACATGTACCTAAAAGTTCACTCTTAGAGCCAATGTAACAAAAAAACATTATGTAACAGTTAATTAATCACTGTTTACAGCCAACAAAACAAATAGCGCTTTTCCATATAATTTCATTGTTAATTACTGAAGCGGGATCATCACGATTGTTTTCATCGTACCTACCCTCTTATTTATTGTAATTGCCGCTGTTACTGATTTTCATTGGCTGAGCAAATAAACGGCGTTTCAATTATCGAATCCGAATACCTATTGCAATACGAGATTGTTGGTTTCATTGAAAATTAAAATCAATGAATTATTCATCGACAAACTCTGATATAGTACGATTCACAAAAGATGACCACAAATGGCGGGTCTTTTCTTCATGTACACTCATGAAGAAAAGACTTAAGCCAAAATAATTACCATATATTAGTTAAATAAGACCATATATATTAGTTAAAATAAATAAGACCCTAATATTAGTTAGATAAGTCCAAAGAGACCTAAAATAGGCCCGCCATTTGTAGTCATCTTTCGTGAATCGTACTATACTATCTAGAATCGTATGTTTCCTTGCAAAAGGATGATGCCAGAAATCCTAGTTCGTGAAAAATCGTATAGATCTACATATTATGTCATACCTAATTATAAAAATATAATGAGACTAGCTGACCCGTCAAACGCTGTTTTGCCACTAGGGTTATTAAAAAATAGATAACAACCTGCTCCCTAACCCGATGCTCATACACTGAAAATTTTGGTAACAACATCTTTGTTGCGAGAGAGTTAAGAGATAATGAAATGTGGACGAAGCGCTAAAAAAAGAAAAAAAGTTAAGAAAAAAAATTAAGCGAAGGTATTCCTCAGGTAAATGAGCAATGAGGCTATTGAAATAAGTAATTTTATGCGCATATCAGAATTAGCAAAACAAATTATAATTTGTATAATTTTATACCCTTGTTAGTAAATAAAATTATACTATTACTTAGCCGCGTTTATTGCATAAAACCTAAATCTTGAAATCCATGACATTAGAAAATAACATACCTACGTCCAAAAAACGACAAAAACATTTAAAATCTTTTAGGTTTTCGATAATTAAAGCCATTCAGGACGTTATAATAATTTTGGGAACAAGAGAACAGTGCAAGTTTCTTATTAAAACATATCTGAGTTTAATTTGACGACCTCTCTGGCGCAGTGGTGACGCGCTCGGATTCGAGTGGGAGGTCGCGGGTTCGATTCCCGCCACGGGCCACTTTGGAATTTTGTAATTTCTAAATTGGCTCAGGTCTGGTCTAGTGGGAGGCTTCGACCGTGGCTAGTTACCACCCTACCAGCAAAAACGCACCGCCAAGGGTAAAGCGTTCCGGTGCGATGCTTGTAGAAACCGTTGGGTTAAATTAACTTACCCTTCCAAGTTAGTACGATCACATCTTAGGCTGCATCATCACTTACCATCAGGTGAGATCGCAGTCAAGTACTAACTTGTATAGAGTAAAAAAAATGTATACCGGCGAACATGTCTATTCACTCTCCTCTTGAAGGCACCTAGATACTG
The DNA here is from genome assembly GCA_036785405.1 of Coenonympha arcania. NCBI lineage: Eukaryota > Metazoa > Arthropoda > Insecta > Lepidoptera > Nymphalidae > Coenonympha > Coenonympha arcania. Next base: position 16,218,922 of record CM072066.1, on the reverse strand, counting down.
CTTAGCCACACCTTAGCGGTTTGTATCAGAAACGTGGAAGAAAATCGTTTCATTCGAATTTGCTGGATATCAACCACATAAGGAAGTCACTTCTCTCGGCGTCTTCTGTGGTAGAAATGTAAAGGAGGTTAAGATTGTGGAGTTCCTGAGCGCACTCTCCAAGTAAATCATAAAAAACCGCTATGAAGGCAACATTGCGTTTGTATTGTAAACTCATATAACTTTGGTTGAAGTCGGTTTGTCAATTTTTTTATTTTTAACCGACTTCAAAAAAAGGAGGAGGTTCTCAATTCGACGCGTATGTTTTTTTTTTTTTTTTATGTTTGTTACCTCATAACTTTTGACTGGGCGAATCGATTTTGATGATTCTTTTTTTATTAGAAAGCTGACGCTTCCCATGTGGTCCCATTTTAATTTTATCCATTTCTGATAATGGTATCCATGAGAAAACCATAAAGTATTAAATTTTCATTAAGTACTTGCGCGACAATAGATGAATAACTCTATAACACGCCAACCGATTTCAATGATTATTGCTTTATTTGGAAGAATGTACTTCAAGGGTGGTTTGGTGAAAACTTGATTAGGTTCTGATGATGGGATATATGACAAAATAACGGAACTCTTCAATTCTTAGGAGCAAATTAACGATATTCAGCTGAATGTTGTATAGGCTATCCAGATATTTCCCTACCATAACGTCGTTATGGTCAAGTGGTCAAGTAACTGCCGTAACCAAATATGATGATGATCAATGGAACGGGCCTCCTTAACGGCTTACAGTAAGGATGCGACCTGTGGCAGAAATTCTAACTAGGTATCTGTAATCAAATTTCAATGCGCTTACGTTCGTTGTTGCATTGCAACATGAGTGTAACATGCGTGACGTCACTAAATGCTAATCCGTTATATGTTTAATCAATAATTACATGTGACCTTCATTGCCGGAAGACAGATTTCGAAGTCTAGTTATGATCTTTCGTCATGTGGTCTATTTAATAATTTGTTGGCGTCCAAATCTGATAAGACTATGCCTTCCAAACTTTTAACGCTACTAAGGGCAACATATATTTGGCCCTTAGTAAAGTTTTTTGCCAAGGTCGATTACAGCCCTCTCAACGGTGGTGCCTTGTAGTTTATGGACTGTAACCGCCCAGCTTAATATTAGAGGCAGCATTCGGCGCTCCACATCTCCGTAGCCGCTTAATGCCTGAATTGTAAGTAGTACTAGATGGAGGTATGGGTATGCAACCATCACTATCTTTTAGCTTATGCCCAATAGATTCATCATCAAATTTGACATACACGGCTTCTGGTAGCTCTCCATCCTCTAATTGATCTCTCCTCAAAGCTGGCCATTTGATTTTTTTTATTATATCCATAACATCCATTCACTAGTCGTTCTGAAATAACGATGTTGCGTCTTAACATCACGCGGGATTCGACGCCAATTTTTATCAATGGCAGAAAACCACCACAGCTATTGACGGCTTTGGGAATTACGTTCTCTGGTGGTGTTCTACTATATGTCGCTACTTTACGAGACTCATCCACAGCGTTGATTTGGTGGAGCAGCCCCTTTAGTAGGTCTACCCATATTGAATAAAAAACGGAAAAATCTTTCCAAAAAACCAACTTCAAATGCCACTACAAAGAATGAAATAATTTTTAATGTACACCAATTCGAAGTCGGGCAATGTTTCGTTCAATCACTAATTGTTCTTCGTATTGTCGATAATTGTCTTCGCACATCAAGTTGTATATTACGAAGGACTATTAGTGATTGAACGAAACATTGCCCGACTTCGAATTGGTGTACATTAAAAATTATTTCATTCTTTGTAGTGGCATTTGAAGTTGGTTTTTTGGAAAGATTTTTCCGTTTTTTATTTGAAGTCGGTTTTTATTTTTGTTAAACTTTTATTTTATAAGTGGTCTGAAGTTCACTATTTTTTCAATATGGGTAGACCTACTAAAGGGGCTGCTCCACCAAATCAACGCTGTGGATGAGTCTCGTAAAGTAGCGACATATAGTAGAACACCACCAGAGAACGTAATTCCCAAAGCCGTCAATAGCTGTGGTGGTTTTCTGCCATTGATAAAAATTGGCGTCGAATCCCGCGTGATGTTAAGACGCAACATCGTTATTTCAGAACGACTAGTGAATGGATGTTATGGATATAATAAAAAAAATCAAATGGCCAGCTTTGAGGAGAGATCAATTAGAGGATGGAGAGCTACCAGAAGCCGTGTATGTCAAATTTGATGATGAATCTATTGGGCATAAGCTAAAAGATAGTGATGGTTGCATACCCATACCTCCATCTAGTACTACTTACAATTCAGGCATTAAGCGGCTACGGAGATGTGGAGCGCCGAATGCTGCCTCTAATATTAAGCTGGGCGGTTACAGTCCATAAACTACAAGGCACCACCGTTGAGAGGGCTGTAATCGACCTTGGCAAAAAACTTTACTAAGGGCCAAATATATGTTGCCCTTAGTAGCGTTAAAAGTTTGGAAGGCATAGTCTTATCAGATTTGGACGCCAACAAATTATTAAATAGACCACATGACGAAAGATCATAACTAGACTTCGAAATCTGTCTTCCGGCAATGAAGGTCACATGTAATTATTGATTAAACATATAACGGATTAGCATTTAGTGACGTCACGCATGTTACACTCATGTTGCAATGCAACAACGAACGTAAGCGCATTGAAATTTGATTACAGATACCTAGTTAGAATTTCTGCCACAGGTCGCATCCTTACTGTAAGCCGTTAAGGAGGCCCGTTCCATTGATCATCATCATATTTGGTTACGGCAGTTACTTGACCACTTGACCATAACGACGTTATGGTAGGGAAATATCTGGATAGCCTATACAACATTCAGCTGAATATCGTTAATTTGCTCCTAAGAATTGAAGAGTTCCGTTATTTTGTCATATATCCCATCATCAGAACCTAATCAAGTTTTCACCAAACCACCCTTGAAGTACATTCTTCCAAATAAAGCAATAATCATTGAAATCGGTTGGCGTGTTATAGAGTTATTCATCTATTGTCGCGCAAGTACTTAATGAAAATTTAATACTTTATGGTTTTCTCATGGATACCATTATCAGAAATGGATAAAATTAAAATGGGACCACATGGGAAGCGTCAGCTTTCTAATAAAAAAAGAATCATCAAAATCGATTCGCCCAGTCAAAAGTTATGAGGTAACAAACATAAAAAAAAAAAAAAAACATACGCGTCGAATTGAGAACCTCCTCCTTTTTTTGAAGTCGGTTAAAAAATAGTGAACTTCAGACCACTTATAAAATAAAAGTTTAACAAAAATAAAAACCGACTTCAAATAAAAAACGGAAAAATCTTTCCAAAAAACCAACTTCAAATGCCACTACAAAGAATGAAATAATTTTTAATGTACACCAATTCGAAGTCGGGCAATGTTTCGTTCAATCACTAATAGTCCTTCGTAATATACAACTTGATGTGCGAAGACAATTATCGACAATACGAAGAACAATTAGTGATTGAACGAAACATTGCCCGACTTCGAATTGGTGTACATTAAAAATTATTTCATTCTTTGTAGTGGCATTTGAAGTTGGTTTTTTGGAAAGATTTTTCCGTTTTTTATTTGAAGTCGGTTTTTATTTTTGTTAAACTTTTATTTTATTTTAATTTTTTTTTTGTTACAAAAAACATATTATCACTAGCTTATTCTAATTACTATACAAGTCTTGCCCGCGTGGAATGGTGGCAAGAATACTGGCTACATTTCCGCGTTGAACAGCTAGGCTGATACGTTGCGCAAAAAATGAGCCAGGCCTTCTGTCACCAGTTGAGGTTATTAAACGCGGGAAAACCATATCTATACGGGGAAAGCTCTCGAATGAATTTTTTGGCACTATGACTCCATAGCCCCAGGGTCTCCACGGCAAACGGGACAAATATGTATGTAAGAGGCATATTTGTGACACTTACCTAATTCAGCAGTTTCAGCTGCGGCTTATAATCAAAATTTTTTAACTGAAAAGATGTTTTCGACAGTAGTTTGATGAGAGTTGAAGTCGGTTTTTTGTTAATTAATTAACGTACATTATTGAAAATAAGTATGTCATAATGGCTACGTCTGCAGGATTGATTATAGGGCTGTTAGGTACGATTTGTCATACAACTGCGTAATAACCATAGTTTAGTCAGAATTACAAAAACAATTTCTGCAACAGCTCTTCTAACCGATACAACCGCAAAACGATTTGGCAGCTCATTTCGATTTCAATTCTGCCATTGTTACCGCTATTGCGTAACGGTTAACTTAAACGTCATTTATTTATAATAGAGTTTCGTACAATCACCTGCTACTTATAGTCAATGCAATATGTCGCTGCACGCGGTGCAATAAAAAAGGGAAAATAGGAGTCTGTTGTGCTCTCTGTTGCACGAATTACAGGCTTTACTGGAGGCCTTACCTAGGGAAAATTGAGTTATGGAAAATTGAGCATATTATTTTCAGCTTTAGCTTTCTGCGCTGCTTCTTCCATAAATATAACTATCAAGTTCTTAAGTATAAGCTAGTAAAGTATAAAATGTACAATTATAACTTTCAAAGCTTTTTTGTATTTTTTAATATATAAAAATATTACTCACGATAGTACAAAATGAGTACTTTTTTTTTATTTTTATTTTTTTACCCACAGGAAATGCCTGACGCATACCCCTCCGTCAGGGGACACGGAGGGGTTATGTGGGGCTTGCACCCACTAAAACCTGTGCTTTGCCACGACGGACCTCGTTGGCGGGAGTACGGGATTCACTTGCGTATTCACCGCGCTCCCGCCAGGTCTCGACCCGCCACCGAAGCGGCAGGTCCCGCCGCTGCTGCCGGCAGCCTAGCCGCCGCCGACCCTCCTGGGAGGCGCGTCCCGAACAGGTCGCGCCACCACCTCGGCCTGTCGGTGGAATTCGGGTGACGGACGCCAGAACCCCTTACGTACGTCACCCGCAGGCCGGCACCGGTCGCCGAAGGAAGGTGTTCGCACCCCAGCAACCGGCGCGTCTCCTGCGAGAGGGATATGCCGCCGTAAATATCCCTCTCGACGAGCGTTCCCGCCCACTTCGGTGATTTTTTTACGAGGTTGTCTTCCTCGTAGTGCCCCGAAGGGACTTGTGGGCGTTTCCGCCCCCGCCTGTAATTTTTTAATGAGGTTTTCTTCCTCCTCCGGGGTTAGTGCGTTTCGACACTGTGTCCTCTGCTGGGACTCAACCGACGTTACCAGGGAGCACCGGCCCGTGCGCTACAGAGGGGCACCGTAGCACTCGGGCACTCGTGGAGGTTGCTTGGCGGAGCCCCCCACAAAATGAGTACTAGACTTTTATCTCTATTTATTACATAATTTAATTCGTGTGTTTTTGTGTTCAGCTGTGCTATTCTGCAAAAATACTTATAGCAGCGACGAGCTAACAGCTATGCGCTGATTGGTTAATGCTTCCGTCAGTTATGCAGCTAAGGCGACAATTGGCTGCTGATGGCTGCGTTGCTATGGTTACCGTCGATGGTTGGCCACTGTAAAATTTTATTTTCTCGAGTTTTTCATATATTGAAAATATTGAAGCGATGCACTCAATTGACGATTAGACAGCAGATACAGATCAATAAGGCTCCAAGCAAGGCTGTCCCTTCTGTGACAGAACTCTAAAAGCCTTAACTACTCTAAACTACGTTAATAAGTTAATATGACGAATGAAAAAGTAACATTTGAAAAATTAATTTCATTGTAAAACCAATTAGATAATGTAAACAGTTAATTATTGTTGTAGCAGTATTAACCAAATAATTCTGCTAATGGGAACAGTTGTTTTGTATTTACCTAGATGCGAATTTGAAATTAGTTAGAACGTGAGTATGATTTGCCTGTATTTGGTTAATGAATCATTGATGCGCTAATGTAATTGTGAATATTTCAACAAACAAAATATGATTGATATGACAAAACTCTTTGTTTCGACTCTTTTTATATTGTGTACTCATGCCCGTTTCTGCGTAAACTGGACATATACTTATATATATTTAGTATTATAAAAAAAAAATACATCCGGAATTCCAACCTTCAGTCCACCTGGTTCAAGGTCTGGAAACTGGCGTATTCTAGTGCGGGGTCCACAGTCCAGTACCTTAGATCCCAACGTCCATAGACCTTACATAGGTACTATGTCACCCATTACCATTTCAGCTTTGCGATATTTTGAGCTATATCGGTGACTTTGGTTCGTCTACGGATCTCCTCATTTCGGATTTTATCAAGTAGAGATACTCCGAGCATAGCTCTCTCCATCTCCATACAGAATGACTTTGAGCCTCCTTAAAAGAACCATAGTCAATGAACTAAAATGTCTCGGATCCGAAAGTCATTAATTGTTGCCACACGCACTATTCGTAGACTGCAGTCTTCACTGAGAGATATTGGATGAGAACGGACAAGAACAGTGGTTTACTCTCTCGAAATTGGTCCTAAATAGAATTGTATATAGGTACGAGGTAATAGTCTTCTAATAGATACCTATAACTAGTCTTTAAAGACTGAGGAACATTGGCTGAGAAGACATCAGTTACATAATCCATGTAATAAAACTATTAGTTATCTTGCAATTTATAAGTTGCTTTTACTAATTTTGTAATTTTGTTTTATTTCTGTATATATTCATACTGTAGTGTATACAGTCCGTTGTGTTATGTTTATATTTACGAACGGAGTGAAGCAAGCACGGCCGAAAGTGTCGAAACTCCACAAGGCCAGTGAGTCTGTAAGGTTGTTTCGAATTTACTTAGTTTTCTACTCTGCAGACAAATAGATAAATTATGATAACATAATTATATTTCATTTTAATAGCCTTTATTACATTCCTGTTGCTTTTCATGTTTCCAAAGGCGGTATTCTCAATCTTATGCTGATATAGCGATTTTTTGGAACGAAGTTCCTTATCGCGCGTTGCGAAAGGCTAGACGGAAAAAATTAAGACCAAAAGTTGCAACGACACTTTTTGCTATAGTAAGCTATTGAAAGACGAGCGGCGTGCGCATGTTTCTCTGTCTGGCTCTGTCTCTCTTATAGAAAGCAAGCCAGATATACTTCGTTCCATCCGGGTGTCCCTTGACACCTTTCAAGTTTTTTTCCTACTAGTTACTAAGTCAATAAGAAGTAAGAACTTATTATCACCTGCACCAATAAATAAAAAATGAAGTTAAAAAGTCCTCTAAAAAGCCTAACAATACATACCTAACAATCCAAACGCTACGTCGATCGTCACATTTTAAAACTCAACATATATTTTTTTTAATCAATAAAAAGAAGACAAGATTGGCCTTAACCGTTAGATCTAGAAAATCTTAACCCTAGGTTAGCACAGAGTTTAAGAACTTACTTACAATGTAGACAAGGAATAAGCAAGTGTTTAGCGAAATTCTTGCGTTATCGCATTCTAGTGTAAGTCAGTAAAATACATACGATACTATTTTTTGGCACTTGGCTATTAAATGAATAAACCTTGATAAAATCGTTGCAAAAAAATCTTGGATTTTAAATTTTAATGGTTCAGATAAACTAAAACATACCTACCGATTCTCTGTTAAACTGGTTATACGTGATATTGAGTTTAGTTTAACATTAAATTCCATTAGCGTTCATGTTCGGCTATGAATTACAATTACGTACGTCTAGGTACGCCGGAGTTAGGTGTCTAGCAAGCAAAAAAGGTGTCTATGGCAGGCAAGGAATGCCTGCATTCTAGACAGTGCCCTAGCCTTGTCTAGAAATTCACGCTTCTAACGTAGTAGGTATCTACTCTGTTATATATTACAGATAAAATAATCCCTACGAATATTATTCAAAGTGAGATTGTAAGTTTGTTTGTCACGCTTTGATGCCTAAACCACTGAACCAATTTTGATGAAATTTGCCACAGAAGCTTGGGAAAGTAGGTACATAGGCTATACTTTATAACCCAGAAAGATTCATAGTTCCCGTGGAATATTTACTAATACGTAAAAGTTTTGTAAAAGAAAAGTATATCTTAAAATGCATTTATTCTCCTGTAAACGACGTGTTTTGTTTCACAATGTAACACTCTTACTTGCCATCACATTATAGGTTAGTAATTTTATAGTTGAGCATCCCGGTATAGATCGCAGAGTGCCTATAGGTAAACCGCTATAAACTTGATCTTCCTGATGGTCTGCGGGACGCGAGGCTGGAGCACTCAACCAATCAGCTAGTCTGTCACTGTCCGCTGGCAGCGCTGCCGTATCGTTGTAGCCAATCGCATCACCCGCCCCGCGTCCCGCAGACCATCAGGAGGGTCAAGTTTATAGCTGTTTACCTATAGTGAGCTGCCCACGTGTTTTTTCTAACGTGGGAAGGGGATAAAAAATTATCCCTTGATTTTTAATAGGTCATAAAATTACTCTCTATCCAAAGAACAACAAAAGGGGAGCGAAGAGGTTTTTTCGATCATTTTATCCACAGGGTAAGTATGTTATCTCTCACCCGTGCACCTGTGCTCAGAGAGTGGATAAAACAGTAGGAAGAAAAACATTTTATCCTCTTCCCGTGTAATTGTCTCCGACCCCCATGGTACTCGTATCTACAAAACCTCTTGAAGATTTTTGGGAATTTCCGGTTGTTTACAGTTCAGATTTCCGAAGCTCTCCAACATTAACTTAGCCAACTGTCTGATTGTTAAATGGCGTTACTAGTGCAAACAAAAGTGAACCATGAAAAGAAAGTAACAGGAAAATATGCGACGCTTCACGGACCCTATTGATTTTTGTGTTCCGCATATAATAACATGCCAGAATTACTGATAATAAGTCTCTAAAGTATACTTGCATATTAGTGTTATTATCTCGCTGCAGACTCGGTCATAAATCATTCGAGTGTTTTTGCACAATTCAACAAAGAACAACAAAAGCGAAACACTTGAATGATTTATGACCGAGTCTGCAGCAAGATAATAACACTACTATAGTAGCCTGTAGAGAACTTTTCCGTACGAATCAAATCAATTAAATCAATTCAACGGGCTAGAAGGGAATACTTGCGATTTCTAGTGACTTACTTCTAGGTCTTTAATTTATATTCGCCTAGAAATGGATAAACGATTGATTTTTTTTGTCTAAAGCAATTTTTACCAAAACTTGCAACAATGGGTGTCTTCTGTCCCTTTCTCGCATAACTAAAATTTATATAGAGCTACACTATGGCTTTACTGAGAGTGACGTCACTATCCGATACATATAGCTATCTATTTCTAGTCAGAAATATGAAATTGCTTAGAACTTTTTCGTTATTTGCTCGATTTCATTTGTTTTTTCAGAATTTTATTTTTGATTGAAACAGTTTCATAAATGAATTAAATAAATCAATAGGTACTTTGCTTTGAGTAAAATACTCTATTCGTTTGCTGGCGTTCTCTTAGTAGTTACTAAATAATACTGAATTCATTATATAAATAAGGTTTATCTAAGATAAGTCACTAGCGGACCAAAAACTTGTAATTTTTGCGACGTATCCATACGATTTTATGTTTATAAAACTGGTCCCCGTGATTTATGACTTAGAATCTAGTTTTTATAATAGTTTCAAGTTTATAGTTCGTTTTTCGACCTAATGAATTGGAAACCAAAATAGGTTAATATTATTTATATCATTTTACCGCCGTGGTCAGTCCACACCTACATAATGTTATTAATATTCAAATTAGTAGGAAATAATACAATTAAATTCGCACTGTTTTCGATATTATTTTAAACTGTACCTTCGTATTTAGTGTTCCGTTTAACGTAAGTATTGAAAAAAAAATAGATAGTTCCGAAATTGTATACCTAACAACCTAAGCGATTTTTATTCCAGTAAAATCCAAGAATACGAGATTTTGAAGGATATAGCAAACTTGGTTAAACATAGTTAAATAAACGTTGCGAAAGTAACGGTGACTTCTTTCTGAAACCACTTTTTTCGAGAAAATTCACGATTCTCGAAGGAATTGATTCAAAAACTAATCAAAATTCCCAATAAATTGTATAGCTATCTACAGCGAACTTCTGTAAACGTAGCAATATAAAATTCGGAAACACTTTTATCAGGAAAATTTACGATCCTCGAGGGATTTGAGAGATCGTTCGTTCGTTTCAACCGACGGACGTCCACTGCTGGACATAGGCCTCCTGCAATGCTTTCCAGCCCACACGGTCCTGCGCCATCTGTATCCAGCGCCTTCCCGCGACTCTTTTAATGTCGTCACTCTACCTGGTCGGAGGTCTGCCAACACTGCGCTTTACCGTGCGGGGTCGCCAGTCCAGCACTTAGGGTCCCCAACGTCCGTCGGTTCTACGAGCTATGAGAGATATCAAAAGTAAAAAAAAAACTAATACCTATTTACCTACCTTCTTATTAATAATTAATAAATTATCATGACAACTTGTATGTTTATATACGTGTGTATCTCTGTAACTAGGCCTTCGTAACAGAATCGCCATAACACTAACCAGTGACCACAAATAGAGTTGTTGCGAGTAACCGCAGGGGACATTCAATACAGTACGAACACTGAACACTGTACACTGTAACTAAATCAATCATACGTGAGCCACTGTGAGACAAATTTTTAATGAAGTTTTATTTAAAAATTACTTTCAAATTTTATACGTCATGTATTTTGGGATTTTAATCTTAAATCGCTTACAAGCGGAAACACGATTGGATAAAATTTTTCTCGATAGAAAGTTCTCCCAAAAGTTGATCCAAAATCTCAGTTTTTCTCATTTTTATCGGAAACTGCAATTGAAACTGCAAAAAATTACTGTGACATCCAGTCACAGTAATTTTTGTTTTAATGTGTCAGAAATAATGAATTTATATTTGTCTTTCTCACTCTCACGGATACGTTGGTAGGTGCGACATGCAGCCTCGCGGAAGAATATAACAGAAAAACGACCTTTTACCTAATTACTCAAAAACTAAGCCAGTTATCAAAAATCTGTTTGTAAGCGTTTTATACAAACATATTTTTAAAGCTCTTTAATTGCTTTTGGTACGTTTATGGAACGAAAATCAAAAAATGTATTCAGCAATCTTAGAAATGCTGATGTTGCATTTTTATTTGTTCTGACGAAATTCATTAAAAAAAAATTATATTATTAGTGTTATATACCTATCAATGTTAGTAATAGATAGTTGTTATTTCGCAATAGGTAGGTAATCTATCTATTGCCATATCAGATAAAATCTGCATGATAATATTAATATGTATTGTGATCATTTGATTTGTTATGACTGCCTGGTCAGATCAGATCTGAATTTACATGAATATTTGATTAGGAGCCGATATGCAATATGATATTTCAGGCAATAGTGATTCTACATTACACATAAACTACCTATTGATAAAGAAAAGAAGGTTCCTGAATTCAACTAAAAAAATCTGTTTAGAAAATTCTTAGAACTACCCCTGAGTTTGGTATAGTACGATTCACGAAAGATGACCACAAATGGCGGGCCTATTTTAGGTCTCTTTGGACTTATCTAACTAATATTATGGTCCTATTTATTTTAACTAATATATATGGTCTTATTTAACTAATATTAAAATATTATTTTGGCTTAAGTCTTTTCTTCAAGAGTGTACATGAAGAAAAGACCCAACATTTGTGGTCATCTTTCGTGAATCGTACTATAATCGCCGGTTTTTCACTCCCGTGCCTTGGGGAACACGTTGAGCTGTCGTTTCTACACCAATCTCTCTCCGCTCGTATCGTAGCTGTTGGCCCAACAAATTTTTAGAGAGGAGGAATAGAGAGTGCACTTGTGTTTGTAGTGGCATCTGCAGTCAACGGCCCGTACATCCCGACCTACTGACTTCGTAACTAGTAATGCTGACTTGTCACACAAGGCGATTTCATTTCAAGGACGTTCGCTAAACGGGACTAATCTCTTCATTTAAACTTAAACTCTATTACTAATTACTTTGGGTTTATTTTCTCTTACGGTTTGTTAGTTTTCCAGTTAAATAGGCAGAAGTCGTTGTCTTCTGAACGGTTATGAGTTAATAGAGTGGAAGTAATGAAATGAGTAAAGAATTAAAATTGGATTCCGTTGTTTTGTGCGACATTAATTTTAATTATTCGTTTCTCCACAGAATAATTGGACAAGTGCGAGTCGGTCTCACACACGAAGGTTCCGTACCATATTTTATAAATTTAACGTAGCCAGAAGGCCCATTTACCTACTACTACTAATATACAAGTAGAGTAGTAATGGATCTACTGGATCAACGACGAAAAACGAACAAAAATCACATTTATTGTATGGGAGCCCCAGTGGCGTAGCGTGTGATTTCGCCGCCCGGGGCCGAACCTAAATATGCCGCCCCCCTTGTTTTCAGGCTTCCGTACCTTAAGGGTAAAACGGGACAAAAAAAATTTTCTAAATTGGTCCACGCGTCTTCGAGTAATCGGGGAACATACATAAAAAAAAGATTCCGACGAAATGAGAACCTCCTCCTTTTTTTTGAGGTCGGTTAAAAAACAAAATAAAATAGGTATTTAATGGTGCTCCTATCTAACAAACGTTACTTTTTTTGCTTGTGATATTGATAACGGTAACAGGTAGACGCTTCAAATGTTTAGGCTATATTTAATTATTATATTCACTTTAAAAATAAAAAATAATAATTTAAAAATACAACTACCCTGATATTAAACGAACTAAAAAGTAAGAAACAAGTTATTTTAGTTGATATGGCAGTCGGGGTACTTCTTAGAATAAAAGGTGTTCCACAAAACGGCCCCCCGACTGCCACTCAACTAAAATGACTAATTTAATAACAAGGCAGTCGTGTTTTTTTATTTTTTTATTAATTATTTTTATTTTATACTTTTTTGTGATGATTTGCGGTATTTATGGACATGTCAAATAAATTTCTGGTTGGTCATTATTTGAAAAGATTTCTAAGTCGATCTAATTCTTCTAAAGAATTGTTGTCATGGAAACTCACGAAAAAAAGTTATTTTTGTATGTACATCCTGCCTATATAAAGTGTGTGAAGTATACATTGAACATATATTATATATTCGATTACTACTTTCTGATATCTTCATTTTGATACCCATATTTGTGTTCATTAAAGAAAATATTTTGTTTTCCACTTTTTAAAATGGCGCCTCACATTCGCCATATTGATTTTTTCCAAAAACTATAGCCTATGTTACTCGGGAGGATGTATGGATTCCAACAATACCCCATATGTCGAAATTTGTTTAGCCGTTCAGAAGTTATGGTGGAATAAAAAAACTCACAAACATACATACATACGTACATGAACCCTAAAAACATTACACTCCTTGTTTTGGGCAGTCGTGTAATAAATATTCATTAAACAGAAAAAGTACAAAAGCAAAGTGAGGTTTGATCTTGGTTGTCCAATAAATAATAACGACGGTCGCAACGCTGCGCTTTTCGAGCCCATTATAATAATAAAATAGCAACTAAACTCTAAAGTGCAAAATATTTACAAAAGTACACACTGTCCAAGTGCTCGCTTAATGGAATGGCGCCCAAAACACTGGCGCTATTGCCTAACTTTATAGCCTTACTTGGCCATGGGGCTAAATGTTTATTTAATGCCAGTTCTTTGGCCAAAGAGTTGGTTCACCTATCAGGTGAACATCAACATAATGACAACCATGGACGCCGCCAGGATTTCTTTGAGGGGGGTGCATATCTGGATCTACACTAATAATTCCGTTTCATTAGAATATTGTTTCACGGGCTTTCAGCGTACTCATCATGGACGTACCAAACAACTTTTAAGGGTGGGGAAAAAGCATGGAGTACTTTTTACAGGCTGAACTTGCAATAGTTGAATTTTCAACGTCGCAGTAACCTTGAATCTAACTTATTGTTAAAATCGAGCAAAAAACCTCGAAAATTTAACTTTTTTTACGTTTTAACTTAATTTTGTTTTGTTATTAATCTTTGTTGATTTGTTATCTACCTATAGCATATTTTAAATTTTCAAGTATGGTTCATGAGATAGAGCTCAGTGACAAACAGAAATGTTGCCGAAAAGCAGATGTTAGAGCGGATGTTTAAACTTGACAAAATATATCAGCAAACGCGAGCGAAGCGAGCGAAAATTTTTTTAAGTTTTCTCAGAATAAGTCGCCCTTTCGTATGCCGTATGCCGCCCTTTCGTATGTCGTATGCCGCCCTTTCGTATTCGGCCGCCCGGGGCGGTCCGCCCCCCCCGTGCTACGCCACTGGGGAGCCCCCTTTAATCTTCATTTTATTATATTTTAAGCTATTGCCTATGCAATCTATCGCGGGCCTTGACCGTGGAGACCGAATCCAGAAATTCCGTAACAAAAATAACCTAACACCCCCCACTCCGACCGGCACAGCGGTGATACTTTTTAGTTTTGCCATCTATCGATGAATAGCACAACTTTAAATGACTTTTTGAAATATCACACTTGTCTCTATAGTTCAGCAACTCGTCTGTAGGTGGCATTCGTTGTATAATTATAATTGCATAAGTTGATAAAAACAGCCATGCAATAGCTTTACCGCGGCAGTCTCCGAGTGCCACACGTCTTTTTTTAGTATTTTTTGTTATAGCGGCAACAAAATTACATCATCTGTAAAAATTTCAAGTGTCTAACTATCACAGTTCTTGAGATACAAACGGACGGACAAAATGGACGGACAAACGGACGGCGAAGTTTTAGTTATAGGGTCTTTTACGCTTCGGGTACGGAACCCTAAAAACGTTAAAATATACCCACCACGATACAAGGAATCTTTATAATATCTACGGATCCAAAAGCTTACACGTTTACAGCGGAAAAAATCTTGTTATAGTTTTAAAAATAAACAACATCCACACAGATTAAAAGAATCTTACGCAAAAAATTGCCAGACGCAAAAACTCTGCCGAAAGAGTCTTTGTTATAAATTATATATTTTTTTACTTACCTATTTTATTTTATAGACTGTTCGTACACCTTGATTTTAAGAGTTCCGTACCTAAAAAAAAAGAAACCCTTCTGTTGTCCGACTGTCCGCCTCTAACAGGCCTTATTCTCAGAATTGGGTAAAGGCATCATTTTAAATTAATAAGGTCTATGTAAAAAATTAAAGCCGAATTTAACCGAATCAAACTGCCATTTAATTTTTGTTCCACAAAAAAAGCGAAATTATTTTGTGGAACACAAATTCTAAACCTTCCTTACCCCGTCCTGTTATCAATCAATTGGTTCTTGGCTTGTTCCTTCATATTGAACTATAATTATAGTTTCTTTTTTTGCATCCAAGACTATTTTCACAAGGCTCTAAACCTGACGAGCCTAATCCACAAGCTAGTCTTATAGTCATAGATAGTCATGACACTAAGTGTGAGCGATTTAAGAAATTCGACACAAGTTAAACAGTTCTTCACCTCGGAACAGCTCCTAACCTTATACCAGGCACAGGTTCGTTCATGCATGGAGTAGGTACTGTAGCCACTTGTGGGATGGCTCTGCCAAGTACCAGCTTGATGCTTTGGATTCAGTGAATCGCCGTGCTAGAAGACTCATTGGCAACCCGACACTGGTCCACAAAAAACTCCAAAGCCTTGAACATCGTCGTAACGTTGCCTGCCTGTCGGTATTCTATAGAATATATTTCGGAGAGTGTGCACAGGAACTTTTTGGTTCCCCCGTCACCTTTCTACCATAGAACGGCAAGGCATCGTAAAGGCTTCCACCCATACATAGTGGACGTACCAAAGACGCGTGCGAAGCGGTTTGATTCCTCGTTCCTGATACGCACTGCAAAGGCCTGGAATACACTCCCATGCAGTGTCTTTCCTGCCACTTACAACCCGGGTGCCTTCAAATCAAGAGTGAAAAGGCATCTTCTAGGCAAGCGCGTTCCAGCTTAGACTGTATCATCACTTTCCATCAGGTGTGATCACAGTCAAGCGCTAGCCTATATAGTATAAAAAAAAAATAGTGCTCACCTGTATAAAGTGCTACAATTTTAACGCAGGTGGATTACGAGTTTGTCTGCCAAGGTTTACCGTCGTAATCGAAATTCAGTAAAGACGACATTCATTATACCTACGAAACCCAAAACACAAACAAGCTTCCTCCGGTTATATTAATATTTCGGAAATAAGATCCCACAAAATATCGGCAGACTCGACTTTCATCTCGTATTCAATAATATGGAATAACAGGATACCCAAGTAGCCTTTTTTCTTCAGTAAAATAAAACACAAAAAGGTCCTCACAAAACTCGTATGAGCGAAGCTGTATTTTGTGTGTGCGATACGATTTACAAACGACTTTTATGATTTGTGATGTGTCTTTTGTTATGGATGTGATGTTTAATAATGTTGTACTTATATAGGTACTTATCGTTATTCAGAAGACTGATTTCCCATTATGCATTTTTTTTTCATATGTCTGACCTATGCGTTTATAAAGATAGCTATAGATAGACCAATTTAGCGATAATTTTCATACATTTTTCAATTGCGTTCAATTTCTGTCTTTTACGTGTCGGAAAATGCTATACGGCTAAAAGTGCTCCTACCAGTATACATTTTTAGACGTTCTGTGTAAGTAGAAGATTTTTTGTAGAAATTGCTCTTAGGATAATTCAAGTAGAAGCCAAAAGCTAAGTTAAGAGCCAATAGCTAAGTTATGCACTTTAATCACTTTTAAATAAAGTAAATAACTATTTAATATTTGCGGCTTTCTATTGCTTTCTATGAGTTAAGTAGGTAGGTACTAATAATAAATTTTATTCATTTTAAGTATCCATGATAATTTCCCTTACGAAGGCTTAAGGCAACCTTCATTTAGTAAACTAAGCTTCTTACAAGGTTCATTGTAAGGATGCCATTTTTTGCAGATTATCGACATATTCTTACCCCCAAATCGATATCCATAAAAATGCTAATTTTAATTCCGACTTAATGCCTATTTAAGCATTACATATTGTCGTTAAGTCTAAAGAGCTCTGGGTCCCTAACCCATCCTTAGAAATATGATTTTAGGGGGACTTTCGGTACATCTCTTCAAAGTGTAATAATAAACATTGAACTGTGTACCGACCTGTAACTTAACACTGACCAGTTCCTTTGACATGTCATGCGATTACGTCATTTTATTGCAGTTTATATCAAAGTTACATTGTACTAGCCATTTTGAATGACATAATTATTTTCTTTTCTGTAATGATATGATTTGTAATATAAGTACAGTGCTAGATTTTTCATTTATATTTTCATTAGTATGTAAGCACTTTGCATGCCACGATTTTTTTCTTTTAAATTATACTAATTATTAATATTAATTGCATGCCATAAGGCCGAATTTGGAAATACTAACACTATTAATAAAACCTTAAGTAACTAACCCAAATTCGCAAGGTTTATTGATTGATTGATTGATTGATTAATTAATTGATAGATAGATTTATTGATTGATTGATTGATTGAGTGATTGATTGAAAGCCTGTTCGCAGTAAATATATGACATAGTCGTGCGTCAGAACGATGGTACGGAAGTCGGAACCCCGGTGCAAGAATCCGACTCGCACATGAGCAGTTATTAAAAAAAAATAACCAGTGATATAATGTTTTGGTATCAAAATTATAGCCCACGCCCCACATAGGAACTTTTTGAAATAGAAGTTTTTTTCACTAATTTCGAATCATGATATTATTTTCACGTAATAAATCAAATCAAATTAAATATTACTTCATATAGGTCTAGCTTACAGGCTATAAGAGCCTGTCATTTCATCATTCAAGCCTGTCATTTCGTCATGACAAGTCATTTTCCAATATCTCTTTATTTCGGGTATTAAGGGTTAATAAATGAACCCTGCCACTGAGAAGAAGCCCACAACAAACTCATCTGGGTATAATTTAAGTCAATAAATTCTTAATAGGCTAGTAAATTCATAGCAATTCACTATCACTCCCAATACCTTAATAATACGTAGGTATATGTATAACGTATTTCGTATACATTGAAGGCAGCGTATTGAGGTCTTGAAATCTAGAGCCTCATGTGTGCCAACTGCCAACTACCAACTCAGTCATTGTTAACCAAGCCAATATTGGCGTTAGGCCCCGGCTGCACTCCGCGCCGCTGTATTTCACACTGCAAATATTGCATTTCGTATGCACATTTCATTTGCAAGACGACAGGTATCTATTAAGCGAGTTTGAAATTATGTATTGTCGTCATTGACATATAAATCTATGGACCCCGGGTGTAATACAACATTCACGAAAAAAGTGTCCCGAGAAAATCTATATAAAAGAGTATACATATTGTGTATTTTTATAAACAAACTAAAACGTTGTAATTTATGTTTTAAACCATTATCATACAGCCTAATTTTGTACATGTGTGAATAAAACATAGAGCGGCATATTAACGCGTGTTCTCTCTGATGAATCAAACACGAGACTGAAATGCGATTGGAAACCTTTTCGCGGTTTGGCTCTCTTTCGGTTCGGACACTTTTTTGCGCTGACCCGAAATCCATAGTATTATGTATCAATGTTTGTCGTGAATAATTTATTGAATGGATTTAAGAGAAAGTTCTTTAAAACCGTTCTAAATAGTAAATATCTATTTACGTAAGAGGATTTATTAACTAAGAAAGTTATACGACCTCTATTATCTTGGAAATTACCTTACCGTTATTAATAAAACCAGCAGTGTTCCCGAGGTCGATAAATCTCTCAGATTAATAAATTAAAACACTTATTTTAGAAACACACGATTGTATACATGTAAGCTTTCATACAAAAAGCGATAACGTTTTCCCACCCCTAAATATCCACATATGAGTCTAAATATCTGGAGGAACACATGCGAAAGTTTTATCTAAAAAAAAGATTCTGACGAATTGAGAACCTCCTCCTTTTTTTGAAGTCGGTTAATAATCTAGCCATCTCGTAATAAGTAGGTATGTATATTCCTTTACTATTGGGTATAAGGTATTAATATAGAAATAAGCAATATAAAATAAGCATTGAGAAACAACCATTTTTTTGTTGTTATTATTTTATGTCAAATAATTAGTAGCGATCTTTTTTTTGGGCGCGGACAATTTAAAGGAACAAACAAAACGAGGAATATATACAGGGTGTCCCACGGCGATGAAACATGGAGGGCCCTAAATATTGTAGATAGATCGCATCAGGTGAGATCGCAGTCAAGTACTAACTTGTATAGAGTAAAAAAAATATAGAGCATTTTATTGAAAGAAGACTACATTGAAATTCCAAAAACAATTTTTTTTAATTTACTTGGGGTTCAACTCCCGGTTTAATCAGCCAATTTTTCAAAAATCTATGAATGCAGTTTAAATTGTTTTTGAAATTGAACTGAAGTCTTCTTTCAGTGAAATGCTCGATCTATACAATATTTAAGGCACTTCCCCTCCATGTGGCGTCGTCGTGGGACGCCCTGTATATTTGCCATGATTTGCCCTCCCTGTGACATTACCTTGACATTAAGAATTTATTAAAATACCTCAAAAATAAACTTCTGTATGGAGCCAAAAACTTCAAAAGCAATGACCGCAACGGCAAGCAAATTAATAAGTCACCTTGAAACTTACTATAAACAACATTTAACTAATAAAAAAGTTGATAAAAGTGATGATTTTAGTGATCTGTTTTGTTTTCTCCATTGCTGTGTTACTTAGTTGTGTGACTTAAAATAGTAGAATACCTTAGTGTAGATCTTTAACTAGGCCCACTATTAATTTTAGGTAGTTATATCTTGGCTCTTTCCGTGGTCTGTGGTTTTATGTGTTAAAATTCTGTAACTATATAGACTAAGTTAGGCGTTTATGCAACAACTGTCATAAAGGGCAGAACAACGTCAATAAACTCAAAAATGTCACATTATGGTACAAAGTCTTTATATTATTTTAAATGTACCAGTATTTGATTTTGTTTAGCTACTACCTTCTTTGCTACATTAATGTCTGTGATTAATGTGCTGACTCATATTTTGCGCAACGAATCAGCCTAGCTGTTCGACGCGGATATGCAGCAACAAATATTCTTGGCACCATTCTACGCAGCAGGAGTTACGAGTACGTTTGACAAATATATGTTATTTTCAGTTAAATAGGCTTTAATCCAAAGCTTTGGCCGTGTGTTTAGTTTTGGATTAATACTAAAGTAACCTTTAAGTTTTCCGGAATTAATAGTAGCTCATGTGCTAACCAACGGTATTGTCTATCTCTATTCCAAATTTAATCCTAATCGATTCAGTAGTTTTAGTGTGAAGGAGTTATTACGAGCAAACAAACAAACTTGCACGCACGTGTAAAGGCAAAATTGTGTTTACATAGAAACACTTTTGCCTTTATAATATTTAGTATTCAAAGTAAATAATGGTATTCAGCGTTTCCACATTTTCTCAAGCAGACAAAATGAATTTGCGGAAATACGTATAAGTAGTGAAAAGTTAAAATGAAAGCTGAAGACAGGTAGCTCCTAACTTTAGAACTCCCCGCGAAAGATAATTATTTTCATATTTCATTTAAGGTGTTATAAATCAAAATCCCGGAAGCCTCGAGTTAGATCATCAATTATCATCATCACCATCATATCATCTACACCATCTCGGCATTATGCTGAGTCGTTGCCCCTTTTTGGGTTTACTGGTCACAGGTTTCTTTAGTTTTAGTATTATCTTGGCTTTGTAATTTTGTTTTTTTCTGTATGTATCTGTGTCCATTTTCTAACCCAAATAAAGTTTTTTATTATTATTATTATTATTATTAATTATCTTGAGTTTAAAGTTTCATAATAAAATTTTAGCGTTAACTTTGTTTCACTTTTAACTTCGGAACGAAACACGGGAGTGTGGGGTTTGAAAAAATTGTTCGTGAGTTTGAGTTATGTACGTCCTTTTTTGACGGCCGGGGCTTTAGAAACAGTAGTCTTAGGTTGAATTCCAGGAACATTCAGTCTAGGATGTTATAGTTTTGAACAAAGTTTCTATTCGGCTAGGCGAAAGAAATGGGTTTCTTGCGTGACGAAAATCCCGTTACCAAGAAAATCTATACGAAAATTCTAGAAAATTTAGAACGAAATTTTCTCTTGCTAGGCAACACAATGGGTGCGCTTGCAATAACGTATAGAGATTTGATATTGACTTCGTTAGCGCGAGCTTACTGAAGACATCAAGACGAGCGATGAATTAAATCCTTGGGAGTGAATGAACTGCTGTAATTATACTAGTTCATTTAGTTTCTAAGAGCCTTTGTGAAGTGGTGATACACAAAACAAAACCCGGCTGAGTTTGTTGTAGGCTTCTTCTCAGTGCAGGGCGCGTTTGAACCCTCGTAAACTTAGTTTTAGTCGACTTTTAGTTATCACCACACGTCATATATGCGACAAATATCATATTGACGTTTTACAAGAGTTATTAAAATTTATTACAGGGACTCAAAATAAATCTAAACTTAACACATGATTAAAAATAATAAATTCTAATATTTACAAAATATATGTATAAGTACATTTACAAAATATATACACCATCCAACTGATCATTTACGGGCATAGTGCCCAAGACGCTGGCGCTGTTTCCTCTTTGTATGGCTAAACTTAGCCGTTGAGCTAAATAAGCGCCAACTCTAGGGTCACCAGACGCTTGGAACAATTTTTGGGATACTATATTGATGAATTTTTTAGTATCCGATGACCATGGGCCCATTTCAAACGCAAGCGCCGCAAAATCGTAGTCCTTTTACAAGAGCCTGTACGTTAGGCCTATGTGAAATAAAGATATTTTGACTTTAAGTTTGAGTTTGATGGTACCCCATCAAACTCAAACTCAAAGTCAATCACACATGAAAATATAAAATGAAGTTTTGTTTTATTTGTTATTCCAAACTTTGTATTCTATGCTAATGTTTTTTTTAAATGACTCTGGTGAGCGGCTTCGGCCGCGGCTGGATAGGTACCGGCAAGGTACCGGCAAATAATGTATACCAGTATATTAACAGTGTATTAACATGCGTCTGAGCGTTCCGTTGTGATTTTTTTTAACTTCAAAATTTCCCAAAAAAGCAATAATTTAGTTCCTCCCAAGTAACCAGAAGATAACATTCCACTTTACCACCACTCACCATCGTGAAATCGCAGTCAAGAACTTAATATAATGATGTGTGTAAAATCTTCTTTTTTTATAAAGAGAACATTGCTATTTGCTAAACCCGTTTCTCTACTCCAATTTAGGTTAGAGATATACTATACCGAGCAAGTGTAACCTCCGCCTTAGTGCGGTAAATACGAAAGTGAATCCCGTACCCCCGCCAGCAAATGCAGGCTATTGTGTACAAACCCCACAAATTCCCTCCTCCTCCTGATAATAAGGGGTTCCTATTTGTTAGACATTTTCGGTTATTTATACAGGGCACAACGGAATACTTAACGTGGAATTTTGTATGTATGTTTTGTCCTTAGCTCATAACTCATAACTACTTCCGAAGCGCTATGAAATGAGTTCAATATATCAACCCTTACTATTGTTTCAAACGGAACTTATATTTTCATTTGCAAATCTACTGATGCGCTCCTTATAACCCCTATTTGTGTAGTAATAAAGATGCAATTTGTCTAACGTATTCTTAATTTACCTTGGCACATAGAGCTTTGAAAGTCTAGATACAAACCATTTGATAGTGTACTTTGTGCTACTAATAATAAAGTTGCAAATCGAATTTATAGTGTAATTTTGAAATTTAAAACAATTAGAGTTAATAGGCCTTATTTCGGTCGTGATAAAGACTAAAATAGCGCGTTTATTTTAGTAATTATAAATGTACTGACCTCTGCAATAGTTTAGGAGTTGAAAACAATTTGCTTTAGGTGTTTTGTTCTGAGTTCTGACGGAAATCTGTGAAACATTGGAATTTTTACAATATCTATTGCATTGAAGCGCTACTTTTCGGAAGTCTATGTTGTAGTTAAAGAAGCACAGTTTCACAAATCAACGTCTTCTATGATGCTCCGGTGTGAGGCCGAAACGTAGGTAAGTACGTAGAGAAAACGTGAGCTCTACACCGATTTATGTCCTCCTTTTCGTTTCATTTCATTTCGTGTCCAATTCGTTTTCTTTGTTTTTTTTAAATTTCGAGATCAAATCAAATTTAACAAAGAAATCACAATTTTTATATGTCGATGATCCTCACCAAGGTATTTCTTAAAAATTCGAAAATTAATAATTGTTTGTATGAATATTATTCAATCAAAAAAATTGGTTGTCTGTAAAGTCGGTTTACGGACGATAGATTTACGTGATAACGTTGGTCTCTCTATCGTTTGTTTTATCGTGCCTCTCTATCGCTTGTTGCGCGCTCTCGCTTGCACGCACAGGCTCAGGCGTTACGCGGAACGTTACTATTTTTCATGTGCGTTGCTGGTGTGCATCAATTTATTAAACGTTATCACGTCAAAAAAATCATTTTATATATTAATATAAATAGTGTTCCATGAGGAGCATTTCGAAAAGGATAGCACTTTTTTTTAATTAGTTTAGTTTAAGAGATTTTGCACAACAGAATTGTAACCAATATATTAGTAAATAACAATGACCGTTCAAAACAACTAACTAGAAAGGTCACCGATTCTTTAACTATTATGTAACAATAATGACCTCAAGTCAAACTGGTATTTTTATTGTGAATGGTTGGTTAAAACGAAATTCACACTTTGTTACCATGTTTGTTAACAATTGCAAAAATGTTAATTTATTATGTATGTTAATTTTTATTTATTTTATTTTTTATGTTAATTTAACGAGATTTTTTTAATTCTTGTTACAGTTGTATAATGGTGAAATTGAGACAACTGTATTATATTGCTTACGAAACATGTTTACTTAACTTCATACACCTATTCAGGCTTCATATACCTTTGAAACATTAAAGAGATCACTCAGGGCACCGTTCTCATTACGATACCTTTTAGAATTCCGTACCCAAAGGGTAAAAACGGGACACTATTACTAAGACTTCGCTGGCCGTCCGTCCGTTCATATGTCCGTCCGTCTGTCATCATGCCGAATCGTGATAGTCAGACACTTGAAATTTCCATAGATGGTGTATTTCTGTTTTACTAGAATATTTATGATTAGACGCCACAAACGCGCGTAACTCCAAAAAGTCTTGACTGGGAATCGAACCCTGATGAGGAGGCAGACATCTGCACCACTAAACTTATAACTGTTTAGCATTAATCTAACTAACTTCTAAATGATTATAATTTTTATGTATTTAAATAAGAAGGCTGTATTTTTAGGGTTCCGTACCAAAATGGTAAAATGGAACCCTTATGGTGCGACTTTCTCCGTCTGTCTGTCCGTCACACTCGATTATTTCAGTAACTACCGGAGCTATCGATATGAAATTTGGAATAGTTGTGTATATTAGTGGCCCAATGACACCGGAATAAAAAAAAATGGAAATTATTTTTGTTCTTATTTATAAAGGGGGGAAAATCCGAGGGTTGAAATTTAAAAGTGAGATAACTGTACTGTGTGGGATATCATATGAAACGGTTTACTTTGTACATTCTAAAACCGATTTTTTATTATTTTTAGTCATGATAGTTTTTGATTTATCGGGGAAAATGTCTAAAAAAATACCGTTCCCCTCCCCTTATCTCCGGAGTTTACCAATCAAAAAATCTCAAATAATTATGATCAATAGGAATTTACGTATATTTTACAGGAAAACTATAGCCAATGCTCTAACTAGCATAGTTTTTTTGATATTAACAATAAACCTCTACAAACAAAGTTAGTTTTGCGGTTCATTAACAAAGGTAATTATTACCGTTTTACATCTTTGGTCGTTACAGTTTTGGTCGTGTTACACCTACATTAGTACGAACGAATCTTAAAAGTACCTAGCTATAACTACCTAAGCTTATTTTGCTTCAGTACTTCTTGAGTACGGAACCCTCGGTGCGCGAGTCCGACTCGCACTTGGCCGGTTTTTTAATTTAAATATAACTAACTTTTATTAACTTTTCCGTTTCTTTTCTTTTCCAGGTAAGAAAACATCTACGTTCTACACTACGTCCTACGTTCAAGTAAAATCGCGAATTAATTAAAAGTTAAACAGCCTTGATCTATACGGTTTTGGTTCGTATGATTTATTATATATATTTAGTATGTATATTATATACTATTTTTATGGTAGTGCCTTAAAACTGGGTTTTTGTTAATAAGGAAACTTGTATTCGCAATCTACTAGTAGGTAATAATAATTGATAACTATATCTGTAGATACTTTACCGTCCAGTTAAAATAAGAATCACACACACGGGAAACACAGACGGGAAAGATTCTTCCAATCGTGTTTCTGCTTCAAAGCGATTTTAAAGACCCAAAATATATGACGTTTAAATGTTTAAGTAATTGTCTTTATAAGTTATTAAACTGCAGGTTACTAAAAATCACTTAAATTGCCGTCTACGTCGTTAAACATAATTTTTGATTCTGTAGCCATGTTTAACTACTTCTTTAAAAGTTTTTTTTTATTTTATACCAGTTAGTACCTACTTGACTAAGATCTCACCTGATGGTAAGTGATGAAGCAGCCTAAGATGTTATCGTACTAACTTGGAAGGGTAAGTTTTACCCCAACGGTTTCTACGAGCATTGAGTTGAAGCAACCGGGCCTTAGACTTCAATTAGGTACATTATCACAATGCTAAGAGTGCACGTCACCGGCACAGCAGGGACAGGGGACACGGGGCAATGTGGGTCCGAACTAATTTGGCAACTCACGCTGAATGCGGAAATGGTCGGCCGATAATAAGTGGGCGCAACGACTTGTGTGTAAAGGTACCCACAAACTGATAATAATTGTTGGTTATAATAATTATAACAAAGAGGTCTAAGAGGGAGCCCTCGTCTTCTAAAGTGCGGCAAAAATTACTTTGCCCAAATTGGCAAACCCGAGCCGTCGCTACACAATTCTTCACCCACACTATCATCCGCGCACCGTACAAATTTCAAATTGACACACTCACACTACAAGAAAAAGTTGCCGCACTCACGGAGCTGTCGTTGTTAGGTAGGGCTTTATCTAGTCGGAGCGCGAGCGACGACCTATTATAAATCTATGAATTATACCGATCAATTCAAACGTCTTCATTTACATTTTGCGGGAGTTGTCTTTTCTCATGGATTTTATAAAATTTTTCTTTCATTAATACAAATAATAAAAATACATAATATACAAGCATGAAAATTTTCATTAATAAAAATTAAAATATAAGGAAAAAAAGCCCAAATCGCAACTGTTCTGAAATGATGCGATACAATATGAAAATTTTCTGTGTGTATGTGTGAATAAACGAAATTACCTAAAGTCTCACAACCAGTTTCCTGAACTAAAATTTTCTTGAATGGACACTTTAAAAATTTTCTTGAAAGGAATTTTAAGGTATTTTTTGAACCAACTTACATATTTACGTTTTAATCGTTAAAATGTACGTATTAAGCCCTCTGAAAACTTGTATCATGTACCTAATAACATTTTTGAAAAGAGTAAGTGCCGAGTTCTTGCCAGGTCTTCTCGGTGGAAATCTGCTTTTCGAACCTGGTAGAGTTTTGACTTTTCTGAGCTTATTGTTAAGGCCGATGTGAAAAATATAGATTTTCCTTTTCAATGTTTTTTCAGTACAATTTGGTAGTTTATTTAGTCCGCAGTGAGCCTATTCAGTACATGAATGCCAGGGGTGTCCAGTGTGGGCATACGGAGGCCGGAATATTAAGTGCGGCCAGAAAATAATTTATTCTTTCGCATTCGCCCAAAAATAAAAGCGATCGTGGCTTTATTATTTTTAATTCATTGTTTTCTAAACGTGGGGTAAGTTAAATTTTGTTTGTTTACCGCGATGAAACGGTGTTTGATAAATATGTTTTTAATTAATGCTATTTTTCGATTAATCCTTTGTGTTGTTTGCATGAAATATTTGAACGATAATATAGGAAGCCATTAATTGGATTTGAAAAGAGTGAAAGTGCTTACACGCATTTCGTTCTGCATTTCCAGTTTTAATAAAAAAAAGATTGAAAATGAGTATATGAAAACCAGATAATTGCTACCTACCGCGATATTTGACATTTAAGGGGTTTGCACTTTTAAAAATCCTTCTCTTCGGTGCGTTGGAAGAACAGATAATAGAGTCAGTCAGTCAGTCAGTCAATCAGTCTACATTTCCTTTAATATATTTGTTGTACAAGCCATTTCCGACAAAAGGTATCTTCGTGTAATATCGAATTACCGGTAAGTACTAAAACTGGTTTGACGACTAGTTGCCAGATATTATTGACATTTAACTACCTACCACAAGTCTTGCGTCAAAGTGGCTACTTAAAACCTACATCTGATAAGTTTAAAAGACTGTTGATCTTAACTTTCGTTTTACATAAGTAATCGAATAATCCAATCCGAAAAATCCTATCAACAAAAAAAGACGTGTGGCACTCAGAGACTGCCGCGGTAAAGCTATTGCATAGCTGTTTTTACCAACTTATGCAATTATAATTATACAACCTATGCCACCTAGAGACGAATTGGTGAACTAAAGAGACAAGCGTGATATTTCAAAAAGTCATTAAAAGTTTTGCCATTCATCGATAGATGGCAAAACTAAAAAGTATCACCGCTGTGCCGGTCGGAGTGGGGGGTATTAGGATATTTTTGTTACGGAATTTCTGGATTCGGTCTCCACGCTCAAGGCCTGCGATAGAAGCTTTGCAATGGCTTAAAAAAAATATTAAAGAAAGTCAGAAATTTATGAAATGAAACTGTTTTAGAATACGTAAACATGTTACCGTTACCGACACCTTACACCAATATGTCTTGTTTTTCATAAGATTGTGAATCATTGAAATATACGTAAGAATTAGGGCATGTTCCCGGGAATTCCCGGTTCTTAAAATCCCGGGAAATCCCGGGATTTTTAAGGTTTTAAAAGAACCGGTTCTGAATATGACTTCCCGGTTCTCCCGGTTCTTTAAAAAAAAAAAAACAATTATTACGTATTTTATCGTCCCGTAACACAAAGACGGTAATTGACTGTAAGATCGCAGACTGGAACTGCAGCTAGTTTTCGGATTCCTCCTAATTACACAGTTCCACGCACTTGCACGCATTCTTCCTGGCATAGTAAATCCAGTCTTGGTCTGCTGGAGTCTCCCTTCTACTGGAACTGCGAGCTGCGTGGCCCTGACGACGATCTGCCAAGATCTGCCGCGACCAACAATCAAAACCGTGACTTCTATGCTGAAAAATTTCTGGGCGTTTTATCAGCTTTCCCAGTTTACTAATATCGGCAAGTATGTTTTCAGCTGATGGAGATTATGATGACTCGGCGGACAATGAGGTCGGCATTGCGGCCGCCCATTGTCGTGCATTTCCTATAACTTTGTCTGCTAGGACCTGGCCAGTTTGTGAATATCTGTATTTTCTGATCCACTATAGCCATGGGCTTTTATATTTTCTTAAAAATGTGAGAGTTTTTGCTCACCCAAGTCCATTTGCCTTAATCATTTCCGATTTTTTCTGGTCTCTGACTCTTCACATCTGCAGTAGCCGCTTCTTTAGAGCCTCATATTTTCATCTTTCCGGTGCATTTACCAATACGTCTGCCACTTGCTGTATTGTTTCTTTTTTTTGGATACTTGGATGTCATAAATTGGTAGGTACTTCACCTCAACTCTCATTTCCTGAGGATATCGGACTACTTATGCTTGGTAAAACCAGTTCCCACGATAACCTCGGAAAGCTTTGGTTTTCGCTCCGCCATCATTGTAGTTCCCTTTTCCAGAAAATCATCGAGAGTCGCCAATTATTGTGATTCCAAAAGATGATGACTGCGCTATATCTATGATTGTATACATCCGATGAAGATAATTTAAACTGCTGAGTATATAAGCTTTCAGTTTATGTAACTAGTAACTACGTAGATTTGCGGGGCAATAGAATATTATAGATATAAATATTAATTGTAGCTCGTAGGCAAACCAAAACGCTAACTCACCAATCAACGCGTGCACATTCCCTTTATCGCTGACCTTCCACCATTTTAGCCGAATTTAAAAAAGGAGGAGGTTCTCAATTCTTCAAAATCTTTTTTTCCATGTATGTTCCCCGATCACTCAAAGACGCCCGAACTGATTTAGAAAATTATTTTTTTGTTTGAAAGAGTATACTTTCCAGATGGTTTCATAGTCATCAAGTCAGGGTCTGATTTTGGGATCCTGGAGAAATCGAGGGAACTCTTCAAATTTTATAAGAACACTTGAATGTTTCGTATAATCATAGACCTGCCCCATGTGCGAAGAAAAGACGATAATATTATAAACAATCGCCTGACGTCAAATTGGTATACATTAAAAATTATTTCACTCTTTGTAGTGGTATTTAAAGTCGGTTTTTTGGAAAGAATTTTTTTATTTCATGTTTACAACAAATCGTAATAGCCCTGTAGGAATATTAAAAATAATGCTTAATTAAAATAATTTAATTAATATTTTAAAACTTTTTACCAAGAACCGGGAAATCCCGGGTACCCGGTTCTGAGCTGGTACAGAACCGGGAATTTAAAAATTAAGAACCGGTACCGGTTCTGCATGCCCTAGTAAGAATTAATTAAATATTATCAACGACAATAATACATTGCTCTCAATTGCCTCCAATGCATGACACAATTACGTAACGTAAATAGAACCTGTAAGAACTTTTACTTTCGAACTAAAAGATAAACCAGTCAACGGACTGGTTGACCGACCGGTTGGATAACAGTACTAAACGCAACCCGTACCCTGGATTTGGGCAACACTGCAAGGCAATGATATAATTGGGTTTAAATGCTTACATGCGCAAGAGTATGTTATAATAAAGCAAATTTTAAAGCAAATTATCGTCAAAGAGAGAACTTTTCTATTTCTTTTGTAAAGCGTGGTCACTTTGAACTCAAAGCATACGGACTACTATATTTATGTAATAGTTATGTATTGCTATTTATAATATATGTATTTATGTAATATTTTCTTTAACTTTAAATGTTGTACTACCTACCTCATAATTAATATCCAATAGCCGCTTCATACCCCGATGGTTGCCTGGAGGAGATCGCTGTTTAGCGATAAGGCCGCCATACTTGTACATTAGTTTAGATGTTTCATATTATTTATTTTTTTGTTTGTCTGGAGTACAATAAAATAATTTTCTATCTATCTATCTATCTATCTAACCCTATACTGGTCTATCTGCTGACCAATCACATAAGAAAAACGTGTTCATCGCTATCCAAATCGTAAACAAAGTTCTGCCCGCTGATTGGCCGAATCCATTTTTTCCAGCAGGACAGAATTTATTTAGGGTCGATGTGCCGGATTTCGGCCTTTTAGTGCTCCTATCAACTTCAGGACATCAGAAAAAAATGTTGCAGACATAATATAGTTGCACTCACTATCTTATATGAAAGCCAGTATAATCAATTTTATTTTTAAAAAACTGTTTTATGCTGGAAGTTATTAATTATTTTTATTTTTAACTTAATCTGGAAAAAAGCTAAAAATTCAGTTTTCGGCCACAAATTTTAGTTTTCGGCATGGGGTATTTCAATTTTCGGCCACTGCATTGCGATGGATTTAAAATGAATTGGTAAGTCTAAAATTATATGAAATGATATGAAAACTTAATCATTATTTTCATAGTAAATCCAAATATTATTAAAATGACAATCAACATAAAACAATAAACTTAAATAAACAAAAAACCAGAAATACATCATTACCAACAAGGCAGTGAAGAAATATTTCTTCCGCGTGAATTCCTTTTTTTTGCAAATCTCACGGGATCCATGGATTCTTCCGGGAAAAAATAGAAAATTCTTTAAAAAAAAAACGACTTTTGGAGTCATAATTTTAATGTACACCAATTCGAAATCGGGTGATTGTCTATGATATTATCGTAGTTTTTCGCACATCGAATAGGTATTACGAAGAATTAAGATTTTACGAAACATAGCCCGACTTTCATTATTTCACTCTTTGTAGTGGCATTTGGAGTTGATTTTTTGAAAAGAATTTTCTATTTTATTTCTATCTTCTTGAAAAGCATCTCTGTAGCTTAAATTGAGTACAGACTTGAATTTTTTTACTTCCAAGAGACTAGCATAAACGTATAAATTAAATTTTGATGAATTTAGAACCACCTCCTTTATGAAATCGGTTTAAGTATTGCTTTCTGGAAGCAAATGCACAAGTCTATGTAAAAAATACCCAAATCGCTGGAAGTGCGCTTATTGCAACTGAAGAGTTCAATCAATATCCCCGAGATCCCATCAGCAGATTCTGACTTCATTACTATTGCCATTAAGTCAGCATCTGCAAGCAAATGCCATTAAAAATACCCAAATCCTTTCAAAAGTACTTGTAAAATTTGAAGAGTTCCCTCGATTTCACCAAGATTCCACGATCAGATTGTGACCTAATGACCATATAACAACCTGGAAAGCATACTCTTTCAAATAATACCCAAATCGCATCAAGTGAGCTTACAAAATTCTCTCAATTCTTAAAGAATTCCCTCAATTTCTTCAGGATCCCATCATCAGATCCTGACTTGATGAACATGAGACCATTTGGTAAGTATACTCTTTCAAACAAAAAAATAATTTTCCAAATCAGTTCAGGCGTCTTTGAGTAATCGGGGAACATACATAAAAAAAAAGATTCGGACGAATTGTAAGCCTCCTCCGTTTTTGAAGTCCTTTAAAAAGTCGCCTATGTGTTTATCTAGGATATAATCTATTTCCATTCCAAATTTCTGCCAAATCAGTTCAGTAATTGCGGCATGAAGAACTAAGTATTTGTCCGGCGTGATTTCGACTTTCCACAAATCTCTCGGTAACCATGGATTTTTCCGGGACAAAAATTAGCCCATATGTTAATCCAGAATACGATCTAACTTTATTTCACATTTCAGCCAAGTCGGTTCAGTAGTTGCGGTGTGAAGTAGTAGGTATTTCCCATACGTGAATTTTGTCTTGGATTTTCCGGGATAAAAATTAGCCTATGTGTTAGCCGGAACATAATCTAACTCCATGCTATATTTCTACCAAATCGGTTCTGTAGTTGCGGCGTGAAGGAGTATTTCCCCGCGGTTTTTCACATATCTCACGTGAACCATGGATTTTTTGGGAATAAAAAGTAGCCTTTGTGTTAATACAATCTATCTCCAATCCAAACAGTCGAATCAGTTCCGTAATTGTGCCTGAAGAATTAATTCCCGCGCGTGAATTTTGGATTTTCACAAACCTCGCGGAAAACACGGATATTTCCAGGATAAAAAGTAGCCTATGTGTTAGCCTTTACTTCAATTAATCGATCGGTCAAGTGAAAGAAAATAAGAAAGGTACAATTGCCAAGTAGTAAATGAGTTGATGATCTTCGGACGCTTGAACGCTTGAAAATCATTATAGCTAAGAAGTAAGAATTATTTTAGCTTATATCAGCTTGTAAACGTTGATTCGGCCCATTCTTTTGGGAGTTGGTTGTGATTTTACAAATAGACATAGTTAAAGACACACGTTTAAATTACTTACTTATAACTTTAAACATCGTATGTAAAATAAAATAGCTCTAAAAATTTTAAAAATTATAACTTTGGCGTATGATGACCGAAATCTAAGGTGATATTTAATTTTTGGCCCCATGCCTTTCATACAATTTTAACTTATGCCGAAAACTGAAGTACCGTTTCATCTACCTTTTAATTTTCGGCCACCCCAAAATGGTCTTCACCGTTTATTCATATTTTTAATGATTACGACATAAACTGACGGCCGAAAACTAATGGCGTGAGTCTTCGCATTAAGTACATTATTAAAAGAAAGAATCGTGAGAAAAAATATTTCACCATTTGTAGAAAAGACATGAAAGTGTGGAAGACTTGATATTTCAGATCTCGGCCCCTAGGCCGAAAACTAAAGTTTTGAAAAAATTTAAATGCTAGTTCCCGGCCCCCATCATTATTGTTGTTTTATACAAAATATCCCAAAAGTTATATTAGGAATATGTTACCAAGTTATTTTTGAAGTGCATTATATACTTATTAATACCATTTATTTAGAATAACTACACAAAGTTTACTTTGGAATGAAACGCGCGGCACTATTTTTTTTTTAATTTCTGCAGTTTGCGTTACCTCTAATCGCCGCCTCCAAAATGAACAAATTCTGTAAAAACACTCGAAGGTGTTTTCTGACCAAAAATGTTTTCATTTAGAAAGCAAACATTTTCAAATATCTGGATAAAGATTTTACTTGGAAATAGTATTTCTAAGTGATATTTTCTCAATTTTACGGCATCGTGTACGCGTAAAGGCCGAGAACTGAAGGTGGCCGGCGAACCGGCACATCGACCCTACGTACGGAATTTATTTATTATAACACAGACCATTTAACCAGGTATTCGGCGCTTCCTAGTTAATATGAAAATACATTGGGCAATAGGTAGAGGTGGGCAAAACGGCTTAAAACAATAAGCTGACTTTTTCATTTTACTGTTTTTCAAAAGTCACTTTTAATTACTGCTTATTTGCTTATTTTTAGTTTTTCGTTATTTGCTCAACTTAATAATTTAACAGTTTAGGCAATGTTTTCGCCAACGCGGAAAAAAACGCAACTGTCAACGGAAAGAAATTA
Organism: Coenonympha arcania; assembly: GCA_036785405.1. NCBI lineage: Eukaryota > Metazoa > Arthropoda > Insecta > Lepidoptera > Nymphalidae > Coenonympha > Coenonympha arcania. The sequence continues at coordinate 16,185,080 of CM072066.1, read as the reverse complement.
ATAAGTTAAAAACGTAAACAAAAAGTTAAAATATTTTAAGCAAATACATTTTCGTTATTTCGTTTAATAATAATCTTGCAAAATGAATTCAACCTTACTGCTCATCAAAAAAGATCAGATTCGTACTCACTCCTTTAGAATTTAAGCTGTTATTAATTAAAGTAAGTTAAATTTCGTTGTTTGGTTAAAAATCTTGCAAAATAAAACCAACCTTACTGCTCATTAAAAAAGATCAGATTCGTAGCAGATAAAAAACAATCAATTTAAAAAAGCAATCGAATAATAAATGGACTTTTTCTAAGTAACGCGTTGTTGTGTTTATTTAAAAAAACGACTTATAATTTACGCTTTCGTTTAAATGCCCAACGCTAGCAATAGGTAAACTGTTAAAAGTGATATCTAATTTCATTCAATCAATATTTATATTTATTAAATATAGATACCAGAAAGGGTATCTTTTCCAAAAATTCTAACATGGTCCTTCGAGCCGAGAAAATCCCGACTTTTCAATTCTCTTCATTGAGCTCTTAGTCTGAAACTACATTCATTATGTCAGCTATGAAACTCGATGGCGCGATGTAAAAAGCAACAGCGCCATCTAGTTGTTGAATAAATAAAGATTGATAATAATATCACGTACTACTGATAAACAATAAATAAAAACAATTAATTTAGATACACTAGAATCAAGTTTAAATTTTATTATTTATTGTCCTTGCATACAAAAGCTAGAAGCTAGTTGGAGTACATAATCTACAGATTTTAAAGAGGCATACAAACTAAATGGAGTTATGGAGTTTTTGTGAATGCCATAGAAACGACCCACCTAATCAAGACTTTAAAATCATGGTACAAACACTCCTTTTGAGTTATCTTTGAGACTTATCCTAGTAAAATGAGGGTGAAGGTCACTCTATCCCATTTTAAACACGCTTTATGTTTGGTGAAAATCGAATTTCTCCGCGCATCATAAATAAGCCACTATTGTTGCTCCATCTTAAAGTGGGATATTTGAGCTCTTTTAAGGAATACGTCGTCAAATCGGTATAATATACACTTTTTATGAAGATATCGAGTTAAAAATACAATAAACTTTTTATGAAGATATCGAGTTAAAATGGGGGCTGTTTAGCGTTCAGTGGCTTTTGTAGAACGTTATTTTATTATGGACGAATAATAAAATTAATTAAATGTTCTAGTAAAATGGATAATCTCGTCCATTTATTCATCATGAGCTTTACATAGCCTTTTATCATCTAAATATTTACTTTTAATACTCGTCATTTTGTATTGAAATTATTTTATTATAAAATTATGAATTTGTATTTAATAGCCAGCGCAGCACCCTAACCCTAAGGCCGACTGCTGAAAACTTAGTTCACAATGTTTCCACTTGGGATGCTGAATGTAGATGCATGGAGAAATCCGTTCCGTTCGAAGAAAGTTGACTCGAAATTTTTACAAAAACCTCGAAGTTCGTACAGGCTAGTTTAGAAATGATAGAGAAATTATAATCTGACCTGTGCCGGGGTTCGAACCCGGTGCCTCGGGAGTCGTCATTAATTTTGATACTATGGCCAAGATAACTAAGACCCTTAATTACTCTATGCTATGGTTATTTAATCCGCATGGTCTGATATGCAGGAATACCGCCCACATGGAACAACACACACAATTCTTCCAACAAATTCTTCGGCGCACGTTTCGTCCCGACACCGGGACATCCTCAGGAGATGTTGACTTCTTGAATGCGAAATATACTACTACTAATAGAGTACTAGTAATATTGATGTATAGTAATGTAATATTGGCCAAAGAAGATTTTTTTTCAAGTACAGCAAAACAATTTACGTCTGTCCCGCTAATTATGGTTTTCCCGCAAAATAGCGCCTGCTTCCATTCCATATTTAATACGTGATTCGTCCGAGATCCACAACATTTATGGTGACATTAAAATAGTAACAAAATTTGCATTAGCTCTGTAACGAGCTTTGTGATTTATGGTCGAGACGTGTTGGGAAAATTTAGAACCATCTGCATCTTACGGTCCCTAAGGTTGAAATACGGGAGGATGCTGGAATAGTGCGAAACTCTGAAAATTGTTCTCAGTTAGTTTCAGCTAGAAATGTAATTTTCCTGAAATATATCAAAATGCTTAACCGTGCTCAAGAGAATACCGCCGTGTGCAGTGTGAATCCCAATATTAAATACCTACAATTATGAATTATGATATTGAATGGAAGCAGGCGTTATTTTGCGGGAAAATCATAATTAGTAGGAAAGACTAATTTGTTTTGCTATAACCCGCTTCTTGAAAAGATTCTGTATGATACAATATGCAACTGCCCACGTGAAACACCACACACAATTTTCCAACACTTTCCGGAATCGTACGATTTCGCATTGTGAAGTCAACATCTCCTGAGGATGTCCCAGTGTCGGGACATCCTCAAATCTGTAGATTTTGTACTCCAACTAGCTTCCAGCTTTTGTATGCAAAGACAATAAATGACAAAATTTAAACTTGATTCTAGTGTATCTAGATTAATTGTTTTTATTTATTGTTTATCAGTAGTACGTGATATTATTATCAATCTTTATTTATTCAACAACTAGATGGCGCTGTTGCTTTTTACATCGCGCCATCGAGTTTCATAGCTGACATAATGAATGTAGTTTCAGACTTAGAGCTCAATGAAGATAATTGAGAAGCTGAAGTTTTTCCGGCTAGAAGGACCATGTTAGAATTTTTGGAAAAGATACCCTTTCTGGTATCTATGTTTATTGAATGTAATTAGATAAGTATCACTTCAACAGTTTACCTATTGCCGAATGCCGAATGTATTTTCATATTAACTAGGAAGCGCCGAGTACTTGGTTAAATGGTCTGTGTGTTGGAAGTTGGGAGAAATTTATAGAATTTGTAGGTGTTATTAATTTTGAATAACACCTACAAATTAGCAGCGTGGTCTTCTCCGAAGGGAACGAGTCTCTTCGGGGGTACGGGCCTCGAGGCTTGCCTCCTTACCCGGGCGATGTGTCGCGGAGGCGCAGCGCGCCCCCGGTGTCGTTCTTCTAGCCCCGGTAAGGGGCTAAGGCCTCGCCGTCCTGGCTTGTGGCCTGTGGGTCTTGATTAGCTGGTGACCCCGCGCGGTCAGCGGTCATGTCGCTGCCCTGCGCGGGGATGTCGGGGTCCAGTTGAGTGAACCTCGCGTCGTCATCATCGTCTCCATCGCCGTCTACGCGCAATCGCGCGGGGGTCGGAGACCGCAGGAGCTCGCGAGGTAGCGGACGCCCGTTTGGTGGTCGATCGAGGAGTGGTGCGATCCCGTGGAGATGCGCGCACGGCCCGTAGTCCGCGCGAGCGAACAGGCGTTGTGCGAGGGTGCGGACAAATTCCTCCACGGTGGGCGTCCTGGTGTCCCGGTGTATCACGTCATTCCTGACGTACCTCGGGGCTCCTACAATCAGGCGCAAGCATTTGTTTTGTTGTACCTGCAGCCGGCGCATCTGGGTGGCTGAACATAGGGCATACCAAGCAGGTGCCGCATACGTCAGACGAGAACGGATATACGCCCCGTAGATGCGGAGCTTGGTCTTCGGTGTTAAGCTGGAGGCTAGGACCTGGCTCAGCATCGACACGGCAGCCTTCGCCTGGTTCACGGCGTGATTTACCGTGAGTACCATGCTTAGGTTCCGGTCGATGCGGCACCCCAGGTAGCACACCGAAGTCTGCCACTGTAGGTCCTGTCCTCGGAGACGCAGCTGACGCAGCGGTTTCCACCTGCCAAACATGATGGCGGCCGTCTTGCCCACGTTGACGGCCATCCTCCATCTGTCCAGCCACTCCGGCAGCAGGTCCAGCAAACGCTGCATGCGGTTGACGGAGACGATCTGGTAGTGTGACGACGCGAGGTACGCACTGTCGTCGGCGTACAGCGACAACAGCACGTCATCCTCACCCTCGCGCAGGTGGCCAGTAAGGGTGGGGATGTCGTTTGTGTAGACTGCATATAGGCACGGCGATAGGCAGCTGCCTTGAGGTACTCCGGCACGCATTGGACGCGGCTGGGAGTCAGCGCCCTCCATGGAAACGTAGAAGGACCGGCCTTCCAGGAATGATGCCACCAGCCGCACGATCGCGGGTGGTAAGGTAGTTGGTAGGAGCTTCGCCAGGAGTCCGGTGTGCCACACACGGTCAAAAGCCTTCTCGATATCGAGGAAGACCCCAACCGTGCAGTGGCCCTTGTTCTTCTCACTGGCGATGTGGTGTAGACCTCTTGCCAGCTGGAGCGTCGTTGAGTGGTTGCTGCGAAACCCGAACTGCTCATCACGCAGTTGGATGTGGGGGGCGAGTCTTCGCAGCAACAGACGCTCAAACAGCTTTGCGAGGTGCGACAAGAGGGTGATGGGACGGTAACTTCCTGGCAGGCGGCGGTCCTTGCCTGGCTTGGGGAGGGTGATCACCTTCCCCTGTTTCCAGGACTCCGGGAAGTGGCCGGTGCGGAGTATCCCATTGAAGAGCCTCGTTAGTGCTATGAGGGCTCTCCTAGGCAGCTGCTGAATTGCGGCCATCGGTATCCCGTCGGGACCTGGCGCCTTCCGTTTGGGGAGTCGGAAGACGGCCTTCCTCAGCTCAGACGGGGAGATAAAATCTTCTCCCCGGAGTGGAGGTGTTGGGGCCGACAGGAACTCTTCCACCTGTTGGTGGATCGCCGCGTGGTGCCTGGTGGTCGTGGCATCTGTAGCCGGTGAGTTGGGAGTAAATTGGCCTTGCATATACTCCGCCATTATCTCTGCGCGTTCGCTGGCGGAGTATCTTCGCCTACCCTCGCTGTCTAGTAGTGGGTAGACGGGTGTGGTGGTTCCGGTGAGGGTCTTGCACAGGTGGTACAGCGAGGTCTCGGACTCAGACGCCTCGTCGATGGTCCGCTCCCAGTCCAGATCCTCGCAGGCGTCGAGTGCTTGCGATACCTCCTGTGCAAGACGGTTGAGGTCACGCTTGACCCTCGGACAGCGAGTACGCGCCTATAGTTTTCGTAGGGCGCGCTTCCTCTGTAGCATGGCCCGGAGCGAGCTCGGTAGCAGGTCCCGTCGGCCAGCGTGCGGCAGTTCGGTGGTAGCGTTAGTTTTCGCTTGTTTGATAGCTGCCGTTATCTTCTCGGCGGTCCTGTCCACATCAGTAGAGGTGTAAATAGGACCCGCGAGCTCGAGCTCCGACAGCGCGATTGTTGAACCTACAAATTCTATAAATTTCATCTGTGATTTCACCCATCGCTCGATAGATGGTACTGTCTTCAGTTAACTCGCATTAACGAGTTCAATACTTAGTACAAGTTTTATATGTAACGTGATTTGATGCGTGCCTACTCTGTTGACTAGTAAGAAAAACTTCCATTAGGTACAGATTTTCGTAGATTTTCTTCGTGGCGGAATTTGCGTCACGCAGAAAAAAAACATTTTCTTACGTGTAGCCCTAACTCTGTTTCAATAGTTTGTAACTATACGCATCGTAATCTAATCGTCATATTGTAAGCTACACGAATCTTCTAGACTATTCCGTAACGACGAATTTGGTCTCAACCAGCGAGTCCAATTCTCAGTCTCTCTTTGTGTGTAGAATCTTCCTTTAGTGTAACTAAAGTTCGTACGATAACATCTTAGACTGCATCATCACTTACCATCAGGTGAGATCACAGTCAAGTACTAACTTGTATAGAATAAAAAAAGAACTATTTCACCTGTCTCACCTGAGCGAAGCCTTGTCAGACGTTACCAAATAGCCCTTTTGATGGCAGCTTGAGGACTGGGAGCGATTGACTCAAGTACACTCTAGCTGGCAATGTCTGTAACAACCACATACAAGCCCCCATAGAGCTGTTAAATGCTTACCGGTAACGACTATAGATTTAGCATAGAGAAGAGGGGAATTGGGGTACATTAAAGATTATTTCACTCTTTGTAGAGTAGTAGTGGCATTTGGAGTAGGTTTTTTGAAAAGAATTTTCTATTTTATATATTATTACCCTTTTACAATTTAATACGATAACCTTCAGCGGTCAGCTGCATCTATAATTACCATCACTGATTTGACTTTGCAGTCATGTACCTACTACCTTGTATGATAGCTAACTTCAATATTAAGCCTCCCCCACACAGGCGCGTTATTATCGCGCGATAATATCGCAAGCGTTATTGCGATAATGCGTCCCGATTCCTTGCACACAGCTGCGTTTTTATCGCGCGATAATAACGCGCAGACGGACGCAGCGTCCCGCGTTAATATCGCGCGGTAATATCGCAAGCGTTATTGCTTATATCTGTTTTCAGTACATTTCGTACGCCGCAATGGAAGACAGATATCGCAATAACGCTTGCGATATTATCGCGCGATAATAACGCGCCTGTGTGGGGGAGGCTTTAAGATACCAGAAAGGGCATCTTTTCCAAAAATTTCTTTCTTTGAACACGTGGCAATCACACGACGGCATAACTCAGTCCTATCTACTTTAAAAACGATATCCATCATGTCACCTCTGACACTTGAAAGCGCGAACTAAAGTCAAACAGCGCCATCTTGTTGTTGAATAAGTAATAAAAATGGATGAGATTCCTGATGAATGAACGAAACAACACAATAAAATTTTAAAACTACGCAATAATCAAAAAATCATTATTTATTGTTGTTGCATTCAATATTTAGAAGCAAGTGGGTATTCATTTAAATCTACAGAGTTTTTCTAACAAGAGATACATAATAACTATACTAGCTCGGAGAGTTTTTTTACACACAACAAAACAACAAATTAGTACTGAGCTGCTATCTCACCTGATGGTAAGTGACGTTGCAGCCAAAGATGTTATAATAATAACTTTTTTTTTACTCTATACAAGTTAGTACTTGACTGCGATCTCACCTGATGGTAAGTGACGATGCAGCCTAAGATGTTATCGTACTAACTTGGAACGGAAGGGTAAGCAAATTTACCCCAACAGTTTCTACAGGCATCGCATTTAGCGTTCCGGATTTTGGACATGACACACAATCGCTTCTATAAAATTACAGATACCTAGTTTGAAATCAAAGGATTTCGAGTTTAGCTCACGAATAGTGATTTCCATTGAACCTAAAAAAATAGAGAAATAAATTAATTGTAAAAGACCAACAATAGTCTCTATTTATTTTTTGTGGATGTACCTAAATAGTGATTCAAAATAATCATATCACTCAAGCTACCTATTCATATTTTATCATTTCTAATTTGGGAGACTTCGGCCGTGGCTAGTTTTCAACCTACCAGCAAAGACGCACTGCCAATCGATTTAGCGTTCCGGTGCGATGCTTGTCGAAACCGTTGGGGTAAATTTACTACCCTTCCAAGTTAGTACGATAACATCTTAGGCTGCATCATCACTTACCATCAGGTGAGATCGCAGTCAAGTACTAACTTGTACAGAGTAAATAAAATGATAATAATTATTTACTTGTTTCAGTAATGAGTAAACGGTCAATATTTGGCGTCAAGTTAGTTGTTTAGTCTTGCGTCTCGGCGCTGCGTGTCGGCATCCGATACGCTCTGATTCCTACAGCTGTGTTACTTGTCAATTTCTAACTAAATATTTTCCAATGCGTACTGCTAGATCTTAATCTTTTGGAGCGCAGTTTACTCGCAGTATTTTCTAGATTTTATCGTGCTTTTTATGCTCAATTAATGCCTGACGCATACTCCTCCGTCAGCGGAAACGGAGGATTTATGTGGGGTTTGCACTCACTAAAATCTGTCTTACACGACGTAGCACGTTGGCGGGAGTACGGGATTAATTTACGTGTTCACGCCACCAGAGCAGCCGGTTTTGACGCTGCTGTCGGCATCCTGGCCGCTGCTGATCTTCCTGAATTGTTATGTGGAGCTTGCACTCACTAAAACCTTTTTAACACGACGGACCACGTCGGCGGTAGTACGGGATTTATTGCCCTATTCTCGTCGTGGTGTGTGTGAAAGGAAATTTTCACAACTTTAAATATTGGCCCTTTCATCCCTTGTTTTAGATTAATATGTTTGAATTAGATATTGTTAAATCTTAAATTACAGACTAAATCAGAGGTTTAGGTAGAGCATTCGAATAATTTTAGTCTTCTTATAGATTGCTTTAATAGTTACTGAAATAATCACGCTTGACAGACAGACAGACAGACGGACGGACGGAGAAAATCTCACCATATGGGTTCCATTTTTACCGTTTTGGTATGGAACCTTAAAAAGAAAGCCATCTGTCAATAATATGCCACAATATGACGGAAACCTGTGACAACGAGCGTGTGAACTGTGGACTATAGTGGTGTTATTATCTCGCTGCAGATTCGGTTATAAATCATTCGAGTGTTTCGCTTTTGTTGTTCTTTGTTGAGCTGTGCATTACTGCAGAACAACAAAAGCGAAACACTCGAATGATTTATGACTGAGTCTGCAGCGAGATAATAACACTACTATAATAGCAAGTATAGTATATTGCGGTCGGCTTACTACTGTCACCGTTGGTGTCAAAACAAACATATTTGACACCAATGAACTGGCGATATTTTTCACGCCCTTCGCCGGGTCCTGTGTATGTATGTCTATTTATAAGAGTAACTTATTTTACGAAACACATGCATCCTTATTTGCGCACTTTATCACGAAAATCTAATTCACTTATATCAAGATAGAATCCTTTCAGAAAATTGCTTTACCGAAATAACGTAATGTTATTATCGGGGATCCAATATAGCTTATTAAGTTTATCCCTTCTACTCTAAGTTATATATTACAAACTAGAGTTTTGCCCGCGGCTTCACCCGCGTGGACTTTGGTTTTTCAAAACGCATGCAAGAACAATGGATTTTTCCGGGATAAAAAGTATCCGATGTCTTATAGATGTTATTTCCATTTCCAGTTTATTGAGTATTTGAGGCTTAAAGGAGTAACAACCAAACTATCACGTTTAAAATATGCAAAGAAATAATAATAGGTACTACATCACTATTCTGAATCAATTTCTAACTGGAAAGGTAAAAGGTACTTTACAGATTCAAGCAGATTGTGACCCGAAATAAGTCCATTACGATCTATACATATTTGATAAGGACAAACTGTACTAATTCCAAATTATCTCGATTCGCCCCCATTCGGCAGTGCCATTTGGCTAACGTGTCACATCTTAGTGATGTTCCGCATCTCATAAATGTTTTGTAAATATCGATAAATCAAAAAAATTTAACGTAGAGTCTATAGGCGTCGTATATATCTTAAAAGAAATTTTAAAATGTATTTTATTGTATTCGAAAAAATAATTTCCTTCCTGATAGTGATGTAGTCGAAATTTTGGATTCGGTTTTCGTGCACTAGTCTAAACGCAAATACCTTAATATATTAATTTTCAATACTATTTCCACACTTTTTTTTGGATTATTTATTATCCAAAAGAAAATTAACTCGGAATTCGTGAAACACTATCCTCGAAAACATCTTTCATAGTTTATTATTAATCTTAATATATATAAATCTCGTGTCACGATGTTTGTCCGCGATGGACTCCTAAACTACTGAACCGATTATAATAAAATTCGCACACCATGTGCAGTTCGATCCAACTTGAGAGATAGGATAGTTTAAATCTCAAATTATAGTCGCAATTTTAATTTATTAATATAACAAAAACTTTAGCCACAGCAACGCGTGGCCGGGTCAGCTAGTACAAATATAATTTCAGAAATAGAGTACGTATTTACAAATCAAGAATATACGCATATAATCATACAACAAATACATCGTCATTTCGAATAAATATAGAATAACAGTAAACAGAATACATCTTATTTAAATTATTATACAATAGATATTTAAAATAGCGCTGTTATGTAACATTCGTCTAATTTGATCGACCCTAGTATAACAACGCGTTCAATCAAAAAAACGTGACCTTTTTATATTAATATGTTATGTTATGAACCTTGGATTCTTCGTTAATGTATTTTAATAGGCGAACATAGCAATTATTTTAAGAAATAAAATGGTTGATTGATACAATTTTTTATGAAGTTAGAGACATGAAACACGTTTTTTATAATTTCATAATTTATGATATAATGGAAAATATTTTAATGAAAATAAGGCCAGAGATGTAGCACATTGGTTCTAAATGAGTTTATAATTTTTGTCTGTTTTTATTAAAACAAATTAACTATTTTCTAAATTAAAAAAGTAAAATATATGTTATGCTGTAAAAATTTCCATAACATAAGATTTTTATACATTTGTTTTATAACTAACTACAAAAAGGTTATTTGAGATTCTTTGCGTGAAATGCATGAATTATATTGATTATACATCTTTTATCTGAAAAATATAATATTACTCGTTATATAAGTACCACGGAAATAATATCACTTTCGTCACTTTTTTGCTCTTAAAATCCGATCAAAAAAATTAAAAAAACATATTTCTATGAACATACATAACTATCAAGTTCCAAACATTTATCGACAGAAAGTTTTAGTGATTGCTGAAATTAATAGGCCAGTATATTCATTAATTTAATAAATTCATACTTCAATAGTTATAATACAATATTTTGATAATCAGCATCGTATGTTTTATAGTATTTACTGACACGTTTGATTGGACCGGTAGGTTGTTATTCATAATATGCAAAACATATGAGTATAAACAAACCAGTTAACAAGTATTGACTATATGAAGAAGCACCCAAGGTGAGCTTTTAAACTGCATGGTTTACGTTTTACACATATGTATTTTATAGAATTTTATGATATTATTTATCGATTAAGCATTTTGTTATTCAATGCTTAGGTTTTTAGAGCTCAAAACAAGTCGATAGTTAATCTTGATTATAAAAAGAAACGATTTTTTTATCGATATTAATTTTACTCCCGTTTTAAGCGATAAAAGTTTGTTAAAATTATTTTTAACAAAGTTTTACCCACATCAAGCTTCAAAAGAAGGTTAAATAATAATACAGTGCCGTTCCTACTTTTTTCTTTAACTCTATGCATAATTAAATTTTGCCAACTGTTTGTATGTTTTACATGATTTATTTCAAGCCCAGTTTTGCGCCTATCTGTGCCGAAATTCTTCATTAAGATAACAAATAATTCGTTAGTTATATTATCGATAATTTTGTTATGCCCTACCCTATTGCCGTTTTTAAATAAAACAAGGAAGGTTATAGAAAAAGGTGTCACATTGAATATTCAGTAACCTAATGTAGTTTCTGCGCTACCAGCATCGAACGCCTAAATATTTTCTGATGCAAATTTAAGAATGTGTCTAGCATTACTTAGTTACCTCTACCGAAATAATTCTTTAATATGACAAAAATATTTTCTTTATAATTTTTATCGATAACAAAGTAATTTGTCATAATATGCCCTTCCCTATTTCCGTTTCCGGGTCAAGTTGCACAAAAAGGTGTCTCATTGGATATTTAACCAGTGGCCTAATGTTGTCTCTGCGCTCTGTCTGTGCAGCATCCAACGTCCAACTCTTTGCTGATACAATTTTAACAGGCTGCCAACTCTGTGTGTCTTGCATAATTTATTTTGCGCTCTGTACCGGATTTCTTTACAATGATAACAGGTTTTTCAAGGAAATTTCGGAATTTATCTTCAACGTTCGCGACTAAAATAAAATTTGATGCAATACGACTGCAATAATATAGCGGACCCGACAAACGTTGTTTTGCCGTATGAATTAATTTGAGTATGATAAATGATTTACGTGCTATTCTTAGACCTACCGAATTTATGCAAAAAGATCATGAAAATCGATCTAGCCGTTTTGGAGAAGTTTGTTACATTCGGTAGGTCTAAAAATAATAGCACGTACCTAAACTATTTAAAAACCACTGTCCTAAGTGAGAAGAAATTTATATGGAAAACCAACGTTTGCCGGATCTGTTAGTATATCTATAAGTATTATTTTTTATTTAACATGAATATCTTACATATAATACGCTAAAACAAAAAAATTAACAAGTATGTCAACAAAAGATATAATAAGTGCCTAACCTATCCTAACTTAGTCATTAAAATTCATGAGCTCTGAACTTTTTTTTATTATATTTCATGCGACTTCGTGAGTTCATTCATCATAATTTAGTGTCATGAGTCGTGACACATCAAATAATTTCATCTCACACGTTATGTGATGAGCCCGTGAAAGCAACAGGTTTATTTATGTTTTCATTTAGATATTTTACAGATTTTACAGACGTCGAGTGAGTGCCATCCAACGAAATAAGATGACACAATTTTCTTCCACCTTTTGATACGAAGTTACGAACCGGTAAGGTTAAAGCGCCCTTCCAGCTTTCGTATCCTAGGCCAAGCATAATCTGGGTGCCTTCAAGAAAAGAGCGACTATCTAGGCAAGTGCTTAGATCTTAATATTGCTTTCCATCAGGCAAGCATGACCTGCCCAGTGCCCATTGCCACTTCATAGGTAATCACCTATGAAGTGGCAATGGGCACTGGGCAGGTCATGCTTGTCGCAGGGGCGATGGCCGTTGGAGCCGGAATGTCCTGGAGTGGAGTAAGCGTAGTGTGGGGCGACCTCCAGCCCGCTGGACCGACGATATAAAACGGGTGGTGGGAAGCGGCTGGATGAGGAAGGCGGAGGACAGGGTGTGGTGGCGCGCGCTTGGGAAGGCCTATGTTAAACAGTGGACGTCCGCAGGCTGAGATGATGATGATGATGCATGATTGTCATCAAGCACACAACATAAAAAATTTCATCAATTTCTCCATCGAATAGATTGACGGGCGCAGTGTTGCGACGTTTTTCTCATAAAAATATTTTGGTCGTAGTTTTTTTCGTAAGGAGCGAATCCTCCCAGGGATTAATGGGCCTCGAGGTAAGGCCTCTTTTCCCGTTCGTTGTTTCGCGGGGAAACCGCGCTTCCTTGGTATTGTTTTTCAACCCCGGTAAGGGGCTAAGACCTCGCCTAACGCCTTTCTGGCTTGTTTAAGGTGCGGTTTGAACGAACACTTTAGGGCCGGTTGTTTCAAACGATTCGTCTTCGTAACTTACGTTCGTCAAAATTTAACAGATACATACGAACTTTAACATTCGTTATTTTAGGAGCGTTGCTTCACTGTAAAAAAAACAGTTCGTTATTGTTATTCGGGTTGCCTGTAAGCGGAAGGCTAATTTGGACGAATGTTTCAAGGGGAATCTTTTTTGTAGTAGTAACATTGATGAAAACAATGTCAATAGAGGTAGGTACTTACCAATAAACGAATAAAAAAAAATTAACAAGGTCGTAGTTAAGTATACATAATAACAATACATAGTTACAATACATTATAAGGTAGTACAACAATAGTTAGGTAGGTACCTACCTCTACACAGTTTATAAAAATAAACTTACTTCTCCGTATTCCTCTTCATTTCACTTTCTATTAAATCAGTTAAAAATATTGCAACTTCCTTTGAAACCCGGAATCTATCAATAAATTCATTTTCTTCAAATAAATCATAATTATAAATTCTCTTTTTAAAAACTTTTTTCTTTCTTCGTTCTTCTCTTTCGTCTTCGAAAAAACTACCATTAAAGGTATTGAATAAAATTGAATCCATAGCTTGTAAATTAATAGAAAATAAGCCGCTCGGATGAAGTACCTATAACGAAATTACGAACAGATTTGACGATAATCAATGGTTCCTGCACTGGTTAACGTAAACGTAACTTTTTAACGAACGTTAGCTCCAACAAATGGTGAAGCAACGCTTTCTTTGACTTAACATTCGTTAGCGCCATATTTGAAGGTTACGTGTTCGTCAAAATGTGTTGAAACAACCGGCCCTAATACTTCGTAGAAACCAACGCGGTGGTAGTAAAAAAAATATCATTGACAACTTTTGATCGCAAGGTAAGATTGCCTCCTAGATTCGGTACAAGATAATGGTGATTTATAAACAAATACCTATCATAGAAAAATCTTTCCAAAAAACCAACTTCAAATGCCACTACAAAGAGTGAAATAATTTTTAATGTACACCAATTCGAAGTCGGGCAATGTTTTGTTCAATCATTAATAGTCCTTCGTATTATTAAACTTAATGTGCAAAGAAACGACAAAATTATCGTCAATACGGAGGACTATTAGTGAATGAACGAAACATTGCCCGACTTCGAATTGGTGTACATTAAAAATTATTTCATTCTTTGTAGTGGCATTTGAAGTTGGTTTTTTGGAAAGAATTTTCCATTTTATTTTTTACTTTTTAGTGGAAAACAAGTAATGCGCAAGGTATTGGAAAAAATGCCCAAATCGCTGGAAGTATGCTTCTAAAATCTGAAGAGTTCCCTCAATTTCTCCAAGATCCCATCATCAGATTCTGACTTGATGAATACAGTCATTACTTGATGACTGCTAGGAAATGCAATAGTAACTATAAAAAATACCTAAATCGCTTCAAGTATACTTGCAAAATTTGAAGAGTTCCCTCGATTTTACCAAGATTCCATCATCAGATCCCGACCTGATGACCATAATACAACCTGGAAAAAAATACTCTTTTAAACAATACCCAAATCACTTCAAGTGTGCTTATAAAATTTGAAGAGTTCCTTCGATTTCTCCAGGATCCCATCATCAGATCCTGACTTGGTGACAATGGGACCATCTGTGAACTATACCCTTTCAAACAAAAAAAGAATTTTCTAAATTGGTCCACGCATCTTCGAGTAATCGGGGAACATACATAAAAAAAAAAAAAAGATTCCGACGAATTGAGAACCTCCTCCTTTTTTTTGAAGTCGGTTAAAAAGGTCGGTCTCTGTATTTGCCATGTCCACATAATATCTTTAAACATATCAATGGGTTGTACTGACCTTACGCCATACACGGACGTAGAGTAACACATCAACAGAGCAATTATTTAATCTTTATTTTTTATTGCTCTGCTCGTTTATTTCTGTATTCAAATTTTAACGGCACACTATATTATATTAACTGCGAAAATTTGCACAAATCTTTTGTAAACTCATCGTTATTTTTATGGAGTAGATATATTATCAAGCAATGAAGCAACTAGCGGACGGCTGCGTGAATTTCGGTTTTACATTAACGCCGCGAAAACTATACCTAAGTTTTTCCGGCATAAAAAGTACCTACGTACTTAATTACCCCGTGGGAGGCAACAGTTTCATAATATAGGAGAAATATTCTTTCTTCGTTTCAATAACCAGTAACAAACTTCAAGTTCCGAATGTTAGTGCTATAAGTAGTGTTATTATCTCGCTGCAGACTCGGTCATAAATCATTCGAGTGTTTCGCTTTTGTTGTTCTGCAGTAATGCACAACTCAACAAAGAACAACAAAAGCGAAACACTCGAATGATTTATGACCGAGTCTGCAGCGAGATAATAACACTACTATAATTCTAGCTCCACAAAATATTGTCTCAAGAATTTCCCACTTGTGAAGCAATCAATTCAAGTAGTTTGTTCAAAGCTTAGGTGTCCTTGTACTACCACTGCTTACGGTGTGACGCAATTATTAACAGTATTGTTTCAGCATTAATTAAACGAGATACCTAGAACTAGCGCAGTCTGTTCCGGAGGTATTTATATTGACGAAACCTATTTGGGAAGTATTTGACAACTTGACTGAAACAACAAATCAAGTCTGTGTTTAATTATCTCAACATTACGACCCACTTCTGACTATGAATTTTTTTTTGTGATAACGACTTTTACCTGCTAAACTTTTAACTAAATAAATCGTTGATTTCTTATTACCTAGGTAGGTTTTCCCACGACGTTTTCTTTTACCTGCTAAGTTCCTCAGAGTAAAAACTTGACAACTTAGTTGCTTAACTAAGCTTCGCAACCAATACAATACAACTCTTTTCCATAATTATATTCTTTTCCTCTCTTGACAATTTTATGACTTGGCATGTATCTGGGGACACGGTAGTGTCCCCGCCAGACGAGTCAAGCGAAGCGCGAGGGCACTACCTATATTTTCTCGAAGTGTTTCGCTGTATTTTTGAACCCTTATAACTTAGGCCAGAATTATTCCAGATAATCAAAATTCTCGGGAAATGATGTCGCCAGTGAACTTATTAAACGTATAAAGTTTCAATATCACAGGTCTTATTGATTTTTCATATTGATCCTGTGATTAGATTTAAGAAATTTGTCAAATAAACTTTTATTTATTTATTTATTTATTTATACTTTAGATTTTATTGACATCTGAAAAACCCAGATTTCGTCACTGACTGACTCACTGATGATCATCAAAATTCCTAGGTACTTCCTGAAGTCCTAGAAAGCTGAAATTTGGTATGTAAGCTAGAATTAGTACACAACCAACAAAAAAATTCCAAAAGTTGGAAATTTAACCCCCCAACCCCTTAAAATAGGGGATGGAGTTTTGTATGAAACTACAGCAAATATTGATGCTAGAGGTCTCAAAATTGATATAGAGACTCTTTGTAATAAACAATTAAATACGTGTTTCAGGATTTTTAGTAAATCACCCCACATCCATCAAATTAGGGGGTTGGAAGTTCGTATGGGGTTTCCCATACGTATATAGGTACAAACTTAATTTCATGTTAGATATCTGCTAGTATACATCTGGAAAAACACGTAATTTTTTTTATAAGTATAAGCGCGATTCCAGGGACCAAGTGGCCAAGCGCCCAAGTGCCCAGTGCCTCGTGCCCAGTAATATCGCACGTTTCATGCATGTCATGTTTAACAAGCCGAGTTTGACTGCATGTCGAGTGACCAGGATCCAGCGCTCAATGACACAAACCCACATTGAGCCGAGTGCCCAGTGCCCAGCTTGAGCTGTCGAACGTGCCAAGCGTCAAATCTCTCTGATTTTGAAGAGCGTTATAGCGCATAAATGCTCAGCCCAAGTTACATACAGGCCCCGTCCAACGAGCCCAGCTCTCAGTTCCCAGTGCCCAGGGTGAGATGAGTGCCCAAGGCCCAGTGCCCAGTACCCACAGTTAGCCGTCGGGCATGCCAAGCGTTAATTATATGGATTTTAACAGCGCCCCAATGTCAGTGTGCCCAGTACCATAGTGCACGCGGCATGCCCGAATTCCCATACCGAGCTCCGCGTGTTCATTGCCCAGAGTCCAGTGCTCTGTGACCAAAATGAGTTGTCAAGCGCGTCAAGCGTCAAATTTGAATATCAAGAGCGCCTCAGCGCCCAACGAAAATAAAGACTATAAATAAAACAATAGTTAAAAAACTAATAAAGACACAAATCTCACCGATACCTTCCGTAGATTTTTAATGGATAACAAGTAGTCTGTGTTAGTCCAGGATATAATCAGTCTACATTTTAAATTTCAGCCAAATCAGTTCAGTGGTTGTCAAACATCCAAACTTTCATTTGTATCTGACTTTGTATTTTAATAGGTAAAATTTGAAGTTAGAAATTGAAATTTGGATCTATACATTATCTTGATAAATGTAAAATTAGTTTCACTTTCGGTAGGCCAAAATTACTAACTTTAAATCCACTATAAGTTTTTAAATTTTCAGAATATACTTCTAAGCAAAGTACGTATCTACTCGTAATACAAACGTATTAGTGAGTGGGCTGTGAAAAGAGGCGCACCTGAAGTGCAAGAAATACACATAACAAAAGAAAAATTAAGTTAATAAAAACATTATTTTAAAAAACTTACAAAAAGAAATGAAATCCCAACAAAAACATTTTCATGTAAAATGTTGCCAGACGAGCATATGGCTCACACTGTCAAAAAGTTATCAGATCTCATGTAGGGCAAGACTTCTGACTTTAAACACCCTTAAATACAAGCTCTAACTTCACAAACTCTACACTTTAGTTACAATAATGTCTTGACCGTTTGGCTACCGTTACATTGGGCGTAAAATCAAAAAATTATTCACTTTTCAGTACTCTGTAAGTTCTGTTAAATCAAAATTTGAAATCAGAAAAATGATTTTGGTGGGATACATTTTTCACTTTACACCCATGTGACGGTAGCCAAACGGCCAAGACATTATTGTAACTAAAGTGTAGAGTTTGTGAAGTTAGAGCTTGTATTTAAGGGTGTTTAAAGTCAGAAGTCTTGCCCTACATGAGATCTGATAACTTTTTGACAGTGTGAGCCATATGCTCGTCTGGCAACATTTTACATGAAAATGTTTTTGTTGGGATACCTATGTTCTCGAAATGTGCTGACAAATTCGGATTGGTAAGCTTTGCATACTTTTGAGAACAATAGCTCTCAAATATGTAGGTTTCTTCTCGAAATTTTCCCGAATTCGTATAGAATACAGAAGTCTTAACTACTAAGCAGTCACTTCATAGTAGTAACAATCAATGAAAAAATCAATGACATCTATGTAGTTGGAAAAAATTAATATGCTAATTGTTGAAAAGAAACACGCGTTATTTTGCGGAAATTCATAATTTGCAGGAAAAGTTAATTTCGTAGTCTCTACAATCTCGCATTGTAAAGTCAACATCATCTAAGAATGTCCTGGTGTCGGGACGAAACGTGCGTCGAAAGTGTTGGAAGCATTGTAAATATTGTTGCATATGGATGTTGGTGGCATTGCTTGGGAGCTTTGCTTTCGTGCTTGAGTGGGAGGACACATGGTGTTTGGCTTGTTCCTGCATGTTGAACTATACAGATTCTTTTTATTTAGCGGTTTATAGCAATACAAACTAATCTTTCCTGATATATACTAAATGGTTATAGAGTTCACGTTTCAAAATCAATTAGGAAATAATGCAGTCACACCCAAAGTCTACGGTTACTTCAAACAATAACAGCGTTCTCTGTGAGGCGTTGGTCTGTACAGTTTTTGCGGGCCGCCCGCTCTTTTCCTTTCATTTGGCCTTGCGCCCGCCCGCCACAATAACGCGCCTGCGCCGGACCACCGGACTATAAACTATAATTTTATAACAAACTGTTGGCCAACGTTGTTTTGCCATATAAATTATTTCTCACTTTAGGGGTGTGAATAAAAGTTAGTACGTGATACGTCCTTCATCTTGGATCTACAAAATTAGGAATTTATACACAAAAAATTTCCTATATATTTCGAGTGTACACTGTGACACGAGAAATTTTTAGAAGACATGCCAACACCCGCGGCTTCTCTCACGTGATTAAGTGAGCTGTATAGGACGCACAGCGAGAGTTGAGGCGAACAACACATGCAAAGTTACACTATCTGTACACGCTCGATGCGCTGACGTCTTGCAGTGGTCTCGCTTGCACAAATCAGTTATAATCAGCAAGAGCGAGATAGCTAGTGTTTTCGACATTTGAATGAGAATGATACAGAGTGTTATATCAAAACTAAGCATATTATTAGAAAATTCTTTTGTCCTTATATTATTGGAATTTTTTAGGATATGTTTTTTGAAGGCGGTTCACTTTTTTTTAATAGAAGTCAAGTTATAATTTTGTTTTGATTATGATTTTGCTTTTATAACAATACAACGTTAGATTTAAATATTACTCATTATAAAATACTTATTATTTGTACCTTTTGACACAAAATACCATAATTTATACCTCATTTATACCTCATGCAAAGTCAATCTGTCAAGCAGTCAATCAATCAAACTACAAGCGATCAAGAGACATATTTCGGATAAGAAGTGCAAAATAAAGGTTCATCAGGTATTTTTCTTCCAATCTTCAAACCCCAGCACGTAACTATATTTTGTGACAGTATTACTATGGAATCTTCTTCTACATAGGACGCGGCAAATCACTACATGGACAAAGTCTAATATAATTATGACTGAATTGCATAAACTGACGTCGCCTGTCTTACATCTTACAAAAATGAAACACCTTGTATGCAAATTTTACGTTAGTGTGAGTGCCGTCTTCGCCTCAACTTTCGTTGTGCGACCTATACCAGTCGCTACCAGATACCAATTTTCCGCCAAAACCACAGAAAGTCAGCCACAAAATTGTATAAGGCGTATAAATTGGGTGTCGAAACTTTGAGGGCTTCCAAACTCAATTACCTTTTTTGGAGACTGATTTTCTTTTCCACATTATATGGGGTTGACACAACATGAGTCTTCTTCTTTTATTCACTCCTTTCAATCCTTTCAACGTGCACTCCATCTCCTTTCACGCAATCTATTTCTTCTTCGATCTTCCTCTACTCTTTTGTCCCTCCATAATATGCATATTATTCTATTTTGGAGACTGATCCTAGAATCAAATTGAAGACCACGTGATTCGAAGTTGAAGGTGGCATACATGCGCGTGCATATGCGTGTGCATAGACGCATAATATGTGCGCTCCAAAAAGAATTCACGACCCTTTCAATTCTGGCTGCCAAATTGATTATTTCATAAATCATTTGTAGCTTGAAACTTTTTGTCAATATTATGCCTATCATGACAGCTCACTTCAATAAATAATCATTTCTATTATTTTTAAAACCTGAAAAAAATCTATTTGCCCTGGTGAACATATTGATGGCTTTTGCACCAGAATTACGGACTCACGCGCAGAAAGTATGCACTTTATACAAGAAAGCGCTCAGAACTATAGAGAGTTACTATGTGGCGAGGTTTGTGGTGAGGTACCACCAAGTGCTACTGAGGGCGCGTTTTGACAAGCACAAATGCGAGACGGATCCGAAGGAACAGCGTCGATTGTACTGGGTTGGGGAGCATGAGCTGTTTGAGAAGATGCATCCCATACCAGTCGCCAGGTTTGTCAATTTTTTGAAGGGAGGACTCCAGATGGCATGCCATGTCATAAAGGGTTGGGAGTGGAGAGAGAGGGAGATAGACTTAGTCTATTTCCCAAGCCACAACCTGCGAATAATAATTTTGAGGATAATTTTATATTCGCTAAAATACCTACATACTTTGGGAGTGAGGAGTTTTTCTAAAGAAGAAGAGGAGGAGCTAGCATCTTCTCTCCCTCACTCTTTCAAAGGCCCAGGTTTCGGATGTCTAAATGGTCTAAACGCTGCCGATAGTTGCCCGCTTTTACGCTAGTTTACTACTCTTTTTTCTGGTGGTTGTACTTTTCATTACGAGTCGGACCACCAGGTCTCTGTCTTCGACTCGGTATCTACCTCGGTACCTACCAAGGTTCCACCGCAATCTCAGTTTTTCTACATGAAGCAACAATGTGTTACTCTGTTTCGGTTTGAAGGGCACTGTAGACGACGAGATCACAGAGCAAAAGGAGACTTAGGAACTAATGTCTCAGGGAGCTAGCGCAGTGCAGGGGACACACTGCATGAGATATCGCAGGCGTCATACATAATTGTGTGAATTTCGTTCCACTTGAGCGATCGACTGCTTTCTGCGACGATCGCAAATATGCCATTGCTACGGTGATTTGAGTTCAATCAACTGGCTTCAGCGAGAATCGCAAATAGATATGCCATACCTATCTCTACGGCTATTTGAGTTGAAGCTTTGAGTTCCTATTTCACCGCAGGTTCCAATACTCTGTCGGGATAGCGGGGGGGCCGGCGTACGCGCGAGTGGTGGAACCCCCCGACTGGGTGCTGGATTACTGGCATCCTCTGGAGAAGGCACAGTATCCATGCTACTTCCGCTGTCGCGAACTACGCAAGAAAGAGTACATCGAGCACTGGCGCAACGGCACACTTATGTGAAATAATGGCGAAAATAAAAAATAAAAAGTTAATAAGAAAAAATTTATCATTGTTTCTATTAATAACTAGCTGTTGCCCGCGGCTCCGCCCGCGTGAATTTTGGTTTTTACAAATCTCGTGGGCATCGTGGATTTTCCCAGGATTGTTCCCGTTCCCGCAACCCCTTTTCTAACCTTTATATCTACTTTCAAAGAAATTAGCTATAATAATCACCTATATCTGTAGCTACATTTTGTTATAACGAGTTTGGATTTTTCGAAATCCCCTGGGAATCTATAGGTGGTATTTTAAGTAGCCTATGTTCTTACCCAAGCTCTAATCTAGCTATGTGCAATTTCATCAAGATTGGTTCAGTGGTTAAGGCGTGAAAGCGTAACAGACAGACACAGGTAGTTACTTTCGCATAATTATAACATGGAGAAGTAGGGGTAGGGACAGTAGGGATTAGACCCAAGAATCTATTCTCATGTGTACCTAAGTCTTGGATGGAAAATGGGGAGTACTTTTAGTCCTATCTCTAATATCTTGGCTCAGCAGTCTTTTAGAGTGAATCCTAACATATTTCTTTCCGTAACAGGTTATCAGCTTCAAAGGGTTTTTCTATGACAGTGCCCACGTCATACATATTTTAGGCATAGGAGAATGCAGGTATTGAACATGTGTATACTTGGGCAATGGGAAAAAATAAAACCATAATTCCTACTTCATCACAAAAAATCATGCCATAATATAGTGTTTGGATTCACGAATGTCTGTTTTGTATAAAGGTCATTGAAACTAGGTACAGTCGCGGAATGAAAAGGTCGTCATCTTAGTGTCGATTTTCCCTTGCACTAATACTGCAAGAGTCCATAATGTCAACATACTAAAACAATCGACTAGTGCAAACGAATCACTTTGAAAATTGACGAACCTTTTCATTCCGCTACGGTACTTGGTTAATACCTAATGGAGCAGTTAACACATGTTTCGGCTAGATCTAGACGCTATAGTGTGTTATTAGACCGCTCTGTGAAAAGGCTTGAGAAATTTTAATCTTAGGAGAAATTACTCACAGACCTTTTGCATTCGTTTTAATTACTTTTTTTTGCCTCCCGCCCTATTGTGGGAGTGATTTTTAAATTAAAAGTGCCCCAGGCTTGTCCTTATTCCTCTGTGTATCTAAAATGGGTCAACGAAATATTAATTCTGCGAATTTTCCGCGAATTTACGCTTTATTACATTTTTTCATATTACCTATACAGTATACTAACATGTAAGTAACTATTAGGTACGAAACAAAATTGCAAGACCAATGGCTGTAGAGAAAAAGGTTGTGAGTTGTCAGTAGAAAAACGTAGTGCATGACCATAACCAGGTGGATGGACGACATTAAATGAATGTGGAGACTTTGCTAGAAGAGAAAAGCGAGGGATAATTTCGAGTGGGGAGCCCCTAGAATTGATAGTAATCTATTTAGGTAGAAAGACCTAGTGTCTTATGAATCAAAGACGAAATTTTTTTATGGTTATTCTAATTCTAATAATTACATAATCCAGCCAGTCAAATAACTGCCCGAGTAGAAACTGTTCGTCTGTAAGTATGCCTAAAAGCATTTTCCAACTCTCATATTTTTTATATTTTTGCACTCTTTCTTTTTATAAAAATGCCAAATCTCACACTTTTCCGTTGATGAATGTGCTTTAAAGGAGTAGAAAGTTTTCTCTTTTGCATATAAAAGGATAATAATTATTGCTAAGCTATGAGCTTACAATATAACAAGGGATGCCTTTTTAACGACATTGGCCTGTAAAATGCCACTTGAATTTACATTTTAATGATTCGCACTTAGTTCGACGTGTCCCTAAGTAATCGTTTAGTAAGCGTAGTTCATCATAAAACTTTATTATGTAGTGTTAGCACAAAAATTGTTCTTTAAATTTGATATTGCAATATAATCCAAAAACCTTTAAAAAAGACAAAATTACATATTCTTTTAATAATAATATCTGCTCATAAGTATTCAAAAAACAAAAACTGGCTTCAGGGGATAGAATTAGCAAAATAACATTCTCGGACGTCGCACATTAAACCCTTTGCTACGCTTAGGATTCTACTTTAGAATCCTTTGCTGCACTCTGAATTCAAAATAACGGCATCGAGGCTTTGCCCATTTGCCCAAGTTCACACAAATATCTGACATGAATACCGTATATAAAAACTCCTTTATGAGTAGAAAACCGACCATTACAAAACGATAACAAAATAAAAAAAAACTCTCATACCAAATCATAGCAGATTGTAATAGTTCAAGATCAGTATTCAGTTTCATAGTTATTTTCAAGCCAGTCACGTCAAATTATTGTACCTTACTAGCTTGAAAAAAAGCAGAATTTTTCTACACGAGATCTTCATTTAAAAGTAGATAAGTAACTAGATTTTTCTGAACGAATCCAGATTTGTGGAGCGGAAATGACGTCATAAGAATTCAAAATGGATTCATCCCAACGGACCAAGTAGAATTTTATTATTATTTTATGTTCTTACCGATTCCAATATCGTGCAGTTTTATAAAAATATCCGGGTTATATGGAAGAAAATGATATTTTATGAATTTTATGAGTACTTGACATAAAACTGTTGCAAATATTTTGTTGGATTAAATATTTTGGTCTATTCTTTTCCTCCACGCCTCGCAAGTCGATGAGCACGTTAAGCCGTCGGTCTTGGGTGTTAACGGGCTACACGGTTTTATAAGCGATTTTAGTGACCTGCATGGTCAAAATCTATAAAGAAAACACTTTTGGGTCTTTAATCTAAATTTGCTAAGAAGCAGAAACACGATTGGTAGAAAGTTGCTCCAAAATCTCATTTTTAACGGAAACTACAATAGATTTATAAGTATTTGTTTTA
Organism: Coenonympha arcania; assembly: GCA_036785405.1. Taxonomy (NCBI): domain Eukaryota; kingdom Metazoa; phylum Arthropoda; class Insecta; order Lepidoptera; family Nymphalidae; genus Coenonympha; species Coenonympha arcania. Next base: position 16,160,509 of record CM072066.1, on the reverse strand, counting down.
TTTGTGTCGGCAGTAATAAATCCAAAAAACGCTCAGACTGGCTTAGTTTATTAGCATTTAGTAGGTTATTAGGTAATACGGCGAAACTTCGCATAAGTCTAAGGTTAAAATAAAATCCTTTATTTTTCCTTATTCCCATTAAAAGGAACCACTGTGCATCTCACCAAGAGTTATTGCAAGGTCATTGCAGGAGTCAGTCAGTGAGTCCTTACTTTTCTTGTTTCGTACTAAAATAATGCAGAAACTTCCTCAAGGTTTAAGCGCGTAATGTATGTTCAAAGTTTCTTTCATGCAAAAGCAGTTAGGTACAAGTATCTACGTAACTCGCGAAAGTGAAAAAGCCTAGGAAAAGCGGGAGAACAGTAAAAGCGTAAAACTTCTCAGCGATGAAGTTGGTAAATGGTGTGTCCTGGTTTACAGTTTTCTTGTTTTTTCCCGCGTCGGCTTACAGTGGGGTTAGTACAGGTTTTTGTACGAATTTCGAGTCGACACGCATCGCACAAACGAATCGAATTCCTCCATACATTTACAGCTAACGCCATCTATGGACAGTCACTGACATGCGGCTGTTAATAGGTGGCGCTGACTGTAACAGTACTGTATGGAGGTATTCGATTCGTTTGTGCGAGGCGAGTCGACTCGAAATTCGTACAAAAACCTAGACTAGCCCCTCTGTTGCGACGTGTTTCAACTTACTTTGAACGGTACTCTGGGTTTACATTGAAAAATATTGAACTCAAAGAAAGAACAACTCAGTTGATACGAACTGTGCCTGTAGAACGTATGTCAATTGCGATTGTTGGGTTCCGTAACTCGATAGAAAAACGGAACCTCTAAAGGATCACGTATTCTATAGAATGTGCACAAGAACTTTTTAATTTGGTTCCCCCGTCACCTTTCTACATAAATCGTAAAGGCTTCCACCCATACATAGTTGACGTATCAATGACGCGTACGAAGCGGTTTGGTTCCTCGTTCCTGATACGCACTGCAAAGGCCTGGAATACACTCCCAGGCAGTGTCTTTTCTGCCACTTACAACCTAGGTGCCTTCAAATCAAGAGTGAATAGGCATCTTCTAGGCAAGCGCGTTACACCATAGACTGTATCATCACTTTCAATCAGGTGTGATCACAGTCAAGCGCTAGCCTAGTATATAAAAAAAGTTTTTGTCCATCGAGTCTGTCCGTAATTATGCCCCTTAAGGTCACTTTCTCAGAAATAGGTATACCAAAATGAAATTGATACAAATATTTGACTTTGAACATCTGCTCATCAGTCCATTTGCAGCTGATGCCATATAACTCATTTCCTTGATTTCTGAGATTGCTAACGTAACGAAAAACCCATTGAACTCAACACCGTTACCGTAACCGATCACGCAATTATTGAAGTTTTCACTTCTTTCAGCACTCCCGGAGTGTTGTTTTTTCTAGCTTTTAAGTACATATTTATTAATAAGTGTGTCTGTATTGTTCCAGTGGCCACCAAGACTCCTTCGGTGGACTTTCACCGTTCTGCTGATAATCGCCGTCATAGCTCCCAACTCAGATTCCACTAGTAAGTAACCACTGTGTTTAGTTTTGGAGGGCACTGTACGACATAATTAATGGGCTAAATGAGACCTAACAACTGATGTCTCAAGATAACGAGCGCAGTGCAGTGTGTCGTAAGAAATCGCAAAGCAAAAAAAAAAGATTCCGACGAATTGAGAACCTCCTCCTTTTTTTGAAGTCGGTTAAAAATTATGGAACTAAACATTTACTTCTTACACGACTGCCCAAAAAAGGAGTGTAATGTTTTTAGGGTTCATGTATGTATGTATGTGAGTTCCTTTATTCCACTGTAACTTCTGAACGGCTGAAGAGGTTTGGACATATGGGGTATCGTTAGAATCTTTACATCATCCCGAGTAACAAAGGCTATATTTTTGCAAAAAGTCGTTGTACCGCAGGGCAGTCGTGTTTTTTTAATTTTGTAATTATTTACTTGTTGCAATATAATTTCTTCCAGCTGCCAACTTGTCCAGCTATACGCTTTCACGCAATCCTTTCATCTCTTGTTTAGTCTTCTTCTACTTCATCATCTCTCCATATGAATACTCAACATTCTTCTAGGTTTTCGTCCCTCCGCATTGCACTCTGTTACTCTGCTAGCCTTTTGCTCCTCATCCTTTCTGTCACTAGCGCAACTTTTAAACTTCTTTTTTCATACTCGTTTCTTATCTTATCCTTTCTTGTCACACCACACATCCATTTCAACATGAATCATACTTTGGTCTCATGTAATTTTCGGCCTCGTGTAATTTTGTTTCATCTGTCTCTTTTACCACCCTACACTGTGGTTTCTGTTTATCATTATAGTTTTATTAACTTGGCCCTGTGGAGTAAAAAATATATAACGTATTTTTTTTATTTCCAAAGGAGACCATAGAGGTGACTGTTTTCCAATCCCTTTCCTAGCGATAAATTTTCTTTATTTTGGATTCTGAAGCTCTCGGGATAACTTCGCATATCTGTATTATCATAACCGTTCAATCTATTTCGTACCTTAAAATGCTACATTAAAGCTGTTTTTTGAGTCGTGGTTGTTGTTACGTTATGCCTCAAAGCTTCATAAGTTGGTTTTATGCGCTAAATTTTTAGATCTGCATGCATGTTAATGCTGATTTACTGGGAGTTTAAAAGTTATACATTCTCCACTTTTATTACTCCTTTCTGGGTTTTAATTTTTCCGATGGCCGTAACTCAAACTTTTACTGTATCTCTATGAGTATGTAAATACGTTAATGGATATAAAGTTGCTCTACAATTTTTACCTCTTCTACTATCGTACTTCTAGCGTTGTTCACGCTTGTGGAACGAAATTCGTATCGAAATGTTATTGCCTGATCACACTTATCACATTAGATAGGATCACAGTCAAGTACTAACTTGTCAAACTCAAACTCAAAATATTTTTATTTCACATAGGCCTCACGTATAAGCTCTTGTAAAACGTCAATATATTTGTCGCATATGTATCGGGATAACTACAAGTCGACTTAAAACTAAGTTTACGAGGGTTCGAACGCGCCCTGCACTGAGAAGAAGCCCACAACAAACTCAGCCAGTTTTGTTTTCTGTTATAAGGCTCTTAAAAACTAAATGAGCTAGTATAATTACAGCAGTCACTCCCAAGCATTTGAGTCATGTAAATAATCCTTAATACTATAGTAAGCTTTATTCCTGAGCTTTCGTTTTACAGCCACTTTGCACTTATTGAGGGATAAGTTTAATATTTCACTAGGAAGTTTGTTGTAAAAGCGTATCCCATTGCCTTTAAATGATTTATTTATGTTCTCTAGTCTCGTAGAGTGGAAAACATTTTCATGGCTTTAATTTTTTTTTTTTTTACAATAAAACTTATCACTAGCTTATTCTAATTACTATACAAGTCTTGCCCGCGTGGAATGGTGGCAAGGATACTGGCTGCATTTCCGCGTTGAACAGCTAGGCTGATACGTTGCGCAAAAAATGTGCCAGCCCTTCTGTCACCAGTTAATTAAATTAATTAATTTAATTCAATCTAAAGGACATTAAAATTTACCTTTATCCTAACTTCACACTACTTTTCAGGTGTACGGAGAAGACTACGGAAGCCCAGCAAGGTCTCCACATCTGTGTCGACCAGCGTATCAAGGTCTTCAGACCAGGTGATCTCGGCTAGCGTGAACAGGCCAAAGATTCGTGGACGGCCGACCATAGCGAGCCGCAAGTCATCTGCTGCTATTGACAATTCTGTTGGCACTGATGAACATAAGGATAAGGATGGATATAAGGTCAGTTTTTTTATATTATATTCATCCATTGTTGTAAAATATATCCACATAATATATCAAGAACAACTGGCCTATGTAGTATTAAGTACCATCGAAAAGATTAAGGCATCTTGATAACCATAGTTGATTATTATAGTTATAGTTAATTCAATAGCTAATTCAAAAACTCAAATACAGCAATGTTTTAACTCTAATGAAGTAAAATAATCTTAAAATCGGTTTAGTAGAACCAAGTACCCTATTAATTAACAAGTTTCAACAGTATAGTTCTGTGTGTGTGACATATGGACGGACGGACGGACGGACTGACAGACTCACAGACAGACAGACAGAGAGACAGACATGATGAGTCTATAAGGGTTCCATTTCTTGCCATTTGGCTACGGACAAACGGAAAAAAGCCTACTTTTACCACTTCAGAAAGAAAGGAGAAATTGACTTATGAACAATTACATAATATTAATAGGTATATTCTGTCAATGGACATTTGGTATTGTAATGTAAAATAAATGTAAATTTTGAATTGCGTTAATAATTAATTCCGTAAACAATTAACTAACCGAATCATTCTCAGTAAACTATTTCGGAAATTATATTTCACGAATACAAATAATTTTTGTATTGCTTTGAATTTGATAAAACAACTATCAATTTTAGGTGTTGAATTAAATAGAGCACATTGATTTAGGATAATTTAATCATATTAATGAATAATTGCTATTTATACGTAAAGCTTAATATATCTACATAATATATGCAACGGATATCCCTTTTATGTTACAATGAATTCCTTCAAGATATTTTTAATGTAATCAGTAACCTTATATGAAGCAAGGACGACGGATGTAAGTGCGACTTTATTGGAGACTGGCCATTCTTTATACAGTAAATAATTATACATTAGATAAACGTTATATATCCAGAATAATATGTATTAAGTACCTACTTTCTCGCTTAACAACATACAACGTGTACCAATTTCAAAAATAAAACTGTTGGTCTTAGTTCCACTGTTGGGCAATTATCTCATTTTCCTTTTAACTCCAGAGGGGAGTTAAATAGTACTCTAGTGCGCGTTGGAAGGCTTCACATACTGCTGAGAATATTAAAAGAATCGATAACATACGAGTTTCTTCAAAATAATAAATAAGTCGAGAAAATTATCCCCTGAATAGGAGTTAAAAGGCATAACTGCTAGATATAAGTCACTACTAAATAGATTATAGTGCCTTGTTGGTTGAGTGGTGAGCATGATCGACTGCATATTACAAGGTCCGTGGTTCAAGCCTCAGGTAGAGAAAATTTGTAGAATGGGTTTTCTATCCCGAACTCCTAGTACCAGCTCGGAGTTTGGAAAACCGCGATGTTTCACCCCCGTGTCTCAGTGAACAAGTTAAACCATCCGTTTTGGGCCTAATCTCTCTACAAGTTAAACCATCGGTTTTGCGCCTAATCTCTCTCCAGTCGTGGGATTATGCGAGTGAGGAATAGAGAGCACACATCTCCCGCATAGATGGAAAATTTCTGCAGATATTGATCACCGTGGCCAGATCTTTCAGGAGGAGCTGGGGACACGGTAGTGTTCCCGCCAAGAAGAGCCAAGGGTACCTACCTTTTCTCGAAGTGCTTCGTCTTTTCTTTTGAATCCTAATATCTTGGGCTAGTCAAAAATGGCTTGGCCGTTTCGCTATTGTTACATAAGCATAAAAAAACACTGTTTAGTACTTTCTGCGAAACAACCAAGGCAACCAAGGAAAGAAGAATATATTGACTAAAGTGTAGTTTGTGAAGTTAGGACTTGCAGAGTTTGGGCGTGTAAAGTTAAGAAGTCTTGCTCTACACGAGATCTGGTAACTTTTTGACAGTGTGAGCCAGAATATGCTCTACTTGGCAACATTTTACATGAAAATGTTTTTGGTGGTGTATTATTATCTGTTCACTTATAGATATTAATGAAAAAACTTGCATAAATTAATATGGAATGTATGCGCATTTAGAAAGGCCAGAGAATTTCCCTGACAGACATGCCCGGAAACGACACCGGTCACAAATTAAACCTTGCGAACGCCTGCCACAAACTTACATTTACCACCACACACGTGTACGATCAATCAAAAGTGAATCTTAATAATATTAAAATTAATGCAAAGGGTAAATTTTTCGAACACACGTTTAAAGTTGTCGCAAAGTTAACGCGGATGTCGACAGAGCTTTTCGAATGTGTTAAAAGTAAAGTTGTTTGCCTTCAAAACGAGTGTGTTTAATGTTTGTAATGTTAAGTATAGCTTAGTGTCATGAAGGCTTGTATGTTTATGTGTTTTGAGGTTGTTTTTTCTTGCGGTCGAAGCTAGGTCAATAGTAAAGATGTAAGGACGAAGGTAATCGTAATGAGTACATTAGTGTCTTATTTATAATATTTTATTGCTAATTGTTAATACCATCAGCAGCAAGACACGACCAAAATTATATTATTGCTAACTGTAAAACTAAAGACTCTTAAAATAGTTACAGCTAGGGTTGCCATCTTCTAAAATGGCGACGACGAGCAAAAACTTCAAAATCCTGGAGATTTGTGTGAAATTGAGTTTTTCCCGGACAGCAGCAGATGTAGCTTCATGATTTACTTATTCTATGCCATTTCTAAGATTGCTTTTGGTACGCTACTTACATATTTTGAATTTCGTTCGTTCGTTTCGGAATAGATAGGTCATATGGCTGCTGCAGCATTTAAACATCGGCGGTCATCGGCTATTTTGCAGCACCGGAGTGAGGCTGGATGAGATTATCAATTGCAAATAATTTTTTAACTATTCATTTATCGTCGTTTTTTAGATTCGTTTAACCTATCGCTAATATTTCAATTCATCGGGATGTCCTGACGTGTCTCGCAAAGCCGGGAACAGAGCCTAGTATTTTGTATAGATATAGAATATAGAATACTAGCTGTTGCCGGCGGTTCTACCCGCGTGAATTTTGGTTTTTACAAATCCCATTGGAATCGTGGATTTTCCCGGGATTAATAGTGTTCCCGTTCCCGTTCGCGCTCTCTTTCCTAACCTTTATACCTACTTTCAAAGAAATGTTCTATAATAATCTACCAATGTATTGCTACAGCGAGTTTTGGATTTTTCAAAATCCCACGGGAACCGTTGTATTTTTCGGGTGTGTAAGTATGTCCTTTCCCAAGCTCTAGTCTATCCTATCTGTATACCAAATTTCATCAAGATTGGTTCAGTAGTTTAGGCGTGAATGTGTAACAGACAGACAGACAGACAGTTACTTTCGAATTTATCATATTAAAGTAAAGATTTCAGACTAGTTTTCGACCATCATTTTCTCAAATCCCATGACAATTAACATCGCCATTTCTTCGACAGATCGTCTGCTACTACACCAATTGGTCGCAGTACCGGACCAAGATCGGGAAGTTCCTTCCAGAAGACATCTCCCCCGACCTCTGCACCCATATCATCTTCGCCTTCGGGTGGATGAAAAAGGGGAAACTCAGCTCGTTTGAATCCAACGACGAGACGAAAGACGGGAAGACGGGATTGTACGACAGGATCAACGCGTTGAAGAAGGCCAACCCAAAATTGAAGACCCTTTTGGCTATCGGTATGTACTTTAATTTAACGATGATAAATAATAAATAAATAACGAAAAATATCAGGACATTACACACATCGCAATCTTGCCCCCAAAGTAAGCGATAGCTTGTGTTATGGGTATTAGATAAGTGATATACACAGTATTTAATATAAATAAATACAATATGTTGAAAACTTTATGTTCATCGCACAATTCACAAATACTTTCCGGTTGTGGGAATCGAACCCACGACCTCCGACGCAGACTGCAGGTTCGCTACCGCTTCGCCATTCGGTCGTCAATGCATGATTTATTGTCCACCCCACACCTTTCAATGAAATCTTGGTTATTTTGTATTCTTTTACATAAATTTCTTAAACGTTTATTTACTATCATAACGTCTGACCAATCAATATAAGCCAAACGCAGGTTCGATTCCTGGCATGCATGTTTGGAATATCTACGTAAATTAATGATAAAAAACCTGACTCAATAATTCAATAAACTATCGTTGCCCAGCCCTAACGTTCGGACTTACAAAGTTGAAATATTGCACAAGCACATAGGTTTCTGTTATTATGTAGACAAGGGATAGCCGGGATCACCAAAGCAAGGTATAAAATACTACTTCGGCTGCATTGACTCTTGCCATTAAGTAAAATTGCAGTCTAGTAGTAAAACTGATTGCGAATAAAAGAAAAAGATCTTCACACTGACCGGCTCGGAGCGCATCTGACGGCGCTCTTCTTTTCACACAATCCAGCGCGGATTATACGCTTAGAACTGGCCGGAGCCGACGGAACTGTTTAACGGACGGACACTTTCCATAAATCGACCGAAACACCACTGTTAACAAAGTGGATGCGGTTGGGTCCTCTTACTTTTTCACAGTAAGCGCGTTCAGTTTACGCTCCAGTACGCACAATGGAGGTGCAATGCAGAAATAAACCCTGTTTCAACTAACCAAAGCTCTATTTTACTCGCGATCGAAATCTGCGTTCCTCTTCGAGCCTGTTTGTGTGAACAGACTCTAAGTCTTAAAGAATCTATTCTCATATAAAGACACAATATAGTCGAGGTACTAATATTATAGGGGTAAATATCCGTATTCAGCCAACTCTATCCATCTATAGATAGTTCCATCCATCCATGGATAGCTGTCACAAAGAGCGACATAACAGATCTTTGTATAATCGATTTCCTTGACTTGCTTAGCAGTATATCTGTAGCTTACACACCGCAAACAAGGCTCTCTAACCGATAATAGTGATGTGGAATAAATACTGTAAACTATCGATATTCGATAGGTAGTTCATGTTATTATTAGATTTTTTGGGTTCCGTGCCCAAAAAGACACTATTACTTTTGGTGTATCACATGAATCGTAAAAAAGCTAATTTTTTTTACTAAGTGTATAGGCATTGTTCCTATAACAGAAAATAGTAAAAATAAAATAAAACTAAAGTTGTAAACTATAATTTCATTTCATTTTGAATCTTACTATAGTCGTGATACAAAAAATGAATTGTGGGATATCATTTGACAGGAGCAAGCGTATCACTTATCATCAGGTGAACATCTTGCTAGTCTCATCATTCTTTGTTTAAAAAAAAGGTTTGTGAACTTGGGTTTAAATAGTTACATTTAAATTTTAATACGATTAAATTACGGTTACGCACTTAAATATTTGTTGTCCGTTTATCGGCATCAAAATCATATAACAAAACTGTTATTTACGCACATAAAGTTGCGTGTCCACCTGTAACTACTAATAATTTCAGTAATACGATCCATCAATCAGATGTACCTAAACACGATGTTTAATTGGTCTTTAATTATGACTAAAAGTATTCTTTCCGGCCATTTTCCGGCCTCGTTAGAGCCGTATATAGCAAATACATTTATTGTTTTCCTATTTCCAAGAATTTGAGTCATTACGAAATTAAAACGTTAATTTCATACAAACTTGCATGACTGGTTTATGTAACCAAAGAGCATTGATTAAAAAAAGTTACGTTTGGAAGAGTATTAAAAAAACTGTTGATATCCGAAGAGAAAAGATCGTTCGCTTGTTATTTTTTTTGGGAAATTGATAAATAATTGCATCTTTTATTTTATCATTTTTATCATTATAAAAAATACTCACTATACCTATATGTAAATTGCGAAAGAATAAAGAAAAGGTATTTTAATACTGGGTTTAGTTTATATTATTATCTGAAAACGCAAAAACAAGATAACCTTTAAGTAGCATTTAATATACTGTAAAATATACTTTAAACTTGCTTTTTTGACATATTCCATCCAATAGTCGATACCAGAAATATTCACAGACGTTCATTGACTCCAAAACATTTAGTTCCAATGTCATATTTAAAATCTTCTTTAATGATTATCAGTGTAAAGAAATATTGAAAAAAGTAAATTACGATGAAATTATGAAAAGGAATGTTATATCGTTTTATTTCTTAAAATGATTAAAATGTAGACCTTAACCTTGATTGTAATATGCAGTATTTTAGATCCTGAAATAGTCTATTTCAATTTTATAAAACATATTAATTCCAAATGATTACTATGCAATTTTTATCATACTTTGTTATAGTGTGTTATGATTCATATTTTTTAGCATACAAAGTTATTTAAATTATAATATTAACTGACAGCAAAGCAGAGATTGAATTTTTGACATTATTTTGTATTATTACAATAACAAATAGTGTATAGGTAACTTTTATAAACCGTAACTGTATAGGTAACTGTATATACTGTATACGTAACCGTATAGGTAAATTTTTATAAACCGATTACAGTTTAAAACCCTGATAAATCCGTGCAAGTTTTGGTTCCATCGTCACTTACCATCAGGTGTAAACATTTTATTATAAATGAAGCTACTTCTGGTAGATGGAAGAAATCTCTTTTATATAGGCATAAGCTATCGTCTGCACATTATTTTTTTTATGTTTTGAGTGCTAACTAAACGATCGTATGTGACAATCGGCTGAACACAAAGGGATTGCATAACTGTGTGTCACATTATGAATACCTTACGTAAAGTGATGTATGTACTTTCTAATGTACACTCCGTGACACTTCCTTAATGAATAGCCAGTATCGTATTTATTGTGTACAGGAAAATAATGTTTCTTGACCCTAGAGTGGGTCCACACGGCGCGTTGCGTTGCGTTGCGTCGTCGCAACGCAAATATTTTGCTTGAGTCAAAATTTACGATTTCCGAAGGAACATAAAATAGTTATTTGTTCAATTATAGATTAGATAATTGAATTCATATTATTTGGCATTTCATAATCTAGAACTTGGCTCAAAAATATTTTAAAATATGTGTATAACCACTAGAACAGTTTTTGTATAGGCTGTTTGCTAAAATAGCGGTTGACGCTCTACGCAGATGCAAGATATTTGCCATGTTTCTTAACACAAACTTATAAAAATGACATATTTAGAAAATTAATAACATTTACTAAAAAGTGTCTTAAAAAAAAACACGATTTTCCAAGATTTTCATTCAAAAACCATAAACCGAAAAGAGTACTTTTTAGCTTTTTTCGATGAATTAAACGTATTATTTTAGGATAAAATCTAAGATATTTTGTTATTTCAGAATTATAGTAATTTAATTCAATTAATATTCAATGTCACTGGTTATTTACTATTTTAATAAATAGTATATTTATTTTACTATAATTTTTTTTGTAATAGCATTATCAGCGCAAAATTGCGTCAGCGCCAACGCAAAACCAATCTAGTATGGCAAGAAACGCGATGCGCGTTGTTTTGCATAAAGGCTCTTAACATACTTGCAGAGAGGTCTATAAAACATATGCATGCGAGTAAAAGTGGAAATTTCATTTTATATACCTTCACTGTTAAGCTCTGTCAAGAAGCGAAATAACAAAAATCTCAAAACAACATTATACAATAATATTATGCAAAACTGTGCTTGGTGATTCTCAATTTAACATGACTTTTATTTCCTTTGCTTATTTAAACTCGCATACTCTTACTTTCTTTATTATTCATAATCATAATAATAGTTCTTTAACTTAAACTAACACCTAATTAGGTACAAATATAATAAACACACAGTACAAGTTAAAGCTAACTTACGAGTAGTCACTAGTCATGTAATGATATCGGAAAAACTATCGATACATAATACCATCACTTTTATGTGTGAACAAACCGTTCTTCTCACGGCCTCGGAATGTTTGATATTTTCACCTATTTTCACGGCGCTGCGCAAAAACTCTGTTCGGAGCGAAACTAAACGTAACAAAGACTCTTAATGTAATCGACATCGGGGTTTTTGCTTCGTTCACCTCACTAAGGCTATTTCCATGGAAACACCAGGCGTGGTGCGAGGCGATAAGCGTCGCGTAACTCAAACTCTTTGAAACATGATACTAATATGAATGAGATGTACGAAAAAGATGTTCAGTAATGGTGTAGGTAGGTTCTTACTTACCATACAAAATCTTCCAAAATTTTAATTATTTATATAACTTTATTGCACACACATATAGAACATACAGGTAGAGACTAGAGAGACACAAGATATAACTGAATAGGTACAATGAGCCCAAAGACGGCCCTATTGCTAAGCAATCGCTTACAGACAACCTTCGGTAAGAAGATTTGTTGAACTTTATATTGTTTGTTAAGTTCTAACTTCTAATATACCGAAGGAAGTGGTTTCAAAAACCTAATTGATAAATTATTTTGTATAGGCAACATCTCCTTAAGAGGTACTTCTGCAAAGTTTCCGCTTGCTGTTTTTGCATCCGAATCAATCGTTACTTCTGAAAATTTGCTCTTATCTATACAATGTATGACCTAAGAAACATTTTTCCACGCTATGCGACAACGCTTCGCTTAACGCTCCGCAATTTCACAGACGAGGCTTAAGTCGGTCGTATTGTATCTGGTATGCGCTGGGTTTTAATTGATTTTCGCACAATGGAATTTTGAGACAATTGGTGGGTAAATGTAGGTTAGGTTTTCCTTGGGGGTATTGTTCAGTTTATTTCTTTAGGGTTCTATTTTGAAATAATAAATACCGGGAAAGCAATTTATGTTCCGGTACGCTACTATTATATGTACTGTGTTACAAGTAGCAACTGATAGCCCTTCCAAGTTCTTTGGTACAATAGAAATACAAGCTTTTAAAAAAAATAGAAGAACTTCTCGGAACCAAACAAAATCATCCGCTTTGTTATAAGAGAAGTAATTGAAAGTAAATGGTTGAAAAATATTGAATTTTACTTCACATAATAGCATTGGAAGAAACGTAAGCCTTTCTTTTTTTTTTGACGTGACAACGTCTCATAATTCGATAGAGCCGGCTGCACGCACAAAAAAAACATGACTCATTTGCCGTTACCTGGCTCTGAGGCGTTCCATGTAAGGCTTGAAGTGCAAGCGAGAGTTGTCACGTTCAACTATCGTCAGTAAACCGACTTTACAGACAACCAATTTTTTTATTTTATTCTTTTAGAACGAAGAATGATGTGATGAGCAAGACGTTCACCTGATGTTAAGTGGTACGCATGTCCATCTCATATGCAGTGCGTCCCATAATTTTGATTTCCAATATCATACGACACTGCACTGCGCTCATCATCTTGAGACATCAGTTGTTAGGTCTCATTATGCCCAGTAAACATGTCGGCGTATAGTGCCCTCAAAAATAAAACACAGTCCCTAATAGGTACATTACTGTTTCACGGTAGAATTAACAGACACTATACGGTGGTACCTACCCGGATGTACTCCGCAAGAGGAGTTACCTACCCTACCACCAGTTTTGACGACCTCCCTGGCGCAGTGGCGGCGCGCTCGGATTCGAGTGGGAGGTCGCGGGTTCGATTCCCGACACGGGCCACTTTAGGATTTTTTAATTTCTAAATTGGCTCAGGTCTGGTCTGGTGGGAGGCTTCGATCGTGGCTAGTTACCAGCAAAGACGCACCGCCAAGCGATTTAGCGTTCCGGTGTAGAAACCGTTGGGGTAAATTTACTTACCCTTCCAAGTTAGTACGATAACATCTTAGACTGCATCATCATTTACCATCAGGTGAGATCGCAGTCAAGTACTAACTTGTATAGAATAAAAAAAAAAGTATGTCTATATGTAATCAGTTAAAATATGTAATAACGTATATGTATATTTTTTCTCAGGTGGCTGGTCATTCGGGACGCAGAAGTTTAAGGAGATGTCTGCGACACGGTATTCCCGGCAGACCTTCATCTACTCCGCAATCCCTTACCTGAGGGACAGGAACTTCGACGGTCTGGACGTCGACTGGGAATACCCCAAGGGCGGAGACGATAAGAAGAACTTTGTGCTGCTGCTTAAAGGTATGCTTTGTATAATAATCACATCATAGTATCAAGACTTAAAGGTATGCTTTTTATAATCACATCATAGTATCAAGACTTAAAGGTATGCTTTGTATAATCACATCATCATAGTATCGAGACTTAAAAAACAGTCTATTCTGTGATAGTTTTGTTAAAGTAGTTTTAGAACTGAGGAGACCTTTGAAATACGAGTAACTGACTTAGCTGAAAATGGCGTCGCGAATTTAAGTAAAAGGGATAATCAAAGGACGTCACAGTCCTACTACTAATTTGTCCTATCATGCTGTTCAACTATTTTTCAAGTAAGACTTTGAGAGCCAATATTGTCTTGAAATGGCAATCCGGCATCGGCAAATTATAGTGGTAGTTGATAACTCGTCAACGGTCAAAGCAAAGTTACAGTTTAACAAAAATAATCCACTACCACCATGGGCAATAAACTGTAATCTTTACTACGTTTACAAAAAGGTGTATAGTATACATGTAACAATAATTTCGTTAGGCCAAAATTAGGCAGACTGAAGCAATTAATGGAATTCAAAGCAGATGCATATTCGAAGCGGTATAGTTATTTTAAACCAATAATATAGTTCATATCACCATATCTTTTCATTCGTTTATTTTCTCTTTGACACATGAAACAGATATAGCAATAGCGAAGGATAAGAAAGAGACCACTTTACCTTTATCTCCCTCTGGTCCCTGGCTTCAATAAAAAAAAATATAAAATGAATATGGTAACCTGAAAGAACAAAGCAACCCAGTCTTAGTCAGAGATATTCATACTTAAAGCGGATTTGTCATGCGATTAAACATCATATTTACCCTAGAAACACAAATTCAAGATAAATGACTGTTTTAAAATTATAATTTTACCGGTATAAAGTATATTAGAAAGCATTTTACCTTGACTCGACTAAATCCCAGCTGAGATGGCAAAATAAACTTTTTGAAAGTGACTTTCGTCTGCATGACTCATAAGTAATGGATTAATTTTATGTTGTCCTGGTATACATTTGATGAAAGTTTATGCAAAACTGGTTTAATTTTAATTTAAATACAAAGTAAACATTTCTAATGCTAAATTACTGATCGTCTGACCTGTTTCTTTTCTTTTTTTGGCATTTGTCGGAATTTCATAAGTTTCCATATTGGGAGCTTGATAAAGTAGCTATTTACTTAATGAAATGAGTGGGTGGTGTTATTCTCAAACTGTTTTGACATTATTCGGCAGTTAAATTCAATAACTTCACTCAAATCCAATGGTAATAATTCACTTAGGTAAGGGATTTGCGTTATCATATTTCCAAAAAAATACCAAGATAAAAAACCAGGTACTTTAAATACGAATCTTTGAACATAGCATGTTAGCAGTAGGTACATCACTATAACTCTACGCTTCAATAAAAAAAAGTTTTTCGAGGACTATTCGTGAGATAAGCTTTAGGTAAGTGCAATAAAGGTCTCTGGGTCGAGTCTGCGGGCGATAGAAAGCGATAGCCTCTCCAATATCGCCGGTCTGGGTTAAATATTGGCAAATATCGGACTCGACCGGCCATGGCGCTGAAGAGTTGCTAGGTTTTAGAATACACAGCCGTTACACATCGTATCACACACCTTTTTTTTATAGACAGAAAATGCCTAACGCATACCCCTCCGCCAGGGGAAACGGATGGGTTATGTGGGGCTTGCACCCACTAAAAACTGTCTGTTTCCACGGCGGACCTGCTGGCGGGAGTACGGGATTCACTGACGTATTTACCGCGCTCCCGCCAGGTCACGACCAGCCACATCAGCAGCGGGTCCCTTCATAATCGGCAGCCTGGCCGCTGCCGAAACCGTCAAAAACGCGTATCGTATCACACACCTAGTGTTACAATTTAAATGCCATTTTTATAGGCTAAGGATCCACAAAATATTATGGTAACAACCGAAATCATCGTAAAAAAGCTCAGATTCACTTATGCCGGTTCCCAATATTTTATCTATCTTCGATTTGCTCTACTATAACAATGTGACATAAGCTTCATACAAGTTATCTCTAGAAAGTCAAACCATGGATAGATTGAACATTGGGAACCCCATTAGAGGGTGATACACAGAGTTATACTCGGAGAGTCTCGGAGAATATCGATTGATAGGGTTAGAATGCGCGTCAGAGCGTAGCCAAAATCAAAACTAATGCTATTTATTTAAAATTTTGACCTTAGCTTGCATGTCGTAAGTCTATAACTTGTTTCATTGTCATATTTTAAGACCTAAATCGATCTTGAAATCTAAAATATGATAATATTATCTTGTTCTGAATTCCTCCGAACCTGACGGTAGAGCTTTGCCTTTTCATAAGAGCTTATATTTAGGCCTATATGAAAAATAAAGATTTTCATTTTCTACATCGGTGGCAGATGGACTTTTGCTTCTCTGGTGAGTTTAATTATTCTGTGTGTGAGTAGTATTATTTTGACTATTTTTTTTTAGTTAGTCAATTCTATACTCTTTGTAGCTCTAAGGTCTATCTAAACACAATTTACCGCAGTATCGATAGAACGGCCGGTCGCGAGCCCACACCTGTCACGGCTAGTGTTGTACTTGTACCACAGAATGCCCGTAGATTATATAATTATCGATAAAATGTAAAAATGCTTGACATTTATCAATGTGTATTGTTTTTTTTAGGTTAGCGATTTTCCTTTAGTGTAAGCCTGAGTCAATTTTGGGTTACTAGACCTTAAACACCGTTGAGAACTTTGCGGAGAAATTTTACGTCAATCAGACATCTGAATCACTGTTCTATCGTTACTATATAACTAGGCATAAAAGGGCAACTAGTGAAAGTAACTCATGGTCTGGTAAGGTAACCAGTAACAAGTAAGGTCAGCACGTAGAATGACCCCATAGTTAACTCATTAAAATACAGTAGACACTGTGGCATGACAAATGTCGTTACGAAGTTTAGTGGTAGGACTGTTAATATAAGGTTGTCCAGAAAATAAAAATGAAAATGTTTATTTTTGATTCACATAGGTATAACTTACAGGTTCTTATAAATCAAAACTCTACCACCAAGTTTGAACAGCCGGTTTGCGCCGAGAGATACTAGCAAAAAACTCTGCCTTTGATCTTTTTAAAATGTCAGCATCATTTTTTCTCACATACCTAATAATATTTTGATCTTATGATATCTCGTATACAGACGTATACATATACATCATTCCGAAAATATCATTAAGGGATTCTTCAATGGCTTAGAAGGTTTTTCTTGACAGTTCTACATTTAAACTTGTGTAAAGGTACGTCCAAAACAGACGTAGTTGTAGAAGAACAGTTGTAGAAGTGCACACTCAAGCCCAGAAAGGACTTCTGTACCTTACGGAAACGGTGTGACACAAAAACTAACCTTATGTCCTCCATTTCTAATTGATCGATTATTTAAAGCTATCTATAAATCTTGCACAGCTAATATTAGTCACCAGACAGCGAATTCATCGTTAGCACAAAATACTCAACCTACATTTTTAAAGAAGGAAAATTGAGCAGAATGTGTCATATAAAATAGCGAATCATTTGATCACACGAATTTCTTAGATAACCCATCGATTGGAGGTTTTTCGTAATAAGTAGTTAGTTTTCCGTTTTAGTGGCAGTGTTTATTTGGTTTCGACCTCATTTATCATGAGTCATGATAAATGAGCTAGCTTGATAGTATGACAGTGTTCTAACGTGGTTTAGTAACAAATCGTGAAGTTACTGTTGAAAGTATTGAGTACGCAATACCTATAATTTGATTGTGAGTATGAATAATCATTTTTATGACCTTCCTGGTGTGGTCTCTGGTTCGATTCCTAGTACAAGCCAGTCTAGAATTTTGTAATCCTTAAGACGTGGTAAACAGTAGATTTACGGTTACTGTCTTAGACAAGGAAGTCCCATGGAAGTCGTTGCTTGGAGAAGAAGTCCCACGGAAGTCGTGGACGAAGGAGAAACGACAAAATTTGAAAATAAAGAAACCGCAGACGTAATAAAACGTAATCTAAATAATCCATTATCTCTGTCACAAACACACACAGCCAAATTTAATTAGACAAAAATCAGTGTAACCACTTCTGAGCAAAGCAGATTTATGTATTTGCAGAGACGACTTTGCTATTTTTTTTCTATCGAATGAAGTTAGCGAAATCGCATCGGCTCCCTAAATCGATTGATTTATAGCAATATCAGTACCGAAACACTAGATACATTTGGTAAACAACCTTATCCAAATGACAATTGTATCCATAGGTCTAGCATGTCACTTACGCAACTCTTCGTGACGGACGGCCAAGGTATTAACGCAATACCCATACGGTTTCTACTGTGCCATTTGACTATAATAGGTGATGCATGGACTCAGTTTGTGACACGAAATTGAGTAACGTACGGTCTTTTGTATGATACTAAATTGTCGTAGGTCAGTGGACACTTTGATGGATTGTAATGACTTTGCAGCAGATGACCTATATAAATAAACATTTTGCAGATTTCAAATACGTAAAAATAAAACTTTTTATCATTTAGAGAAACTTGTACCAAGTTGAAAAGTACAACTTGAGTAAAAACTATGCTATGCTGACGAAATCAAGGTCTCAGGCCTATTTGAATGTTATTATCAGAGCAAGATGTAGTAATAAATTCCTATGCATATTATAACAATAAGTAAGTACCTACTTATTATTTGTGTTGGAACACTAGTTTTTCCCGCAGCTAAGTTCGCGTGTAGTTCAGTTTCTCCAAACCCGCGGAAAACTTTTTAATGTCCCTCAACTGTAAGGCAGGCAAACCTTGTAAATTATAAAACAATGTAACAGCTATTATCGTCGGCGCAATGTCTCACTGCCCGCGGGGCAATGAAACAGGACGACGCATGTTGTCCGGCAGAAGTAACGTAACGCCTGTAAGTGCGAGAGAGAGTGCAGGCGGCTTGATCCCTATTTTATAGCACCGCGGGCAGCAAGCTATTGCGCCGACTATTAAACAGTAATAAATTCTTATGCATAATATCAAAATGTTTATTATTTACTACGGATATTTGTATTATAAATGGGATGTTACAATATCATTAAAATACCACATTACATAGTTAAAATATATTGCCCATACCTGTGTCTAGTTTGGAGTTATTGCTAAACACTGGATATAGATTTCCGTAATAAAACTTCGCGGAAACTCCTATAAAGCAAGCCTTCAATTTGAATAACGGCCCCTGTTCATTGTACTGTTACATTCTTGCTTCATGTAACAAGGTTTAAGATTACAAGAAGTGTTGGGAAGCACGCGTTATTTTGCGGAAGTCCATAATTAGAAAGTAACTTCAATACCTAATAGGTATTATGTTATAATCCGCAAAATGAGAAAAATCTTTATGGAACTACACACGTATCTATAGGTACAGGATACGCAGCGGTAGCTAACCTTTCTAAGTTAGCAAGAAAGGTGGCAGTGTTTTTTGGAGCCTGGCGGGAGCGCGGTGAATACGATAGTGAATCCCGTACTCCCGCCAGGTTTATCGAAGAATCCCGTACTCCAAGCCAGCAGGTTTATCGAAGGAACAGACAGTTTTTAGTGGGTGCAAGCCCCACATAACCCCTTCGTTTCCACTGTCGAAGGGATATGCGTTAGGCATTTTCTGTCTATAAAAAAAGAAGGTATGTTTTGGAGCTTTCAGTATTTAATCCGTATTAGTAATTCAGTAATTCAGTCATTTAATAGCATACCTAATATAGCTTCCATCGTTATTTAGCGTCGACTTTACATATTACTAAGCATGTTGTAGCTACCTCGTCGAATCATATGTGAATGTAGTACCTAAGTTTTATTTATATATGTCAATGTATTACATATGTTTCTGTTAATTTTTTAAAGTTGTACGCCTTAAATGAAATTGTATTTATTTTGTATTTATCATGTACACGGTTCTTCAGAATCTACTTCAAAGTATTGTCCCATTTGCATATAAAAAAGCTTCAAAGCGTTTCCAGGGCGTGTACACAGCAACAGCTGGAGACAGCGGACAAATTTGCGACATTCAACAAAATCTGCCGCCTGATTAAAGTTTACCTCTGCATTATTTACTCTTTGCTTTGAATAAAGAACTTCAGTCGATTTTGAACTCTACACGAAACGAATAAGGCCGCTTTTGGATTGGCAATGCGTATTTTATGTGAATTTAAAGGAGTGTGCGTGAAAGTGGCAGATCGCAATAGCTTTGCACTTTGGAGCTTGTCTAATAAATTGGAAAAGTATTTTTAATTACATTAGTCAAATTTAAATAAATGTTGTTTAACAGCTGTTTATTTTGACGGTGACTTTGCACGCGCAGATTACAATTGCTTACGATGTCATGCGAAACGTGATTTTTTTTTCCGAATAAAAATTTTACGTGTAGATACTTTTGAGCTAATTCGGTTCATACTTTGAACTATTTCCACAAATTTATTCGGTCTATAGTTATACTATTGACATACAAAATCTTTATCCTAAAGCTGCTTTGTTTGTATGATCCTTTGTATGATGTAAATAGATATTCTATCTTATTAGTTTTCTACAATTCTGCCATCCTTTTTTTTGAGTTTGTATTGGGCGGTAATAAGAATTTTATGTGGGTTGTGTTTGGATAATATGATTTCCAAAACTATAACAGATTTGTTGCGAGGTAATGTTTAGATTATAATAATTAATTTTCATGTAAAGTGTGCCTGCTCCTTAAGAATCAATTTTCGTAACAATACAACCTGTAGTATTTTCAATCTAAGATATTTTGACACTTTTATTAAATTTAAAAACTCTTGCCACTGCTTTTTATTAGGCCAATCCGTTTAAGTAAACTCAAGACCCACGACGAAAAAAAAATAGTACTTACTCTGCGATAAAAGTGCGGAAAGTATGTCATTACTTCACGAGTCCCACAATAGAGACGAGCGGTAATGATAATGGGCATTTACACCTTTTTTTGAAAACTGTTTTAAATTAATCCTGTGATCGTAATAAACCAATAGAATTTTTATTTCAATTTTTCAAAACCAATAAAAGCCTTAAAAACGATTTTATAATTACGATTTTTAATTTTCGCGCGGAAACGGCTCGTGACGTCACTCCGTTAGTAACCATAGACTAGAGCTAGACAATCAACAGTAGTATAACCACAGATTAATGATACTGTATCTTGAGTAAAACCAAAGAGTAAAACAAATGTCAAACGTCGGATGGTCATGTTCAGAATCCAGTAATAAAATCTTTAAAGTGGACTGAAAAGAAAAAAATTAGATTTGTAGCAGACTAATGTTAATATTTTAATGAATTTTCTTATAATTTACGTAAAAACATTTTACACATATTGCTAGCGAGTTGGTTCAGTCAGATGTAAGGTCAGATGACTAAGTATTAAAATTTAAAACTTACACTTCTGAACGAACACAATCTATTTTATCTTTAGCGCAATCATAGATCGAACACAGACTTCTAACAGTACAAGAAACACTTGTTGATTAAAAGCTCCAAGTTTCGTGATCTGTGGCTCCAATACATTGGAAACAGGAAAAAAATAAAAATATTACAACTGTTAGAGCCCTGCAAAAGACGAAGTATAAAATGAGTTCTAAAGTTTATCATTGGTGTCTTGTGCCTGAATGCAAAAATACAAGTGTAAAAACGCCACAAACCTTAAACATGCATTTTTATATTTTTTCTTACATGATGTAAAATACCCTATTGTGGTCTGTGGTGTACTCTGTGGCGATAATCTAGGTTGTGTAATATCCATAGAGTAATTTGTATATGTGTACCACAGACCACAAAACTAGATGTGTACTGTCACGGTACTGTCGGTGTGACGTCACGTTATGGTGGATGGCGTTTTTGGACAGATAAAAAAAGACGATTTTTAAAATGGAATTATAAAATTCACATTGCAATTTTATGAATAAATAGTGACGTTTCCCGTTTACTTTTTTCAAAATCTATCTTAAACATGCATTTTTATATTTTTTCTTACATGATGTAAAATACCCTATTCCGCACTTTCGTTTTAAACGACGTAATGTGACTAACTTTCCGCATTATAAACGCATATGAAGACTACTTTTTGAGCAAAATATTTTTTTTCAGTAATAACGTAGGTAGCCTAATTGGCTAAAAAATGAGTTAAGCGAAGAAAAATATAAGTAGAACGACCCAAGAAAATTCAAGGAACTTCTAACGGTTTGCTGAGTCCCAAATAAGATTACGGAGAACATCAGGGGCGGAGACGGAGCCGAGGAAATCAAGTAATCGCCGTTTTGTGTAAACAAAAGTGAACAAATTGTTTTCCTCTAATTAAATTTAAGAGTTCGTTCATGTTTCAAACATTAAGTACTGAGCTAACAGGAGTGGGAACTACCTTTCACCACTCAAGGACCACTCGGTCAAGCTCGTGTTTATAAACTGGACGAATCGCGCGTCGTATAAGGTATACATATATACTGAAAAAGAAGGTGCTTGGTAGCGTATTCGTTTTTCTCCAGCTCTTTCTCCCTATGTTCTCAGGCTTAACAAAACTGAAAGGCATTGCAAAGTCACTAGAGTAGTTTAAGTATGTTTTTTTTTAAGTGAAAAGATTAGATAGATACCTATTTAAGAAATGTAATTGATGAAGTTATAATTATAACTATAGGCGCTGGACAAGAATGGAATTTGGCTGATCTCTGCCAAATAGCTAAGACTCAAGACTGTCAGTCAGTGGCGTAGCGTGTGATTTCGCCGCCCGGGGCCGGACATAAATATGCCGCCCCCCTTGTTTTCAGGCTTCCGTACCGGGGTAAAACGGGACTCTGTTACTAAAAAATGAAAAATTCTTTCCAAAAAACCAACTTTAAATGACTCATGTTCACCAATCCGAAAGAATTTTCCATTTCATTTTTTACTTTTTAGTAGAAAACAACAAATGCGCAAGGCATTGGAAAAAAATGCCCAAATCGCTTGAAGTGTACTTCAAAAATCTGAAGAGTTCCCTCAATTTCTCTGAGATTACATTATCAGATCCTGACTTGATGACTACAGTCATTACTTGATGACAGCAAATGCAAAACTAGCAAAATTTGAAGAGTTCCCTCGATTTCTCCAGGATCTTATCATTAGATCTAGGAAGTATACCCTTTCAAAGAAAAAAATAATTTTCTAAATTGGTCCACGCGTCTTTGAGTAATCGGGGAACATACATAAAAAAAAGATTCCGACGAAATGAGAACCTCCTCCTTTTTTTTTTGAGGTCGGTTAAGGCTGAACTTGCAATAGGTAGTTGAATTTTCAACGTCGCAGTATCGTTGAACCTAACTTATTGTTAAAATCGAGCAAAAAAACCTCGAAAATTTAACTTTTTTTACGTTTTAACTTAATTTTGTTTTCTTATTAATATTTGTTGATTTGTTATATACCTATAGCATATTTTAAATTTTCAAGTATGGTTCATGAGATAGAGCTCAGTGACAAACAGAAATTTTGCCGAAAGCTGTTTAGAGCGGATGTTTATACTTGACAAGATATATCAGCAAACTCAGACAGCAGAAATTTTTTTTAAGTTTTCTCAGAATAAGTCCGTGTTTTTTTTCCGTATGCCGCCCTTTCGTATTCGGCCGCCCGGGGCGGTCTGCCCCCCCCCCCCCGCCCCCCCATGCTACGCCACTGCTGTCAGTCTTATATTTATCTATTTAGCAAAGAGGATCAGGGTCAATTTGCCTCCTTAATTCGCCTCCTATTAGCTAAGTACTTATTTATTTCGAATGACCAGGCCTTTAATAAACGCGCTAATAAGAGCGTAGGCTGAAAATGTACCTAACTTTCCTTTTGTAGCCTGGACTCTGTATTTACCTTAAGTATTTGTGATAAAGTTGTGCTTTGACTTGTTTTACAGATACCTAATACTAATTAAATTTTTAAAAAAACCTCATATAAAGGCATATTATTACTCTGAATCTGTCGTATGAACAGGCGATTTTTACTGGCTGCGAACTTCACGTGACCCCGGCCTTACTAGAATAGTCAAATTGAATCAGTTAAAAAGTCTGATTAAATGAACAAAATTTATTAATAAAAAAATCTGTCTCCATTCTTACTTCATAAGCTAGTCATAGAGATCTTAATTAGGCACTTTAGGTACACACGTTAGCATGTGGAGACTTTACGATTTCGCATTATGAAGTCACCATCTCCTGAGGATGTCCCGGTGTCGGGACAAAACGTGCGTCGAAGAAATTGTTGGAAGAATTGTGTGTGGATGTTTTATGTTTTGTGGTCCAATATGTAGGAACTACAGATTATTTTCAAGTAGCGGTTTAAATCAAAACAAAATCTGCAGTAATGCACAACTCAACAAAGAACAACAAAAGCGAAACACTCGAATGATTTATGACCGAGTCTGCATCGAGAGAATAACACTACTATAGACAACGATTTAGTAGACACTGACCTTTCGTGTGATACAAAATGATACAAGATATGATTCACACGACCTCGACATTTACAATATTATAGTCGTTCAAAAGGTTTTCACACTTTTTGTTAGTATTTTATTTTATAATAGTGACCTCATAGTTTAGGTACTATTGTAATGAACTCTGCCTCGTAAAAGTTTACTTTACCAATAGACGTATACACAGGACCTGGCGGACCGCGGGAAAAATATCGCCAGTTTACTGGTGTCAAAAATGTTTGTTTTGACACCAACAGCGTCAGTTGTAAGCCGACCGCAGTATTGTCTATGGACCGCGGTCCATGCCACAGATCATTTATTATTAGTCCGCACGCGAGATTCCACAGGGACGATTTTATAAATAAATAAATATATATGGGACATTATCACATCGCAGTCTAGCCCCAAAGTAAGCGATAGCTTGTGTTATGGGTACTAGATAACTGATAAATATACATACATACTAATATGCATAAATATAATATATTGAAAAACACGCAGGCACTGGAAAACATTCATGCTCATCACACGAACATTTACCAGTTGTGGGAATCGAACCCACGGCCTCCCACGCAGACGGCACTACCACTACGCCATTCGGTCGTCGTCATGTTGCAGCGTTTTTGCAAAAATTTGGCAAACCGTTACTTTTTGAATGAATTCGAGGAAGTTAGACGTAAAATGTTCCGATGGCCCCATCCTCAGGTTCATATCAGTGACTACCTTACCATCGGATTTTTTCACCCAATATTTTTTTACCAAGCTCAGTCGAGTCCGATTGTCTAATCACAATGAGTAGAAACAATACTGCAGTTTTTACCCCATTTAGTTACTGTTATGGAAATGGACATTTTATGAGAATGAGGATTTTTACATAATTGTCCAACTTGACTAGCTGACCCGGTAAACGTCGTTTTGCCATTAGGTATACAAAAAATAGCTTACGTACGTCCTACTCTCAGACCTATAGTAGTGTTATTATCTCGCTGCAGACTCGGTCATAAATCGTTGTTTGAGTGTTTCGCTTTTGTTGTTCTTTGTTGAGTTGTGCATTACTGCAGAACAACAAAAGCGAAACACTCGAATGATTTATGACCGAGTCTGCAGCGAGATAATAACACTACAATAGTGATCATACAGTGAAAATTTCATAACATTCGGTCGAGCCGTTTCGGAGGAGTTTGGTATCAAAAATTGCAAAGAGAATTTTGTATAATGTTTAAAAAATAAAAGTTCATTAATATAACTATTATGTAAAGCAACTGTAGTCATAATATGACTTATCTATTCCGATTCTAAGATTACTTTTGACTTTTGACAGTTGTCTGCGCGGAAACCACGTGATCTATTTCGTGATCGGATACATAAATTTTCTATGACTACACCTGAAGATTTTATCAAAAGAGAAGTCTTGTCTGTGTGACTCATCAGGTTCTAGGCAAGACGCGTACGAAGCGGTTTGATTCCTCGTTCTTGATACGCACTGCAAAGGCCTGGAATGGTGTGTGTCAAAGTGCCTGGGAGGGTCCCAGGCACTGTCTTTCCTGCCGCTTACAACCCGGGCGCCTTCATATCAAGAGTGAATAGGCATCTCCTAGGCAAGCGCGTTCCACCTTATAGACTTTATCATCACTTAACTTTCCATCAGGTGTGATCACAGTCAAGCGCTAGCTTATATAGTTAAACATTTAGACCTAGAAAGCTGCAATTTTGCACAGATATCTCGGTAATGCAGACAAGATCAATAATAAGAAAGTAGGTAGGTACCTATTATTTTTATCATATGACATTTTCGGGTTCTTGAGTTACTTTTAAATAGGTTTGGACTTTAGTTCAGGGATTGAGTATTAGGTACCAGACGGCTTTACCATTATTTCTTCATAATCTGCATGATTTATTACCTTCACGGTGTATCAGAGCACGAATTACCTACTTCGCTGGATTAAATTATTAATAGGTATCTCAAACGCAAACGATTATAAAGTACCTCACAGCAACCGAAGGAATTTATCTTCCATTCACTCTGCTTGCTAGAACGTTCACTACTTTAAACCTTTGTAGAATTATCTGAATAAATAAAAAAAAACCCCGACCATGACAATTCGCCATTTTGTAATGGCGGCCATCTTGCAGCGATCGCTAAGAAAATTCCCGACTAATTCAGCTTTCAAACAAATAAAATTGGTTCATCCACTCGGGATCAACGCAGCCACAGATAAACTTATAACAACCGTCGTTTTTGCGACGTAAGTTAAAAATATCTCTTTTTGGAAGAGAGTATTTCCTACCCATTGTAACATTATAACATGTAACATAACATTGTAATTCCAACTGTTTTTATGGTTAGCCGTAAGTCATAACCAACTGACCAAGACTTGTGGGGGGAACTCGGTCTACGTGATCCGGTTATTGTGAGGTATCGGTTACGGTTACGGCGTCGCGAGTTCAGTAGTCTTTTCTCATATCAAAAAATTCCCATCGCGCATCAACACATTGCACTTCAAAAACATCTGATTTTGTAGGATTTCAGTGCGTAAATAATTCGTACCACAACCCCATTTTACATTTATTATTATATGGCTGTAAAACGGATTAAATTGCAAATCTCGGAATTCCTTAATCATGTTTTTCTGAAAACAAAGCGCCTGTCTCTTGGGACTGATGCTTCGGATGACACAGATTTGAGTTCGTGATGTTACCATAATTAATTATTTATTGTTATTTGATTTAACCGAAATTCTTGAGAAACTGTTCTAAGTATATATGAGAATACTATTTATCTAAAACCAACCTCAGGACCGTATACAAGAAATTGTTAAAGATTTATTTAGGTTCAATGCTTGCTGAAATCCCAGTCCCAGGAGTCAGGAGTACCAGGAGATCCCAGTTTGGTTCCAGACAAGTGTAATTTCTGACGCATGCAGTCCCTAAATTGTATAAAAAAAGCGGATTCGGCCCGCTGATTGGTAGAATCTGATATTTACATTTTTTCCAACCAATTAGGTGTCAGAATTTGTTTACGATTACTATAGCAATTAGCAATGAATCCTTCTACATACACAGTAAAATACATTGTTATTAATATTTGCATGTAGAAGGAAAATAAAGCTATTTTTATTTTATTTTATTTATATCAATGAATACTTTTCTCTTATGATATTTTTACACTCCCAGTTTAAATTTTTTTGTTAATCTGGCAGATCTGGCTTGATAAAAGGTACCGCGCTACCGGAAAGCGTTTTAACGTGCCCGTACGATGGACTGCAGTTGTAACTGTTATAGGTACCTCAACTAAGGTCTTCTAAGGTAAATCTTAAAGTTAGATTAAATTGTAATGAATAAAAATTTCGCTTAAAATGTAAGATTTATACAAGATGCTATAGATACATTATGTATATACATGGCGTAAATAATACTTTAGCAACCCTAAAAAAGATTTAGGTATAAACATCACGAATAAAGCAAGTAGATAAGTAACCTAGGCACTGAACAATACTGTCCTTGCTACATTCAGACGGGCCTTTCTAAAATTCCTTAGCAAAATGCCTCGCTTGTTGGGAACCGCAATTATTTTTACATTAGTTCGAAATCTTGTTCGCTCGGTCCGCATTTTCATATGTACCAATAATAAATAACGTGTAATTTTTGGAAGCAGTCACTTAACCCTTTTGAGCACCTACACCTAATTAATCAAGACGATTCCCGTAAAAATGACCTAGCACTTCTCTGTCACCATATTATCCCTTTTATTTTGAGTACATACTTGATTAATCAAGACGATTATCGGAAAAATCACCAGCACTTTTGCCACGATATGAGGAAAATCACCGCATTAAGAACCTGGAAGAACAATTGGCACTATGCCTCCATGAGTCATGACCTCAATGTTCTCTAACTCTCCACGACAAACGGGACAAATATGTAACTCTATATAAAAAGTCATACTTGCGACGCTTGACCGATTCAGCAAATGAATTTACGGTTCCCGGCCTTGAAAGTCGAGGCCAATGTATCAACGCATGATATTGGGTTTCATTCGCCGATAAAAACCTCAGGATATGGGCATCCGAAAGATTTACGTAAACCTTTTTCGTACAAGCAAACAATAGCGCCATCTGTCAAAATTCTATAGGTGGCTGCTGAGCGAACTACAGCATGGCCTTACTGCTGGTGGCAAAACAAGCATTTTTGCCACAGGTAAACTGACAACATTTTTTTGCGCCTTACATCCTGTCTAGAGTAGAGGTAAATTGTTTCGTTAGATGCTGATGGTCTGTTTTGTCCCCAGAGCTCCGCGAAGCATTTGAAGCAGAAGCGCAAGAAGTGAAGAAGCCACGTCTACTGCTGACTGCTGCTGTACCCGTGGGGCCCGACAACATCAAGAGCGGATACGACGTACCAGCAGTCGCTAGGTAACCATAACCATCAACTCAGCCAAAACCTGGCTAATAACCCTTGATTATGATAAGACGGAGGATGTGCTGAAGATCACAAAATAAACACGCAAGCTCGCAACGCAATAAACAAGCACGCACGCACGTGACAAATTTTGGGTTAAGGGTGATGTCACCAGAAGTGTTTAAAATGAAACAGATTATTTACTTATTTAACTTTTTATTCAAATCATCAATTTATGTAATATTTTCCATATAAAGCTGATGTAATGAATCTACCGCCATGTTCGGAATACAGGTTTGCACTGAGAAGAACCGGCAAGAAACTCAGCACTTGCTCTTTTCAAAATATGGAAAGTACAACCAATGTTACAAGTAACGTGGAAACAATAATCACCAAATAATTAATACAAAGTGACTCGTCAATAGTCAAAGAGACTTTAATGATGTTATTGGCCGATCCATAGTAATTGAACAATTACGTATGTAAACACCTATGATATCTATGATATGAAAATATATAAAACACAATTGTACTCCAAACTATGTAAGTCTAACTATATTTTAATTAATTTATAATGACAACATAAAAATATAAGTAAGTCATTACCACAATAATTAAACAACAATTATATATTATACAAATTAATACTTAGCTTTTACACTGCCCCAACAGCTCTGTCCGGCACTACGGTCGGAATAGAAAAGTCCCCAGATTGCCGATTTGGCGGCTTTTATACTATTAAGCAAACAAGTGGGAGATCCCCTCCTTTTGTTCAACCACTGAGTACCGACACTAGTCAAATTGTCAACATTCTCATTTATTAACAGAGAATGATACTAATTATCATTCTCTGACAATATAATTCACTTACAATCACATGATTATTAATGTTACTTTTGTAATTGAATATTAAATGACTCAAAGAACAGAAATACACAGACTTATAGAAGTAGAATGATACTGGTAATAAACAATTGGTATAATGACTTCCTTAACTTCTATAAACGTAATGTAACTACCATTAAGTTGTATTTTAATTTATATAATACTAACTGTTAATGTTATTTTTCATGTATTTAAATATTAAATTAATAACATAATTAAATCATGTAATTGTTACAAACAATCAGTATATTGACTTTCATCAGTATATTAACTTTTATAAAGTCAATTACAATGATATTTATAATAAAGTTATTTGTTATCAGTGACATAATTATTACTATTATTTGTTAAATATAAACACAGTACAAATATAAGGAATTAGTGAACTAGAAAGATGATTATATAATTGAATTATTAGTAAACAAACACACAATTATTAATGTTACTCTTGAAACATAAACACAGTAAACCACACAGGATTGTTGAACTACAATTCATGATTGTTACAAACAATTTGTTAAGTAACTTTCTTAATTTAAATTAACATATTTGCAAGGGAACATACACATTTCCGAATTCTTTACTTTTATGCAAATAATCTTCTATATTTTCGATAAGAAGTCACATTTTAACCAATAATATATCACGGCCAGACTGACCTATACTTCGCTCTCGAAGTATCAAAATAATTTCGCGTCCTATTTTTTCGCGAACCGTCGAGACTTATCTTTTCACGACGCCAATAATTTCGCGTACTATTTTTTTCGCGAACTGTCGAGACCAATCTTTTCACGACACCAATTATTTCGCGTCTTATTTTTTCGCGAACTGTCGAGACTTATCTTTTCACGACACCAATTATTTTGCAAACTGTCGAGACTAATCTTTTCACGACACCAATTATTTTGCAAACTGTCGAGACTTATCTTTTCACGACACCA
Source organism: Coenonympha arcania (assembly GCA_036785405.1). Classification (NCBI taxonomy): domain Eukaryota; kingdom Metazoa; phylum Arthropoda; class Insecta; order Lepidoptera; family Nymphalidae; genus Coenonympha; species Coenonympha arcania. The sequence goes on along the minus strand of CM072066.1, from coordinate 16,130,018 downwards.
ATTATTTTGCGAACTGTCGAGACTAATCTTTTCACGACACCAATTATTTCGCAAACTGTCGAGACTAATCTTTTCACGACACCAATTATTTTATTTCAGACCTCCGGCCTTAAATACAAGCACCTATCACCCGCTGCATGATGCATTTCGGTGAAGTATCAGGGCGGGGTCAGCAGCGTTATCAATTTTTTTTTGTGACTCCTGATCTTTCATACCAGCACCGAAGTACAGAACTCTATTATGTATGGCAAACCCATCATCTATAACACTTCCAAACTCATCCATCATCATTATCAAATCTATATTATGTGTATGTTCCTTGCTCAAAAAAAAAAGAAATCTTTAGAATATTTAGCTTAATTATACATTAATCAACATTACAATGATCAAATAAAGTAATATATCACGGTCGATCCGTCAACGATATTATATTCCCTGCTCCACTAAGCCAAAAAAAAAATCCACTCCAGACAGCTCCAGATCATAATGCCAATTTTTTTTTTTTTTACTAGTCAACAGTAAATGTCAAAGTTACAGTTAGAATCCATACCAACCAGTGGACATAACACACCATTCATTAGTGGTAAACACAACGTAATTCAATCACTGGAGGTATTTCGATTACCGTCAAATTATGTCAAAATTAACAGTAACAGTCATTTTAAATAGCAATTCCAAACAACACATTGTGATCAAATAATGATTTATAAATATTTTCACTACCACACAATCTTTAAATTTTATTCCGTAATGTTGATTATTGTAATATACCTATATAATACCATGTTACATTTTTTTTCGGTCCTTTATATAATATATTTCAAAACAAATGTTCGTCAAAAGAATATGTTTGTTATTATGATCACTGAACATAAACTTTTATGGATTAATATCCTCGCTCCTAAATAATAAATCAAAGCCTCCCAAAGACAAAACTAGTCTGTACAGAATTTTATTGTTTGTCCAGATAGTTGTTGTATATCCTATTTCCCAAATTTAGTCCTAACCAAAAATATATTATGATGCTATTAAACAGTACTGATTTTGGTTTGTTTAAGACTTCACAGTCTAAAATATTTCAACTCAGCATAAAAATAAAAGCAATCGCTCGGCCAGTCTGACAAACAATTTTAAATCGCAAAAGTTTCTTTTCAAAAAGAACCAATACTTTCCTAATCTTAATATTGATACGTTGGAATATTTAAATACTTCACAAATAAGGATTAGATTGAATAATTTCAATCAAATATATTATACCTATATAATATATATATTTTTATATATATATTTTTTTTCAATCAAATATTTACTAGTAAAGTCAGTCTTATGTCAATGGTAAAGGACAATAATATGTTAGAGGTCAAACTGCTACAGAAAGTGCACCATACATCCGACCTTTTATTTTGCGTAACCCAGTAATTTTTTAATGAAGAAATAAATTAAAATTTTGCTTTGTATTTTCCAATTAGTGGTACCATTATTTCAATGATTTGGTAAGAAGTTATTTTATTTTAAAGAACATGATATTATGAAACTTTAACGGCGTAGGAGCCGCATTTAAGCGATGTTGAATGAAGTTTTATTTAAAAATTATAAAGACAATTATTTCAAATTAAAACGTCATGTATTTTGGGTCTTAAATCTAAAATCTCTTAAAAGCAGAAACACGATAAGATAAAATTTTCTCGATAGAAAGTTCTCCCAAAAGTTGCTCCAAAATCTCAGTTTTTCTAATTTTTATTGGAAACTACTATATAATTGTAATTTTTGTTTTAATGTGTCGGTTATAATAATATTCAAAAACGCTTCGAAACAGATTTTTGATAAATGGCTTAGTTCTTAGTTTTTAATTAGGTAAAAGGTCGTTTTTCTGTTATATCCTCTTAATGTTACCAATCAGCGTTTCTATGTCCCTCACAGCTATTTTTCATAAGGTATAAATAATAATACTGATAGATGCCTCATTATTTCTTTTCTAGCCGTAATAATTATAAAATCAAAACTTAGTGTTCAGTATAACATCTGTGGAACGGGATTATGCGGAATTATGAATACTTTAAAATAAGTAGTTTTTTTTGGTAGGATTTAAAGATTATTTTTACCTAGGTTTGAAATTGCTTTATTTTTTATAAACAACTGTCAAATTCAATTTGAAAGGCGTCGGGTCAAATGTCATAGCAGAAGTTCAAAAATTGAAAGAATTGAAAAGATGACAGAAAAATAAGTATCAAGTAGGGTTTCTGCCTCTTTTGCCTTATTAAAATATATATTTTAAAAATCAATCTACACTAATGACGAAAAAGAAATTATAACGCTAGCAGCTCTCATTTTCTACATTTATTTATTTTTACCCGACTTCAAAAAAGGAGGAGGTTCCCAATTCGTCAGAATCTTTTTTTTTTGTTCATCTCATAGAACAAAAGTAAATAGTTCTAACCCAAAGTGAATTTTTAATACTTTTCTTTCAAACATTACGAAGCAAGTAAGACGTTATATATGAACATTGCTATTTAGCAATAAAGGACAAATGTTGTGTACAATTATTGAAATTATTTTATCTGCCAAGTTCTAAAATTAATAAGACACTATTTTTTTTTTGCTTGTTAAAACAAAACAACTATGAATAAATATTTGTGGTTAGTTTTAAACCGTTATTCAAGTTTCTAAGTAATTATTAATTTCTTTTATTATATTAAATTTGTTTTTTAAATTGTTACCTTTTGTTGTCTAATAAAATTTGTTTCATTTATTTTAAATCAGACAAGTTAAATTCTGAGTTTGAACTAAATTTACTTTATCATAACAATGTGTAAATGTTCAGGATATTATAGGAATAAAATAGAAAATCGAACACAAACCACATTCCAACAACAAGAGGATAAATAAAATAAGTAAAAAAAAATGGTACAGCTTTGAAAAAGGAGTTTTGTCAACATAAGACGCCAATGGTCATTTTTTTTTTGTCTACATCATCATTATCATTGTTACTATCAAAGTCTTATTTTAGCTATATTATAAAGGCGATTTTTATTAAACATATTAAGATAATTGTGGTTATAGCAAAAATATGTAATTTTGGTTGTAACCGTGTGGCATAATTAATAATAATACTGAAAATTAACAAAACTTCTATGTAGTTTGAAGTAGTAAGAGAGAAAAAAAAACTCACCATTATTATGGTAATAATGGCTTGTTGGTAATTGGCTGTTATGTCCTCAAATCACGTTGCGTTGTCACGAAGAAATATTTTACATATCACTTTTAACTTTTAATTCGTGAAGAAGTATACACACGGTTTTTTTTTTGTACACATAAAGTTGTGGGTCAACGAAAATAGTCCCATGGTATGATAGATGTCATTTACACATTTTTATTGCTATATTTTATAGGATTAGAAAATTACTATCACTTTAATTAATATACAACTACATTCTTTCAAGTCATAAATTATATTAAAAAAAATATAATTATCTACTTGCATAAAGAAAAAGATTAAACTGATATCAACTGATACATTTTCGTAAATCGTACACCAAATGGTCGTTCAAAATTTGAGAAGTTTTGAAAGTTGACTTTTTTTGTCAGAAATTTCTATCGCTGTATTATTATTACTATAATATTTTTTATTTATTTACTGTGCAAAACTTGTGATACGTAACGCCACGGTTTTGAAAATAATATATAATTCGAGTTATTTGGTGTAACTCCAGTTCATTACTAAAGAAGTGAACACATAAATCGGCAAGTAGTATTTTCTTTGCACAATTTATATCTAGTCTGAGATTAAAATTTTAATATTGTTGTTGTTTTGATAATGTAATTTAGCATGAGTTTGCATTATGATGGATACCGAACACGGAAACCCTTGAGTATGGCATATTTCATATTTTTTTTTTTTTAGAAAATTATTTGCGGTGGGCGTGTAGAAAAAAAGAGAATATAATATTCCGTTTATTCTATATATTAAAACATACTACAGGTTTTTTTTTTAACCTAGTTATTTATGATTGGTTTGGAATAAACACATGATACTGGCAGACTAATATTTAAATAACAACGAATCCTTCTCACAAGAAACGTTTTTCCTCCATTCCTTAATATGAAATATATATTTTTTGTTTTAAAGGATGCTTTGATAATGTTTTTATAACATTCATAATACAATTTTCTTAAAAGGGTTTCAATATTCAGTCAATGTACAACTAGTACATACTATTTTTAAATTTAGTATAATTAAAAATATATATACACACACCTATAGTAACAGTTCTAATAACTGACCTTAAAAAAAGGTATCCATCCACTTATCTTAATTCCAACGACGAAATTTCGTGACCACATGTTGCCTCCATTCGTCAATGCTCGTCATAATCCCCAAAAACGGTATTCTTCTGTACCAAGGTGGCAGTACCACTTCCTTGGCTGTCAATGTGGTTCAGATTTGACACAACAGAATCCACGCTCACAATTTCTGAAACATAAAATAATGTATTAGCAAAATTGGTTCCGATCCCACTTCTGATGACAAATTTTGGGTTAAGGGTGATGTCACCAGAAGTGTTTAAAATGAAACAGATTATTTACTTATTTAACTTTTTATTCAAATCATCAATTTATGTAATATTTTCCATATAAAGCTGATGTAATGAATCTACCGCCATGTTCGGAATACAGGTTTGCACTGAGAAGAACCGGCAAGAAACTCAGCACTTGCTCTTTTCAAAATATGGAAAGTACAACCAATGTTACAAGTAACGTGGAAACAATAATCACCAAATAATTAATACAAAGTGACTCGTCAATAGTCAAAGAGACTTTAATGATGTTATTGGCCGATCCATAGTAATTGAACAATTACGTATGTAAACACCTATGATATCTATGATATGAAAATATATAAAACACAATTGTACTCCAAACTATGTAAGTCTAACTATATTTTAATTAATTTATAATGACAACATAAAAATATAAGTAAGTCATTACCACAATAATTAAACAACAATTATATATTATACAAATTAATACTTAGCTTTTACACTGCCCCAACAGCTCTGTCCGGCACTACGGTCGGAATAGAAAAGTCCCCAGATTGCCGATTTGGCGGCTTTTATACTATTAAGCAAACAAGTGGGAGATCCCCTCCTTTTGTTCAACCACTGAGTACCGACACTAGTCAAATTGTCAACATTCTCATTTATTAACAGAGAATGATACTAATTATCATTCTCTGACAATATAATTCACTTACAATCACATGATTATTAATGTTACTTTTGTAATTGAATATTAAATGACTCAAAGAACAGAAATACACAGACTTATAGAAGTAGAATGATACTGGTAATAAACAATTGGTATAATGACTTCCTTAACTTCTATAAACGTAATGTAACTACCATTAAGTTGTATTTTAATTTATATAATACTAACTGTTAATGTTATTTTTCATGTATTTAAATATTAAATTAATAACATAATTAAATCATGTAATTGTTACAAACAATCAGTATATTGACTTTCATCAGTATATTAACTTTTATAAAGTCAATTACAATGATATTTATAATAAAGTTATTTGTTATCAGTGACATAATTATTACTATTATTTGTTAAATATAAACACAGTACAAATATAAGGAATTAGTGAACTAGAAAGATGATTATATAATTGAATTATTAGTAAACAAACACACAATTATTAATGTTACTCTTGAAACATAAACACAGTAAACCACACAGGATTGTTGAACTACAATTCATGATTGTTACAAACAATTTGTTAAGTAACTTTCTTAATTTAAATTAACATATTTGCAAGGGAACATACACATTTCCGAATTCTTTACTTTTATGCAAATAATCTTCTATATTTTCGATAAGAAGTCACATTTTAACCAATAATATATCACACGCTTACACACAAACGCACACACACTCACACCCACTCGCTCACACACCCTCACACATGCGCACTCACGCACACACACAAACGCACACACTCAAGTAGTACATTAATTATAAGATAAGCAAGTTTTTTAAATTGTAACAGTTATTGTAATTATTAGGTTTAAAATAAGAATAAAAAGTGTCAAATTAACATCCAGGAAGGACCTACCCTCTGCAACACAGGTTTTCCTTCCGCAGAGGGTAGGGCGTTCATTTGTTTGCGATAATGTGTATAGGCAATAAATTATTAAAAAAAAAATCCTTAGCTTATTAATGCTTCACGGCAACTAGGCATAAGTTTCCGCCACGCTTCTGGTACTAGCATTTTGATGGTTTCACCCGGTTGGGTATTACTGAGATATGTTGCCGTAAAGCAGTAATTGGGATGCATTACTGTGTTTCGGTTTGAAGGGCATGTAGTCAAAGAAATGACTGGGCGTAATGGGACTTAGCAACTAATAGCGAGCGCATAATGCAGTGCGTCGTACGAGATTGCAATGCAGAGTACCTATCCAGCATGTGCACTTAAAGATAGAAAGAAAGAAAGAAAACTTTATTTCGCAAGAAAATTATGCCACATGTAACAAACAATAAACCTTACGTACTAAAACGATGCCTGAAGATTCCCCCACTCGGGCAACAAAAACCAATAATTGCCCAAGTGACGAAAGCTCCAGACACCGCCTGTCACATGTGGCACAACCCGGAAAAAGGCCCCAACTCAGCATGGTGCTGTGTGCCCCATATAAGCATGGGAGCTAATTTTGTCTTCTTTTGTCTATCTCTTTACTCTGTCTATCTATTATAAATAAGAAAGAAAAAAGCAGCCAAAATTATCTCTAGGCGCTCATCCTAGCTAGAATTCACTCCACTTGTCAAATTATAGGTGAGCGCCTTAAAAGTCATTATTTCCTATAAAATCCTTATGAAATATTTTCATTGGTTCTCCAGCTACCTAGACTTCATCAACGTGATGGCTTACGACTTCCACGGCAAATGGGAGAGGGAGACAGGCCACAATGCGCCTCTATACGCACCCTCCTCAGACTCGGAGTGGAGGAAACAGCTCTCAGTCGACCACGCTGCTCATCTGTGGGTCAAACTTGGAGCTCCCAAAGAGAAACTCATTATTGGTAAGTTTGTTCCACTGATAACTGGAAAAAATAACTCTCAGCCGACTACGCAGACTTAAGAAGAAACTTGTCGATAAGTTTGATCCTCTGATAAGTAGAAGAGATAACTCTCAGTTGACTACGCGGCTTATCTCTAGGTCGAACTTGGAGCTCCCCATGAATAAACCTATTATTGGTATGTTTGATTCACTGATAGATAAGTGAAAGAAATAAGTCTCATTCGACTACGCTGCTTATCTCTAGGTCAAACATGGAGCTCCTAAGAATAAAACTAAGAATAAAGAATAAAAATATTATTGGTAAGTTTATTCCACTGATCACTGGAAGAAATAGCTCTCAGTTGACTTTGATGTTCAATCATGGAGCTCAAAAGAATAAACGTTATCGGTTAATTTGCTGCTCACATTCGATATTGAGAAAGTAACTGTCAATGCACTACACTGCTTATCTGGAGCACCCAAGGAGATATAAGTTTTTAAGTTTGCTCCACTGATTAATAAAACGTGTAAGTCAACCACGCAGTTCATATAATCTAGGTTAAGAGCTCCCAAACTAGCAGCGCGTTTATTTTAACATGCCTAATGTCTCATACTATTTTTGACCTTTCTATATAGATATATTCCATGACAAGATTCCATGTAATCTGTAATCCAAACTTGTACCAAGTATTCTAAGAATCGCGTGTATTCCAGGTATGCCGACGTACGGGCGAACCTTTACCCTGTCTAACATGAACAATTTTAAACCCAATTCTCCGGCGAGCGGGGGTGGGAAGGCTGGAGAGTACACGAAGGAGGCTGGTTTCCTTGCGTATTATGAGGTGAGATACAATCTTATTTTATTATGTTTTTTTTTACAATAACACTTAACATTAACTTATTCTAATTACTATACAAGTCTTGCCCGCGTGGAATGGTGGCAAGAATACTGGCTGCATTTCCGCGTTGAACAGCTAGGCTGATACGTTGTGCAAAAAATGAGCCAGCCCTTCTGTCACCAGTTGAAGTTATTAAACGCGGGGAAAGCTCTAGAATGATTTTTTTGCACACTCCACGGCAAACGGGACAAATATGTAACTCTCTAATAGAGAGGCATATTTGCGACGCTTACCTGATTCAGCAGTTTCAGCTGCGGCTCCCGGCTTTGATTCTTTCTCCCTTATATGAATCAAAGCCAATGTGTCAACGCATGTTGCGTCCCACATCAGCGCCCGACCCCGTTCCCAGGGAACCAGCGTCAATCCATCAGGTCTCTTGCCATCATCACGAATTCCTGCTGGCTCCAATAGGGCAGGAATATCAATGGTGGCAAGAGCTCTTTTTATAACATCGTTGAGGGAACCATGCCGAAAAAGCCTACCGGCGCTCCTGTGGCAAGAGAGTCCGTGAATTCCAAAAATTTTTTTATTATGATAAAGTATCCTCAAAAGAAATACCCAAAATAAAGCACGACGTAAAGCAAAATCAGCATGCAGGTGAATTCACTTTTGATACGCGTTCAAACTCAGGATGTCCCATTAAAAAATATCAAAATTGCCTGCGGTTCCTAGAATCCTTTCTCTTCAGTATATTATTTTCATAGAATGTTCTTTTCGCGAAGTTTGTTTCCAAAATGCACCCAAATCTTCCCAAAACAAGCTCTACAGACAAAAACATATGGAAGCAAGGAAACTTAAAATGATTGACATTGAGATGAACTCTGGTGCCCAAATTTTAAGAGACTTCTCAAAAGTTAAATCCTCAGCCAACGTAAAATACAAATTTAGGACTACACAAAGGAGTTGACATAAACGCGAGAGCAATAAACATATAGCAGCTCCATTACTGTTATTTGGCACATAGCCTAAGAAAGAGGGGAAAACTAGGTTAATAAGTTCTTTCCCCTAGAGTGTGCATAGTTATGAGACAAACTTTAACCCTTCAATGAACAAACACATGTTTACTTTGGAGGCGCATAACTTCAAAGTGAATTCCTCAGTCCTTATGATCGGGTCTAAGAATACGCAAAGGAGATCAGCTTCCTTGGGTATTACGAGGTTATTTTAATTAAAAATTATTGTAGGAACCGTTTCGTGGCGCGTTTAATATACGACTAAGTGATTTTCACCAACAAAAATACTTTTTCTTTATGAAAAAGTTAAATGATTAGGCGGCTGAAACTTTCTAACAAATCAGTCCTAGTTGAACATTTGTCAAATTGCGTTTACCGCCTTCCACGATGGAAGCTTTAAAGACGTCTCGTCAAGACTATTAATAAAACTCAACTTAGTAAACAGCCAAGAAAACAACAATTTAGCTTGATCGAAAACCATGTTTTATGCAAAGCATTATTAGTAGTATAGCTTAGAGTTTAGACTTAGGGCTTTATATTTACAGTCGTACAACGCTGTAGCAGCATTTATTGTCTCTCCGTGTGTGTTTAGATTCGAAATGAGACTGTTCGCAGTTCGGTCGCGTTCCCCATTTCTCACCGTTATGTCATTTATTGTAGTTGAGAACTTGTTTAGCTCTAACAAGATTTCGTGCTAGAATGTCATCGTTCAAGGTCTTAGGTAATTTAATAAAGATTTAAGATATGGTGCGGCTAAAAACTGAGATAGACACAGAGCGAGCAATTTATTTTGTTTCTTTCTATAAACATAGATAGATAGATAGATAGATAAATACTTTATTGCACACCACAGAATAAAATATAACAAAAAGTAGAAATAATGAAAACACAAACTTAGGAGTACAACTTGGCGGCCTTATATTATAGGTGACAGTAATTATTCATCAGCACCCAGGCAACTGAGATATAAAGTGGTCTTTAACTAGTCTTTTAAACTGTCCTATAGTCCGGGCCTCTCTGATATTAAGTGGTAGGGCATTCCATAAGTTTATAGCCCGAACAGTATAGGACTTATTAAAGAAGGAAGACTTATGGGCAGGCATCAACAAAATAAGTTTCCTCGAAGAACGGAGCAGACCTCCAGATTGCCCTACGAAATTGAATTTTTCTTTCAAGTAAGGTGGTGCAGTGGGATGAAAGAGAACACAGTACAGAATGGAAAGGATGTGTAGATTCCGGCGAAGCCGAATAGGTAACCAATTAAGGCGAGAACGAAATTGAGATATATGGTCATATTTGCGTATCCCAAATATGAATCTAATAACAGAATTCTGGAGCTTACTTAATTGGTTTTCATTTAAGTCGACAATGCTTGCGTCAGCGTAATCAAGAATAGGAAGGAGAAGAGTCTGTGCGAGCATAATTTTGGTAGGAATAGGAAGAATAGATCGAAGGCGACGCAAAGAACCCAAGGCTGCAAACATTTTCCGACTGACTTGTTTCAAATGCTGAACCCAGCCCAAATTCCTATCAAGAATCAATCCCAAATACTTTACGCTCTCACAATACGGGATTACAACATTATTAAACTTAATAGGAGGAAGTGACCGCCAATCAATTTTTGATATCTGCTTTTGGCTGCCAATAACGATTGCCTGTGACTTACTCGGATTTACATTAAGGCCAAAAGATTTGCTCCACTCAAGGACGGAGCTAAGGTCTGAATTCATTGTAGCTATTGCATGCGGCAGATTTTCAAATGACGACTGGGTATAAAGCTGGACATCATCTGCATACATATGGTAGAGAGAAGAAAGGTTATGACTGATTGAGTTAATGAAGATGGAAAAGAGCAATGGTGACAACACGCCGCCTTGGGGCACGCCAGCAGAGATATCGCACCAAGAGGAACATAGTAGAACATCTGATGAAAATGTTTTACGAGCTTCAGTTATGCGGATCATAATATCATACGCAATCTCATCTAATGTTGAGTGACCATGCAGCCAGTCCAAAATATAATATATCGATTGTACCGGAACGCGAAATTGCTCGGCGACACAGGTTAAACTTCAACCATCTAAACAACTTGCGCGACTAGATAACCAACTTAGAAACCTATTCTTCAGAGTAATAACATTTATTTTCCTTTCAAAATAATACGTTTCAATAATCTTCTAACTTCTTCTTTGACTTTCATGCGACTTACGTGAAATAGGAGTATGTGATTTTGTCACTCATATTTTTTCCAGATTCCTATACAAATAATTCGCCTTTGACGACAATTTATTAAAGTTAGTGCATAAGTTCTTATCATCAAAATAATGAGACACAGTAAAAGAAAGAAATATCGTGCAACGTCTATGTAAACGGGTCACAACGATCTTTAAGGGATTACAACCCCGGCTCATAAGGAACTTACCAACTGACAAGATCTTTAATTTCAAGGTTAAAGACCAGATAAAAGGCGCTCAGCTTTTTCTTATTAGCAATTTACGGCTCACTTAATGAGCATAGTAAAATTTACGACCCGTTTTACGATCCGCTTTTAAACCTCGACGGAGGCAATTTGCGAAATGGTTATGTACCTTCGTAGGTACGAGTTAGCGTTTAAGAAAATGGCGTTTATGACTCTAAAAAGGAATCATGGTAGTTTCACATTTTTAAGGATGCTGCAGCAGCTGTGCCAAAAAGAAACATTACTGCGTTCGCACTTTCGTCTGTCCTTTTATCCATCTCATCAGGAAAACGTTCAATGTTTCTGATACGAATCGCTAAGGTGTGGTACGCCTTTCCAGCCTCTTGGATTGTACTTGGCTGAGAACACAGCCAAGTACAATCTAGGTGACTTCAAGAGAAGCGTAAATAGGCATTTTTCTAGGCAAGCGCGCACCAATCTAGACATCATCTTTCCATCAAGCATGATTGTCGTCCAGCGCAAGCCTATCCACAATAAAAAAAGATTATTTAGGAATTTCTAGTTTCAGCGTATGCAAGTCCACAGCTGGACACATTGGTTAAGCCCTCTTATAGCTCTTTCCACATTGGGGCAGCTTGGAAGATGTATAGGTTCTAATAGAGATTACTAATGGATAGATTAGTAATGCAAAAGCTTATCAATTGTTTTTTCTTTCAAAGGTGTGTGAAATCCTGAGGAACGGCGGCGCGTACGTTTGGGATGACGAGATGAAGGTACCTTACGCAGTTCACGGCGACCAGTGGATAGGCTTCGATGATGAGAAGTCTATCAGGAATAAGATGAGGTACCCAGTTGTTTTTATAAACATTGTAAATAAACAACAAGGTGACGTTAATTATATACTTACAACTTCCGCTTAACACACTTGCGGGACCACGTTAAAAGAAGATGAAGAAGACTCTTGTTGAAAGTTCAAAACTCTACCGCTCTTCGGAAATCAAGCTTGCACTGGAAAAAACTGGTACAGAATTTTAGTACAGCTTTTTTTGGGAATGTAAAGATTTACATATCATGTTTAATTATTCCTTTCCAGATAGCTAATTCCGCTGTTTAAATATTTATGTAGACTGTAAAGAATAGAAGGATCAGGCATACTAGGTCGAGAAACTCCAGTCGAGAAATGAACCAAATTTCTTCGTCGAAATATTCAGTCAGAGGATGTGGAGAATGCAGAATGTGTTTAATGTTTCTAAGAATTTTGTTATAGCCACTGATAAGAAAACTCAGGATATGGGCATCCGAATCATTTACGTAAACCTTTTTCGTACAAGCAAACAGTAGCACCATCTGTCAAAATTCTATAGGTGGCTGCTGAGCGAACTACAGCGTGGCCTTGCTGTTGGTGACAAAACAAGCATTTTGGCACCGATAAACTGGCGACATTTTTTCGCATCGTCCGCCCTGTTCAGGGTATATCTGTATTATTATATGTGTTCTGCTTGTATTTTTAACATTAACCTTGTTTTTATTTCAGATGGATCAAAGATAACGGTTTCGGTGGCGCCATGGTGTGGACCGTGGACATGGACGACTTCTCCGGATCAGCGTGTGGTGGGGATGTGAAATACCCCCTTATTGGGGCTATGAGGTGTGTACCAAATCTTAAATTTTTATACCTCAGTGGCAAGGTGTAAAGTATGTTTATCATTGTCGCCCTAAATTCAGTTCGTAAGTCCATCTGTTCGGTTAGACCATTGATTAAACATATAAAGGATCAGCACTTAGTGACGTCACACGTATATTTTTAGGCTCCGCCCTGAAGCATCATTTTTAATTTGTCAAAACTGTAAAATGGCGGCAACACCATGTACTGTCAGCGGTACCGAAATGTTGCGGGCGATAACGACGCCATATTTGAGAAATTTTTGGCTTCAATATTTGTTTTTGTCATTTGGTCGGATATATGGAAGTTTGGGTTACGTAAAACGTCGCACGATAGTCGCTTGACAGAAGGTCCACGTAGTTTCGGGTAATTTGTCATAATAGACGTTTGTTACTTAAAAAAGATTGTGAAGTATTGAGTCAAACTTTAGCGACGTTAAGTGTGACCCAACATTAAGTTACGTAGCTCCGAAAAGTTACACCTTTAAATCTTTCTCTATTCTATTGAAAAGAATAGACTCAATCAGTCTTTGTCTAGCAGTGCCAAAAAAATTTTGATGCATAGTGTGAAAAATGTAGTCGAAACAAGTGAATTTATTTTTTTTGTTCTATCGTGAAAACGGTAAAACGAATTCTTACACGAAAATTACTATTTTATATTGGTACACAATTAAAAAGAAACGTATAAAATGCTTCGCAAAAATTTAGCTCAGAACTTACAACTTTACGACTTTCAGGCAATTTTCTGTCACTTAAATTGATTTCGAAAAATTGGCTAAGTGCGAGCCGTACTTGTTCACTACGGGTTCCCTAGTCTGTATCTACTGATGTTTCATGATTTATTCAAAAGCATCTTACATTTCAAATCCAGAGCTTAAAATAATTATGCACTTTTTTTTTCATTTTATTGACCTAATTTCTGTAGTATATCTTGCGTCTTATGTAAGCACCTTTACAATAACTAAGTATATTGTTCCGAAGTCACAAATTCGAGGAATATGGCTGCGGCGCTAGTGAAATTATAGGAGTTTCATTTATTATTTGGCTATGAAACCCCAAAAAGCGTTTGACCCTAATCTACATCGAAGAGAAACAACGAAATGGTTCGTAAACATTTCGTCTGAGAGTTAATGGAGTGCGCAAATCAAAATTAACTTTCGTCACGAGTATTTCCCTCGGGACAGACTGAACTTTTGCCAACTTTGCTTCGGATACAAACGCGTTAAGGCTTTTTTTTTCAGTTAAATTGTACCTACTTGTTTTTATATATTCACACCGAGCTCTGCACAAAGCTTTAAATTGTCGATTCATACTGAAGTTTTACATTGTGTAGGTACTTGTTTAATATTCTAAACACCCAACACTTAAATTTGGAAAGGATATATTCAACAGTAGATTGATGAGAGTTGAAGTTTTTTTGTAAATTATATGTATTCCCTTTGCTTATTACTTAAAACCAGCCTTTATTCCAGGGAAGAACTCCGCGGTATATCCCGTGGTAAAGACGCCAAGGATGTGGACTGGGCATCAGTGGCGGGAACAATCATCATCGAGGAGACGGAGAAGCCTCCGCCAATCAAGATCAGCCTCTCAGACGTGCTCAGCAAAGTCAAAAAACCTGTCAAGATCAACCGAATTATCAAGACCAACGGTTTGGCTACAGTTGACAAATTCAGTGAGTATCTACTAAATACTACTTTCAGAAAGATAATTCTCGAAAATAAAATTGTACATCACCCAAACGTCGTCGGTAACTATAGCAACGCAAGCAATCGGTGCGTTTGCTGCACAACCGATGCGAGCATTAACCAATCAGTTCCCAAGATGTAACTTCGTCAATGCTATACGTACAGAATTATACAGAAGGTTGTTGATCCTAAAAAAATTAAGGTATATAGGTAAGGGAATGATTGACTAAAGTAAAATTAATTGCTCGATGAACATAACCGAACTTACGGTTCCGTTATTTAGGTTTCCGCTTTTTCTTTGAATCAGGGAACCCTAAAAAGTATCAACACATTAAATAAACATAATTCAACGTGCCAATTGATATGGAAGAAGTGTGGGGAAAGTTTTCGCAAGCTGTCGATGGCGTATGAAATAATGTATAACGTTTCACTAGATTATACTTTGATAGGCTATTACATGCGGTGATGTCTCGAAACTTTCTTATAAGTAGGTAGTTAGTGAAAGCAAAGAAATAATACGTCTTCTTACACTTAGGCCATATATTGAAAAAATTTGCGTTGAATTTGGTATCACTGCAAAATAATATTGAAATACTGATAAATTTTTGATATTTTGACTGAGAAGTATAATTATGAGATTACTACTGTGATAAGTGTGGTAATAAAATAATAACATTATGATAGGCGAGCAGCTTTCATAAATTAAAATCTGCCACTTGCGAAACTCGCGTCGCGTATGTACGTGACACTAAAAGCGACCGATCTTAAAAAGGGGTGTTACAAGGGTCACTTTTAGGCGCTCAGTTTTTCCCAACAGCCAAGAATGGCTGCGAACAACGGCCTCTCGCGACATAGTTACTAAAAGTTTTAGACATCGAGTGCTTTCAAGTTGAAGACCTTAACGACCAGAATACTGAGACCCGTGAATTTATACAGCAACATTCCGTTTTTGTTGGGGGAGAAAGTTCTCAAGTATTTGGTACATTTTGCTATGATGTTTACGACTCTGGGGTGTTCGGCTTACCAGGTTTATGATGTTAAGCGGCATTTTTACAAGTGATTGTATGTTTCAGTCTCTCTTGAAGAGGCATTAGTATTGAGTTATGTTCTGTCGACAATTTTATCGAGTATTCTCACTGATATCGTAGATATTTTAACAGTGTTTACGTAGATATTTTCACTTTGTCTTTAACTGGCATTACTAAATTTGGGTCATTTTAACTTTTAAGGTCGAAAATAATGTCTTAACGATTGTTTTTAATAGTATGAAAACCATAATGTGTGGAATTTCAAAATTTGATGATTACAAAATCGGGTGATCCAGGTTAGTATATCTGCATACTCGTATTACTTATTAAGTTTTATCATATTTATGCAAAATTTAATTAAATGACTCGTTAGGTAATTAAATAAAGACTTCATTACACGTATTCATGTAAAGTACACTGACGTATCTTCGATATAACCAGACCCCGATTTTTTAATTTAATTTCTCGTGATAGTTTAATACGTAGCATCGTTCTGGAACGCTAAATCGTTAAGCAGCTCGTGTTTCCCAGCTTAGACTTAGCTGTACATGTTGGAGCCAATTTCTGATAAGTAAACACCTGCTGATGTTGCTCCGGTGTCTGGGCAAAATTTATGGAGAGAAAAAGTTTTTCGAAGAATTGTATGACATTATGATCTGAAAATACGTATTAAAAATAATTTGTGGTTCATCGGTTATTAATAAATCTAAGTTATTATATTTTCTAGGAAAGTCTTCTGTGATCGAAATATTCACTTCAATTATTATTAACTGAAATAAGAACGACCTTTGACAAAATTGAATTCTCGGGTATAGATGTTGTTATACAGTAAGTAATCTAAAGAATATGATATTGTCGTTGTGATTGATCGAATTTAATATCTGACGTCTTCTTAGAATATCATAATGGACGACTTTTCGAAGGTTGGAATTTTGAAGTTAATTTGTAGAAAAGGCATGTTGTAAGGAGACATCAATATTAAATTTATCACATCTCAGCGAGATATTGGCTTTTCATTCTGGATCTGCCGCGTTGGTCCAGTGGTTTGTCTATAATGTCACAGCGATTCACGAGGTCCTGAGTTCTAAGTATCCGTACTGAACTGGCCAGCGGGCCGGACGCGGCCCCCGGACCGTATCTACCTGACTTACCTGATGATATCCCCCTGACCGTAGAAACCTGAGGATATGGGCATCCGAACGATTTATCATTTACGTAGGTATACCTTTTTCGTACAAGCAAACAGTAGCGCCCATCTGTCAAAATTCTATAGGTGGCTGCTGAGCGAACTACAGTGTGGCCTCACTGCTGGTAACGAAACAACCATTATTGACACTGATAAACAGGAGACATTTTTTACACAGTTTTACGTCTATTTTGGGTTCACATTTATCCACTTTGATAATATTATTAAATAATCGTGCATAGTAGCGAGACGGATATTAATTTTTAATCAAACTTTAATCATTTTTACAGAGCGGGAGCCCCAAATCCTGTGCTACCTGACCTCCTGGTCAGCGAAACGGCCCAGTTCTGGACGATTCATGCCTGAGAACATAGACCCGACTCTCTGCACCCATATCATATACGCCTTCGCCACTCTGAAGGACCACAAGCTAGCTGAAGGAGATGAAAAGGATGCTGATATGTATGACAAAGTGGTCGCATTGAGGGAAAAGAACCCTAATCTCAAGGTAAGTTCATTAGACCTAACATTAGAAGCCGAAAATTATTGTGTATGTTTGTTACTCCTTCCCGCTGAAACTACTGAATCGATTTGACTGAAATTCGGAATAGAGGTTAATTATACTCTAGATTAAAACAAAGGCTACTTTTTATCCCGAAAAAATCCACGATTTACGCGAGATTTTTGAAACAACGAAATTCACGCGGGCGTCCGCTAGTATTGCATAAGCTTTCGCTACTCTGAAATACCGCAATAACTATCTGAGGGAAATAAAAAGTAAGACAAAGTGGTCTCTTTAAGATAACCCTAATCTCAAAGTTTGGCGCAGAGCGTTGGATCTAATAAAACTATAAGACCCAATGTTTGTCCCATGTCTTAATCTTAATCACTACATAGTATAAAACAAAGTCGCCTTTTCTGTCCCTATATCCCTATGTGCGCTTAAATCTTTAAAACTACGCAACGGATTTTGATGCAGTTTTTTCCAATAGATAGAGTGATTCAAGAGGAAGGTTTATATGTATAATACATGCATCATATACTAAGGCAACATTGCTAATTTTAGAGGTTTCTAACGTGATGTCGTAAATTAACCTATTTTTTTGGGCTTATTTAGCAATTTAGCAAAAACGCTGCCTAAACCCTACGAGTTAGATCAAATTAATGTACTACAGTATTGTACACCATAAAAAGGTCTACAAAAAAGTCCGCGATGGTATATGTTTATATTTTAGGGATAACCCACATTAACCATTTTTATTGTTTACTTTTTACGTGAAAAAATGGCTTATTTACGAAGCTATTTTAAGCAATACGGCATTAATCCTTATCGAATTAAGTACCTTAAATACAGTGTGCAATTAATATAGATCAATATGGTTCCTTACAGCATGTAAATTAAAGAAATATTTTCGGAGATATTACAAATTTAAAATTTGCGTTTGCGGCGTGCGGTACCGGTCACTGTTTTTCACATGGCCAACTGTATGTCGCTCTTTCAAGAGTAACCTCAAGAGAAAACATGTTTGTATTGTCTAATGACAAGAAAGCTGTGAACGTTGTGTAAGACATCCTGTAATATATTAATTGTTGTAAAAATAAAATAAATACCTAGGTAAAAATGTAAAAAGTAAATAAGTAAAAATGTAATGTAATTATTGTAATAAAAATTGTATGAATTTAGATATTCCAAAGATAGCAGGAAATCTTCATAGTAAGTATAGGGAAAGAGGAATTGTTTTACTCCAAATTTTAATCATGTTTTCATTGAGTGACATAGGCATATATATATTTTATGCCCGTGCAAAGTCGGAGCGGGCCGCTATGTTTTTATATACAACGTTCATAGTTTATCTGTAGTGTATTTAATTTAGTATCAGCATTGCACCCGTGCGAAGCCGGGGCGGGTCGCTAGTATTACATAAACGTTGCTAAACACTGTCGTATTTCAGTAAGAAAGGGCTATTGTAGCTGGCGAAATCACAAGACATAATGAAATTTAAGAACAGATGTCTCAGGAGGACGAGGGCAAGCTTATCACTTAACATCAGATGGACGTCTTGCTGGTATCGTCATTCTTTGATATAAAAATCTTTTTTAAATCAACATCTCTGTTTGAAAGTTTTTAGATTTGGTACTCTGAGATGTGATACCGATCCATTCCATAAAGCGGTTCATTGAACCTTTTACTCCGTAATAACCTTAAAAATAAAAGAATACTTACAGTACAAACTCAGGTCTTCACGACTTGAGGCAGTTCGTTGTTTATTTATTCGCTCCAAAGCCCAGACAAAAGTCAGACTATTGTCTGGCAACCGACAATGCACTTTCAAGATGTCTGAAGGGCCAATAAGCCTGAATGAGTTGCGATGCAAGATGCAAAGCAAGTAGAGATATAGAAACCTACTCGTATAACTGTCTCGTAAAACTTAGCCTCCTAAATTCGATTCGCGGTTGGACCTAAAAATAAATCAGCCCATTAAATTGTCCAGGCTAGCCTTGATGTCGATATAAACATGGTAGGTTACCCATTGTGAGACCTGGAAGAACGAGATCGTTTTTGTCACCTCATATACGCTAGCAAGATGCAAGGTAGCAAGTTCCACATACTTTTGAGGAAATAACATCACAATCAAACAGGTTTCTTACGACGTTTTATTTCTGCTATTTAATTGCATTGATTGCAATTAAATTGACACCAGAAACGTCTCTCCACATCGATTAAAAGACGATCACGTGCCATAAGACTTTTTAAAAGAAGAAAAGATATCAACCTTGTATATGATTCAGTATTTATTTTTTTGCTTGTAGATCCTTCTCGCCATTGGTGGCTGGGCGTTCGGTTCCACACCCTTCAAAGAACTGACATCCAACGTGTTCCGTATGAACCAGTTCGTGTACGAAGCTATCGAGTTCCTCAGGGACTACCAGTTCAACGGGCTGGACATCGACTGGGAGTACCCACGGTAAGAACCGGAGTTATGCATATACAGTTTTGCACCGCGTACTTCAAACCATCGCATGGTGGTAAGTTTTTGCTCATACGATGGTAACCAACCGCGCCTATAAAACACCAGCGGGGCTAGACAAAGTCACAAGCGTTTGGCGTTAACGCCAAACGCTTGTGACTTTGTCTAGGCCCGCAGAACTATAAATTAAGCAGATAGAAAATAAAATAAGAAATAAAATACTGTGACTCCAAAGTGACTTTACGTAAGTAAATGTGTAAATAAGTAATGTAATAAGTAGACACATGAAGATGGAAAAATCTTGTTCTGGAAATCTAATAGCTAGTACCTTTTAGTTTAAAAGTTTTACTCTGATATATGAGTACGTTGGATCTCGAGGGAATGTTTGAACTTACTTGAGGAATTTAGCAGAGATAGTTTATTTAGTTTGAATTTCCTACATCCTTTCCTATCCTATAGACATTATAGTTAATAAAAGACGTTTTACGTTTGCTTTTTCTACGCGATTTTTTTATACCATGAATTTGATATACTTGTTATTGAGTGAATTTGTGCATGCTTTTTTTATTGATACAACTATATTTAACCCCAGCGAGCTTTTGCTAGTTGTTCTTTACAAGTTAGTTCTTTTTTCACAAATCTCGCGGGAACATGGAAACTTCTTGGACTGGAATCAATTTCGTTTCCACATTTCATCTTAATTGGTTCAGGCGTTACGGCGTAGCGGGGTGTTACTTCTGTATTGAGTCTAGCTTCTATATTCCCAACATTGAGCTGATTGGGCTGAAATTTGGATAAAGTAAGTGATACTAATGCTTTGTTGGGACTTGGGAGTCAACTGGCATCACCGATATGAAACTGAGGATGAGCCTATATGAACATATTGTTCAGTTTTATGTCAACTTTCTTCATACAAGAAAAAGTAGCGCCATTTCTCAAAATTTCCACTAATTTCTCAAAATTTCTCAAAATTTCCACCACGCAACTAGGCGGAAATCGTCCCAGTGGAAACTCACGTGCGGACTTAAAACAAGTATAGTGATTTGTGGCGTGGACCGCGGTCACTAGACAGTATTGTAGCCGGCTTAGAACTTTCGCTGTTGGTGTCAAACAATTATTTTTGACACCAGTAAACTGGTGTCATTTTTTCGCGCAGTCTGCCGGGTCCTGTATATACGTCTATTTCTGTCATGAAGATTTTTTCTTTCCTTCTACAGTGGCGCTGACGACCGCGCAGCATTTGTCTCACTTCTAAAGGAATTGCGGCTGGCGTTCGAAGGAGAAGCGAAGACATCGGGTCAACCGCGTCTGCTGCTCTCTGCTGCTGTGCCGGCCTCCTTCGAAGCTATCGCCGCTGGTTATGATGTTCCCGAGATCTCCAAATACTTGGTAAGCATTGTCCTAATTGAAATGTAGATAAATGTTTATATCGTGAGGTATTCTGCATGTCTGAAAGCTTTGTATGAACTGGAAAACTTAAAAAAAACTACAGTAATTGTTTGTTGTGCCATGCCGCAAAGTTGTTACTTGGAGCTATGGTTTCTATTGAATATAGAGTAATTAGCGATTCCAAGTTTGCGTAGGGAGGTACTCAATGTTACTGGTATCTAATACTGGCTGCCTTTCCACGATGAATAACTAGGCTGATTATTTGCGCAAAATAAGCCAGCTCTTCTGTCACCAGATTAGACTACTAACTGCGGGTAATATCTCGAAGGAATTATTGTCACTACGACTCCTTGGCCCCAGGAGTCGTAATGCCAAGTTACCTACTTTATCTAACTCAAAAAGTGTATTTGTAAAAGTAACTTTAACAAGAACCCAATAAGAGACCCGTGTAGCATATTGTTAAATTAATGTATTACTAGGATATTAGGGATCACTTTAAAATTAATAGAAGATAACCCCGAATCCAAGTGCTAAATAGTTTATTATCATCATCATCATCATCATCTCAGCCTGGGGACGTCCACTGTTGAACATAGGCCTTCC
The DNA here is from genome assembly GCA_036785405.1 of Coenonympha arcania. Classification (NCBI taxonomy): domain Eukaryota; kingdom Metazoa; phylum Arthropoda; class Insecta; order Lepidoptera; family Nymphalidae; genus Coenonympha; species Coenonympha arcania. The sequence continues at coordinate 16,108,162 of CM072066.1, read as the reverse complement.
CAAGCGCGCGCCACCACACCCTGTCCTCCGCCTTCCTCATCCAGCCGCTTCCCGCCACCCGCTTTATATCGTCGGTCCAGCGGGCTGGAGGTCGCCCCACACTACGCTTACTCGTACGCGGTCTCCACTCCAGGACTTTCCGGCTCCAACGGCCATCGCCCCTGCGACAAGCATGACCTGCCCATTGCCACTTCAGCTTGCTAATGGTTTTGGCTATGTCGGTGACTTTGGTTCTCCTGCGGATCTCCTCATTTCTGATTCTATCACGCAGGGAAACCCCTAACATAGCCCTCTCCATAGCACGCTGAGCGACCTTGAATTTGAGTTTATAATGAAGTTTAATTGATTGAATGACGTCACAATCGCAGGACTACATCAACGTGATGACGTACGACTTCCACGGCCAATGGGAGCGTCAGGTGGGACACAACAGCCCGCTGTTCCCTCTCGAGAGCGCGACCAGCTACCAGAAGAAACTCACCGTGGTGAGTAAAGACTACTTTACTGACCTTGTGCATAAAATAATACGTCCCTGTTCCACTTTGAAACTTATCCTGGTGGTTAATGAAGATCATGCTTTGCTTACGTAGTAAAATGAATTTTGTAGGAAAAACTTATTGTAATTATATATTTACCGGGTACATACCACGATTAAAACATGATGTTGTTATGCCGATATTTCGACCTAGTTACATAGGCCGTGGTCGCGGCAGGACTGCAGAGTGGCGAGACGCGAAGCTGGAGCTGTCAAAGACCGTATCGGTCTACCCTCCTCCTCGATCTTCTTAACTTTACTTCGCGAGTTGTCCGGCAAAACACACTAATAACGTCATTTTTCACCCCAGCTTTCTCACGATTTCGCTTCGGTTTGCATAGTTCTACAACCGGATTCCACGTGCTAGCTAGTTTGAACCCATGTTATGTAGCTAGTTTGGCCTATGTAACTAGGTCGAAATATCGGCATAACAACATTATGTTTTAATCGTGGTATGTACCCGGTAAATATATAATTATGATCTCAAACCACGAAGTAAGTTTAAAATCATTAAAAACTTATTGGTTCCGTTATTTACATCAGCCAATCGGGAGGCAGAATTTTCTAACAGTTACGATAATGATGAATACGTTTTTCTTACGCAACCTTGAGGGTTAAATTGCGTGTCACGAGAAAATTTTGGTGATCTCTTTTCTCGATCTCATTCATAAGGATAGAAGATAGACAAAGAAAAGAGTACATCTTTCTCAAGTCCTACTTGCCTATTGAATTATCAATTCATAATGGGTAGTGTAATAGATCCTTCTTCATTTTCCAAATGTTGTACCTACCGTGGGGGTGATTAAAGGACTAGAAGATAAGAAATCCCATGACAATATAAGAAATCCACACAAATAAAATCGTAACCTACCTATAGCAAAATAAATCACGAGTAGGTACACCCTTTCTCCGGACATCGCAAACTTTTGTACATATTTCAAAGTACAAGGATGAATAAGCCAAAAGATAGTGATACGTTATAAACTACTTTACATATTATAGCCTGTAGGCACTTTGAAATCGTAAGTTAGTCCCCACAGATATTGCGAATAGTTATTAAGGAAAGAATACCTCGTCGAGGTGAATAAAGAACAATTTTAGTCACCTTGTCTTATTTTATAAATCGTGAGGTAGCCTCCATCTCCCCTTAATACAAGATTCCAGAAAATCCGGCATCCACTGTGAGTAAAGAACTACTTTGCTTACTTTGTAAAACAAAATAACTCGCGAGGGTTGAGACCACATTTTTCTTGTAGAATATCTTTGAAGAGAGATGTTTGACTTTAGTATTCAAACTGGGAGAAATATTTCAAGGTATTATGGAAAAATATCTCAGTACCTGTTTAATATTCATAGTGAATTTAAATATTTTTAGAATTTATAGCTTCTATCTTGATGACACAAAATAACTCTAGGGTAAGGATACACTTTTCCTGCAGAATTTGAAGAGTTTGTTGAGTTCTGCTCAACCGTATTTTTTACTGTAAGCAATTTTATTTTCCTCACAATCAAACTCCCGCGGGTAAGATGTGGAAGGCCGCTTATTTTAAAAAGCTCGCGCGTTAAAGTTTTTCTATCAGTTAGTTGCTCTTGTCTGTTATTTTTCTCTGTTAGTCTAGAGCGCCTGCAGTTTATTTTGCTGTAAATTTTACAGCAAATTGTGTTTTCTAAACTACGCTTTAATAGTGTATCTTGGTCATGTGCGTCTATATTTTACAACTAAGACCTCTACTTCATAATATGTTTACCTGGCAACTTGATTTCAGGATTTCACAAAAGTTTCTATATAAAATAAGGGAAACATAAAAGTCCACAAATTTTTCCTACTTGTATAATATAAAGAAAAACATTTGCCTTCTTCAACGCTTTCACAATAAATTAACATCCTCTTTTGGCAAACGTAAGGCATACCATATTGTCAAGAGTAGAGGACCATATTGCTACTGCCACTTCAGCTTCATGACATGTTGACTGTAGAGCCATGTTGATAACTCCAATTTGTCTACAAACGCTAGACCCTGCATTAAACGTACTTTCAGGAGGACGTTTTTTTTTTTAAATTGATAGGCTTGCGCTTGACTACAATCAAGTCTGATGAACAGAAATGATGAGGTCTAGGATGGAGCGCGCTTGCCTAGAAAAATGCCTATCCACTCTTCTCTTGAAGGCACCCAGATTGTATTTGGCTGGGAACACGGAAGCTGGAAGGGTGTTCCACACCTTAGCGGTTCTTATCAGAAACGTAGAAGAAAAGCGTTTCGTCCGAGTACGCTGGACATCAACCACATAAGGATGCCACTTCTCTCGACGTGTAACAGCTGATACGATCCTTGCATATTATTAAACATCAAATGTCTCCCCCAGGATTATTCCGCCCGGGAATGGGTGCGCCAAGGCGCTCCCAAAGAGAAGCTGATGATCGGCATGCCGACATACGGACGATCCTTCACATTGATCAACGAGACTCAATTCGACATCGGCGCCCCAGCTTCCGGCGGTGGTGAGTAAAACGCATCTTTCACTTAGGTGTTCTTTCAAAGAACACAAAGAACAAAGCCTATGAACTTCTTCGATATGGAGCATTCATTCAGCAACCATAATATCACGAAGAATTTGGAAGCCTTAAAGAGTAAAATAAAGTGAAAATGTTTGGGCAATGCCTGCTCAGAAATTCCCTGTGCAATGCTTGTCTTAGAATCTTTTCCAATTAGATATAATAGACATTCAATTTTCACTTGTAAAAATCACTCTATCAATTCTAGCCTTCCTAAAATTCTTATGTACAAAGACAAACTTCATCTTATTCAACATAGATAGCTTCTGTTTCTACCACTATATTTTATAAGTGAATTTATCAAGTGACCATTAACTTGGTATTGAAACATTGTTTGATAACGACAGTTAAAGGCGCTGCTTCCACTACGTCTTCATGTAAATATTAATATCCACTCATTATTCTCAGGTAAGGCCGGTCGTTTCACTAACGAAGCCGGTTTCATGTCCTACTACGAGATCTGCGACTTCCTGAGAGAGGACAACACAACGTTAGTGTGGGATAACGAGCAGATGGTACCGTTCGCGTACAGGGATGACCAGTGGGTTGGATTTGATGACGAGAGATCATTGAAGACTAAGGTAAGTGCCCATTTTAATCGTAGAAAGGTACTGTAGGCCCACAAGTCATAACAGAATCAACCGAGATGTTATCAGGAGTAAGCTAGCAAAATTCGAGCATTTCACTATCACTCCCAAGGATTGTTTTGATTTAGGGAATCCTTAATGTTTGCGTATTTATAATGAAATACCTATGTAAGCACAAAAGAAAGTATGGTGCCAAAATTAATTCTTATGAAATGTTATTTTCAGATGGCCTGGCTCAAAGAGGAAGGTTTTGGAGGCATCATGGTGTGGTCAATTGATATGGACGACTTCAGAGGCTCATGCGGCACTGGCAAATATCCCCTCATCACCGCCATGAAGCAAGAACTGGGCGATTATAAGGTCAAGCTGGAGTATGATGGACCTTATGAGTCTTCGAGCCCCAATGGACAATATACTACTAAAGATCGTGAGTGTTGGTTTATCTATTTAAAATTACATTATTCTCTAATATGGTACCTACTTCCTTTTTTAGGGTTCCATACTCAAAAGAAAAAAACGGAACCCTTATAAAATCACTTGTCACCGTCACCGTCTGTCTGTCTGTCTTCCACGACCCTCTATTTCAGTAACTATTAAAGACGTCGACATGAAATTTGGAATAGTTGTAGATGATAATGGCCCAACGTCATTGCAATCATTAAAAATTGAAAATCGTTTTTATTTTTATTTAAGAAGATTAATCGAATTCTTTAAATCAGAATACTTGTTTTGCAATAGTGCTATTAATTGTTCTTTACAAATCTTTTACCTAAATTAATAGGTGTGAAATAGTGATTGCTAAATCAATCATCTCAATGTTTTTTTTTACTCATTTCCCAAACCAAAGATTTCTAGACCTGCCTCCTCAGGTATTTAGAATCTTGAGAAATCTTAACTTGTGTGTCATTATTTCACAGCCAACGAAGTGGTATGCGAAGAGGAAGACGGCCACATATCCTACCACCCTGACAAAGCTGACTGCACCATGTACTACATGTGCGAAGGCGAGAGGAAGCACCACATGCCCTGCCCTCAGAACCTGGTCTTCAACTACAATGAGAACGTCTGCGATTGGCCAGAGAACGTAGAAGGTTGTCAGCACCACACTCAAGCGCCAGCGGCTAGGAGATAAGAATTGTTTAAGGTAGCATCTAGTGTCTAATCCGCCCTTGACGTAATTAATACCATCAGTAAATGTAGGTCATAGGTTGTTATTAACTGTTATATGTTGTAAATTAGTTTTCTGGTTGAAACTAAATTGAAATAAAAATTGTTCTCTTTCATGAGAACTGGTGTGAAAAGCTACTCAATGGAGCTTTTTTATTCACTGACTCTTTATTAGTGAGTAAATAAAGCACTCCACTTTTCGATTTATTTATCGAACATAATTTTTGTCATACCTATGCTACCAGCAATGATGCCATCTTTTCAGATTAACTCTGATGTGCTTTCTGAACAAAAACCTTCTTCACCCAACATACGGCTACTCACAATAGGTTTATTTGGCCACTGAAAAACACGTTCCTTATTGCTGTTATATATATGTTTTTTGAAAAGATGATTTCTAGTGGTAATTTCGTTTTCCAGTGTTATTTGTTATGTTTTCCCCTTAACATATTTGATCGATATTTGATTTAATTACGATGTTTGATCGACGATAATCTAGTTTATTTTTTAAAACTTGATTTACAATATATAGCTAGCTAGTAGATAACCTAGCATATTTTTCATCATTCACTCGATATAATTTCAAAATACTCACTTTTTAAACATTCCGTCCATTATCTTTAATTCAATTAAAATCCACCTATTTCGACCAGTCCTGATCGATTATGATTATATTTATTGGTCTAATAACTATTATAGTCTAATTACATCATTAAATATCAGCTTTAGCACCAAACTTGTGATTTCTTTGCATTCGTCGTTGGATTTGGCTGACCTAAAATGACCACCAGATCCTGTTTGATTGAGTTAGGATTATGCTAATCTTGGTATTTTCTTTTTGAGATTATCGTTTATGACATCTATAATCTGGATGTTATCTGTGACGCAATAAAAAATATAATAATCTGCAGTATTCGATGAGTTAAACATACACCCATTCTAATGGAAAAAACTTATATAATCTTTTTTACTTTTTTACTTACCCAATTTTGGTGCTAGAGCTTGAGTCATGAGAGGGTTCGTGTGATATAATGTACATTGTTATAACACTATTGGTAAATATATATTTTTAAATAGATATAAAATTATAATAAACCAATGCGATAATTTATCAAAATAATTCAAACAACACTAAATAGTCATGCTTTAGGAAAAAGTGTCGAGGAAAATAAATCAATGATATACGTGATGAACAGCAAAGGAACTAAAACACTTCCCTGTAGAACACCAATACTTATACAACTATGTTCATTTATCTATGTTAAATACAATAATTATTATCATAATATTTTCTCAAAACATGAAAAATCATCTAAAATCGTTGTTAAATTTTGATTGTAACTGGAATGTAGGTCTAAATTATCGTCATTGGTTCCTCTTTTAAGTTCTTCTCCCAAAGGTACGCAATATATGACGTCATTGATATTTATTTCAAAAGTTCTATATCGAATTCCCACATGTTTGTTCGATTGCAAACATAATTATTTATAATCTGCTCTTCAATAGTTGAAATATGTGTCTCATAGACCAATGTTGGTGCTAATTGTCTTCTGTAAGCACTAAGGCTAATTTGTTTTTGGTTCTGCAATAGTGTTTGTCGTTTGTCGTTTAACCCATTCGTCATTATTGTGTGCCTTTGTGATAGTTATAGTATTTATTAGTTGTAAATTTAGTGTCCCCAAGCTTTTTATATTAACTAATACTCAAATAAGCAACATCACTGCCTGAAGCTGTCTCTATTTTACTGGATCGATTTTAATGAAATAGATCGACAGTAACAAAATTCGTGACAATTTATAATTTATGTAAGTGAACTTTTATATTTTGTTTATAAGTAGGAAAAATAATTTAAGGTTTTGTAAATATTGTATCTAGATACAAAAAAAAGATGTAAGAGTATTATTAAAAACTTTTATAAAATTACGTTTTAATTATTATTATTTTACTAAAACTAACCGCGTTGAGAATTATTCAACTTTTCACTACATTCGCAATCCAGCATCTTAATAGACGCAGATGAACATATAGAGAGTTTGTAAAACAAATGCAAGACAAAACGTTGGTCGCTTTTAGTTTGTCACTCGAAGTTTTGCCGTTTGCAGGGAACGAAACTACAAACTTACAAATATACAAACAAGAGATTCTCAAACCCGCGATATCGTCCTATGATTGTGCAATATTTGTATCCAAATTTTGCAGCTTTTAGAGTGAAAAAGAACTGTGCTTGAATTTCTTTGCGGATTTTTTTAACACAAAAGAACTTTTTTTACTTGTATTGCAATAAAGACACTATTTCTATTTAGATTTCGCGTGAATGCGTGATTGTTACAATGTGTCGGATTTATTTGTATCTATAATATTCACTAAACTGCTGTAAGAAGGACATTGCACAATAGACATAACAGTTTGTTATCCAAACAATAATAATGTAAAGAAGAGAAGATGACCAGTCTATAGAAAAGGAGTAAAGTTCGCGACATTGTAGAAGTGGCTTGAAAAAAAGATAGTGGAAGAAACCATGGATGAAGATGTGGGATGAGTTTTAGTGTTTTTCCACTATAAATATAGGCTCATAGTAATAATATTTGCCGCAGATTTCATTTCAATCTCAAAAGCCTTTGAAGTCTAGCTTCAAAGCACGAAGGGGACACCAAAAAAAAGTGTGAGCCAGCCAAGTCACATTAAAACATTTTAATAAAAAAAAAGAAACCTCGATGTTCCAAGTTTTCAACACCGAAAGAATGATGTCGCCTCTTCAAGTGAGTTCTCAAAGCGAAATCAACTTAATGAGAAAACTTTTGAAATAATATTTTTAATAAAACAGGGTGGCCAATAAAACCAAAGGTCCGGCGGCGGTCCGCAGACCTCAGCCCTCAGCACGTAAAAATTTTATTACCTACTTATACTTCTTTGCTAAGTACGGAGTAACTTTGAACTTTTGAGCAGGTACCTATTTATTTTTAAGGGCTGATTTTTCAATCGCCAGATAAACTATCTAAGGAATAAATTTGAAACATCTTCCATACAAAATCTGTTAAAAACTTCATATTTATTGGTTAGCTAACGATTATCTGGCGATTGAAAAATCAGCCCTTGAGGGATAGAACAAGGTTTGTGGATATGACTGTTAACTGTACAATAGGAAGGATATTATTAAATTTTTCTAGAGTCAATTTACACCGCGGCGGAATGAAATGGAAGAGACTTTTTTACATATCATAACTTTATGTCATTTTTGTAAGATACAGACTAAATAGGAGCCAAAAAGATGTCGCGCGTGTTCCAGGAAACCCTCGCGCATTCTCAAGAATTATTTATTTTGTATGTTGTACAATTGACACAATGCTCTGTAAAAAAATCGGGAAAAACCATTGAGCTCACGACACTGTTACCCCAGCCCCATGTAATTGTTAAATAGGCATTTATGTGTAAGGGTAAATTGGCGAATTTTAAGGCATTGCTTTACGGATTTCGCAGTGCAGTGCGATGCCTTACGATGCTCTTCAAAGCAATGAGAGGCAATGCAAGGACCTGGGACGCACTGCAGGTCAACTACAGCCTGTACCAAGCAGCTGTCTGAAAAAATATCCGTTCGTTGTAGAAATATTAAAAGATTTTTTCACTTTTGCAGTTGACACTGCAGTTAGTAAATCGGGTACAAGACGTTCCAACGTCGACAAAGCCATTAATAAAGCTGAAAGTATTAACTGTTGAGAATCAATTTTTCACGGCAATAACAGGAAAACTTTAGCAATTTCCAATGTCGCCGGAAATGGATGGCCGCTTTATTCCGTAACCTCTTGGGAATAATCGACTTAAACATTCGTTACATTTTGAATTGGATTCGAAACCTTTATTCAGTTTTACAATATAATACTTAATCAAAAAGAAACCGACCAAATGCAAGTAAACTCGCGTAACGAGGGTTCCGTAAAGAAAAAGAAAAACCATAATAACCTTTTTTATCAAACCTCAAAACTAACTTTGTTTTAAAGCTTCATAAACAAAGTTAGTTTTGAGTGTAATATTTTTATTTTTATTTATTTATTTTATTTTATTTAGTGTAAATAAGAAAACTAAACTATAGAAGCTACTAGCCAGCTAGTTAGAATGTTGGTTTTTCATTTGTCCTATTAAATATAGGTACCTACATACTTATACAATATTAAATTTTCCAGTATACTTCGATGAGCCCTTTCATTTGATACCATACTCAGTAGATACAGTTATCCTTTTCTGAAAATTTGAAACCCCACCTGATTCTCCCCCTTTTTTAACTAAACTAAAATAAGTTTCAATTTTATAATTGAAAACTGTTTTAGACGCGTGGGCATTTTTGGATGAGGAAAAAACCATTGAACTGGCGACACCGTTGCAGTAACCGACACCTCACGTAATTGTTAAAGGACATTGTCATAATTCGCCTACGAATCAACATTCGTTTGACATATATAGTAATTCTTATCATATTTTAAATTATTTACTCCAAATACTAGAATTTCACGGACACTTCAGAATAATTAAAAATAATTAATAAGATACTTCATTGATTTCTGTACTTTTCCGCATAGATTTACGTCGTCACTGGATGGTCACTGGCGCATTTCCGTTTATCGAACAAAATCCAATAATCGCTTTCAGCGCTTGATCCTACTGATGTAATAACAGCTCAATTAGTAGCTTAAAGCGCTAAGTACAACACGCTAAGCGCTCGTCAGGAGCTTAGATTAAAAAAAACAGAGTAGAACAAACACAACATTGCGAGCGAGAAACAAATACAGCTTATCTTAGCGTTCGAGTGAGATGGAACATCATCGTATTTGTTTTCTTTAAAGTCTATGTTGTAGGTACTCTGTGCAATTGTCTTTTGTAGATAGATCTATTTAGTTGTCTATGAACAGAGATCAAAAGATTGTTTTCTCTCTGTTCATTAATTTGTCAATCGTCATCTGTCAATTCATTATTTAGGTACCTACTTTCTTTGAGTTTGTTTAGAGCAAAGATATTATACACTAACAAGATTGACCATTGTTGCTAAGCTAAATTGACACTTATTGCTACCAAGTTAGAGGAGCTATTATCTTACAAGCAGTAGCTAGCTAAAAGCGGTCCTGAGCGAGACGGATAGATTTAGTCGTCGTGTCCTTGTCTGACATCTTACCATCTCCACTAAATATTGGGTTTGGTAGAAACGGTAGATTTTTTATTTTTGTTTTTTATAATATATACCAAAACGAAACATCTATAAACTCTGAAACTTATTTTAATAAGTTGCTACAGTTATTACAATTATTTTAAATGATAATTATTTCGTTGTATTAAAAAAAAATATTATTAATGAGTAAAAGTAGTATTTATGTCCTTGGGACTGGTATTACTAAAAGTAAGATGGCGGTTTGTTCACTGCTATTCTGTAGGGTAACCATGAATTACTTAGATCAAACATTTTTCTTGTAGTAGGACTTTAATTGCAGATGTATAATAATAGTCTACTATTATAATAAAATAAATCTCCCATGTTTATGTGTAAGCACATGCCTACCTTAACTTCCGATCGACTGCACCAAATTGGATATTTAATTTTTTTTATTGTGTATGATATAATTGTCAGGAGTTGGTTTTATTAAAAAATATTATTTGAAATTCCCGGGCGAAGTGATAAATGAGTCAGCAGTCAACCAGTGGGTAAATCAGCACAAGCATCTAGATACATGTTATATCAATATATACACAATCATTTTCAAAAATAATTTGTCCTGTGAATTTTTTTTTCATCATGGTCGCCTTAAATTAGAAAGGGACGCACTAATTGAGGTGCCCTCTCACGCGGACCGTTTTTTTCATCATAGTGCTCAGTCTTGTTATAGACTATAGTATAATGTCTTTGGTTTAGAGTGTAAAATATAACCTCAAAATCGAAAAGATTTTTGTTATTAAATAAATTCTCAGAAGTGTCCCTTGTTTTATTCTGCTTTCAGGGATATGAAGAGGTCATTTTGAACCCATTAATCACTATTTTATGACTGTTGGTTCTTAGGCGAACTTTGTATGGGAGCTGTTCAATGTCCTTTCACTTTTGCCAGCACTGCCGAAGTGCCACGTTATTTTCTTTTTTTTGTATTCTTCTAGCGGTCTTCGATAGCTGAGTATAGATGGCGTAACCAGCGCAAAATCACACGTTGACAGAGTTTTCGACGAGCTTTCTATAAAAAGAAGTTCTGACGTCATACGCTCGGATCACAAGCGGTCCCCAGGCATAACATCTACCTGGAAGGAAATTTCCCTATTGCTTCTAATACCGGCAAATTCTAATGTAAATGTTGGTCCACTATTACGACTGTGAAATGTACTTGATATAGGTACTCATAGCCTCGCCTTTAGTGACATTTCAGAGACCTTGCACTACAAAGTCACAGAGTGTTCCCAAGGCAGAGCATCGTGCACTCGGAACACGCACGACTTCGTTCTATTACTTATAGGTACTTGATTTAGATGATACACGTTCGTACGAGAACGTGAAAAGAGTGTGTATTACACCTAGATAAACAGTGCTGGTTTTTCAGGGAAGTAAGTTTTCCCAGGGCAGGCGAGATAAAGTTTAGGTAGGTACCTACAATAAATTGTTATTATTATTATCAGTAGGTATGACTAGCTTTTTCCCGCTGCGTTGCGAATTTTGAGGATTTACAAATTCTACGGAAGCATTGTATTTTTTAAGTTCCGTAACAGAATGGCAAAAAACGGAACCCTTATAAATTCGTCATGTCTGTCTGTCCGTCTGTCCGTCTGTCCATCTGTCCGTCTGTCCGTCCGTATGTCACAGCCACTTTTTTCCGAAACTATAAGAGCTATACTGTTGAAACTTGGTAAGTAGATGTATTCTGTGAACCGCATTAAGGTTTTCACACAAAATTTAAAAAAAAGTAATAAATTTTGGGGGTGCCCCATACTTAGAACTGAAACTCAAAAATTTTTTTTTCATCAAACCCATATGTGTGGGGTATCTATGGATAGGTCTTCAAAAATGATACTAAAGTTTCTATTATCATTTTTTTCTAAAATGAATAGTTTGCGCGAGAGACACTTCCAAAGTGGTAAAATGTGTGTCCCCCTCCCTATAACTTCTAAAATAAGAGTATGATAAAACTAAAAAAAATATATGATGTACATTACCATGCAAACTTCCACCGAAAATTGGTTTGAACGAGATCTAATAAGTAGTTTTTTGATATTTACAATAAAACCTCTAAAAACAAAGTTAGTTTTGCGGTTCGATAAGAAAAGTGGTTTTTATGGTTTTATTCCTCCGGTTGTAGTACGGAACCCTCAGTGCGCGAGTCCGGCTCGCACTTGACAGGTTATTGGGAATTAAGATTACTTCGATAAACCTCGCCTTTGCAGATATTTCAAAGACCTTGCACTACAAAGAGTGTTCCCAAGGCAGAGCATCGTGCACTCGGAACGCGCACGACAGCCGTGTTTCCGAAGTGACGCGACTGCGACGTGATGCAACACACGCGATGCATTCCGCGACTTTTTTTTTGTATCTAGTTTTTACAAATCCTTAGATACAATATGGGAATAGACATAAGGTACCGTTTGCATTAATTCAGGATAAAATCTATATCATACCTATACTTATAATCACACACCAATGGGAGAAATGGCAAAAATAATATGCCTCATGCCGCTTGGCGCCAGAATATAGTCACGAAGGAGTTTCTATGAGTACTTTTGAAAAATAAAATAAAAAACTTTTAATATACAAAGACGTCGGTTAAGTTACGGTAACGATTTCTATGGTTTTGGTTTTCACCCACCCCAAAAATCCTATACGACTAAGTAAGTTTTCAGTACAATAAATACTATAACATGTAAGACCATTACTCTTACCATTACTAAGTCTAAATTGGATTTCACTGGTCAATTGGTTTTCTAAAAAACCCAATAAGGCTTTTTCAGTTATAATAAGGATAAAAAAGTCCATTAAAACGGGATCCGGACCAACTGATGTGATTCTCAACTCCGGTTTACCGTTACAATTTCGATTAGATTTTATTCGTTTATAGTGAGTTCTATAAAGATCTTGCTTGCCTAAGTCTACCTTTCTTCTGTTTTTTTTTATACTTATATGCTACAAAGTTAGTATTTGACTGCGATCTGACCTGATGGTAAGTTACGATGCAGTCCAAGATGTTATTGTAGATACTAACTTGGAAGGGGGTAGACAACCTCTAACTATTTCTACACAGCATCGCGCTGGAGCGCGATCACTTGGAGGAGCATTTTTGCGGTATCTATAGCCACGGCAGAAGCCTTCCACCTGATCAGGTCTGAGCCAATTTAGAAATTATAAACTTCTAACCGTGGCGGGAATCGAACCTGTGACCGAATCAAATTCGAGCATGTAGGAGTAACAAACACTCACGTTCAGAGTAATTTCGCTGTTATAAAATTAGTAGGCAGGTAATAGACATAATATACCCTGGACAGGGCGGACGACGCAAAAAAATGCCAATTTAGTGGTGCCGAAAATGCTTGTTTTGCCACCAGCAGTAAGTCCATGCAGTAGTTCGCTCAGCCTATCACCTATAGAATTTTGACAGATGGTGCTTCTATTTGCTTATACGAAAAGGTTTACGTAAATCGTACAGATGCCCATATCCTGAGGTTTGTTATCGGTGAGGTGGGGGGTACATAATATACGGTATAGAATAGGTATTCCTATACTTCCACACATCCTTACCTTGAAGTCGGTTAAGGATTTCTAGATCTAATGCTAAGCTAACTTGTCTAGAAAACCATGATTGAAATACTAGAACCCTGTTAGTCTAGAATTGAAAACAAGTCTAAACTAGTTTTGTAGTTCCTACGAGCACCATTTCTACAGGCAGCTATTTAAAAACTATCTGTTGCCACTATCACGCGTGAATTTCGGGGTTTCGCAAATTCCGTGAAAAAAATGGATTTTTTCCGGATACAAAATTGAATCTGTAACACAGGATAGGTGTAAGCTATCGCCATTTCATAGCACCTAATCGGTGCTGTATTCGCCGCCTAAAGGAGTGATAAACATACACACAAAATACACACATATTATAGCACTTTGGTACAGACACGGAATGAAAAGATTCGTCGATTTTCAAATTGATTCGTTCAACGTATCGCGAGTAAGTAATATGTAACATATTATGCCAACATGGTTTTCATGGAAAACCGACACTAAGGTAACGAACCTTTTCATTCCGTGACTGTTGGTACATCACACTTCACACTAATATTATAAAGGCGAAAGTTTGTGTGTAAGTGTGTGTGTCTGTGTGTGTGTAAGTGTGTATGTTTGTTACTCCTTCACGCCGCAACTACTGAACCGATTTGGCTGAAATTTGGAACATACATAGCTTATAACCCGGATTAAAACATAGGCTACTTTTTGTCCCGGGAAAATCCATAGTTCCCATGGGCTATTTAAAAAACCCTAATTTACAACAGTAATCTATAACTACAGCTATATGTAGATTACTTTGACAATCTGTCCTGAAAGTAGGTATATCACACTTAATATCACACTATCACATCACACTTCACACTATCACACTTCACATCACACTTCACACTAATATTATAAAGGCGAAAGTTTGTGTGTAAGTGTGTGTGTGTGTGTGTGTGTAAGTGTGTATGTTTGTTACTCCTTCACGCCGCAACTACTGAACCGATTTGGCTGAAGTTTGGAACATAGATAGCTTATAACCCGGATTAAAACATAGGCTACTTTTTGTCCCGGGAAAATCCATAGTTCCCATGGGATATTTAAAAAACTCTAATTTTCAACAGTAATCTATAGCTACAGCTATAGGTAGATTACTTTGACAATCTGTCCTGAAAGTAGGTGTAAAGGTCATTGAAAAGGAAATTCAATTTTTTCTCAAGATTAGTAAAAAATCGAATTTAACGCGGGCGGAGCCGCGGGCAAAAGCTAGTAGAAACTAAATTAATAGTGTGATTGATATTAGGTAGGTACCTTTGTTGTCATCTAAATGCAATGTTACTCCTCACAATAATTTTGTGTAGATTTTTCGTCTATCAATTCTTTGAGTCTTCTCACTTGAGACTTATCTAAATATTTCTCGTTCTAGTTAGATATATTTTGCCGACTGATTTCCTATAAAAACATAACAGCAACAATTTCATCTTGCGTGCTTCAAATGCTATCAACGCATTGTACTTAAAGAACCTACTCGTACTATAGACCTTTTGCGTGAGCCAATGTATGGCTAAAAATCATTTTCCAATCTATTTCTTTAATCTCTTCTTGTTGTCTAAACTTCTATCACTACCACTTCATCTAACTTCTTCTACCTAACTTTCATTAACTGCTACCTTTGTTAACTAATTTCTTCTTTCTATCTTTTGCCTATACCTATCTGTGAAAACTTTTAATTAGATGTAAGACTAGTTACCTACTATGAGTTAGCGTTAAGTTTTCCTTGGTTAAATGAAATAAAATCTATTAACCGCGGTAACTAAAGAGTAGATAGTAACAAGTATAAGTACCTAATAGAAACACTCGGAGATACGTTATTATGTTGATTATTCAAGGAATAGCGCTGTTGTTACCGTTCTAAACAACAGTAAAGTGGTATTTCTGTTAGGTGTTATATTCGTACCTATTACCTACAGTGTTTCTAGGTAACTACTACATTGATCCAGTGGTTAAAATGTTTAACTGCATATCTTGAGGTCCTGTGTTAAAATATCGCATAGCGCTAAAATTATACGGTAGGTTAGGCTATTGGCTAGAAGAGTTTTTAACCGACTTAAAAAAAGGAAGAGGTTCTCAATTCGTCGGAATCTTTTTTTTATGTATGTTCCCCGAGTAGGTACTCGAAGATGCGTGGACCAATTTAGAAAATTCAGAAAATTCTTTTTTTGTTTGAAAGGGTATAGTTCACAGATGGTCCCATAGTCATCAAGTCAGGATCTGATGATGGGATCCTGGAGAAATCGAGGGAACTCTTCAAATTTTAGAAGGATACTTCAAGCGATTTGGGAATTTTTTTTCCAATGCCTTGCGCATTAGTTATTTTCCCTAAAAAGTAAAAAATAAAATGGAAAATTCTTTCCAAAAACCAACTTCAAATGCCACTACAAAGAGTGAAATAATTTTTAATGTACACCAATTCGAAGTCGGGCAATTTTCGTTCAATCACTAATAGTCCTTCGTATTGTCGATAATTTTGTCGTTTCTTTGCACATCAAGTGTTATAATACGAAGGACTATTAATGATTAAACGAAACATCGAAGTGGAAATGAGAGAGATGGAAAAAACCAATGAACTCGCGACATCGTTACCGTAACCAACACCATACGTTTGAGGGACAACTGATATGGAATGAGCGATAGACAGGTTTATAAGACGACCGTAGATAAATCATAGACAATGTATTCTGAGAAATCATTCAGCCAAGGGCTAACTAAGGCTGCAGGTACCAAAACGTTTTGTTCGAGAACTTGAGTAGGTAATATACTCGATGAAAAGCTGACATTTTTTTTGAGGTGACAACGTCTTATAATTCGATAGAGCCGGCTGCACGCACAAAAAAACATGACTCATTTGCCGTTACCTCGCTCTGAGGCGTTCCATGTAAGGCTTGAAGTGCAAGCGAGAGTTGTCACGTTCAACTATCGTCAGTAAACCGACTTTACAGACAACCAATTTTTAATATGGACATGGGAATCGTTGAAAACCTAAGCATTTAAAATTACAATGAAAGCAAGTTTTTACCGTTTTTCGATTAGAATTTCTATTTCCCTTGCCCATCTCGATTGTCGAGCTCATGCATTATACAAGCGTGTCACCCGGCGACGCACGACTCGTGTCACATTATACCGCGCCTTACTTGAGGGTGAATGGAATTCACTGTTCACTCGGTCCTTGATACGAGTACTTTGCACGGGTTTTAAAGCTATTCAAAAATAAATTCAAAATCACAGGCTCTTTTAAAACGTCAATATGATATTTGTCGCATAAGTATAGTGATAACTACTAGTCGACTTAAAACTGAGTTTACGAGGGTTCGAACGCGCCCTGCACTGACAAGAAGCCCACAACAAACTCAGCCGGGTTTTGTTTTCTGTTATCACCACGTCACAATGAGCTTTATTTGAAAGAAAGAAAGAAAAAACATTTTTTTCTGTTTCCTTTTTTTATAGCTTTATTCCACACACACACACACAGAAAAACACAGATAGAGAAACAAAATACAACGGAACACAATGAGCGCAAAGGCGGCCTTATTGATAGAGCAATCTCTTCCAGGCCACCTTTGGTAAGAGGATTACTTAGTAGAATTAAGCGCGTAATGGTGCAATATAATTTAAGAATTAAAATAAAATAAGATGTAGGTACCTATTCAATAAATAAAAATTCATTCCAAATAATTATGCCACACGTAACAAACATAAAGTAGGTCCTTACGTACTAAAACGATGCCTGAAGGATCAGGTTTCTGAAAGATTATATCCTGCTATAAACCGCTATTTGAAAAGAATTTTATGTAGTCTGACATGCTGGAAGTAGCCAAGCACCGCCCGCCCTCCCACTCAAGCACTAAGGCAAGTTCCCATGCAAACAATGCACTACCACCCGCATTACAACACCACGCTCATTTCGTCCCGACACCGGGACATCCTCAGGAGATGTTGACTTCACAACGCGAGATTGTACAACAGCTAGCTAAATAGTTATGGACTTCAGCAAGGTACGACCTGGGGCCGTACCACCATCTCTTATAGCAGTATTATTGTAATATTGTGTTGAAATTTTCATACAATGTCGGTACGAAAATTTTAAAACAAATTACAATAATACTGCTATAAGAAATGGTGTACGGCCCCTGGATTCTATTCCGTATATTGCGATATGATAGATGGAATGAAAATGACAATAATCGCTGAATTAATCACGTGACTCTGCGCATTCTTATTTTCTTTATGATTTCGTTTTTTTTAATTTTCATTTCATCTATCGAATTGCAACATAATAATATGGCTAGGGTTACAGCTGGTAGAATTTTTTTACGAAGACCATCAGGATGCTCAGATATCCTGTCGTGAAGAAGTATAATTGCAAAGGATGAGCTGTGGCCATCCTGTGTTCACCTGTGGTCGATTCTGTTGTGCAAAATCTCTAAACTATACTAATTTAAAATAGTGCTATTCTTTTCAAACTTTTCCATAACCAGTGCTAAGAAGTGTGTCATATCACTTATTATGAAGTGCCCTTAGTGGAGGTAAACCAAAGATTAATATCATAATAACTATAGTGGGTTAAAACCACAGGTTAAAACTATCATTTCAGGTATGCAGTTAAGTATTATTACCTTATTAAATAATTTCTTGTTTTGCTTTCATGACCTTTTTAGGAGCTCTTATGTGCTTATAGGAGCATGACGTTACGATATTTTAATATTGCACAATAAAACAGGATGAGAACAAGAATCAAATTAATAATTACTTGATATACATACCTAATTACTTTAGCAGTTTTCTTGTGAATTACATACTTATTTACGTACTAACATTTCTCCGCGGCATTGCGTGGGATTCACAAGTCCTGCGGGAACTGTAGTATTATATATCATACAGAATATTAATATAGATATTTCAATCCACGAAGGCGCGCCCCACTCTGTCAAACTCCATATAAATCGAATGAAACATATAAAGCGATTTTGACAGAGTGGGGCGCGACATCGTGGATTGAAATATCTATAATGAATTAAATAATTTTGCAGCAATTATCGTTGATGTACCTACTAAAAATACTGGCTGCATTTTCACGCTAAACAGCTGGACTGATTCGTTGCACAGAATCAAGGGTTTGCATTTTCATTAGATGAGAGATATTATAATGTCAACTATGCCGAAGAAATTTTTGTCTAAACTCATTCAGGCCCTCAGGATCTACACGATAAACGGTACAAATACAATAATTAATTCAGATATCGATATTAAAATCAATAATTGCTATTGCTCTTCACTAAAAACACGAAATTCCTAATTTAAAAAGTTCTAATTCTATCATTTTCATTGTCTAGTAAATCAATTCGAACTAAAGGCAAAATGAAATCATTAAAACAAAAAATATGTATCAAGTTTTACTTAGTTTAGTTTAATATTTGCTAAAGCATGGATAAGAGTTTTGCTTCATTATTTTACTTAGGTATAATTAACAAATGGATAGTAATATAATTGACATTGACCGGTAAACTAAACTATTTCGTAAACTGGCAAACAATAAAGTCACGGAAGAGTGGAAGGTGTTTATGTTTAGCCACGCTTGAGCAACTTTGAGGAAATTCTGTGATCACTCAACGGCATCGAATTAGCACCCTATTGAGTTATGATGGCCTGGTAGCTGTCAGAAACAGTAGATCCTCATCATCATCATATTGGACTGTTAGACGCCTTTTACTAAGCACACCACAGCAATCCTCAGTTTTCCTCATCCAGTCGCTTCTTTTTAGGGTTCTGTAGCCAAATGGCAATAACCTGTCAAGTGCGAGTCGGACTCGCGCACTGAGGGTTCCGTACTACAACCGGAGGAATAAAACCATAAAAACCACTTTTCTTATCGAACCGCAAAACTAACTTTGTGTTTAGAGGTTTATTGTAAATATCAAAAAAACTACTTATTAGATCTCGTTCAAACCAATTTTCGGTGGAAGTTTGCATAGTAATGTACATCATATCGTCGCTGAATAGGCAAAACTACTAAAGCACCATTTTGGTCAAAATGAGTTATATATATGGTTCGACTGCATTTTTTTTTCTCTGCCTATTAGTCCGGGCATATAGTATTATATTATCTGTGGTCCGGGTCTCGTGGCGATCGGAGCATTTTTTTGGCGCTTTAGCACTCAAAATGGGGTTAAAATCTCAACAGATTTCTTGCGACTTTTTACTAATGTGTAGCTTACTTCGACACGTTTTCTTATAATTGTCGGTTTAGTATTATGCTCGCTGCAACTAGCCCTATTCAGGTTTGTTAGTAATTTTCGAAAGTATACTTTTGATAACCGATGGTATTTATATACTTTCGCTTGAATCTATTTTTTTACCACGGGTCCTTTAAGTCAAATGAGCTTATGAAAAACCCACAAGATATGGTGATTTAGTAGTTTCTGCTGATTGAAATCACGTATACTCAAGCTTAAAATTAAATAATCTTTCAGCAGGTATCATCAACCATGGCGCTTTAGTATTTTTGCTTACTCAGTAATTTAAGTACCTGTAATCAGTACTGGCTGCTTAGAAACTTCGATGAGTTTGTTTTGGTAATATTTGGGGATAAAAGTATTTTTTGTGCCACAAAACAATTTGGAAAATTGCAGGTAAGTTATAATTGCCCGTCGATTTAGTCCATTCTGTAATTGAAGCAAATACCATCATTTGGGTTCCATCGCAATGGGGAACTGTGTTTTCGCTGGCTAGAAAAAATTCCAAACCCTACAATACCAATCGTTTAACCCACATAAAAGGCTTGGGATTCCGTTGCAGACCGCTATTTCAAAGGAAATCTTGTAGGTAAAATATCGAAGGTAATTTTATTCATTTATTTTAAAATAACAAAATACATTTCAATTACAAATTTACTTCGCCAAACTGCAGTAAAGTTTTTTTAAATCATCGTAACGTACCTATTTCCACACCACATAATAACATTACATAGGTCATCACATCACATTACTAGTTACAATTGTGCACATTTCAGGTGCGAATAGCAACATTTAAAAAGTCTGATCCCGAGAAAGTTTCTATCAAATATACAATGGCGGCTGATGTACCAGAAGCAGAAGAGTTAACTGTCAATGGAAAAAACAAAAGTGTGAAAAAGATATATAAAACTCGGCTGCCTATTTCTAAAAAGAAGTACGATGATTTGTGGAAATTGTGCATATCAAAAGTAATCGCAGAAGAATACCACGATGAATACAAAAACATGCCTTGTATTGCGAACATTCAGGACACGCTACCAGACTCTGACGAAGAGGATGAGATTAATGAGGACTAGGTATATTATTTTATCTCAATCAATGTTTTATTAGAATTGGAAGTTAATAATGTTCAGTTTTGATCTCTTACTTAAATTACAATAAGCATACTGATTATTGTTAAAATGGAGTCTTGTAATTGTAACTAACTTAAGTAACTCCGTCTAGGATAACGGTTTTGAACGACATGCGTGATATTGTTATTTTAAACTAAGCTTAGTATAAAAGAACAATATAGCGCCTGAACTGAACAGTGATTCCAGAGGAAGTTATTTGTGTTAGTTGCAATAGCGAAACTCCACATTATGGTTTTATTTAGTAGGTACGTTTTTATAAAAAGAAAAGATGAAAGAAGAGTGCATGCGACCGAAATGCGAATGTTGAGATGGATGTGTGGGGTGACGAGAATGGATAGGATAAGGAACGAGTACATAAGTGGAAGTTTAAAAGTTGCACCCGTAACAGAAAAAATGAGGAGTAAAAGGATAGCGTGGTATGGGCATGTTATGCGGAGGGATGAAAACATGTTACTAAAAGAACGATGAGTATGCATGTGCAGGGACGAAAAAGTAAAGGAAGACCGAAAAAGAGGTGGATGGATTGCGTGAAAGAAGATATGCGTGTGAAAGGAGTGGATTGCGAGTTGACGGCTGACAGGAGCGAATGGAAGAAGAAGACATGTTGTGCCGACCCCACATAATGTGGGAAAAGGGCAGGAAGAAGAAGAAGAGGTACGTTTTTATAAACAAATGTGGAAAATTACGGAGGAAGGTGATTTTTGTTTTATTTTCAATCTGAGAAAATGTCAATTTTGTGAACAGTTTTTTTAATTGAATAAAGATTTATGTTAAATTGGTGTTATTTATTTATTATACGGGTTAAAATTTCATAATAAACATTTTTGTTCCTCACATTAGTAATAAAATTTAGGCTGGAACAAGATAAAAAGTGATAAAAGTATAATCAGCTCATTATTTAATTGGCAACTATGTCTTGAAAGTAAAAAGCTTTCGAGATTTCTCTAGTATCCGATGCTGAATGTCTTTTTGCTAAATGTCTTTCTGTAGTAGATTTATCTCTTAGTAATTTTCGTTTACGTCTATTATATTTTTTAAATAATGTTAGTATTTTTTTCCGAAGAGAATGTTAACACAGTCGAGTCTTTAGTAGTTGGCGACTCCCTAACCGAGAACTAAATGTGGAGGTTAGTAATTTTCCCTTGCTGGTTTTTTTTCAGGACTCAGAGGATTTATCCTAAAGTGACAGCTAACTCCGTAAATAGTTAAAATACGAACAGTGTAATAGTTTAATTGCGTAGATAAAATTAAATCATGATTATGTTTCCTTAACAGTTCTTACTTTCACCCAAAAGAAAAAAAGTTGTGACAGGTTAAAGCAAAAAAAAAACTTTAAATTGGTTTTTCTCAAAACAGCCCTTGTGCACGTTAGTAGTTTTGCCTATTCAGCGACGATATATTTTTTTTAGTTTTATCATACTCTTGTTTTAGAAGTTACAGGGGGGGGGACACACATTTTACAACTTTGGAAGTGTCTCTCGCGCAAGCTATTCATTTTAGAAAAAAATGATATTAGAAACCTTAGTATCATTTTTGAAGACCTATCCATAGATACCCCACACATATGGGTTTGATGAAAAAAAAAATTTTGAGTTTCAGTTCTAAGTATGGGGCACCCCCAAAATTTATTACTTTTTTTTAAATTTTGTGTGAAAACCTTAATGCGGTTCACAGAATACATCTACTTACCAAGTTTCAACAGTATAGCTCTTATAGTTTCGGAAAAAAGTGGCTGTGACATACGGACGGACAGACGGACAGACGGACAGACAGACATGACGAATTTATAAGGGTTCCGTTTTTTGCCATTCGGCTACGGAACCCTTATAGATTCGTCATGTCTGTCTGTCTGTGATAGTCACTTTTTTCCGAAACTATAAGAACTATAGTACTGTTGAAACTTGGTAAGTATTCCGTAAACCGCATTAAGATTTTCACACAATCTGTGATAATTTCAACTGTCTATAGTAGTGTTATTATCTCGCTGCAGACTCGGTCATAAATCATTCGATTCATTTCGATTTTGTTGTTCTTTGTTGAGTTGTGCATTACTGCAGAACGACAAAAGCGAAACACTCGAATGATTTATGACCAAGTCTGCAGCAAGATAATAATACCTACTACTATAACTACCACGGTTCAAGAGATACAGCGGACAGCCTGGTGACGGACGGCGAAGTCTTAGTAATAGGGTCCCGTTTTAGCCTTTGGGTACGGAACCCTAAAAATATCACGTTCTATCCTTCGGTTTTCATCCATGAGAGACCGCCGCACGCGCCGGTGTGAAGATGGTGCTGAACACCAGTTTTTGAATAATATAATTTTTCCACCCTTGACCGCACCTAAACTCTAGGAGTTTGCTCGACTTCTGTAGAGTTTCTACGAGAAGAACGAGCAAGAAACTCGGCATTTTTAACACCTGAACTGAAGTGAAATGATAACTCCACCAAGATGATAACTTAATGAGTCTCATTCGAGATATCAAAACAAAAACAGGCTTTCCATTTAAAGTAAATTTAGTTTTTAATGGCTTAATAGTTAATTGATAAGTGTGATTAATCGGCGGTCATCCACAAACAATTTGTAAGCATCTTAAAGTGCCGATGCGTGCGCGCGAAGAATCTATCATTCAGTTGTATAGACCATTTCTGTGTGAGCGCGCGCCTTTATAACTTTACGCCATTTTCTTAAACTTCCCGCGAAAACCAAAACAAACGATAATAAAAAGTTTTAAATTGAAGCAAGTCACAAAATAACACTAAAAATACATTTAAATACAAATAATTATAATGTAAAAAAAAGTAAGAAAAACTTTTAAACGAAGAATTCGACGATATAAGTGAATCGATATTTAAGAGTTATCGATTGTTTTGTTTACTTTTAGGCAAATACAATTAAAAAAATTGTAACTTCGAACATTTTAAATACCTTTGAATTTTGAACGAGGACCCGAGCGTGACATTTAGTGCAGTGAAATAACTTTATCGATTTGTGATACGTGATAAACATCGATGTTTTAAGTGAAATGGTGTTCCGATAATTGCAAGGTGCGAATCGAAAAGGAATGCGCTCGGATAGGAGGTGAATGCATATTTTAATTGGACTACTTTCTTGAGCGTTTACGAGCATTGGACGGAGTTTACGTAATTTTTTTTATTATTTTAAGTTTCGTTTGTGTGATTTATTAGTTTCATTACATGCTCTCTGTTATTTTATAGATGCTCGAAGACGGTTATTCAATTTATTTATAGCTGTTAATACCGGTCTCTTAGCATTTAGTTTCGCTCGTTTTAAAACTCAAGAAATCTGTCTTTAGAAATGGGTAATTAATTTTACTTTTGTCATTAACTACTTATGACTTTAATTTAGGTGTAAGTAATAAAAACCCACTTGTTATGGAGAGAGCACTGGGTTTCAAGGCAAGGAGTTGGAGTTTGAATCCCAAAGAAATAAAAAAAAAGACTGCGGTGTTTATGAGTTTGTGGAAACTAGAAAAAGATTGAGTTACGTGATTTAACAGGCTGACAAGATGGACGAAGTTATACCATAATATTATTTTCATGTTGGGTTCTTGTTTTACAATTTGGTACGGAATTCTAAATGGGTTGCGATATTATCTATGCTCCTGTACACCTAGGTGCGTACTTACGGTGGAAATGTTTTATTTAGCTGAGTCTTAAGCTTAGAACTTTTGTGAGGAGGTGATGCTTGCAAAGGAGGCGGCGGAGCGCGAGAGGGAACATCAGGTGGCGCATCCCTCTCGCAGGAGACGCACCGGGCGCCGGAGGGTAGATGACCTCCGGCATCCATGAGTTGCCGGCCTGCTGGTGATGGACGTTAGGGGCCGTCCGTCACTCAAATATAGACAGGCCAGGAGGTGGCGAGCAATACAGGCGCGCCCTTCAGACGGTTCCAGCAGCGGCCCGGCTGCCGACAATGATGGGACTTGCTGCTGAGGTGGCTGGTCGAGACCTGGCGGGAGCGCGGTGAATACGATAGTGAATCCCGTACTCCCGCCAGAAGGTTTGTCGTAGGAACAGACAGTTTTTAGTGGGTGCAAGCCCCACATAACCCCTTCGTTTCCCCTGTCGAAGGGGTATGCGTTAGGCATTTTCTGTCTATAAAAAAAAGGTTAGAAAATGTCAGCCAAATTAACTCGGGTAGTTATATTGCATCGATTTTTTTTTATATAATTATATTTATCGATTTTGCCGATGTCGATTTATTCCAAATGTGTCTTGTCCCTAAGATTACCTTAAACTAATAAAGCCATTCTGTACTTTTGACTTATTTCCCTCATCAGGACTCAATTGGCTTCAATAAAGAGTGTTTCAGACTAATAAAGGCGAAAGTTTGTGCTTAAGTGTTTGTATGTGTGTTACTTGAAGAAGAAATTTTGCTAAAACGTGGAATGACAGATCTATAGCATTGATTTTAAAACATAGGCTACTTTTTATCCCGGAAAAAGCCACGGTCCAGCGGGATTAGTGAATACTGAAATTCGCTAGATAGAACCTATACCTACAATAAAAATAATAATTCAATACAATCAAAGAATACAATTGTATTTGTATGAAAGGTGGCTGATTTCCCAGCCGTGATTGTTCTTATACTAACAAGCGAGTAGGTTACCTGGATTACTAGGTGTCTATAGAACCTAGGAATACATAGATACCAGTAGGTACACACTACACAAGTCTAGAAACCTAGACGTAACTTGATAGGCAGTTAGTGGTCATTAGAGGCCGCATTTGCGCGGTTTCCGAATTAAGTACACGTTATATAGTAATTCCTTGGAGAATTGACCTCTTTATAATTAATTGATACTTTAGAGGGTGGATCGGTTTACCTATAGTATCACGTTTATTCGTACGAAGAACTTTGCAAAACGAGCCTCTAGGTTCTTAGAGTAATACAGCCTTTGAGACTTGGTTATATTATAGTACATTACTGCAGCAGTCAGTAAAAGAGACATTGATGGATGAACGTGTAAATGTAGACTGAGGCGAAGCCGAGGCACACACGACACACGTTCGGCTTCTCTATCATTTCAATGATTATTGTCACTAAGAAATTCTTCAAAGAAATTCTTCATAGGTATTGATGGTGGAGCTGGTTAGTCCTGTAGTCAAGAATATATAAGTACCTACTAGCGGACGTATATACAGGTATGAATGTACTACTAGTCCGTTGGACGGAAGACCTAGGTAGGTAGCGGAAAGCGGATGGATGAGAAAAACTGTGGATCGAGTATTATGATTCTCGCTAAAGAAGTGATAAACAGTGTACTCCAGTGTCAACGGTTTGTCTGATACAATAAAATAGGGGCTAGAGTTAAATAAGGGCCGATTTTTCAATCGCCAGATACACTATCTGAGGAATAAATAATTTAAAACATAGGTAATAGGTATGCCATACAAAATCTGTCAAAACGTCATATTGTGTAATCTTTATTTTTCACATGGGCTTAAATATGAGCTCCTATGAAAAGTCAAAAAACTCTACCGCCAGGTTCCGAAGGCAGGTTTGCACCGAGAAGAACTGACAAAAAACTCGGTACTTGCTCTTTTAAAAATATCATAATGTTCCAGTTTTATTATATAGTATGAAACAATATTACCTACATACTTTTAAAACTCCCCAGGAGGTTTAGCTAGGCTAATAAATAGTATTATCGTATACCACTGGAAGCCGGCTGCTATTTTGTTTTTGTGAGTTTGTTTTTGGTAGTTATTTTGGAGGTCAGTTGTGAACGAGCGAAACTAGACTCTCTAATAAGCGACAGCCTTAGACTTGATTTATCAAGTAGTGATTATTAGATGGACCAAAAAAACAAAATGGCAATCGAAAGTTGATTTAAAATAAAACCAATATATTTTAAAATGCTAATGCAACTTTTACTTTGCTATCTTTATAGAGTTTAAAGCTTAACAGACCTCGTTGGTCTAATGAGAAGCACATTCGGCTATGGACCGTTAAGCCCTAGATTAGATTCCTAGGATAGATATTAGATACCTATAGATAGGGTTTAACGCCGAAAAAGAAGTGTTTTTCAACCGACGTTTTTCAAGGTTCTCAATTCGACTGTATGTTTTTAGGGTTCCGTAGCCGAATGGCAAAAAACGGAACCCTTATAAATTCGTCATGTCTGTCTGTCCGTCTGTCCGTCCGTATGTCACAGCCACTTTTTTCCGAAACTATAAGAGCTATACTGTTGAAACTTGGTAAGTAGATGTATTCTGTGAACCGCATTAAGGTTTTCACACAAAATTAAAAAAAAAGTAATAAATTTTGGGGGTTTTATCAACTGACTCATAAAAATTCATACTTAGAACTGAAACTCAAAAATTTTTTTTTCATCAAACCCATATGTGTGGGATATCCATGGATAGGTCTTCAAAAATGATACTAAGGTTTTTAATATCATTTTTTTCTAAAATGAATAGCTTGCGCGAGAGACACTTCCAAAGTGGTAAAATGTGTGTCCCCCCCCCTGTAACTTCTAAAATAAGAGTATGATAAAACTAAAAAAAATACATGATGTACATTACCATGCAAACTTCCACGGAAAATTAGTTTGAACGAGATCTAATAAGTAGTTTTTTGATATTTACAATAAAACCTCTAAAAACAAAGTTAGTTTTGCGGTTCGATAAGAAAAGTGGTTTTTATGGTTTTATTCCTCCGGTTGTAGTACGGAACCCTCAGTGCGCGAGTCCGACTCGCACTTGACAGGTTTTTTATTAGAGAACTGACACTGTGCTAGGAGGATTGTCTTATCGGTGAGAGCTCGGCACAGCCTACATGAGCATTTTTTCCCCTTCTTCCAGAAAAAAAAGAAACCTATTCTGCAGTGAAGTGCTTGAGTGTGATCACACCTGATGGAAATTGATGATACAGTCTACTGTGGGAACGCGCTTGCCTAGAAATGTTTAAATAGAATAGATTTAAAGGCGCTCAAGTTGTTAGGAACAACAATGCCTGGGAGGGTATTCCAGACCTTTGCAGTTCGTATTCGTATAAGGAATGAGAAATCAAACCGCTTCCTACGCGTCTTTGGTACGTCATCTATATAGGGGTGCAAGCCTTTTCGATGCCTTGCCGTTCTATCGTAAAATGTATCAGGATAAAGAGTGCAATGTAGTTGACATTTCAAAAATACAATAGGACGCACTGCACCTGACATGACTGCCTCTTATGGATCTTATCACTTAACATCAGTTGAACGTTTTGCCCATCTCGTCTTTGTTTATACATGCCCAGCGATAGGACGAAAAGGGGTAGAAGAACCGATCGCCACCGAACCGAGGCCACTTTGGAATTTTATAATTTCTAAATTGGCTCAGTTCTGGTCTGGTGTCCGGTGGGAGGCTTTGGCCGTGGCTAGTTAACTAGCAAAGACGCACCGCCAAGCGATTTAGCGTTCCGGTACGATGCTTTTAGAAACCGTTGGGGTAAATTTACCTACCCTCCCAAGTTAGTACGATAACATCTTAGGCTTCATCAGGTGAGATCGCAGTCAAGTACTAACTTGTAAAGAATGAAAAAAAAGTTCGTCGCTCGCGCTCTGATTAGACAAAGCCCAACCTAACAACGACAGCTCCGTAAGTGCGGCAACTTTTTCTCGTAGTGTGAGTGTGTCAATTTGAAATTTATATGGTGTGCGGATGTTAGTGTGCGTGAAAACTTGTGTAGCGACGGCTCGGGTTTGCCAATTTCGGCCTCAAAAGTGCGGCAAGTATATTTTGCCGTACTTTTGAAGTCGAGGACCTCTTGGACCTCTATGATATTGGGGTTATATTGGTGGCATTATGATGTATAGCGATAACGATCGTTCGCATTCCGCGGTGGTTGACATTTGACTTGACTCGGTGTGAGGTGTTCGCGTCGTGTGCTCGGGTGAACATCGTGATCAATCAGCCGCGTGGTATGTGTAAGGTGATACTTTGGGGCTTAGTGTTTGTGTACCGAAGCTCGTATATCATGAGCCCTAGGTGAAGGGCTACCTACCTCCAATTTATTGCGATTGTTCTCCTTTTACGTCGTCCAACAAGTGTCGTGGTTGCGATGGTATGGTACGATAAGCTACAGTTAGTAATTTTTTTAGGTTTCTGTACCTCCTACTACCTACAACCGTTTGTTGTCCGTCTGTCAATCTATCACGATCACGATCCTTAGTTTCAGTTATTAAAGCTACCGACATGTGGAATAGTTGTGGATAGTAGTGGCCCATCCTCATTGCAGGCAACGTCATTACAATCTGGGTGCCTTCAAGAGAAGAGTTAATAATTGGCATTTTCTAGGCAAGCCCGTTCCAACCTAGATATAAGAAACAAGTTCGATAAGAAAAGATATTCTTATAGGTTTTACTGTTTCTGTAGTAGGTAAGCGTAAGGAATCCTCGATACCCCAGTCCGACTTGAACTTGGCTTTTTTTTGTTATGATAATTTAGAAGACGTGATTCGCAACTATACATTGTAATATCAAGATAATATAGCCTGTAGAGAAAGACTGAGGGGTTAATACAGGTTTTTGTACGAATTTCGAGTCGACCGCACACACGAATCGAATTCCTTCATTCATTTATAGCCAGCTGCTGCGTGGTCTTCTCCATGGGGAACATGTCCCCACAGGGGTACGGGCCTCGAGGCTTGCCTCTTTACCCGGGCGATGTGTCGCGGGGGAGCCGCGCTCCCTGGCTTGAGGCCTGCTGGTTTGACGGGCTTGGTCGCCCCGCGCAGGGCAGCGACATGATCGCTGACCGCGATGGTGAGGTCCGGTAGCATGAACCCCGCGTCGTCGTCTTCGTCTCCGACACTGTCCACGCGCGCGCGCACTGGGGAGGGAGACCGCAAGAGCTCGCGAGGTAGCGGACGCCCCGTTGGTTGTCGATCTTGTTGTGGTGCGATCCCGTGGAGGTGTTCGTATAGCCCGTTGTCCGCGCGAGCGAACAGGTTCCGCTCAAGACCACGGACGAACTCCTCCACGGTGGGCGTCCTGGTGTACAGCTAGCGCCATCTATGGACAGTCGCTGACATGCAGCTGTCAATAGATGGCGCTGATTGTAAATGTATGGAGGAATCAGGTTCGATCGTGCGATTCGAGTCGACTCGAAATTCGTTCAAAAACTTGTACTAAGTATCTATCTGCTACTATCTGGACCCAACGTTACTCGATCGAGAAAAAAAGCATCGCCTGACTCGATCGAGTTTCTTTTTAACGAGTAATCGTTATTTTATGCATACAGTACACAATACCCATTTATCCGTTTAGCTATTCAGTTATACTTTACGTGTGGAATTGAATTAGTTTTGTGAACGAAATACCTACTGAATGAGTGTTTCGTAAATTATATTCTGTTTCCTATTGTGGCAAAAAAGTGTTTCCGATGTTTTTTATAAATAACATTCATGTATCGAATACGTGAATTAGCTCGTATGCACATCGTACACCCTATGTTTTTATGAATTCAAATGTACAGGCATTAATTAGAGCTGCTATTTCCACTAGACTTTTAAACGTAATTGTTAAGCATGTAAGTAAGTATTTCACGCATGAAAATTCGTTCACCAATGTAAGTGCAAAATATTATAATACCAGATATTCTATATACTATACCTAGTATAAAAATATAAAAAGGTATTTTAGGTATAAATGAGCAAGTTATTAGACTGCATAGTCGGCATCATCGAAATCTTTTTCTAAATGTGTGATAATGTTATTCGAATGTTGACCCCAGTCAAGGAAGTCAGTGATTGGATTACTGGACAAAATGAGACCTTTATACTGATGTCTCAAGATGATGAGGGCAGTGCAGTGTGTCGTATGATAAATGATAATGCAATGCAAAATTGTGAGACGCACTGCATTTTCGTATCACTTACCATCAGGTGAACGTCTTGCTTGTCTCATCATTCATCGTTATAAAAAAAATGGGCAGATGTATACTATGTAACGTCGACATAAAGCTCTTTTCCTAAGAGAACAAAACTAAAACTAATCACTGTTACTAATTAATGTTAAAAAAATTGGTTGTCTGTAAAGTCGGTTTACTGACGATAGTTGAACGTGACAACTCTCGCTTGCACTTCAAGCCTTACATGGAACGCCTCAGAGCGAGGTAACGCCGGTAACGCCGGATGAGTCATGTTTTGACGTGACAACGTCTTATAAATCGATAGAGCCGGTTGCACGCACGAAAAAACATGACTCATCCGGCGTTACCGGCGTTACCTCGCTCATGCAGCGTTACCTCGCGAGCGCGGAACGAGCGACAAAGAAGACGTTGTTACGTTCAACTATCGTCAGTAAACCGACTTTACAGGCAACCAATTTTTTTTTTGTGCGTTGCCGGCTCTATCGATTTATAAGACGTTTTCACGTCAAAAGATAAGATCATGAATTTAAAAAAATTGCAAATAAAAACTAATGTAGCTATGATATTGCCTGCCAGGTTCATTATAGCGATACTAAGTTCATTAAACGACGTCTGTGGAAACGTACATCAATATTGCATTAGTATTTGCTATAAAAACCCTTCTTATAACTACTTTCTTGTATCTACTGGCTACTATCTACCTATGAATGGATATAAAATAGTGTCAGTCACAAACGGGACAACTTTCTTCAGACTACAATCTAGATATGTAGAAAGGAGAAGGTAATCTATTTGTCATTAGCAAGAGTATAATTTATATTGTATTTAGGTATGTATGATAAATATCATGTATCAGTTCTCTAGTACCCATAACATAAGATAAATCGCTTATTTTGCTATGTGTGTAATTTTCTATTATATTATAAACATATATTTATGTAAAATAATTAATCAGCCAAAACAAGTTAAAAGTTATTTTTGTCCGTCTTTTCAAAAAAACTCTTACTGTTTTTCTGAAAAACAGTTATTGAAAACTATAGTTATCATAGATATTAAATTATATGAAAATATCAAAATATGCAAGCAAAGATGTTCGAAAAATGGGTGAATTGCTTATATTTGTACTATAATTATTTATTATTAGAATTTAATTCTATAGAATTTCGACTAGGGCGGTGGTACTCCTTGGTTGTACGTGGAAACCTTATAGCGTAAACTAAGGATCACTCTCTGTTCCCTCACTTTCTGACTCCGGCAGCGTAGATCACGCGCATGACCAATGGTTTAACGTGTTTTCCGGGGCACGTGGGTGAATTTCCAAACTCAGAGTTTGGTAGCTCAGACCTGGTACTAAAAATCTAGATTCTACCACTATCACACTTGCATCGATCAGCCTTTTGAAGACAGGTAACGGGCAGCGTGATGCAATTCTACGCGTATAGCTAACATTTCCCGTTTTCATTGACCGCAGCGAATCGGCATTTAACGCATACGTACAGATGCCTCAGTCGATGCTCTGATAGATATTATATAGCGGCTACAAGATACATCTATAGTGGTCGCAATATCTCGCTGCCCACGGCGCAATAGAGTGGGAAACAGTACGGCGCGGCACCTCTTACCCGCCTGCTGTAAAGCCCGTAAGTGCGACAGCTACATACGCGGTCTTTGTTACCATTTTATTGCTCCACGTGCAGGGAGATATTGCGACCAGAATAAGAAAGTTTCGCCCTGGACTAAGTAAGCTCCCAAAACCTATTCGGGACAAAATCGTCCATTTTTATGTCAAATTTCAGCCCTCAGACTTCCTCATCTAGCCTGAGTTAAAAAGTTTTATCGTTTGGCCACCTGAAAATATTTGCAGGTTCAGAACCAAACTATTTGAAATGAAATAGTATAAAATCTTGGGTGGTTTCCGAACTAAACCAAGACGCCAGTTTCTATGCGCGTTTTTATTCTGTCTCCGTACGATGGTTCATGGTATGTATGTTAATTTGTAGGTTATAAGGTTAATTCAAGTTGATGACACCTACAAAACCGGTTGAACATGCAGATTTTATGGTTATTGTGACAATATTGAATTTCGTGGCTTAGTGAGCCCTCTCAGAAATTCTGGCTTTAATTTGAATTACAGCGAATACTTAGCTTTTAATTTTCTACTTGTTTCACATTAAAAATAGTTTAAGTAGGTACCTACTTAAATATTAAATAAATATATACGGGACATTTTACACATCGCAATCTAGCCCCAAAGTAAGCGATAGCTTGTGTTATGGGTACTAGATAACTGATAGGTACACACATACATAAATATAATATACTGAAAAACACCCAGACACTGGAAAACATTCATGCTCATCACACAAACATTTACCAGAAGTGGGAATAGAACCCACGACCTCCGGCGCAGACGGCAGGTTCGCTACCACTACGCCATTCGGTCGTCGCCAAATAAATAAAAGTTGTTTCCAAAATATTATATCATGAATGAAATTATTAATCGAGGTTTGGCCGCGGCTCCGCCCGCATGAACTTCGGTTTTTCGCAAATCCCTCGGGAATCGTGAATTTTCCCAGGATAAAAAATCTGCCCTTTCCCGCAAACATATTCACATACATAATGATGCCTATTGGTGAAAAACATAACCCTTGCATTAATAAACGTCGGATAAAAAGTAGTTAATTTTATTAATATGCAAATACGTACATATTACTTTTCTTGCTAAAAATAATCTTTGTCAGCATAGAACAGGCGGTTTCCCCTTGCGTGCAGCGTCAAGCCCACTTGCCCAGTCTACCTTACACTTAATTTGTTGTTCCAAGTGAGCACTAATCGGTTGCGTTCATAATACTCTATGTACGCTACAGTGTACATATTTGTTCCGGAATTTGAGAATATGCTAATGTTCTTTTTTTCTTCGACATAATAGCATAATAATACTTTGCACTAGATATTTACAATTTTAATTGCGTTTACTTTTGCGTATTTTCGTGGCTTGCACCTACAAAAACTGTCTGTTTGTACAACGTACCTGCTGGCGGGAGTACGGGATTGACTCGGGACTGATTTATAGTATTCACCGATTAAAGGTCTATTGTTCATCATCTTAAATTTTCTGGCATTACTTTTTCAAAGTAAGTACTTAATTTGTAACTATGCCTTTGCGTCTATTATATAAATTGACGTTGTTTTGACGATAATATTATAGTTATTTATCCTAAATTAAGTAGGCTACTTAATTTCGATATCACAACAAATTAGTTTATTTTATTGTTTTTTGGGTCCCATAACATTTTGATGAAAAGGACACCCTTATGGTGAGACAGACAGATGGACGGAGCCGTCTGTCCGTGTGTAACAGGCGATTATTTCAGTAATATCGACCTTAAATTTGGAATAGTTATAGAATAGTTATTCAACATCATTGCAATCTTAAAAATATGAAAATCGTTTTTATTTTTATTTAAGAGGGAGGACGACGTACGTTCGCAAAGTCAGAGATAGGTGTAGGTATGTTTACTGCCTCTTAATTATAAACAATTTCAATGTATGTAATAACCTGTTAACCTCAATTCTTTCAGACATCAGACCGGAAGTCGGAATACAATAAAGACGGACATAATATAAAATATTACACACGTATATGTAATTACTATAAATATTAATAGATATTTTAGTTACCTAATACATAAAAACAATTACAATCTATTGGATTGGAGCTCAATATCTCAAAATGCGAACTTTTCGTACAGGACATCCCCAATAGACAAGCTTTTATTTCAAAATTTGATGCACTAACTCCTGGCATTAAAATTGTCGATAAAAGTTCTCTTCACCTTCTTGGGTCCCCAATATTCGTTGAATCCTTCCAAGAATTCATCGATTTAAAAATTCAAAATTTTAACAATATTTCAGATAGATTGTTTAAAATTAATGTGCATGCGGCCTTTACCTTAATTACATACTGTTGTTTTGGCCCAAAATTTACTTACATACTCCGTTCTTAGATATCATATTCTATTCAGAGAAAATTCTAAAAAGCTAGTCGACGCTACACGTGACCAGAGGGCTGGCCTATTCCTTGGTCAGAAGTTAAGCATTGCCATCCAGCGTGGCAATGCTGCCAGCCTTCTGGGCACTTTGCCCGATGACGACGGTGCGGAGGAATTCTTTGATGCATATTAGCACAATTTTCTTTTTATACTTTTTATGTTTGATTTTATATTTCATAGAACAGATTGGTAATGTTAAAAATTAGGTATTAAAAAATAAACAAAAAAAAAAAAACAATTATTCTTAGACATAATAATTATATCAATTACATAATGTTTAGAATACGTAGGTATGTTTAGTTTGTATTAAAATAATATATTATTTTTATTAATTTTATTACTTATAGAATTCATATCAGTGCAGCCATGTGGACCTTCCTTCATCAAACCATCTATGAATACCTCCCTGGTGCAGTGGCGTGCCCTCGGTCACGCCTTCGATTCCCGGGCTAATATAAAATCAATAAATTTAAAATGTTTTTTTTTCTTTCTGAAATAATGTTCTCTATGTAGCACTGAACAGCACACTCGGCGACACGACAGGACTTTGGATTCTAAATATGTATAATGTACCTGCATACCATACATACAAACATAACAAGATCTGGTTCTGTCTAAGGACCTAAAATATTACGAATCTAAATTTCATCGCAGAGGGATATGGCTCGTATAGCTCAGTGGTTAAAGCACCCAGCCGCGATAGCTGGGAGACGCGGGTTGAAATCCCGCTGCGAGTGAAATTTTGATTCGTATTTAAAAATTTTGATTCGTATTTAAATGTATCTTGGTTTCAAAAGCTGCAATTGGTAGCTATGAAACCCGGTATAGGGTAGGTATTCGTATACTTACAGACACACATATAGTAATAGGGTAAAGGTCACTCAAAAAATGTTTTATTGTAGAGACAGCTTGATTGAAGCATGGCAGAGCTTTCTCTCTACTACCCACTGCTGAAGTAGGCATCAATACAGTAAGCAGCAAACATTCTTAATAAAGACTTTACATGCTAATGGGCGAATAAATATTGCTAATTAGCTGGATATTAATGCAACGTATCCGCTACTCGCAGCACTGTGATGTACTGTTACTTCACTGTAATAGCGATTTTGATTTGACGACCACGACGCGTAAACGATATTAAATCGTGGACAGAAACAGTAGAGCTATTAACGGGCTAAACGGTTATTTAGGCGAGGAGGCTAAACGGTTATTAACCTGGTCACTAAAAGGGTGACCTCCAGGTAAAAAACTATAAAAACAATTACATTTAAAAATAAACGTCATGTATTTTCGGTCTTCTCTCAGAAGCAGAGACACGAATGATAAACAAAATCTCGATACCTATAGAGTTTTCCCAATAGTTGCTCCAATATCTCAATTTTTAAACTTTATCTGAAACTACAATGATCACCTTCCATATCCAAATATCGTACCCATCCTTTATAAATATAGTATCCGTTAATCATAAATCGCAAAATATAAAGATCTTTGTGTTTTTTAGAAGAATCTTTTTCCAATCGCAGGTATAATAAAATCTGAAATGAACGTAGCGAATAGCGATCTAATGTTAATTATAAAGATGAGAGTAAACAGAACAATAATATCATAGACACTCAGTCTTTCTTTCTTCCTTGCCTTTTCCCACTTTATGTGGGGTCGGCACAACATGTCTTCTCCTTCCATTTGCTCCTATCAGCCGTCAACTCGCAATCCACTCCTTTCACACGCATATCTTCTTTCACGCAATCCATCCATCTCTTCTTCGGTCTCCCTCTACTTTTTCGTCCCTGCACATGCATACTCATCGTTCTTTTAGTGACATGACTTTCATCCCTCCGCATAACATGTCCATACCACGCTAACCTTTTACTCCTCATCTTTTCTGTTATTGGCGCAACTTTCAAACTTCCCCTTATGTACTCGTTCCTTATCCTATCCATTCTCGTCACACCACACATCCATCTCAACATTCTCATTTCGGTCGCATGCACTCTTCTTTCATCTGTTCCTTTTACCGCCCAACACTCTGATCCATACAACACGACAGGTCTGACGACCGTCTTATAAATTTTCCCCTTAACTTTAAGAGGCATTCCTGGATCGCATATGACACCTGAGACCTGTCGCCATTTCATCCATCCCGCATTCATTCTATTGTTTACATCTCGGTTGATATTGCCATCGCTTTGGAAGAGCGAACCGAGGTACCGAAAATCGGAACAGACAGGTAGGGTTTCACCATCTAATGAAATTTTGGAGTAGCTGGAGGTACCGCCAAAATCACAAAATAGATGTTCGGTCTTAGTTCGGCTGATCCTTAAGCCAACGTTCTCTAATTTCTCCCGCCATAACTCTAGCCTGCTCTGGACCTCGGACGCTTCTTCACCGACAAGCACAATGTCATCGGCAAATAGCATACACCAGGGTGCCTGCTCTTGAATGTCGGCTGTCAATGCATCCATTACCACCAAAAATAAATAGGGGCTTAAAGCTGACCCCTGGTGTAAGCCTACCTTGACATTGAAATTGTCCGTTACGCCAGCTTCTGACCGGACACTCGTGCTCGCTTCTACATACATAGCTTTCACGAGATTCACATACTTTTCAGGCACTCTCTTCACTCGCATAGCCCACCACAAAACCTCTCGGGGAACTCTGTCGTATGCCTTCTCTAAGTCAATAAAGACTAAGTGCAGGTTTTTATGTGCACTCCTGTATTTCTCGCACAATTGTCGAAGTGCGAATATTGCGTCCGTTGTTCCACGACCTGGCATAAACCCAAACTGGTTTTGTGATACCTCACACTCCTCTCTCATTCTTCTTTCTATTATTCTCTCCCAAATTTTCATACTATGTGACATGAGCTTTATTCCTCGATAGTTGTTACAGTCCTGTACATCTCCTTTGTTTTTATAGATGGGCACCAGAAAACTTTTGCACCATTCTTCAGGTATTCTCTCCTCTCGTAACAACTTATTGAAGAATAAAGTCAGCCATCTCCATCCATCTGCTTTAAGAGCCTTCCATACTTCAGCTGGTATTCTATCCGGACCTGTTGCTTTTCCATTTTTCATACTCTGTACTGCCTTTTTCACTTCATCCATACTCACCTCTTTCACTTCATTTGTGTTATTTTGCACATTTCTTAACTTTCCATTCCAAGCATTCTCTTCATTCATTAATTTTTTAAAATATTCTTTCCATCGGCCTTTTATTTCTTCGTCATTTGTTAAAACATTTCCTTGAGCATCTTTCACACATTTAATATGGACAACATCCCTTGCATTCTTTTCTCTTGATTTCGCTAGTCGATATAAATCTTTTTGCCCTTGCGGGCTTTCAAGAGATTTATATAATTTTTCTTGCATTCTTCCTCTTGCTATAGCTACCACTCTCTTGGCTTTCTTTTTACTCTCTGTATATATTGTCCTTTTAGCTTCTTTCAAAGTGGTGTCATTATCACTTACATTCTTCAAATCTTTGAAAGCGTCCTTCTTTTCTTTTAGAATCTTTTGGACATCCTCACTCCACCACCAAGTATCTTTCTCTATTCTTCTTTTGTTCTTCGTCTCTCCAAAAGTATCTTTCGCTACACTCCTTATACACGAAGCCATTTCATTCCAGCACTCGTTCACTGATTTTGATTTTAAATCATTCATACCAATCATTTTATCCACCACTCGTCTTTGAAACACTTTCATGCACTCTTCTTTTTCTATCATGTACCACTTTATTTGGGAGAGGGCCTTTGGCTTTGACTTAGTACTTTGAACCTTTATTTTAATTTCCATCAGTATTAATCGGTGTTGGGATACTAATGGCTCACCAGGTATTACTTTACAGTCTTTGATTGCGCTTACCTTGTTTCTTCTGGTGAGAAAGTAGTCAATTTGTGTGTTATTATTGCCACTTTTGTATGTTATAAGGTGCTTGTCCTGTTTTTCAAAGAATGTATTCACTATAGCATATATCATAGACACTCAGTCTTATATTAAAACTCGCTGACAGGGCAAACCTTGGCATTCAACGCCACAGGCTGGTGTATCTGTAAATATTGTATATTTACACCAATTCGAGCATTTTGTCACATGCAAATATTTATTTTTGTAACATGCAAATCGTTTGGTGTATCTTGGGTACATAAATGTGATATACTTCGGGAGTCAACGAATTTTTTTTCAAATTAATTAAACTGTTTCATTTTTCATCCATTCCCGCAAAATTTGCTTCTTGCTGGACGTGTTAATTTCATTACTGTAATAGTAAAACAATTTTAGAATATAATTTCATATTAATAACAGTTTTTCCAGACCCTGAATGTAACGTCAAAATTCAAACAACGAATTCATATTTCGAATTTAGAATTAAAATATTCAACTACTGGTAAAAGCCATAAGTCAGGGTGCCATAAGTCAGGGATGACCCTGACTTATGGCTCAATCTACAAGGATCGGGGGTTGGACAGACGATAAATGCGTCATTATGCCACAGAACTATATTAATGCGTCAAGGAGCGAGAGTCGGCGGTAATAAAAATCCCAACACTGGTTTTCGGACGGAGATAAATTTGAGTTAATACTATCTTTGGGGAGCTCGCTTTGTCAAGTGCTTCACGAAAAGACTGTAAGCTAAGAGCTGGTCCATGGTTTGTTGAAAGTGTTCAAGCCAGTCAAGATCGTAGATTTCATCATCAAACTATCCTTGATGAGTTGGACAACGTTTATAAAGTCGATTATGCCATATCCATGCCATAATATGACATGACATTATACATATTAAAATGATATTAAGCATGCCAATTTATCACATAACAATATTTTTTTTAATAAATGATTATATAAATTCGTTACACACATCACAATTTAGCCCCAAAGTAAGCGATTGCTTGTGTTGCGGAAGAAGCACAAGGCAGGAGCATTACTACTGCATCATTCAGTCGTCAAACAAAAATACTATTTATTTGGTCCTGTAGTTACTTTGCGACAGAAATATGATACACCTAATGCATCAGTACCTATTCTATTCGCACTGGCAGCTCTCGACATAATCTTTGTCTCCCGCAAAAATAAAGTGTTCGGATTTGTGGACATGGTACATTTGTTCTGCGTTAGAGGAAAACTGGGATGACGGCTCTCGTAAATTATTTCTCAGAGAATATGCTACTTTCTAGTCTGCATTAGAGATAAAATCTATCTTTATATCTTTATATATATATATATATATATATATATATATATATATATATATATATATATATATATATATATATATATAAAGATATAAAGATAGATTTTATCTTTATATATATATATATATATATATATAAAGATAAGATCACCTGATGGTAAGTGATTATGCAGCCGAAGATGTTAGCGTACTAACTTGGAAGGGGTAAGTATAACCCACTCCTTACGATTTCTACACAGCATCGCGCCGGAACGCTAAATCGCTTGGCGGTGCCTCTTTGCTGGTAGGGTGGTAACTAGCCACGGCCCAAGCCTCCCACCAGTCCAGTTCTAAGAAAAATTAGAAATTATTAAGTTCCAAAGAGGCCCGTGGCGGGAATCGAACCCGCGACTTCCCACTCGAATCCGAGCGCGCGCGCCACTGCGCCAGGAAGATCGACAAAAAATCGACAAAGGTTGTGGTGCGCGTAGGTATAATATTCGGATTGCGATTAAGTTTCGCATTGAACATGCGGAAAAAATCGCATCGCAGTGTGCGCTTAGCTTTAATCTTTCGCCAGTTATTGTGAGTATTGTGCATCTTTATCTTTCTCATTAGCACCGCCTATGTCTTAACCTGTCGCAGCGGTTTGGCAACAGGGACAGTCATAATCGCTGATTACCTGTATTTCGTTTCACAGTGTAATGTCACGTTACAGAAATAACATAATTTATTAAATTTTTGTATGACACAAATTAATACGAAATTTTGGAAAGTTGTAGAACAAAAGTTGTTACTTTTAATGATATCATTTAAGTGTCGAGAGATTTCTGGTATTTTTTATATAACCCTGTATAGGGGAATGATTGACAGTCCAGAACTGTAGTTGAAACTGCACATAATTGTACCCGCACGGGTTTCCTCACGTGTTCCCAGAAAGAAAAAATTCTACGGGCCCCAATAACTAAAACGAATTTTAGGAGCAACAATTACATCCTGCGTGCTTCAAATCTATTAATGCATTATACAGGGACCATGGGATTGATTTATTTCACGGCAGTATAAATACTGTTCGCCAATTTATTGCAAAAAATTATTTTGAATCTATTTCTTTAGTCTTTCTTGATAACTTAACTTTTACTACTACCACTTCCACTAAATTCCTTCTTTTAACCTACTAACTTCTACCACGTGTACTCAAACTCCTCATTTGCCTTTACCCACTTGTGAAAACTTGTCATTCATTAGCTATAAGATAATTAGATGTAAGACTATTCTGTAAAATTCAGCTGTAAGTTTTCCCAATAAAATAAAATAATAAAATAATTATAATATTTAATTCCTGACAAGAAACTCTAAATGAAAACATTTTTATTTTCTATTTCAGCACACGTCTTCACCTCTCTAAGTTCGCTGTCCAAATGCCTTAAACATTCCAAATTCAAAAATGGGTAGCGGCTTCAGCAGCGCCAACAGTCGGAAATGGTCGAAAAAGGAAGCTCCCAGCCCCGAGTCTTCGCGGATACTCTTCCTGCTGTACCTCATCCACAGGACCTGGAATGTTGTGGTGGAACATATGGACTCGAAGAGTGGAAGGTAAAGTTTTTTCTATGATTTTTTTCAGCCCTTCCTTCCGACCTCAGTGACCAATATCTGTGTCTATACTCTTATACTTCAAGATAAGCTATATTAATTACTTTCTGGGGGAAGATGATCGTACTCGTCGGCGAATAATTATTATTGTAATACAACACAGCTATAAATCTTTAATGCTGTCACAGCCTAATCTCTTGGTTCCAATATTTCATGGTTTTTTCCACAACTAAGTGTAATGATAGAGTAAGTCAAACGACCTTCTTTAAGCAACATTCTGTGATTTCATCACAAATAAAAAATTTAAACGCTGTAAGATAATGGTCTAAACTCTAATGCAACATTATAAAGTCTTTTTAGACAAAAATCATAAATTGGTGAAGACTTATGTTTTTGTTAAAGGCCTCATGCTTATCCTAGTATTCTCTGTAACTCCAGATGGCGTGGCTCCCACACTGTACCTAGCTCGGGCGAGGGTCTCCGCCATTTTGACTCCGTGAGCTTGGACTCCGGCGGCTCCTGCTACTCCGCCTGCAGCTGCAGCTACTGTCGCCTGCGAGACTGCGCGCAGGACTGCATGAGGTGAGTCAGTTCAGGCACTGATTCAACCGTAATTGTACTCCTGGACTTCGTTAGCTCCTAAAGCTCCTTAATAGCTCCTTATCAATGGTAATCCCGAGACACAGTCAGTTCTAGATAATTCACGTAAATAATAGCAGGAAAAAAACTTTCTTTCTTCGGTTTATCCATTCAAAACTGTAACAGTTTTGAATGGATAGGTCTTATTCCATTCACCAATTCAATTTTAAATGAATAATGTTATAATTTCTGACGACAAATTTTTGTTTCAGGTAAGCGAGCCGATAGAAACTCATCATTGAACACTTCATATTACAGCTTCTCGTTATAGGTTCTTCTAACAAGGAGGAAACCTGTAGCTTTTAGCCGAGAAATATTTTCAAACTTGTAAAAAACGGTATAGGTAAATATTTCAATCCACGACGACGCGCCCCACTCTGTCAAACTCCATGCGAATTGAATGAAACATAAGCTATTTTACATAGTGGGGTTCGTCTTCGTAGATATCAAATACGTAATTTTTTTTCTTTGAAAAGTCTCTACTTTTAAATTAGAATTACTTACATTTTGAATACAAATTTGAGATTCCAATTTTTTCTGCAGTTTCTATGAACTATTCTTGCCAATCCAATGAACTAGATAATAATTAACTTATCGTTAAAAGTCGCATCAGAAAAATTAGTACAAAGTCCAAAGCAGAGAGAGTTTGAGATAAAACTTATCTGCTCGGGAGGCTGAATTAAATTTAATTAAAGAGCCGATTCAAAACAAGATTATAAAGTTCACAGCAAACCTTTTCGCTGACATCTTCTTTAATATTCTCTAAGTATAAAAAGATCTTTATCTAATTTAGGGTTAATTACTTTTTTCACTTTTAATTTATCTTTTTGACTTTAATATTTTAGTGAATTTCAATGGGTATTCATCATCGAATTGCAAATATCACTTTAAACCCTTCATGTGTTAGTATTCTACTCGAAGATTTTTGAATCGGATTTTTTTTAGATCTTGAGAAGCTCTATATGACATATTGCTTTTATTATAGCTGGAATGAAAATTAAACGAAATTCAAAACAAATGTGAAAATGATTGCTAAGTTAATCACGTAACTTCCGCGCTTTCTTATACATTTTTTGTTATTATTTCCATTTCTATTACGTCTATCTTCGAGCTGCTGATTTCCTTACTCTTTGCAGTGTGAATGGAAGGAGGGTTAGCAAAAACAGTCAATATCCGTTACATAATGTGTACAACCAAACAGACTGTGAAACAATAAAAGTGGCGAGACGAAATAAAACAAACGAATTGGTACTGAAAAATGTAACAGCCCGTAAAGAATATATGGGATTAGTACAAGTTTTTGAAACAAATTTGAGCCGACTCGCATCGCACAAACGAATCGAATTTCTCTATACATTTACAGCCAACGCCATCTATGGACAGTCACTGACATACGGCTGTCAATAGATGGCGCTGGCTGAAAATGTACGAAGGCATTCGATTCGTTTGACTCGACTCGAAATTCCTGTACTGTTTTTTCAATAAATGTTGTTCAATTAATCGCTTAAAATTACACATAATATCGAAGTTCAACACTGCACTAAGTAAAAACAACGTACAGACCTAAGTATTTAAAATAGAGAACCCTAACTTAGCACTTCAATCTAAGAGAACTGTAAAGAGATTTCGGATCCTAC
This sequence comes from Coenonympha arcania, assembly GCA_036785405.1. NCBI lineage: Eukaryota > Metazoa > Arthropoda > Insecta > Lepidoptera > Nymphalidae > Coenonympha > Coenonympha arcania. Next base: position 16,064,221 of record CM072066.1, on the reverse strand, counting down.
AAAAGGAATGGAAACAAGAGTGGTAAATCAAACAAAATTAGCAGCATTAGCAATGAAACGAACGCCTTTCGTACATTTCAGTGAATTCTTCCCTCACAACTTGAAGGCTTTCAAGTAATGGGCGCACGGTTCGTTAGAGCAGAGGGGCTAGTATTGGTTTTTTCGAATTTCAAATCGACTCGAATCGCACAAACGTATAAAATTCCTCCATACATTTATAGCCAGCAGTAGCGTGGTCTTCTCCGTCGGGAGTGATATCCCTCCGGGGATACGGGCCTCGAGGTAAACCTCCCTACCCGGGCGATATGTCGCGAGGGCGCGGGCGTTGCGCGCTCTCGGTGTCGATCTGTTAGGGAGCTAAGGCCTTGCCATCGTGACTTGTGGCCTGAGGGTGGAGTTGTGTTGTAGGTATCCTGCCAGCGCCATCTATGTGGCTGTATATATATACGCTGGCATGTGGCTGTCAATAGATGGCGCTGGCTGTATCGCCCGTGTAGACTACGGACCGTGCGCGCACCTCCACGGAATCGCAACGCTAACCATCAGACCACCAAACGGACGTCCACTACCTCGTGAGCTCTTACGATCGCCCTCGCCAGCTCGGCAACCTGCAGGCGAAGACAGCGACGAAGAGAACGAGGAGAGCATTACCGGATTTTCCGATTCCCCCGCGCTTACCATCGAGCTGATCCGACGTGTGGGGGACATGGAACCTACAAACCTTCAAGACCCCGAGGCCCGAAGCCAAGACGACAGGCCTCAGCCAACAAAGGCTTAAAGAGCATTACCGGGGAAGAGATCTTTCCCGCGCCTATACCCGGGTAAGGAGGTCAAGCGTCGAGGCCCGTACCCCTGTTTGGCTAAGGCCCAACAGAGAAGACCACTGCTGTTGGCTGGCTGTATATATAACATGGAGGAATTCGATTTGTTCGTGCGATGAGAGTCGACTCGAAATTCGTATAAAAACTTGTACTAACCGTAGTTCTTTTTATTCACCGACTTCAGCTGTTCTTAGACTAAGGCCCTGATAAGTGCTTACTTAGGTACGAAGAGTTGGTTTATTCATTGAACAGACAAAAACGTACAGTTGCTTAGAGAAACCGAAAAGAGGAAAATAATTAGAGAGATTGAAAATAGGTACCTAGTTACGACATGGAAACTAATAGATTGACTAGGCACTCACTATAAATGAGTTTTTGAGACTCGATATTGTCCTATTAGGGCATGACAGATAACCAATGAAACCAAGAAAAACGGCCTCAGGTAAATAAAAAATTGGTTGGTACATACTGTCTGCAAGAAAATAAGACACATTCACAAAACAGCTTGAAATGAGGAAAGAAAAGTCATAAGATCACTTCAAATGAGGCTTGGACTTGAGATAACTTTAGACCTTGTGACATGTCGATTGGTTATATGTTTGGCTGGCCCATTTCGCCGAGGTCTTTAAGGCGTAAGTGAGTTGTCAGAGATAAATTACAAACGGGACAAAGAAGGAACGTGCTCTCCCAGAAAGTGGAAAAACTACACCATTAATATCAATAAAGCGCTCTTCCAAAGGACGATATCCTCCAAATTGTATACTCTTCCAGCTTAAAGGCTCAGACGTGATCTTCAGAAGCGGCCGCTCGTGACGTGAAGCGACTTTTCATAATTTTCGGACATGAAATATTGGTATTATAAGACTCAGTACATAACGGTGAGGAAAAATCTTTTTATGCTGTGGATAAAAATGCTTATTATAAATTCTGGATACTGAGTTTAATTTGATTAGGGGTTTTTGGAACGAAGTCCCTTATCGCGCGTTGTGAAAGGGGGCTAGACGGAAAAAATTCATACGAAATGTTGTACCGACACTTTTTGCTATAGTAAGCTATTGTAAGCCGTGCGGCGTGCGCATGTTTCTCTGTCCGTCTCTCTCTCTCTCTCTCTTATAGAAAGCAAGCCAGATATACTTCGTTCCATCCGGGTGTCCCTTAACACCTCTCACGTTTTTTTTCTAATGCCGTTGGAAGGTTTCGCTTATCCGCAACAATTAGGTTCAAACCATCAACATAATTCCAAAAGATATATTATAATTTTATGTGATTTCGGACTCCAGTACCCACTACAATCTTTGTAATTTTTAATAATAATACGAGCACCTGTCTTCACCTCCTTATTAATATTCCCGTGTTGGATCCCTTTCATTTTGATATTATTTTAAAATGCATCGTGTTATAAACATTAGGAATTTACATAAAAAATATGCTTACGTATGTAAAATAAATTGAATTATAAGAGAAAAACAAGTAACAAAAAGAAAGTTTAACAACTGAACCTATACGATTTAGTTATCGAAGTAAAGCTCCATCAAAAAGGTATTAATACCAAACACAGATCTGTGATATCAAAGCAAAATATTAATTTATATGTGATTTTTTAATAACTCTTTTGAACGTGCCCTAAGGGGTAATATTTATTCAGCGGCTTCAAATGTTTCCAGAGAAATATTAGATCTAAACTAATATTTGAAAAACCTCTTTATTGCTCGGGTCGGGTCTCTAGGTTTTATTTTCTTTCATTATATTTTATTTATTAAAAAAAAAACTGTTGTACCTACCTATTATTAGCTGGAAGAAACTGTCCTCCGAATATAATGTTTCATCTCTCTTTAATTAAGTACCTACCTATATTGTTGTTGGTGCATAAATTATACAAAATTAATGAATTATAATATTATGTAAAATATATTATTTGCATATTATGAGCAAAGGGAAGACAAATATCAGGACATATAAAGTCATTCCTTGCTCTGTGATTACATATATCGCAATCTAGCCCCAAAGTAAGCGACAGCTTGTACTAGAAAACTGATAAATATATATACTTAAATATTATATATTGAAAAACACCCAGACACTGGAAAACATTCATGCTCATCACACAAACATTTACCAGTAGTGGGAATCGAACCCACGACCTCCGACGCAGACGGCAGGTTCGCTGCCGCTACGCCATTCGGTCGTCAAATAAGGAATAAGAACTCTTACTTTCTGGCAAAAGTTTGAGCTTCAGTAGCACCCTAAAAATGTTTGCAGTAAAATTGGACTCTCCGTTCCTAGCACAATGTACATTTGCGTGTAGTTTACTCTCATTAGATAGTAAGCTGTTGTACAGTCACGGAATGAAAAGGTTCGTCAATTTTCAATTTGATTCCTTTGCACTTTAGTCGATTGTTTTGGGATGTTGACATAATGGACTCTTGCAGTGCTAGCACAAGCGAAAGTCGACACTAAGATGAAGAACCTTTTCATTCCGTGATTATACGACTAGGGCAGCAGAAAATAATATACCTACCTAATTTAATCCCACTTGCGCCAACCTGGGTCAGTGCGTTAACTCAGAGTTAACTCGCTAACCCAGAGTAAGTTGTCAAAATTGGCCAATGAGAGACGTTGACTCTAGGGTTAAAAATGTAAATATTTAACCCCCGTTAAACATTTAACCTTTACTGGTCCGCAAGTGGGCCAGTAAAGGTTACAAACCAAGCTGGATATTTGTTTATTTTAATTAAGAAATTTATTTATATTGAGAGATACTTGTCATGACTACCAGGCGTTGCGGGTTGGTCTACGTTTTTTCTGGCTTCTGAGTTTCCATTGAGTAATCTGTAGTAACTGCTCTTCGATAAGCCAAGTGGTCATAAAATAAAGGCTGTCGTTATTTGTAGAGCTTCCACGAATTTTTACATAATATCTAAGCAAAATATAAAACCGGACAAGTGCGAGTCGGACTCGCGCACTGAGGGTTCCGTACCTACTACTACCGGAGGAATAAGGCTAAGTTCATATGGCCGCGCGGTACCGCGCGGAACTACGAACTTAGCCTAAAACCATAAAAACCACTTTTCTTGAACCGCATAACCAACTTATTCAACATTAAACAACTTCACTGCGAGTTAAATACGTGCAACGCCATCTGTGGTCATCAAAGTTAAACAAAATACTAGACTTGTTGAATATCAATTCAACACGTATTAAAAAAAACTACTTACTAGATCTCGTTCAAACCAATTTTCGGTAGAAGTTTGTATGGTAATGTACATCATATATTTTTTTTAGTTTTATCATACTCTTATTTTAGAAGTTACAGGGGGGGGGGACACACATTTTACCACTTTGGAAGTGTTTCTCGCGCAAGCTATTCATTTTAGAAAAAAATGATATTAGAAACCTTAGTATCATTTTTGAAGACCTATCCACAGATACCCCACACATATGGGTTTGATGAAAAAAAAATTTTTGAGTTTCAGTTCTAAGTATGGGGCACCCCCAAAATTTATTACTTTTTTTAAAATTTTGGGTGAAAACCTTAATGCGGTTCACAGAATACATCTACTTACCAAGTTTCAACGGTATAGCTCCTATAGTTTCGGAAAAAAGTGGCTGTGACATACGGACGGACAGACGGACAGACGGACAGACGGACAGATAGACATGACGAATTTATAAGGGTTCCGTTTTTTGCCATTCGGCTACGGAACCCTAAAAAGTTATGCCCCTGATGGCAAGAATGATTAAACAAATGTTTAGCTCTATCTAGCGGCACAACTTGATACTTCTTAGCCGCCAAGCACACGCCGAGGTTACTTGAGGCCTACTTGTGACCAACGATTCAATTTCTTAAGAACTTTCACGTGCTTCAAGCAGTTTCGAACAGATGTCGCTTTAAACTTAGTTTTAAAAATTTTATACTTAGGACTAAGTGAACCCTGGAATGGGTGTTTGATTAAGAAATAACGGATACTTACTTTGAGATCCAGGTAAATCATCATTATCTGAATTTGTCGCTTTATCTGTCTGTTTGAAAAAGGTTTGGTCATCATTATCTGAATTTGTCGCTTTATCTGTCTGTTTGAAAAAGGTTTGGTCATTTAGGTCACTACTACCTGCAAAAGGATCTTTTTTCTGCTTCAATTTGATCATCACAATGATCAAATTGAAGCAGTTTAAGCTAAAAATGTTTTCCCTCGAATAGATATGGGTACAATTTTTATTACCAGGTCATTTTTGAATAAGTTTGCATTCAGTTGTTCTTATTTTCAAAAATAAAGAAACCAGTTTCAAAGGAGGGTATTCCTTGGAGTATCCAATCCAGTTATCCAATCGTGTTTCTGCTAGCGATTTTAGATTAAAGACCCAAAATACATGACGTGTAAATTTGAAAGTTTATCTCTATAGTTTTTGCATAAAACTTCATTCAAAATCGCTTAAATACGGCTTCTACACCGTTAACGATGACGACGATGATGGAGATAAAGATGATAGAGTTGATAATAGCCCGAAGCGCCGCTGGCTACCGGGCATCGGCTATAGCATCGCTAGTTGCTAGTTGCTACTCGAAGCAGCACTTACACTGCTATTATTTATTTAACACGCGCTACCGGTTCGAAATTCCACAAACCAACACGGTCCGTTTGATTCCGAACGTGATCAGAACTATACGGTAGATTGGTAATGGAATATCAAGCTTCTTACTGCAGGTACTCGAACGACACTCGAACGAAAGAAATCTTTGCTGCCTTATTACTTGTTTACGATCGTCATAGAATCCTTTCGAGTTCTCTTTTCCTCAATGGAACGATATTCAGAAAGTGTATCAGAATGACAGTTGTCTTCGATAAGTCATGTAATCAATTTGTCGATTGGATATTATTCTCATATATTTTAATAAATGAAATCAGCAATCGACAAGTTTCTGTAATGATCATGGATAAATTAAAAATCATAATTCATAATGCTAAGAACGTAAGTACTGTATTGTATTTTGGTCGTATCAAATTTGAACATCATTTATGAAGGAGTTCAGCTCGAATAATACTCGAATGAAATTTTCTCTGTCTATTTTTTCTAGACTCTACAAAGTAGTACTTTTGACCTCTTAGTTTACTTAGCAACTAGCAACTTTATACTACCAGACTACCTACTAGAAAATATTTCTAAAAATATAATATCTGAGTCTAAAGATAGTAATGCTCAAAAACTTTTTGGCTCAAGGCAAACTTTTAAAAAATTCATTTATGTATTACATATATAGATAAATACCACTTACAATGTTACGGAGTCGCCAGGGAGTGTTTAAAAATTGTAACCTTTTTTTTGTCCAATAAATTTGATTCATTTGTAAAGTAAATCATATTAAATTATTTATTAAATAACAGCATAACTTCCGTAAAGATAATTAGTCAAACAGAACATGAATTATAAACAGCTTTCGTAGAAATAGGTATCGCCATAAATCTCAGAAAATCTATGAGTAAAGAAGAAAAATACTCGTATTTTTTTATTCAGATAGCAGTATATGTCTTAGGTCAATGACCTTGTAATCATCTCGAGTATTCATTTATACTGATCGCATCTAATAATTTACATACTTCAAGTGCAATAACAAAGCATGTATTAGATCATGCTAGGATTTTTTGTTGTAAGTTATTTTTATGACATACTGATGAATGTGGAAAACTGTACTTTAAAATAATAGTTCGCATACGTCAGAATTGTAAGATTCTCTGTTCTTTGAGGTCACTAAACTTCCTAAAAACTTTAATGAATTATTATTTTACTTCCTTTTATTCATTTTGATATGCTTCGTTTAATTCGGTGATGTTTGTCTTGCATAAATTGCGTTTGTTTTCCTAAATTATCTAACAATCATTGAGAGACGACATACTTCCATTTCAAAAGATAGAAAGGCTCACACATAAATTATTTTAGTCAAATCAAAAACCTTACATAAGTAAGTAAATCATAATTCGTTATCTCTTTATGATTCAATAAAATTATAACTATAAAGATTCAAAGTACAAATTGCAATTTTCTTCTCCACATTTGCAATGAACACATTGAACATACAATGCCATTAGGTTATTTTCAGAGTTTTTTTTTTAATTCTGATTATCCTTTTTTCAGAAATCTTACCATCCTGCCGTCTCAACGTCGTTCGTTTGATTTATTACATTATTGGAACACGCTGTTTACATAGACAGCTTTCCAAAAATAAATATTAATACATTTTTTTAAGCTATTAAATTGACATTAAAAATACTGACTTAAAATTTGTTCTTTTCGTATTTAAAACAAAGCAAAGCGGCTGTTGGTAGAGTAACGTGTGTCGCTAGCGTGTTCTCACGAATAGCAGTGTTAATTGAGCGAATAAAAGTAAAAAGGCGAGCTACGTTCGAGGCTTGGGTGAGTGACCGTGGTTACGCTCCGCCGGCCACAAGCTGGGGTTACACTACACCTTACAACCGCCTTACAAGCGGCGAGCAATCAATGAAGTCATTGGAGGCTCGATTATTATCGCTACCATTGTATCTTATGGTGTTTACTAGCACCTGCCAGCGGCTTCGCTCCCTTTAAGAGGATCGTCTAGCTGTAAGTTTTCATACAAAAAGCGATAACGTTTTCCTACCCGCAAATGTAGTCCGATTTTCATAATTTTGACGTGATAACGTTTAATAAATTGATGAACACATGCAACGCACATGAAAAATAGTAACGTTCCGCGTAACGTTCCACCTGAGCCTGTGCGTGCAAGCGAGAGCGCGCAACAAGCGATAGAGAGGCACGATAAAACAAACGATAGAGAGGCTAATTATGACGTTATCACGTAAATCTATCGTCCGTAAACCGACTTTAAAGACAACCAATTTTTTAGAAATATTGCAGATACAATGAAGTATTGCTTACACTCTGCTCTTAATAAAAGTTCTAATAGTTTATAGCCTGAATGGAATAGTCTTTATTCTACCCATTTTCCGCGAAATTTGTCAAAAACCCGAATTTAAGGCTATCGTCTAGTGACTTAGCGCGACGCGAATAGTTGTTTTTAAACATGTATGCCCCTACAAAGAGTTTTACTCTTTTCTAGTTTCTAGTTTTACTCTTTTCTAGTTCTAATTCAAGAGAATTAGGCACTCTTGAATTATTGTTTTGGGTGATAACGTTTTTACTTTCCCAAACGTTGATCAAATTTGATAATTTTGGCCTCATTAGATTCAGTCCACCTTAATCTAGGCTTACGTTTTATTTTTTAGTATTTTAGTTTATTTAAAATTATAAAAAAATTACAATATTCGAGCAAGTTTTTAGGTCGAAAATATCGACATTTAGATTCTAATAACTTTTAACATAAGCAATATCACTTAAAAAGTAAAACTTTCGAGCTTTTTCATTGTATCTGCAACATTGTCGAGCCGAGTTTCTTGCCAGTTCTTCTCGGTGCAAACCTGCTTTCCGAACCTGGCGGTAGAGTTTTGACTTTTCATAAGAGCCTAGGCTTATGTGAAAGTAAATATTTTCATTTTAATTTTCATTGCCATAAATTATGAAAATCGTACTACATTTAAAGGTAGGAAAACGTCATCGCTTTTGTATGAAAGCTACAGCTAGACGAGCCTCTATAAGTTTTAAGGCTTTAAGAAGGCCGAATTACAGTTTCCAGGGGGACGGAGCAGCCGCGTTCACACTGATTTATTTAAGTTTCGGGGAAATTAATACTTTACACGATTGTTAGAAGGCCTAAAAATAAAACTGTCAATCAAAGATGTTGTAATTTTTATGTACTTTTTTTGTGTGCAAGAAATAATTAAATAGCTTGTGCCGTTTTACAGAGATTTTCCAATGTATGACAAAATTAGATGCTTTTTGGGATTTTTTTTCTGAAACAGTTTCGAAGATCAGTTCTTCAAACAAAATGCCTTAAAAACATCTTAAAAAATAATAATAAAAAAAATCCCATTTAAAACACATGATAATTCTTTCTTTTTTTAATCGGTGCCATTAGCCATACTCAAAATAAATTGCGAATTTTGATTTGGCACCGACTTCATAAACTAAGTAGGTAGGTAAGTAAACCCAGATTTATTAGAAAAATTATTTTTTTGCTTTTCAGTGGGTTGGTTTTTTGAAGGCGGTTCCCTTTTTTTTAAAAAAAGAAAGAATTATCATGTGTTTTAAATGGGATTTTTTTTATTATTATTTTTTATTTCATACTTTTTAGTGATAAGTAGGTTTTGGGCTAATTAATACTACCTTATCAATTTATTCTAGTGATAGGTTTTTTAGTGATAATTATTCTTACCACTAAAAACATATCCTATCATATTATGTAATACTGACTTTGACGTATCTACTATTATATATTTTAATATGCTGTATGCCTAATGACGAGGAATGTTGTTTCGCGATAGATCAAATAGATCGGTCCAGCCAAACGTGAGATAATCACGGACAAACCTAAATACCAATATAGGGGTTAAAGAGAGAACCTCTTTTTTTGAAGTCGGTCAATTAAAAACATATTTTTTAGTCAACTTGAGAATCACTATCTCTTTTGAAGTCTGTTAAAATCTACACTGTAAACTAATTATACCGATCGCAAGCGATTTTCCGTTGAGGAGTTCCGCTCTCCATCTCCGAAGATATTCATTAGATCTCAACCAAATTGAAATGAGTCTACCTGTGATGTATGGCCTACCTATTGAAAAAAGAATCATCAAAATCGGTTTCGCCGAACTCGAGATAATCGCGAACAAACTTAAATACAAACATATCTATCAAACTAAGAACCTCTTGTTTTTTTAAGTCGGTTAATATACTAAAACCTTCTCCAGAATGAAACAAACACTTTCCCGAAAACCGCATCAAAATCGGTTCAGCCAAACGCGAAATAATCGCGGACAAACATACATACATACATACATACATACATACATACATACATACAAACATACATACAAACATACATACAAACATACGGGTCGAATACAGAACCTCCTTTTTTTTTTGAAGTCGGTTAAAAAGAGCCAGTTTGCCTAATGCATAGAATACGAGTAAGTCCGCGCTGTTGAAATTTTCCGATTTCCAAGTTCAAGCAAACACATTACTTGTGAGTTGTGACAGTCCGCTGTCGACCGGCGGGAAACGCGCGCGGTTGTCCCACAGACAATAATAGAGAAACAGATTATAAACGAAAAAGTTTTCATGGAAAGAGTTTTCACACTTGCTGTTATGTGTTGGTGATAGAATTTTTTGTGATAACCGAGTGTTTTATTTGTGGCCAGGATTTTTGATATCGGCTTTATTTGAGGTGAGTTTTTTTTTTGTTTAGCGATTTAATTTTTTTTTGTTGTAATCCTTTGGGACAGGCAAAGATTCTATAGCTATATTATTATGTCTAGTAGCTATTTATTGCTTTAAAAAAATGTAATATATTATTACCATTTTTTTTGATTGGTTTCATCCATTCGTATTTTTTTTTCGCAACTAAGTAATAAGTTATCGTATAAACGAAGTTAGGTAAGTTATTTGCACATAAAATCTCAATAGTATTAGGTTTACAACATTACAGTTATTACAATAATTTTAATGTTATTCAGACTCATGCACATTTAATAACAATCATAACTTATGGTTATGAGTTACGCTCATAAAAATTAATGTTTAAGCCGTAAAGTTAAACATAATTCTTTGAAAAGCCATTAAGTATTATACGTTATTTTATTTTCATTTTATTAGCTGATGATAGCAAGTTCTTTCTGTGAGGATTTTAATATTTTCAAATCTGACGGTAAATGGACGAAAACTGTTTATGTATCAAATATAATGAAAAAATTGGCATAGTTGTTTGGTTGAAAGACTATCCACAAAACAATTACACATACGTACACAAATATTTGTAATATATTATGTACCTACCTAAAATAAAACTGACTGGTCCAGCACCGTTGTTCTGCCCTGTCTGATAAAGTGGTTAAAACCTAAACATTATTATATAGGTACAGTTACACAGTATGGCTATCGAATACATAATATCACAAAATATATGAAGAGGACATAGATGACGGTCATCCATTTTTCTCATTTTTATGAGATAAATGAAACCGTACAAAAAATTAAATTCCATACATTTTCCGGTGTGTTTATAGGAAATTACTTTATCAATACTCTTGGTCTAATTAATGCTGCGGGAGTCACCGTACCGGCAAAAGCGTACCGCCAAGCGATTTAACGTTCCGGTACGTTAGTTTTCTTGTTTTCTTCGCTGTGGAACGCGCGATGAACATTGTAAATATTAAACATCATCATCATTATGTTTTATGAATACCTCTACTATAGATGAGAAATGGGTACAAAGATCTTCCAAGCTGCTATTTGAAGGTTAATAAATATACAATCTTCCTTATAAATTTAAATATCAAAATGGCTCAAAGACAAGTTTTTCACGGGGAAGGATAAATTATCTATCTGCTCCTACAGTTTTGTCCACACTCTCTCTAATCATGAACACAAGGGTGGAATAATAGGTATATAAAACGGAGAAAGACATCTTTTGCCGTGCTTTATTCGATGCGCGATGGAGAAAATAGTTTAATTCCCTGTTAAAAGACATAATCGGGAATAAAATTTTGTCCACTAGGCCCCGTTTCCACCACAGCGGAGCTGTGGTTGAGTAACCAATCAGATCATCTCTCTTCTCAGTTTCGGAGATTTCCTTTGGTGGAACTTGGACCTTATCCATGCTTGGGGGCAACTGAGACCATGGTTTCAAGAGTCAGTTTAAATAGACTACATCGGTAACCAGTCTCGGCAAAGCCTTCAAAGTCATGAACCAACTTTGGAATTATAAAATCTCAAATTGGTGTTACCCGAAAATTAATATCTGGATCTCCAGCGTAAAGAGGACAATTTACAGAAAACTAACTAAAGAAATATCATGTTGACCGTCCTGGTGTAGTGGGTGCCCGCTTGTATTTCAGCAAGAGGTCTTGGATTTGATTTCTAGCACGGGCCACTTTGAAATTTTCTAATCCAAACTAATATTATAAAATAATAAATGCGAAATTAACTGTGCCAGTCTGCCTGTCTGTCACTTTGCAATTTTCTAGTTTTTTTTAATGATATTATCTAGTCTGGTATAGGAGGGGACAGTCACGGCCGTACCCTACCGTCTATCACAGACCTCCAAGCGCTCCGGTGCGATGCTGTCTAGCTACCGTTAAGTCCCTTTGTCTTGACCCTTTTAGTATCCTTTTAATGCCATGGCTTTAATACTTTGGCTGCATCATTACTTATGAATTAAGTGTACCTAAGTATAAAAGAAATACTGTGTAAAACTAGTAATCTAGATCGTAACTATTAACTAAGATTTCAGGTCTGCTTGTTCGCGCACCTTTTATTAAAACTTGTTTGATTTAACGACTTCCTGGTGTATCTGTGAATCGTATTAACGTTAAAACAAAGTACAGTTACAAGATATTACGTTTTGAGTAACAACTGGGCCAAGTGGTCTAAAGTAGCTCGCGAGGTTGTGGGAGAATTTTGAGCGATCATTTTTTGTTGACAGCCATGGGTGATGGGATGTTGTTTATCTGATTTTAAGTAGGGCAAGTAATGATTCAGTCTGACATTTATGGGTTAAAGTGAATTATGTACCTACTTATTTAGTTTTAAAGTTTTTACTTAGCGATATTGAGATAAGCAGTGGTACTCTGGTGGTTTAGAGGTCTACCGTCTGATATGCGGTCAAACAAGGGTTAGAGTTAAAGGCACAGTGATTTTTTTAAGAATAATTTGCGCTCATCTGTGCTAACGTGGAAGGAAAACGTGTCTGTTATTATCGTTGTGAAAAATAAATAGTTAAAGAAACCGTAGTTAAAGAGACCGGAAAAAAATACAACTTATAAAATTACAAGCAATGCACTAAAGACACGACGAACTACAAGACGAATAGATAAACTATACTTACTTTTGTTTAAAAAACAAACTAACTGTAAACTGTACTAGGTTATATTATGAGCTGAAAGTCTAAGTTTTTATTACCCGCATAAGTTTGGTAGCAGGCGGGACTCGTTAATTTACTTACGGTTAATTATAATTTGCAATTATGGGTTCCATATTATGACTACCAAACTTAGTAAATAGTAAATACCTATATCTAAATCTGATACTTAAGAATATCTTTTGAAAAGGGGTCTTGATATACTTTTGCATAAAATCCTAATTTAACTTTCCAAAAAAAATATCCATAGGGAACTCTATCGAATTTTAATCCCGCCATTAGTAAGTATTTAAAATGCGTATTTTTTTTAAATAATTGATAGGCTTGCGCTTGACTACAATCAAGTCTGATGTACAGAAATCATGAGGTCTAGGTTGGAGCGCGCTTGCCTAGAAAATGCCTATTCACTCTTCTCTTGAAGGCACCCAGATTGTATTTGGCTGGGAACACGGAAGCTGGAAGGGTGTTAATAATAGAGGTTAGCGGCCATAATAAAGCTTTGGCAGTTTAATATTTGGGTCGCATTTTATCTCCGGAAATCCGGCGTATAAACCTTTTAGTGGATAACGGTAGCCCAATTATGGTTATAGTGATCTTAATGGAGCAATCTCAAGACGGCTTTTTTTTAAATTTTCATAAAAAGCGCTAAAGCTTATTATTAATAGGTCCCAGGCTTTAGGTCCCATAAATCTAAATATGATTTTGAGAACTCTAGTCACCTTATTATTGGAATATTTCACCTCTTCTACCCGTTTAAAATCTTAATTTAAGACTGGTTGACACGGCAAACATTGCTTTGCCATATAGGGGAATGAAAAATAGCTTCCGACCTATTCTCAGATCTACCGAAAGTAAACAAAACATTTCATAGAAATCGGTCAAGCCGTTTCGGAGAAAGTTTGGTTACAAACACTGTATATGACACGAGAATTTCATATTTTACAAGTTGACCGGGCAAACGTTGTTTTGCCATTAGAGATATAAAAAAATAGCTTACGACCTACTCTCACACCTACCAAACATACACAGAAAATTTCATAACAATCGGTCCAGCCGTAGAGTTTGGCAACGAACACGAGATACGAGCATTTTATATTATATTAATTAAAAAGAATTAAATTAGAGAAATATAAATTTAGTTTTATAACTTTAAAGGGAACTTTCCTAAAGGGAAGAAGAAAAGAGGCAGACTTTTGGGTCTAAGTTAAATGGGCAGACGACATTTGCAGAACACGACTGGGTCAAAACAGCGTCCCAATTAGAGGAGATTGGAAAGCTCTGGAGGAGGCCTATACCCGAAAGGTGTTCTCATCTATATATATAAAAGAATGAGGCATTTTGGTGATTTTGGTTGTTCCAAGGATTCCGCCAAAACTATAGGTCGTAGAGATCTGAAATTTGGTACCTAGGTAGATATTAGGTCATGAATTCGTACTAAGACGGGGATTCCAGAAATTCAAACTTTAAGGGGTAAAAACCGTTGGTTTTTTGGATTTCCCCATACAAAAGTGAAATTTTTTTCGTTGTTCCAGGAATTCCCGAAAAGCTACAAGTCGTAGGGATCTGAAATTTGGTACCTAGGTAGATATTAGGTCATGAATTCGTACTAAGACGGGGATTCCAGAAATTCAAATTGTAAGGGGTAAAAACCGTTGGTTTTTTGGATTTCCCCATACAAAAGTAAAATTTTTTTCGTTGTTCCAGAAATTCCCGAAAAGCTACAAGTCGTAGAGATCTGAAATTTGGTACCTAGGTTGATATTAGGTCATGAATTCGTACTAAGACGGGGATTTCAGAAATTCAAATTGTAAGGGGTAAAAACCGTTGGTTTTTTGGATTTCCCCATACAAAAGTGTAATTTGTTTCGTTGTTCCAGGGATTCCCGAAAAACTAAAAGTCGTAGAGATCTGAAATTTGGTACCTAGGTTGATATTAGGTCAAGAATTCGTACTAAGACGGGGATTCCAGAAATTCAAATTTTAAGGGGTAAAAACCGTTGGTTTTAGGGATTTCTCCATACAAAAGTGAAATTTATTTCGTTGTTCCAGGGATTCCCGGAAAACTACAAATCGTAGAGATCTGAAATTTGGTACATAGGTTGATATTAGGTCATGAATTCGTACTAAGACGGGGATTCCAGAAATTCAAATTTTAAGGGGTAAAAACCGTTGGTTTTCGGGATTTCTCCATACAAAAGTGTAATTTTTTTCGTTGTTCCAGGGATTCCCGAAAAACTACAAATCGTAGAGATCTGAAATTTGGTACCTAGGTTGATATTAGGTCATGAATTCGTACTAAGACGGGAATTCCAGAAATTCAAATTTTAAGGGGTAAAAACCGTTGGTTTTAGGGATTTCCCAACACAGTTTCCCAATACAAAAGTGTCATTTTTTCGATTCCGACGAAACTTTGATTCGTACTAATCAGGGTAGGTACCTAGGTTGTTGAATTTGTACTGCGACGGGGATATTCGAATTTCAAATTTAAGGATGGGAACATTTGCGAACTTCTTTGATTTTGGGATAATTTTTTTTTATATTCTTTTTCTCTCAACAGCAAGCGTAGAAAAGGAATCTGTGGTCAAAATTTAAAAAATTGGCCGCCATTTTGAACTTTTTTGTTACTGGGCCGAATGATTTGAAAATTAATATGGGACTATAGAAGCAAGCATAGAGATGGAATTTGTGGTCAAAATTGAAAAAAATGGCGCCATTTTGAACTTTTTTGTTATTGGATCGAATTCTTTCAAAATGGATATCTGACCATTGCATTAAGCATAGAATAAGAATCTGAGGTCAAATTTTAAAAAATTGGCCGCCATTTTGAACTTTTTTGTTATTGGACCGAATTCTTTCAAAATGGATATCTGACCATTGCATCAAGCATAGAATAAGAATCTGAGGTCAAAATTTAAAAAATTGGCCGCCATTTTGAACTTTTTTGTTATTGGACCGAATTTTTTCAAAATGGATATCTGACCATTGCAGCAAGCACAGAAAAAGAATATGTAGTCAAAAACTAAAAAATTGGCCGCCATTTTGAACTTTTTTGTTACTGGGCCGAATGATTTGAAAATTAATATGGGACTATAGAAGCAAGCATAGAGATGGAATTTGTGGTCAAAATTGAAAAAAATGGCCGCCATTTTGAACTTTTTTGTTACTGGGCCAAATGATTTGAAAATTAATATGGGACTATAGAAGCAAGCATAGAGATGGAATTTGTGGTCAAAATTGAAAAAAATGGCGCCATTTTGAACTTTTTCGTTATTGGATCGAATTCTTTCAAAATGGATATCTGACCATTGCATCAAGCATAGAATAAGAATCTGAGGTCAAATTTTAAAAAATTGGCCGCCATTTTGAACTTTTTTGTAATTGGACCGAATTCTCTCAAAATGGATATCTGACCATTGCATCAAGCATAGAATAAGAATCTGAGGTCAAATTTTAAAAAATTGGCCGCCATTTTGAACTTTTTTGTTATTGGACCGAATTCTTTCAAAATGGATATCTGACCATTGCATCAAGCATAGAATAAGAATCTGATGTCAAAATTTAGAAAATTGGCCGCCATTTTGAACTTTTTTGTTATTAGACCGAATTCTTTAAAAAATGGATATCTGACCATTGCATCAAGCATAGAATAAGAATCTGAGGTCAAATTTTAAAAAATTGGCCGCCATTTTGAACTTTTTTGTAATTGGACCGAATTCTTTCAAAATGGATATCTGACCATTGCATCAAGCATAGAATAAGAATCTGAGGTCAAATTTTAAAAAATTGGCCGCCATTTTGAACTTTTTTGTTATTGGACCGAATTCTTTCAAAATGGATATCTGACCATTGCATCAAGCATAGAATAAGAATCTGATGTCAAAATTTAGAAAATTGGCCGCCATTTTGAACTTTTTTGTTATTAGACCGAATTCTTTAAAAAATGGATATCTGACCATTGCATCAAGCATAGAATAAGAATCTGAGGTCAAAATTTAAAAAATTGGCCGCCATTTTGAACTTTTTTGTTATTGGACCGAATTCTTTCAAAATGGATATCTGACCATTGCAGCAAGCACAGAAAAAGAATATGTAGTCAAAAACTAAAAAATTGGCCGCCATTTTGAACTTTTTTGTTACTGGGCCGAATGATTTGAAAATTAATATGGGACTATAGAAGCAAGCATAGAGATGGAATTTGTGGTCAAAATTTTTTGTTATTGGATCGAATTCTTTCAAAATGGATATCTGACCATTGCATTAAGCATAGAATAAGAATCTGAGGTCAAATTTTAAAAAATTGGCCGCCATTTTGAACTTTTTTGTTATTGGACCGAATTCTTTCAAAATGGATATCTGACCATTGCATCAAGCATTGAATAAGAATCTGAGGTCAAATTTTAAAAAAATTGGCCGCCATTTTGAACTTTTTTGTTATTGGACCGAATTCTTTCAAAATGGATATCTGACCATTGCATCAAGCATAGAATAAGAATCTGATGTCAAAATTTAAAAAATTGGCCGCCATTTTGAACTTTTTTGTTATTAGACCGAATTCTTTCAAAATGGATATCTGACCATTGCATCAAGCATAGAATAAGAATCTGAGGTCAAAATTTAAAAAATTTGGTCGCCATTTTGAACTTTTTTGTTATTGGACCGAATTCTTTCAAAATGGATATCTGACCATTGCAACAAGCAGAGAAAAACAATATGTAGTCTAAAATTAAAAAATTGGCCGCCATTTTGAACTTTTTTGTTACTGGGCAGAATGATTTGAAAATCAATATGGGACTAAAGAAGCAAGCATAGAGATGGAATTTGTGGTCAAAATTGAAAAAAATGGCCGCCATTTTGAACTTTTTTGTTACTAGGCCGAATGATTTGAAAATCAATATGTGACTATAGAAGCAAGCACAGAAAAGGAATTTGTGGTCAAAATTGAAAAAAATGGTCGCCATTTTGAACTTTTTTGTTATTGGACCGAATTCTTTCAAAATGGATATCTGACCATTGCATTAAGCATAGAATAAGAATCTGAGGTCAAAATTTAAAAAATTGGCCGCCATTTTGAACTTTTTTGTAATTGGACCGAATTCTTTTAAAATGGATATCTGACCATTGCATCAAGCATAGAATAAGAATCTGAGGTCAAAATTTAAAAAATTGGCCGCCATTTTTAACTTTTTTGTTATTGGACCGAATTCTTTCAAAATGGATATCTGACCATTGCAACAAGCACAGAAAAAGAATATGTAGTCAAAAACTAAAAAATTGGCCGCCATTTTGAACTTTTTTGTTACTGGGTTGAATGATTTGAAAATTAATATGGGACTATAGAAGCAAGCATAGAGATGGAATTTGTGGTCAAAATTGAAAAAAATGGCCGCCATTTCGAACTTTTTTGTTACTGGGCCGAATGATTTGAAAATCAATATGTGACTATAGAAGCAAGCACAGAAAAGGAATTTGTGGTCAAAATTGAAAAAAATGGCTGCCATTTTGATCTTTTTTGTTACTGGGGCGATTGTTTTGAAAATCTATATCTGACTATCGCAGCAAGCATAGAGAAGGAATTTGTGGTCAAAATTTAAAGAAGTGGCCGCCATTTTGATTTTTTTGGTTACTTGGCCGATTGCTTTGAAAATCGATATTTGACTATTATCAAAATCCTAATCAAAATAAATGGTGACGACAGGAATTTTGGAAATTAAACGCTTGAGGGAGTTAAGCAGAAGTTCAACGTGAGCGAAGCCGCGGGCGTTTGCTAGTCATAGTATAAGATTATCTCACTTTATTTGTATAAATCTTACTTTGTATAAATTTATATCTGTTTAGTTTTTGAATTGTCAACTACTTCCACTGGTGATGGGAAATAAAAGGCTTTTTTTATTTATTATTATTATTATAATTAACTTTATAGAAGGTTTATTTCATCTATCATTCGTTTATTTGAAGAAAAAGTAGTTCAGGTGCAAAAGATTTTCGCTTTTATACAAACTGATTTGTAATAACTCGATAAGTCACGACTGTTTCGTTAGTAAGTACCTAAAATAAATAGAAAAGCAAAGTCAAGGTGCCTGACTTTTTTGTGAATCGTTTTCGACCGTTTTGTATTTCTATACAAAATTGAAAACAGCTGGGTAAGTATTGAAATTATAACTTTCACTGCTTTCGGTGTTAAGGGCACTGTGGTGCAGTTACTGAATACAAGTAGAGGATGATAAGCGCACTGCAGTGCGTCGTATTACATTGCAATGTAAATTGCTGAGATCTACATGTGACACTTGCCCAAAACCTTGGTCATTTAAACGTCTTGTCACCTCAACATTCTTTTCTACGTGTTTATTAATCAACTGAAAACCATGAGTAATACCTGCTCAGTAAAAAACTCAATTTTCAGGAAAAGATGATATTGTACTCATAACATTATAAAACTACAGTTGGATAAATCGTTAACTATACTATAAAGGAAAATTAATTATAAATTAATATTTAAAATACGATTGATATTCCACTGCTGCTATTTGGCATGTGCGGTTTGGCAGCATTCACACACTTTCGACAACATTACGGAAAACAACTCCCAGGCATGCAGATTTTCTCGCACAATTTTTATTGACCATTGAGCAAGCAAGTGATATATTTTAGTTTTCACAAACGTACATGAACCCGAAAAGTCAAATGTGCATGTGGATTTGAACTCCAGACCCTCAAGATTCGATACAGAGGTCTCAACCACTTGGCTATCGCAGAAAAACCATGTTATGACTAATAAAATTCAAAAAATTAATAATTTGAAATATCTTTATTTCACATAGGCCAAACGTACAGGCTCTTGTAAAACGTCGCATATGTATGGTGATAACTATACAAGTCGACTTAAAACTAACTTTACGAGGGTTCAAACTTCAAACGCGCCCTGCATAACTTGCGAAATACCAAGTTAAGTATAGGTATGGATAAATTCATACTGAATATTAAATTTATATTCTCTATAATCATTTAATCATTACATTCTAGTTAATATTATACTTGTTTTATATAATGTGACCTTTAAAAGCGTTCGAACAATGTTACACAAAAAGCTATTATTAAGAGGCAGGTTGCATAATGTCAGGCAGATGCGGCATTTTTGTTTTTGATGTTGTATCGAAATAAACTGTCAGGCATGAGAACAGTCGTGCTCGTTGGGTTCTGTATAGAAATATATAGATTTTGTTTTATTTTTATATTAAATTCAGTATATTGTATCATATAAAATAAAAAAAGATTCCGACGAATTGAGAACCTTTTTTTGAAGTCGGTTAAAAATATAATAAATTTTTTTTTCACTTACGTTCATTAAATGCATAGAACTTTAATTCAAATTATTTCTTATAATATGTATATTTGATAAGTGTCATAATAATTACAAAGGCAATAACAATATTATGTTCACAATAATTTCATATTTCTCCACATTAATATTTAAATGTTAACGTTTACTAGAGGATTACAAATTGCAGTTAACAATGTTATTAAAATAATCGACATGCTAGTTTTTAACTCCTGTGTTTTTTACAGGTTTCCATGGTTATCAATCTAAAATGGAAAATGGTTATCTAATTTAGGACGCTTTTTCATTTGCATCAATTTAAATACGGAACCCTAATAAAAAACACAAACGTTCAAGAAACAGTAGGAGTCCCATCTCTGGGAACATCAAGTGGGGAATGTATTACATCCTGTTAATGTAAAAAATAATAATAGATTGTTAAAGACACCTTGTATCAGAAATATGTGTCCTAATTGTGATAAAAAAAACTGAATTGAAGACAACTTTGTAGATTTTTAGGCTTTAGGCATACCTAGCCTTGTTTTTTTATACCTAGTAATTTTGTGGCAGGTTGTGAGGATTGCAAATTCCAAATGAATCTACTGTTTTCAATTCTAGCTGTAATAAATATAGAATTGCCCTACGAATTTTCTAGTAACGTGATATTTTGTGCATTATTAAATAAGCAATATTTATTATTAGATGTATGCGCTGTACATTATTCTGTAACGCTTGCCCCCCCTGTCTAGCGATGAACGGCCATTGAACCTGCGCTCGCATGTTTTTTACACAGAGTACTAGGGTACCTATTCTAGAGACATTGGATGAAAATAATACTAAACGAATTTATAAAAGTCATAGAAAAAAGTTGTACGTTTTAATGATAGAAACTGCAGGCCGAGAGTATTTTTTATTTAACCCCTACTAGCTAGCTCCTAGGAAAACACGCAACGAAACCTTATGAAGAAAGGCTGTACTTAGCATTGGGACTTCAATGAGCCGATTATAAAACTAATTTAGTGACTAAAAGTGGAGGTAGGTAATTAGTGTTGCGTCAAGCATCTGCTCGATTAGTTTAGTCTATGGTCGAGTGAGCTTGTTTGCGCTCCAGCCGCTAATGGCCGCAAGATGTCGGACGAGTGAAACGCAGTTATTATGGCTACTGTTTACAAGCTGATGCGTTATAGGCTGAGGCCACACCAGGTCACAAGGACTTTACCTACTACCACTATCACGCAGTGTTGGATATTCTACCGTCAAGTTTATCGTGTAACGTCCTTGGGTTTAAAAGGGCACTGTGGAGAAATTACCAGCCATCTTTTATTAAGCCTCATATAACATTCATTACATTCTTTGCATCACAAAACATTCATGTTCGTGTTAACACGTATTTCGGATACGCAATGCATCTTACATAAGCAGGAGTATCAGATAAAATTAGAGCGTCTAGGTCAAGTGCGATTTGGATTTGCGAGTCCCGCACGAAGGGGAAATAAATGTCGAGCAAAGTGAATTTATATTGGGGCTTCGACAAGAAGCGAGTAACGTAATCACATTTATTGGAGTTTGTTTGATGGGTTGGGAGCCCCGCCCCTTTTAAGGACGTGTTTACAGACATTGCAGTTTTCGTGGAGTTATCGGTACATATTGTGACTAGATTAAACAAAATATAATGGAACTAAAAATAACAACACAAAGATTGGTCTTCTATCTACAATTCGTGGTAAAAACTTTGGTTAAAAATGTTTACTTTTAGTACTATAAAAATAGTTTCCCTCATCTCTTCTCACAAAATTGGCGATTTAGGAGCGAGTTTCGGTACATTTTTCTGTAAAACCATACCATTCATATGTATTTTATTCTGATTTTTTGTGTTAATGTAGTCATAACGGCAGAAGAAATACACCATCTGTGTCCTGTGAAAATTTCTATCTTAAATTCTTTCGGCTTCTAATTGTAATTCTTCTTGTAATTCTTTCGGTTCAAGAGATACAGTCTGGTGACAGACAGACGGCGACAGACGGGGACAGACGGACCGGCGGAATCTTAGTAATAGGCTAGTCTTTGGGTACGGGACCCTAAAAAACTGGACATTGCTCTGCTAGGTTTTGCTCTCATTGGCGTCGAGTCGGGATCTACCGGTGACGGCCACTTACCGTTCTAACAAGCTAAGAGGCCGACGTTTACCGCAACACCAATTAGGCACCTTACTCACTGAACCTCAGTGATCTAGTGGTTAATATCTCATGAAGTTCTGGCTTCGAATCACGATTCGCTGTTTCAACGGCGTAAACTTTGGCGTAAACTGTCGTTTTAAGCAATTTTTTAGTGACCAGCAGAGCTAATACGTATAGGTTTCTCTTTCTGATCCATATTGGTAGACAGAGAAAAGAGAGCGACAAAAGTAGAGAGACATATATCTCTACGTGCACATGCTGCATAGGCTGCAGTTTTAAAACTATAAATACATTGCG
Source organism: Coenonympha arcania (assembly GCA_036785405.1). Classification (NCBI taxonomy): domain Eukaryota; kingdom Metazoa; phylum Arthropoda; class Insecta; order Lepidoptera; family Nymphalidae; genus Coenonympha; species Coenonympha arcania. The sequence continues at coordinate 16,041,611 of CM072066.1, read as the reverse complement.
GTCGACTCTATGGTGTAAAATTTGCTCTTCTTTACCGGTTTATCCATTTAAAGATAAAAATATGTATAATATTATAATTCTGAATTGCAAACATTATTTTCTGCAGCTTCCCAGATTTGCAACTATCAGAAACCATTATGAAATAAATTAGTATTTCTGACTAAAGTATTTATGAAAAACATATAAATGCATAAACGTTATTCTCGCAAAATCCCTTGCCATAACCCTACCATGTATTACCAACCAACCTATAACCTAGTCCACTATTTGCGAAAAACTAAATAAAATTTGAATTTTCGCGTCCGGATGATACCCATCTACCTTAAAAACCCAAAATATATCAAGTTAAAATGTAATTGTTTGGAATTTAAAAGTACCTAAGCGTTTTTTTTTTTTTTACATGCATACTAAAATTCGCATAAATAAACTGTACTGTATGTGTTTATGAGTTCTTTGACAATGTTCATCTATCTAACCCGATCCCATAGAGATACTTCGGGCATAGCTTGCTTATGATCCCACATAGCTTAGATAGCTATCCTCGAGTTCCAAAGAATATAAAGCACCATTTAAAACTTCTCGTTAACAGATAAGAATATTAATAATGGGTTTCCATTAGCTCTATTTATGGCGCACACATATCGTATAAAAGATGATAAAGTATCTATCGAGTATCGGCTTACCTTATACGTAATTAATTCAGTAAAAAGTATCGCAACCCTTAATTGCCATGAATTCTTTACGCCCACGGAGATTAATATGTTTCGATAACTTACTGGTATCTTCGTGGGAACCATCGAGCGACGCGTCTAAGAATCGACATAGGTTTTATACCTTCTGGACTTTCTGTAATGAAATTATCATGCATGGCTTTCAAAAAGGCGGATTGGTAAGATGTGGATTGTAAGAACTATCTAGTATAACTAAATCGTGACCTGTCATCATACAAAAGTGTCGATCACTGCTGTCAATTCATTTGTTTTGTATGGAGATGAGCGACCTTTAAGCGAGTGTCACAAAAAATGTTATGGAATTAAACGCCTTTCGCATTGTATTCAAATTAAGCTATAATTGAAAACTACTAGTTTATGCCAGTGGCTTTGTCTGCTTGAGATTTTTTTTTAATACGGAATGCATTACTTCTTCTAGATAAAAGATACTTCTCAATTGCAATTTTTAACCTATCCTCTTACAAATAGAAATTATTTACATTTTTAAGTTTGAGTATAAGGCTTGAATAGTGAACAAACAAACATACTTTAGCGTTTTCATTATAAGTATTAAAAAACTGTAATTGAAAGGAACTCTCAATTTGTGACCGTCAAAAACACACACAAACACATCTGATTTGCAGATAAGTTAGTCATCTCTAATTATGATCCTTCTTGACTTATTTACCAACGGCAAACCTAGCTATCATTGGACACGTGACCGATAGGTGACTGGTAAAATCCAATTTCGTCTTGAGGGTCCTATTGCATGGTCACCATATAACTGACTTACTGACCTGAATCATTATATGGGTAGGAAAGCTTTGGTCTGTTCTTTGGACCAGATGTTATAAAAAGAGAAGTACTTAATGACTTCTTATTTTATTCCCAAAAGGGTGAGGCTTTGTATGACGAGAAATAATAGAACCTCTTCTTTCTTGTTGTTCAAAATTTTGGCAACTTCTTCAAAAGGAAGTAAAGTAGCCCGCTATAATTTCAAGACCAAGTGGTCTGGTATTATTTCAGGTAAATAGCAAATAAATTATTCACACCTGCGTATGCATTGCATATAATATGTTTCGATAGAATGCAACGGTTTATCCGAGGAAGGATTGCCGCTAGATGGCGCTATTTAAGATAGTTACAGTTTTTAATCATTTACTCCAATCGTAATGAACTATTTTTAATAATATGTGTTTTGCGGAAGTACAACGTTGCCTTTTATTTTATCACATCATTATTTTAAACTAAAACGTAACCATTTCGTTATCTAGTTCAAATATAAAAATCTGTCATCTCTATCAGCGTAGGGACACGACGAGCACCCACACATAGACGCTATGGTTTCAATCCAGGATCTGTGGTTCTTACGTTTTCTACCAATTGTTAGCGTAAAAAAGGACATAGATGGCGTATATCAATACACAGAGATATCATTTATAGTCCACAATATCAGATTTTCGGAGAGAGATCAATCAACTCCGAGCTGGTACTAAAATTTTCTTGATAAAAAACAAAAAAAAAACTAGTTATTGCCCGACCCAGGGATCGAACCAAGGAGCTCATAGAGTAGGTATATCATTACAGTACTACTGTAACTCTATGCACCTACTACCTTGTTACTAAGTATCTAACAAGTAATTACCTACCTATAGACATTTTACTCCACGAAGACGCGCCCCATTTTGTGAAAATAGCTAATGTTTCATTCGATTCCTATGAAGTTTGTCGGAGTGGGGCGCGTCGTCGTGGATTGAAATGTTTATACCTATCTACTTATACTATAATATTGATATCTATTATTTTGACGACCGAATCGCGTAGCGGTAGCGAACCTGCCGTTGCGACGTCAGTCGGTCGTGGGCTCAATAGTGGGATATTGGTAAAGGTTTGTGTGATAAGGAGGAATATTTTCCGGTGTCTGGGTGTTTTTCAGTATAGGTATTATATGTATAATATTATATTCTCTAATATTTAAAATTCTCTCGCCAATTTTGTTACCAAACTCCTCCGAAACGGCTCGACCGGTTGTTATGAAGTTTGCAGTGTATGATCGGTAGGTCTGAGAGCAGGATGTTATGTTTTTTTTATATTCCTAATGGCAATTCAACGTTTGCCGGGTCAGCTAGTTTATGTATATTAAGTATATATAGTATATATACTTATATATACATATATATATATTTATCCCGCAAGCAATCTGACACCCGCTGAAGAAAAAAAAACCTGTCAAGTGCGAGTCGGACTCGCGCACTGAGGGTTCCGTACTTCAACCGGAGGAATAAAACCATAAAAACCACTTTTCTTATCGAACCGCAAAACTAACTTTGTTTTTAGAGGTTTTATTGTAAATATCAAAAAACTACTTATTAGATCTCGTTCAAACCAATTTTCGGTGGAAGTTTGCATGGTAATGTACATCATATATTTTTTTTAGTTTTATCATACAGTACGCGCGGCGAAAGTTTGGCTTTGACCGTTATTGCGCAGAAATCAGAAATTGGGTATCAACCAATCAGAGAAATCAGAAATTGGGTATCAACCAATCAGAATATGGGTACCCATGCGCAGTAATCCCCTCCACCCGAAGGTCAAAGCCAAACTCTCGCCGCGCGTACTGTACTCTTATTTTAGAAGTTACAGGGGGGGGGGACACACATTTTACCACTTTGGAAGTGTCTCTCGCGCAAGCTATTCATTTTAGAAAAAAATGATATAAGAAACCTTAGTATCATTTTTGAAGACCTATCCATAGATACCCCACACATATGGGTTTGATGAAAAAAAATTTTTTGAGTTTCAGTTCTAAGTATTATTACAGTATTACAGTACCCCCAAAATTTATTACTTTTTTAAAAATTTGTGTGAAAACCTTAATGCGGTTCACAGAATACATCTACTTACCAAGTTTCAACAGTATAGCTCTTATAGTTTCGGAAAAAAGTGGCTGTGACATACGGACGGACAGACGGACAGACGGACAGACAGACATGACGAATTTATAAGGGTTCCGTTTTTTGCCATTCGGCTACGGAACCCCTCAAAATCAACGCAAAAATGGTTGCATTTACCCACAACACGGATTTCTTTTAGAAAAAGGTTTATACTAGCAAAAACTTCGGGTTATTATAAACCTTAAAGTGAAGCAGGTAAGGCTTAATTTTGATTGCTAAACACATAACAGTTACGACGTTTATCATCAGACTCGGGATAGGCAATAAATTTTAACCGTCACTCGAAAGTCGAAAATCTGTATTACAATATGTACAAAAAATATTTAGTCTAATACACAACATTACCCGTACGCAATAGAGTTGAAAATAGAAAACGCGCGTGTGCGCGTATAACGTGGTGCGGTAGTTCAATTTTAGCACATAAATATTACCATAATCCTAGGTCCTCTTTAGGTAGATACTTGATATTGTACCTCACATATTTTGCTACTTTCTTTACTCGGCTCATAATCTAAATATATAAAAGAAGATACTGACTGACTCATTCACTCATTCACTGACATATCAACGCACAGCCCAAACCGCTGGGTCTAGAGACTTCAAATTTGGCACACAGGTTCCTTATGAGGTCTAGGGGTGCACTAAGAAAGGATTTTTCAAAATTCCCCCCTAAAGGGGTGAAACGGGGCTCCAAAGTTCGTATTTTACCATGCTTCAATACTCCTTCACGCCAAAACTACTGAACCGATTTGGCTCAAATTTGGAATTGAGATAAATTGCATCTTGGATTAGCACATAAGCTACTTTTCATCCCGGGAAAATCCATGGTTCCCGTAGGATTAGTTAAAAACTGAAATTCACGCGGAAAAAAATCTTCACGCTGCAAGTACAAGACCGATTTGGCTGAAATTTGGAATGGAGATAGATGATATCCTGGGTTAATAAAAAGGCTACTTTTTATCCCGGAAAAATCCATGGTTTTCGCGGGAAAACTGAAAAATTGATATTCACGCGCGAAAAATACTACTTGACGCTGCACTTACTGAACTGATATGACTGAAATTCGGAAAGGAGATAGATTTTATCCTGGATTAATACATAGGCTACTTTTCATCCCGGAAAATTTCATGGTTTCCAAAATAATAGTGATAGATAATATGCCTTCATGCCGTAATATTACTGAACTGATTTGGAATAGAGATAGATTATATTCTGGATTAAGGGTGCGTTTACGGACATTGCAGTTTTCGTGGAGTTTTCGGTACATATTGTGACTAGAATAAACAAAATATAATGGAACTAAAAATAACAACACAAAGATTGGTCTTTTATCTACAATTCGTGGTAGAAAAATTGGTTAAAAATCTTTACTTTTAGTACTATAAAAATAGTTTAAATCATCTCTTCTCACAAAATTGGCGATTTAGGAGTGAGTTTCGGTACATTTTTCTGTAAAAACATACCGATTTTATGTCTTTTAAAAATATCAACTGACAGTAGATATGTTCATCTATACACGGTGGTAGAAAAAATAACAAAAAAAAGACAAACAGTAAATGAGAAAAAATGAAGTTCGCGTGCATTGTTTTCACATATTTTGCTTACAAGCGTAAATCTTAAAGAGGTTATAATAAGGGTTATTTTATTTTACTCGGTCACAGGTTTCTACTATTTCAAAATTCAAATATCAATCAGTCAGCCTTTGGCTGCCTTCGCGAGTGGGACTGCACGTCGTTTGCGAGCAGTTGCTGATTGAAAAACATCGCTGTACGTACACGGATATTTGGCAATAACTATCTTGATACTTTACGTAATACTGTCCTGACATATTTTTGAAAAGGTAAGCACCTACAGTACCAACAATATTATATTTTATTATAATTAGCTAGAATTGAGTTTATTTATTTTATTCCATTTATTTTATTTGTTCCCCGAGCGTACTAGTGACCTGGAGGTATACTTAGAAGACTACTACTGGTAACTGGATCTCCTAGACGTATAGAGCTAGCCGTCTCGAGTTTGGGCTCGTTTTGTTAGTTATGAAAAGACCTTTCCACTTGACTTGGTGGAGTGAGCTGAAGGTATACTTCGAAGACTACTACTGGATCTCCTAGACGTATAGAGCTAGCCGTGCCGAGTTTGGGCTCGTTTTGTAAGTTATGAAAAGACCTTTCCACTTGACTTGGTGGAGTGACCTGAAGATATACTTCGAAGACTACTACTGGATCTCCTAGACGTATAGAGCTAGCCGTGTCGAGTTTGGGCTCGTTTTGTTAGTTATGACAAGACCTTTCCACTTGACTTGGTTGAGTGACCTGAATGTATACTTCGAAGACTACTACTGGATCTCCTAGACGTATAGAGCTAGCCTTGCCGAGTTTGGGCTCGTTTTGTTAGTTATGACAAGACCTTTCCACTTGACTTGGTTGAGTGACCTGAAGGTATACTTCGAAGACTACTACTGGATCTCCTAGACGTATAGAGCTAGCCGTGCCGAGTTTGGGCTCGTTTTGTTAGTTATGAAAAGACCTTTCCACTTGACTTGGTTGAGTGACCTGAAGGTATACTTCGAAGACTACTACTGGATCTCCTAAACGTATAGAGCTAGCCTCTAGCTAGCTGAATGATTAATGACCGAGTCTGCAGCGAGATAATTACACTACTATAGTAGTGCAGCCTCCGTGTGCAACATATGCGGGGAGGTGAGAGGCTGCCAACTATAGTAGTGTTACTATCTCGCTGCAGACTCGGTCATAAATCAATTGAGTATCTCGCTCACCGACATCGTGCCGGCCGACGAGCGCAGCCGGGTGTGCAACATATGCGGGGAGGTGAGAGGCTGCACCACTATAGTAGTGTTATTATCTCGCTGCAGACTCGGTCATAAATCATTCGAGTGTCTCGCTCACCGACATCGTGCCGGCCGACGAGCGCAGCCGCGTGTGCAACATATGAGGGGAGGTAAGAGGTTGCCAACTATAGTAGTGTTATTATCTCGCTGCAGACTCGGTCATAAATCATTCGAGTGTCTCGCTCACCGACATCGTGCCGGCCGACGAGCGCAGCCGCGTGTGCAACATATGCGGGGAGGTGAGAGGCTGCCAACTTTAGTAGTGTTATTATCTCGCTGCAGACTTGGTCATAAATCATTCGAGTGTCTCGCTCACCGACATCGTGCCGGCCGACGAGCGCAGCCGCGTGTGTAACATATGCGGGGAGGTGAGAGGCTGCCAACTATAGTAGTGTTATTATCTCGCTGCAGACTCGGTCATAAATCATTCGAGTGTCTCGCTCACCGACATCGTGCCGGCCGACGAGCGCAGCCGCGTGTGCAACATATGAGGGGAGGTAAGAGGCTGCCAACTATAGTAGTGTTAAAATCTCGCTGCAGACTCGGTCATAAATCATTCGAGTGTCTCGCTCACCGACATCGTGCCGGCCGACGAGCGCAGCCGCGTGTGTAACATATGCGGGGAGGTGAGAGGCTGCACCACTATAGTAGTGTTATTATCTCGCTGCAGACTCGGTCATAAATCATTCGAGTGTCTCGCTCACCGACATCGTGCCGGCCGATGAGCGCAGCCGCGTGTGCAACATATGCGGGGAGGTGAGAGGCTGCCAACTATAGTAGTGTTATTACTTTTTATCTCGCTGCAGATTCGGTCATAAATCATTCGAGTGTCTCGCTCACCGACATCGTGCCGGCCGACGAGCGCAGCCGCGTGTGTAACATATGCGGGGAGGTGAGAGGCTGCCAACTATAGTAGTGCTATTATCTCGCTGCAGACTCGGTCATAAATCATTCGAGTGTCTCGCTCACCGACATCGTGCCGGCCGACGAGCGCGCCTCTCACCTCCCCGTATATGTTGCACACGCGGCTGCACTCGAATGATTTATGACCGAGTCTGCAGCGAGATAATTACACTACTATAGTGGTGCAGCCTCTCACCTCCCCGCATATGTTACACACGCGGCTGCGCTCGTCGGCCGGCACGATGTCGGTGAGCGAGACACTCGAATGATTTATGACCGAGTCTGCAGCGAGATAATAACACTACTATAGTTGGCAGCCTCTCAACTCCCCGCATATGTAACACACGCGGCTGCGCTCGTCGGCCGGCACGATGTCGGTGAGCGAGACACTCGAATGATTTATGACCGAGTCTGCAGCGAGATAATAACACTACTATAGTTGGCAGCCTCTCAACTCCCCGCATATGTTACACACGCGGCTGCGCTCGTCGGCCGGCACGATGTCGGTGAGCGAGACACTCGAATGATTTATGACCGAGTCTGCAGCGAGATAATAACACTACTATAGTTGGCAGCCTCTCACCTCCCCGCATATGTTGCACACGCGGCTGCGCTCGTCGGCCGGGACGATGTCGGTGAGCGAGACACTTGAATGATTTATGACCGAGTCTGCAGCGAGATAATTACACTTCTATAGTGGTGCAGCCTCTCACCTCCCCGCATATGTTGCACACGCGGCTGCGCTCGTCGGCCGGCACGATGTCGGTGAGTGAGACACTCGAATGATTTATGACCGAGTCTGCAGCGAGATAATTACACTTCTATAGTGGTGCAGCCTCTCACCTCCCCGCATATGTTGTACACGTGGCTGCGCTCGTCGGCCGGCACGATGTCGGTGAGCGAGACACTCGAATGATTTATGACCGAGTCTGCAGCGAGATAATAAATAAGCTTAGAACGAAGTTATTTCGTTATAATAAAATACCTAAATGACAAAATATAAAATTTTATCTCAAAGTATCAAAATCGCGTTGATTCACTCATTTCAAGGCACCTTTGTGTGAGTGTAGGCCGTGCGTATGTATTTAGTGCGATTTGATACCTATCTATTTTGGGAGCACGTCCTTAAAATCAATGGTTATTTCTCCCGCGTGAATATTTGTTTTTCACTATTCCAGCGGGAGAAATACTCATTCACGCTGCAACTATTGAAATTTTTGACTGAAAGTTAAAATGGAGATAGATTTCGCTATAAATTAACACAAAGGTTACTTTTTATTCCGGAAAATCGATGGTTCCCGTGAGAATAGGGAAAACTAAAATTTACGCGGGCGAAGCCGCGGGTATCTGCTAGTATATAATATTGCTACCTCGGGGTAGAAAGGTCGTAAAAACCAAAACCCTACTTTTCAGGACGAGCAAAAAAGAAAATTTTTTAAACTTTTTGGCAAATAACTTTTTTGTTTTTATAGGTATATTGACCCTATTAAGCGATATTTTATTAATTCTATATGTTTTTTGCAATGGATAACCTTATTTTATTCTCAATCTCTTAGTTTAGAAGTTAGCTTGGATTTACGACCAATAATTTTTTGAAACTTGGTTCATACACCCCCTAATTATTTCAGTTGTGACATTGTAATGAGTTGTAACTAGATATAAGTCGTTGTTATTGTGCTAAAAAACCATTAACATAAAATAGAGAGAGTCGTAAAATCAATAGGTACCTTCTGGACGTTGAGAGTCGTAACTATGATAACTTTATAGTAATTTACATAACTTAATATAAACTTGAGTGATAAAATCCATTTAACCTAAGTACCTACAGGTACCTACATATGAACTTATTACAATTTTTAACCAGTTAATAAATCAAAATTACTATTTAAGTATTTTTTTTACATTACCAATTTACTTAAAGCAAAGTACAAAGTGATTTAAGGCTTTCCTCGTGGTTTGAAGACAGAATTTAACGATTTTTACGAGTACATACCACGATTATTTGTAAATACATAATATTTTGCCAATATTTCGTTCTAATTGCATAGACCGTATCGGTCTACCCTCCTCCTAGATCTTTTTGACTTCATTTCGCGAGTTGTCACGCAAACACACACTAACAACGTCATTTTTCACCCTTGCTTTATTGCGACTTTGCTTCGGTTTGTACAGTTCTACAATCGTATTCCACGTATTGGCTAATTTAAACCCGTCTTCACGATTGAAATTCCAGTGTTTTTGAATTTCTAGAAGCTAGAACCAGCCTAGGTATAAAGTGACGGTCTGTGGATAAAACCATGGGGCTCAATCCAGTGTAGTACCTGGTTGCAGAAGATTCTCCGCGATCGATGACTTCTGAGGTTCATTATTCCTAACCGTTTTTATATTTAGCACACGGGTAGCTATGGATCTCTTCGTTTGCCCAAAGTAAAAAAAGTACAAAATACTTAAGAAGACGTAAAACACAACGTTAATCAGTAATTATTATCATTAACGCTGATCAGAGCATCATCTTCTTATGTTGGAAATTAACAAAAATATAAAACTTTGACAGCACTTTATTTCTATATTAATTTTCACCTCGGTCATCTTCATCGTCTTCGTTTATTAGGGTAAATTCAAAAATTCATCTTGATATGGTTTAAGTATGATTTATTCATCACATAAACGTATCAAATCATTGTATTTTGCAGTTGAAATAGGCAACTGATGGTCATTCAACTTTAGTAATAATTTACCAAATGCTCGCTATTTCCATTTTTGTGAATTTATCAGTTATCGTGAATTCGTACTCATCCTTTTCCCTTTTTCCTTTTTATAGATTCTTCATAAAGATTGATTGTTTCTTCTAGTACCTCTTCACATACAGAATACTTAATTTGTACTTGTTTTTAAAAACTTTACAATCCTGATATGTTGGATTTTTCTGAAATGAAAGTGTGTTTTCGGACGGTACATCGCTGGGGACGAAAATCCCGAGACGAAGAAAATTCGGGAAATCCTTTCTCGTAAATTGTTTCTTGTTGTCAAATACAAAACTCTACGTCGATGGGAGTTTGTCTGTCTTGTTTGTTGGAGAGTCGATGGGATGTTTCTAGTAACAATTCATCAGCTGATAACAATATGTTATCAGCTGATGAATTGTTACTAGAAACTAAATAAGTATGTTAGTTTTCTGTTTCATTTCATTCATATTCTCATTGTACACAAAAGAAATATATCTTTCCTTGGCTTAGGAAAACTGATATTCTATTCATTGTTGAATAATATCATGTAAAAACCGATTCTCGAACACGTTACATCTGATCATCATTACCATTACTCTTACACTGTTTCTAGTTCTTAAGTTTCTTAAATTCTACACAAATGATAACGTTTTTGAGTTCCCGAGGAAGTGCGCAGGTAGCGTTTCAATCAACATCTTTACGTATTCTTTATCATCGGAAGAATATTTGGCAGGGACATTGCCTATCCTTGAGTCATTTTTCATTATTCTCACACTGTTTCTGGTTCTTAAGTTTCTTAAATTCTACACAAATATAACGTTTTTGAGTTCCTGAGGAAATGCGCAGGTAGCTTTTCAATCAACATCTTTACGTATTCTTTATCATCGGAAGAATATTTGGCAGGGATATTGCCTATCCTTGAGTCATTTTTGGCCTTGCATTCTTTAAAATGCGACTAACTGTACAGTAAAAATTTCTTAGTACAATTTACAAGGCAGTATTTATCCAGTAGAAATTGTAAATAGATTGTTATTAAATTTTGTAAGACCCCTTTGTTCGGCTCACAAGGATTTTGTCCCATAGTTCTTTATAGTTCTGAGTCTTCTTCTCTGTTTTTGTACCTTTCACCTTTATCTTCAAGTTGTTTCCGAAACATTTTTGTATTAATTGTTTTTTCTTACGATTATATTACGTTGTTAATGTTGGTCAACGTTGGTTGCCTTTTTATTATGTTGGTTAATGTAAAATAACCTTTACTAATAGGAGTCAGTGTGCTGGGAAAGAGATTGGAAGGATTCTAGTGACGGTCCCCGTAGATTCCAACTAAATTATTTGAATTTATTCATCTGAATATTATAAAAAAGGAAGAAAGTGATTTGGAAGTAGAAGCCTTGAGAAATAGTAAACTACGTCGTATAAGCCCTTAATATCATCAAAACAAAAAATCAATTGAAAGCAAAAGGTGTATAAACCATGTATAGATATTTCAATCTACAGTGACGCGCCCCACTCTGTCAAACTCCATGCGAATCGAATAAAACATAAGCGATTTTGAATGAATGGGGCGCGTCTTCTTAACATCTATTGTCACCGGCGTCAATTCACTATCTGTTCTCATTGAACCACATCACTTGACCTCTTGAGAAAACGAAAATTAAAACTAAATTCTTTAACTATTATCTGCATTACTCTAATCTATGACGTTGATAAAAAATGGAATGGGAGGCCCGTTATTATTGTAAAAAAAAGTATATTATTTTATAATAACGTAAAAAATTAGTATGACGAGTCGCCGACGATGTACCTACATCTTCTTAAAATGTATGTTTTCGAACGTAATTTCGTTTCAAGTTATTTGTTTAGGGATGCAAAAGCCAATTTGCACTTCACGAATGTATTCCGAATGGGTGTAGATACTTTATCGTCAGTTGATCAACTTGAGTTCAGGGTGTAAAAACTAAATTGTAATTATCATTGGTTTTTACAACCAAGCGCATTTTGTTACTTAGGTATTACACCATACTTGGCTCAAATCTACTGTCTTTTACACCCTGAACTTCTAAATTAATATGGTATTACTCCAAATAGTTATAGCAATAATAGTTTTTTTGGTTCTTACATCATAAATTCCACAAAAACTGTGTTCAAACTTTGAAGTCATCTGGGTCGTATAACCCGTTATTTTGCGAATTTGAAAGCGTCACAAAGACAAATCGATAGAGCGGGAAATTTTGAATAAAACTGCATTCATAACTCATTTTCGGTAAAATGGTTTATACGACCTTTCTACCCCGAGGTGTCAATATTATATAATGATATAATGCTCGGCTCCATCTTTTTATATTATGCTCGCCAAACTCCTTCCCGACTGTTTTATTAGCACAAAATGAAAAATGATTAGGTATAAAAATATCAGTAAAAAGAAAGACCTGTGGCACTCGGAGACTGCCGCGGTAAATATAAGTTTTGCCCAAATGCAAGAACAAGACGAGACTCAGCCAGTCTTGGTCTTGGTCTTGCGCTAGTATATGTGGTCTTGGTCTTGGTCTTGGTCTTGCACTCCGAGTCTTGGTCTTGGTCTTGGTCTAGCAGCAAGAGTCTCGCAAGTCTCGCAATTATCTATTAGCCTATTGCTGGTCCCGAACTCCTACACTCTCCGAAACGACACTCATAGCCACAACGACCTCCTATAGTAATGTTATTATCTCGCTGCAGACTCGGTCATAAATCATTCGAGTGTTTCGCTTTTGCTGTTCTGCAGTAATGCACAACTCAACAAAGAACAACAAAAGCGAAACACTCGAATGATTTATGACCGAGTCTGCAGCGAGATAATAACACTACTATAGCGCAGTGACGCGCGCCTGGATTGAATGGGAGGTCGCGGGTTCGATTCCCGCCACGGGCCACTTTGGAATTTTCAATTTTATAATTTCTTATTTGGCTCAGGTCTGGTCTGGTGGGAGGCTTCGGCCGTGGCTAGTCCCCACCCTACCAGCAAAGACGCACCGCCAAGCGATTTACCGTTCCGGTGTGTGCTGTGTAGAAACCGCTAGGGGTTGCTTACCTCTTCCAAGGTAGTACGATAACATCTGCAGCTGCATCGTCACTTACCATTAGATGAGATCACAGTCACGTACTTACTTGTAGTGTGTAAAAAAAACGGAGGTCGGCCCGCGAAATTCAAATTTTATTTTGTATTTCGCAAATATTTAACTAGTAGGTACAATGAATTAGGCTCATGGCATCCATTTTGCGAAAAAATTGGTTGCCTGTAAAGTCGGTTTACTGACGATAGTTGAACGTGACAACGTCTTCTTTGTCGCTCGTTCCGCGCTCGCGAGGTAACGCCGCATGAGCGAGGTAACGCCGGTAACGCCGGATGAGTCATGTTTTTTCGTGCGTGCAACCGGCTCTTTCGATTTATAAGACGTTGTCACGTCAAAAAACAATATCATCTTCACAGGTTTATATAAAAAAGTTTGCCGAGTTTGACGTGAGTTCGCAATTCACAAATTGGTTGATATTCGAACTACATTTCTAAACTGGACATTTTCAAGTACTTAAACATCTTTTTCTTCTAATATATAAAATTTTCTCGCTTTTCTTTATTACCAAACTCCTCCGAAACGGCTGGACCGATTGTTATAAGTGAGAAAAAAAAATTGGTTGTCTGTAAAGTCGGTTTACTGACGATAGTTGAACGTGACAACTCTCGCTTGCACTTCAAGCCTTACATGGAACGCCTCAGAGCGAGGTAACGCGAGCGAGGTAACGCCGGTAACGCCGGATGAGTCATGTTTTTTGTGCGTGCAGCCGGCTCTATCGATTTATAAGACGTTGTCACGTCAAGAATTATATGGCAAAACAACGTTTGCCGGGTCATCTAGTTTTACACTGTGAAGATTTTAGTAGGTAGGTACCTACTCTTATTTTCGCAAAGTGAATTCCATAAGCCTACTTCGTTGGATTAGTTAAATAATTGCGAAAAATAGAATTTTTATGAACTCAACAAATTCGAGTAGGTACCTACCATGTAATTCGGATGTAAACATCCGCGCCAGCGAAGTATTTTTATCATGTATCTATACAACGCCATCTATCATGATGGCGTTGTCCAACTTCAAAAATAATATGTCAGACACGTAGTTGTTTTAGGTAGTTATAATAGATGTCGCTAGTAACACAAGGTGAAGGTATGTACTTAGATACGCACACATGTGTAAATTTGGCGTTTTTTAAATGCCGTATTATTCTTTAACTAAAGTAAATATTCGCCTGATATTTAAATTGCGGGTATAAAAAGTCCTAAGTAAATCGTAAATATCAATAAATTTAACAACAAATGTATATTTTTCAAGATTAATTCAAGTGAAAAATGTATGAGAGCATCTCCTAGCTTGTGGCCCTTAACGCGTACTTATTTATCATTGTGAGAACACGCTGTAACTAAACTAGTTCTTACGATTGCTTTTAATAGTTTTATTGTTAGATGCCATTTGTAATCCTCGTATTTGCATATTATATTCTAGTTAATGTTGCTTGCATCTGCTCACTTTATTATAATATGATTATGACAAAGTTAAAAAGTGTGTATTCTTGAATTAGTGTGTGTATGTATGTTAACCAATTTAGCAGAAATTTGAATTTGCGATGGAATATGGATTGCCATGAATAAATAACACAATAAAGGCTTCTGTTACGTCCACAATTTCACGCGGTAAAAAAATGAGTAAAAGGTATCCTATACTAACTAATATCTAATCTATAAAATTTTCCCGGTTCTCTCCTCCGAAACGGCTGGACCGATTGTTATGAAATTTTCAGTGTATATTTTCTGGGACTGGGAGCAGGTTGTTATTTTTATCTATTTTGATTATCACTTAACGGCAAAACAACGTTTGCCGGGTCATCTAGTATATTTGTATAATTTATCTGCTTTTGCTAGGGCATCTGTAGTCTGTACTTTGTCCGTCTTTTGTATAAACTGCTGGCTTTCCTAAATAAAAAATTATTTCTTCCAGGTTAGCTTTCTATGAGTCAAAGAATCATAGCAATAGAACTAGAAGGTTTAAAGTACCTACTTAGAAACAATAATCACTTTAAGAATTCCTTTAAGATGTAGAAGCCATTGGCCCTTAATTGAATCTCTAATAAGCCACAAATTGCAGCTTCTATACGTATCAAAATAAGGGTCATATTCGTGCAAGTGTCAATTATAAAGCACTCTAATTTGAATATAATAGAAAATTGCTCACACGAAGACGAATGAATGCCTGACGATTTAAATGCAGAATTCTTTCAAACCATCTGCTGGGTTTTATTAGACATAATTGCATACGATGCATGCATGCATAAATATTCCCGTGCAAGCGAAAATAACTTCGCGAAGACACTAGCACGGTGTAGTGATCGTAAACTTGGATAATGGAGTTAAAATTCAGATTAAAAAACTATGTTACTAAGGGTGGACTATTTTTAGTACACTAAAGTTGAATAGCTGAAACGAATCCTCATAATTTCTATCCACCTGTCCACAATTATTTTCATGTTGTGTCTACATTTTACACGAAAATTTAAGATAATTATCGAATTGTAAAGAATATTGCTACATTTTCTAACGCTAATACCTCCGTCAGGGAAAAAAAAGGGAAAATATGCGGTTTGTACCCACTTAAAAGTATGTTTACGCTGGCGAGAGTACGGGATTCACTTGCGTATCCAGATTTTTTTTTACTAAAGTAACAACATAATATATATTGTATTATAATTATTTACCCCAGCATGTTGTTGAAAAACAGTTTCATCTCAATTATTAGTCTTAAATTATCTTCAATCTATTTTATATCAGAAAAAAAACAGTTTTCAGTCCTATTAATAAAACATCAATCCTTAGTAAGCTGGGCCCAGTGGTAAAATTTATAGTGGGCAGGCAACTTCCTATTTTGGTGAAGTTGTATAAAATCAAACTTTCTAACCTACTAGCGCTTTACAGTATAGGCAATAATAAAATCGCATTTGCATAATTAAACAAAATTGCACCTAATAACGGCGCAAACGCAAAATAAAGACATTAAACTAAATATGGCGGCTATCTCTAAACGTTTTACACCCTCAGGCTATCGTTCATATAGAGTGCACTATTAAGTTAACCTGCCTTGTAATAATCATCGCCTACACTAAAATTAAATAAATCATACATATTATATCTCAACTCAAACTCTGCACGAGTAAGAAAGTCGAAAGTAAAGTAAAGTATGATTTATTTGCATAAAAACATGAACGCACAAATGGAAATATTTAAATATTACCTATGTGACTAATAGACTTTATTATTTATTTATTTATTTATTTAAATATAACAATACATTAAATATAACATTACATAATATTACCTAACGGTGTAACAAAAACCCAATTGGGTTTGTATGTACACCGACATTCGTCGTTTAGCATTCGGTACTTAGTTTCATATATATAACAACAATAACACTATAGTAAGTAGGTACAAATTAACAAGCGTAAGTATACATAATGATCATTGAGGGTAGCTAAAATATTTTATATTGAGACGGCACTTCTGCTAAGTAGATTCGAATGCTGGTTACACTCCACTGCTACTACAGGATGCTTCTATTAAGTATGATATAAAATATTTATTTGTTCAGAAAATATGTTTTTAGTTTACCCTTAATATTTTTTCGAGTGATTTCTTGTTTTAATTTATAGGGCAAACTGTTTAGCAATGTTGGTACAATACAGTCTAGGGTATGCTTGCCGTATAAATTATTGTATCGGGGAATTACGAGTTTGGCATTTGATACACTGCGTGTTCTTATAGGGATGTTAATCCGTCTTTGCAGCTCCATATTAAAGTAGTTCTCTAGTAACAATATATATTTAATTTTGTCCTGTATCGGCATGATTTTGCAAAAGGTGAATAATTCGTGATAGTTATCTTTGTATTTATTTTTTATTTTATTCGGAACTACGGTTTTGAGCAAACGTATTTGGAGTTGGTAAATGGCATCTAGATGTGATTTGCACGTTCTTCCGTAACTACTGAGACCGTAAGAAATAATCGATTCAGCAAGTGCTTTGTACAATGAGAGCCGTACTGAATATGGGATCTTATTTTTTATTAGAGTGAATTTAGCTAAAATTGTCCTTAATTTATCACAAGTTTTATTTATATGCTCTGTCCACTTAAGACGATCATCTATCAAGAGACCTAAATATTTATGATAATTGACTAACTCGACACGTCCACATGTACATGCGCTATTTAAGTTTTTATGTAGGCATACATGGGTATGCGCTATCAGACGTGGAGTTATAGTGCTTCTATTTTGGCTAGAACTTATATACATAAGTTTCGTTTTGCTTGCATTCAGTACAAGACCTACGTCATGGGACCACTTGGCTAGTAGTGTGAAATCTATCTGCAACTTAACGAGGGCTCTATTTATATCGGAATCTGCTGCTATGAGGCATGTGTCGTCAGCATATTGATAGATTTCACAGTTTTTGATTACGTTAGTGACGTCATTGACGTAAGTTATATAATGCAATGGTCCTAGCACCGATCCCTGAGCTGTACCTTCTGAGACATTTACTTTATCACTGTATTCGTTTTCAACTTTGACTTTGTAGGATCGATCTTTTAAGTAACTTTGACACCATTTATTTAACGGTCCTCTAACACCGCAGTCATCCAGCTTTTCTATCAGAACATCGTGTTGCAGTGTATCAAATGCCTTACTATAGTCGATAAATACTACTAATACATGTTTTTTGTTATTTAGATGCTTATAGATGCTGTTGGTAAAATGGCTAAGTAATTGTGTTGTACTTTTTTGGGACTGAAATCCATATTGTGTATTATTTATTACATTATTATCGCAGTAGAATTTAGATACTTGATTACCTATATACTTTTCTACTATTTTGTTAATAGTAGGTAAAATTGTAATGGGTCGATAATTTTCATATTCCTTTGTACTTCCTGTTTTATGTATAGGTCTAACAATGCCTATTTTTAGTTCGTCTGGATATTCTCCGCTTTCGATAGATTTATTTATAAGTTTAGCTAATACTGGAGATACCTTCTTCCCTATGAGTTTTAAGTCCGAGGCTCTTACACTATCTACACCTGGAGCTTTATCACTCCTTAATGCTTTAACTATTTTCAAAACCGCAGTGGATGTTGCTTTTTGGAAACGTATCGACACGTTACTAGGCAAAGTATAAGTCGATTTCTCTAGTAATTTATTGGTACAATTGGGTAAAATCTTTTTCACATTATCTCGGAATTGCATCGCAAAATTTTGTGCAATATCTTTAGAATTAGTTACATTATTTTCAAGCGCATTTATAATTATGTCGTCTAATGAATTTTTTATTCTACCTGTAATTTCGTTTAGTATCTGCCATAATATTCTAGGGTTCTTCTTGTTTTCAATAATTTTTGTTTTTATTTGGGTATCCTTAGTTTTTTGTATTAATTTTCAACAAGTAGATAGGTACTCCATTAAAAAGGGGCTCAAAAATAAAAGTCGGGAAATAAAATTTTAGGAATTTTCTTTTGATTAGATGAATTTGTATGGATGACAAAAAAAAATAGATATATGTGTTTGTTCTTTAACCTTTAACACTTGTGATAGTTAGTATTTAAAGTATATTTAAAGTATTTACGACTTAAACTGTAGCGCCGCAAATAAGTCCGAAGTTATGCATAAATTAAACTCACATTAAAAAGTTCCGCCATTATTTCCAATCACGGCATACATTCGTAATTTTTCTGTGTTACTTTCTCCATACAAAACTGTCAAGTCACTACCGTGAAAGAAATGCCGAGTCACTATTGATTTAGGAATCTCTGACCTCTGATGGAGGCAAAAATATGCGATCTGTTAGTGAGAGAGCGAGATAATCAAATGTTTTTTCCCTTCATTTTCTAAATCCATTGTACCCTGTACTTGTTCTCTTGAAACATTTCTATGTGCTTATGTTTTAAAGGCAAGGACAAACTGGCACTATCCAGGTACCAGTTAAAGCTTATTATTCTATTATCTTTAAACAAATCTTAGGTCTAAAATAGGGTTACTTTTTTTCAGTCCTGATTTTTTGATTATTAGCCCATTTCTATTAGCTCACAAGGTAAAGCAATAGCTATTTTTGGTCTGAATAGAAACCTTTTAGCAATTATGTTGACTTTTAACGGCCTACAAGCCGTATTTAGGTGATTTTGAATGAAGTTTTATGCAAAAACTATAAAGACAAATTTACACGTCATGTATTTTGGGTCTTTAATCTAAAATCGCTTAGAAGCAGAAACACGATTGGATAAAATTTTCTCGATAGAAAGTTCTCCCAAAAGTTGCTCCAAAATCTCAGTTTTTCTATGTTTTATCGGAAACTACAATGGATGTAATTGTAATTTTGGTTTTAATGTATCGGTAATAATAATATCCTAAAACGCTTAGAACAGATTTTTGATAACTGGCTTAGTTTTTGAGTAATTAGGTAATAGTAGTTTATGTAACGGTTACATAATGGGGGGTATTAAAACATGAGTGTGAGTTCAAAAAACGAGCCGTAGGCGAGTTTTTTAATAGTATCACACGAGTGTTTTAATACCTAATTATGTAGAGTTTCATACACTACTTTATCTACGCTCATATTATTATCATAAATCCAAACCATAAAATCTTGCTACCGTTTGTCGTAATTCATTCACTTTGTTTCATTTTTAAATCAACTACTAAAATGTCAGGTGGAGTTAAATTTTCTTTAGTAGGTTTCACTGCTAGACATTTTTCAGCGCAAAATTTTGACTAAGTAACAAAAATAACACATTAAAATGTTAAAAATTTGTATGTACTTAAGGCGCCAAAATTCTGCAAATGTGGCGCAGAACCATAGACAATAGACATTGTTGTTATTGTCTATGGTCAATCATGGCCCATCCATACTCTCGGCAATGACTACCAACTATATGTTGTCTGTGGATTCACTTAAAAAATATTACATAAAAAATATTACCCCAGATACAAATACAAGAATCCAGAGCCGTGTATCGTAATGGAAATTAAACAACTTTCTTTAAATATTTCCATAGTAGAGCGATGTTATAATGAATAACTTTTTAATAATTATAGAAGTCTGTGAATAAAGTAGGTAATTATTTGACACATTTCGATTTCATAATTCGAACTTTAAGCAATGAGCGTAGATAAAACGTCATTTTTCTGCTATATTCTTCCGCGACGCTGCATGTCGCACTTACCAAATCTCCGTGAGAGTGAGAAAGACAAAAATAAATTCAATAAATCCCCTTAACAACCAGTCTATCAACGTCTTTTGTCTTCACGACAAACACGTAAAACTTCACCGCTTTTATGGCACTAACGTAAATTGAAGACTAGAAAACTAAAGCTAGGCCTTAGAAATTAATATAGGCATTTCAAAGCTTATGCAATTAAAATACTTAAACTTGAAGTCTATTTCATCCCGTTAGACTAATAAACGACCTTTACAAACTGTGTCCTAAAGTCCTAGTTCTAAATTCTAGATGTGAAATTCAAGTGAGATTCCTAGACTAGACTTGAGCGCTTGTACACAAGTCCGAAACCGATAGTTATCACTTATGTATTCTACGAGATGTAGGTTAATTCATATAGTGTGCCGGCAGCTAACCTTTTTACTTGATCCTTACACATTAATGGAGATAAGAAGGCCCAATTATTTTGTTTTATTTTCAATACAAAACTTATTATTTAATTTAGAGATTTTTTTAGCAACCTTATTCCCAGTTCATTCAAAATATTAAATGAGCTGTTATTAGGGATGCCACTTAAAATTTGTACAGATATGCCGACAGAGTTAACTATCAAACAGTATCATAGAGTTACGGCGTTAGTTCCGATTTTGGCCACGCGCCAAGATAGCCTTGTGGCACTGTAACGGAATATCATATCCGATCGATCAATTCACCGCGTGACTTATAGATGTCAACCGTCATTCTCATACATTTTACTACTGATCCTGCGGCTTCTGATATGATTATTAGAATATCATCATAGTAACTCAACACATCCTCTCTGAATAAGAGGGTTTTGGACACAGGTATAAATCAATAATGCATTGGCATGGTATCACAGTCAACACATACCTGCAAGTTTTTTTAACCCAACGCTATTATGTACATAGGTACTTATTCTGTCCCAAACGTTTCACTTTCTACACGCCTGTTGTTGACACTAATTGATTTCGTTACTATCGCATTAATCGATCCGTTTATTCGAAGCGAGTAGACTCATTTCATTTCATTTCATTTATTATATTTATTGCGAAACTTGGTGTACATAGATCTTAAGTAGATTTTTTAAGTTCAAACAAGTTCTACCTTACGGCATGCAATAATAGGTTACAATTATTAATCTTATAACACCTTACAACTATTTATATTACTCGTGTACTAATCCTACTAAATGTTCCAAGAATCATTATCTCAATGTAGATTCGGGCTTCTGATGTTTTTATTTGCATTTTTTCTGTTCTGAATTCATAATATTAAATTTCATAAGTGTGTTGTGATGTCTAAACTTTCCCCGAGCCGCCATCAAAACTTGTCAAACGCATAAAATATTGGCAAACTTTTAAGTACCTTTTGTTTATTGAAACCGCATTTTGAGGGATACCTGCTTTACATTCGTTGCGTAATTTAAGACTGCTTTAGTATTTTAAAATCATGATTTAAGATATTAAAATCAATTGAATTAATACATTATGAATCAATACAAGGAGGCAGTGGTTCAATGAGACTGTTGGGACAACCCTCCACCGCCCATGGCCCAATCAACCTCGCGGTTATGGGGGCCGAAAAGCGGGAGGGCGCCCGTTCGGTACTTGCTCTTGGCGTGTTCCCGGGGCGCCTTCTTGACTCCCTACAAATTGTTTCCTCTCGCTCCTTGTCCCTATGGGCTCACTCTCCCCATTCTGGGGCTGGATGATACGATGACGGACTCGCCTCGCGCCGTCGCTGTTCGCAGCAGAGACTGTTGGGTATAATAATTATAATCATCTGCATCATCAACATCATAATATCAGCCTGTGGACGTCCACTGTTGAACATAGGCCTTCCCAAGCGAGCGCCACCACACCCTGGCCTCGACCTTCGTCATCCAGCCGTTTCCCGCCACCCGTACCATGTCGTCGGTCCATTGAGCTGGAGGGCGCCCCACGCCATGTCTCCACTCAGGACTTTTCGGCTCCACCAGCCATCGCCCCTACGACAAGCATATGACCTGCCCACTGCTACTGCAGCTTGCTAATGGTTCGGTTACCTGTCATGTCAGTGACCTTGGTTGTGCTGCGGATCTCCTCATTTCGGACTCTATCCCTCAGGGAAACTCCTAACAAAGCCCTCTCCATGTCCCACTGCGCGACTTTTTCGTGAATCAGGCTGTTTGTGAGTGCAGTCCATGTTTCAGCGACGGGAAGGACGTATGTGAAGTTAATAATATAATGTTATCTCAACAATATTACCTATTATGATGTAAGTAATACAAGCAACGTAAGCATACACCTCTGACCCGTATATCCACGCGACTGCATATTTGTACCGCGGTACAATGGATGACAAAACTGCTTCACACCACCGCTTGTTGCCCGCTGACTACAATCTGTCGTAATTGATACTATCGTTTACATATGATTATTGCTTTATCGGTTAAAACAGTGATTTATTCAACATTAAATTTTTCCCGCAGCTTCGTCGACTTAGATTGTAATTTTTGTTTGAAATTTTGCATAAATCGTATATTTTTTCCAGTTAAATCTATACAGAACAGACTGTCAGCTATCTCCATCCCTCAGGAGAATCGGTTCAGTAATTGTCGCAAGGGGAATAACAAACTTATTTTCAGACTCATAATAGCCTGCGGTAATAGGTTTAGCCTGCGGCTTTGACCCATGAATTTTTCTGTGATTAAAAATGATAATAAAGATGCAGTAAAGTTCCGTATTTACCGAAACAAGACGTTTTAAAAAAGTCCATGAAGTGAAGAGAGCTATTTTAGGAGGATAAAATTTTTATATTAGATTTACTACTACCAAGTGCTCAAATTGTACTCCTAAGCCAAATTGTACTCCTAAGTGTGTGTTTTGATTATTTCTTTTTTTTATATTGTTATTCTGTGGTGTGCAATAAAGTGTTTATCTATCTATCTATCTATTAGAGCTAAGAACAGTTTTTAGTTCCTGACATAGTTTATTCATTTCACGGATGTAGAATAGGTAGGTATAACCAATTTCGTGCACGATTTCACGTCATATTTGTTTTCTACCTAAAACACTATTTTACTACCGTTTCCGAATTCCGTATAAAATTAACTCAAGCTGAATTAATCGCTGTCAACCGGTTAATTATTGCTGTTTGCCAATTAGGTAATTATAAAATACGACCAATTAGTTTTACAATGTATATGATTAGCTCCATCCATAAAGGTGGTCGTTCACCAGAGATGCTTCGCTAGGTTTTGTGTCGAACGCACCAATGAAATAGCTAGATTTGCACCTAATTCCGTAGCTTATAAAAATTGAGCGGTCCTATTGAAAGAAAGAAAGAAAAGAAAGAAAAAAACGTTTATTCAGAAACACAAAACAGTATAAGTCCACAAAATACATAATACGTAGTATGAAATTATATGATTTCAAAATGGAGTCCACACAACGTTTGCTACGACCGTCGAGCCGAGATAATATGACCCACGGACACAGCGCTGGTCTTCCGTGGATCCAAATAATATCAGACGATTGATAAGCTCATAATTTTAGTAAGGAATATATTAAATTAAATTTTATTATTGGTGCGTCTGTAATAAGCAAGTAGAAACGTAAAGCACATCTCCAGTGGGCAAACAGCTTAAAGGTGAAAAGCGACAGCGTTACTAGTCATTAATATGAGATTGACAATTTCTAGGATATTTGATACAAGTGTTACTTTCTAGAAGTCCATAATAAGCAAAAAACGATCAACTATTTTCGTATAATACGTCAAGAATTTTAATCCACGAAGACGCGCCCCACTCTGTCAAAATCGCTTACGTTTCATTCGATTGGTATGGAGTTTGACAGAGTGGGGCGCGCTTTCGTGGATTGAAATATCTATACAAAATGCGACAGGTATAAACTATGCAAGCATAACCGAGTACATACTTAGATTGAAGAACCTTGGTTCGATTTGATTCGACAGATTCAAATACTTGGTCCGGGAATCGAACCTATAGTACCTAGTTGTCTCGCAATTGAAGTGAAAAGTATTGTCTACATCTCGGTATAACGCCTTTATATGCCTTTGTTACTCCTACTATATTTAGCGGATTTTTTGGGTTCTAACTCCATTTTTTTTTTGTTTTCAGGTACACTTACAAACTAAAAACTTTGGATCTGAGCTGTCTCTATACCTACGTAAGTCACAAGAGAATATAAATATTTTTTGACGATTAATTTGTTTAATTAGGAACACTGCCACTCTCTCTACTCTATATTTTTAAATAGGCGACCTAACTTTTTATCATTTTCTCATCCAGTATATCATACAGACAATACCTCTGATAAATTGCATTCCGTCCCAACAAAAGAGGTTCTCTACAGAGTATCACATGGGATTTCTATGGGACTACAATTAGAACGCTCTTGTTTCTAAAGTGATTTTTAATTGAGTTCATTACGTACCGGAAACGGCTTTGTTTGAACTCTGTTCTTCGATTTGATTGTTTATTATAAGTGGATAAACCCAAAAATCGATTTTAAACATTCATTCATTTCATTTTAGAATAGTTTTCTAAGGTATAAATAAGAATCCAAAAGGTTTTCTAATATAAGAAGAAAATCATGGTGATTTACATACATATTATTATTACCCTCAGATAATAATATAATTAGATAACAGATGGATAGGTACATAACCAAAAACCGATTTTCTTCTTATATAAGAAAACCTTTTGTATTCTTATTTATACCTTAGAAAACTATTCTAAGAGATTCTTAAGGATTTTTAATATTAAATAGGTGAGAAAAGGAGTATATTATAACCTATTATAATATATACTCCTTTTCTCGTCTATTAAAAAATCCTTTTAAATCTCGTATACTCCATTTCAGATGATGCTATCTTTTCTTAGTAACCATAATAACATAGGCAATCTAAACGATCTTTATACTAAAAATACTCAGAATGTCTAAGTGTCTTCTCAAAAACTCGCAACTTTCCTCAGAATATATTTAATCTTCATCTCAGAACTTGTCTTCTCTTTTTACAATTTCGCCAAAACTATTCCACTGCATCGTTCTGCGACAGGTTTTTTTGAAAAATATTAGGTCCTTACATATGAAATTGGCGTTTTGTATGGGAGGAACATAAAGTCGATTTTTTTTAAATATAATATATATATTTAATCAAAGTATGTACCATTGCTATCTATGGACTTTTGCCACCTTATAGGTAGTTCATTGATCCCTTTACTAAAAAAGCCATTCGGACGGGAATCAATAAAATCTTTGAAAGCGCTTTGGACTGCCTCATCGGAGTTAAATTTTTTCCCTTGTAAGAAGTTATCCAAATTTGGAAAAAAATGGTAATCTGTTGGAGCAAGGTCCGAGGAGTAAGGTGGATGTCTTAGGCATTCCAATTGAAGCTCCTCTAATTTGGTAGCCGTCTGTTGTGCAGTGTGTGGTCTAGCCTTGTCCTGAAGCAGCAGTGGCCTAGAACGATTGACTAGCCTCGGTTGTTTAGCAGCTAGCTTTTCCATCATGGATTGCAGTTGCTGACAATAGATATCCGCCGTAATCGTCTGGCCAGATTTAAGAAAGCTGTAGTGAACGACACCGGCGCTAGTCCACCAAACGCTCACAAGTAATTTTTTTTGAGTCAATTTTCGTTTGGGGCAGGATTTGGCTGGTTCGCCAGGGTTCAACCATTGCGATGAGCGTTTCCGATTATCATACAGGATCCATTTTTCATCACAGGTAATGATTCGATGTAAAATCCCTTCATTACTGTGCCGGTTGAGTAATGTAACACAGCAGTCTACGCGCGTTTGTCGGTTTGATGCACTCAATTCATGAGGTACCCACCTTTCAAGCTTTTTCACCTTCCCATTCTGCTTCAAGTGAACTAAAACAGTTTTATCACTAACACCGCAGCCTGCAGCTAGCTCGGACGTGGTTTGCGATGGATCCGCTTCCACAATAACCTTCAATTCTTCATTGTCAACTTTGGTCTCCGGCCGTCCACGGGGCTTGTTCTGCAGGTCGAAATTTCCAGAACGAAAACGTTGGAACCAAAAACGCACTGTGTTTTCTTTTGCGACACCCTCGCCGTACACATCATTAATCCTTCGAGCCGTTTCTGCAGCACTGGTGCCACGATGGAACTCGTACTCGTAAATAACGCGATATTTCAAGTTTTCCATTTTGTAAACAGAGTGGCGCAAAAAAAAAACCAAAAGAGAAAAAAACAAATGAATTACGATTTTCAAAACACAAAAGCATGAGTAAATAGCTGTATAAATTTGAAATTGGAATTTTTAACCAAAGAAGAGATATTTGAGATCAAAGTGGCCAGTACGACAAAACGCCAATTTCATATGTAAGGACCTAATATTTGCATATTTTTTCGTGCGTCCGGTGATTTATGATATCGTCTCATCCATCATAGTTTACTGCGAAGATATTCTATTATACCCACGACGTGTTTTTAAAACTGCTTTATATCACAAACTAAACATCTTCTGAGTAATTTAAACTCTGAATAGAGACCGAAATGGAGGGCATAACGCGATCAGGGAGCTGATAAAAGTAAAATTTTATTCTGTCTCAACCCCCTTTTTCGCACGAGACTCCTCTAGTCAGAATGAGAATGGTTTAGCCATAGCACACCACGCCGGAAAAGTGCAGGTTTGTAGGCTTCGCACACCTTTGAGAACATTGGTGAACTCCAAGGCATGCGGATTTTCTATATTTCCACAAACGCACATTCCTAACTCCAAAATGTCAGAAATGCTTGCCCGGGATTAACCTCCGTCTTCTAGACGAGAAGCAATATTGCGCACCAATAGGCTATAGTAGTGTTATTATCTCGCTGCAGACTCGGACATAAATCATCCGAGTGTTTCGCTTTTGTATTTCACTGCTGAGCTTCACTGCTATGCTTTTGTATTTTAGTGAACAACAAACCCTACTGCTTGGCCAGGATTTTTTGTCTGTGCTTGACTACAATCACGCCTAATGGAAAGCAATGACGAGGGCTAGAATGCAGCTTAGAAAATGCCTATTCACTCTTCTCTTGAATGCCAGATTATACTTAGCAGGGAACGAAAAAAAACTAGAAGGACGTTTTACTACACTTTAGCGGTTCGTATCAAAAACGTGGAAGAAAAACGTTTCGTTCAAATTCACTGGATATCAACTAAGTATGCAAGGATGCCACTCCTTTCGACGTCCTGCGCTTCTATGGTAGACGAAGGTGCAGGGTATGAAGTTCCTGAAGCACACTCTCCAACGCTTCTATGATGTATCGATAGGTTACTTGCGTTTGTACCAGGGGCTCATAGAAGTATGCGTATAATCTTACTACCGGCATTAGGGCTTTGCACCATGTAGTTGCATTGTCACGTCTGTTGACATAACTCCGCGCGCGTACCACCGCCGCGAACCGGTACATGATAACTCGGCATTTGTTTAATAGCCACCGCCGAGATCCTAGATACGTAGATACACGGCCAAGAAGTGCAATGACATCAAACGGTGTAAAGGGAATATGATTTGTGGGAAACACGGCGCGCAAAGTGTTGCGATGGTATCATTTGTTCGCATGTACATGAAGAACAGTTTATTTGGCATGTAAGCTCGTTTAAGTTTACATTAAGGTTCGAGGCCCATGAAACGAGGCCTATTAAAAAAATCATAATAGGCCTCGTTCCTCAGAAACAAACCAACTAACTCATGCTCTCCCGGTCATTCCGGGATTTCCAAAATAAAATGTTAGCTGAAAAGTCTAAAAGTCCAAGTTACTACATAGTTGCAGGCACTTCGTGAGTGACTTCCAAGGGGTTACCCATTAATTTTGAGAAGGTCCTTTTTCGTTCGTATTTATTGTAGTTAGAATAACAAATAAAGAGAATAAAAACTTCAGCGTCGTTTTTGGAGATCCACGTAGGTACCCCAAGACTTGAGTAGTTTGTGACACCTATTTCATACATCTTTCTCACCGTGAGTTGATTTTTAGGGTTCCGTAGCCGAATGGCAAAAAACGGAACCCTTATAAATTCGTCATGTCTGTCTGTCCGTCTGTCCGTCCGTATGTCACAGCCACTTTTTCCGAAACTATAAGAGCTATACTTTTGAAACTTGGTAAGTAGATGTATTCTGTGAACCGCATTAAGGTTTTCACACAAAATTAAAAAAAAGTAATAAATTTTGGGGGTGCCCCCCCATACTTAGAACTGAAACTCAAAATTTTTTTTTTCATCAAACCCATATGTGTCTATGGATAGGTCTTCAAAAATGACACTAAGGTTTCTAATATCATTTTTTTCTAAAATGAATAGCTTGCGCGAGAGACACTTCCAAAGTGGTAAAATGTGTGTCCCCCCCCCTGTAACTTCTAAAATAAGAGTATGATAAAACTAAAAAAAATATATGATGTACATTAATTACCATGCAAACTTCCACCGAAAATTGGTTTGAACGAGATCTAATAAGTAGTTTTTTGATATTTACAGTAAAACCTTTAAAAACAAAGTTAGTTTTGCGGTTCGATAAGAAAAGTGGTTTTTATGGTTTTATTCCTCCGGTTGTAGTACGGAACCCTCAGTGCGCGAGTCCGACTCGCACTTGACAGGTTTTATTGGTTAAACTAGTGTTACACGATAAAGTGTTAAAAGTAAAGATCATCAGCATTTATTGAATTGGCTGCTGGCATCACTAGTGAACAATCGAACCGTACAAATCGTTGATCGCCAGTCTATACCCGGTAACCCGATTAACAAAATAATCGCTCGACCTTGAATCGAACGATTTCTTCGTTTTCTTCGTTTGATCCACTTCAGTTATGCCTATTGAATAATCTCTCAGCAGAACGCTGTTTTTTACAAACAAACACAAGCAAAAAACAATCTTATTGTCATTATGATGTAAAGTGTATTTTTCCTTTGGAAATTACGCTTGAATTGAACGGTCATCTACCTCTCATAACGCTATGTTACCCTAGTAAAGTAACTAACGGGCATTGTTGGTTTGAGAAAAAAAAATCTTTAAGTGTGTCATGGATTTTTGAATTCGTCTTAGTATAGCTACTGTAGTAATTATTTTTGCTTGATTTTCTTATTTTATGTTATTTATGTTCCAGCAGTATTGATTGATTGTTAAAACATATTATTTTGAAGAACTTTTCATGCGGTTACATAGGTCCCACTTAGGTTTTATATTAAAAAAACCTCGACACTGGATAAGGCGTTGAATTTAAATAAATAGGTAGGTATTATTGTAAAGTTTGTATTCAATCTGACTTTCACTGGTTTTCCCATTCTATCCATATATTTTAATGCCAGCATTAGAGTAGGAGTTTCCTGCAGATTTCAATATGTACAAGAGAAACAAATTGAGCTCCATAAAAACTCCCACAAACAAACTTTTTCACCGTAGCCATTTCAATGCGTGGGATGACGTAACACCGTTGTAGCTATTAATATTCGGCTGGTATCATATTTTGTTCGTATAGAGTAGACAGTCGTTGCCATGATATTCGTGCAGCGCACACGTCAAATTACAGTGATAGCACTGTCATTAGAAACGGTAACGAGTAGAAAGCTGCCATCTGTCTGACGAATATCTGCTCGATATGATTACTGTCGTTTCCCTAACTTCGCCTTGTTACGTGTTACGTCATGACGAATTTTGGTATAACTACCAGAATTAGTTCAAAGCATCTAAATCAGATCTTGTTTTATCTCTAATTTATACTGTAGTTCACGAGTTTCATTCCTAGCCTATGCTAATTGCTAGCGAAGGCGTCCACACATCTTCGAGTAGCTAAACATGCTAGAAACTTCCCCATAATTCACTAAGGTGGTAATGCGAGCGGGATACGATTTGAACGATTGCGGCGGATTCTCTCATATAAAATAAATTGTACATCGCTCAAAACTCGTCGGTAAGCACAATTGATGAATATCACGGAATAATAGGTGCCTTGGCTGAACAATCGATGCAAAAATTAACCAAGCAGTACCTCTGCGGCTCAACCGATGCAAGCAAATACCCATTCAGTGCCCAAGATAGCTTGTGTTATGGGTACTAGATATAAACTGATAAATATACATCATATCCAATATACATAAATATATACTTCAGTCCACGTCGGCGCGCCCCACTTTGTCTAACTCCATACTAATCGAATAAAACAAAAGCGATTTTGACAGAGTGGATTGAAATATCTGTACAAATTATATTACAAAATTCCTGAAAATATTCATACTCATCCTGCAAACATTTTCCAGTTATGGGAATCGAACCCACGACCTCCGACGCAGACGGCAGGGTTGTTACCGCTACGCCATTTCGTCGTCAACTTGACCATGAGTCGCATTTCTAAAGTACGAGTATGTTTAGGGCACTGGTTAAATATGAGCTTTGATATCGAAACAATGGATGCGATCGGAATAAGAGCCGGCTACCGGGTAGCGAACAATGCTTGTCATATTACTGCCATGTCATCGACAAGAAATATGAAGTGGTCTCAATACCTACTCCATAACCCACCCAGACTGTTAATACCAAAAAAAAATTACACCAGCTTAAGTAGTTCTCTTCAATGTTAAAACGGCTATCTATGTGCTCGTTTTATCAAAATTTTGAAATTTCATCCACTTAAAATGATTTAAAAATATAGGACAAAGTATTATTTATTGACTTGAATCATGAACCATTAAAACCACTTTTTTAAAATCCAGATTCCGAAAATTTGTCTTTAGTTTTTAATACACCTAATCATTTAAGTTTAATTAAAAGCTAGGTTGATACCAAATTTATGGCAGTGATAGTTGAAAACCTACGGCTTGGGTATTATCATATTTACCAATTCACAAAATTACAACAGTGATTTTTCTGCCTTGAACACCAATTAACAAATATAATAAATTAAAAATTATAATTAAAATTGATTTCGCCTATAGCTCCATTGCACATTGAAAGCAATTAATCTCTTCTAGTATTTTAATTGGAATACTTAATGCCAGCGACTATATACCTATACCCACTAAGTAATTTCTTGACTGGATGGTGAAGAAACGCGATTAGTTTTTGCTCTATTCTTACGGTTGCAATTAAACAGGAGCTTTCGAGATAATTTTAAAATTGTTTATTCTAAAAACGTTGCTGCTAACAACGTCAGAATGGAAGATGTTTTGTTAACAATACAATAATTAGATAGCTTCTTTATTTACTCGACATCATGTCTTCTTTATTTACTGTTAAAATATGTATAAAAAATGTAACGTAAGAGGGAAATCTATCATATACACTTTCTTCATAGGCTATAGGTTTCCTCGATAAATGGACTAAAAATTCGTACCAGCAGTTCCTGAGATTAGCTTGTTACTAAAGAAACATACTCTTCAGATTTATAATATTAAGTATAGCTACCTGCCACGTATTTAGGTTAAAACATTTCAAAATTTCTATTTATTGCATAACTCAAATCACGCAAAAATCTACCGTTAGTCCAATTATCACATCCCACATAATCTAATGCGCAAGTACTTATATTAAATAATATTTACGACTGAACATTTTTACGTGTTATTATAAGAGTTATACATTATATTTTCATGAGTATAAACAACATTCTTATATAATGTCTATAATATGTGATGTCAAGCGAATTCGAATGAAACGTTTTTCTTCCACGTTTCTGATACGTACCGCTACCGTGTAGAACACCCTTCCAGCTTCTGTGTTTCCAGCCAAGTACAACCTGGGTGTCTTCAAGAGAAGAGTAAATAGGCATTTTCTAGGCAAGCGCGCTCTATCCTAGACCACATCGTTTCTGTCCGTGAGACATGATTGTAGTCAAGCGCACAGGCCCGCCGCTAGCTGTTTAGTCGCCCGCGTGCAATTCCGATTATGCCGCCCTACGACTACTTACGCTGAGTTTTGTCAAAAACAGGTTTAATGTTTTCTCATTCTGGCGGGAAAAAAGAAAAGAATCGTAACGAAGATACAAAAAAACATTTATTTTGGTATTTATTTTCTTATAGATCTACAAAAATTTACCTCTTCTTGCCTTTATATTTGCGCAATCTTGAATCAACTTGCTTGTATCCAAGCTGTCTAAGATTTCATGTTCAATTGAAAC
The DNA here is from genome assembly GCA_036785405.1 of Coenonympha arcania. Lineage (NCBI taxonomy): Eukaryota > Metazoa > Arthropoda > Insecta > Lepidoptera > Nymphalidae > Coenonympha > Coenonympha arcania. The sequence goes on along the minus strand of CM072066.1, from coordinate 16,009,047 downwards.
TATAGCTAAAGAGCTTAGTCTTTGCTGAAGCATTGTTGATCTTAAATAGTTTTTTATAATAATAATAATAATAAATTTCTTTATTTCCAGACATTAAATCCATATTATACAATTTGTTAGTAACAAGTTTTCTTATAATCTATATTAGTAATTAATTTAAACAAATATTTATTAATGTCACCAAAATACAATTACCAATGTCAAAATATAATTAGATTGTGTTTAGTTCAAGTAGCGGCTTGGACCTTTCCACATATGCATAGGAACCCAATGCCTCAAGAAGGGGTTCTCCCACTTCTCTATCAACGTTCTCAGAATACCGTTGGAACTGCCGCGCAATCTACCCATCACAGATGCGGCTCTTTTCCTCATTATGGCATGGAAGTCATCAGTGTGAGCTTCCGCAAACATCTGTGACGCACTGCACCAGCGCGGCAGCCCCATCAGCACTCTGAAACCGTTGTTATATTGTACTCGTAGGTCGTTGTAGGCCCTCTGAGTATACGTCACCCATAGGCTGCCAGTGTAGAAAGTTTGACAGTATGCTTTAAAAAGAGTAAGCTTTACTTCTCTGTTGCAACGAGCAAACCTACGGGATAGCATATTACATCGGACCGCCAACGCCCTACGCTCCCTCTCTATATCCTTAACATCGGTCATATCCTCCGTCACGATATGCCCTAGATATTTAAATTCTGTGACTCGCTTTAACTCGACCCCGTTAAGCGTGACCGGTGGTATATCATCGACGTTATTGCCCTTGCCCTTAAATACCAAGAGCTCACTCTTTTTTACATTATATACAAGCCCATGTGACGCAGCATATGACTCGCATATCTTGAGTAGTTTTCTGATTGCTCTTATCGATGGGCTTAGCAGGACCATATCATCTGCATAACTAAGGTTATTGATCATGGTACCATCAATAGAGCATCCGATTCCCGTTCTGCTCAACTCATCGATAAGCTGGTTCATATAAATATTAAACAGAGCAGGAGATGTTAACCCACCCTGTCTCACGCCACATTCAAGCCTATATGAGTCAGAGTATGCCCCGGCCCACCTAACCCGATTTGTTTGCGAGCCATACCAATATTTAAAAATATTTATTAACTCCAGGGGTACATTTAAGCTCCGCAACTTTATCCATAGGTTGTCATAGCACACCAGGTCAAAAGCTTTAGAAAGATCAAGAAAGGCAGCATATACAGGAGTCTTTCTATCCGTATAGTACCTAACAGTCTGCTTCAGAGCCAGTATAGCACTCTCAGTGGATAGATTCTTTCTGAAGCCAAACTGTGCATCATGAAGCTTCAAATATTCAGTAAGTTGGCGATCCAGCAGACCATCAAGTACCTTCCCCAGTATTGTGGCCAGCGAAATTGGTCTGTAATTGGACTTGTCTGAGATATCCCCAGTTTTGTTCTTAACTACAGGAACCACAACACTTTCCATCAGGTCTGCAGGAAGATAGGCGTGTCTGACGCAAAACGTAAACAGCATCGCGAGTACACGATTGATATGGGGGCCCGCATGCATAAGGTGTTCTACAGTCAACCCATCGTGCCCCGGAGCTTTATTCCTTGCAAGGTCTTTTATGACACCCTTCACATCCCTAGCACAGAACGAGAGAGGTTTAAAAACTTGCGTATTTCCCTGAACTAATGGTTCCCGAGCCTGATGCTTTATAACTTTCAATTTTGAAAATGATCGAGCTTTTATAACTTTCAATTTTGAAAATGATCTTTCACCAGATGCAACTGAAACCGGCAGTGTAAGTAATGTCACGACCTATGCCTAGGTCGGAAACAATGATCGTGTGTAAGTGTTGAAATTTGACAGTTTAGAGAGACCTTTCCGCTCGATATCAGAGTAATAAAAAAGAAATTAGATATTTGAAATTTAAAAAGACATGTTCGGTTTGGTGGTTGTCATGGTGTTGTGTGGACAACAGTCAGAGTGAAAAATGCGATACTAAAAAGAGAAGTGAAGAAAGGACTATACTAGTAGTGAACGCGAGTGCTATAGCTAGGCCAATGACAGCGTGTTCGTGGAATGAGTAGTCCTCGCGTGCTCGGAGGCACTCGGAGGTTTGTACGGTACGCTTAATCTACCGTCAAATAAAGGCCTCAACCCATCGACTCGTGTATTCTTCCAATCCCGACCCCAGGCTCGTAACAGTAATATTCTTAGCGCTACTGCCGTGTTCGGAAATGTTGAAATTAAATCATTAGTGAAAAGATATTGTAATAGGGTTTGTGGATCATTAGACTTGTTTTCTGCAAAATGCAACTTTAATGCAATGATTTCATTATACAAATCAATTCCGTCAATATCTGATTCACTACTTGAATCATCTTTTAGCTTCAGATGTAAATCTTTACAATGTTTAATTAACTCATCATTAGAGTAATTAAATAAGTCATTGCTAAAAAAGCCAAATACATCGGTAAATGTTTTTAACTCCTCGAATCTATCCTTTAAAGATGTTACTGTCTGGTCTAGGTCTCTAAAATAAAACTCTACTCTATATTTGATTTTGGGGTCTACTATAACTTCATCACTGTGTTCATATTGAAATTGTATTGGTTTTCTTCTTGGACGAATTGTATTTATTGGTGGGAAATCTGTATCTACATTGAGCTCGTGAGCCACTTCGGAAGCTTTTTTTAACACTATTTCAAAGTGTTCATCCGTGCGATATTCTGTGAACTTATCCTATGGTTTCGTATTGTGTGTGCAAGAATAACAAAATAAACGTTAGGAGAAGTAGCCATCTTCCTTGCCATTCGCCAGATTAGCTAGTTACGCTTATTATGTAGGTAGTAGCTTGAGTAGGGCAGGTCCTTAGTAAGTTAGTGTTTCCCATGTTAGTCACGATACTTTTATCGAATTTGGGGCGCCACCAAGCGGAGGCGGGCGGTCAACCTGCCAACATACGACGTTTGGCATTCATTGCATCTTAGTTTTAAAGGATAATAATAGATGGCGTCGTTAACGCTAGGATTGCGCGCCGATAGTCGGATTTTTATCCATGCCATGACATATTTTATTCTGTAGGTATTAATCCAGGGCTATATTAAGACAATGTTTTTGAATTGACGTAATATTGCAACGCGATTTGCCGCCCCCTTGACGTGCCGCCCGCGTGCGGTGCACGCCTTGCACGCCCGCTTACGGCGGGCCTGAGCGCAAGCCTATGACGATGATAGATCGTCGTTTCAGCCGATGGACGTCCACTGCTGGACATAGGCCTCCTGAAATGACCGCCAAACACCACGATCTTGCGCCGCCAGGCGCGCCAGCGACTCCCCACGACCTTCTTTATGTCGTCCGTCCACCTGGTGGAGGGTCGACCGACACTGCGCTTCCCGGTGCGGGCCGCCATTCCAGCACCTCGGGTCCCCAACGTCCATCGGTCCTACGAGCTATGTGCCCCGCCCATTGCCACTTCAGTTTTGCGACACGTTGAGCTATGTCGGTTACTCTGGTTGTTTTGCGGATCTCCTCATTTCTGATTCGATCGCGCAAAGATACTCCGAGCATAGCTCTCTCCATCGCTCGCTGAGTGACCCTGAGCCTATCTATAGTAAAAAAAAACAAATATTTTTAATTCAATACCACATTATTAGTAATTCATTTAATATACAGACATAGATTTTTTTTTTTTTTTTACCCACAGGAAATGCCTGACGCATACCCCTCCCTCAGGGGACACGGAGGGGTTATGTGGGGCTTGCACCCACTAAAACCTGTGCTTTGCCACGACGGACCTCGTTGGCGGGAGTACGGGATTCACTTGTGTATTCACCGCGCTCCCGCCAGGCCTCGACCCGCCACCGAAGCGGCAGGTCCCGCCGCTGCTGCCGGCAGCCTGGCCGCTGCCGACCCTCCTGGGAGGCGCGTCCCGAACAGGTCGCGCCACCACCTCGGCCTGTCGGTGGAATTCGGGTGACGGACGCCAGAACCCCTTACGTACGTCACCCGCAGGCCGGCACCGGTCGCCGAAGGAAGGTGTTCGCACCCCAGCAACCGGCGCGTCTCCTGCGAGAGGGATGTGCCGCCGTAAATATCCCTCTCGACGAGCGTTCCCGCCCACTTCGGTGATTTTTTTACGAGGTTGTCTTCCTCGTAGTGCCCCGAAGGGACTTGTGGGCGTTTCCGCCCCCGCCTGTAATTTTTTAATGAGGTTTTCTTCCTCCTCCGGGGTTGGTGCGTTTTGACACTGTGCCTTCTGCTGGGACTCAGAGGGACACGCGAAGAAACGTCACCTATCCGCCGGGCCAAGCTATTCGCCGTCGGTTATCAACCGACGTTACCAGGGAGCACCGGTCCGTGCGCTACAGAGGGGCACCGTAGCACTCGGGCACTCGTGGAGGTTGCTTGGCGGAGCCCCCCATACAGACATAGATAATACTTTCCAGTGGGTTTTCAACTAATTGAACAGCTTATGATAGAAATAGTTATGTAGATAGTTGAGTAAAATTTGAATTGAAGCGTGTTCGGATTCTAGTGGGAGATCGTGGGTTCGAATTCCCTGTTCGTTCGTTCATTTCAGCCAATGGACGTCCACAGCTAGACAGAGGCCTCCTGCAATGATTTCCAACCGAGACCGACCATTCTGTTTCCCCATTTTATTGCACTGAGGGCAGCGAGAAATTGCTATCTCCTTCCACTATTTACAAAACAGTCAATGCGGATACAAGTTACAACACTGTGAACTTTTCTCTTTCACGGTCGATCAAATAATAATGACCACGAAAGTTTTCCATTCATTTCAAATTAATAACTGATTTTATTTTAATACCTGCCGGCATTGTGTGGAGTTGCCTCGTCATTCAACCACCATCGTTCAATTTTGAAAGCAGAACGAAAAAAAATTGCGAAGCGAACGTTTGATGTGGAGTAGAAAAAAGTGGAACGCAATCATAAGTTTTTAATTTTCCAATAATGAAAAACGTAACTGTAACTGAATGTAAATAATAAATATTAATTGACATCTCTCTACCTATTATATAAACTTGTATTACAGTGTGTGCAAAATACCTCCGAAGTGGTTGAACCGATTTTTATGTTTTTTTTTTGTATATTCGATAGGTCTAAAAATACTTAGGACGTATAGGTACTATATTTTTACATAGGTACTCGTGAGTAATAATTTATTATACGGCAAAGCAATGTTTGCCGGGTCAGCTAGTAGAACTATGAATTTACTCTCCGCCCGCGTGAATCTCGGTGTTTAGCTAATCCCTTGAGAACTATGGATTTATCCGGGATAAAAAGTAGCCTATGTGTTAATCCGGGTTATAAACTATCTATGTTCCAAATTTCAGTCCAATCGGTTAAATAGTTGCGGCGTGAAAGAGAGAAAGAGATCCATCCATACTTACAAACTTTCGCGTTTATAATATTAGTAGGATTATAGGCATTATTATCGGATTTACATTTGTATTTATTAGGTACTTTGTTTTTCTTTGTCAAGGAAGTTCGAATTTTTTTTAAAGCTAACGTTGCATATTTTCAAGTGTTATAATTTAATTATTATAATACATAACTTGAACCAGTAATGTGAGTGTAAAAAAAATCTTCGGTAATCCACTTATGTTACGAATACAACAAAAAAGGAAATTGTCTCTACATGCCGACTGCAGTGTAGAATTTCCACGCAAAACCGCAAACGCATTTAGCACGTAGAAGACGAAAAAACAAAATCACCAAGAATTCATAAGACATTGCGTGCAATAATTGGCTAGAACGGAAACCTGCACATCTTTGCGCGAGAAGCAATGTGTGATACTCATCTCTACATACGTAATTCATACGTTACATAGTGTGTTTTTAGGGTTCCGTAGCCGAATGGCAAAAAAACGGAACCCTTATAAATTCGTCATGTCTGTCTGTCCGTCTGTCCGTCTGTCCGTCTGTCCGTCTGTCCGTCTGTCCGTCTGTCCGTCTGTCCGTCTGTCCGTCTGTCCGTCTGTCCGTCTGTCCGTCTGTCCGTCTGTCCGTCCGTATGTCACAGCCACTTTTTACCGAAACTATAAGAGCTATACTGTTGAAACTTGGTAAGTAGATGTATTCTGTGAACCGCATTAAGGTTTTCACACAAAATTTAAAAAAAAGTAATAAATTTTGGGGGTGCCCCATACTTAGAACTGAAACTCAAAATTTTTTTTTTCATCAAACCCATATGTGTGGGGTATCTATGGATAGGTCTTCAAAAATGATACTAAGGTTTCTAATATCATTTTTTTCTAAAATGAATAGCTTGCGCGAGAGACACTTCCAAAGTGGTAAAATGTGTGTCCCCCCCCCTGTAACTTCTAAAATAAGAGTATGATAAAACTAAAAAAAATATATGATGTACATTACTATGCAAACTTCCACCGATAATTGGTTTGAACGAGATCTAATAAGTAGTTTTTTTTATATTTACAATAAACCTCTAAAAACAAAGTTAGTTTTGCGGTTCGATAAGAAAAGTGGTTTGTATGGTTTTATTCCTCCGGTTGTAGTACGGAACCCTCAGTGCGCGAGTCCGACTCGCACTTGACAGGTTATTTTACTCTATATAAGTTAGTACTTGACTGCGATCTCACCTGATGGTAAGTGATGATGCAGCCTAAGATGTTATTGTACTAACTTGGAAGGGTAAGTAAATTTACCCACCGTTTTCTACAAGCATCGCACCGGAACGCTAAATCGCTTGGCGGTGCGCCTTTGCTGGTAGGGTAGTAACTAGTCACGGCCAAAGCCTCCCACTAGACCAGTGTCGTTAGTTAGCAACTCGCACTGGGTTATTAACTAAGAAAACGGAGGCAAAAATCCTATTTTTGCACATGGTACCAGCTTAGGTTGGTATGGTATAATGCCAACATACCATGCATGTTGCTAACTTGTGCAGAAATAATACAAAAATGGGATATTTTCTACCGTTTTCTTAGTTAATAACCCAGCGTGAGTTGCTAACTAACGATACAGAATCAGCCCACAGACCAACGATACAGAATCAGCCACCTGAGCCAATTTAGAAATTATAAAATTCCAAAGTGGCAAATTTTTTGAAATATTGCAGATACAATCAAGTACCTACCATGCTCGTACGTTTAACTTTTTAAGAAATATTGCTTATGTTAAAAGTTATTAGAGTCTGTATCCATATTTTTGACCTAGAAACTTGCTCGAGCATTTTTATTTTTTTTATCTATTTACAACTAAAGTACCTACTAAAAAAACGAGCCTAGATTAAGGTGCACTGAATCTAATGACACCAAAATTGACCAATTTCGTAAACGTTTGGAGGGGTAAAACGTTATCACCCAAAGCAATATTTCAAGAATAAAATGTAAGCCAAGCTCTGGATCTGCAACTCTCTCTATACGGGCATAGATAGCATTTTTGAAAACACCTACTCGCGTCGCGCTACGTCACTAGATGATAGTCTTAAAAGTGCATTCATCTACAAGTTCACACACATATACTGTTAAGCGAAAGATGATTTAAAGTATCAGATATTGTCTATTGAACGCAATGGATCTCGAATCGGAACACTTTCTAAATTTCATCGGAATCGCAATAGTATGCGATGTAAGCGTGATTGCGTTCTTGCTTGCTAGTTGCTACACATTTAATTATTGGCTGGAATGGTAGGTGGCTACAAAAATGGTTGTTTGGTAAAAATGATAAATGTTCTTGATCTAGGTTAGGTAAGTACTGTGACTAGGTTTCATCTTTTCAAAAACCAATAATAATCACCAAAAACTTTCAAATTGATAAATGGACGATGACGATTGAACTTAGCGATTAAATTTATTTTCTCCTTTTTTGTTGTTTAAATATTATACTTACTGAAAATCTAATAGTTATGTAGGTACCTACGCATTTTAAAATATACATCGAATATAAATTCACCATTAAATCTCTGAGTTTCGATTAGAGTTAAGACAATTAATAAAAGTAAAAGGTGATAGATAACCGACTTAAATTAATATCAATAACTCAAATCACTGGACTGATTGGATTAAAAACCTACAGTAGAATAAGAAAAAGTTTTCAGATAAAATCGATTTCGAACGAAGAAAGTCAATTCGAATATCGATTATGTCCATGCAATCTATATATGCGGGAAGTTCCCGAAAACGTATAAATCTATTGAAATCTTAGCATTACTGTATCTTGCACTAACCCTGTTGAAAGCTATTATGATGTTGCGATTCTTCTCCGCAGAGGCGTTAAAACCCTTATAAGCTTAGTTGTATGTCGACTAAGTTATCATCAAATACATATATTATGTATAATTATATATAATTTGTATGGGGGCCAAAGTTGCCACAAATAAATAAAACAAATAAATATATAATCACAAAAATCGTATTGACCTGTCCCAAGTGTCTGTAAGTTAAGCCTATGTGAAATAAAGATATTTTGATTTCATTGAAAGGATTTTTGAGAGTTCAGGCCAAAAGGCCAAAAGCAGGAGATCGTGTGAGGAAAGCCACGTGTGGCCTCTATAGTAATTCACGAGCATATTACAGTTTTATTATATCACTCACAATAAATATAGATTGGAGTGAATTATATCGCTTTCACTGGAATGCTATTGAACACACGTTTATGCGTGTACATACAATAAATTTAATTCACCATAAAAATTAAATCAGATACACTTTTCACGTAATACGCGTGATATTGGAAATAAACTCAATTTCATTGTCATATTATTTATTGAAAATGCATTAGTTAATATATAATATTTAATATCATTAGTGGCATATTCAACTTGATCAGCTAACTATTTATTAATAACGTGTTTAGAGACTATTTAAAATTTGATGATTTTAAAAACCATTAGGGTACGGATTAGGGTTTCCGATTTCTCGAGGTTTTTTAGTTCTCGGGTGTCGAGACTTCTCGAGCCTGATTTCTCGGGTCTTCTCGGGTTGTCGAGAAAAAATAAAATACGTCTAAATTTTTGTTTAATTAATAAAAAGAGTCTTTAATTTAACTGTGTTTATTTTACATGAAATAAATCAACATAATTTTTAACAAAAAAAAAACAAGTTCTCAATAAAAAATCAGCTCAAAACAAAATTGCTAACTAAAAACAACCATACTTCTTCTCCTTATCATAACTAATCTCATCTCACTAATCTGTAATAAAAAACAAAATCTCTGTTAACAATCAGCTTAAAACAAACATCTTAACTAAAAACAATCATAATTTTTCTCATCATAACTAAAGATCACTCACTAATCTCACTATGTGGGTGGTATGGTATCACAATTTTTGGCAGTTTTAATGTAATTAAATAAGAGATATCTATCTAGTATCTACTATTAATACGAAAAATATAACTGTCTTTAAGCCTGCTTATTAATTCTTATGAAATATATGCCTTAAGATAAACCAAAGCATTAATAGATTTATCAGACAGCCGGCTCCTAATCTTACTGACCACATTTCCCGATATGGAAAATACCCTTTCATTTTCTGTTGAAGTCGGCTTGACTGAAATTAATGCTTTGTATAGTGTTTCCAGATTAGGGGTCCTCTTGCCTGTTTTTTCAAATAGCAAAAACTCTTTTTTTATAATTGATTTGGAAAGCACCACAGCATTACATCTGCAATTAATGAAATCGGTAAATATTTATGCACTAACAATTCTCTTATTTGATTAAAAACAAAAGTTTTATTTCTTTATCATACCTATTCATTTTAAACAAAAATATTATTTTGGTAATACAAAAGTACTTACAAAACAAAACAAACACTTGAACATTTAAATAAATAATAACAATACTTACCTGTTTGTTCTGCGATTCTATTACTCGTGCGTCACTAATAATAGTAAATACACTCACTATGCTGGGTTTATGATCCGACCGATCCGAACACGGCGGGAGTTGAAACACGAATGAACAAAATACAACTGGGGCCGCGTCGCGCTTGCGTTTGTCGGCAAAAACAAAGGATACCGACAGACACGAGCCGTGCTGTCAAAGGATGCCGCTGCCGCCTCGCATTTACAAAGAAAGCTAAGCGTAAAAATGTTTATTTAAACTTCTCGATGTCTCGACTTTTCTCGAGCTGAATTTCCCGGGTACGAGACCGACCGATTTCCCGGGAATTCCCGGGACGAGAATTCCCGGGAACAAACCCTAGTACGGATGCTCTAATATTGCAGGATCTACTCTATTCGACTTGTCCATTTCTGGTATAGCATTTTCCTAACTGCGAATTTTTTTTAAGTAACGTCAACTATACAACAGTGATGGGAACTTCAGTCCTTTAAACTTTTAGGAACTTATAGATGGACTAACACTCGTTCGTTATTAGAACCGTCTATAACACTGACTTCTGAGGACAATAACAACTGACCAACGTTCAACGTTCTGTTCTAACAACATGAGACAGTTCGATTCCAGATTCGAATTCTATTCGAAGATTCACTCAGGTGAGTGAATCTTCGAAGAGGCTGAGTGAATCCTCGATATCGAATTGGCCTTTTATTGAATAGCCTTGAAGATCACATTTAACGGTTATGAATTCATGATCTAATTTTTGTGCCAGATACGTTATATTACGTTATATCTATTATTTTAGCATCAAGTTTCAAATAGCATTTACTTTTATCCCTTACTTATACTTATTGATAAGTTGCTACATTTCTTTATTATTATTTTTTAGAGCTTCATCTTATCTTTGAAGTCTCAAAAGCTGTAAAATTAAATAACATAAAATGCTGATAACTCTATCAGTAACATAAAATGCATAACAAGTAACCAGCTACTGGCTAACTAACTAACAAAGTATTTTTATTTCCACCGTTAAACTCCAAACCGGTTCAAAAAATGCGTGTGAATGTTATTATCAAACAGTTTCCGATATGAGTGTTAATTAAGTTAAATAACTTATTTTTACAAAACTTAGCTATTACTTGATGTTTTTATTCAATAACACGTTAGTACAGTCGATGGCGTAAAGGTTAATCCTGCGTAAATTTTCGAGTGTCAACTTGAGATGCAATACGAACGCGCCACGAGGATGTGTATGGTCGCCATTTTGGGCCAACTTAATTGCCGATGGTAAGTAACGATGAATCTTTAGATGTAAACGTACTAACTTGGAAGACGTGCAAAGTTTTATCCTAACAAAGTGAAACGCTGGGAAGAAGTCTCTAAACAGTTGCTGTTTAAATTCAATATTATCGGTACCAATCGATTGGCTCTCCGTGGAGACGACCTTGAATTCCTCCCAGCAATAATTTGTCCAGCTTTTAACAACCTTATGAGGGGTTTTCTTTCTTTCTTCCTGGCCTTTTCCCACGTTATGTGGGGTCGGCATATCATGTATTCTCCTTCCATTCGCTCCTATCAGCCGTCAACTCGCAATCCACTCCTTTCACACGCATATCTTCTTTCACGCAATTCATCCATCTCTTCTTCGGTCTTCCTTGACTTTTTCGTCCCTGTACTCATCGTTCTTTTAGTGACATGACTTTCATCCCTCCGCATAACATGTCCATACCACGCTAACCTTTTACTCCTCATCTTTTCTGTTATTGGCGCCACTTTCAAACTTCCCCTTATGTACTCGTTCCTTATCTTCTTCTTTTATCTGTCCCTTGTGAGGGGCTTTCTCCCAACACAATATTGGTACAAACAACCCAAATAAGTTTATTCCTCTTTATTTCCGTTGATTTTATCACCGACATTAATACCATCATTCTAACCGCTGAGTCAATACATCATGGATAACCATCTACTGGTGTAAAAATCCTATAGAAAGCAAAACAGTAATGTCCACAAAACCAATAATCACTACATAAAAAGTCAAGCTCAAAAGCACTCGAAGAATTTCACGGTCGCACCGCGTCGTCGCGGTAAAATGTTTCCAGTTCTATCCGTAATCCGGAATTACGGAATCGCGGCGTTACGGAAGGTGCGTTCCGTTAGCGTAGTGGAGTTGTGGGTTTTTGTCTTGAAGTATAAACGACAAGACCCTTTCTATGCCAGGATTCTTTTAAAGCCATTATTTTGTGAATTATCCGTTTTTCTATAGAAATAGATTTCTTTATTTATGATAGCAATAGTTTTAAGTCCAATACTTTTCATTGGCCGCGGCTAGCTATCACCCTTGGCCCTAACAGCGAAGACGCACCGCCTAGCGTACCGGCGCAATGCTGTGTAGAGCCCGTTTTTTATTTACCATAGTAAAAATTTTCTTTACCAGTCTGCCCACGTTCACGCAATTGACAAAAACAGGAACAAATATATCATACCAAGAGCGATGAAAAACGTATAAAAGCTCGTGAGAACTTTTCCTTACTCACGTCAAAAACTAATTAAAAACTCCCAACAAGCCTCCAATTAAAACATTACGGGGGTATAACGGGAAACTATCTCCAAGCCCTATAGGTCTATAGGCTGTACACAACTTTCTTGTATGCATTAAAATCGCTGCCCTCCGATTTTGTCCTTAAAAAGCGCTACTGAACCAGTATCGACAGTTATGTCCCGTTTACATTGCTCGGTGACGACTATTACGTGCGGTGATGGACGCTAAATGATTCGATCGTTACCGTCGCTACCTGTTTTTGTTTCACTTTCACATAGTATAACTGTTATTATTGATCTGAACTTGGTAAACATTCGATCATTCAATCAATAAGAAGTAGGGTTTGCTACAGGGTTGAATAACTTTGTAAGCAAAGAAGAGATTTTTCAATCCGATTTGCGGTCAATTTTTTCGTTGTTTTTTTAAAATCGATATGCGTCTTTCCCCATATTATAGCAAACTCAGCGTTTGTTAAGAATTCACCTTCACTAAATTTCATACATCTAAGTGCTTCAATAAATGGTATTGAAGTTTTAAAATATGCGATGACAAGGACAAAAAGTTTAGTTTCTAAACGTTGAAGACCATAGTCCGAAGTTATCTGAACCTACAAAGTGCATATTTATGCAGAATGCAAATATGCAAATGCAGGAGCGTACATGTACTTTGTCTCGTATATTTTCCGGGAATTAGCAGCAACGCAGCGGGCTACAGGAAACCAGCTAATGTTCCCTCGATGTCCACAAGCAAAGAGACATAAATTTACTATGAATCTTTTTTTTTCTTTTGTTGGCTTTAATAAATACTTGCATATCTTTAATCTTTTTATTTCAAGACATTTATTTTATTTTTATAATATGCAACGATCATAAATAACAATATTATTATTTTGTATTCAGCTGAAACAGAAGATCAGAATAAATTTGCTTTTTGGTGTTTCCTAACATGTTATGCAGAAATTTTCAAAATAGATTATTTAGCATTCATAAAATTGAACTGAAAATTGACATAAGAACTTCAGAGAGACAGAAGAAATTCAGAAATTCATGCGAAAAATTAAAAATTTAAAAAAAAAAATCACGTACCGAGAGTCGAGACCTACTCGTCGGTATAACATGAAAACGGTGTCCCACCAACGAATAACGGTACAAAATCAGCGTCCATTGTCTCAGAACTTGATGATATGATGGGACTTTTTACACACGTACGCTTCCCCATATTGGTGGGTCGGTATTCGACATGCCATCGACCTTCTGGGAGATTTGCGGTGGGAATCTGTGTCAGGAAATGAATTTATTACCCACTTGCAGTTGACCGGGACTTCGTCCGTGCGTGATTCAGGTTTTTTAATCACCAAATAACTGGTATTAAAAGTACGTATTGAGTGAAATGAAAAATGAAAATCTTTATTTTATTTTTCACATAGCCATAAATATAAGCTCAAAAGTACCGTCAGGTTCGGAAGCCTTGCACCGAGAAGAACTGGCAAGAAACTCAGTATTTGCTCTTTTCAAAATATCATTCGTGTGATCTGTGTGTGTGACTAAATATCTTGTAACTTTTTTTACCTTCTGTGTCTTCATATGTATTTAGCAATTACGAAGAAGAATCATCAAACAATTCGTAGATATTTTTTAAATTCTGGTGAGATTTATTTATGTTGATAAAAGAAGACTAAATCATTCGGTAATCACAATGCAAAAATGTTGAAGATTGGTTGGACCATAAAAAGGATTCTTAAGCACCGAACTTTGTTGAAATATCATAACTCTACTTACTGTATCTCATCTTATATCAATTCTATTATATTGGATTTACCTGCACTATTATGTATTCTATGGCTCTACCTAAAGGCACTCAAGCACAGATTAATAATATTAGGTATGGTCGACTCGAGGCTCAATAAATTGGTATTAAGGGGAAACCTTCACAAGAAAGCACCTACTTTAAAACTATAACTTACGTTATTAGAGCTAATACAGATTCCATCTTAATGGGCAAAAAGCTAGATGGTCGTGATCTAATGACGGTATAATTACGTAAAAGTGGAGCATGGCCCGGCATGGCGTCATGGCGTAATCGAGGCTCACGGAGAAATGGGGCAAACCTCCATCTTGTTTAGGGTTGCCAAAAATAAAATACATTAAGGCGGTGTTACTTTACAGTAGCCTATGCTGGCATAGACTGGCACATCAGCTGAGCGCTGGCATAATATTGTGCTTACCTCTTCAAGAGATCTTGACTTTACATAGATTATACATCACCGCCTGCAGTCTTGTGTTTCCTCTGTGTTCCTGATCTTAAGGTTGCCTGGCAGAGATCGCTGCTTAGGGATAGGGCCGCCTTTTGGACCTATACCTACTTTAATATATGTTTCTGTCCTTTGTTCTGTTTCTTGTGTGGTGCAAATAAAGAGTTTTAATAATAATTATAAGATTTGTGGATCTGAGGATATTCCGCTGTTAGGGCGAAACATATGTGACAAAAGAAAGTATAGGAATAGTTGCTTCTGTTTATTAGGTATAGCAACGAGATAGGTGTAAACTCTGTTTTTGTTATGGGAGAGGAGACTGAGGCGAAACCCAGCAGTATGGTATTATTGGCGTTATTATCTGACTAGTGGGTTGTAGTCAGTGCGATAACCCGACCCGCAATTATAACCCCTCAGTGTTAGAATTTTCAGTATTCATCTCTTTACGGCTAATTACGCCAATGTTATTTGTATACCAAAATTCATCTGATATCATCCAGCGGTTAGCTTTTGTTGATAAATCAGTCAGTCACAAACTGATGACAAAATGAGTCAGTCACTATCTTTTTCCTTTTATAAATAAAGATGATAAGTACCATTCACGCTGGCAAGTATAGTGTTGTATACTTATACGAAGATAACAGCTTTCGTACGGAAAAAATTTGAAATCACTACGTCTCGGACTTAGTAGGGTAAATCACACATTCAGTTTAAATACTGACGTTCAGAATAATTTATTATCAAACTTCCTTATAAAATCCAATCCAACTCAGTTAATGCCATGACTGAGTGGTAACTAATGATGCTTTAACTGTACAGTGTACACTACTGGTTGAAGATACACCATTTGTCAGACTTACGCTTGACGTTTCACAATAAAGTAAAGAGTAAAGGTCTACGTAAGCCGCATAAGAAGCGCAGAAGCCGCGAGAGACGGAAAAGTATGAATATGCGAAGAATTTTTCATTATATTAATGGAAATGAGTCTAAAGTCGACTGTACTATAGTAGTGTTATTATCTCGCTGCAGACTCGGCCATAAATCATTCGAGTGTTTCGCTTTTGTTTTTCACTGCTGAGTTGTGCATTACTGAAGACAATGAGTGATGTCGATGAATGATATCGATAGTTGCTCTTTTTTGTAATATTATATTCATCATCTTTGTAACAACAAATAGGTACTAAATACTCCAGGTGATGTCTATTCCAGTCCAATGATGATGGAACTGCTTTCGTAGAGGTACCATCGCAATTCCAGCTGATATCTCGTAAAGAGCGTTCGACATTGAATATTATCCTAATTCCTATCCACACTGCATTACATTAGGAGGCGTATCACCAAACTTCAGGCATTGTACGTCTTGTCATTCTTTGATATAAAAATAGTATATCTTCGAGTACATTTTGTACCCACTACGAACAGGTGTCTAATGTCCACAGCAAAGCAATCCAGTCAAGATTCCAATCTAGAACCGTTACTAGTAATAGCTTTTAGCTCATATTTCTCAGGCCTGACAAGTTCACGAGCTAGGCATCCTACGGGCTTCCGGCGACACTTTCACTAGCCCTTTACCCACAATTAAATTGAGACACTTTCATTATAGCGGCTTATAAATAATTACCGCTGATAGTGATCTAATGGGTTTGTAATTGATCTGTCACAATCATCATTCCAGAAAACTAGCAAGTTCAGAACAGCTAGTTCGTTCTTCTCGTAAAGTCGAGCTTAGAACAAGTGGAAAATTAAAAAAATTTAAAACACCCACGACTTTTGCAGACTTGTAATTGAAAAAGGATTAAATAATTTTTTTTAAACTCCCCGACTAAAGGAAAGTAAGAACTAAGAACCTATCAGTATAATTACAAATCCAAGAAAATCCGCCGGAGCTGCTGTGTTTTGCCTATGACTGTGTTGATGGTCCTGTTTACCAGATGACTAATTCAATTTCTTGATACGTCTCATATACCGGCAGTTTTTTAATACTTACTAATTACATTAATTGATATTGGAAACGAAAATAGCAATGGCAGCTCCGACGGATTTTCTTGGATTTGTAATTATACTGATTCTTACTTTCCTTAGTTCCTTTACTTAGTTCTTACTTACTTTACTTAGTTCTTACTTTACTTAGTTCTTACTTTCCTTTAGTCGGGGAGTTTAAAAAAAATTATTTAATCCTTTTTCAATTACAAGTCTGCAAAAGTCGTGGGTGTTTTAAATTTTTTTAATTTTCCACTTGTTTTATAGTTTTTCGATTAATATATTAATGTAATTTAAATTATATTATTATTAAAAAATGAAAATTAATCTTCAAACTAGCCATTAGCTCCTCTATAGCAGCGTTTGAAGGCATCATCCCTTCCAAGTCATAAAGAGACGTTTATTGTGGCGCCCCCTGCTGTTCAATCACAAAAACAATTATCTACGAACCATTGCCAATGACTCACTAATATTTTATACAAAACTGTATCCAAATCGGTTCAGTCGTTTTTGTAATAATTGAGAACATTCGTTTGCACTGTAAATGTTTTTATGGCGCCCCCTGGTGATCAATGTTCGTAACAACTATCTAAGAACCATCGCCAATGAATATCAAACATTATACAGAAAACTGCATCTAAATCGGTCAAGCCGTTTTTGAAATAAATGGGAACATTCGTTTGCAATATAAATGTACTTTATGGCGCCCCCTGGTGATCGATGTTCGTAACAACTATCTAAGAACCATTGCCGCTGAACACCAAACATTAAACAGAAAACCGCATCTAAATCGGTCAAGCCGTTTTTGAAATAAATGGGAACATCGATGTGCACACACAAACAAACCAACAAACAAACAAACAAACAAAAATATTTTTGCATTATTGGTTTTTGTGAACAATTTAACATACAAACAAACATAAAATCTTTTTAACAGAGTAATGTACAAACGGTCTCTCACCCTAAACGCATATACCCGTACTCCGTTCCGTCGTGGGTAAAAATACCATAATAGTGCCTTTTCAACTAAGGATAATAGTAGCTTCTCGACTGTTTAAACGATACAATTTGTCACTCAATAGAAAGCGCAGCAAGCTGCCTGTTTCTCTATTTTATTGCCCCATGTGCAGCAAGATATAGCGCCGACTAGGTAAATCTTTGAATATGGAAAATATCGAGTTTCCATACCAAGTGCTATCTTTTTCCCAACTGGAAGGCCCGGTAAAAAAACAATTTTAACGAACAGATGCCCGCGGTTTCGTTCACTTGAGAGTTGAGATCCTATATTCTCTCATCTTAGAGATTCAGTTTTTAAAAATCTTTTCTTAGCGAATTGTTAAGTGATACGTCATGATGTCTTTCAATCTATAAATACTGATAGCCTAAAGACCTAGCCCGATCATCAGTTAATCAGTCATTCAGTCAGTCACCTTTTCCTTTGTGCGCTGGTGCTGCAACAGTTCGAATATTCTTTTACAGGCCTAACCTACTCATAAAATATCAAGCTCTACCACCACAGTAAGCTGTTTTGTTCAACAACGGCCGAGCCAGTGTGTCTTTTAAAATGTAATTGAAGTCGTGAATAGTTCAAACTGAATTTATTTAAATGCTGAAAAGGCAAATGTATAGAAAAAGCTTGGCATACAATCACCTCCTTTTGGCGTGTGAGCAAACCATACAAGCCGTGTGGCTATTAAACGCTCTGTTGGCTTTCGGAAACTGACTTTTGAATGAGCTTGCAAGTCGCGAGTAGCACTCTTGGAATCCTTTTTGGAAGTCACTGAATGGTTAGCTGGCGGGTACCTACCTAGGTTTCATTTATATACTTAACCGTGGATTGAAATAGCATAGAATATTTTGTTGTCTACACTTCTACACTAATAATATGATAAAGAGAAGATTTGTATTTTTGTATTTTTGTATGTAACGAATAAACTCAAAAAGTACTGGACCGATTTTAATAATTCTTTTTTCATTAGAAAGCTACATTATCACTGAGTAACATAGGCTATATTTAGTACTAGATTACTATAGAAATCTTTAGAAATTCCTATTAAAACCAACCGAAGGTGTAAAAAAATTACCCATAAAATGTCTTTCATCGCATACGCTGCGAAGAGTATTAATGATAGGACAAAAAAATGTTCGACAATATTATAGAATATATCAATATCTACTAAAAACTTCGCGAGACCATGTGTCTAACTATTGTAGTTACGTCACTATAACTACTTTTTTACATTTAACAAATTGATAGAAATCCCGATCAAACTCAGACCGTGTTATCCATACCATTTATAAATTTTTATCCAAATAAATAATTTAATATTCAAGACTATCTCAATACCTGATGATTACTTTTTGAATTATTGAAATCGGACATTCCATTCAAAAGATATCATGAAATTAAAATAAAAATAGACAATATCTTGGAATTACCACATAGGCGCACCGCAAGGCTCCGACTGAAAATCAGCGCTGTGTGCTCCCATGCTTATATGGGGCACACAGCACCATGCTGAGTTGGGGCCTTTTTCCGGGTTGTGCCACATGTGACAGGCGGTGTCTGGTGCTTCCGTCACTTGGGCAATTATTGGTTTTTGTTGCCCGAATGGGGGAAAGTTTCAGGGATCGTTTTAGTACGTAAGGTGTCACTAAGGTATATTGTTATGTTACATGTGGCACTTTCTTATGGAATAAAGTTTTTCTTTCTTTCTTTCTTTCAACTGGTGAAACGATTTGGCTGAAATTTAGAATGTAGATAGACAATATCCTGGAATTACCAAACTACCACATAGGCACGTCGCAACTGCTGAAACGATTTGCATGTAATTTGGAACGGAGATAGATAATATCCTAGAATTATCAAATTACCATATCGACCAGCCGCAACTGCTGAAACGATTTAGCTGAAGTTTTCAGGGGAATTCGACGATATCCTGGAATTACCACATAGGCTACACATAGGCTACTTTTATCTCGCAAGAGCTATGGTTTCTGCGGGAATTGTGAAAAACGAAATGCACGCGGGAGAAATACTCCTTCATTCCGCAAATACCCAAACGATTTGGTTGATATTTGGAAGGGACATAGCCTATGTCCTGGGTGTACACATAAGATACTTTTTGTCTTAGAAAATTCACGTTCAACGCGGGATATGTGAAAAACTAAATTTCACGAGGGGAACTACATTCCTTAAAACATACATTTTGAATGAAGTCGGTTGAAAAACCCCAGTTTTTCACATCCAGCTATAAAATACAATTTTAGGTAGATTGCTTTGACTAACTTTCTTTAAAGTAGGTATAAAGGTCATTAAGGAAATTCAGGGTTTTCTCGGGATTTGTGAAAAATGTAATTTAACGCGAGCGAAGCCGCGGGCAAAAGCTAGTTGTTTATAATTTAGTAAAATTCCAAACCTCTCTGAAACGGTTTGGAAATGAAATTACAATATTAGAATAAATGTAATTTTGTACAATACACACACACACACACACACAGACACGCACACATACACACACACACACACACACACACACACACTATAATATATATTTTTGTGTATCATTATAGAAGAATGTTATCTCCACAGCACAGGGGATCCCAGTGTGGAGATCACAGGCTTCAATTTTTGTGCTTATTTTGTACCTATGTAAAAAAAATACTGTGTAAGTAGGTATGTTCGGTGGGTCTGCGAGTAGGTCGTTAACTATTATAGCCCTAATGGCAAAACAACGTTTACCGGGTCAGTTAGGTTTATGATATAAAACTTGTAGATGCTGGCTGAAACTACAGCGTTAAAAAACACGAGTAAACTAAACCTTCTCTTTGTTCCTTAGGATCTTGAAGCGTATAAAATAGCTATGCGCCAGTGTTTTTATGTGGTCTTTATCAAGGAATCTCAGCTATTACGAGTGTAAGAGGCAATATAAGTAACAAGCCGTGACCGGAAACGCTCTGTCGCCGCCGACCTCTAATGTCGTCACAACCGGTCCCTGGAACCTATATTTTATCCCTTTATTTGTCCCCGGGCCCCTGTTAACTCGCGACTTCCAAGAAATGCGCATGTTGTTATGGCAAATAGCCAATAGGTTTTATTTTATAAGAAGCAAGCGATGCCCTTTAAGTTTATAGACTGACCTAGGAACTGTTCAAACTTCAAGGTCTCTATTCTCGAAGGGTTTATTTGCGTTTATGTTCTTTCGTTTCTGCCGACGGACATCCACATCTGCACACAATGATTTCCAGAGCCTTTGGCTTTCTTTGGTTTTGGGCCTTTTGACCTGTCTCTCTTCTAAGAGGAGACCCGTACTTAGTAGAGTGGGATATAAACTTTTAAAGTCCCACTGCTTGATACGAAAGGAATACATTAGAGGACTGCCCAACTAATGCGGTTTCAATGTTTAGATGCCTCGTAAGCGCGAAAACCTACATAAAATATAAACATGACAAGTTATCAACCTTAATCAGTGCAAAATTGTTTACATTATACGATACGATACGTTAACGGGTCCCCGGCGGTTTGGATGAAAGTACCTAATCGTTATTTACGACAACCGCGTAGATTGGAACCGGCGTTATTTCCTGCCCTTACATTGTGCCCGCCCCGAGCGTCCGCTGAGGAAACTGTTTATTATAAACAAACGGAACGGGCGATTAACAGACACCACGACATAGGTCTCAAAAAGTTTTCACAATACAAGTTACAACTTGACTGCGATCTCACCTGCACTGATAGCCACTGGCTTGAGATCGTGTGGGCTGAAAATCATTGTGGCTCTGTGTGCTGAAAAGCATCGTGTGGGTTGAAAATCAGTGACGGAAGTCTTTGTCTAGTTAGTTGACGTCCGTCGGCTGACACGAAGGTTTGCTACAGTACACGCCAAACTTCTTGGGTATATGACCTTGACTGCAAATTTTAGATCCTTTTGGTGGTAAGTGCGGGGCGCGTTGGTGTAGAGTGTAGACTGTAGAGTCACGTGCGCTAACTTGCCACCACTACGCCATTTCATGCTCAAGAAGTTTCCCGGCTTGACCTATCCCAATAGCAAATCTTCTAAGGATAAAAAAATATGCCAGTTGCTATCATTCTTTAATAGCTACCGGGTTAAAGAATATATGTGCGCTGATACTGTAATGCAGCAGTCGAGGATGTTGTCGTCGAGAAGGCTGGTTACCACTCCACCGGCAAACACGTACTGCCAAGCGATTTAAGTGTTGCGCTGGCGGGAGCGCCTTGAATGCGATATATGTATGTTATGGACCAGGTGTGACCTTTCTGAGTCACCTTTCTGAGTGGTTATTTTCTTTTATGACCACCCAGAAATAGGAGCCCCGCCAAGCGGGGCTCCGTTGACCGAGCCTTGAAAAGAGTAAGGAAAAGACTGAATGCTAAATATGTTTGTATTACTCTGCCCAAAAGGTGATGGGCAATATGTATAATGCCCCGTCAATTTGATTATTTCAATAATTATTATCAAATTGCACTCTCATATTGAGCATTTTTCATAATGACCGGGCATTATGTATACTGCCCAATTTATCACTTGGTTCATAACATGTATAATACGATAGATACTTACGCAGTTTTTAGTGGGTACAAGCCCCAGGTAACCCCTTCGTGTCTTCTCATGGAGAGGTATGCGTTCGACATTTGTTCGACTGTCTTTAGAAAACAAACGATGCTATGCGATTATGCGATATGCCGCGATGCTTTGTATCAACCATTAGAGGTTACTTACTCCTACCAAAATAACGGGATTACATGTCTTATCATCAAGTAAGATTGCAGTCGAGTGCAAACCTGCAGTTTGTAAAAGAACCAACCTTAGGCCTAACATTATTGCAATATGAGTCATATACGTTGATGCGCATGCAAAAAAATATGACAGGAACTAAAATGGTAGCCACAAGATCGATGCTCGCCGCATACTAAGAGGAGTCTATTACATAAGTTGAAGTTGTTAATTAATAGCCTGTAATGCGTACGTGATACAACCGGTTTGCGTGGCTCGCTGGACACTCGACACTAGATCTAGCAGCTAGATATTGGTGTCAGGTTCAAGAATTGCGTGTCTTGTACCTCATCTATTTTCAGACTCAAATATTTTTTATTTTTTGTAACAAGTTTTCTCAACCCCTTTTAAACTTTTTCTGAGCGGTTTTGGAGCTCATTACTACTGAAAAAATTACACTTACATTGTAGTTTCCGAAATAAGTATAAAATGCAGTTTTTGGAGCAACTTTTGGGAAAACTTTCTCTCAAGAAAATTTCTAAGACGCCTGGCGCCAGCGACTCCAGTTTCTTTTTGTGTACCTGGTGGGGATTCTGCTGACACTGTATTTACTGGTGCGTGGCCGCCATTCCAGCATCTTGAGTCCCAACGTCCATCGGTTACTATTTTGTTCTTTTGCGGTTCTCCTCATTTCTGATTCGATCGCGCAAAGATACTCCGAGCATAACTCATGAGCCTTCTTATACCATGTCTTTGAAAGTTTGGCTAGATTAGTATGATAAATAAATTATTGTTTAGTAATTTACATTATTGATTACAAACTCAATCAGTGAGTGCGTGGTTTTTTCGACGTGGTACGGGCCTCAAGGCATGGCTCTGTCCCGGGCGTTGTGTCGCGGGGGACCCTTGATTGTTCTTTTAGCCCTGGTATAGATATTTTAATCCACGAAGATGCGCCCCACTCTGGCAAATCGCTTGTGTTTCATTCGATTTGTATGGAGCTTGACGGGCTACCTATATATTATAAGGAGCTACGGCCTCGCCTTCCTGGCTTGAGGCCTATTAGTGTGGTGAGCGTGGTTGCCCCGCGCCGTCATCGATTGTGTCGCCGCCTTGCGCGGGGATGATGGGGTCCGACTGGGACCGCAGGGGCCCGCGAGGTAGCGGACGCTTCGTTGGTGGTCGTTCTTCAAGCGGAGCGATCCTGTGGAGGTGTTAGTAGGGTCCGTTGTCCGCGCGGGCGAACTGGCGCCGCGCAAGGGCGTGGACAAACTCCTCCACGGTGGGCATCCTGGTGTTCCGATGAATGACGTTATTTCTGACGTACCTCGGAACTCCTACGATCAGGCGCAGGCTCCTGATTTGCACGACCTGCAGCCGGTGCCTCTGGGTGGCTGAACATAGAGCGTAGGCTGAACCAGGCAGGTGCTGCATACGTCAGGCGACGTATGCCCCGTAGATAAGGAGCTCGGTGTGAGTCTGGAGGTCAGGACTTGGCGCAGTATCGACACGGTGGCCTTCGCCTGGTTCACGGCGTGACCCACCGTGAGTTCCATGGCCAGGTTCCGGTCGATGCGGCACCCGAAGTAGCACACTGAGGTCTGCCATTGCAGGTCCTGTCCTCGGAGGCATAGCGGTTTCCACCTGCCAAAACTGATGGCGGCCGTCTTTCCCACGTTGACGGCTATCCTCCACTTGTCCAGCCACTCCGGCAGCAGGTCCAGCACGCGCTGCATGCGGTTGACGGATCTCAAAGTATATTGGTTCTATACATCTTTACCTATTCAACAACTAGATGGCGCTGTTTCACTTTGAATCGCGCTATCACATGTCATAGCTGACATACAGTTAAAAAGAAAATTTGAGAAGATTGAACTATAATCTGTGGTGATCGACAAAATACGACGAAATATTTTTTCAATTTTTGAAAAAGATACCCTTTCTGGTATCTTATTATTGAAAACAGTTGTTATCAATTTTATCATTAGAATGATTGGGCTGAATTTTCAATCGCAAGATAATCGTTATCCAAGGAATAAATTTGACGTTTTGACAGATTTTGTATGGCATGGTTTCAAATGTATTCCTCAGAATAACCTGTCAAGTGCGAGTTGGACTCGCGCACTGAGGGTTCCGTACTACAACCGGAGGAATAAAACCATAAAAACCACTTTTCTTATCGAACCGCAAAACTAACTTTGTTTTTAGAGGTTTAATGTAAATATCAAAAAAACTACTTATTAGATCTCGTTCAAACCAATTTTCGGTGGAAGTTTGCATGGTAATGCACATCATATATTTTTTTTAGTTTTATCATACTCTTATTTTAGAAGTTACAGCGGGGGGGGACACACATTTTACCACTTTGGAAGTGTCTCTCGCGCAAGCTTTTCATTTTAGAAAAAAATGATATTAGAAACCTTAGTATCATTTTTGAAGACCTATCCATAGATACCCCACACATATGGGTTTGATGAAAAAAAAATTTTTGAGTTTCAGTTCTAAGTATGGGGCACCCCCAAAATATATTACTTTTTTAAAATTTTGTATGAAAACCTTAATGCGGTTCACATAATACATCTACTTACTAAGTTTCAACAGTATAGCTCTTCGGAAAAAAGTGGCTGTGACATACGGACGGACAGACGGACAGACGGACAGACGGACAGACGGACAGACGGACAGACGGAAAGACAGACATGACGAATTTATAAGGGTTCCGTTTTTTGCCATTCGGCTACGGAACCCTAAAAAGAAGATCAGAAGTTGACGACCTCCCTGGCGCAGTGGCGGCGCACTCGGATTCGAGTGGGAGGTCGTGGGTTCGATTTCCGCTGCGGGCCACATAAGAATATTATAATTTCTAAATTGGCTCAGGTCTGGTCTGGTGGGAGGCTTCGGCCGTGGATAGTTACTACACTACCACCAAAGACGCACCGCCAAGTGATTTAGCGTTCCGGTGCGATGCTTGTAGAAACCGTTGTGGTAACTTTACTTACCCTTCCAAGTTAGTACGATAACATCTTAGGCTGCATCATCACTTACCATCAGGAGAGATCACAGTCAAGTACTAACTTGTATACAGTAAAAAAATTGGTCAAGTGCGAGTCGGGCTCGCGCACTGAGGGTTCCGCACTATCAAGACCAATTCTCAATAGTATTAAAGTAAACTAACCAGTAAACAACGCTGCCCACCAAATTCCGCGAGTTAAATACGTGCAACGCCATCTGTCGTCATCAAAAATAAACAAAATATTAGAAACAAAGAAAGAAAGAAAGAAAATAAATTTATTCAAATGAACAGAAAATAGGTACATTAATACAACAAAAAAAATTAAACAAACAAAATTAATATAAAGCCCTATTCCTATAAATTTGAAATGGTGGCGTCTCAGCATGAAGGCTCAGGCTATAAGGCCTGAGCGCTGGTTTTCAGACGCCACCAAAGCTAAAAAATTAGACTTGTTGAATATCAATTCAACACGTATTAAAAAAACTACTCACTAGATCTCGTTTAAACCAATTTTCGGTGGAAGTTTGCATGGTATCATACTCTTATTTTAGAAGTTACAGGGGGGGGACACACATTTTACCACTTTGGAAGTGTCTCTCGCGCAAGCTCATTTTAGAAAAAACTGATATAAGAAACCTTAGTATCATTTTTGAAGACCTATCCATAGATACCCCACACATATGGGTTTGATGAAAAAAAAATTTTTGAGTTTCAGTTTTAAGTATGGGGCACCCCCAAAATTTATTACTTTTTTTTAAATTTTGTGTGAAAACCCATCCCCACTACGTGTCATTACGTAGTGCGTCCGTCCGGATTCCGGCCTGCCGGACGCTTGGGGATTTTGCTGGCGCATGCCGCAGTATATCTTAAATTACTCGTTTCTATTGATTATATAATTTTAACAAAAATTTAACAAAAACTTGATTAGGTAATCTATTTTCTGTAAATTTAAGAGTCATTGGTAATGAATTTTAGCCAAGCTGATACCCAAAATAGACGGGACGGGTCCTCAGGGTACTATTTCATTGAATTATTCAAAGACCACCATTTCTATAACCATTTCTATAACCATTTCTAAACTAAAGTATATTGTTTAATTTACACCTTATACCTTAAGCAATAAGAAACAAAAAAAATATCGTAGGTCTTCATACATTTTTTCGTCACATTGGTCGTTTTTGTAATGGGGTACAAAGGAGTACAAAAAAACGCCCTCTCAAACCACCGGATTTACCAAAGACTAATAATAGGCGACTTTCAACGGTCGCATTTGCTGTCTCATTTCATTGACATTAGTTTAGAACAAGATAAAAAAGGTCGACTATAGATCAGTGAACACTGTAGAAGGAAATATGAAGAGGCGAAATTCGCGCATCCGCCGACCGGAATCCGGTCGCGGGACGCGCGAGGCCGAAAGCGACATCGACCGGAATCCGGTCGCTCGACGCGCTAAAGGATAAAAAAATGCGGTTCACAGAATACATCTACTTACCAAGTTTCAACAGTATAGCTCTTATAGTTTCGGAAAAAAGTGGCTGTGACATACGGACGGACAGACGGACAGACGGACAGACGGACAGACGGACAGACAGACATGACGAATTTATAAGGGTTCCGTTTTTTGCCATTCGGCTACGGAACCCTAAAAAGATCCTATCAACGACAAAGACGTACCCACCAATAAATTTAGCGTTCTGGCGTGATGCTATGTAGCAAACAGTAGGGGGTTATATAATTACCCTTCCAAGATTGTATGATAGCTCCTTCGGTTGCATCTTCAGTTACCAAACACCATCAGGTGAGGTGGCAGTCAAGAGTTCAAAATCTAACTTGCATTATGTAACAGTTAAATGATTACCTACTGATTCAACATTTCAATATTAAGACACCAGAAAAGGCATCTTCTCTAAAAATTTTGAACGACGTCTTTCGAAGCGGATAGTGTTTCGGGGGCTATTCACGTTACGTGTCGGCTAAATTTTGTGATGTGAAATGTTTAAAAAGGTGATGGTATTTACGTACGTAAGCAGACGATATTGAATTCAAAACATTTTTTGCGAACACTGAAAAATTAATTTTAATGCAATTGACAAAGAGCGTAAAATTGAACGTAGTTCAAAACGCCATATTGGTCGACAGTTCCGAGATTGAAACGAGCATTGTATTTCCTATGATAAAATACAATCAATTTTACACTCTAAGCCAATAAGAGTAAAGTTCATTATTCAGTGTTAATATTGTTTTCTTTTTCTTGTTTCACATCACTGAGTGTGTGAAAACGTTACGAGAATGTCATAGCAGTTTTCTTTTAGTACAGGTTTTTGTTCGAATTTCGCGTCGACTCGCATCGCACAAACGAATCGAATTCCTACATACATTTACAGCCACATCAAATCCCTCAAAGCTACGCATTAATTACAATTTAGTAGGTGCATATGCATATACCTCGCATACCCATGACAAGTGCTTATTACACGGTGATACAATCAAAACACATTAGTTACTCTGTAATTAAATATCGTTACCAATAAACTAGGAGGGTTTTATCAGACGCATCTAAGAATACACGCTGCATCTACAACTATAGAACTGCAAAGACTAGATAATTTATTACAAACTTAAAACAAAAGATGAATAATGACAACGTCTCTGGGCGAAAGTCCCGGGTTCAGACTTTAGATGCGGAGATTTAGCGTTCTGGTGCGATGCAGTGAACGTGTTATTTTCCTCTTCTAAGTTAAAGCTCTACGGCTGCATAGTCACTTATCGTCAAATACTAACTTGTAGCGTGTTTGTTTTAAGTTATAAGTACTGAAAAAGCTTTTTTTGAATTGGAATTGGGAAACTACTACTAAACATAGTACCATTCTCTCGTGGTTTTTCTACAGTCACGTGGTTTGTCCCATACATTTTGTCTACTAGCGTTAACGCCAAACGACTGTTGTGTCTAGCCCCATTCTAGCCCCGCTGTTTACTAATTCCAAACACCGACTCGATAGGTGTATTGCTATTGGGTTCTATACAACTTAACTGTTAACTTAGTTAACAACACCAATTCTTTTGTATCACACCGACCGATGGTCGTAGAGCGTACGTGAGTGATTCCATATCAGGGTCCTTGATCTTAACAAACGATGGGATGAGGATGGACTCACGAAGCTATCGATAAATTCACTGGTATCGATAAAAATAAAAGTTTTACTAGATGTTATTACCAAACTCTTACACTATTTAAAAGTACTGAAGTGAAGCACTGAATCGAATTTTATACATAAAATAATTCGTAAATTGTACCACAATATTAAATTATATGTAAAGGCATCTTATAATTTTATTAATTTATGTAATCGGTAACACATATAATATTAAATTAAATATTTGTTTATTTTAAAAACTAAGTTAACGAGATTTCCAATGTACTTATATTATATACATTCGTATATTTTTCACTTGTTTACTTATTGAAACTAATATGTTATGTCCAAAAATATAAACATTGCTTTAAAGAAGAAGATTTGATTAGGTAGTTCCATTTTCGTAACTGCTTGTTAAACCGTGGATAAAATATTTTGAAATCGTTGCATATTTATGACCTTGCGTTGACTTGCGATGTAGATGAAAATCTGACCAAATTGCCTTGAACTATGCTTTCCTAGAAAATTTTGTGACCATAATGAGACAAAATGGTAGCTAACAATACAAGCTGAAACATAATATCGAATAAATAATGGTAATTTTTTCAACGTTTTAAAATGATATCCCCAAAGAACTCACAAATTATTTCACACTTAAGTATATGAAAGGAAAAGATAACTTGTGATCTATCAACTCACGGCTCAAAACAATTGCACTAGACGGACAAGTGTAGGTATGGTCTGAAATTCATAGATCATAAGATTTGAAATTTTCCATACAATTAGCTATTAAGTAAAACTTTGCCATCCTCTAAAACAGGATTTTTGGAAATTCAACCCATAAAGCTGTCCCGCTTGCTCATACCTACATATAGCACCAACACAAAGCCTTACCCCTAATAAGTATTTAGTTTAGATAGCCTTATCGATAAAATTGTTATCGATACATTCCACACCACTCTATCCCAAGCAATAACAATGGCACCCCATTAATTCTCACGCCGTACCCGGAATACCACCAACGAAATTCCCACACCTTGATAACACGAGATGCACATATTATATTGCACCAGAATATATTTGAATAACAAATAAGTGTACGCAGCAATACAGAAGCATGGTTAGTACGCCATAAGGTGGTTGTGAGTGGAATTAATACTATACATATGTATTACATAGCCCAGTTTCATACGGAAACCATAACTTACGTTCAACTTCTATTAGGACCTGTGGCCTTATTCTGTATCTTGGTGCCTATAAAAAAAAACCGGCCAAGTGCGAGTCGGACTCGCGCACCGAGGGTTCCGTACTCAAGAAGTACTGAAGCAAAACAATCAGGCAAAAACCAATATGTTTATTTGACGACGAGTACTTAGAAGAACTTGCGTTTAACCCTATAAGTATGAGGGATTTTCATTTAAAAGCTTAGCCACAATTGCTTATGATGACTGAAAAGTATTTTTTAAGCAATTCTGATGATAGATTATTTGCTTTGTTAATGAACCGCAAAACTAACTTCGTTTGTAGAGGTTTATTGTTAATATCAAAAAAACTATGCTAGTTAGAGCATTGGCTATAGTTTTCCTGTAAAATATACGTAAATTCCTATTGACCATAATTATTTGAGATTTTTCGATTGGTAAACTCCGGAGATAAGGGGGGGGAACGGTATTTTTTTAGACATTTTCCCCGATGAATCAAAAACTATCATGACTAAAAATAATAAAAAATCGGTTTTAGAATGTACAAAGTAAACGCTTTCATATGATACCCCACACAGTACAGTTATCTCACTTTTAAATTTCAACCCTCCGATTTTCCCCCCTTTTTAAATAAGAACAAAAATAATTTCCATTTTTTTTTATTCCAGTGTCATTGGGCCACTAATATACACAACTATTACAAATTTCATATCGATAGCTCCGGTAGTTACTGAAATAATGGAGTGTGACGGACAGACAGACAGACGGACAGACAGACGGAGAAAGTCGCACCATAAGGGTTCCATTTTACCATTTTGGTACGGAACCCTAAAAATGATAGCCACTAGCATATAGTTTCTATCCATTGAAGGTTTGCTATGAGATAAAAATAACATTTTCGTAGCAAATCTGCAATGGATAAAGAATTATGCCAGTGGCTATCAATTTTTGATAGGCACCAAGATACAGAATAAGGCCACTGGGTGACCGAGCTTTGCTCGGTAGTATTACAGCTACTCACCAATAGATGGCAGCAGGAGTTTACTAAAACTATTACAGTTTTACTTTATCGCCAATAGATGTCAGGCATAGATTTATATATTTTTTTTTTGGTAAATACGACATTTTCTAAAAATGAATCCTAGCTAGATCAATTTATCGCCCTCAAAACCCCTTGTATACTAAATTTCATGAAAATCGTTCGAGCTGTTTCCGAGATTTAAATTATATAGAAATATATATATATATAACTAAGCTATATATAAATAAGCTGGACTTAAATATTAAATGCTTCAATAGATATCATTCGTGGTGCTACAAATACAAATTACTAATATCACAGTATATTATATTATCAAATCTCTCGCCATCCTTTGTTACCAAACTCCTCCGAAGCGCCTCGACCGAGTGTTATGAAATTTTCAGTGTATGATCACTAGGTCTGGGAGCAGGTTGTTATCTATTTTTTTTATCCTTAAACGAAAAACAACGTTTGTCGGGTCAGCGTGGGGTCAGCTAGTATTAAATATAATATATTGTTGCCTGAAATGTACCTACATCATAATAATATGCCTCTGACATACCTACCTACTACCTGAGAACCCCGATCTTCTTACCCGAAGAGTTATAAACACTACGATATTACATATTATCACTGTTTATACTGAATCCATAATCGTATTTGGTATGATAATTGATATAAATAACGTGTCAATTTGAATAACCATCGCAAACATAATATCTTACGTCTTCACAGTTTATATAAGCAATTATACACTTCGAATTTCGTACGGAAGTATCCATTATTGCTTCGAACTGCGAAATTGGAAAATCAGGTTAAAATAGCCTCTAGCCACATTTATATCCTATCGTAAAATACGACTTTATCAATATTATAAAACCAAAAATAAATAAAGAAGCTACATATTTAAACATACCTAATTAACAACAGAAATAAATTATTTAACTGAATTATTAAACGACTAACAGCATAAGTATTTCAAAGTCACAGAAACGGTGTAACTGTGGATATGTAGCGTATCATAAGACTTCGAAATACTTGTACAAACATTTACTTTTTTCGGGCTTAGAAATATTATCGGAAACCCTGAAGCACAGTGTTAACACAGCACAGAGGATAGAATATCTGCAACTTAATATATATATAGTATGTAATAACTGTGCCTAAATTGTACAAATGTAACCATAAAAAAATCCTCCATTGTTGCTTGAGGAAATCACTGGCCAACGAAGGCACTACTCTAACTAGTTTATTACCAATCATAAACAGACTCCAGAAATAACATCAATCATCGAATAATTCCACTATTCAATGTCGGTTAGAAATAACTTAGAAATGCAATTTTCCGCGGCCGGTTGTGAACAGTTAGGCTGTGTTTCCACTAGACGGTGACAAGGTAAGAAACTAGACGAGCTGGTATTTAAACTAATTGCAATATCCAAATTTCGTATCCGCTCCGCTTAATGAGAGTCAAAGTGGAGATGAGAAGCGTTCAACTTTTTCTTCAGTAAATTCTATAAAACGACTAAATTACAATTAAAAGACTAATGACACCGTTAGATACTTAAATCGATTAGAGAAGGACCGAGAAGATTTCGTAAGTCACACTGTCGAGATGCAAGATTTTTTTAAAGTCGCTAATGAAAACCGACATTTGACAGCTAGAAACCATGAATTCTTACGTATATTTTTCTTTTGTAGTAAGGAGGAAAGTCAGGAATCGATGAAGGTACATATTTATTAGGTACCTACATCCGGAATTTAATATCACCACTCGATAGCTAAAGGATCGAAATATTCATTACATACACGTATTCACTGGCCCCGTGTCCTTGACAGTTTGACACTTGACAGCCGTGCCTTGATTTTTCATACAGTTCCATATTTCGTCTCCGCTCGACTTGTACCTCTACTATCTCTACGCTTCTATACCTCTTATTGCAACTCCACTCCACTAAATTGTAAAATTAAGTTGCATTAGTGGAAATATCTCTATCCACAACTTCGTTCTGCCTGTCTCCGCTTGAGTAGAGACGCATCCTTACTCTTTATACTGATAACATTTTACCGCAACTCTATTTACTATTGATTTTGAAGAAAGTGTGCTAAGAAGCTATCGGTCTGTGACGACGGATGAGATCACGGACTAGGTATTTTCCTAATATAGAAAGGAAAGTCCTTACTTAAATACTATAAAATGGAAAATTCTTTCCAAAAAACCAACTTCAAATACCACTACAAATAATGAAATAATTTTTAATGTACACCAATTCGAAGTCGGGCAATGTTTTGTTCAATCATTAATAGTCCTTCTTATTATAAAACTTGATGTGCAAAGAAACGACAAAATTATCGACAATACGAAGGACTATTATTGAATAAACGAAAGATTGCCCGACTTCGAATTGGTGTACATTAAAAATTATTTCATTCTTTGTAGTGGCATTTGAAGTTGGTTTTTTGAAAAGAAATTTCCATTTTATTTTATACTTTTTAGTGGAGAACAACTAATGCGCAAGGCATTGGAAAAAATGCCCATATCGCTTGAAGTATGCTCCTAAAATCTGAAGAGTTCCCTCAATTTCTCCAAGATCCCATCATCAGATCCTGACTTGATGAATACAGTCATTACTTGATGACTGCAAGGAAATGCAATAGTAACTATAAAAAATACCTAAATCGCTTCAAGTATACTAGAAAAATTTGAAGAGTTCCCTCGATTTTACCAAGATCCCATCACCAGATCCCGACTTGATGACCATAAGACTACCTGGAAAAAATTACTCTTTCAAACAATACCCAAATCACTTCAAGTGTGCTTATAAAATTTGAAGAGTTCCCTCGATTTCTCCAGGATCCTATCATCAGATCCGGACTTGATGACTGTGGGACCATCTGTGAACTATACCCCATCAAACAAAAAAAGAATTTTCGAAATTGGTCCACGCATCTTCGAGTAATCGGGAAACCGGGGAACATACATAAAAAAAAAAGATTCCGACGAATTGAGAACCTCCTCCTTTTTTTTGAAGTCGGTTAAAAAGCACTGATTTCACTATAAATATTATATGTTAGTTTGTTTTACTTGTGAATTATTAAATCAGAATAACTGTTGTATGACGCTAAGAATTAGGTATCATTTTTATTTAATTTGGAATTGTCAACATTTAATAATTCCAATCGTAGGGGTTTCCTCATTTTAAATTAGATTTAGGTGTCCCTGAAAAGAAAAAAAATTATGTTGATTTTTAGTGTTTTTAGATACTCCAAAAATCAATCGTCTAATAAACTTTTTTCTCAACAATAAATCATAGCTTTTGCTCATCAAGATAGAGTGGCAAGAACGGTAGCAAATTACTCGCAATCAAGAGTAATAAATGAATATATCGAATTGAGTGTGGGTAATTGTCTGCGATTTGAGATGTGCGGTACAAGCTGGACCGACGCGACGGCGACAACGGTACGCGAGATTGCTCGCCGTACCAAACTACTCTTAGACCCGTATCACACAGGAAGAGTCAAGGCGGTAGCGAGGCGCAATTTCTTGCGAAAGAGCCTCTAGTAGGATACCACTTCGGCCACATCGGCCAAACATCGTAGGTGACCATAACAACGCGGCGTTTTTTCACACGATTCACGACTATCACAAATCGAAATCCCAAAATCAAAGTTTCCACATAAATTTCAACTATGGTACATAATATATAGGCGTAACCGGGCACTTGAAATGTCAGACCCTACCACGACGTTTATTCGGAAAGCAGTTTTGCACTGAGAAAAACAGACATGCACCTACTTAAAATCTTCACATCAGTAAAATACTGTAATTCCCGAAGTTTATTTCAAATTACGAAAAATCAACTTACTTGTTTTTAACCCCCGACGCAAAAAGAGGGGAGTTATAAGTTTAATGTCGATATCAGTCACTGTGTGTGTATCTGTCTGTCTGTGGCCTCGTAGCTCTCAAACGGATAGACCAACTTCATGCGGTTTTTTTTTTATTTCAAAGCCAGTTTCTTTGCGGTGGTTCTTAGCTATGTTTGGCTAATATCGGTCCAGCAGTGTAGAGCTGATCAGCTGTATTGCAAATAATGTAAGGCATTATTGGCGTGTGGTTCTCGACGGGGGTTACTTAAAATTTTTAATTTAGTTATTATTTTATTTTCCAGGCAGATCCTTGCGTTGAACCTAAATAATATGGTAAACCTAATGTTCTTATTCAAGTATGAAAGTTTCCATTCTGTGCAGTGGGCGATCACTTTAAGTTTTCATCTGTTAGCTTTTACGCAGCTATGAAGCTAATGGAGCCATAAACATAGTAGAGCTTTTATGACTCCTTGCACATAACTTCTGAGCTGTTAATACCAGTATTTATTACCTTATTGTCACCACGATCTTACTGTATTTTGGTGACCTCCTAGTGTTTAGCAGACCCGACAAAAGGTGTATGCCCAGCAGTGGAAGACCATCATCTTGACAGCAAAGTCTGACGGGGAGGTCTAACGGCAAGGTCTGACGGCGAAGTCTGACGGTGAGGTCTGACAGCGATTTCTGACGATGAGGTCTGACGGAGAGGTCTAATGGCGAGGTCTTTGAGTGAGGTCTGATGGCAAGGCCTGACGGAGAGGTCTGACATTGCGGTCTGATTGCGAGGTCTGACGTCATCATAGTGGTCTTCGGATTTCCCACCAGAATATTCGCATAGCTCCCTTGATGTCACTAGTCCATCTTTAAGGGGAATGGTCACTATTTTAGGCAAAGCACATCGCTCATGCGAGCTTTGTGCTCAGCCCATTCCCACTTCAGTTGAGGTTCTTCTACGTATTTGTTCATTGCAAGTCCCGTAGCCATATGATATGGCATAATTATTATATACTATCGTCATGCAGTCGATAGAACTCATTCCACATCTAATTGGAACAAGATTAAAAAATATATGAGATCGACACATCCGATTGATTTGACAAACTGATCACGCGACATGTCGATGACAACTGTCATTCTCGTTCGATCGACTCCGGATTTAATTGCGTAAGATACTTATTCCGAGCATTTTTCTTTGTTTGCCGAGTGATTCTGGGCCTTTTAATGAGAGCTATGCTCAGAGACTAGTCCATAGTGACTTCGGTAAGGAACAATATTTACAGGTAAAATGTTTGAGTGAGTCATTGAATGGATGGTCGTTGGAGCGGCATCAGCCATGCGGTAGGTCACGTTTATGTCTATAACGGACCTCTCCGAGTTATCGGAATACTATTATAGCTTGCTATCTACTGCGGCTTTGTTTATTAATACTAAAATTTTATATTTACTGTTTCGCGATACGGACAGAATTTAAGACCACTTCTATGTTCAAAAATTGTACTATTAAGCCATTTAATTTGTGCAATCACGTACAATCTTTTATTTAACTTGTAAATTATGTTTGTTCTGGAAGAATTTTGAAATTTACAACTCAACTTTGAAGCAGATTTATCTTTAAACGGTAGAGCCGAAATTTTGTAGTTTGGATGACATTACGCATTCTAAATCCAACATGGCGGAACACCCAAGATGATTTGACAATTTAAATGACGATATTTTTATGATTAAGGTACAAGTTGGTAGCCGACTGCAGACAGCAGCAGCAGACGACGTGTCGTCGCTTCATGTCGTCGCGACACGTCGTCGCGTCATGTCGCTGCAGTCATGATTTCGAACCCGACTGCAGACGGCAACAGCAGATGGCATCCAGTTGATTGGATTGGCTCGAACGCGGTCGTTGCTCCAGCGTCAGCGGCACTACTGATCTTGGATTGGCTCGAATGCGGTCGTTGCTCCAGCGTCAGCGGCACTACTGATCTGCGGTCGGACGACACTGCCGACTGCCGCTCGACGACGCGTCGCTGGCTTCATGTCGCTCACTACGGAGGGAATTTCATAGAAAAACATAGAAACCAGTAGTGTCGCCGCGACACGTCGCCTGCTGCTGCTGCGTGCAGTCGGCTACCAACTTGTACCTTTAGGTACAAATCTACCAAGGCGAGTCAGAGAAGATCAGAAGAAGATGATGATTCTTTTTTTTACAATCAATTCCCATTACAATTTTTAATCTTATTAGAAATACCATGGAACTCGCGACTTCCCGATTAAGGTAGGTACCACAACGTACCCACAACTGCTCCTATAAAGCCTAAATCCATTATAGTCAACGGCCTACAAGCCGTATTTAGGTGATTTTGAATGAAGTTTTATGCAAAAACTATAAAGACAATTATGTACTTTCAAATTTACACGTTATGTATTTTGGGTCTTTAATCTAAAATCGCTAAGAAGCAGAAACACGATTGGATAAAATTTTCTCGATAGAAAGTTCTCCCAAAAGTTGCTCTAAAATCTCAGTTTTTCTAGTTTTTATCGGACTCTACATTGGATGTAATTGTAATTTTTATTTTTAAGTGTCGGTAATAATAATATCCAAAAACGCTAGGAAACCGTTTTTTGATAACCAGCTTAGTTTTTGAGTAATTAGGTAAAAGATCGTTTTTCTGTTATACCTATTCTTCCGCGACGCTGCATGTCGCACCTACCAAATCTCCGTGAGAGTGAGAAAGACAAAAATAAATTCAATAACTCCCCTTAAGGTAATCACAACTGCTCCCATAAAGCCTAAATCCATTATAGAACAGCCAGGCTTACAGACTTGAACACTGTAGTCTGATTAGAGTTCAATATTTTCTGCCAGTTGATAATATGAGGATCGTTAACAATTTTTATGCGGCCCGCATACAAACAAAGCTCACGCGGCGTGCTTTCACGAATAGTTATTACCTACATTTTAAACTGCATAAACACATTTATATAGTTTTACGGTACCCGCACGACTTTGCTGTCTTTACGAACCGTTCCCGGCCATTGTAATAGTATGATTCATTAAGTGTTTGATACTGGTAATCTTGGAGGAAAACGTCGCAAAAAAAATTACTATATAAAAGCAATATCGCGAAAGATCACAAGCAACATAGCGAAATTATAAATGCAAAACGATTATTGTATATTCGTAACATAGATAGGTTACTCCTAGCAAGCCATTTCATTTGACACCCATATTGGAGTGCAATAAAAATAACTAGTCTGTCATGTTGAATTATGAATAACTTCAAAAAGCTACTCGTAATCATGCATTTTCATACAAACTATATTTGAGATATGTGGCAGAAAATGCAAATTGAGACAATTTATTTATGAGATAAGATGCTTGAATAGATTTGGATTTGTCTTATGGATTTTCGGATTTGTAGGTACATATAGGATTTTGGTAATCTAATTCGTCTGAGTAATATTTCATTTTCGCTTGTTACAGTGAGCTGACTTTACTGGAAGGGATGGCCAATTGTGGAGGATGGAGTGAGGAACCCGTATCAAAGGTAAATTGCCTCATACTTATTCGTATTCATCAATATTTTCTATTTATCTAAGCACAGTATATAGTAGTAATACATGACTGTTTACGGTAGTCGGTAGAATATTTGTCACTGGGGTGGTGCATATACCCAGACGAACTCCCAAAGAAGAGTCCTACACAACCACCGTTGTTACCGTTAAAATGTTTACCGTAAAAATCAAATAGCGATTTTCACATTCCACTAGTGCCATTAGTCATTAGATTGGCGATGGCGTGTCGAAATGCGGCAACACTGCAACTGCAGTGTCTCCAATATTGAAATGGAGAGCGTGCGACTCGCGCCTCGCTGCCACCGCGCCTGCGCGACGGCACGGCATGCGCGTGCGTCGTTTCTTGTGTTATTTACCGCATTTGAACAGCCTTTTTTTAAAGTAGTTAGTACGAAACGGCACCTGGTACAAACTGATATTCCCAAATCGTCTACGGGGTGGAAACATGGACGATCCTCGCCTAAGAACGACAAAGGATCGACTTAGCTCGAAGAACCGACGGACGTTGGGGACCCAAAGTGCTGGAACGGCGACCATTAAGGTAAAGGTAAAGCGCAGTGGTGGCAGACCTCCGACCAGATGGACTGACGACATTAAAAGAGGGCGCTGGATACAAGTAGCCTAGGACCGTGTGGGCTGAAAATCATTGAAGGAGGTCTGTGTTCAGCAGTGGACGTCCGTCGGTTGAAACGAACGATTCACAACAAAAAATAAAGACGAGTCTTCCCACCATCTGCCTTCAGCGCATTTTCAGCGACGACGTACCATAGTCGACGTACCAAAGACGCACGAAGACGTACGAAGCGGTTTGATTCTTCGTTCCTGATACGCACTGCAAAGGCCTGGAATACACTCCCAGGCAGTGTCTTTCCTGCCACTTACAACCCGGGTGCCTTCAAATCAAGAGTGAATAGGCATCTTCTAGGCAAGCGCGTTCCACCTTAGACTGTATCATCACTTTTCTTCAGGTGTGATCACAGTCAAGCGCTAGCCTATATAGTATATAAAAAAAAGCTATTGGTAAAATGTGTTTCACGTTGCGGAGATGAGCATTCAGCACTAATACTATAGAGATGTACCCAAATGGAGAGCATGCGTTTCGCGACTCATTGACAGTGGGTAGAAACTTCGGCCGCAATAGCTAAGAACGGATGCGAGTTCAAATCCCACCGAGTGCAAAGACTTTAATATGTGGTCAAGTTTACAAAAGAAATCTACAAAAAATACTATATAAGAATGTATAGGTATCTGAAAATGCCTGATTCACTGACTAAAAGCCTGGCCCAAACCCTAGGTCCCAGGAAGTTTTGCGCTAGTTCCATATACCATTAATTATCTCATGTCTACTCATGATATAACGAATGGTATTTTTAATCTTAAGATCATCCCAGTAAAGAGCACCATACGGTATACCTATAAAACCTTCCTACGTAGTATAAAAACTGCCAAAGTATTAAGCTAACTCTAATGACCTGTTTTTATACATTACCACATGCGAAATAATACTATTGTTGTAGG
This sequence comes from Coenonympha arcania, assembly GCA_036785405.1. Lineage (NCBI taxonomy): Eukaryota > Metazoa > Arthropoda > Insecta > Lepidoptera > Nymphalidae > Coenonympha > Coenonympha arcania. The sequence continues at coordinate 15,969,422 of CM072066.1, read as the reverse complement.
AAATCGAACCCAGAACTTTTCGCTCACGCTTGCACATCGCTTCGCTGCGCCAACACAATGCTCTAATTAAGTACAATGATTATTGTTTTTAATACAAGATTAAGTACCTTTCTTTTCTTGTTGCCCACGTGTAATTACGATGGTTGCATCAGCTTTAATAATTAAAGTAGATCTAGGGTTGCCACCTGCTATTACCCTATTTACACTGTTTAATGCTACACTGTATAACTTTTGTAACCAAAAATAATATTGTCTGTATTGATATTCAATACAATATTATAACGTGTGCGAGTAAATAAATCATAATTACCTTATTATACGTCCGATAAAAAAAAAGATTTATTTTATAAATATTTATTTCTTCCTCATTATAAAGTACCATTGTCAAATTATTACTTTACTATGTACTCGTACTATGAGCTAATCTATGGCCTAATTAGTAGATAACTTTAACGATTAAACTGCTTATTTGAAATCGAAGTTACTTTCTGAATATAATAAAAAAATCCGTTTCAAGATTTTTTCAAGGTATAGATTTAAGAAAAATGTTATGGAAATTCAGTGATCGTATATTATATTTAAATATATTAAAAATCCTGTTTAACACATTGATTATTTATTTGTCAACCGAAGATAATTCTGGATACTGTTGAAAATTAAATGAAATTAATGAAAATGTTGAAAACCTTCACAAAATAATAAACGCTGAAAAAAATTGGCAACCCTATTATTTTATCCGCCTCTGTCAAAATATAATCTCAATAGATAATGATCTAGAGACGAAATTACAATAGTGGTGTTCCAGAAGTTAACAGCAGCCGTCAAAAATCATATTAAAATACATACCACTCTACATAAGTCATAACAGTGTACTAGTTTAATTGGTTACGTTTACGAATTTTAAAAAGAGATCGTCTAATTTAAAAATGAAACGTACGTCTCTCCACTACATTATTCTTTCAAAATATTGTGACCATAACACGTGGAGGGCCTTCATTGACGATCTATAATCTACATTTGGTTCTTATTATCGATAATAATAATTAAATCATTAATTATAGTAGTGTTGTTATCTCGCTAGATACTCGGTCATAAATCATTCGAGTGTTTCGCTTTTGTTGTTCTTTGTTGAGTTGTGCATAATGCACACTCGAATGATTTATGACCGAGTCTGCAGCGAGATAATAACACTACTATAGTGCTAGGTTTTGCCCACAACATCGCTCACACGAATTTCAGTTTTTCACCTGTGTTGAAGTGCCCTCTCGTCTTCCAAGCTTTAAACCTCTTCTAGGGCTGATTTTTCAATCGCCAGATAAACTATCTAAGGAGTAAATTTTGAAACATATTCCATACAAAATCTGTCAAAACGTCTATTCGCGTGCATACGTATTTATTCGCTATAGTAGTGTTATTATCTCGCTGCAGACTCGATCATAAATCATTCGAGTGTTTCGCTTTTGTTGTTCTTTGTTGAGTTGTACATAATGCACACTCGAATGATTTATGACCGAGTCTGCAGCGAGATAATAACACTACTATAGTGCTAGGTTTTGCCCACAACATCGCTCACACGAATTTCAGTTTTTCACCTGTGTTGAAGTGCCCTCTCGTCTTCCAACCTTTAAACCTCTTCTAGGGCTGATTTTTCAATCGCCAGATAAACTATCTAAGGAGTAAATTTGAAACATATTCCATACAAAATCTGTCAAAACGTCTATTCGCGTGCATACGTATTTATTCGCTATAGTAGTGTTATTATCTCGTTGCAGACTCGATCATAAATCATTCGAGTGTTTCGCTTTTGTTGTTCTTTGTTGAGTTGTGCATAATGCACACTCGAATGATTTATGACCGAGTCTGCAGCGAGATAATAACACTACTATAGTGCTAGGTTTTGCCCACAACATCGCTCACACGAATTTCAGTTTTTCACCTGTGTTGAAGTGCCCTCTCGTCTTCCAACCTTTAAACCTCTTCTAGGGCTGATTTTTCAATCGCCAGATAAACTATCTAAGGAGTAAATTTGAAACATATTCCATACAAAATCTGTCAAAACGTCTATTCGCGTGCATACGTATTTATTCGCTATAGTAGTGTTATTATCTCGCTGCAGACTCGATCATAAATCATTCGAGTGTTTCGCTTTTGTTGTTCTTTGTTGAGTTGTGCATAATGCACACTCGAATGATTTATGACCGAGTCTGCAGCGAGATAATAACACTACTATAGTGCTAGGTTTTGCCCACAACATCGCTCACACGAATTTCAGTTTTTCACCTGTGTTGAAGTGCCCTCTCGTCTTCCAACCTTTAAACCTCTTCTAGGGCTGATTTTTCAACCGCCAGATAAACTATCTAAGGAGTAAATTTGAAACATCTAAATATATAAAAGAAGACACTGACTGACTGACTGACTGACTGACATATCAACGCACAGCCCAAACCGCTGGGTCTAGAGACTTCAAATTTGGCACACAGGTTCCTTATGAGGTCTAGGGGTGCACTAAGAAAGGATTTTTCAAAATTCCCCCCCTAAAGGGGTGAAACGGGGCTGCAAAGTTCGTATTTTACCAAGCTTCAATACTCCGTCACGCCACAACTACTGAACCGATTTGGCTCAAATTTGGAATGGAGATAAATTGCATGTTGGGTTAACACAAAAGCTACTTTTTATCCCGGGAAAATCCATGGTTCCCGTGGGATTAGTTAAAAACCGAAATTCACGCGGAAAAAAATCATCACGCCGCAAGTACAAGACGGATTTGGCTGAAATTTGGAATGGAGATAGATGATATCCTGGGTTGATAAAAATGGTACTTTTTATCCCGGAAAAATCCGGGGTTTTAGCGGGAAAACTGAAAAATTGATATTCACGCGTGAAAAATACTACTTTACGCTGCACTTACTGACCTGATATGACTGAAATTCGGAAAGGAGATAGATTTTATCTTGGATTAATACATAGGCTACTTTTCATCCCGGAAAATTTCATGGTATATCAAAGAAGATACTGACTCACTCACTGACATATCAACGCAAAGCCCAAACCCCTAGGTCTAGAGACTTTAAATTTGGCACACAGATTCATTATGAGGTCTAGGGGTGCACTAAGAAAGGATTTTTCAAAATTCTCCCCTTAAGGGGTGAAACGGGGCTCCAAAGTTCGTATTTTACCAAGCTTCGATACTCCTTCACGCCGCAACTACTGAACCGATTTGGCTCAAATTTGGAATGGCGATAAATTGCATCTCGGGTTAACACATAAGCTACTTTTCATCCCGGGAAACTCCATGGTTCCCGTGGGATTAGTTAAAAACCAAAATTCACACTGAAAAAAATCTTCACGCCGCAAGTCAAGACCGGTTTGGCTGAAATTCGGAATGGAGATAGATGATATCCTGGGTTAATAAAAAGGCTACTTTTCATTCCGGAAAAATCCATGGTTTTCGCGGGAAAACTGAAAAATTGATATTCACGCGCGAAAAATACTACTTTACGCTGCACTTACTGACCGGATATGACTGAAATTCGGAAAGGAGATAGATTTTATCCTGGATAAATACATAGGCTACTTTTCATCCCGGAAAATTTCATCTTAATATAAAAAATAAGATACTGACTCACTCACTCACTGACATATCAACGCACAGCCCAAACCGCTGGGTCTAGAGACTTCAAATTTGGCACACAGGTTCCTTATGAGGTCTAGGGGTGCATTAAGAAAGGATTTTTCAAAATTCCCCTCCTAAAGGGGTGAAACGGGGCTCCATAGTTCGTATTTTACCAAGCTTCGATACTACTTCACGCCGCAACTACTGAACCGATTTGGCTCAAATTTGAATGGCGATAAATTGCATCTCGCGTTAACACATAAGCTACTTTTCATCCCGGGAAAATCCTTGGTTCCCGTGGGATTAGTTAAAAACCGAAATTCACGCGGAAAAAAATCTTCACGCCGCAAGTACAAGACCGATTTGGCTGAAATTTGGATTGGAGATAGATGATATCCTAGGTTAGTAAAAAAAACTACATTTTATCCTGGAAAAATCCATCGTATTCGCGGGAAAACTGAAAAATTGTTATTCACGGGCGAAAAATACTACTTTACGCTGCACTTACTGACCTGATATGACTGTAATTCGGAAAGGAGATAGATTTTTTCCTGGATTAATACATAGGCTACTTTTCATCCCGGAAAATTTCATGGTATATCAAAGAAGATACTGACTCACTCACTCACTGACATATAAACGCACAGCCTAAACCGCTGGGTCTAGAGACTTCAAATTTGGCACACAGGTTCCTTATGAGGTGTAGGGGTGCATTAAGAAAGGATTTTTCAAAATTTCTCCCTAAAGGGGTAAAACGGGGCTCCAAAATTCGTATTTTATCAAGCTTCGATACTCCTTCACGCCGCAACTACAGAACCGATTTAGCTCAAATTTGGCATGGCGATATATTGTATCTTGGGTTAACACATAAATTACTTTTCATCCCGGGAAAGTCCATGGTTCCCGTGGGATTAGTTAAAAACCGAAATTCACGCGGAAAAAATCTTCACGCCGCAAGTACAACACGGATTTGGCTGAAATTTGGAATGGAGATAGATGATATCCTAGGTTAATAAAAAGGCTACTTTTTATTCCGGAAAATCCATACTTTTCGCGGGAAAACTGAAAAATTGATATTCACGCGCGAAAAATACTACTTTACGCTGCACTTACTGAACTGATTGACTGAAATTCGGAAAGGAGGAAAGGAGATAGCTGATTTTATCCTGGATTAATACAAAGGCTACTTTTCATCCCGGAAAATTTCATGGTATATCAAAGAAGATACTGACTCACTCACTCACTGACATATCAACGCACATCCCAAACCGCTGAGTCTATAGACTTCAAATTTGGCACACAGGTTTCTTATGAGGTCTAGGGGTGCACTAAGAAAGGATTTTTCAAAATTCCCCACCTAAAGGGGTGAAACGGGGCTGCAAAGTTCGTATTTTACCAAGCTTCAATACTCCTTCACGCCGCAACTACTGAACCGATTTGGCTCAAATTTGGAATGGCGATAAATTGCATCTCGGGTTAACACATAAGCTACTTTTCATCCCGGGAAAATCCTTGGTTCCCGTGGGATTAGTCAAAAACCGAAATTCACGCGGAAAAAATCTTCATGCCGCAAGTACAAGACCGATTTGGCTGAAATTCGGAATGGAGATAGATGACATCCTGGGTTAATAAAAAGGCTACTTTTAATCCCGGAAAAATCCATGGTTATTGCGGGAAAACCGAAAAATTGATATTCACGCGCGATAAATACTACTTTACGCTGCACTTACTGAACTGACATTACTGAAATTCAGAAAGGAGATTTTTTCCTGGATTATTACATAGGCTACTTTTCATCCCGGAAAATTTCATGGTTTCCATGATAAAAGTGATAGATAATATGCCTTCATGCCGTAATTACTGAACTGATTTGGAATAGAGATAGATATACCCTGGATTAATACTAAGGCTACTTTTGATCCCGGAAAAATCTATGGTTATTTCCCCCGCGCGAATATTTGTTTTTCACTATTCCAGCGGGAGAAATACTCATTCATGCTGCAACCATTGAAAATGTTTAGCTGAAAGTTAAAATGGAGATAGATTTCGCTCTAAATTAACACAAAGGTTACTTTTTATTCCGGAAAAATCGATGGTTCCCGTGAGAATAAGGAAAACTAAAATTACGCGGGCGAAGCCGCGGGTATCTGCTAGTATTCCATACAAAATCTGTCAAAACGTCTATTCGCGTGCATACGTATTTATTCGCTATAATAGTGTTATTATCTCGCTGCAGACTCGATCATAAATCATTCGAGTGTTTCGCTTTTTGTTCTTTGTTGAGTTGTGCATTACTGCAGAACAACAAAAGCGAAACACTCGAATGATTTATGACCGAGTCTGCAGCGAGATAATAAAACTACTATAAATAGTTCTAGTTTCCACGACCCGCTGGCGGGAGTACGGGATTCACTATCGTATTAAACGCGCTCCCGCCAGCTCCCAAGTATTATACTTACACATTTACATTTATATGATGTATTAATACCATTGAATGATTAATCAGAGTAAATTATAAATTCTAACGTTACTTAAGACACATAACATTAAATCAAAATATTTTAAACCACATAGCATTTCTGCGGCTTTCTTTTTATGGTACCCATAACTAATATGCATAATATCAGTATGTTACCTTGTTTATGTCTTATACTCCGCCTAATCCTGTTATATAATGCGATATAACTATATTAGATGATTCATTTAACATGCAAATTCTCCTATATTCATTATAATTTATGAAAAAGTATAGAATTAAATGAATATGAATAATCTACATTAAATTATAAGTATAGAAAATAAAATATGGAAACGTTTTTCAATCGGACATATCGGATGAAATTGTATTTCAAATCTCTTTTATACTCTCTTATCACGCATAAATATTATACACGTTATAAAGACCAAAGTTTGTGTGGGTATGTTTGTCAGTTCCTTACACTACAACTACCTACTAAACCAAATTGGCTGAAATTTAGATTGAAGATCACTTCATTAGAAAAGTCAAAGAAAAATCCGGTAAAATTACCAAATAAACACTGCCGAAGTCGTGGTTAAAATACAAATGTCTGATAAAATTCAAAGAGAAAATATAGATAAATCACTGTTTCTTTAAAACCACGCGAATTTTTTAAGCGTGTGTCTGATAGTTCAAAGAGAAAATAAAGATATATCACTTTATCTTTAAAACCACGAGAATTTTTTTATTCACAACTCAAATTGACGGTGACTGAATTGTCTCGCATTGACATTTGTATGAAGAATTTGGAGAATTTCTCATACTTATCCCAAGTAATCGCTACTAGGCACTAAACCGTTTGTCGTAAAACTTTCACCGTTCTTAAGCTATTGTCATAACTCCATTGTTAAGTTGTGCGAGTATAGATGCTTGCGTGGTAGACCGATGTAGTGTGGTGCTACTATTAGCGGGGAAGACCGGTTTAATAAGAATGCAGAACATTACTAAAATATATTTCAAAATCTCGGATTGTATTCTTAATTTTAAGTTAGTCAAGTACTCTATAATAATCTTTATGTCGGACCAGCCTAAAATAGTTTTAAATAAGTTTTGCTAACTTACTTTTTTTTTCAATTAATGTATTATTTTTTATCCTTCTCCTCAGCATTAAGGAATTTGTGAAGGAATACAATAATTAACAATTATTGCAGTTTTTTCAGTAGATAGTTACCTGGGTACTATAAATGAGTACCTGCAGAGAATGAACTAATGTAATAAAAGGAAGAAAAAAATTAAAATGTATTCTTCTTTTCAGTTTTTGCAAAAATTAGCTGAAGTTTTTATATTTTGAAAAATATTAAATTTTTGTATCTCTTACAAGTAATGTTCAGAATATCCGCTAGCACTGCGACCACGCCACTACATTCTTAATTAAACGATAAATTCGCGAAAGTCGAAGTGTGACGGTATATGAATGTGGTCTACTCACGAATGTTAAGCTGCCACTCCACCGGAGATGTACTATGATGCGTAAAGATGGACGAAGTCCCATATTAATATTAAGAATTTCTTCAGAATCCAGGTCACAATCTTATGCTTCTTAAATGTCTAAAATTCAATAAAATAAAGTTAAATCAGACCAATAGACCAGTCACAAATCCTGAATGAATTTCAAAGATTTTCATGGGCTATTAATGCTTATTTTCAGGAAAAACAAAGACCACCGATCTACAACCCGGAGGACTACGCCACGTCGCTGAAGAAATGGGGAAAGAAGACCGGAGGCGGCAGTTTGTACGATCTTGACCCAGGACAGGATCCCACCAAAGCCCGGACGCTGCCCACGCAGGGGAGCAAGGATTTCAGGTGAATTTTACTTACCAGTTCTGAAATAGGGGAAGAGTGCTGATACCGGCAGTTCAGGGGCTGTAGCATCATCTCTTAAAACAGTAATGCTTTAATTACAAAATTGGTATGAAAATGTCAAAACAATACTGCTTTAAGAGATGGTGGTACGGCCCTAGGATCCCGTACAGGGCCCCATTAAAGCCCCGACGCTTTCTACGCAAGACGGCAATGATTTCTGGTAGGTACACTTTAATTACCACAAACGCCACGACAAACGCCAGATGCTACCATCCCGGGTAGCAATAGCAAGGATACTTTAGGGCGATCCAGGACAAGCCTTTTATTTAAAGAAGATAAGAATGTACCTACTGACACTTGACAGATAGTTGCAATCTACTCGTAAGTTCCGCATTTAGTCATACTGCGGGGCTAGACAAAGTAACAGTCGTTTAGCGTTGACGACAGTAGATAAAAATGTATGGACAAAACAAGTGACTGTAGAAAAACCACGTGACCGTATAGAGGACAACACGCTTTTTTTGAAATTCGACTACGACAATTTGAACGCTCCCTGGCGTTCTCGCAGACCTTGTAGATAACTAAAGCGTATTTCGAGTGACAATTGACAGCCGACAGTGAAGCATAAAGTAGATTCTGCTTTCATTTGTTTTCTTCGTCACGTGTTTTGTCCATACATTTTTGTCTACTGTCGTTAACGCCAAACGACTGTTACTTTGTCTAGCCCCGCTAATATGTTCCATCCAAAAATGTATAAGAATGCGCAGAGGTCACGTGACCAATTTAGCGATCATTTTCATACATTTTTGAATTTCATTGCCACATTGTTAGAGGTGTTGGACAGGACTCTACCAAAGCTCAAACCATTCCTCGTAAGACATCGATTTTAACTAATTTTTAGATATTTGCTTTAAAATGGTCAAAGAAAACAGGCATGGTTTGTTTATAAATTAGGACTTAAAAAAACTCCAATACAATATCCTACCTGCTTGATAGGCAAGCAACGGTTTGTCAGTAAATATTTTCCATCAAAGTTGCCTATATTATTACATGATACAGAACCCTATTCGCACTTTGTCAGTTATTTTAAACCTCGATAGTTTGTTGACCACAATAACTTACCTAATTATAGTTGTTGTAAATCCGAATCGAATTTCTAATCGAAAATGCCATTGTCTAAGTCAGATTGTATGCCACTGCGAAAGTGCGAAACTAAACCATGCCACCTTGAATGGCACTACTGCTGATTGGTTAAGACTTTAAGAGCTAAAATAGACTAAGCCCCATGTCTACCAACGATTAATCATTGTAATGCCTCGTTGGTAGGAGATTTTTTGATTTTGCTGAAGATAGAAATGTTGGTCCAGAAAACCATCCAGCCATTTGAAACAGGATGCAAAAGTTATGTAAAGCTATAAAATATTCTGGAGCAGGTCCACAAAGGTTTTATCTTTATGTTTGGTTTTTGTTTATGTTTCAGGAATCCATGCCTCGGCTTAGGGGAGGAGATGAGCCTTCGTCAGTTCGGGACACCCAGCGAGCTGTTGACCAAACTCAGAGCTGACCTAAGGCTGTCTTTTCCAAGGTAAGGTTGCCGCATCCATGCCTCTTTCATCTTTTTGATTCCCTGGTCGCTGGTCCTCATTTCTCCGTATAATTTTATTCCAAAAAATATCCCAATCTGCTCCATAGTTCTAAGCCTTTCTTCTTTGGATTTGCTTAGGTTAAAATAAATAAAATAAATATATACGGGACATTTTACACATCGCAATCTAGCCCCAAAGTAAGCGATAGCTTGTGTTATGGGTACTAGATAACTGATAAATATACATAAATATAATATATTGAAAAACACCAAGACACTGGAAAACATTCATGCTCATCACACAAATATTTACCAGTAGTGGGAATCGAACCCACAAATACTTAGTCTATTTAGTCTATTTTAGCTCTTAAAGTCTTAACCAATCAGCAGTAGTGCCATTTAAGTTGGCATGGTTTAGATTCGTCTGGCTAAAACCTACAATAAAATTTATTACAACTTAGATCTATTTCACCTAACTAAAATGCAATTAAAAAGAGAGATTCAAAAATTACAAAGTTAAAGACAATGTTGAAAACCTATTCTTGATTTATATTCACATACAACACACACATAACACACACACACACACCTACACACACACACACACACACACACACACACGCACACACACACACGCACACACACACACGCACACACACACACGCGCACACATCATACATACACTTTTTGGCAAACTTTTGTTCCTCCGGCAAAGCTAAATTTTTATTTCATGTTGCATTATGTTCTTGGTTCTTTTGTTTTTCCTATAATGTTGCGTTCAATCTTCACGTCATTGTAACTAGTACTGTACTTGTAAGTTGTAACTTCTCTGTTCTTGCTATATTGTTATACTTTTATTATTTTATCAAAATGTTATCTTATTTGGCCTTATTTATAGCCTAAGTTAAATGTTAATAATTGTCTGTAACGCTGTTGATTGCAGTAAATAAAAAAAAAATACCTATGCCTACCTACCTTTAGTAGTTTAGCAGTCTTTAGCATATTGATGGTTTGAGTTATGAAAGTCGCGGTTGTAGTTTTGAAATTCAGGATATCAGAATATAGTTTTTACTTAAAATTATATATTTATAATCTTACAAGTAAGTATACCAACGTAAACTAACAACAAGTAGACCGTACCTATATATAATCCGTAATAAGTAGTTGTTGAGGGATTTATAAATTAACTAACCCAAAACCTACTTAGTTGTACAACACAAATACTTAATTTCGGGTATGAGCTAAGTTAAATAATATATTTTTCAAATACCGCAGTACTAAAATTCACATTCAATATAAAAGAAATAATGAAACTGTCACAACTAAAAATAAACACGTGTCTATACTCTATACAAATACACGTATTATAAGGCATCACATCACACACAGAAAAAACGTTTTCACACGAGATTTCACACATTACTCGATACACATAGCGTTCGATGAATAGTGTTCGAGAAAGCCACTTCGCACATGAGTTTCGCTTAATTCTGCTATTCAAACTTACGCTTTAAGCGAATCAGCAAGGTACGATTCTCGTAAATAAAATTGAGCATCGTCCAAACATTTTTTTAATTGAAGATAGGTTTGCGCTTGACGACAATCATGCCTGATGGAAAGCAATGAATGTCTAGGTTAGAGCGTGCTTGTCTAGAAAATGCCTATTCACTCTTCTCTTGAAGGTACCCAGATTGAACTTGGCTGGAAACACGGAGGCTGGAAAAGCGTTTCACACCTTAGCGGTTCGTATCAGAAACGTGGAGAAAAACGTTTCGTGCGAGTTTGTTGGACGTCAACTACATATCTAAGGATGCCACCACTCTCGGCATCTCGCAGTCCTATGGTAGAAAGGTGAAGGAGGTACAAGGTTATGCGCAGTTCTTGAGCACACTCACCCTAAATCCTGTCACCAAAGTATATCCTTTAAAAACCGCTAAACAGGCAACATTGCGTCGATGTTGTAAGTGAGCAGTTTTGCCCGCGTTACCGATTCCGACATCGACATCGGTAAAACATAGCAACGCAACCGTCATGAGCCAATAATACATTGGCTGCATAACCGATGCAAGCATCAACCAATCAGTGCCTAAGATACCTCGATCCTCCTCCACTTCCTAACTACTCGATGCTAAAAGTGTTTTTGTAGGATCAATAATCACATATCAGGCTCAAAAGGTGAAGAATACCTGTCTGTATCTGCAGGGCTAGACAATGTCACTTATGCGTTTGGCGTTAACGCTAGTCGACAAAAATGTATGGACAAAACAAATGACTGTAGAAAAACCACGACATTCATTAACTTAACACGCTGTGTTTGAATAATTAACTACGCTAACTTGAACGCTTGCTGGCGTTCTCGCGAACCTTGTAGATAACTTTAGCGTACTTCGCTTGACAATTGACGGCCGACAGTATCAAACACAGCGTGTTTAGTTAATTAATGTCGTGGTTTTTCTACAGTCATTTGTTTTGTCCATACATTTTTGTCGACTAGTGGCGTTGTCTAGCCCTGCAGAAGTGTTTAGGATGAAGCGAAGGTGTTATTAAATCATAAAAAAATGCATAGTGCATACGTAAGAAGATGGTTAGCTTTTACAGCCCACTACTGAATACGAGATTCTCTATTTAGCCAAGGTTAATGAATGGCCTTCGTAAAGCGTAAACACATCTAAATAAATGCTTTTAACAAATTATTATTTATAGTAGGGACCTATCGAAGTATATTTAGTCCTATTAGATACCTTATCAAGCTATTAAACTAATCTTCCCTATCATCGATTTACCAGATTAAGGAACAAATCAAATAATCAGCCTTGTCGCTAACCTTAATCGCTTTATTTGCTACAATCGATTGCTCTGTGGCCTAGATAACATAATTCACTTTAGTGATCCACATTATTAGCGTAGGTACTTTTGTCAAAAGAACATTAATTAAATTTGTATCAATTAAATTGTCCATTATTACCTATAATTATTATAACCATCTATATATAGGTGAAAATATACATATGTCATATAGGTTTAGTTTTCTAGAATTTAAATGATACCTACCTAGGTTAGATACTAAATTATAGTCTCTTTATTATCGTCTCAATTTTACGAAACTCTCAAGCCCTCAAAATCTTTGCCTGGGCACAAAAGTTTCCATATAACCTATTATACATAACTTGTGTATCGTCTATTTTATAAAATGTATCCATTAAGTACAAAGCAACATAAAAACGTCGTAGGTAATAATTTGTTCATTTGATTGAACCTTTTTTTACCACTCCATACCACAGTTATCGAACTAATTTGGTTGCAATATTTAAGAAAAACATAGCTTCTACATTTTTATATAAATAGGCAGAAAAAGTCGCGGGCAGAAGCTATAACCGTAATAAAAATAATCATAAATTAATTTTACATCCTTGCTATTATGTTCGTGAATGTGCTTTTCATTAAATGCGATATAAAATTCTCAATCTGTTTTTATTCGTTCACATAAACAGGCCCGCTACTTGAAATCATTCCACCGCAATAATTTCGCGATGTTAAAAAGTAAACCAAAACGGGATAATGTATGGGCGAGTATCTTTTTCAATTACATCTTACTTATACATTGCGATGCGGTCAGATGCATTGCTTTTACGACTGAGAAGTGTGGTGTGAGTTATACAAGTTATAGCGATAAAACTAATGGTTTTAAAGATATCAAAATTACGCAAAAAAAACCGAACAACAGGGTATCAGGGTTTAAGTATCAGAGTGCAAAGGCGGTGATTGGTAGTATTATAAAAAGCTAAATTGATCTCTAGTAACACATCTATATACAACTTTAAAGTAAAGTAGGAAAGTAGAGCAGTAAGTAAATTAAATAATAAACTTTTAAATATTTTTATCGACAAGAACTGTAATGTATTGAATATCATGATCTGAAATAAATAAATCATGATCTGAATTAAAGTAACGCACACATAAATTAGGTACTAAATACTCGTATTTTGAAAAACGTCTATCGTAGATGTTACTTCTAAGTTAAAATAAGGTAAGTACCAAGCCATGTTTACAATATTAGAAGTTCTAACTAGAACACCATGCGCACAGATTTTTGCAAACGCCGAAAAAATTGATAATTCTACCACAGTTAAAACCAAAGTTAATTTGTCTATTGGATTAGAAATTAGATTTGTAGGAAAAAGAACAAACGCTCTATTGTATCCAAAAAAGATTCCGACGAATTGAAAACCTCCTCCTTTTTTGGAGTTGGTTAAAAAGAATAACTAATAGGATCATAGAGAACACAAGCAAAAACTAAGGACGCTGCAAGCACTCTTTCCATGCAACCTTTATTGATAAGAATAGCTTAAAGAAAAGCTTCATTCGGCAAGCAAATAATTAAAAACATAAAGCAAGCTTCTACACGCTTCATCACGTAACTTGAACCACACAAAGTTTTTCTATGCATCTCAAATTGCTATGACGATTGAGGCAAAGCTTGGCGGAGTGGCTGCAATTTGTGACAATGATTTCTTTATTCAGACAGATTGTACGTTTCTTATACGCATCCTCGCTAATGAGCTATACTGTAAATTAACTGAAACGACTGTGGCGCCGACGATGTCGACGAGTTAATGAGGACTTTTTTTCATATATAATTAGCAAAATAATTGATTCTGTTTAATGATTAATCATGTTTAAGAATTAATACAGACTGAGCCGAAAACTGTAATGATTTTGTTTTAAGACTGAGTTATATTACATACTTTTTCGTTAAAGAATTAAGCGAATTGCTCTACTTACTTAATTCCCTGCTAGCCATATTTAAGCAAACTTGTCAAATGTTGGTAACATAAAATAGGTACTTGGCTGAATTTATTGTGGGTAGGGCGCGTTGAAACCTTCGTAAACTTAGTTTTGAATCGTGAAAATATAGTTAGGGAGCACCAGAAATAATTAATTATTTTACAAAAAGACATATACAATTTTAGCTTAGCAATTTTCACTTGCTAAGCCGTATTCACATAAGTGAAAATTGAGTGTCAAATAGTGCTTCGTCATTAGATCATCATATTCGTGACAGCACCAATACATCACTAACTTTAAACACTAGTAGGGCGCGTGGAGGCGCGGGCCCGCGTGCTGTCTTTCCCCCTATTTGCCTTTCAACCTTTAGTCTCTTCCACATTCGCCATACATTTTCTATGGAAAAATAAATTCCGCCATTTTGAATTTTTTTTTCTATCCATCGAATAGACCTTTGAGTGCTGATCAACTCTTGTCAAGAAACTGTTCTTCCATCTTTTATACTCTTCGAGATATCGACGGAATTCGAATGGCGGCCATTTTGAATCCGCCATTTTGAAAATTTTTTCAGCTCACTGCCAATTGGATGACGTTTCAAATGACATTTGGTCGAGCACCCCCCACCTATCTTCGATACCCTAGCCGTGCTCTTCACCCGTCTCCGAAATCCTCAATCATCAGCTCTCTCCATATTTTTGTTCTTAATCATTTTTCCCCATCTATATGATAGTATACGTCAAAAAAATTTTTTTTTATACAAAATTGTTCAGGAGAGGTGATCAATCAGTCAGTGAGTGAGTGAATCAGCACAAGCAGCTATATATATATTAATAAAGTGCAGGAATGAGCAAAATTATTTAGGTAGATATCTCCCTTGTTATCTATTACATCGATATTTTTCTATATTTTTAGTTTCGTACAAGAGTTCGCATGCGAGCCGCTAGATGGCGTCACTCTGCTCCTGGAACTCCTGCGCAACATACAGCTGAGCCAAACTGGGGAGGCTTCGAGAGGACCTCCAGCTGTCCGACGGAGGCCACTGTTGGATGAGCTAGCTTGCCTGTATGTATGACTATCACTTCTATATTACAAGATTTATAATTTAGCCATTTTTGATAGGCACTAGAATACATAAGTCTAATGTATCACCACAATTTCACTTAATCTTGATGTTAATTATAAGAAGTATTTGCAGATGCTTCTTATAATCTTTTTTTTATACTATATAGGCTAGCGCTTGACTGTGATCACACCTGATGGAAAGTGATGATACAGTCTAAGGTGGAACGCGCTTGCCGAAGTTGAGTTTAGAAGACAGAGTGACGCCTAGAAGTTCAATACTATCGGTAATCGGTATAGAAACATTTCGAAAAGTCGGAGTCAGGGGGAATAATCAACATCACTGTTCTTCAAAATATAATAATATTATCTTTCATATAAATCTATATTATTATCCTCTAACTCTTGACAGAGTTGGCATTGTTCTTTCGTCGCTGCTCCTTCAGCAATTAGGTATTTATTCTCCAGCGGCTCCTATTGGATATCTAATACTATGGGGTCGCAATTTTGACGCCTTGAGACTCGATCATAAGGCGGTCCAATCAGTTAAATTTTTTTCTTTGACTGAACAAAATAATTTGAATGTTGCAGTCAATGCCTATGGAGTTGCTGCAGCAGATATTCCGACTGCGTCAGAAGGCTTATGGCCAGCTCCAACGGAGTGTACGCGCTCACTGTCTGCATCATGTCCACCGTTAATAAGACCAGAGTCTTGGCATTACAGGTAGGAATCTTATTCATATTATAATAGCTTCTTGATGAAATTTTGTAGCTTAATTTTAAACCCTAGCTAAATTAGAGAACCTAAAAGCTTTGACGATATCAACTTTTACCAAATATCACGAGAAAATCTTAGTGATGATAAAGCTAGAAAGTTTAATTCGTTATGATTTAATGTCAAAAAATAATTGATAAAGTTTTGTAAAAACCAACTCGACTACGCTCTCTCGCGTTTTAATAGGGAATATTCCATAAAATTGAATTGGCTTACCAACAAAATTAGTGTCTGATAAATGGACACAATTTAGGGAGTAAATTAATAACTTATTTCAGTTGAATCTAAATGTTTTCGTTCATGTTCTTTAACATGTTTCAGCTCCTCACCAAAGCCTGTTACCCTCCTGCTTCCGGCCACAGCATGATATCTGAAGCTCTATCCACATTGCGCCTCCGTTTTGGAGAGCCGGTTCGCTTCAGATTTCTTGTCGGAATGCTCCAAAGTGGAGGAGGATCTGGGGAGCTGCAGGCAGCTGGTCTGGCCTTCATTAATGCTCTACTATCCAGCGCTCCTACTCCACAAAGGAAGCTGTATATACAAGCTGAATTGGAACAGGCTGGTTTCGATATAGTCACTTTGAAAAAGGTAAGAAAATCTTTTCTAATATCCCATTATTTTGAATTCTAAAATCAGACAATTTGATATACATAGCCTTCAAAATCTGAAACCCAATTACAAACAATAAGATGGATTAAAGTAACATAGACCTTAAGAACAGATATCTGATATTATGTACTTCAATCTGCATAAATAAAAACCACCAAATTACTAGGTCTTGTAATGTAAATAATCTGAAGTATAATACTGATGTAAAGTCATCAGTAGGCTAACTAAGGGAATATTTTTTTCAGATCGTATTGAAACTGCCGAATACCAACGAACATGTAACAAAAGAGATAGAGAACTACGAGAAACAATTGATTGATATCGACACCCTGAACGAAAAGGCAAATGAGGCACTAAAGGAAAAGGATGACCTTAGACACAAGTTAGAACTACTGGAGAAAAGAGTTAAGGTAAGGAGGTTTGCCAAAATAATGCTTTACAATAATGCTAGGACATTTTACATTAATTTATCTCCGTTTTCTTCCTTCCTGGAAATTAAAACTGGTTTTTCCATTACAGATACTGCAAGAGGAAAAAGGAATATTGTTGTCGTTAGAGAAATGTTTGCAAGAAAAGTGCTGTGAACTGCAGGAAGAAGTGAGCACTCTGCGTTCAGAGCACAGCAACTCAAACCGGAAGAAGACTTTTGTAATTAAGAAAAAAAACTCCGCTCACAAAAATAGAGGTAGCCTATTTGAAAAAGTTTAATATTACTCTTACTTTTAACGGAACTACTTTGTAGTTTAATAACTAAGCAGTTAAATTAACAATAACTCGTAATAATTAAATTCCAGATGAGTCATCACCACCAGAAGATGAAGGTATAAGTTCCTCAGAGCGATCCCTTAGCCCTGAAGGCGATCCGCAGAGAGAATCATCGGTGTACGAAATGTTCAATATCAAAAACGAAACATATGACCTAATGCGAAACAAACGACCTTTGCACAAAAAACTAGAAAGCACTAAGAAGATTGATCCAAAATTAAAATCATCAGATGATGATGATGAGACAACTATAGATGAAGTTATACAGGAGTTGAGAAACATAGTGAATCATGCTGAAACCGAACACTATGTTAGAGACAGAACTTATGATGAAAGGTCAAGATGTAATGATGATTCGGAAATTTCGTTACATGACTACCAGCAACAAAAGTCTATAGAGAAAGATGATTCAATAACAAGCACTAGGCATAGCATTCAAATAAAGAATAATACAGATATAGAAGACGACAATAATGAAGAGGAAGAAGAAATTGTCCCCAGCAAAATACTACCTCATCCACCGAGAAAGGCCAAGAGTTTAATACATCTATTCGTACCCCCCGTTGATAATGGACTTCTGTATAGCAAAGCACCAGATATACTCGACGATAATTTCTATTCCAGTGATGAAGGGTCCGATTCTTTGTTAAGTGCATCGCGTTGTCAAAATAATATAACCAAAAAGGATTCTAAATCCAGTTTTGATTTTAAAGAATGTCGTGCTAAGTTCGATAGTGCCGAAAGTAATGAAGATAAAATAAAACGTTCTAAAACGAGATCACGGGAAGATTATCGGAAAACGTCAGTGAAACGTAGTGAATCTTTCCAAAATTCTGAAATAGGATCACGTCAACGCGAATACATCGACAGCATGTTTTACGAAACACAAAATCAAAGTACAGACGATCCAAAGACTCAAACACCGAAATGCAATCGTGTCGATGAAATCGTCAGTTTAATCGAATCGAAAAAGTTGACTAAAAGCTTGGACCGAATCGATGAAGGGTTGAATTCGATGGTAGATATAGTAATGATAAATGAACCGAAAAAATCATCTTGGTACGAAAGAAGACAGAGATCAGTATCAAGAACGAACAGTGAGGCTGGGAACGAATCTCCACTGATTCCTTTCACGAGATCGAATAATAGAGTTCACACATACAATTCGAAATCATCGAGCTATCAAAGCAAAGATAGTAAGGAGAATAAGGAGCAGAAGTTAATACCTCCTAAATTAAGCTCAGGATCATTTGATACTTCTTTTAATCACGCGTTTATGATGAAACGAGGGAGTACCGCAGGGTTGTACTCTGGCTCCAATATGCTAAGAGATGCGCCGGCTAGTATGACGAGTTTGGTCATGACAGGAACTCATAGCTACAGTGATTTGAAGAAAACTGTTTCATCTGTTGGTTCATCTAGCAATTTTGGATTACAAAAACTGACTGATATGCCTTCAGGTTTATACTGATTTTATATTATTTTTAACTTTGAAATGCGCATTTTCCGATAAGACATCAAAACTTTCAAACATATTCATATTATAATGATATTTTTTGTTTGTACTGATTTTTACTGGAAAATGGTAAAACTACAAGCGACCCGAGTCAAGTGTGCCAAATTGATAAAACATATGCCTAAAGACCGGTCATTTTAACTGGTTTTTTAACCGACTTCAAAAAAAAAGGAGGTTCTGTATTCGACCCGTATGTTTGTATGTATGTATGTTTGTCCGCGATTATTTCGCGTTTGGCTGAAACGATTTTGATGCGGTTTTCAGGAAAGTGTTTCTTACATTTTGGAGAAGGTTTTAGTATATTAACCGACTTAAAAAAACAAGAGGTTCTTAGATGATGATGATATATTTGTATTTAAGTTTGTTCGCGATTATCTCGAGTTCGGCGAAACCGATTTTGATGATTCTTTTTTTATTAGGTAGGCCATACATCACAGATAGACTCATTTCAATTTGATCGAGATCTAATGATTATTTATTCTTTAGAACTTACGGTTTATAATTTGCAATGGTGCCAACATAACGTCAGAAGTTAAGTTAGTCGGAACTCAAAAAATCGTTTGAAGGTTTCGATGTATGAATGTCGGAAATTACTGAAAATGTTAAATTTATTAGGTACTCGTTATAGAATGTAAAACATAAAACCAACGACTAATGTAAGTATCGTGTAGGTACCTAAATGTTTGTCTCGTGCAATATTTTATCAATATTAGGTAGGTATTATATATTCCATCACTGGGAATTCTGTTGAAATAAGAGCTAAGCTGCTCGCTACTTATCGGCAAATTGAAGTGGGCTGACTTGACTAAATCATACTTAGAAAAGATATGAGCTAGTATCATTGATCTCTACTCTATGGATCGCTGACTGTCAACGTAAAATGAAGACACTTGATTTTCGCCATTTTGGCGCTGATTGTTGCGTATTGCGTAACCTGATGTGAGCGTCCATGGAACTAAAATAACCAAGCACGGTCGCGGAACACGAAGAATTTTGTACAATGACCTCTTTGCTTACTGACAGTGGTCACAAACATTTTTCTGTTAATGCGGTTTAGATGAAATATTTGAAGGAGAAAAAAAAGTTTTGCATGGAATTTGAAAAATCAATATTAATAACAAGGAATCATAGACAATAAAAAGAACTCAAAAAACAGATTAAATATAACAGCCGCAGCCACACATTTCCAAAAAAAATTGAAAACGAAAGGAAATCATTGTAATAAATTTATATTAAATTTAATTTACGTATAATTTTTATTTTACGTATAGTAGTTAGAAAGTAAAATAATTACATTACTGTTATTTTTTACAATAATTTTGTAGCGAAAACTTTTTACTTGAAAACCTCCTTCATAGTTTTGGATCCATCATGCAGGGGGAAATCAAAAAGCTATGGTGCGGAAAAGAATAACTTTGCGCACGCTAAAAATACCCGGAAATATCATCTTTTTGAGCAAATGTATTAAAAACTAACAAACAAAACAATATAACAAAAACAAAAACAAACTTTACGTGCGCAGGTAAAAGGTTTAAAATCTCTGAGGACGGCGGTCATTGCATCTGTGCGAGCGTGACGCATTATTTTGACGCGGGAGTGACAGAGACAGGTAGTAACAGGTTGATGTACGAAATTCTTCGTGGTCCGCGACCTCAGTCCGCGACCGTGCTATAGTAACAAATGTCAATTTAGTACCGTGGACGTTCGAGGGCGCTTCAAATCGGCACAAAAAGGAACTGCCAGCCCCCCGATTGTGTAACTTTTGACGATGAAATGGTATTCATTTGATGGCCGTCGGAATCAAAGTAAAATAAACCATAACGACATTGAATTAGAGCTCAATTTTGTGTATGCGTTCTTATACGTTTAGGTATGTACGATACGCTCCATAACGCTCTATGTTGAAATCGGTTGTAATGAATTTGTGACTTTAAACTGATACACTTAAGGAATATTTTACTTTGATGGTCAAGGAATACCATTTCATCGTAAAAAGTTACACAATCAGCCCCCAGATATATTATAGGTAGAATGATTAATCCATGGAATAGAAATCAGTGGCTATAGAGTTTGAATCTCTAGCTGATTTCAGCACACTCCAACTCCAACATAGCGACATCTGGTAGCGAAAAAATGGCTGACGCATTACTCTTTTCCTTTAAGGCTATGATTAAATCTTGGTAATTTTGTGTCTAAACAAAATTGGCTTAAGATTATATATTTTTCAACGTTATTACTTCTTTAACATCGTTAATTGAAAGTCTACGATGTTAAAAAAATTGTAAACACTCATTAAAACTTAAGGTTCGTTCGCTTTTAAGAAAATAGTGGTTAAATGTTGTCCGCCGGTCTAGCTACGCCTCCCGACCAATTAATTAAACTTTTGTCACATTTGTCACATTAATTAAACAATGAATTTATTTAAAAAAAATTAAAACTTTATCCTTCAAAATATTCTTTTGATGTGTGACATCTTTTCGGTTTCTGGATATTATTTGTAGGAGTGATTTTGGAAAAAGAACGGAAATGGAACTCCACCATGTTGGCCGGCGCAGCGTGCGACTTTGGTAGGTAACTACCTACCTACCTGACCTGTTTATAGTAAGTATGTTTTGCGTTAGGACGAGCGCCTAAACGAAACATCATAAGTCAGTTTTACTTTCCTTGCGATATTACGAGCGAATATACGAGGAAATTTGATCTTAGCGCTACATTTAAGGTCAATGGCGTCGGAAATATGTGTCAGGAAACCAGGGAAGCGCGCGTTATTTGATTTGACCCTTTATTAAGGGGATTTATTGAATTTATTTTTGTCTTTCTCACTCTCACGAAGATTTGGTAGGTGCGACAGGCAGCGTCGCGGAAGATTATAACAGAAAAACGACCTTTTACCTAATTACTCAAAAACTAAGCTGGTTATCAAAAATCTGTTTCTTAGCGTATTTGGATATTATTATTACTGACATTTTAAAACAAAATTTACAATTACATCCAATGTAGTGTCCGATAAAAACTAGAAAAACTGAGATTTTGGAGCAACTTTTGGGAGAACTTTCTATCGAGAAAATTTTATCTAATCGTGTTTCTGCTTCTTAGTGATTGTAGATTAAAGACCCAAAATACATGATGTGTAAATTTGAAAGTAATTGTCTTTATAGTTTTTGCATAAAACTTCATTAGAAATCACCTAAATACGGCTTGTAGGCCGTTAATGTAGTCTGAGGATTTGACCACTAAGCGCGCGCAGCGCCATTTCGTGTAATGTTGGTACCAGGGCGTACTGTCAACCAAGATAGTGTTGGTCACGTGTAGGTACAGAATACAGATGTAAGATGCTGGCAAGATGTTACAAATCTTTATAATTATTATTATGTGACTACTGTAAAGCTTTCTTTATTTCCCAATTTTTTTATTTTTTACTCCACAGCGTATATTTTAAAGTGTGCTGTTTATTGACTTTTTTGACTATTTTCTAAATGCGAACGGACACTAGTTGTATTTTTTTTAGTCTAAGTTTATTTAAAATTGTTTAGTGTATGCATGAATCATAATGTTCTGTACATAATATAATGTCTAGTAACATAAATAATTCCATAAATTGAAACTTTTTCAACATTAAAAAATATTACAATATATAATTATCCCCTAGTTTCATTATTAATTTAAAATACCATACCTACATATTATCCTAGAAAAGTTAAATGTGAATTCACTTCAGAATCTTCAATTGAATATAACTTGCTTGGCGGCGAAAGAATACATCGCGAGGAATCTTGAGTGTGAATCACCCTAAAAGTATGTGAAGCCCGCTAACGCGCACTTGGTCGCCGTGGTAAGTTACAGCCAAAGCCCTCTTATTCCAAGGAGACACTTGCCCAACTGTGTGACATCTAAAAGGGACTAGAGAGCAGAAAAAGTACAAAATCATAATTATGTGCATAATTCATAAGCATCATACCAATCATGTGGGCGACATTTTAAATTATATTATATGCACAGAATACGTTTTTATGTAAAAAATAAAAATAAAAATAAAAACTTTTTTTTGAATAAATAAGCTTTATTTTTGGCCAAACTATTACATTGCATACAACTTTACACATCTATTGAAAAAAAAGAATCAATTATGTACTGGAGTAGCAAATAAATCCATGTTAAATACCTATAGCACGGGAACATATTAAAACTTACGTACAGACAAATATATTATATACGGCTATTACGAGCATTCATTACATTAAATGTAAATAATAGCATAAACTATGATATTATCTTTGCTAATAAAACCGAAAATGGATGCTAACTATACTATACTGAAATACCTATTTATAACTATAATTTTTTTATACTCCAGTTTAAAATGCGACACAAGCTATTTTCTGCATGTTGCTAATTTGACACATGAAGTGTCAAACTCTTCATTACCTAAGGTGATGTCAGATGGTTCATTTTCATGAGTTTTCACATTTCTAACGGCACCATTCACTCAAAATGAAACGTCTGAACACAAGTGAATTCATTAATTAAACAAATTCAACATTGGATGTTGAAAATCGGAATATTTAATTCCCAAACTCTTCTGATGACAGAAAGAACATGTAAATTTTCATTTCTATAATTATTAGTAGTGTTATTATCTCGCTGCAGACTCGGTCATAAATCATTCGAGTGTTTCGCTTTTGTTGTTCTGTCCATGTCAATTCAGCGAAGCCGTGTGAATATTGAGTGAATGAAGAATGAAGCAATCACTTGAATAAACATATTTTCGAGTGAACCGTCTCACATCACCTAAAAAGGTGTCTTCCATTCCTATTCGGTACAGAATTTTCCGTCTCGATTCGTGTCAATGCAAATCTAATAAAAATGGAGACTACTCTAAAAATCTATAATAGGGGAAGCCTTAACATATTATTTACGAATAACTCTTTCGCTGAATGAATTTGCGCTACTAAACTGACAGTTTTCAAATATATATATATTTTTATCATATTTCATTTATATCTCAAATCGTAAGAAAATTTTTTTATTAACACAGGCGGTTCCAATTTGAGGTTACTTCTTTCGACATCAATTTCAATATGAAATTTATGTAAAATTACAAGGTTTGTTTAAATGAGGGAAAATCAGTGATAAATGCGCGCAGTTTAAAAAGTAACCTCAAATGAAACAACCAGTTTCAAAATTACATTTAAGGTGAAAAAGGTATTTTACAACATTAGTTATAAACAATTCACAGAGTTTTTTAAAAATAGGTATGTCTCTGATATAATATGTAAGATTTTTTTTTAATATTTATTACTTGCATTTCCTTTTTTTTCAATTCACGCAATACATTCGATCTTAAGACGAAGAGCACCAGTGGCGCTGCCGACCTCTGTAAGCACCTCATTACATTGCCGCTAAGCCTTTTTATTACTAACTTTTTAGATGAAACATCGTAACAGTATTATTTCGGAATCCACATGTATGTTTGTAGTAAATTCTTATTAACTATGATTCAATAATAATGATAAAAATATTAAAAACCAACAAAGAAATACAAGTCACAGGCATTTGAATTTTGGAATGGGATGTCTTCTACTATGTGTGACGTAACATGCATGTAAGGCTGTCTCTGTTTAGTGAGAAATATTAAAATCATTATACCTTTTTTGATCGATTTAATTCTTTTTTTTATTTAAGCGTAAATCTTATTTCAAGCATGAATTAAAGAAAAAATAACAGATGGAAAAATCTTTTTATTTTTATAGATGTTATAAGATCCTAATTTTCAGCTGTCGGGGTTTCCGAAATAAACTATGACAATTTTTTCTTTACATTTCCATAGTGCCATATTTTTTTTACTGGGAAAGTATAGGGAAAATGGTATGTAATCTAATGTCGTGACATTTTATTTAAAATCAAATGAAACTGAGACGACGATGACAAAATTAATCAATTTTCTCATTTCAGTCATGAACAACTCACGCTTGACTAAAAGATTTAACACGCCAAAACTATTCACAAAAAAGTGCAAATAATCGCTTAATATGCCGGTCATACACCATCCTTCCTATCGTGCGGCATGACCTGACGCTACCGATTGGATGCAGGACGGATGATGTATGGCCGGCATAACACAGTTTCCATTTATCGCCTATGTTTACTTCCCTATACCGTCCCAATGAAAAACACACTTTATGCGCATACACTTAAAGACTACTTATTACCAAGAAAAAGAAATAGAACATACATACAAGTAATACTTTTAATATTATTGCCACTTTCACGTGTAGCTATGGGTTTTTTATTATGCGGTTTTTGAAAAAAGGTACTTATGAACTAGAAAATAAGTATGATATTCGCACACACATAAGCTCACGCTTGGCTTCAAATGCTTTTTACAGGAATGCCGGTAAAAACCGGGTGCAGTGCAGATTTTTATATGACTGACCATTAAAACATTCAAAAATTTACTTCATTTCATGTGACATAGTCTGTATTAAAATGACAGTTTCATGTACTTATTTCCGGCAATACAAAAGTTTTTTCTCACAGAAGTTTTCTTATTTATAGTACAATACAAAGAATTATTATTAGGAGACTGCATGTAGGGTTATTTGCCACAGTCGAGAACGTTCAGAATAAAAAATCATCAAATGTAGAATGTCAAACTTGATATAGAATAGCCTTAATTCTGAGTGACTTATGAGAAGTCCCTATTATCCTTAATTTCATATGAAACAGAGTACAGAGAATAAACTGTATAAAAATATCAGATTTCAATAGAAGTCATAACATTTTCTACGTAGTATCAAAAATTAGAGACAGTTCCAGTTGTATTACTATTTAAAGTAGGAAATATTAAGTTCAAATCATCTATGCGCGCGGCTTTGTAGCTTGTTTGTAGTAAATATGTATAATTCGACCTCTTAAATAATTTGATTACCACTGCAGCAACACTGTTGTGTGTTATCAGCTGTAAAATAAAAAACAGGTTCCATTTTTACCATTTTGGTATGGAACCCTAAAAAGGCAGTAGATTGTGAAAGACACTTGTATAATATAATCTAGCTTGTATGTTGCCACCATTAGCAAATAAATGATATTCTATTCTATTCGCCTATCGTTATAGTTAGCGGCCGTTTTGTGTTGGTTTACCAAATCACGCAAAGTTATTGAGCAAATCACGCAAAGTGGTTGGTAAACGTAAGTAAAGCTGTATAAATTATTATCAACATTACAAGACACAAATGCCGGCCATACACCATCCGTCCTATATGACGCTGCCGATTGGATCGGTTAGAATTTACCTTGTGGCTGGAATGGCATGACAGTTCAACATCAGACGTATCCTACCAATCCCCACGGTTTGTTGTAACTGATCATTCCGATTGGACGATAAGAAGGATGGTGTATGGTCGGCATACGCTAAAATAACACCGCGCGCAAAAAATGAGTTGAGAATATGTATGTATGTTATGTTATTAATTTTATTGAAAAGGCTTTGAGGTTAATTATTATTTTTAGTATGTACTAGTATAAAATGTAGTTTCTAATATAGCTAGGTACATAGTATGTAAATGACTTATTTTTAGTTTAAACTTGAAAAGCTCAAATTCTAACGCATTTTCAAATTTGTACATTACAACATGTTTGATAAAATTATCACCACTTCGTTTTAGTGGAAAGCTACCTTAACTTGAATTTTTTTTATAGGTGTATGAAAATAAGAGGTAAAATGGTTGATAATCTACGTCGGCGTTAGAATTTAAGCAATTTTGAATTACTGAACCTACCTCAGTCAGCCATTTGTAATTTGTATCGACACACTGAGTTCAACTGGATTGGACGTGTCACAGATATGCTATATTTTGAGCAAGGGAAGTCAACATTATGGCACAAATGTCAGGCCACTCTCACTTATCACGTGACCGTCCCGGCTACAAGTAGGGGTCCGGACCCCAATATTTCAGATGGTTGCCGCTCGCGGGCCGAGGTGTACGCGCTAGTTCTGTACGTTCTATTTTATACGCCGTCTGACTACGGTAGCCCTAGTACGTCGTAAGAGATAAAATTAGGCGATAGAAAAAGAGACCACAACATTGCGTTTGTTGCGTGTCGACTTTAAGGGCGGGGCCAGGCGCTATTGCGAACTGAATTGCACTTTTTGTGTCAGCGCTAGAGTCGCTATTTCTTTAAATCATCGTGCGGAGTAAGCCTTCTGTACTTGTACTATTTAGTGTTCTGTGCAAATGTCATCAATCAACGACCAAGCTGTTTAGCGTAGAAGAACCTTTATTGGTAGACATTTATTGGAATCTAGATTAATCAATCAAATACAACCAGGAATACAGCGTATCGATTTCAAAGCTAAATCTATCATTCAATTTTGATATTTTTTAAAGGGCTTTATATAGGTTACTAGCTGATGCCCGCGACTTCGTCCACGTGGGATAAAAACTATTCTATCTTTTAAGTTGGACCAAATGACAGATATTCACGAAGTTTGAACTAAATCGGTTCAGTAGTTTAGAAGTCCATCGCGGACAAACATTGTGACACGAGATTTATATATATTATTATTAAGATAAGATAAGATTTAAACAAAACAACATAAAAAAATTTAAATCGTGAGATTAACTTAACAGAGGATATTTAATTGGTGCTGCTAAAGTCGTCTCCATTTGAGGAAGGGAATTAATTTCTCACCATTGAATTGCTGTTAGTGAAAAGGTTCTTGCATGGAAGTTTTTATACCTTACTATTTTTTGTGTAATTTGTTTTTGCCTTTAGTAAGAGCATTAAACTTTCCTTATATTAATAGTTGTTCACCTAAAAGGCTTTTTATTGCCAATTTTTTAAAGTATTACGTAAATTTCAATAAATCTCCAATGCAATTACATGAGTAATTCACATTTTTACTATTCAAATGATTCATGGCCCAAAACTTCAACACTTTTTATGATTTTAATTACACTTTAATATTTGTAAGGAATATATAAACTCATTTATTTACAAAATAATCTCATATATTTAAAAATAATTCATATGTAGTATAAAAATGAATTTACATATCGAAGTCTCGCCAAAACTCGTAAATGGCTCGACAGATTTTGATGGATTTTGAGTTTAGATTTACAAGAGGACCCGGCAGACGAAGATTTTTTTGGAGTGAAAAAATGCAGAACGTACTATGCTTTCAGAACAAGAATAGAACAAAACCTTTGCAATCAAAACAAGCTATTGGCTAACTTCACTCATAATAATGTACGGTTAGCAACAAAATAATGCTTATATAGTTTATAATGTTATATAGTTCGCCAAAAAATGTAGAAAAAATGACATTTAGACTCGGTATTTACCGAATATTTTCTAATGCTAAGTAATTAGAAAAATATATTCGATAAATAATATAGTTTCAATCCGTTTAGCTATAATTTAATCATTTTCATCACATTTAAAACATGGTTTTTAAGGTTGGCGCCTGCGCACTTTAATAGACACATTTAAATAGTAGACAAGACACGATTTTGTTTTGTTCCGAAACCGTACCAAATTCGACTGGAGTGAACATAGGCACAGGTAAAGCCCACGTCACAACATGGCGGTTGCATTTGTAAACCGTATGAAATTCGACTGGAGTGAACATAGGCACAGGCAAAGCCCACGTCACAACATGGCGGTTGCATTTGTAAACCGTATGAAATTCGACTGGAGTGAACATAGGCACAGGCAAAGCCCACGTCACAACATGGCGGTTGCATTTGTAAACCGTATGAAATTCGACTGGAGTGAACATAGGCACAGGCAAAGCCCACGTCACAACATGGCGGTTCCATGCTATTCTTATTCTGAGCGCATAATAAGTGACAGGGTCCAATCCAGTTTACATGAATCTTGTTCAAGGGGGCATGCCACGGATGTTCCCGCAAAATTAAATTTTTTTGGTGGTTTTTCGGGATTTGTAAGCTAATAAGACATAATATACTTATGGCAGTCAAATTGCGGGAATTCCAGTATCGACTTCACGTGTTTATATAAAAATCTTTGCTTCAAAGTGTCGAGTTAAAAAAATAATCCGAGATTTTCGAGTTACTCACTTCAAACTCGATACTTGGAATAATTTCCTAGGATAGACATTTTTAAGCAAAGATTTTGATATAAACGTGTAGAGATGACACTGCTATTTCCGCAAATTGACTGCCATAAGCCTAACTAGCGTACAGATTGCAAAAAAAACCACGAAAATTTTGAATTTCGCCGTTGATTTTGGTCAACCCAAACTTTTTAGTCGTCCCAGTTCTTCTTGATGTCGAAACACCACTCCCACTGGAGATGGATGTTCTTGTCATCATCGGTGAAGAGGCTGTTGACGGTGTACGAACCGCGGGCCAGCAAGCCGCAGGGCGCGTCTTCCGGGGGGGTCGTGTATGACTGGATCTCCGTCTTGGGGGGGTACGAACCCACCATGTGCACCATTTTGTCCACTGAAAATTGAAGAAAAACTGTAAATGGAATGTGCAATTTTTTTTTTTTTTTTTGGGAAAATGTAATAAAACTTTTCCTTGTAGACTTGTATTGAGCGTTTAAATACGATGATAGGTAACTATGCTTATAGCAAGCAGTCGCTGCACGCGGGGCAATAAAATAGGGGAACAGGACAGCACCTGGTGTCCGGCAGGTCTGCTGTAAAGCCCGTAAGTGAAACAGAGATCGTAACAATTGGTCTGTCTCTCATTTTATTGTCCCACGGGCTGCGTCTGTTTAACAATAGTAAAGGATTTTGTGCCAGCTTCGGCCGCGTTGATTGACTTTTGTATTTTTTTTTTGAGAGAATAAAGTAGCCTATATTATAAGCCATCTATGTTCCAAATTTCAACCAAATATGTTTATTGCATAAAATGAGAATTAATATGTATGTGTGATAAGCCTAATGTTTTCAAGAAAACTAAATAAAATTTGAATTTAGCAGACTATTTTCGTCCGGTCACCAAATATCATCAAAGGATTTGTATCATCTAAATACAAAACAATACATCACGGGCCAATTTACTGCTCATACCAAAACTACACTATGTGTCATACTGGTACTATAACGTGCTACTATTTACGGCATAACCGCCTGTCATATGACAGTGCACCTAATTCATATGGCGTTAGCGTTGCAATTCGAACGTACATAAACGCAACAATGCGACAAAAAATATTTATAGGCGTGTAATAATAACGCGGTGCGAATATAAATTAATGTGAATATTAATAATACTGATATATTACCGGGCTCTGTCCAGATCGCATGCAAGCATATAAGCGGTTATTGGATATAAGAAACTACCTTCTGTCTTTATGTAACCTAGACATTATAACAAAAGGAAACTGAGAATTTTCCATTAGACTAGACGGATGCTGCGACGCAGATGACAGCACAGCACAAGCCATATACAGAAATTTGCAGAGCAGAGCAGTTGGGGCAGACAGACAGACAGCATGCGGAGACCATTCTACTCCAATAAAGTCTGTATATATGATATGTGTCCTACAGACTTCTAGGGATTATCGATTTTCCATGATCATCGATGTAAGACAACAAAAAATCGATGTTTTAACATCGATATTGCATTATTTAAAACATCGTTACATCGACGTCAAGGACCCAAACAATAGGAATTTCGTCG
Organism: Coenonympha arcania; assembly: GCA_036785405.1. Taxonomy (NCBI): domain Eukaryota; kingdom Metazoa; phylum Arthropoda; class Insecta; order Lepidoptera; family Nymphalidae; genus Coenonympha; species Coenonympha arcania. The sequence continues at coordinate 15,938,734 of CM072066.1, read as the reverse complement.
CTACAATCAATCATTTCTTGGTTTAAATTATTTAATTTAAAAAAAAAATTGTGATTACATTTTGGGGGTATATTGATGCAAAAATTTTATAAACGATTGCAAAAAACATAGATGTTAAGAGCTCAATAAACATCGAGTATCAGCTATCGATGTTAGTGTTGATGTCATCATCGATGTTTTTGCAACATCGCGATCGTTCAAACTGGCCAATTCTAAAAAGTGCCATACTTTACAAAATCTACTCTGCCCTACTCTACGTGGAACTACATCATCTTCTGCGTCTCAGCATATGCTTAGCCTCATCGATAGCCCCGGGTTCGATTCCCATTTAGGAGTTCTATAATAATTTGTCTGTAATTTCAAAACTGGCTCGGTCTAGTCTGGTAGCAGGCTTTGGCACAGCTAGATACCTTTTTACATTGCCTTTAGTGTACAATAATACCTTCATCAAATTTAAGCTGCCAGTCTAAAAATTTCGCTGCACGTGGTGCAATAAAATGCGGAAAATTACAGCGCCTGCAGTTCAGCCTGGCCTGGCTGGATCGATTTTGATGAATAGGTATTTTTTTTTATTAAAACGCTGACGCTTCCCGTGTGGGTCCCATTTCAATGTTATCCAGTTCTGATAATGGTATCCAAGAGAAAACCATGTAGAATATGTAAGTCTAAAATTTTTTACTGGAAAGTATGTATTAAACAGTAGTTCGATGAGAGTTGAAGTCGGTTTTTTTGTTAATTAATTAACGTATATTATTATTTGCACACAACCCCATATTTCATTCACATACGGTTGAAAGTTTTTATAATCTTTTTTAGCTGATGTTATACATCATAATAGCTTGCACGTCTAACTCTTCCATCTTGCGGTCAGTCAGTCAGTCAGTCAGTCAGTGAGTGTCAGTACCTGGCACGTGCGCGCGGTAGGTCTTCTGCACGTAGCGCAGGCCGTGCACGATCTCGCGCTGCACGATGAAGTCGATCCTTATCCGGTACTGCACGCCCTCCCTTATTGTGAACACCTGCAATACAAACGGAAACATAATATGGAGAAATATTGTTCATACTAATAAGTTAATAACTCCCATTCAGTGGCCAGTCCCTCTTTGTGTCACTTAAATAAAACTAGTTGGGTGACCGAGCTTTGCAGTTGGGTGACCGAGCTTTGCTAGGTAGTATTACAGCTACTTACCAATAGATGGCAGCAGGAGTTTACTGTAATAGTTTTAATCGCCAATAGATGTCAGGTATAGATTTTTATTTATTTATTTTTTTTATTTAAATATCTTTATTGCTTAAAATGAGTACATAAAATTACAACGAAAGGAAAACAGAGAAACACAAAGGGCGACCTTATCACTAAAGTGATCTCTACCAGGTAACCCACAATTACGGACCTCTGATCTGATTTTTTTTTGGTAAATACGACATTTTCTAAAAATGAATCTTAGCTAGATCAATTTATCGCCCCCAAAAACCCTTGTATACTAAATTTCATGAAAATCGTTCGAGCCGTTTCCGAGATTCAGATTATATAGAAATATATATACAAGAATTGCTCGTTTAAAGGTATAGGATAAGCATTTATTAACTGAGTTAAATTTACAGCGGTACATAATATTATTCTGTTTTAAAGTCGGTAGCCGTTTTATTTGCCTCAGTATGTCTTCCGACATAGGCCTCCTCCATTACCTTCCAGAGTTTCATCTCTGGCCATCCTTTGCTACGTGGTAAGGTAGGATGTACAAAGTAGGTTAAGGAAATAAAATTAAATTACAAATTAATAACTACATCAAAAATGGCATAGACCGGATTCTGTGGAATGTAAAATTATATTAATAAAAAAAAGTCCAGCCATCGACAGTCGACACAAAAAAATTGGTTGTCTGTAAAGTCGGTTTACTGACGATAGTTGAACGTGACAACTCTCGCTTGCACTTTTCACTTACATGGAACGCCTCAGAGCGAGGTAACGCGAGCGAGGTAACGCCGGTAACGCCGGATGAGTCATGTTTTTTGTGCGTGCAGCTCTATCGATTTATAAGACGTTGTCACATCAAAAACTTTCGGCAAGTGTCGAGGAACACCTTCAACTTCACAATTAGCAATGGTAAGTTTTTCCAGGTGTGCCAAGCCTAGATCTAATAAATATGCACTAAACAAATGGCGTCTAGACGCGTCAACTTTAGATTAGTTTAATTTTCCCAACTTTGACGTCACATCAAAGAAAAAAAAGCAAAAACTAGACGAACGGGAAAAGCTATTCATCCACGTCTATACAAATCTATAGTGAGTAGTGAGTAGTGACCGAAGTATGTCAGGCGTAAACAAATTGTGCAATTGCATTTGTACTATTATACTAGTGTAGGTGCCTGTAATAACGTTTTATAATGGTGACTGACTAGGTATTCGAGCTTTAAACAATCTCTTTAAGTTTATTAGTATGTATAAAATCACAATAAATGAACTACTGAGGAACTACTGATCCGAAATGAAAAATTATTTTTCTGTTGGATAGTTCATTTATCGAGTATGTTATGACTTATGAGTTATGAGCCGTGGTTAAAATTTTTATCCCCAAGAGAAATTTTGAAAAAGTTCACCACCATTTTCAGACCTGTCAATGAATTTTACTGTAGAGATTTAGTAGATAAACCCAATAAAATATTGTAAACAGCGCGATTAGCCGGGCGCAGAAGGTTTACCGACTACGATGGATCATATTATTATGTTTATCTTACGCAATCAACATTTTCATATTTTCAGCGCTAAATTTTGTATTTGAAAGAAAATCAAAAACGAATTTAATTGAACGAGCTCCAAGGCACACGTCTCATAAATCATGGGAATACTCATAAATGACATTTACAGACGTCCGACGTCGGCGTGTTGTCTAGCCAAGCGTATTAGGCCTAGTTCACACTGGTAGACGGTAGACCACATTGCGCGCTCAGACAGATCCCCAGATCCCGATACATGCTATAAAATCGTCTCGTCGCTGTCTCTTGCGGCATTGAAATTAAGATTTGAATTTTCCACTCATCTTCACAGTCTACCATTAAGAACTAGGCTTAAGATAGTTTGGGTCTTTAATCTAAAATCACTTAGAAGTAGAAACACGATTGGATACAATTTTCTCGATAGAAAGTTCTCCCAAAAGTTGCTACAAAATCTCAGTTTTTCTACGTTTTATCGGAAACTACAATGGACATAATTGTAGTTTTTGTTTTAATGTGTCGGCAATAATAATATCCAAAAACGCTTAGAAACAGATTTTTGATAACTGGCTTAGTTTTTGAGTAATTAGGTAAAAGGTCGTTTTTCTCTTATATTCGCGGAAGCGACGCTGCATGTCGCACCTACCAATGTATCCGTAAGAGTGAGAAAGACAAAAATAAATTCAATAAATCCCCTTAAAGATAACAACATGTAGGGTTTGAAGTAATGGTTGCGAGAATTACGCTTGTCGCAGATACGCAATAAGGACACCGATTGGAAGTCACAGACGTCTTAGAGATCTGTCCGTTAGTCACACAAGCTAAACTTACGCCGTTACTTGAATGTTAGTCGCGTCGCCAGTACAGTTCGACCCTTACGCGCACTATATCAACGGTCGAGCTATAGTAGCAGGCGATTGATAAACCACCGTGAAGTAAATAATGGGTAACAGAGTTGGACTAAAGCCAGCGGATTCAGTCCGTCAGTCGCACGGGCTAAACTTACGCCACCGTTACTTGAATGTTAGTCACGTCGCCAGTACAGTTCGACCCTTACGCGCAATATCAACGGTCGAGCTATAGTAGTAGGCGATTGATAAACCGCAGTATAGCGAATAGTGGGTAATAGAGTTGGACTAAAGCCAACGGATTCAGTCCGTCAGTCGAACGGGCTAAACTTACGCCGTTACTTGAATGTTAGTCGCGTCGCCAGTACAGTTCGACCCTTACGCGCAGTATCAACGGTCGAGCTATAGTAGCAGGCGATTGATAAACCGCAGTATAGGGAATAGTGGGTAATAGAGTTGGACTAAAGCCAGCGGATTCAGTCCGTCAGTCGCACGGGCTAAACTTACGCCGTTACTTGAATGTTAGGCGCGTCGCCAGTACAGTCCGACCCTTACGCGCAGTATCAACGGCGAGCTATAGTAGTATGCGATTGATAAACCGCAGCATAGTGAATAATGGGTAATAGAGTTGGACTAAAGCCAGCGGATTCAGTCCGTCAGCCGCACGGGCTAAACTTACGTCGGTTACTAATGCCACCTGTCCTGTCGCAGTATATACTACTAGACTTTGATTGGATTTAAAATAGTTTTTGCATAATCAGAAATAATTTATCAAATAAAGGTGATTTGGCTGAATATCGAATATTTGTCTACGTCCCACCGATAAGAAACCTGAAGATATGGACATCAAAATTGTTTACGTAAAGTGTAAACCTTTTTAGTATGTACAAGCAAACAGTAGCATCATCAGTCCAAATTTTATGGGTGGCTGCTGAGCGAACTACATCGTGGCCTTAGTTTTGGTGACAAAACAAGCATTTTTAACACCGGTAAACTCGCGACATTTTTTTCGGGCTGTCCGCCCTGTCCAGGGCCTGTCCTATGTCTATTCTACGTCCATACTTCCTTAGATATAGCCGTAGCACCAAGTATTTGACGAGTTAACGAATAATTTAATTATGTAACTGTATGTGAAAAAAGTGGTCGAATACCTAGCTAGCGAATAGCAACCGAATATTCTTGGCAATTAATTAATTTTCAAATTACGCATTACACCTACATTATACTTAGCATGGCCTTTTACATAGCATAAAAATCGCAGTAATAAAATTTAAGTCTGTGTTATGAATGATTATGTATTATTATTTATAGTGAATGACTCAACAAGCTTCAGATATAAAGGAACTTCCGCCCTAATTCCTATTCATCGGCAATCTATTGTAAGTTGTCAATTTCCTAATTGTTCCGACACATTTTTGGCAGCAATCCAATTTGGAAGCAAATACCTGACTTTGACTGCTTTCAGTTTTGAGATAGGTCAAAAAACTACCTTGGCTCTAATTTGTTACCGAAAATTAAAGTGCAGACAATTTAGACAGCGGACTTTAGAATCATATTTGGAGTTACACAGTTGCCTGTGTGCGTGGTCACCATTTATGGTAAAAATATAGAAGAATAGAAGTGCATTCCAACGCACACACAGGCTGCCATCATGTTCAAGCTTCGAGATCGCTAGCTCATCTTCAATTTCTTCCCCTCAAACCTAATCTAGCAAATACCGCAATTACTCAATAGACTATAGTAGTGTTATTATCTCGCTGCAGACTCGGTCATAAATCATTCGAGTGTTTCGCTTTTGTTGTTCTTTGTTGAGTTGTGCATTACTGCAGAACAACAAAAGCGAAACACTCGAATGATTTATGACCGAGTCTGCAGCGAGATAATAACCCCTTGACAAGAGGCAGTGGTATGAACCCAGGATGTTAAATGTTAACCCACTACTAGCAACTCAGCTCAGTATGTAGCTTTTTTTTTATATTCTATACAAGTTGGCATCTCACCTGATGGTAAGTGAAAATGCATCATGCAGCCTAAGATGTTATCGTACTAACTTGGAAGGGTAAGTTAATTTACCCCAACGGTTTCTACACAGCATCGCAACGGAACGCAAAAACGCTAAATCGCTTGGCGGTGCGTCTTTGCTGGTAAGGTGGTAACTAGCCACGGCCGAATCCTCTCACCAGACCAGACTTGAGCCAATTTAGAAATTATAAAATTCCAAAGTAGCCCGTGGCGGGAATCGAACCCGCGACCTCCCACTTGAATCCGAGCGCGCCGCCACTGCGCCAGTCGTCAAAATAGCTAGTAGTGGGACTAGTGGTCTAAAGCACGGTCGCGGAGCACGAAGAATTTCGTACATTAACCTGTTACTACCTGTCTCTGTCACTCCCGCGTCAAAATAATGCGGTCACGCTCGCACAGGTGCAATGACCCCGTCCTGTGTATATGACCGGACTCTAGTAGCAATACCTGTTTCTTCAAGTTGGTGAGGTCACCGGTCAGATCCAACTCCAGGTCGTCCCTGTCTGCGACGCACAAGGCTAACTTCTTCACTATCACCTTACGAGGGTCGTTAGGATCTGCAACAAATGGAGAATAATGAAATAAATACTGGTACATAAATTTTTTATTTATTTTTGTAACTGCTGTCCGCCCGCAGGAGAGGAGATCCGCATGAGAACCAAAGTCACCGACATAGCCAAAAATCAAAATCATTAGCAAGCTGAAGTGGCAGTGGGCAGGTCATGCTTGTCGCAGGAGCGATAGCCGTTGGAGCCGGAAAGTTCTGGAGTGGAGACCGCGTACGAGTAAGCGTAGTGTGGGGCGACCTCCAGCCCGCTGGACCGACGATATGGCGCGGGTGGCGGGAAGCGGCTGGATGAGGAAGGCTGAGGACAGGGTGTGGTGGCGCGCGCTTGGGAAGGCCTATGTTCAACAGTGGACGTCCGCAGGCTAAGATGATGATGATGATGCCCGCCCGCGTGAATTTCGGTTTTTCACAAATCCCGTGGGATTGATTTCATTTGATTGATTTCTAGTAGGGCACATGAGAGCGCGGGCCCCGTGTGGCACGCGTGCTGTCTTCCCGACTATAAAAGTATCATCACAGACAGCCTTTAATTTTCGCCATACATTTTCTGTAAATAAATAAATTCCGCCATTTTGATTTTTTTTCTGTCCATCGAATAAACCTTCGGGTCCTGATCACTTCTTGTCAAGAAACCGTTCTTCCATCTTTTATACTTTCCGAGATATCGACGAAACTCTTTTTTTGCAAAAAATGACGTTCACCCGCCGTCGCCGCTCCATTGCGACGTGATAAAGAACAAACAATCCAAACTTACATTTTTTTATATATAACTAAGAATATATATAAATAAGAATGGATGTCACCGGAAGATTGGAAATACCTTTAGATGATAATCTATCTAGCGAGAATGTGAACTCTCGAAAAATTATACCAAACCTAAACACTGCTTACATTTTAATGCAATAACTTTCAGAAGACGTGATCTTCGCGCGCTGACTACTTAAACATTGGACGTTCATCCGTTGTGTTTCAATGCTTTTTGCACTCCTTCTCAATGTATACCAACGTCCTAAACCATCTTCATGTACTCCTTCAAGCAATTTTAGAAAGTTTCTAGTTATCTTTATTGTTCTATACTTGTGTGAAGTTTAACATTAATACCCTAAATATTCATGTTAATTTTCTTAAATTCTGATTAATATTCCTGATGTTATCGATATTCCTTATATGTTAATTTGCTTTAAACAATAATAAGTATATTAATATGCTTTGAGCTCAAACTTTTCTTTTTTATAGGTCAATCGGGAACTCTACATTCATGCCCTTTCAGTCAGTTTCCCAGTTCTATTTGAGGTCGGGCCAGCTTCAAAACAAACTGTCACTTCAAGTGATAACGCTGTCACGAATAGCTGCTGATAAGACGCGCGATATCCGCAGCGATACCGTGTCGGTTCACAATTCAATAAATGCTGATTTATAGATAACGAGCATGCATCTTACTGACTATGTTTATACTGAGCTAGTGGTCTGGCTTTTAGCTTTAAATGATACAGTTCTTCTTTGCCCTTTTCTATGTTATGTAAAATTAATTATTCAGCACAAGTCAATTCTTCTTCCATTCACTCCCATCATGCATCCTCCTCTTTCATGCAATCCCTACATCACTTCTCTGGCCTTCCTCTATTTCTTCGTCCCTCCAAAAACATACATGAAATGACACTGTTGTCTTTACAACAACATTAATAAATATTATAGATGTGTGAGACGTAAGCTAGCTTCTAAAGTCTCCTATAATCACAAGTGTACAACAAACTTACTTTTTGTGTTTGCTGCAACGAACAATCTCACCCGATGCATAGCTATAAGCAGCGATGCAGCTGAAGATGTTATCGTACTATTTTAAAAGGGGTACTAGTAACTTTTATCATTAGCTACATAGCATTGCAAAAGTACGCTTATTCAAATGTTAGAAAACAAGTATATTTTATTTTTGGTTGCTTAAGTAATTTTTTTCAAAGAGTTAGCTAAAGTTTTAAGGTCTAAGTTTATAAAGACTAACCACCTTATTCACAAACGTGCCATAGCAGTCACATGGTTATTCTCTGTTCTGTCTTAGTTTGTGGAAACTGATTTGATATTTGATAGAAAATGGCAAAACAGTCAATAACAATAAATTTCACCACCATTACAAGTTTATAAATAAGGGGGTAGGTCAATACTCTCACAATAGGCACTGCCAGTATCTGCCCAGACAAGACTCCTACAATTAATAATTCCTAAAGGACTCATCCAGTCTTTAGGTCAAAAGCGATATTTCAATGATGTCTGACTGAGGCCTGCTTGAAAGTTGAAGGCTAATGCCAGTTCCCAATATTCTATCTATCTTCTATTTGCCCTACTAGAGATATCAATGTGACATAAGCTCCATACAATGACTTCTATGTATACTAGACGCGCTGTGTGGTACTAAATAATTGCTCACTAAACAGTGGTGCATGCTCAGAAGTTCGTTTAGTCCACTGCGAGCTAGCGAGGCGATCAGTGTTGGTGCACTGTTATGTGAGCCGTGAACGTGGTTTTTATAGGGAGTGACCAATAAAACAGTGAATATTATTTATGTAAGTAGTTTTTCTACGTATTTTGAAGTTTATTTCAGTTAAGTCAGTATAATTTATTTCGTTTTTGTCTAAAAACAAATATTATCGTAAATAAATACACAACTCTAATCATGATTATCCATCACGCTTACTCGTTAGTAGAAATACGCGAGAGCGAACAGTACTACCGACACGTTGACAAAGATTATGAGAATTATTTGAACAGATATGTTAAGTGACAAAGGGTATATACCAGTAGGAAAATAATTTCGATTGGTATATAATTAAGTACTTAATTATAATTTTTGTGTTTAAGATACATATTTGATGGACTTATGTTCATAATAACTATAACATTCACAATAAAAACTAAGCAAACTCTGAGAAGTTATTGTCTAAATCGTAAAGACTCAGAAATAAAACAGTTTTTAATTTATTATTTAAGTTTCATTATGTCAATTATTAAAAACTATTTTAATTCTGGTAATTTATCCGTAAAATGTTATTTATCATAACTTTAAATTAATGTTAAACGATGTGTAGGTATTGCAAGCGATTGCAATGATTGCAATAACTATTTTTTAATCTTTGACCATAAGACCACTCATCGATGTGACGTCATACGTTTGCAAGCAAGTTCCCGCTCATCAGACTAGATGGCGTTATATAGGTTTGGAGCACATTTTTTGTTCCACATAGCTTGTCTAGTAGGATACATAGAAGTCATTGGCTCCATACAAGTTATGTCAAATTTCTATCTCTAGTAGGGCAAAACATGGATAGATAGAATACAGGGAACCACCATAAGTCCACTTGATCAACTTACCAACAATAACAGGCCCCGTCTGCGCCTGCCCCAACAAGGCCTCCTTGTACTTCCTGAGGGACTCATCCTCCTGGTCAGCCGAGAGGATCTCTTCGATGGTCTTCTCCGGAGGAGGCTTGTACGACGACTTGATTTCTTCCTCTTCTGTGTCGTCTTCTTCAGGTGTCCGCACTATATCCAGCTCTCCAGACATTGTCTCTGCATATAGTATACACAGGATTAAATAAAAGATACCAAAATGGTCTCAAACCATTTCTATCATAAAAACAAACAAAGCTACTAAATTTTGTCCATTAACTTTTTGATGTGACAACGTCTTATAATTCGATAGAGCTGGCTGTACGCACGCAAAAACATGACTCATGCGGCGTTACCTCGCTCTGAGGCGTTCCATGTAAGGCTTGAAGTGCAAGCGAGAGCACGGAACGAGTGACCAAGAAGCACAATCGTGACATTGTCACGTTCAACTATCGTCAGTAAACCGACTTTACAGACAACCAATTTTTTATACAAAAAAAAACCCTAAGCATATTATTTGTAAGCGAATATCGGGGTATAGGAAGGTTCTCAAAGGGAAATATAATATTTTCGGACCAACCAGATAACTTATGCACATAATCGGATCAATATGGAGGAGGAGGCGATATCTCCCACGGTGTATATTGGCATTGGTTCTGGATAATATTATGTACACAACTTTGTGCATGGAAATTGGAATTTTGTCTGAATTCCCCATTTTTGGGACCTATTTTGTTCATGATATTGGAGAGCTTAAGTTTCTGTGTAGTACATAGGTTTGCTTTTAAATATACTTTTTTAAATTTAATGTTTAAAAGATATTCATAAGAGCGGAAATGCAGCCAGTATTCTTGGCATTATTCCACACAAGCAAGACCTTGGACAATGTAGTTACCAAATTTTCATTCATGCTGTCAATTATGCTGTCAATAGTCATGAAAGCTGCAAGGTTTGGATAGGGTGGGAGAAAGTACATAGTTAAGTCAAAGTAGTTCTTCATAGAATGGGAATATGTTTGGAAATTATTTGTATAGTTTTATTTGCTGGAAAAAGTTAATGGTGCACAAGCTGTATTTAAGCGATTTTGAATTAAGTTTTACGTAAAAACTATAAAGATAATTACTTTCAAATTAATTTAAACATCATGTATTTTGGGTCTTTAATCTAAAATCGCTTAGAAACAGAAACACGATTGGATAAAATTTTCTCAAAAGAAAAATCTCCCAAAAGTAGCTCCAAAATCTCAGTTTGCTGTTTTTTATCGGAAACTGCTATGGATGTAATTGTAATTTTTGTTTTAATGTGTCAGTAATAACAATATCCAAAAACAATCACGAAACCGATTTTGATAACTAGCTTAGTTTTTGAATAATTAGGTAAAAGGTTGTTTTTGTTATATTCTTCCGCATCGCTGCATGTCACACCAACCAACATACCAATGTATCAGTGTGAGTGAGAAAGACAAAAATAATTTCAATAAATCCCATTAAGTAACGGTTTGTTGCTAAAACTGAAAAATTTCAATAAAAATTTGTCATTATAAGAGATCAGTTGCTATATCCGATTGCCTTGGAGTCTAGATGTTACTTTGTAAAAAAAATTGTAGGAGTTAATATGGAGTCTGTAAGCTATAAAAAATAAAGTTTGGATTTGAATCAGCTTGGTATGGGATTCCATACATCCATGGCTATTATCCTTAGCAGATATTTTCCTGTGTAGATTAATTATACAACTCTTGCAACCTATCAATGGTTACCTAACTAATATTAGAAGGAAAATATAACTAGAAACTAATTCAAATATACCTAATTAATTTTCATTTCTGTCATTTTCCTATGGATGTTTTTTTGGATTTTATAAACAGCACCTCTTATTAGCCTATACCTGCCTATTGCAGACTTGAACATGGCATCTTTGTTTAATTTCATTCAATATTCTAATTCTGTTGTGAAATCCTATAAAAATCTGATAAGAGACACCTTAGAAATACACAACCAACACCAACATACAATAAATAGGAATAGGTTAATATGTATTGTACCTATTAAGTAAGCGTTTAGCGTCTACTCATCTACTGGAATTCACAGTAAAGCATTACTTTTTTTTTGAGCAAAGATCATATCGATATGATACCGCGTTTCTATCGCGTGCTTCTCACGAACCTACGAACGTAAACTTGAATGGGCGGTTCCTACTTTGACTTTAATACTAGCTTTTTATTATTAGAACTTCAATTAATTATGATGCACATGTATTTTTACGTTCACGTAAAGCGGCGCTAACTAACGCCCTCATGAATATACAACAGGGGAATTTATCGGCTTCGTCATTCCAGCGTTATCGAGGAAACCATAATGTAACGAGCTTCGCAAATTATTGCAACTTACCCTATAAAATACTCCTGTAACTGGAATGGAAGTGAACGAAACGCAAGCTATTTATGATTGGCACTTAACATTGAATGAAATAGAAAACCGAACTAGAAATTAGTTTGATTCTCGTAAAAAATCTTTAGATCAAAATCACAAAATGACAGTCACAGAACTTTATTACTTTTTTTTACACAGACAGAAAAAAGGCCGAAGGTTCCCGTTGGCGGGCAATCGCACAGCTAGCTAGACCACAGAACATTTTTAATAATATACTCCGTAGACACAGATTACTCATTATCATCACAGATAATGGGAGTGCTGCCACTTCCCAATAATATTTCCCCTGAATTTAAAATCCTTAATTTTTTTATTTACGAATTCTTTACCCAAACAAATAGAGCCTTTATTTTGTAGCGCTTCTAGCTTTTCTGAAACCTTTTGGTTCTTTTGACTGTATTTTTTTAACTAGATATCTTTTGGCATAATAATCATTATCAAATCACTTGGCTTCAATAAATAAGGCTCGGTTGCCTGAAATAATTTTAATGGATACGGTATCGTAAAGGTGAACTAAATCACTGCCCTCCAAATTCAAATTCTATTTGGTTATTCACTAGCTGTTAGAACAGATTACACAAGCGTGCGTGTAAAACGTGAGAATATGATACTGCTATAGTATCATCTTCTCACGTTTGTATGAAGGTAAACGGGTGTGGGATGTGCCCGTGAAGTTCAACTCTTATTAATTGATTTTCGCAATTCCAAGACTAATAACACAAAGTAGGCTTATGACATTAATTATTCTTAGATGTCAGTGTGATCTTTCCGATATTATGTTTATATGGTTATATGTACTTGTAAAAAATGAAAAATTACCTGATGAAAACTAACAAATTAGTCACTACTCGGACTAATTTTCTAAACTGGACTCTTTCGTGAAAAGATTTTAAATATAGACTACCATTCTGCAATTTTATTGTCATAAACGATATTCTTACGAATCACCAACAATCCGAATGTGTGCGAGTTGGACACACCATTGCATTCAATTCATATTATGTCTATAGAGACAACAATCAGACTGATGTAATTAAATTTATGGTTTGTGAAATTTTAGTAACAGACACTGTACTAGATTTAATAAATAAATAAATACTTAAATAAAATTGTCACGATATCCCTGATAGTCCTTTCCCAATGAATTACCCCCAAAATCTGGGGAGAAAACATGTATGCTGGGAACCCCAAAAGCAAAATGGCGAAACCATAAAGTACAGAATTTAGCACATCCGTTTCTTTCTGACAACCACTTCTTAGGTCTGAGTGCTAGCCATAGACTAACACAGCATGGTGCCGGCTATGAGTTTGCCGCACTGTAAAGCCGCTGCCTCATAATATATGTATATTTATATTTCGTTTAGGTACTGAGTTACTCGTAGAAAGTTCTTCTCTGTTACAACTACCCTTGGTGGAGCCACCTTATGCGCCACTTTACAGAATAAAAACAGTCACGCTTTAGATGGGCCCTGTCCTTATTATTTCATAGGTCTGTGTTGAATACACCTTTTGACTATGGAAAACTTATACAGTGTTTTATGTCTATGATGGGTTAGGCTGTATGGTCTCCGACCTTTGCCTGCCCCGAAAGGGACGAATGGATTAACAGAACTGTATAAGATGGGAAAAAAAAGCGCGGGAACGGTCGAAGAGAAAAGGCGCGTTTTTATAATAAATTTTCAAGAAATTTATTAATATCGCCTAAAGTGCACAAAAATTAGTAAAAATAGCATTCCGGTGCCCCCATAATGAGGGGCGCCAAGTTAAAACGTAAAAAAGAGTCGTCGCCGACTAATGAATCGGTGTCGTCTTCAAGTGACTTTGAAGATGATGATGAGAAGTACAAACCGTTCAGAATCCAGAACTATACTCGCAAATATTTAGACAACGGCCGTGCAGAGGAATACATAGTTTTCCTTTCATCTAATATTCCGGAAAAGGCTATTGGAGAACATGAAAAGCTCGCCATATCATCGGCTTTAAGACAGTATAGTGTTAATGGTGTGAAGTACTTAAAAACCATCAACAAGTACAAAATTGGAATCGTATTTGATTTAGCAATTAATGCTAACGTATTTTTAAATAATGACAAATACCACAAAAATGTCAACATGAAACCTAGTATTCCAGCTGCTTCGACGGAGATCACGGGTGTCATAAGGGGGGTTCCTCTTGAACTTTCCAACAAAAAGATTTTTTCACTATTGTCTTCAACAAATGTAATTCAAGTCAGACGACTTATGTCAAGGGTAACTATAAATGATAGAACCGAATACAAACCCACAGCAACAGTGGCTGTGACTTTTGCAGCGACCCAGCTACCGGACTATATTCATTTGGATTCATGGAGACACGAGGTGAGTCCTTTTATTCCTCCAGTCAAGCAGTGTCTGCAGTGTTTGAAGTATGGACACATTGCTAAATTTTGTAAAAACTCCGTGAAGTGCTCCATTTGCTCAGAAAATCACAATTTTAAAAATTGTTCGGTTGACAAAATAAATGCAAAATGTATTAATTGCAATGGGAATCATATAGCAGTATCAGGTGAATGTCCCATTAAAAAGCAGAAAATTAATGAAAATAAAATGAAGTCAAGATCTGTAACATATGCAGAATTATTTAATGAAAAATCTTTTCCTAAATTAACAACAAATGACCCTTACAAACAACTACAAAATGTATTAAAATCAGATATTTTTTTGAATTTACTTGTAGAATCGATTGTCAAAATTGTATCATCTAAAACAGACAATAACCCTATTAGTTCTAATAATGTGAAAAATATTCTTCTCGAAACGTTCAGTAAAAAAACTACCCAATTTAAAAAATAATGGATTATGTAAATATAGTTCAATGGAATGCTCAGAGCTTACTAAGTAATCGACATATTTTATCCCAGTTTCTTTATGAAAATGACATACATATTGCAATAATTTGTGAAACTTGGTTAAAACCTGAACATAGATTCAATATAAGAGGTTATAAAATTGAAAGAAAAGATATAGGTAGCCAACATAATGGTGTTGCGCTAATTATACATAACAGTATATCATATACAAAAATAGATACATATTGTGATAGTGATCATCAAAACATTTGTATTAGGATTAAACTTTATGATCAAGAAATTAGTATATTGAGTTTCTATAGTCCACCTCTTGCAAATTTTAATAAAAACACTTTTGACATGTTGATTAAAAATATTCCGAAGCCATTTATCCTTGGGGGTGATTTTAATGCCCATCATACTATTTGGGGTAGTAATAGTATAAACAGTAGAGGTAGAAATCTTCTAGATGTCATTGATGATAATAGCTTAGTTCTTCTTAATAATGGTAAGCCAACTACTGTTGGTTCTCTCACTTGGCGTCCCAATGGTTTAGATTTATCATTGGTTTCTCCATCTCTTGCATTGACTTGCGATTGGTCATTACACGACGATCCTTTAGGAAGTTATCATTTACCTGCAATAATAAAATTACTTGTTGGTTGCAATAGTCATGGAAATTCAGACAAAGGTAATAACTTGCCATTGTTTCCCAATTACAAAAGTGTTAATTGGGATATATTTGAAAAAGAACTTGATTCTTTGTTGTGTAACTTTGTTATAGATTCCAATTCACCTTTAACTACATATAATAATTTTGTTAATTTATTACATTTAGCTGTTCAAAAATCAATTCCCCATTGCAAATCTCAAAATAGTAATAAAGTCCATAAAGGTCGTAAAAAAAAGTCATGTCTTCCTTGGTGGAATAACAAATGTACTATTGCAGTTCAGAATAGTAAACAGGCATACATAGTTTTTAAAAAGGACCCAAGTCTTGATAATTACTTAAACTTCAAAAAATTGCAAGCATTTAAGAAATTAACATTAAAAAGAGAAAGAGAGAATAGTTGGGCTGAATTGTGTCATTCTTTCAATCGGAACACTCTAATGTCTTTGATATGGACTTTAATGAAAAAATTTAATAAAACATATATATGTAAAAAAAAAAATTTAATAATAATAATGATTGGATCATGAATTTCTTAAATAAGTACACTCCAGACTATGTCAAATTCGAAGAACTTCATTATGCTGAAAATATTAATTCTTTCAATCATTTTCTAGTAAATCCCTTTACTGTAAAAGAGTTAAAAATGGCAGTGCATGGCAGGAGAGACACAGCATTTGGGTTAGATGGCGTACCATATATTTTATTAAAAAAATTAAATGAAAATGGTGTTAGAATTTTGTGTGCAATCTTTAATAATTTATGGCAAGGAAATCACATTCCTGAAGATTGGAAAGTTGATTGCTTGATACCAATTTTGAAACCCGATAAAAAGGAGTTTCATGAAGATTCATATCGACCTATAACCCTTACTTCTTGCGTGGGTAAAATTTTTGAACAGCTTTTAAAACAACGTCTTGAATTTTTCATTGAAAAACATAATATCTTACCATATAATCAATTTGGTTTTCGGAAGGGAAAATCTGCTCAGGAAAGTATTGCTTTGTTGCAGCTGGATATTCAAAAGTCAATTGCTCAAAATAATCTTCTTGTCTCTGTTTTTCTAGACATTGAGGGTGCTTTTAATAATGTCAATCTTAAAATACTTTGTGAAGAACTCAACAAAGTTGGTGTACCTGGAAAATTAATTAAATGGATTTATAACTTTTTATATGAAAGAAAAGTTTTTGTAAAATATGGAAATCTTTATGGGCCCAGATACTCTTCCAAAGGCGTATGCCAGGGTGGAATATTGAGCCCTTTAATATTTTTATTGTATATATATCAGCTAAATTTGAATTTAGGACCATTCACGAGTAATTTGCAATATGCAGATGATTTAGTTATATATTTATCTGGAAATTGTATAAATCAAATAGCATTTAGACTTAATGAATCTTTAGATAGATTAAAGAGGTATTTAGGTTATTTAGATTTAAATATTAACTCTAAGAAATCTAAAGTCATAGTTTTTGGCAAACGAATTCATCCTCCAGTAAAAATTTACTATAATAAATCTGAATTAACAGAGGTATCAGAGGTAAAATTCCTGGGGGTTCTCTTTACCAGCAATATGTCATGGAATAAATATGTTGACTATGTAGTAGCCAGAGCTTTTAAAGCTCTGAACATCTTAAAATCATTAGCTAAAACATACTGGGGTGCTGATCCCAAAATTTTATTACTCCTTTACAAGTCATTAATCAGAAGTCATTTTGAATATGGAGCATTATGCTATGCTTCCAATAAAACTTTAGTTAAAAAGTTGGAGGTCATTCAAAATACTGGTTTACGCCTTATAACAGGGGCATTTAAGACAACACCTATAAATATTTTGCAAATTGAATGTAATATACCTCCACTTGGAGTGAGATTTCATTATTTAAAAAATAGATTTTTACAAAAAATTTATTCAATAAAATCTAATAAATTATTAAGTAATCTTATTAGTTCTCAATCAGTAATATCAAACAAAAAATCCTTGTTCTTGCTTCATGAACTTTCTGATTATCTGCAGTTTTTTGGGTCCTTAAACATTCACAGAACAGAGATCACCTGGCCATGCTTTGAAGGAACATACCAAAGCAAGTACTATTACTGTAATATAGAAATAGATCCTTCCCTCAACTCGAAGGAGACATTTAATGAATCACTATTTAAATGGCAAAATTATAGGATATTATATACAGATGCAGCCAAGAACGAGCATTGTACTTCTGTCGCCTTCTATGATAGTAAATTGAAAGTGGGTTTTGGAGAAGGAATAGATTCTAATACAAGTATTTACTCAGCTGAAGCTTTTGCTATCTTGTCAGCGTTGCAATATATTGAAAATTGTAAAGATGAGTCTCTAAAATGGGTGATTGCCAGTGATAGTATGAGTGTACTTACATCGATACACAATTGTAAGCTTCATGTTAAAACTAACTATTTAATTTACGAAATTATGAAGAAAACTTATCAACTTGAGCTGAACAGATCATATGAAATTGCTTTCATTTGGGTCCCGGCACACTGTGGAGTGATTGGAAATGAAAACGTCGACTTTTTGGCAAAAACGATAAATACATCACAGAACATCAGACAAATAAAGTCAAGTGTTGCCCTTCCTTACACTGATATCAATAAGAATTTGATAAATAAGATGGAAAGTCATTGGGATGAGATGAGGAACTCCCCTGAAAATGAGCGAAAAGGATTATGGTACAAATGCATAAATAATGATTTAAATATAAACCCGTGGTTTTGTAATAAGAAAACTAATTATAGTAATAGAAAATATTATTCAGCCATATGTCGCCTAAGATTGGGTCATTGTCGCCTTAATGCACATTTACATAGAATGAAAATAGTGAACTCTCCGTCTTGTAATTATTGCAATAGTAATGAATCCCAAACACTGGATCACATATTTTTTTCGTGTTCATCTTTCGGCATTCAGCGCCTTGTGCTGATTGATGACTTGATTAATATTTTCAAGACCATTGAAGACGTGCCGCGCTCGCTAAAGGATTTACTGAAGAATTCGTTGACGTATAAATATTTATACAAATATATTTTGAACACTGTTCAAGAAATTTGAATTTAAGTACAGAAAGAAAGATAATTCAAAGAAAGAAGAGTCAGAAAGAAAAACTACAAGATTAAAATCATTCAGATGAATCATACATATTTATGATTATTTATATTTATTATTGTTATACGATTGAACAGGCTATGCCTTTAAAATACATAACACAGAAAATACACACGAATGAATAGGCTGTATGGTCTCCGACCTTTGCCTGTCCTGAAAGGGACGAATGGATTAACAGAACAGAACTGTCTATGATGGAAAAGGTCAATGTCATAATGACATAACTATAACAGAACAGAAAAGTCTTAAAAAACCCAAAAAAAGTCTCAAAATCAAATTTCAAAACTAACAATGTACGAGTTTAAAAAAGATTTACGTAATTAAACACGCTACATAATAAAATGCTGAGTAATGCTTGTAAGTAAATTATTCAGTCTATGAATCGATTAAAAAATTGCTACCACTATACATTTATAAAATGGATTCAAAGTTCAGAGGAAGAACATTCAAATTTCAATTATTATGTTTCAGAAAATCAGATCTCTGCGACCACTATTCCATCATCAGAAACTGTACTACTGCAACAACCAAACGAAAGATGTGGACGAGGAGAAGGAACGAGAAATTGAGAGAATCAAGAAAAATGTAAGCTCTAACCCTCTAACATGGTACAAATACGAACTATTTTAAAATGTTTCCTTGTCCAGTGACTAGTGAATCCCATCTGAGCACTGCATTTGTTAACTATTGGGTTAAGGTATAGATGACGTACCGCTACGGAGGGGGGTGGGAGGGGGAGGGGGGGGAGGGGGGTAACCCTCCCCCTAAGCCATATTTGTAGGAACGTAATAGCTACCGAGAAATAAATTTTTTAAATTTAAAAAGGAGACATTTCAAATTGGGCTAGGTCTTGTACAGTACCTTAAAAAATTAAGAAAAATCTGTTGTTCTCGGGAAAAATATAATTATTTAGTTATAACGAATAGTTTAGGTGTACAAAAATATTTTTCTTTTCATTATTATGATCGATTTTCAATATGGCGTCTCGCTGGAGTCGTATGATTTGACCTAAGACCAAGGATTTGACGTAAGCTGACAGCTTGTCACTTCAATGTCAATTGTCATTGTGATGACTTCTGTCAGAATATCATTGGCATTGCAGTCATTGTAGGACTGGGTCGTATCGCTTTTTTCGAGTATCGTATCCGAATCAGAGGCTCTGATTTAATATCCATATATCTAATCTGTATATTAAAATATCTATGATCTGGAAAATCTGTGGTTGTTGCGGATATGGGGAAACGTCGGCTCAGAAGGGCTGGAACCCAGAGCCGTAAAGCCAGTTATAAAAAAAAATGGGGTAACATCAATGTCAATTCACAATGAAAGACATGTTACCGCCATGATGAATCTTTGATAAGTGTTGCAATTATAAGCAGAAATATTTGTTTTGTACACCGAAAAAAGCCATTTTTAAAGAAAATAATTAGGTAAAAACTGTTTATATTGATCTGGGCTATACCCAAGTATACCGTACATAGACCTGGCCCAGGGCCCATACATTGATGAAACATCTCCTTTCGAGGTTATTTTTACTATGAAAGGGCGACGTACCGTTACGGAGGGGGGTGGGAGGGGGAGGGGGGGAGGGCGGTAACCCTCCCCCCAAGCCATATTCGTTGGAACGTAATAGTTGCCGAGAAATAAATTTTTTAAATTTAAAAATTTCGAAGTTATTTTTACTATGAAAGGGCTGGTCTCGATTTAAGCCTCACCCAAAATGGGGACCAATTCCGAACTGTGACGTCTCCGGCTTAAAAAAACACTAGGGGTAAGACAAACAAGACTGCTTGGTGTCGGGGTTAGGCAGTTCGATTTTATGACATGTTCGGTTCTATGGTAAGAAAAATATGGTAACGACCATAGACAACCACAGCAGAGAGACCCATTTTTTTTTAAATGTCAAGCGTTTCGTTTTCATTTCAATATTTCAAGTGAAATATATTAATTCACTAAATTATAATTTACTTTAACATAACTCAAATATTAATGCATAATAATGAAGTATACTTTTGTGGGAAAACTAACCAAATGCTCATTAAATGTATTTATTTTTAACTATTAATGTTTTTCTATCGTTTGTATTTCATAGTATAAACAAATCGTAACGTAAGACGAAACATTTTGACGAAACAAATGTGTCAAATTGCGTAATGACATATGAAACGTCATTTTTCTAGTTGTCAGATGCCATAGACTACTGTCAGATGCTATGGTCAGATGCTTGTCTTGAATTTTACTCAGATGTTGTGAATTTTCAGTAATAATTTTTTCTTAAAATTTTCGTCTAATTTAAGTGATAATAAGAAAGTTAGAGGCAGTATAAAAGGTTACGTGATAAAACTTTGGTGAAAATGTGATTAGATTGTCCGGAAAATAACGGTACGTGAGCTATACCTGAGCCAACTATTGTCTGCTGTCTGTATAGTGAATTATGTATATGAAATTTTTTTTTTATAGACAGGAAATTCTCTTACCCTTCTGTCTTACTCTGTCTTACCCTTCTGTCTGTAATACCCTTCTATCAGAGAAAACGATTGGGCTATGTGGGGCTTGCACCCACTGTTTTTAGGAAGGACTCGTCAGCGGGAGTATGGGATTCATTATGGTATTCACAGTGCTACCTCTGGGTCTCATGCTTTCTCTCTCACAAATGGATAGGACGACAGATCCAATACTACTGAAGAGAGATCAGGGGCAGGACTGAGGACTTATCGTGCTCTCCGGGGGTGAAGCATCGACAATTTCCAATTTATGATACTGCAGTCTACTATGGGAGCCTATCATAGAACCTTACCTATTTTTGCCAGGCATCACTAGAGGAACCTCCCAGCGGTTGCTGCCAGTCTGGGTGTGCCAACTGTGTGTTCATAGTGTGGGCAGAGACGCTTGCTTCAAAGATGGAAAACGCAGGTCCCGAGATAGCTGAGAGGATCATGAAAACCGTGGACGATCCATCTATGAGGGCTTACCTTGAACTAGAGCTGAGGATCAGAGGTTTGAAGAAACATTAATTATGTTAGTGTGAAGTACACAACATTATTAATGAATCTTTGTCAACTCAAAAACCAAGATAGGTGGAATTATGTCGAATTCTTTATTTTAATGTACATAGGCTTGCGCTTGACGACAATCATGCCCAATGAAAAGTAATGAGGTCTAGGTAATGAGGCAGTGTGCTTGCCTAGAAAACTCAAATTCAATAACCTCTTGAAGTCATCCAAATTTTAATTGGCTGGGAATACCAGGGCTGGCATGGCTTAGCCGTTAATTCTATGTAAATACACATATAATTTTTTTCACTATTTGGAGGTAGAGAGGATTATCCAGTCAAATGGTTTTATCGTTTCACCACAAGATCTGTGTTTTTTGGAAAATGTTACTTTGGGAATAAACTAAGAGCTTATTATATAATCAAGTGTTCAAATAGGTTTATTATGTATTATGTAAAAACTTAAACAATAATTTCAACTAAACGTATACCTGGGTACTAGGCTTTGCTATTTTGTTTTTTGACTAAGCTTAACCAACACATCTCCTGTCGTGCGTCGCGGTCCGACGCACCGGTGCATTTAATCGCAAACATTTTTAGTGATTCAAAGATTCATTCAAGATTCAACCTGTTGACCTGTGTTCTTATAGGCAAGACAATACTTGTTCTTACAGGCAAGATTAGTGTGACTTACAGGCAAGACAATGACTTTTTAAACGTCATATGTTTTGGGTGTTTTAATACCTACCTAAATTCGCTCACAAACAGAACCACACTGGAAGAAATTTTCTCGATAGAAAGTTGTCCCAACCCTAAACTCATATAGGTCCAAGAGGAAGCCCTCAACTTCAAAAGTGCGGCAAAAAATACTTTGCCCAAATTGGCATACCCAGGCCGTCGCTACACAATTTTTCGCGCACACTAGCATCCGCACACCATACAAATTGACACACTCGCACTACAAAATAAAGTTGCCGCACTCACGGAGCTGTCGTTGTTAGGTAGGGCTCTATCTAGTCGGAGCACCAGCGACGACCTATTATAAATCTATGCCTAAACCATTGTTTTTTAATTTTTATCAGAAACAATGGATGGATATGTATTTTTTTTAATTTGTGTCTGCAATATAAGTACCTAAGTTCTAAAACGCTCTGATTTTTTTATAACAGGCTTACCTAGTGTTTTAGTAATTACTTGCACTTGTCCAATTATTCTCGACAAACTTATGCCAACATCGCTTATTGACAAAAGATAAACGAAGCTTCGGTTTTCGGTTACATTGAACAAACGATTTCAGTAGGAATAACTAGTAGGGAACTGGAATGAAAAACATGTTGGGTTTTGTATTCAATTTTATTAAAAAAAACGTGTATATTTTAACAAACAACAGCAATAACACAATAACATTCAGGGGTTTATTTATGTTGACATTTATAATTAGTCTAACCATAGTAACCAGTCTGTCAAAAAAGTCATGAAACAGAAAAGAGTTGAATATTAATTATTAAAGTCAGAGTAAACTACATTTTTAGTGGATAGTTAAATTATCAAAAATTATACATAATTCTTTTTAGTATTCTGTATAATTGACATACTTTTTAATCGGTCATATGAGGCAGAGAAAAATTATTGTTTCCGTGCATTCACTTCATGATTTTTTTGAAGGACTAAATAAATTATACCTATGTAGAGCTTTAATTAATATACTTAGGTCTGCCGTATACATATAAATATTGTATCAACAATTTTTATTTATGACTAGATTTAGTTTTTGACTAGTACTGTGTACCTAAATAATGTGTAAATGTGTATAAATATTTTTTTATTAAGACTAGATTTAATTTTTTGAGTGGGTAAGTTAACCTAAATATTACATTATAGTTAATAATAATTAATGTAGACTTCGTCATATCAGTTAAATTAAAAATACTCTTACTTTATGACGTCTTAAAATATTATAACTATTAACATTTTTGCACATTAAAAATTAAAAATAAATTATTTACATGTTCGTGCAGGGATTCATTATAAGTTCACTTAACAATTACCTGCATCATTTTGGCCCCTAAAATTTGAAATAGGGCAGGAAAAATTGTACTTATTTATCAGATAAAAGGTAAAACATTTTGAAATATACTGTTGCATTGGAAAGAAGGGGAATTTATTTTATAATGAAATTTCTTCCAAGTTTGTCTAGTTCTATAGAGATCAAGGGCGGATCCAGCTTTGGTGCCAGGGGGGGTCACATAGTCGTGGTCAAGTCAAGAACTTATAATTTAATTTTGATGACAATAGATACAAGTAAAAAGTAGTTATTTTATTAATGATTGAACGTAAGTACTGTACCTACTTAAAAATATTTATTCTTTATTGTACACTTGAAAAACTTAACACATAATAACTTGTACATATACAGTATATACTCGTGTTTGAATGATCTGAGATATACACGTACATATTGCCATCTTCCCTTGAAGACATCCAGAGAAGCACTATCACGCACGGAATAAGGCACTAGGCAGCCCATGTATATTCCATAACCGTGGTGAATGAACCGTGAAATGAGACTCGAGTCTTTTGTAGACGTATCAGAACAGAATACCAGCGGATCAATAGACAGATCTCAAAATTACAAACGCGCGACCTACGCGCTTATAACACCGAGCGCATCAAAGACACTTTAGGACTGTTTGGGTTGATCCTAATAAAATACTGATTAGCGCGAACAAATGTTTAATCCCAATAATGTGTTATACAAGTTACACAGTTTACAGAATTGGGAGCGAAGACGTCGCGCTAGTGTCTCATGTGAGACGAGAGATGGTACTAAATGTTGGCGCCGGGATATAGAGCGGAACAGGGGCTCGGAAGTGTTCGCCAGGGATCTGTCTACCGGGAAGAGTTAGCTGACTATTTAACTACACCTCAGTCCAGAAGCCTGTCCAAGATTTGGCTGGAGACTCTAGAGACGCAATCACAACTGAACTGCTGAAAGCGAGTGGAAAACCGATTTTGAAAGTCATTCAGCGAATGTTCAATTCCGTCATTTACGAAGGAGTAACGCCCAAGGCGTGGAACAGGAGCGTGGTGGTTCTCTTTTTCAAAATAAGTGACAACACTTTGCTGAAGAACTACAGACCCATCTCGCTGCTGAGCCACGTCTCCAAACTGTTCTCGAGGGTCATTACAAATCGTCACGCTAATAGGTTTGACGACTTCCAGCCTCTAGAACAAGCCGGATTCCGAAAAGGCTTTAGTACCATAGACCACATTCATACGCTGCGGCAGGTTATACAGAAGACTGAAGAGTATAACCAGGCACTTTACTTAGCATTTGTGGACTATGAGAAGGCCTTCGATTTGGTGGAGACTGGAGAGATTGGGCTGTGTTGAGATCTCTGCAGAGATGCCGAAGCGACTACCGGTATATCCAAGTGCTAAAGTGTTTGTATGAAAACGCCACTATGTCAGTCCGTATCTAAGACCAAGCTACGAGACCAATCCAACTGCAGCGAGCAGTGCGACAGGGGAATGTCATCTCTCCAAAGTTGTTTACGGCGGCGTTGGAGGACGTCTTTAAGCTACTGGATTGGAACGGATGTGGCATCAACGTCAACGGCGAGTACATCACACACTAGCGATTCGCTGACGATATAGTCGTTATGGCAGAGACCCTAGAGGATCTCAACACAATGCTCAATGACCTCAGCAAAGTTTCTCAACAGGTTGGACTTAAAATGAACATGAGTAAGACGAAGGTTATGTCAAACACTCATGTTTCGCTCCATCCAGTGGTGGTTGAAAACTCTGCACTCGAAATTTTTGACGAGAACGCATATCTTGAAAATACAATACCATTAGGTAGGTCCAATTTCGAAAAAGAGGTGAACCGCCGAGTTCAACTCGGCTGGGAAGCGCTCGGGAAACTCCGCGATGTCTTCTCGTCCAACATCCCTCAGTGCCTGAAGACCAAAGTCTTCGAACAGTGCGTGTTGCAGGTGATCACTTACGGATCCGAGACATGGTCGCTAACTATGGACCTCATAAGAA
Source organism: Coenonympha arcania (assembly GCA_036785405.1). Lineage (NCBI taxonomy): Eukaryota > Metazoa > Arthropoda > Insecta > Lepidoptera > Nymphalidae > Coenonympha > Coenonympha arcania. The sequence goes on along the minus strand of CM072066.1, from coordinate 15,913,097 downwards.
GGCTCAGGGTCACTCAGCGAGCGATGGAGAGAGCTATGCTCGGAGTTTTTTATGTCCATGCCATCATACAAAGTTATTATATTATATTAAATTAGTTAAATATTGTAGTTACATTAAATCTGTATGGTGACAAAATATATAATTAAAATCATTATGTTCCATTAGTGGTCCACCTAAGTCCTGGAACCAGCTCAGGGGGGGGTCATGACCCCCATGACCCCCCCCCTGGATCCGCCCTTGATAGAGATTGGATATAGTTTGCGAAATTCAGATTCCTTATAGGATCACTTTGTTGTCTGTTTGTTTGTCTATCAAGTCCTTTATTTCAGTAACTATTAAAGCTATCGACATGAAATTTGGCACAATAGTGCCCACATCATTAGAAAAAAAAAACTGATCATTATTTTAAGTAGAATTATTAAAAGGTAAAAAACTAAAAACAGGTAACCATAGTCATACGAAAGGGCTTTAAGTACTTGTACAGTCTAAAATTATTCGAGTAATCGTTCCGTATGAAAATGCGAGCATACTTACATATACATTTAATATTTTCTCTAAATATATAGCTTAATTAACATCAGACCCAAAAGACAGTACATATAATTTACAAAAAGACAAAACATACATATACAAATTATTTACTAATACATATACATATTATTAAGCACATGAAAACAGTCATACTATTACACTTAACACTTACCTAAATAACAAATTATTCTCGTAATATCGTATTTATATAATAGGACGAATAAATTACAATAACACAATTAGTACACCTGACATTATAATTGTTCCATCGTGCTCTTATACCCTACCAAATTCAAATGCAGTTCCATTAGTGTAATTTGCACATCTCTGATGGGCAAACACCCAAAACCACCTCTACAGTAATGTTTTCCGTAGAAAATTTTTAATCTCACTTATTCTAACCTGTTTCTCACTTATTTTGATCAACAGTTGGATTTACTGTAAAACAACTAAAAGCTTTCGACGACATAGTCCATATTTTAAACTGCCTGAAAATAAGAGTACGTTCGTTGAGCAAAATCTATTAAATATTCGTAGTTTATGTTAAAGTGGACAGGTAACATTCACCCGACAGATTCGTTCCATTTCCACGTTTGGAATCACAATCGCTGAAAAATTCACGGACTATCTACCTAATTCGTCACGAATATTTTACTACGAAAAGTTGTTATATTCGAAGTCCAGGCAACGCAACCGTTTCATGGCAGATAACACTCGCGCCCTCTTTACCGCGTCTTCCAAATCCTCCACGCTGTCGTGTTTGTCCTTACTGCACACCCTGTATCCCTTATTATCTAGAAAGTACTTCGATAACCCGCTCCAAGTCGAGCCCTTAAAGCTACTTAGTTCCTGGTTTATTCCACTAAAGCAACCTGCGAACAAAGAATGCATAGTTTCACTAAAATAAATCTTTGTCGAAAAGTTGTGTGTTCCACATGGCTGCAACATTTGCTTGCTACGCTCGATATTCCTTTTTACACGACTGCCCAAAAAAAGGAGTGTAATGTTTTTAGGGTTCATGTATGTATGTATATGTATGTGAGTTTCTTTATTCCACCATAACTTTTGAATGGCTGAACCGATTTGGACAAATGGGGTATCGTTAGAATCCTTAAATTATTCCGGGTAACATAGGCTATATTTTTTTTTGGAAAAAGTTAATATGGCGACCGTGAGGCGCCAATTTCAAAAGTGGAAATCAAAATGTTTTCTTCAATTATCACAATATGGGTATCAAAATTAAGGTATTAGAGAGTAGTAACCGAATATATATATAAATTTAAAATATACTTTTACATAGGACCGTAGACCATCACTAAAAAGTAAGTATAAAATAAAAATAAATAATTAAAAAATTAAAAAGTTTATAGTTATTTTAGTTCATCTGCATATTGACAAAGGGAAAAGTGGTCAAATTTCTCATTAATTAAAACAGATAAACTCATATTATGGCAGTCGGGGGTAGAATAGAAGGTGTTCCTCAGAACGGTCCACCAACTGCCATAATATGTGTTTATCTGTTTTAATTAATGAGAAATTTGACCACTTTTCCCTTTGTCAATATGCAGATGAACTAAAATAACTTGTTTTTTACTTTTTAGTTCTTTTTTAAACAGGGCAGTCGTGTTTTTTAATTTTTTAATTATTTATTTTTATTACGGGTATCATTGGCTTGGTCAGTAAGTATAATCATTCTCACGAAATAGTTATTTTGAAGCCATTCATAATAAGATCTAGCTAATTATTTGCGAACTCTCATAGAATTTGGGCTACTGAACAAGTAGGTACCTACATAGGTACTGTCGCAGAGTTCATGAGATGAACTAATTGGTAAAGTATAGCGAAAACGCCTCTGAGCTATCTTTCGGTGCATGGCTTATGAGAAAAAAACGGATAGCGGAGGCTGAAGAATCGGATTTTATTGGCACCTATTGGACACGCTTAGCTGGCCTCACGCTTACACATCTAAACATCAAGATAAGCAATCACCTGTAGATTGTGGAATGGAACACTTCGATTGGTTAGCGTCATTCTTCGCAGAACGTGACCGCGGGGGCCGAGTGGTGGTCCCGCTGTGGCACGAAGCACGCGCACGCGGGGGGTCCCGGGGACGACAGCGCTGATCCCGGGCCCAGGGACCCCCCGCAGGACAGCCGCGCCCTGTCCCGGATGTTGACGATAGACCTGCCGATGCTCCAGGGCGTATCCTCGTAGGACTCGCCGTGCATTGGGATCACACCCGCTTCTGTAAAAATATGTCATTGATATCACTGTCTAGCAAGAGGCGTTTAAGTTGAACCCTGAACAGAATACGTTTTCGGGACTTGGAAGGCGGCCCAAATTTTAGCTCCACCTGTGATTGCCGCGTCCCTTTGAACAACGAATTACATCTTTTAGATTAGAACAACGAATTTTTTCAACGAAAGTTCTTCAAATTAGGAGTATAATTTGACTTACGATATTTGTAGAGGGAATTCTTCCTACGTTCGTGATCTTCGCCGACCAACCACCATGTTTTCATTTCGCCTTTGCCCTGAAAATATAAAAAACTCAGAGGTTTTATTACACACAAACCTAATTGTCTTTTTACCGCTAAATTGCACATTTCGTCGTGTTGTAAACTGAGTAATTTTGCCCGTGTTAGCGATTCCTTGCTGATTATTCTGAGACGAATCGCGGAGAATATCAGCTCGATGCATTGGACTCTTGGAGTCCAAATTTAGTAGATCCATCTCAGAGGTGACTGCAGTACTCCATGCTGGAACGAACCTGAGCTTCATAAAGTGTCAGAAGTTGTTCTGGCGTGAAGTTGCGCTTAACCTTGTTCAGGATGCCAACCTTTTCATTGATGGCACCTACCCACCTTGATATTGATGATGCCCCTCTCCTTGAAGTGGTACCCGCCGTGCTGTTTGAGCAGGCGGTACGTGTCGCTGCTAACGTGGATCCGTTGTGGCTCCCCTGTGGACTCCATCCTGGCTGCCGTGTTGACCGTGTCTCCGAACAGGCAATAACGCGGCATCTTGATACCCACCACGCCCGCGGCGCATTGACCGCTGTGGATACCTGTTTAAATGTTTTTTTTTATACCAAAGAATCTTGGGATAAGCAAGACATTCATCTGAAATTAACCGATACGAGTATCCATGTCAGATACAGTGCGTCCCATAATTTTGCATCGCAGTATCATAATTCATACGATATGCACTACTCTGATCATCCTGAGACATCAGTTCTTAGGTCTCTTTGGTCCAGTAATCGCGTCAGCGTCACCACACTCGTCAATTCGAAACACAGCTGCTTCACGGACACATTACTGCTTCACTGCAAAATAACTGATACTGCGGTGGTACCTACCTACCCGGGTCCCGGACGGATCCCGCAGTATCGTTCTAACGATTTGAAGGGCAGTGTAGCCGGCAACTATACTCGTAAACAAGTGGATTGTTAAGCCACATTACAAATATGATAATCAAAAAGAGAAAAATGTATTACATGATATACTACCTACCCAGCAAACGCTGTTTTGCCTTATAAATTGTGGGTATGAAAAATATAGTTCTACTCTCGAACCTGCCGAATGTAGACAAAAAAAATTGGTTGCCTGTAAAGTCGGTTTACTGACGATAGTTGAACGTGACAACGTCTTCTTTGTCGCTCGTTCCGCGCTCGCGAGGTAACGCCGCATGAGCGAGGTAACGCCGGATGAGTCATGTTTTTCCGTGCGTGCAACCGGCTCTATCTATCGATTTATAAGACGTTGTCACGTCAATAATTACAAAAATTGGTCAAGTAAGAGTTTTAATTACGAACATTGAGACACGAGAGAAGAAGAAAGAGATACATTGTGTGATATTTACCTATCCTGATATGCAGCCGCGCGGCCGGCAAGTGGCGCATGCGTATCTTGGGCACGGCGTCCAGCACGTGCAGCGCGAGTGACGCCACCTCGGCCGCATGGCGCGCGCACCGCTCCGGCAGCCCGCCCACCACCATGTACGCGTCTCCGATAGTTTCCACCTGGGCAAACCCGCATTTAGAACCCTTTGGTGTGTGCGAAAACACTAGTTTACTCTGCGTATGAGACCGTCCACCACCATGTACGCGTCTCCGATAGTTTCCACCTGGGCAAACCCGCATTGAGAACCCTTTGGTGTGTGCGCAAACACAAGTTTACTCTGCCTTTGAGACCGCCCACCACCATGTACGCGTCTCCGATAGTTTCCACCTGGGCAAACCCGCATTTAGAACCCTTTGGTGTGCGTACAAACACTAGTTTACTCTGCCTTTGAGACCGCCCACCACTATGTACGCGTCTCCGATGGTTTCCACCTGGACAAACCCTCATTACAAACCCTTTGGTGTGTGCGCAAACACAAGTTTACTCTGCCTTTGAGACCGCCCACCACTATGTACACATCTCCGATAGTTTCCACCTGGGCAAACCTGTTTAGAACCCTTTGGTGTGTGTGCAAACACTAGTTTACTCTGCCTTTGAGACCGCCCACCACTATGTACGCATCTCCGATAGTTTCCACCTAGGTAAACCCGCATTTTGAACCCTTTGGTGTGTGCGCAAACACTAGTTCACTCTGGCTTTGAGACCGCCCACCACCATGTACGCGTCTCCGATAGTTTCCACCTGGGCAAACCCGCATTTAGAACCCTTTGGTGTGTGCGTAAACACAAGTTTACTCTGCCTTTGAGACCGCCCACCACCATGTACGCGTCTCCGATAGTTTCCACCTGGGCAAACCCGCATTTAGAACCCTTTGGTGTGCGTACAAACACTAGTTTACTCTGCCTTTGAGACCGCCCACCACTATGTACGCGTCTCCGATGGTTTCCACCTGGACAAACCCTCATTACAAACCCTTTGGTGTGTGCGCAAACACAAGTTTACTCTGCCTTTGAGACCGCCCACCACTATGTACACATCTCCGATAGTTTCCACCTGGGCAAACCCGCATTTAGAACCCTTTGGTGTGTGCGCAAACACAAGTTTACTCTGCCTTTGAGACCGCCCACCACTATGTACGCGTCTTCGATAGTTTCCACCTGGGCAAACCCGCATTTAAAACCCTTTGGTGTGCGCGCAAACACATGTTTACTCTGCCTTTGAGACCGCCCACCACTATGTACGCGTCTCCGATAGTTTCCACCTGGACAAACCCGCATTACAAACCCTTTGGAGTGTGTGCAAACACTAGTTTACTCTGGCTTTGAGACCGCACACCACCATGTAAGCGTCTCCGATGGTTTCCACCTGGACAAACACGCATTACAAACCCTTTGGAGTGTGCGCAAACACTAGTTTACTCTGGCTTTGAGACCGCCCATCACCATGCACGCGTATCTGATAGTTTCCACCTGGGCAAACCCGCATTTAAAACCTTTTGGTGTGTATGCAAACACTAGTTTACTCTGCCTTTGATACCGCCCATCACCATGTACGCGTCTCCGATAGTTTCCACCTGGGCAAACCCGCATTTAGAACCCTTTGGTGTGTGCGCAAACACATGTTTACTCTGCCTTTGAGACCGCCCACTACTATGTACGCGTCTCCGATAGTTTCCACCTGGGCAAACCCGCATTTAGAACCCTTTGGTGTGTGCGCAAACACATGTTTACTCTGCCTTTGAGACCGCCTACTACTATGTACGCGTCTCCGATAGTTTCCACCTGGGCAAACCCGCATTTAGAACCCTTTGGTGTGTGCGCAAACACAAGTTTACTCTGCCTTTGAGACCGCCCACCACTATGTACGCGTCTCCGATAGTTTCCACCTGGGAAACCCCGCATTTAAATCGCGCTGGAACGCTAAAGCGCTTGGCGGTGCGTCTTTGCTGGTAGGGTGGTAACTAGTCACGGCTGAAGCCTCCCACCAGACCAAAAATTACCTCCAGTCACAGCGGTTAATATCTGTCAGTTTTCGCCAGCGGGGTAGGTACACATAAATGTAAAGTGCCGGGAGACGATAATTCGCAATTGTCAATTGTTACGTGATTGAAGGACTATATAATCTACAGAGGTAATTGAAACCATTGTCATTTGCAAAGCGAATGATGGAAGTTTCAATTGAAGCCCACTGAAATGTAGTTCAGTTATTTTAGGTCTCTTCCCAACGGGCGTTGCGCAAGGAGCCTCCGGTGCGTTCGTATGTGATCCCGGAGGCTTCCACCATGAGTGCTGGGGATGTCCACCGAGGGGGTTGTAGTGGGTAAAAATTCCACATAATCTGACCTACTTACAGATTGGATATCTCGATGGAGATTTCCCCGCCGTTACAAAACAGGTCTTATTTTCGTGGGCAGTGGAAGTTTCCCTAATGATAATGAAATTTCCTAATGGTAACACGAAGAGGTAATCTGCAGAGACCGCCTATACCTACTACTATTACCACACACAGTAATTTTGTTTTCGGTGCCTGCTGCTAACAGTATCTCATTCCGCCTAAAAGCTTTCTAACGATCGGGATGTTATTCTATTTTTCACCGCAGCTATCATTTCAGGACTTACCTTATAAACATTGTAGAACGATATGATTTCATCGCAGCACGTATACAGATCGTTCAGTATTTCAACCACCTGCAAAAATATTAATAGCTTTAAATAGACTACTAACTTGATAATAAGTAAATATAGATATTTCAATCCTTAAAGACGCGCCCCACTCTGTCAAAATCGCTTGTCGTTCATTCGATTCGTATGGAGTTTGACAGAGTGGGGCGCATCATCGTGGATTGAAATATCTATACCCGCCATCAGTTGATACACAGCATCGCGCCGGAATGGTTAATCGCTGATTGGGGACCCAGTAATCAACCGCGAACAACGCCTCCAACCAGACAGACTTGAGTCAATTTAGAAATTATTTATGGAATAGAGTTTATTCCAAACTGGCCCGAGCTGGGAGTCGAACCCGGGAACCTCCACTCAAATACGAGCGCGCCGCTAATAGAATATTTCACTCAAAACAAAATATTGATTTATTAACACATGTTTAAACTTTATAATAATAATAAAAAAATGTTTTTGCAAATAACAAAAAATAACTATTAAATAGTCGGGAGCGGTTTGAAAAGGATAGTACTATTTTAAATTAGTTTAGTTTAGATATTTTGCACAACAGAATCGACCACTATTTCTAAAGACGTAGTTTACAATAAAGGGATAAAAAAAACCTGTCAAGTGCGAGTCGGATTCGCGCACTGAGGGTTCCGTACTACAACCGGAGTAATAAAACCATAAAAACCACTTTTCTTATCGAACCGCAAAACTAACTTTGTTTTTAGAGGTTTTATTGTAAATATCAAAAAACTACTTATTAGATCTCGTTCAAACCAATTTTCGGTGGAAGTTTGCATGGTAATGTACATCATATATTTTTTTTAGTTTTATCATACTCTTATTTTAGAAGTTACAGGGGGGGGGACACACATTTTACCACTTTGGAAGTGTCTCTCGCGCAAGCTATTCATTTTAGAAAAAAATGATATTAGAAACCTTAGTATCATTTTTAGGGTTCCGTAGCCGAATGGCAAAAAACGGAACCCTTATAGATTCGTCATGTCTGTCTGTCCGTCTGTCCGTCTGTCCGTCCGTATGTCACAGCCACTTTTTTCCGAAACTATAAGAGCTATACTGTTGAAACTTGGTAAGTAGATGTATTCTGTGAACCGCATTAAGGTTTTCACACAAAATTAAAAAAAAAGTAATAAATTTTGGGGGTGCCCCATACTTAGAACTGAAACTCAAAAATTTTTTTTTCATCAAACCCATATGTGTGGGGTATCTATGGATAGGTCTTCAAAAATGATACTAAGGTTTCTAATATCATTTTTTTTCTAAAATGAATAGCTTGCGCGAGAGACACTTCCAAAGTGGTAAAATGTGTGTCCCCCCCCCTGTAACTTCTAAAATAAGAGTATGATAAAACTAAAAAAAATACATGATGTACATTACCATGCAAACTACCACCGAAAATTGGTTTGAACGAGATCTAAAAAGTAGTTTTTTGATATTTACAATAAAACCTCTAAAAACAAAGTTAGTTTTGCGGTTCGATAAGAAAAGTGGTTTTTATGGTTTTATTCCTCCGGTTGTAGTACGGAACCCTCAGTGCGCGAGTCCGACTCGCACTTGACAGGTTTTGAAGACCTATATCCATAGATACCCCACACATATGGGTTTGATGAAAAAAAAAATTTTGAGTTTCAGTTCTAAGTATGGGGCACCCCCAAAATTTATTACTTTTTTTAAAATTTTGTGTGAAAACCTTAATGCGGTTCACAGAATACATCTACTTACCAAGTTTCAACAGTATAGCTCTTATAGTTTCGGAAAAAAGTGGCTGTGACATACGGACGGACAGACGGACAGACGGACAGACGGACAGACAGACATGACGAATTTATAAGGGTTCCGTTTTTTGCCATTCGGCTACGGAACCCTAAAAATGGAGTTAAATTCCGTATTGCGACAGGAAGTTAAAAAGATAGTGATGATGATGTCAGTCCATTAGTGAGAAAATCACGTGTAAGGTATAGGTACCAAATAATGTAGGGTAGTCAATTCATTACCTTGTTTGTCACTTCTTGTTTTCAAACTGACGAAGGTAGTTAATTGAGGCTGTAATTATTTGCCGGGTAGGTAATTAAGAACTTTACCCACTCTATTTAATGTGTAAAGTAAGGTCGATTATTTTGTTTGTTTCGAATGAGATAAGTATATGTTAGATATTTTTATTAACGGCGTAGAAGCCGCATTTAAGCGATTTTGAATGAAGTTTTATTTAAAAACCATAAAGACGATAACTTTCAGATTTAAACTTCATGTATTTTAGGTCTTTATTCTAAAATCGCTTAGAAGCAGGAACACGATTGGATAAAATTTTCTCGATAGAAAGCTCTCCCAAAGGTTGCTGTAAAATCTCTTTTTTTCTTATTTTTATCGGAAACTACAATGTAATTGTAGTTTTTGTTTTTAAGTGTCGGTACTAATAATATTAGTCCGGTCAATTTAGACATTCGAAGTTACATAAATTCCCACCAAGCTGAAAATCTTACCGATTTTCAGTTTGGTGGGAATTTATGTAACTTTACCCTTAGTTTTTGGTCTTATTTGACCGGACTATATCCAAAAACGCTTAGAAACAGATTTTTGATAACTGACTTAATTTTTGAGTAAGTAGGTAAAAGGTCGTTTTTCTGTATATTCTTCCGCGACGCTGCATGTCACATAATAGACTACTTACCACTATACTGGTCCCAATAAAACAGGGGAAACAGCCTCTCTGTTGCACTAACGGCTTGCAGGGCAACAGGCTCCCTATTTTATTACACCGCGGGCAGCGAGATACATCGACCAGTACAAAGTGTTATTTATTCAGCAAACATCATTCAGCAAACAACAATTACTTTCAAATTTACACCTCATGTATTTTGGGTCTTTAATCTAAAATCGCTTAGAAGCAGAAACACGATTGGATAAAATTTTCTCGATAGAAAGCTCTCCCAAAGGTTGCTGTAAAATCTCTTTTTTTCTTATTTTTATCGGAAACTACAATGTAATTGTAGTTTTTGTTTTTAAGTGTCGGTACTAATAATATTAGTCCGGTCAATTTAGACATTCGAAGTTACATAAATTCCCACCAAGCTGAAAATCTTACCGATTTTCAGTTTGGTGGGAATTTATGTAACTTTACTCTTAGTTTTTGGTCTTATTTGACCGGACTATATCCAAAAACGCTTAGAAACAGATTTTTGATAACTGACTTAATTTTTGAGTAAGTAGGTAAAAGGTCGTTTTTCTGTATATTCTTCCGCGACGCTGCATGTCACATAATAGACTACTTACCACTATACTGGTCCCAATAAAACAGGGGAAACAGCCTCTCTGTTGCACTAACGGCTTGCAGGGCAACAGGCTCCCTATTTTATTACACCGCGGGCAGCGAGATACATCGACCAGTACAAAGTGTTATTTATTCAGCAAACATCATTCAGCAAGGGACTTAAGCGTGATGAGAAGATAACAAGATTTGTTTCGACAACGCGGCATGAATTACAAAAAGGTTCTTTATATAAATCCTGTCCTATTTTCTGAGACTTACTATTTCAGAGAGGCTTTTTCCTTCCACTGCTAGCCGTAAGCTTTCTCTTATAGGAGAGCCGCATTTAAAATTCAAATTTCTTCCATATACCTACCTATCTGTATCATCATGTTGGCCGGCTAAACCACGTCATGTTAGCGATAGTATTCGTAGCTGAGACTGACGCTTTAATGTACATTCCGAGGAACGTGGACAAATAAATCCATTGAAGTACTAAAACATGGAAATATAGACTCTCATTCCCACCAAATATGACCCAATAAAAATTTTACCTTGGCGTATTTTTAATCAGGGGTCTGATTGCGTAAGAAAAACGTATTCATCGTTATCGTAATCCTTTGCGAATTCTACCCCCGATTGGTTGACTACTGCATGAATCAGCGAACTAATCAGTGGACAAAACTGGTTTCCGATTACGATTACGATGAATACGTTTTTGTTACACAATCTAGGGGCTTGTCCGGTTGGTTGGTTGTCCGCGCGACTGACAGACTGCGCCAATCGGCCAATCACGGCTAGCATAACACACAGCACGAACCAATCGTAAAGCCTTAGGTTAGGGTTTCACGGGGAAGATAAACAAACTCCTTCACGGTGTAGAAGCCGTATTTATGCGATTTTGAATGAAGTTTTATTCAAAAACTATAAAGACAATTACTTTCAAATTTACACCTCATGTATTTTGGGTCTTTAATCTAAAATCGCTTAGAAGCAGAAACACGATTGGATAAAATTTTCTCGATAGAAAATTCTCCCAAAAGTTGCTCCAAAATCTCAGTTTTTCTAGTTTTTATCGGACACTACATTGGATGTACCTAACTGTAATTTTTGTTTTAAAGTGTCGGTAATAATAATATCCAAAAACGCTTAGAAACAGATTTTTGATAACTAGCTTAGTTTTTGAGTAATTAGGTAAAAGGTCGTTTTTCTGTTATATTCTTCCGCGACGCTGCATGTCGCACCTACCAACGTATCCGTGAGAGTGAGAAAGACAAAAATAAATTCAATAAATCCCCATAAGAGCCGGCAACGAATTTGCAATTCCCCTGGTGCTGCAAATGTCCATGGGCGGCGGTGTTTGTTGCGTAAGTAGTCCCACAAGAAAAATCCAGCAACCCAGAGGTAGGATGTATATTTATGTAACACATCAAAAATCATTTTAAGGGGATTTATTGAATTTATTTTTGTCTTTCTCACTCTCACGGAGATTTGGTAGGTGCGACATGCAGCGTCGCGGAAGAATATAACAGAAAAACGACCTTTTACCTAATTACTCAAAAACTAAGCTGGTTATCAAAAATCTGTTTCTTAGCGTTTTTGGGTATTATTATTACCGACACTTTAAAACAAAAATTACAAGTACATCCAATGTAGTGTCCGATAAAAACTCGAAAAACTGAGATTTTGGAGCAACTTTTGGGAGAACTTTCTATCGAGAAAATTTTATCCAATCGCGTTTCTGCTTCTTAGCGATTCTAGATTAAAGACCCAAAATACATGACGTGTAAATTTGAAAGTATCTAATTGTCTTTATAGTTTTTGCATAAAACTTCTTTCAAAATCGCTTAAATACGGCTTGTACACCGTTAATTCTAATTGAACACTCAATTGAGAACAAGAGCACTTGGGTACCTGTTAATCTATTCTTTGACAGAAATACCTTAAACATTTCTTGAACCGACCCTGAAATCGAAACTTCGTGTCGGTAAGGGGTTGGAGGGAGATCATAAGAAATACCTAACTTCCTGGAGAGCCCGAAGTATCTGGGACTTTTACTCTTTGAAACGTATATTTGTTTCCATCAATATAATTTTCCTTGAGGTGAGTGGTGGCGAGGTATTTATATGTCAAACCTACGATGTTTATTTTTAAAATATAATTGTTGTAATCGTTCATAACTAGTTGCGTTTGACGTTAATCAATAATTGCGGGGTGATTCTCGTAAATAAATTGTACATCGCCCTAGCATCGCAGGTAATAGCAACGCAAGCATCACCAGCCAATCGGTGCCTACACTGCACAACCGATGCAAACAACCAATCGGTGCCTACGTTGCACAACCGATGCAAGCATTAACCAATTAGAACCTATGGGGCTTGATCGATGCTAGCTAGCATTAAAACCAATCAGTGCAATCAAGATCTAACTTTGTCAATGCTTGTATTTTAACAGAATCGCACAGCCGATGAAAAGAACTGTAAATAAAAATACTTATTCGCTATTTCAATATTATCTTGCTTAGGTACGAGTACCAATTCTTTATTTTTTAAATTCATTTTTATATAACGTTTGGAGTCGTTGAATTTCCAAGAAAGAATGAATATCATAGAACTATCTATTTATAAATCTAATACAAAATTATAAAACATTTCTGTTGCTTAGAGAAGAATAAATTAAACATCCTTAACTTAGTTATCACAGAATTCCGTAGCGTATAACAATTGACAAATTCTTAGCTATTGTCCTCGGCAAATGGAAAGAAATTGAATACTTTTTCATCAAAATATTCTTAGGTGGCTTTTAACAAAGGTTATTCCAGGACATTCAGTTACTTCAAAAAAATACGTCAAAAACGTATACTTTTTATAAGTACTTGAATAAAAAAATCATTTTAATTAACAGGTAACTAAAATAAATTATTTTTCTGAAGATGAATAGTCTCGAGTTCTTTTTAATATAAATTTTAACTTAATTAGCATGAAAAATAACCGATTTTAAATCACAAATGAAATCTCATTTCAGTTCCAGTTCAGAATGCAAGCCATTTCATCATTTCACCAAAACCCACGCAGTATTCCCAATAATTGAATACGGAAAGAACACGTGCAGGATATTATGTACAGTTAACTTCAAAAATCCATACGCTTAAAGCTCTAGGCTTAAACAGTTTGCATGTATTCGCAAATTATCATAAACTGTCAACAATTTAACTAAACCTAATAAAGGTTCAAAATATTTCTTTTTAGATAAAAGGTACTCCAGTTTACTGAGTGCAAATTCTATATGGTTTTTTTTTATGTTGACCGTACCTACCGACGGGAAATGAGAAATTCTGAAGTTTTTAAAGGAAGATACATTGGAAACTCAAAACTCTGTACAAAGTTTATTAACTTGGGAGATAAAATTATGTAGAGAATTAACATAATTTGGTAGGTCTATAGACGCTCGGGACATCTTTTAGCGAGGTTTAGATTTATAACAAAACTTGCAGAAGTTGACTTCTGCAAGTTATTCCTCCTTTGTTTAGTATAGCTTGCGTGACTTTTTATATAGCTTGATATGAGTATTCATAACTTGATTTCAAATTACGCGGCACGTTCGAACTTCACTCGGAGGCGTAGGGTACTTGGAAAACGATCAGTTCGGTGCGGAGCAATGCACGGTCTGATGCAATAATATAAATGATCGATATTTTGGTATAATTAATTTTACAGAAAGTTACTGATTATTGATTACCTTTTCGGAGCAAATGTAAACATAAGTGTGTGTTCGGACAACCAGAGAAGGGTGAGTTTTAGGCTAATACACAGTATTAAGTGCATAGGTATCTTTGACTTACATTTAGTCACAATATATAATAATTAACTAATAGCGTTCTTTTCTTTGTTGTTAGCCTAAAGAAACGCCTTCTCTGATATAAGGAAATTACAATTAAATACCCTGAGACGACTGGAAGTCTAGCCTTGTTTGGTATGGAAGGGCACCATCAGTAACACCTGTGTAAAGTCCCTCCTGGCGCTCAACTGTAGATATCTGTACTATATAATATAATAAATAGCAGTAATTAGCCGCATTAAGTTTTCATCGCTTAGTAATTAAGTTTTTCTGCTGTCATTTCCACTTTTTAGCTCGTATAGATAATTATAGTAAATAATCATAGAAATCATTTAGTTTTCATCGCTTAGCAATTAAGTAGTTCTGCTGTCATTTCCACTTTTAGTTCATATAGGCAATTATATTAAATAATCATAGAAATCACTTATCATTTCATTCACCCATCCCTCAACAAATCAATCAGAGATCATAACAAATGGCGCCTAACGTGAAATAATTTTGAACTTTAATTATTTTAACTATAATTTTTGTAATTAATGCATGTTAATTATTATTGTCAGAGGAAACATTATTACGGTTGTTAGATACTTATAGTGTGTAAACTTAAAAAAAAAAAAAATTGTTTTAAAATAGTTACTTTGGACTTATTGATTTAAGGTGGTGGCATTTAGCTATGACTAGGGTTTCTTGAAATGGTTTAATTTTTATGTTAAAACTTAAGAAAGTAAAAAGATTATAAGGTAGGTGTTAGTATACAAGTTATAAAAAATATTAAACTAGATCATTCACAAATTAGTGTCTTTTGCATTTTAAATAAAATTTAAGATTGTTTAATACTAAGTATTAAAAAAAAAATGGATGTAAATTTTTTATTGAAAGATGAGCTTGAATTCGAACTTGCGAGTCGTGGGGTACATATCAAAACATACGTGCCAGTTATGAAAAAGATATTGAAAGAATTAATGAGTTCTGAAGAAAAAGGTGACTACTCATATCAAATTAAAGCACCAAAACAAAGCTTTGAGAACCCTACTAGTGAGTTAACTATATGTAAATCGAAAATCGATGTTCTATCTAATTATGTCGCAGAAATCACTGAGAAGCCTGACCGGAATTTGTTTCGTCGCTTAGTTACAAGACTATATCACGTTAAGAATAGAGTTGACTTTGTCGTGCCTGAAACCGATAAAGATACAGAAGGCAGAGAAAGTTTAAGGATTAAAATTGATAATTTACTTGCACAATTAGAGGAGCGGGACGACATAATCGAGGAAGAACATAGTCTCACACTTAACGATAAACAAATTTTACAAGAAACTTTAGGTGAAGTAGGAGAAAAAATTATTAAGAAATTAGAGAAACAGTCCCTATCTGGAGAACACTCGGGTAATTTAAGTAAAGATGAAGAGGACATGAATAAATCTGTAACTTTTGAAGACAAGCTTGCTAGTTCAAAGGTAATAGTTACAAATAGTAGAGGAGGCAAACTGATTAGGTCATCTACGGTAATTGAAGAAGAGAATCATACGCCTAAACGCAAACTGGTTCCGATTAATCAGTGGGATGTCAAATTTTCGGGAAATAATAACAAGCTAAGCGTTAATGCATTCATTGAACGGGTCAATGAGCTAAAGGAGGCTAGAAACGCAACCGATAAGGACCTGTGGCGTTACGCAATTGATTTTTTTGAAGGGGACGCGTTAATTTGGTATAGGGCAAATAGGGAAGACATATCTAGTTGGGATGAACTTACATTGCTTTTGAAACGAACATTTGAACCTCCGTGTTACCAAGAAGAACTCTTAGATGAAATACGGGATAGAACACAAGGTAAGGAGGAATCACCCATAATATATATATCCATAATGCAAAACATGTTCAATAGATTACCTGAACGTATTTCCGAACAAAAGAAAATCACCATTATTTTGAAAAATCTTCAACCTTATTACCAACGGGCAGTTTGTAGGGATCACTTTACTTCAGTGGCTGACCTAGTAAATGTACTAAGAATCATTGAAAGGACAAAAATAAGGTGCGATAAATTTAGGGAGCCCAAATCAAGTAATAGCACATTAGAACCAGACCTAGCATATAAACCGGTGGAGGTGAAAGAAACTCACAAACAAGTTCTAGAAATAAAGAATAAACTAGTAGAAGAAGAGAAAAAACGATGCTGGAACTGCAGGGAACTTGGACACTTGTTCCGATGCTGCAAACTACCAAAGCAGCGCCTATTTTGTTATAGGTGTGGACGATTTGGCACAACATTAAAAGACTGCAGCTCCTGTAAGGGAAACGAGGTAGGGGAGAGCAGCAAAACTGCCTAACGCGCTTTCCCCTAAGTAGAGACAGCAAAGAGTGGCAGGATTGGTTAGAAATAGTCAGTAAAATGTTTATTTGTCATGAAGTAGGTAATCTCACTTTATCGAAAGAAAATGATAATAGATCGTATGTAAAGATAGACATCTTGGAATTTCAATATGTGGGCCTCTTAGACTCAGGAGCTAATAGGACGGTAATCAATCCAGCGTTTGCAGATATTTTGAGGTCTTTAGGACTCAAGTCATATAAAGCTAATGATGGTGGTTATATTTCGACCGCAGATGGTACAAATCACAAAATATCGGATACATTTGATGTCCCGATCAATTTTGATGGTCAATCTCACGTAATGTCAGTACTTGTAATCCCAGGCTTAGCACACGATATATTGTTAGGAAAGGATTTTTTTGACATATTTGGCGTTAAGTTTCAATTTAAAAGTGATCTTAGAGTTAACGAAGGAGAGCTTCAAACTGTAAGCCAAAAACCAAGTAATTCGCTTGTTTCACATAACGACTTGGATGAATTTCAACAAGATGAACTTAATAAAGTAATAGATGAAATGAAAAGTGCCATAGGTGGGGGGTTAGGTCGAACAAATTTAATTAAGCATATTATCAACACGGGGGATCATCAACCAATCTACCAAAAGCCTTATAATTTTTCACCAGTCATAAGAAAACAGATAGAAAAAGAACTGGATGAAATGCTCGAAAAAGATGTGGTGGAACCATCATACAGTCCTTGGTGTTCACCGGTTCTCATCGTAAAGAAAGCGAATGGCACCAATAGGTTGTGTTTAGATAGTAGACAACTTAACAGGGCAACAAAAAGAGACACTTACCCTCTACCACGCGTATCTTCTATCTTAGACAGTTTACGAAATGCTAGATATTTAAGTACAATAGATCTAAAATCAGCCTTTTGGCAGATACCGTTAGAAGAGTCCAGTAAGGAGAAAACAGCTTTTGCTGTCCCAGGTAGAGGTTTATTCCACTTCAAGGTTATGCCGTTTGGATTAGTTAATGCATCACAATCACAGCAGAGGCTAATGGACATGTTGTTTCAGTCAAGAAATGAAAATGTCTGGGCATACTTAGACGACATTGTAGTATGTTCATCTTCATTTGAGGAACATTTAAATTTATTGACGTGGGTTACAGATGTATTGAAGAAAGCTAATTTAACAGTTAATATGGAGAAATGTCAATTTGCTAGAGCCTCATTACGATATCTTGGATACATAATTGATAAAGATGGATTAAGAACAGACCCGGATAAAGTCTGCGCTATATTAAATTTTGCAAAACCGAAAAATATCAGAGACCTCAAGAGATTCCTCGGATTAGCAAGTTGGTATCGTAGGTTTGTAAAGAATTTTTCCCAAATAGCGGCACCGTTACACCAACTTACCAAAACAAAGGGAGTGCCTAAATTTAAATGGACAGAAGATGCTGATAAAGCTTTCTTACATTTAAAAACATTACTAACCACAACACCGGTTATTTCTTGCCCAAATTACTCAAAGAAATTCTTCATTCATTGCGACGCGTCAAAAACTGGAATTGGGGCCGTTTTATGCCAAGAATCGGATGAGGGTGATCGAGCAATTGCTTACTTGAGCCGCAAACTTACCAATTATGAATCCAAATATTCAACTTCTGAAAGAGAACTGTTGAGCGTTGTATTTGCCATTGAAAAATTTCGGCCATATATAGATGGAGTCCACTTTACTGTGGTCACTGATCATAGTGCGCTACAGTGGCTTCATAAAATGAAAGACCCTCATGGGCGTCTTGCTAGGTGGGCTATGAAATTACAGCAATTCGATTTTGATATAGTACACCGACCGGGTTCAAGCAATGTAGTTCCGGATGCCTTATCACGCTCCTTAGAAGTAAATACTATAAAAATTCTAGATAAACATAAGGATAAATGGTACAATGATAAAGTAAAAAATATTGTGTCCGGATGTGATAAAGATCCAAGCTGGACAGTAGAAAACGGTTTACTCTTAAAATCAGTGAACTTAAAGCAATTTCCCAATTCAGGCCGTTGGAAAGTATATGTACCTGAAAGCTTAAGAACAGAAATATTAAAAGAATGTCACGATTCACCATCTTCTGGGCATTTTGGGATTCGTAAAACTACTTTTAAAATTAAACAACATTATTACTGGCCAAACGTTCTAAAAGACGTAAAAAACTACATTAAAAATTGCGAAACATGTGCTAAAATTAAAGTGTCTCAACATCCTCCTTTTGGGGAGTTGGGACAACATAGAGAGGTCTCGGGTCCATGGCAGATAGTCTCAGTGGACCTAATGGGTCCATTTCCTAAAAGCAGAAAGTGCAACACAATGTTATTAGTCCTGACATGTTGGTTTAGCAAGTTCACACTATTATTCCCACTACGTACTGGAAAAGCTGATAAGATTTGCGAAATATTAGAGAGCCAATTCTTGTTATTTGGGTCCCCATCTGTCATAATTTGCGACAACGGTAAACAGTTCGTTTCAGAAGCTTTTAGGGATATGGCTAACAAGTTCAACATCAAAATATGGTATACACCTAACTACCACCCACAAAGCAATCCGACGGAACGAGTAAATAGGGTAATAGGCACGATGATAAGTTCATACATTAAGTCAGGGAAACACTTTAATTGGGATGTACACCTCAATGAAATTGGTCACGCCATCAGAACGGCAATTCATGAAGGAACAGGCTATACCCCAGCTTACTTGTTCTTTGGAAGAGAAACAAGCGTGGGTCCATTAAACCATCTGGGAAATTTGAAGGATATTAAGGACGTGCTACCGATCCGGCATGAACAACTTTTCATTAATCAGCTAAAAATGCGAGATCAAGTTTATAAACAAGTACAGTTCAAATTAAGGCATTCACACGAGAAGAGTAAGAAATTTTATAATCCAAAACATAGGACAGCAAACTTCAACGAAGGAGATATTGTATGGAAAAGAACTAAATACTTATCCAAAGCTACACACAAGTTCATGTCAAAACTAGCACCTAAATTTGAAAAGGCAATTATCAAAAAGAAAATATCAGAAAATGTTTTCAGGCTTAATAACGCTTTCGGAAAAGATATTGGTGTATGGCATGCTAAGGATTTAAAGCATTATTAAAAAAAAAAAAAAAAAAAAAAAATTTTTTTTTTTTTGGCTTGGGTAGGGAAATTTGATATGAGTATTCATAACTTGATTTCAAATTACGCGGCACGTTCGAACTTCACTCGGAGGCGTAGGGTACTTGGAAAACGATCAGTTCGGTGCGGAGCAATGCACGGTCTGATGCAATAATATAAATGATCGATATTTTGGTATAATTAATTTTACAGAAAGTTACTGATTATTGATTACCTTTTCGGAGCAAATGTAAACATAAGTGTGTGTTCGGACAACCAGAGAAGGGTGAGTTTTAGGCTAATACACAGTATTAAGTGCATAGGTATCTTTGACTTACATTTAGTCACAATATATAATAATTAACTAATAGCGTTCTTTTCTTTGTTGTTAGCCTAAAGAAACGCCTTCTCTGATATAAGGAAATTACAATTAAATACCCTGAGACGACTGGAAGTCTAGCCTTGTTTGGTATGGAAGGGCACCATCAGTAACACCTGTGTAAAGTCCCTCCTGGCGCTCAACTGTAGATATCTGTACTATATAATATAATAAATAGCAGTAATTAGCCGCATTAAGTTTTCATCGCTTAGTAATTAAGTTTTTCTGCTGTCATTTCCACTTTTTAGCTCGTATAGATAATTATAGTAAATAATCATAGAAATCATTTAGTTTTCATCGCTTAGCAATTAAGTAGTTCTGCTGTCATTTCCACTTTTAGTTCATATAGGCAATTATATTAAATAATCATAGAAATCACTTATCATTTCATTCACCCATCCCTCAACAAATCAATCAGAGATCATAACAAGCTTCCAGATGTCAACTTCCTGCAAGTTTTAGCATTGGTTAGGGAACTAATTTCGTAGCTACCTACTAAACCAAAAGCCCGGCTTGCATGAGGGCCCCGGGGCAAAAAATAAATTGGGGGCCTATTGTTGTTCATTTTGGCGATGTTTAGATGTTTAGTATTTGTTTTTAACTTTTCGGTAAGATTTAAATTAAATAATTTCTGGGAACTTTAAAATTTGTTGAAGTGGCGAAAAACGTGAACTCGAAATGATTTACATTTTGTTAAATAATTCACAATTGTAATTTTGGTCATTTTCGAATGTCGTATTCAATGAAAATCAACGGGTGTGTAACACAAAATTGTCGATTCTCGGACCAATGTCCTACTAAGCAATTTCAAGCATGGCTTTTTATATAAACATCTGAAGATGATACTGCCTCTATTGCTATTCCCACTTTTTTTGTCGCAAGCCTACAATGTTATTAAAACTGTGAAAAACCAAAAAAAAGATCTGATGTGAGCCTAACCGCTGAACGGTCGGCGCTGTGTACGTAGCATTTGTACCTACAGTGCGAGTGAAGCCCTCCTGAATTGAACCTTTTTTTTTATAATTGATAGGCTTGCGCTTGACTACAATCTTAAAATAAGTCTGATGAACAGAAACAATGAGGTCTAGAATGGAGCGCGCCTAGAAAATGCCTATTCACTCTTCTGTTGAAGGCACCCAGGTTGTATTTGGCTGGGAACACGGAAGCTGGAAGGGTGTTCCACACCTTAGCGGTTCGTATCAGAAACGTAGAAGAAAAACGTTTCGTCCGAGTACGCTGGACATCAACCACATAAGGATGCCACTTCTTTCGACGTCTCGCGGTTCTATGGTAGAAAGGTGAAGGAGGCACAAGGTTGTGGAGTTCTTGAGCACACTCTCCAAAAATCCTCAAAAAAACCTGCGATCTCCCTGCACTTCGGAGGTCGTCGCTATATCACTTACCTGCATAGGAGTGTTGGTCGCAGCCAGGGTGGTAAAGCCCACGATGTCGCTGAAGTAGATGGTGACACAGTCGAAACTCTCCGCCTGCACCGGCTCGCCGCGCTTCAAAGCTTCTGCTACTGTCCTGTTAAGTGTTGAGATAAGATTAGTAATTTTTATGTAGCTTCTCACATACAAAGTACATGTCTACTTAATGACATGGTTTCAATGCTTCAACCCTTCTGCTGTACTGTTGAGTGTTGGGACAAAAGTTATTTTCTTTGTGGTTTCTGAGTTTTTCACATACACATTAGATGTCTACTTAGTTACATGGTTTCAACGTTTCAATGCTTCTGCTACTGTCCTGTTGGGATAAGTTTTCTATTTTAAGCAGTGGTTTCTCACATATACATGCAAGATCTCTACTTCAGTTTACTTGGTTTTCTCTTTGTAAAAATATGGCCCTTATCCTCCGACGGGTATATGCGGACTTCTGGAATATGAGTTTTATCTTAGTGTAGAGTCGACCTTTATATACTCTTGAATTATAACTATGACATTTTTGAAAAGTGCAAGTGCCGAGTTTCTTGCCAGTTCTTCTCGGTGCAAACCTGCTTTCCGAACCTGGCGGTAGAGTTTTGACTTTTCATAAAAGCCTGTTATTTAGGCCTATGTGAAAATAAATATTTTCATTTTCATTTTCATACATATACACACCATTCCATGTCGACTTTGTTTGTCTATCATTACCTAATAGGCCATATTTTGTAAGTTTGTTAAATAATCTACGCTTATTCTTAGTAAGATACTCGGAAGTTCTAAGAAGCCTACGTCGTGCTTACGAAGTTTACTCAGAAATGATTGTAGAAATGTACCAACAAGAGTCTCATTTTACCTACCTTTGAATTAATCTTGTCCTACCTAGACAGCGATTCTTGGGGTTCGAACTCAAGAAAAGCGAACTAAATGTGAATAAAACTCTCTCTTCAAATGATTTAAGACTTTCCTCGTGGTTTGAAAACATAATTTTGTGATATTTTACGAAATATCAGCAAAACATCATTCATAAATAATCCTGGTATGTACACTCGTAAAATACCATAAAATTATAATCTGTCTCTTCAAACGAAAGTCTTTTTAAAAGAACGTGTTCATAAAGTCGGCAACAAATTTTGCCCCTTGATTTGCTGAATTCCTTTTTCACAATTTTCTCAGTCAATTACAGGGCTCGACTTGCCGCTGATTACAATTACACAATCATGGACGGCTTGGAGACCAAGATTTTTTGTATTTCGTTCTCTAAGCGTACCAAAAGAAATCTTAGAAATGGAAATGATAAGTTATGAGTATAGCTGCAGACCATGAAATGTCGAGACTGGCGAGTGCTTCTGCGGACTGGCGGAAGAGAACCCCCATCATGTCTTGTGGGAGTGCTCCTTATACGAGGACCTCTGGTGCGTACTACTGGATGGGATCGTTTGCGAAGTTTCTGGCCTAGTTTATTATCAGGATCTCGTGAGTTCGGCGGCCAAATTCGGAAAGCTACAGGAGTTCGCGAACGCATGGCATAAAAGACGAAGTGGCTTGGAGTGTGTGGCACAAAATTTATGGTGCGGACAGCGACGGCGCGAGGTCCGCACCATAAATTCTGTCCGTCCGATAAATTGAGTCCGTCTTTGTATCGTCCTGTAGAATGGGCAGAGTGAGCACATAGGACCAAGAGCGAGAGGAAACAATTTGTAAGGAGTTAAGAAGGCGCCCCGGGAACTCGCCAAGTGCAAGTACCGAACGGGCGCCCTTCCGAGATTCGGCCATATATAATCGCAAGGTTGATTGGGCCATGGATGGTGGAGGGTTGTCCCTATATAGCTGTTATAGTAGGTAATTAGATACAAATGAAAAAGTCTATATTACTCACCGTGGTAGCATTCTATTGAGCAGATCGTCAGTTCTTCTCTTCTCCAACATGACCTGCTCCGTCCTGGCAGCCACCAATCCCTCGAGGTTCGACGCGTATTTCTCCATCATTGCCAGCATGTTGTCGAAAATATTTGTTTTCCTGCAGACAAAACTTCAGTGAGATCCCCCATCATCTTTTTACCATAGAACTGCAAGGCATCGTAAGGACTTACACTAAGCTTACTCCTTAAGGTGCTCTGTGCTTACTCCCCTACATAGTTGACGTGCCAAAGACGCGTACGAAGCGGTTTGATTCCTCGTTCCTGATACGCTCTACAAAGGTCTGGAATACTCTCCCAAGCACTTTCTTTCCCAGCACCGGCCGGCACGTCCGGCCGCCGGTCCGAGCGCTCGCTGCAGCACGACTTGTGCACGGCCAGTACCAAAGGCCTACCTGTCACTGTTGTTCACTGACTCACATTCCAGCATGCATGTCCTTCAGCCGCAGCCTGACGAGGCGCACGTCCGGCCTCCGGTCCGGGCGTTCGCTCCAGCAGGACTTGAGCACGGCCAGCACTGAAGGCCTCGCCGTCACGCCTCCAAGTGGTGGACGGAAGTAGACACCACCAATCGGCTGACGTACTCGGCCGATTATCTCTGTCGTGGACATATAGACAAGTAATACTACTATTAGACAGACTCAATTTTATACGTTAACAAGCTGACCAGTTGTTGTGACCAGCAATCATTGTTTTGCCCTTAGGGATATCAAATATAGATAACAACCCGCTCCCGGACCCAGAGATCATACCCTGAAAATTTCATAACGATCGGTCCAGGCGTTTCGGAGGAGTTTGGTAACAAAGAAAAGCGAGAGTTAATTAATTAACAAAAAAACCGACTTCAGCTCTTATCAAACTACTGTTGAATACATACTATCCAATTAGAAACTTAAGAATTATATGGTTTTCTCATGGATACCATTATCAGAACTGGACTAAAGTGAAATGGGACCATGGGATGGCACGGAAAGCGGCAGTTTTCTAAAAAAAAATCATCAAAATCGATTCACCCAGTCAAAGGTTATGAAGTAACAAGCATAAAAGAAAACACAGTCGAATTGAGAACGTCCTCCTTTTTTGAAGTCGTTTAATAAACGATCAAAATGTGCAATAAATGTGCTAATCCGGGTATATTTGTTCGAGAATGGGTGCTTGAATGTCAAAGGAACTTCAACTTGCTTTCATGAGTGCAAAAGGATATGACACTTGCGCCTTATATCGAGGAGCATATTGCACTTATTAATTGCACGATTTTAATATAGGTGTACTTGGCAATTTTATATTTTTTATAATATTAATATTAGTTACAGAAACGAATTATTCAACTCGCTCGTTGTCAATATTGTGTGCACACAATTTAGAAGCCAAGACTTTGTTAATACTCTTAGTTGCCATCTTCTCACTGGGCTATTACCTCACGCCTCTTTATGACCAGACGCGAGGTGCGAGGCAAGCGGATCAGCAAGTAAATCTAAAGTGTGAATGCCAGGAATCAGGATGGCTAGCAGTCTTGCATCATCCATTCGCTATGCCTCTTCCGAGAGTGTGGGGCCGGTATAACATCCCTATCTATTATTATTAGTTTGGTTTGGTTTGGATGCAAAGCCACGCTAACTCACCAGCATTAGTCAGGTTGGTGTCACCCCACGGTCCGTTCCTGCCGAGTATTTCGTACAGGATGATGCCGAAGGAGTACACGTCCCCCTTCTGCGAGCCCCTGGGGGGTGGGTTGGGGTCTCGCAGCAGCTCGGGCGCGCGCCACAGCATGCGCCTCTCCATACGCAGCGCGTCTTCTGTGTCGGCGCAACCGCCTTTGAAGATACAACGACTTGTTATTCTCAACCTAATTCCTACTCGATGCTAAACGTCAGGCCCGGAAAGCCAGGCCAAAACCCTCCTACACCGTATATACCTCCTGCTGTCAGTAATCAGCTGTACTGCCGCTCGTGCGACAGGGTTTTTAAAATCAAATTTGGTTTCACCAGCCACATCCGTGCACACGCTGAAACGGGTCGGGATGAAACGTGCGTCGGAAAAAATTTGGAAGAATTGTGTGTGGTGTTTATGTGGTCGGTGTTCCTGTATATTGGACCATACAGATTACTTTCAAAGAAATACTTCTTTTCAAAACAAATTAATCTGTCCTCCTTATAATGGATTTCTGCAAAATAACGCCTGCTTCCATTCAATATTTAAACAATAATATTTTGCTTCTAAGAGAATATAATCACTACGTTTAGCTCTTACGAGGTATCAAAAGCAAATTAATCGTATTGGAAAAGTGAAACGTGTTAATCGTTACATCACCCCACGTAAGCGCCTCCCCCGAAGCTTTTATGTTTTCCATTAGGCTGCCATTTAAGTGTGATGTAGGTGTACATTTTCAAAGGAAAATATTATCTGTTCAGATACTTCAGTCAGCGTGCGTGACAAGTTAATTCTGATTTCTGCAGAGAAAATTTCACGAATACGTCCCTCGAGAGACACATCGAATAATAGATACCTACTATAAATATAATCCATACCATAATTTGTTATTTATTAAGTTTTTCCTGCGGCTCCAACAAACATAAATTTCAATTTCTCAAATAATAATTCTCGTAGATTTTCCTGAAGTTCAAATGTGCCCGGTCCTTTGACAAACATTATTATTAACTAGGTACTTCCAAGGAAGTTTAATCTGTCTATAGCTGTGGTCTATAGAGACTAGAACAAATACGGGTTTTTTTAAAAGCCCTCTAAATACTTTACAATTTTCATCCAGGAAAAAACCAGGTTGGTTTTTTCCTGGATGAAAATTGTAATGTCTATGAAAAAACGCGTACGTAAAGTTGTAGCGCTACTGTTCGCTTACACGAAAAAGGTTTACGTCAATCGTTCGGATGCCCATATCCTTAGGTTTCTTATCCGTTGCGTGAAGGGGTAAACAACATACATACTGGTCATTTAAATGCAAAAGTTAAGTACTTACTCTTCAAATTGTGAAGCCCGTAGTCAGTAATCTGCAACACCCAGCGCCTATCGACCAGGCAATTGCTAGAAGTCAGATTCCCATGCGAAATAAGCGCGGAATCGTGAAGATGCGTCAGCCCTCGCAGTAAATCAGCCACCAGGCTCGCGACGAACATGTCATCCAGATGCAGGTCCCTGTCATTCAGGACCGTGGCCAGGGAGCCGCGGGAACAGTAGGCGGTGACGATGCAGGCTACGCCGGTTTCGACGCACACTCCAACGAAAGGGGTCAGATTTTCGTGGCGAAGTTCACGCATCTGGTGGGAATAATACGAAATCTTAACAAAAAAATTGGTTGTCAAAAATTGTCAAAAAAAATCATGATCATAATCATAATCATATTCATAGTCATAATCATAATCATTATTTTATGTAATTTTTATCGTGCCTCCCTATCGCTTGTTGCGCGCTCTCGCTTGCACGCACAGGCTCAGGTGGAACGTTACGCGGAACGTTACTATTTTTCATGAGTGCTGCTGGTGTTCATCAATTTATAAGACGTTATCACGTCAAAAAAATAGGGAGTTGAACTCTCATCAAACTACTCTTAAAGTAGGGATATCCTTTTTAATATAAAAAAAAACATCAATGCAATCGGTTGGCGTGAGTCGTGACATTGATTTATTCGTCCATTTGTCGCACACATAAACGCTAATACTTAGGCTTTCACATGGATGCCATAGTCAGAACTGGAACAAATTGTAACAAGGGAAGCACCAGCAAATAAAAAAAACATCAAAATCGGTTCACCCATTCTAAAGTTCTGAGATAATAAACTTAAAAAAATATAGTCGGCAGAAAACATCTTTCTTTATTCAAGTAGGTTGTAGATCTAGAGTTATGAAGGAGCTATATAAATCAGCCAATATAGAAATGTTACGCAGCTAATTAATGTTGCTGCGTAAATCTAAAAATCTGGGCTGATTCATCACACAGAGCGTATTTGTAAGATTAGCAGGGTATTTGTTAGTATGGTGAAAATCATAATTGTACTCGTAATTTGTACCTGCTTGAGTTCCTTCTTGATGGCTCTGGTGACATCGATGTTCTTCTTCTTGAGTCGTTTGACAGCCACGATGTTTCCTCTGAACGACGCGATGGTGGTATGCGCGCGCTTCTTGTCTGCGTCCTGCGGTATACCATCCACCTCCTAAAACAAATGGCACAATCACACTTGGCCATAAGTCTTAACTATCATAGTCTAGCCTAGTCTGAAATAAATGCTCATTTTAACAAAGGTATATACTGCCAGTCTCGCATTTTTGCTGCTATAAAGCTACTTTGTCTGCATTAGCTTACAAATTGCGAAAAACCAAATCGAATTTGAATTTCGCCGACACTTTAGTTCCCCTTAATTGCCGTCTTTGTTCAATTTCACGATTGTAAGTCATTGAGTAACCGTAATCTAACTTATAACATTAGAGTTCGGGTAAATTGAACTTATTCCATTAGAAATCTTCGGTAAACTTCTAATTAAAATTGTGTCTTATCAAATGTAATAATTAGTTTCATTACAATTTGATCCAAAGATCAGAGAGTGCCTAAAATGTGATTTGATTTATGGAACGTTACGACATTGAACAAAACAAATATTTATTTTTTCCTTATGTTCCCGATCAAATCCGCTACGTATCTTAATATGATTGCAAATGGTGATGAAAGTTCGGTCTTTAGCCTCAATCCGCCACAGCACAGAGGCGAGTTCCTGCTCGTATCGATAGTGCCGCACCAGCAGTACTGCTGATAAATTTGCTGCAGCAGCAATTGCGACAGTGGCTGACAGCACTACAGGTCGTGTGGTAAAGAAATCTTCTCTATATCGAAGCTGCTACTTACTTTATTATCCTTGCAAGTGGTGCTGAAAGTAGGTCCTTGGCCTCAATCCGCCACAGCACGGAGGCAAGTTTCTGCTCGTATCGGTAGTGCCGCACCAGCAGTGCTGCTACTAGGTTCGCTGCAGCAGCAACTGCGGCAGCGGCTGTCAGCACTACAGGTCGTGTGGTAAAGAAATCTTCTCTATAGCGAAGCTGCTACTTACTTTATTATCCTAGCAAGTGGTGATGAAAGTTGGTCCTTGGCCTCAATCCGCTACAGCATGAAGGCAAGTTTCTGCTCGTATCGGTAGTGCCGCACCAGCAGTGCTGCTACTAGGTTCGCTGCAGCAGCAACTGCGGCAGCGGCTGTCAGCACTACAGGTCGCGTGGTAGAGAAATCTCTATATCGAAGCCGCTCCGTACCTTATTATTATCATTGCAAGTGGAGATGAAAGTTAGGTCCTTGGACTCAATCCGCCACAGCACGGAGGCGAGTTTCTGCTCGTATCGGTAGTGCCGCAACAGCAGTGCTGCTACTAGGTTCGCTGCAGCAGCAAATGCGGCAGCGGCTGTCAGCACTACAGGTCGCGTGGTAGAGAAATCTTTTCTATATCGAAGCCGCTCCGTACCTTATTATTATCATTGCAAGTGGAGATGAAAGTTAGGTCCTTGGACTCGATCCGCCACAGCACGGAGGCGAGTTTCTGTTCGTATCGGTAGTGCCGCACCAGCAGTGCTGCTACTAGGTTCGCTGCAGCAGCAACTGCGCCAGCGGCTGTCAGCACTACAGGTCGCGTGATAGAGAAATCTTCTCTATATCGAAGCCGCTCCGTACCTTATTATTATCATTGCAAGTGGAGATGAAAGTTAGGTCCTTGGACTCAATCCGCCACAGCACGGAGGCGAGTTTCTGCTCGTATCGGTAGTGCCGCGCCAGCAATGCTGCTGCTAGGATAGCGGCAGCAGCTACTGCGGCAGCAGCTGACAGCACTACGGGGTCGTGCGGCAAAAAACACTTCCTGCCGTCGAAACCGCAATCAGGCTCGGCCACAGGAGGGTGGCCGCATATCCAGGCGATCGTTGAACCTCCCACCAATTCCTTGCAAGGAAAAAATATAGCAAACTTGAAGTAATGTTGTAAGGTACATCCCAGACAATATTATGTAAACACGATGTTTGAAATGTTACTCCTCCCCACGTTACATTGTACTTCGAACGAAGGCTTCGTATTCAAAATATGTTTTCAAGCATAAGGCTTATTTGTATCTAGTAACGATGTACTTATTGTGAAATAAATTTTTCTTCATTTATTGACATATTTTTAATTGGATAGTTTTCATCCATTGAACAGCCCGATGAAGGTCGTTGTATAGCGAGATCTTAGACTGAAATATGGCTAGAGCTGCGGGGATGAGATCGCAGTCAAGTATTCGTTTAGAATTTCTCGTTACAAGTAGATACATGCGCACGGTTGGCATCGTCAGGCCAGTCTCACTTATCAAGTCGCCGTCCCGGCTACAATTACGGGTCCGGACCTCAATATTTCAGATGGTTGCTCGCGGGCCGAGTTGCACGCGCTAGTTCTGTACGGTCTATTTTACGCGCCGTCTGACTACGGCAGCCCTAGTACGTCGTAAGAGATAAAGTTAGGCGATAGAAAGAGACCACAACATTGCGTTTGTTGCGTGTCGATTTTGAGGGCGGGGCCAGGCGCTATCGCGAACTGAATTGCACTTTTTGTGTCGGCGCTAGAGTCGCTAATTCTTTAAATCATCGTGCGGAGTGGACCTTCTGGTACTATTTAGTGTTCTGTGGCATCTTTTGATGTTCTTTAAGAACACCGACGACATCAAACGACCGTGCGCACCTACTTGTAACGACAAATTCTAAGCGAATACACTACACTTCCTTGTAGAGTGTCAATAGCTTGGTGAGAGTTGAAAGACTTACAGGCAACAGGTCTGAGGAGTTGGCATATCTGAATGCGGCTACCGGCTGCGCGCTCCAGCCGCCGGGTGCGGTGGAATCTTCCACCACTCCGATCACTGAGAAGTTGCCTTCTGCGTCGCCGGCGCTGTCCATGTTGACCTGTGTCATAATCAACTTCATGTGATGGCAATAGTGGTAGTAGCGGCAGCAGTGGTGGTGGATGATAACGACGACAAAGGATGATGTTAACGGTGTAGAAGCCGTATTTAAGCGATTTTGAATGAAGTTTTATTCAAAAACTATAAAGACAATTACTTTCAAATTTAAACGTCATGTATTTTAGGTCTTTAATCTAAAATCGCTAAGAAGCAGAAACACGATTAGATAAAATTTTTTCGATAGAAAGTTCTCCCAAAAGTTGCTCCAAAATCTCAGTTTTTAGGGTTCCGTAGGCGGCGGTAGCCGAATGGCAAAAAACGGAACCCTTATAGATTCGTCATGTCTGTCTGTCCGTCTGTCCGTCTGTCCGTCTGTCCGTCTGTCCGTCTGTCCGTCCGTCCGTCCGTATGTCACAGCCACTTTTTTCCGAAACTATAAGAGCTATACTGTTGAAACTTGGTAAGTAGATGTATTCTGTGAACGAACCGCATTAAGGTTTTCACACAAAATTAAAAAAAAAGTAATAAATTTTGGGGGTGCCCCATACTTAGAACTGAAACTCAAAAATTTTTTTTTCATCAAACCCATATGTGTGGGGTATCTATGGATAGGTCTTCAAAAATGATACTAAGGTTTCTAATATCATTTGGATGAGCGCTGGTTCTATATAATTTGGACTGTAATCTTTTAATTCTGTTTATGGCTCAGTGTACTGGTTATAGTGAGGAATAATCACATGGGAATAGCACTAGGCACTGACCTTGAAACTTGTTTCCTTCACGGAACAGCCGGCTGCATCCAGGACTCCAACACCAAGAAACCACCCTGAGTTTTTCCACCACACTTCACGAATATTTGATGTTATATTGTTCAGTTTAGTCCTTTTCGGTATGTTTTAGCGTGTATAAACCATAGGCATTTCGTAAATAGACGAGGAACTGCAAATTATGTGCAGAGCACGCGCGGCGTTGAACTTAATCTTTTTGCGTTATGCGGCGAGATTGACGGTAAGACAGTGACGTTTTCTTATGCACATTTTGAACCACTAACGCCATCTCTTAATGCACGATGTAGATTTTGGTCGCTAGTGCTATATTTTTAGGATCGTCATGGAAATGAAAGG
Source organism: Coenonympha arcania (assembly GCA_036785405.1). NCBI lineage: Eukaryota > Metazoa > Arthropoda > Insecta > Lepidoptera > Nymphalidae > Coenonympha > Coenonympha arcania. The sequence continues at coordinate 15,881,666 of CM072066.1, read as the reverse complement.
GATATTTAAAAAATGAAGGATCTTAGGGTAGGGATTTAATTGAGCCAAATTTATACGTTACAAAAAATAATAAGCAGCCCATCCATACCCGCGGCCTTGAAAGGTTCCCTTTCAAAAGAAATTAATAAATGGTAGAGCATTAAATTGATAAAAAAGGCGATGTGGTAATTATATTTAAATTCAAATTTTGTAAGAGAATATCGTTACATTGGAAAAATGAGTTAAAGTAATATATAAAAAAAATTAGATAATAAACTATTAAAGAAACCAGAGAATTTTCTTATTGAGTCGGAAGCGGATAGAGTTTCACGACGGGGCGTTTAAATTCACCAGTTTCGGTTTTGACTAAGGCAACCCTAACTATGCCATCCGTACCGGGATAAACCTTTGATATGACTCCCAAGGGCCATTGCAATGGAGGCAAATCGTCTACTCCAAGCAATACTACTGTGCCTATAGTGACTGGATTATCAGGCGTGCACCATTTTTGTCTGACTTGTAAAGTATGTAGATAATCAAGTCGCCATTTCTTCCAATACGATTGGACAATATTGTCCATTAGTTTTCTCCTATTAGCTAAATTAATTTTCTCATTAGTTAAAGGAGTCGCGGGAAAATATTGTAAAGGTGTAGTCATTAAGAAATGAGCTGGAGTAATGACGTCAGGTTGATGATCAGATGAAACAAGACCTAGAGGTCGAGAGTTTAATATACATTCTATTTGAGTTAGAACTGTATTCAACTCTTCATAGGTAAGAATTTGATTTCCAATGACACGATATAGATGCGTTTTCATGGATTTGATGTTACTCTCCCAAATTCCAGCGTGATGAGGCGCCCGTGGCGGGACAAAATGCCATTCAATTCTATGATTCTCTAGTTCGCGTTTAAATTTATTTATGTAATCTGTTTGTTGTAAAAGAGTGTAAATTTCATCTAATTGTGCCTTCGCGGAAATATTAGCTTTAAAATTATCAGTATAAAAGCGTTTAACTGGTCCTCTACGACTTAAGAATCGCTTTATAGTGGATATAAGCGTGTCTGTACTCAAATCGGACGCAAGCTCAATATGAACAGCCTTTGTCACTAAACACACAAATAGGCATATATAAGCCTTTTGTGCTTGATATCCACGGCGTCGTGTTAAAGTTACCCGAATCGGTCCAGCATGATCGATTCCTGTATAAAGAAAAGCTTTAGCTTCTTGAAGTCTAAAGGACGGAAGGTCTGCCATTTTCGGGGTAGGGTGCGTAGGATTTGTTCGGAAACATATGTTACACTTGTGAACTCTGGATCGAATAACAGTTCTGGCGTCTAATATCCAGAATTGTTGACGTATAAGCGACATCAGGAGACCAGGTCCTGTGTGGCAATTGCAAATATGAAAATGATCAATTATTAAATTAACTGCGTGATCATGTTTCGGAAGCAATATTGGATATTTAACCTCAAATGGTAAATCGGATTTGGAGATTCTACCACCAATGCGAATGATGCTTTCTTCATCAATAAAGACAGACAACTTCTGTAATTTTTTAGAAGGCAACTGTTTATTTTTCAAGCGCTTTATTTCATCAGCGAAATGAATGCTTTGAACAGCTTTTATCAAAGCTTTTTCAGCGAAAATAATTTTATTGACTTCGCCAGTATTAGGCAAAAGTCTTGCGAAGCGTAAAACATGCGAAGCGGAGCGAATTAATTTTTTCCAAGAGGAAAAGCGTTGCGATAGTGTATATAACACCGGTTGTTCACATTGAACATTTGTAGTTACCAGAGTTTTGGTATTAAACTCAGGCAGCGTTTCTTCTGATGAGGGGACAAATTTATTTATTGGCCATTCAGAAGATGGTTTATTAAGCCACTCTGGGCCGTTCCACCAAAGGGAATGCGAAATTAATTGTGCGGGAAGCATGCCACGTGATAAGCAATCACTAGGATTTTCAATTCCTGCGACATGATGAAAGTGTTGCGGAGCTAGATTTTCTTGACACTGAGCTACGCGGTTACTCACAAAGGTATTCCACCTATGAGGAGAAGATTTTATCCATGATAAAGCTACAGTGGAATCTGAAAAGGCGTAGATTCCTTCAATAGGAATGCGAGCGGAATAAGTATCTCGTACAACTTTAATTAATTTGGACATCAAAAGTGCAGCGCATAACTCTAAACGAGCCAGTGTGGACACCTTAACAGGCGACACTTTCGATTTAGCGCATAATAAAGTAACGCGAATGTTACCAAAGGGATCAGTAATATGCAAGTATATTACACTGCCATATCCTTGTATGCTAGAGTCTGCAAAGGCGACTATGTTTACTGTGTATCCTTCGTTAATGCCAGTGTGACGCGGTATTTGTAATAATTTGGGTATGAGACCGAGCTCCTTAACCAGAGCTTGATATCTTTTACTTATGTTCTCTGAGGGTGTATCATCCCAATCGAGTTTACAGAGCCAAAGCTCTTTAATTAATAATTTTGCGTACAAAATTATCGGTGCAAGAAGACCCAAAACGTCAAATAATTTGGCCACAAGCGATAGGATCGTGCGTTTGGTACATTTTTCATCTGGTTTATGCACAGTAAAACAAAAATTGTCTTCTTTAGGTTCCCATGCGAGACCTAGAACTTTAGAAATGTTATTTTGATCTGAAAAATTTACAGATGCGCGATGTGAGTCGGGTAAGCTATTTAAAAGCACAGCGGAATTACTAGTCCATTTGACTAATTCAAAGGCACCAGATTTAAATAAAGAAATCAATTCTTGAGATAAAGTTTTTGCGAGTTCTTCGTTAGGCGAAGAATGTACGAGATCATCCATGTATAATTGTGACTTAGCAATTTGAGTTGCTACAGGAAAGCGTTGAGATTCATCTTCACACAGCTGTTTAACCGTGCGCATGGCGAGATAAGGACTGGATTTTAACCCAAAAGGTACTCTATTAAATTGGAATGTGCGTACATTTTCAGTATCATGAAAGCGGAACAAAAATTTCAAATATTTTCTATCGTGAGAATTAACTTCGATTTGCATATACATCTGTTTAATATCTGCAGTCATTGCTACTGGAAAAAGACGGAAATTCAAGAGGAGTGTGAATAAATCGGCTTGTAAATTTTCACCAACGTGCAAAAAAGTATTGAGTGAATTAGCACCATTTATTGTTGGATCAATCACGATTCTGACAGGACTAGATTTTTTCTCAGGACGAATAATCGGATGATGTGCCAAATAAAATCCTTCGTCCTGATTTTCGATATCATGAACCTCAGAAATATATCCATTTTTTAAATAGTCATTTATAATTTGATTGTAGTCTTGGCGTAGCGAAGGCTCTGACTTAAAGCGTTTTTCCAGTGACATTAAACGTCTGCGTGCGATAAAATAAGAGTCACCTAAATTTTTAGGGTTTTTACAAAAAGGTAAAGCGACGGAATATCGTCCATCATTATTACGCGAAACTGAGTCAGTATATATTTTTTCACATTCAACTTCTTCCGGGCTAAGATGATGTTTATTATCAACCTGTTCTAACTCCCAAAATTTCTGAAGATCAAAATTCAGTTCGCTTATAGCGAGCGCGGTTAAAGAATGGTCTGCGTTATCATTACATTTTCCCATTAATACATAACCAAAAGTGGTAAGCAGTGCAGCGGGACCATTATTTTTTGGAGTGATTTTTTCACCTATGTATACGTGTGGGAATAGTTCAGCACCTAAAATCATATCAACACCTCCTGGAATATTCCAGGTGGGATCAGCGAGCGGAATTTCTTTAATATGATCCATGGAAAAATTATCAATGAATTGCGAAGGTAAATTATCTGTAAGACAATCTAATACTAAAGCGTTAATGTTATATTTGTTCTTTGGGAAAATGCGTGACTGGATTGTCAAGTTAACACAACCGTGAATTTTTTGCGTACCCATGCCAATGCCTTTTATATGTGAATTAATTGTATTTTGAATAGGTAAATTTAATGATTTGCAACATTGTAGACTGATTATGTGATTCTGGGATCCAATGTCTAACAAAGCTCTAATTATAACCGTATTACTCCTTTTATAAGGTTTAGTATTAACTTGAACAGTGGACAGTAATACGTTCGGGTATTTAAGTATTTTGGAGTGGCAAGACATCGACACATGTTGGTTATCAGGGAAGGATGTGATATAATTTTGAGAAGCGTTAATTTGTGTGTTAGAGTGAGATGCAGTATCTACCTTTGCGGCGTTATTTTCTACACTTGAGTTAGACTGGAGCGAGTGAGTTGACGACTCATTAGTAGGAGTTGCGTCGGAAGATGAATTTTTCGATAAGTAATTTAAAGATTTTTGCGGCGTTTTATTAGTATCTCTGTGTAAAAGTTTATGATGTGATTTGTTACAGAAACAGGTAACCTTTGACCTGCACCGTGACAAAGAATGAAGAAAACTCAAACAATTTATGCATCCGTTTTTGGATTTAATATATTCAAATCTCTCTAGAGGAGTTTTAGTCTCAATAAATTTTTTACAATTATAAAGTTGCGAATGTTCTGTACTTTTACATAATTCACAAGGCGTAGTAGAAGCGTTGTTTGAGCTATGTCCAGTCTGAGTAACAAATGTTTTGTAGGTATTGCGTTGATTAGAATTTTGCGTTTTAGGCTTAGCATTAGTATGAGAACTTGAATTATTATTTGAACGTTCAAGAACTTTAACTTGATATTGAATAAATTCAATAAATTGCGTGTATGTAGGTATCTCAACATTTTTTGATTGTAATGACATCTCAAAGTTTTGTAATGTTTGTGAGTCCATCTTTTTTAATGCGCAATGCAATAAAATAAAATCAGTGAGATCTGGTATACCTATTTGTTTTAAAGCGGCAATGGAAGCGGAAAATTTTTCGATGAAATTATTTAAACTAACTGCGTTATTAGAACAATTTTTTAATTCTAAAATATTATTTAAGTAGTAAGTTCCTAGCGCTCTTTTATCTTGGTACTTTCTGACTAGATTTCCCCATATAATATTATAAGTTTCACCGTTAGGTACAATACCTGCAGTAAAATGTAATGCGTTGTGAGTCAGCTTAGAAACTAAGTACTGAACCCTCTGAGAATCCGTTAAATTTTCATTCAAATGCACGTTCGATTTAAATGACTCATAGAAAACTGCCCAATTTTCCGTGCGTCCATCAAAAGTTGGAATCTGGAGAGGCGCGAGTTTAAGAACAGGAGCTGGCATTTTAGATGCAGATCTAGAATCACAAAATGCTAATATTTTATTCCTAACTCTTTTTACACAGGAGTATAAATCCTCAAAGGCGTCGAGGGGCTGATAGTCAGGTTGGGCCTTAGGATCCATTTTCAAAGTAATATTATTTATGTCATCTATAATAGATTCAAATTTAGTTCGAAGTTCATCGATCGTTTCCGAATCATTAAGGAAATTTTCATTTCTTCTGGACTCAAAACTAGAAATATTCTTTGATGCGTCATATAAACGATTAATTCTTTGGAATATTTGTTCCTTCTTACAAATAAGTATATTTAATTGAGAGGTTAATCCGCATTTCTCCATTGTAACGAGTGATATTCAATACGGAACCCTAAAAACAATAGCGTATGCAAGAAAAAACTACTAAGTTTTAGCGCGAGGCAATACGATGCAAATTAACATCGATAAAACGAAGCGGCGGGAAGCGATATGTATATAGAATCTATAGTTAGGTATGTACCGTAAATCTACAGTACGCGGCGAAGTTATAATTTCGTCTGTTGCTTGCTTACAACTTACGAATATTATGAATTTACTATTAGTGTTACGGCCCCTTGCCTGTCCAGATGAGGGCTCAGTTCCCGGGCCCATAGAGGAACGAGCCCGGACAGGTCGAGGGGGGACCGACTAGTGAGACTACACGGGATCACTAGTGTACGATCAGTCTCGGGTCAGATGACGGCATCCAATCCGAGTCGGATGGTAATCGAGTCTCACTAGTCGATCAGTGGAAATAGTAATCAGCGACTTTTACTAGACAACAGGTCGGCCACTACGGCTGATACAGTACGCCACCGGACGCGGCCAACAATAAAAATAGTTTAAAATTAGTAGGTACTTATTGACTGACCTTGATCCCGAAGCGTCGGCCTTGATACGGAGTCCTCTGTAGTAGATGTGTGACAGTGTGTGACGTGAAAGTGTTAAGGGTATGTACAAGGGTGCGTGTGTGTATGGGACTGGCAGAGCCGTCTGACCTCCGCTTCAAATCAGCCTCCAAACACGAAGACCACACGCGCAGGAACCCACTTTCCGTCGGCTACCGGTTCGAAGTGCGAAAGGGACCGCACCAGCGCCCCAGCGCGCGAGAGAGGGGGCGCGGCAACAGACAAAAACGCAGTGCGAAAAACAAGTCAGGCGCATCAAAAAACGGACGTCCCGTTGCGATGTTATTCGATGACTAAACACCCGCGCAAATAGAAACGTGGCTACTCAAACGTAGTAATTTGCGTCTCGCGACTACGCGTTTCAAGGACGACACGCGATCAAAATTACGTCAGCCACGCGCGGGGGACCGCTAAGTTCGTCGGTCGACAGCAGACTGAATGGTGCTTAATACTGGCGCGCACCGAAGTCGCCGCGTCATTGCAGGCAAAAAAAAATCTCGGCGACCGATGCGCGAGCGGGATAGGAAGATTGGCGTTTCCGCGAGTTGGAGCGGGAGCGCACGATTCGATACAAAACGCATGCAGCAAAAAACTCGCCGTAACCAAAGCGTGAGCGAGACGCGCCGATGAGGGCTTCCGCGGGTTAGAGAGAGAGAACACGATTCAACACAATACAATAGGCTCGGCGCTCGCGCCAGCTACTCTCGCGTAAACAATCCCCCGCTCCGAATCTAAGAATGTAGATTCGCTAATCAATAGGCAGTCGGGACAACGTGGCCACGGCACGTTGCAATACTGAGTCCCCCACAAATACCTCGGCCACCCGGGGAACGCCATCCGATCCAAATAGCAGTTTAACAATGCGTCCACGACGCCAAAATAGTGGGAGTAGATTAGGTTCTTTAAGCAGAACAAGATCTCCCACCTGGGGAGGGTTAGTTTTGTCAGTCCACTTGACGCGCTGCTGCAGCAAGTGCAAATACTCAAGAGACCAACGGTGCCAAAAATTTTGAGTCATTTGCTGCAACATTTCAAACCGAGACAACCGTGAGGTCTTGACCTCCCGATAGGGATACTCGGGCAGCGCGTTAAGAGGCTGACCAATCAAGAAGTGACCCGGCGTTAAAGCCTCCAAATCATTTGGATCGGAGGAGACGGGACCGAGAGGCCGAGAGTTAAGAACCGCCTCAATCTTGCAAAATACCGTGGACAGTTCCTCGAAGGTTAAGATGGTTTCCCCAATAACGCGACGCAAATGCGTTTTAGCGACCTTAACAACAGCTTCGAAGATTCCGCCCCAGTGAGGACACGCCGGAGGGTCAAATTTCCAAGTAACTCCCATTCTAGACATGGCGGTGCCTACACAGTGCCTGTTCTTAACAAGGAAGTCAACGACCTCCTTCAAATAACGATCGGTTCCCTTATAATTGGTCCCGCAGTCTGTCCGAACCAAGTCGGGTAGGCCGCGACGGCTCACGAAGCGGCCCAGAGTGGCCACGAACGCCTCCGTGCTGAGGGCACTGACAAGCTCCAAGTGAACTGCCTTGGTTGCGAGGCAAACAAAGACGCACAAGTAGGCCTTAAAAGACCGAGCATTCTTAAGGTTAGAGCTCTTAACTAGAAAAGGACCGGCAAAATCGGTTCCAACACCGGCGAAAGGTCGAGCAGCCCTTACGCGGTCCGCAGGCAGGTCACCCATCACAGGCTGTGCAATGGATGCCTTCAAACGATAGCAAGGAATACATTTGAAGATCACGCTTCGAATGGTTCGTCGGCCTGCCAAAATCCAAAACTCACGCTGCAAAATGGCTGAGAGGGTATTGCAACCCGCATGAGCATTTTTAATATGATAATGAGTTATCAACAGATTGACAAAGGTGCCATCCTTTGGGAGCAGCAAAGGATGTCGCGCTCCATAAGGGAGGTTGGAGTTTTTAAGGCGTCCCCCAACACGTAGTAATCCGGAACTGTCCAAGAATAGACTCAGGCGAGCAAGGTGGCCCTTCAGTGGCGAGCCTCGTTTCAAAGACTCAATCGCTGACTCAAAGTGTTCCACTTGGATCACACGTATCCAGTACATCAACGCCTCTCGCCGTTCCAAGGGCGAGAGCGCCGAGTCTAAGTTTTTATTGAGGGGATCCCTGACATTATGCATGAATCGACGCAGCCAAGCGGTTACGCCGATCAGCTTGTCAAACGAGCTATACCGCTCCAAGAGGGCGCGGTCATAAATGGGCCTATCGTTGACCACGCCAACCCTCAATCGCAAGCCGGGTAATTCGGCTGGAGCCTCAAATTTGTCCGGGGGCCAGGAGGATTCTGGGCCAGATAGCCAGCCCGGTCCCCACCAGAGTGGGTGGTAGACTAGCAAAGAAGCCTCGCAACCGCGAGAAGCGCAGTCAGCTGGGTTTAGTTCCCCGGGTACATGTCTCCATTTCAAGGGTGTGACAGAACTTTGTATTTGTGACACTCTATTCGCCACGAAAACTTCAAGATTATGGACCGAAGCCCGAAGCCAACACAGGACAATCTCGCTGTCCGACCATGCAAAAACGTCCAAAATGTTTACGAAGGGCTTCAAAGAAGCGTGGACGTGGTTTAATAACCGGTTCAATAGTGCGGCTCCCGAAAGTTCTAACTTAGGAATTGTTAGACGAGACCTAATAGGTGCAACCTTGCTCTTAGCTAGGACAAGGTGCAACGAGACTTGCCCAGAAGCACTCACGGTTCGCAGATATACCACAGCTGCATATCCCTTCTCAGAGGCATCGCAGAACCCGTGTAAGCTTGCACGACATTTGCCCGGAGGCAAGAAGCATCTGGGTAAAGAGATTTGGTTGATGTCGGGAAGGGAGGACACCAAAGAGAGCCACTCTCTTAAGAGAGCACCAAGAAGAGGCTCATCCCAGCCTAACCCAGACACCCAAAGCTTTTGAAGAAAGCACTTGGCCAGAAAAACAACCGGAGTTATCCAACCGTTTGGATCAAAGGTGCGCGCCACAGTGGACAGGACCAGTCGTTTGGTCCAAGACTTCGGAGGATCATCTAACTTGACCCGGTACGTAAAAGAATCCTGAACGGGCTGATACTGGATACCAAGCACCGTCAGCAAATTGGGATTCTCCGGGTGTTCAAACAGGTGAGGATCCTGTTGATCCTCTCCAGGTAAGTCCTGCAAAACCTGAGGTGAGTTGGATAGCCATTTACGTAACTCGTACCCTCCGGATTTCAAGATGGCGATCAACTCGTCCCTCAGGATGCGAGCTTCCTCAACACTGGATGCTCCGGCGCAGATGTCGTCCATATAGACAGAAGTTTCTAGGACATCCGCTGCTCGCGAATAATTCAGTCGTTCCCGGTTGGCCAGCTCCAAGAGCGTCCTCATTGCAATATAAGGACTAGACCTAAGGCCATAAGTTGTAGTGTTCAGCTCGAACACGCGCACAGGATCACTGGGATTCTCGCGCCACAAAATCAGCTGGTAACGACGATCATCGCGATGCACTACCGATTGCCTGAACATCATTCGTATGTCGGCCACAAAAACCACCTGGTGCCTACGGAAGTTGGTGAGGATGTCAGATAGATCCTTAAGAAGTTTGGGGCCAGTGTGGAGACACTGGTTCAAGGAAACCCCATTAGACGTGGCCGCTGACCCGTCGAAGACCACACGAATTTTACCGCCTGGAGACTTCAAGACCGCGTGGTGAGGGAGAAAATAGTGCTCGTGAGAGCGCCAGTCAAATGAGGAAGGGGACATGTGCCCCAACGCCTCGTACTCCCTCATGAACTCAATATATTTCTCTCGAAATGCAGGGTCTCGCTTCATGCGGCGTTCCATGGACAGAAGTCTTTTTTCAGCTAACGCCCTTGAATGACCAAGGGGGGGGCGTGAGGCAAGGAAGGGTAGCCGAGTTACAAACCTGCCATCGACGCGACGACCTGTGTTATTCTGGTAGAATAACTCGCATTCCTGATGGAGGGGGTCTACCCGAGCCGCTTGAGGGGGCTCTTCAATTTCCCAAAATTTTTGGACTACATCGGAAAGTGCCACTCCAATAGTTTGGAGATGGTCCACGTCAGGAGGCAGGTTGGTCCATAAAACCGGACCGAAAAAACTAAACCCAAAGATAGTGGGCATGGCCGACAAACCATTTTTCTGCAATGTCCTAATCTCTCCTGACATGATCAAGCCCAGCACGTCGGCGCCCAAGAGCAAATCAGTGGGGCCAGGTTCAGACCATGAAGGGTCCGCCGGGGTTAAACCCGACGCGCAATGAACCGCCGAGTTATGGATAGGAACGTTCGGGAGGTGTCCCACAATATCGTCAAGAACGTTCACATCGACTAGGATACGAAGGGGACCTTCGGCTGGACCAAACATAAGTTCTGCCCGACCCCTGGGAGTCGGAGGAACCGATCCTCCTATTCCTAACATTGGACGATTGTCCGGACTCCAGGGGAGCCCCAGCGTCCTCACCAACCACGACGATGCAATGCAGCGCTGTGAACCGAGATCTAGCAGCGCGCGTACCATTAGCCACTCACCGTTCGGGTTAAACACCCTGACCAAAGCCGTGGGCAAAAGTACGGTCTGGCAGACCGTCTTATGCTCGCTCAAATTGTCGGGTGAGGTGGCGGTGGTGGGAGCCAGGGCAGCAACTAGTCAACGGGAGTTGCCCCTTTCGGGCGACTCCTCCAGCCTCGGGCGCTCGTAGGGGCCAGCTTGCGGAACTTCTACCACACCAATAGGTGGGGTTCCCCCAGGGTACACCCAAGCGTCCCTCATGGGCTGAGGGGGTCTGGTCACGTACGACAGCCGCGGGACGACGTAGTGCGGAGGGGGGTGTCCAGACCATCGAGGGGGGTATCGCTCCAGCCTGGGGTATTCAGCCAGAGGAGGGGAGTACCTCCTTGGTTCAGACTGAGCGACGGCAAAACCTCCCTCAGGGTTGACAGAGGGCGGAACGCCCCCGCCCCTGGAGGGCTGCACCCCCGCCCGAGGGGGGGGTGAAGCCCTATCAAAACCAGGGGCCGGACGAACAGTGTTCGCCCCACGCCGTCCATCGGCTGGGCACGTGACCGAGGAGGAGCCTCCACTCCTGCCGGGTGTCTGTTCAACCACCTCCTGCCTGCCGGCACCATTGCGGTCGAGACAAAGAATAGGAAGGTGGTTGCCCTGACAGTGTGTGCAAGGCCGTTGGTGCTGGCAATTGCGTTGCAAGTGCCGACCTAAGCAAGAGTAGCACCAACGGCGCTCCCTCGCGATGGCCCTACGGTACTTGGGCGGTCTCTCCAAAAATTTAGGGCAATCGGCCGTTGTGTGCGTGGAAGCACGGCAATAGTTGCAGGGGGTTGCCTCGGTCGCAGCAAGGCTACTAAAGTTGGGGATTGTGCGGCGACCAGTCTGCTGCGCCACTACTGGCTGCTTGAAACCCCTGGTGGAAGTCGTGGGTTTAGAAGCGGGCGTCGGTCGCGCCGGCTCCTTTGCCGGTGTTCCCGAGGCCACGGCATTCTCCACCTGGCGGCTCTGTTCCTCAAGGAACTTTAAGAGGTCACTGAACGGGGGTATATAATTAGCCCCGTCCCCGCCGTACCTCTCTTCAAATCGGATCCGCAGATCGAGAGGCAGGCGGGACAGAACCAGGTGAAGAAGCCAGAAGGACCACTGATCCACCGGTAAGTCAAGTTGTCGAAGGGCGTTGCAAGCAACCACGACTGGGTCAATGATCACCTCCCGGAGACGCGCTAGGTCTTTCAAAACCGGGAGGGATATTAACTCCATCATGTGCGCGTCAGCAAGGCGGCGCACATTGGCGTAGCGCCTCTCGAGGAGTTCTCTGGCCGTGGAATAGCTGGCGTCAGACAACTTCAAATGGCAGACTACCCCAAGTGCCTCCCCTTGAAGGGAGGTCCGCAAATAGGCCATTTTTTGGCCTGGGGATAGGTCGCGGCGGGTATGGACTAGACTGTCGAAGATGGAGATGAACCCCATCCAGTCTTGAAGCCGCCCACCAAAGTGTGGAAGGTCCAAAGTAGGCAGCCGACCCAATAGGGCGGGCTGCTGCTGCGGGCGAGGCGACTCGCACAGACTGCTCTTTCGAGCCTCACGATTCATTTTGGCCCCAGCCTCGAGCACATCGTCTGTGAACTCGAAGAACTGCTCGTAGTCCTTCTGGGCCGATTCTCGCGCCTCGTCGTCCTCCACTGTAGCAAGGAATTCCGAATAGGCCTCTTCAAAATGGGCTCGTCTGGCTGGGAGCTGCTCAAGGCGGTGGAGCAAGCTAGCCGTCCTGTCTGGACGAGTAATAAGCGCATGCGCGCTAGCTGCCCACCGCAGCTCATCCTGCATACGGCGCACCGGAGGCTTATGCGAAGGCATGGCGAGACTGCGCGAAGATAATTACAAGGAAGCACGAAACCGAAAAATAAAACAACAAGGACGTAGAACAAGCACAGATGCAAACACCAACACGTGCAGAACGCTAATCAAGGTCGCGGTTAACAAACGCGCGGCACGCGGTAAATAACGCGGCGTTGCTACAAAAACGCGTGGTGTAGCGGTACAATAATCTGTGGCCGTTAACGCGGCGTATCGGTCCGACACGTGGCGTACCGCGCCTACAAACGTGTGACCGACAGAGATACGCGACGAATTAAATACGCGCAACAAATATCGATATCGACGCGCCGACCGTGTAAAAGCCGCTTAACCAAAAGGCGCGAAACCACGCTCTGCTACCAATTGTTACGGCCCCTTGCCTGTCCAGATGAGGGCTCAGTTCCCGGGCCCATAGAGGAACGAGCCCGGACAGGTCGAGGGGGGACCGACTAGTGAGACTACACGGGATCACTAGTGTACGATCAGTCTCGGGTCAGATGACGGCATCCAATCCGAGTCGGATGGTAATCGAGTCTCACTAGTCGATCAGTGGAAATAGTAATCAGCGACTTTTACTAGACAACAGGTCGGCCACTACGGCTGATACAGTACGCCACCGGACGCGGCCAACAATAAAAATAGTTTAAAATTAGTAGGTACTTATTGACTGACCTTGATCCCGAAGCGTCGGCCTTGATACGGAGTCCTCTGTAGTAGATGTGTGACAGTGTGTGACGTGAAAGTGTTAAGGGTATGTACAAGGGTGCGTGTGTGTATGGGACTGGCAGAGCCGTCTGACCTCCGCTTCAAATCAGCCTCCAAACACGAAGACCACACGCGCAGGAACCCACTTTCCGTCGGCTACCGGTTCGAAGTGCGAAAGGGACCGCACCAGCGCCCCAGCGCGCGAGAGAGGGGGCGCGGCAACAGACAAAAACGCAGTGCGAAAAACAAGTCAGGCGCATCAAAAAACGGACGTCCCGTTGCGATGTTATTCGATGACTAAACACCCGCGCAAATAGAAACGTGGCTACTCAAACGTAGTAATTTGCGTCTCGCGACTACGCGTTTCAAGGACGACACGCGATCAAAATTACGTCAGCCACGCGCGGAGGACTGCTAAGTTCGTCGGTCGACAGCAGACTGAATGGTGCTTAATACTGGCGCGCACCGAAGTCGCCGCGTCATTGCAGGCAAAAAAAAATCTCGGCGACCGATGCGCAAGCGGGATAGGAAGATTGGCGTTTCCGCGAGTTGGAGCGGGAGCGCACGATTCGATACAAAACGCATGCAGCAAAAAACTCGCCGTAACCAAAGCGTGAGCGAGACGCGCCGATGAGGGCTTCCGCGGGTTAGAGAGAGAGAACACGATTCAACACAATACAATAGGCTCGGCGCTCGCGCCAGCTACTCTCGCGTAAACAATTAGTATTATGTAAATGCGTTAAATAAAATACCTAACTAAGTATTCTGATTGAGAACAAGTAACTTATTTGTTCACAAAAGCGGCGTAAATATAAGCGGTAATAATTATGGCGGCGGAATTGTCGTTTAATACGACTTTTATCGTATTTCGACAGTTAAATAAGCGAGTATAGTAACTGAAATAAGTTATTAAGCGAATATAAATGATTGTGAAAGGCCTATGATTTGTATTTTAAGGCGATTAGGCATAAACCTAGGAAGCGTAATAAAAAAAACCTGAACAATAGCGGGTCGCGACGCGCGGCGGAGATTGCGTATTTAGGTATAGTTATGTATTTTAAAACCTATAATGCACTGATTTGTAATTCTTACTTTATAAGCAAATGCGGCGTTAAGGATAAATAAGTATTTACTTCGTAAATAAGAAATTACAAGCGTGAAAAGTTAAATATCAGCACACCAGGTACATAGCTATGTCCTACCCTACGCGTTACAAAATATATCCGGCTCGTATGGAACAGAAATATGGATGAGCGCTGGTTCTATATAATTTGGACTGTAATCTTTTAATTCTGTTTATGGCTCAGGGTACTGGTTATAGTGAGGAATAATCACATGGGAATAGCACTAGGCACTGACCTTGAAACTTGTTTCCTTCACGGAACAGCCGGCTGCATCCAGGACTCCAACACCAAGAAACCACCCTGAGTTTTTCCACCACACTTCACGAATATTTGATGTTATATTGTTCAGTTTAGTCCTTTTCGGTATGTTTTAGCGTGTATAAACCATAGGCATTTCGTAAATAGACGAGGAACTGCAAATTATGTGCAGAGCACGCGCGGCGTTGAACTTAATCTTTTTGCGTTATGCGGCGAGATTGACGGTAAGACAGTGACGTTTTCTTATGCACATTTTGAACCACTAACGCCATCTCTTAATGCACGATGTAGATTTTGGTCGCTAGTGCTATATTTTTAGGATCGTCATGGAAATGAAAGGGATATTTAAAAAATGAAGGATCTTAGGGTAGGGATTTAATTGAGCCAAATTTATACGTTACAAAAAATAATAAGCAGCCCATCCATCATTTTTTTCTAAAATGAATAGCTTGCGCGAGAGACACTTCCAAAGTGGTAAAATGTGTGTCCCCCCCCCTGTAACTTCTAAAATAAGAGTATGATAAAACTAAAAAAAATACATGATGTACAATACCATGCAAACTTCCACCGAAAATTGGTATGAACGAGATCTAATAAGTAGTTTTTTGATATTAAAATAAAACCTCTAAAAACAAAGTTAGTTTTGCGGTTCGATAAGAAAAGTGGTTTTCATGGTTTTATTCCTCCGGTTGTAGTACGGAACCCTCAGTGCGCGAGTCCGACTCGCACTTGACAGGTTTTTTTCTAGTTTTTATCGGACACTACATTGGATGTAATTGTAATTTTATTTTAAAAAGTGTCGGTAATCATAATATCCAAAAACGCTAAGAAACAGATTTTTATTAACTAGCTTAGTTTTTGAGTAATTAGGTAAAAGGTCGTTTTTCTGTTATATTCTTCCGCAACGCTGTATGTCGCCACCTACCAACGGGTACGTTGAGAGTGAGGAAGACAAAAATAAATTCAATAAATCCCCTTAACGAATTTTCTAATTGACGAATACAGACATTTCAATCCACGAAGACGCGCCCCACTCTGCCAAATCGCTCGTAGGTATAGAGTTTGACAGAGTGCAGCGCGTCATCGTGGATTGAAATAGCTATAACCTACTCGGACTAACACACTACACACAATAATTGGGTAGTTGCATGCAGTTAACTGAAATCAAAAAAGATATTGCCTTTGCCATGCTTATATATTTTTGAAACATGTCTATTTGTAAAGAAAAACGCTCATTTATTCGACATTAAACCAAATAATCGAAACCAACGACAAAAACTTAAGCTAGACATACCACGGCGAAGACTTGAAATATGTTCCCGTAACTCTTATTGTATGGCCGTCACTTTATATAATAAACTTTCTGACAGCACTAAAAGTCTACCAATGTCTAAGTTTAGGAAAAAATTATTCGACTATTTAATTGACCAATGCTTTTATTGTGTACAAGATTTTTTGAATAATTGTAAGATTTGACATACGAGTATTTCCAGATTTCATAAAAAACTTTGACTACATACTATAAATAATCAATGCTTCTTTAGTGTAAAGCTTTTTTGAATAGATGTAGTAAGATTTGACATTATTGAGAATATTCTTGATTTATGACGTTTTATAATTGTAGGTAATTATTTATATTATATATTGATTTTCTCTAAGGATTCATTTGTAAATTAATTTCTTTATCGTAACAAGCAAACTATTATATTTTGCACGCCATACAATATAATGGCAAAATGTGAAAGAAACTATAAATCTTACCTACTATCCATATTGTTCATTAATCACATTTGGCAAAATAAATAAATCATTTCATTTCATTTCATTTCAAAATATATTTTTTTAATTTTTTTTTTAATTGGAATGAATGAAAAATAAAATGGTAATAAAACGGAATTAATAGATCAAACAACAAAAAAATATAAGTGTTTTAATATTCTGATTAGACACAGATAGTTGTATAAAACTATGACGACAAAGTTTGGTCATGCCATAGTAGCTATTTACTTTTCGTTCTTCGAGAAGGGGACAGGAGACCCCTACTTCAAAAGTTAAAATGCCTGTAACTTTGTATTTCTTCGTTTTATTTTAATTTTATTTTTTGTGGACGTCGTTATTTTCGTCCTAGCTATGAAAAAGCCATAAAAAATTTAGTCAAGTACCCAATTAGTATGAAATGAATTAATTCATTTTAGGCAATACGTTTTCTTTAGTAAATAGCATCGATTTTAGCTGTAGATTCAGAAATCGGTATAGTAGTAACGGAACTCGTATTGTAGGTTTAAATCCCACCCGTTACACTACCTACAGGTGGAATACCCTTCCTAATCGCCCTTTATAAGCTTTATCCTATATAGACCAGACGTTTTCTTCGACATGAAAGGGTTAAGGGAAAGAATATATCTAACAGAAAAAGAGAAATAATTTTCTATTTCTGTAAAACTTTTACATAACCTTCATCAACAGTAAACATCACAATTATTCCTCAAAGTTGTTTGCCTTTTTTCAAAAGTCACGCTTTTGAAAACTGTACCTAGAACACCGATAAGAAATCTCAGGGTATGGGCATCCGAACGATTTACGTAAACCTTCTTCATTCTGGAGGTAATCCGTGCTGTCAGGATTGATGGGGCGCGTAGGACCGCGGTTAAAGGTGAGTTGAGCAGACGCAACCGTGAAATCGGGGCAGAAATCGTCGCGGAATGGGCATGGGAAACGAGATGGGCCAGCGAAACGAAGGGCGGTGAGCTTCGTCGATTCTTTCTAGACGTGGCCGGGCGACTCGAGGTGACTTGGGTCGTCCCGGATTATCAGACCTTCCAGATGCTGACGGGGCACGGTCGCTTTCGGAAGCGCCTGCATGACATGTGTCTGGTCGAGAGTGGCGAGTGCTTCTGCGGACTGGCGGAGGAGAACCTCCACCATGTCTTGTGGGAGTGCTCTTTATACGAGGACCTCCGGTGCTTGCTGCTGGACGGGATCGTTCGTGAAGTTTCTGGCCCAGTTTATTATCAGGATCTCGTGGGTTTGGCGGCCAACTTCGGAAAGCTACGGGAGTTCGCGCACGCGTGGCATAAGAGGCGAAGCGGCTTGGAGTGACACAGAGAATTTATGCTGTGGACAGCGACGGCGCGGCGAGTCCGTATTTTGTATCGTCCTGCCCCAGAATGGGAAGAGTGGGTTCATAGGGATAAGGAGCGAGAGGAAACAACTTGTAGGGAGTCAAGAAGGCGCCCCGGGAACACGCCAAGAGCAAGTACCGAACGGGCGCCCTCCCGCGTTTCGGCCCCCATAACCGCGAGGTTGATTGGGCCATGGGTGGTGGAGGGATGTACTACTTATACTAGCGACGTTTTTTGCGCGGCCGGGTCCATTATGACTTACATCAAATCCCTGAAGAGAGCGGTAGGTGGTCGGTCGTAGCAGCTTGACGACGGTGGCGCCGTCCGTGAGCGGCAACCCGTGTTGTAGTGCGGCGGTGGCAGCGCGCGCCCACAGCGTCACTGCGTCGTACAGGTGCGCCGCCTCTATCGGCACCTTGGGAAAAATCACTGAGTTTTCAACCAACTCCAAAAAAAGGAGGAACTAGTTATTGCAATCCGTACAACCGGGTCCGGTAATCCGGCGGATCCGGACCGGATCCAGCTTGAATTAGCCGGATCTGGTGCGATAGCAGTATTTGCCAAAATTAATGCGCTTTGCTTGCGTATGAAATAGCATGTGAACATTTACCTATATGTAGGAACCTCTAAAAATAAATATTTGTAGAGGTATTAAAAGTCGATTAGCTAATGAAACGATTACGTCTTGTTATTTGTTTTTAGGGTTCCGTAGCCGAATGGCAAAAAACGGAACCCTTATAAATTCGTCATGTCTGTCTGTCCGTCTGTCCGTCTGTCCGTCTGTCCGTCCGTATGTCACAGCCACTTTTTTCCGAAACTATAAGAGCTATACTGTTGAAACTTGGTAAGTAGATGTATTCTGTGAACCGCAGTAAGGTTTTCACACAAAATTTTAAAAAGTAATAAATTTTGGGGGTGCCCCATACTTAGAACTGAAACGCAAAAATTTTTTTTTCATCAAACCCATATGTGTGGGGTATCTATGGATAGGTCTTCAAAAATGATACTAAGGTTTCTAATATCATTTTTTTCTAAAATGAATAGCTTGCGCGAGAGACACTTCCAAAGTGGTAAAATGTGTGCCCCCCCCCCTGTAACTTCTAAAATAAGAGTATGATAAAACTAAAAAAAATATATGATGTACATTACCATGCAAACTTCTACCGAAAATTGGTTTGAACGAGATCTAGTGAGTAGTTTTTTTTTAATACGTGTTGAATTGATATTCAACAAGTCTAATATTTTGTTTAACTTTGATGACGACAGATGGCGTTGCACGTCCGACTCGCACTTGTTCGGTTTTTAAATTCTATGGGCAGGGGTGTTTAGTTTACTTTATACGTACTATTGAGAATGAGTCTTGATAGTACGGAACCCTCAGTGCGCGAGCCCGACTCGCACTTGACCAATTTTTAAAAAACAAAACGTTTATTTTTTAACATTGGCCTAACTTAAAGGCTCTTACGAAATGTCAGACCATGTCAGACTCTACTACTACGTTTGGAAGGCTGTTTTGCACCGAGCCATTATCTCGGCTCGTAATTACTATAATACGTATAAGGTATTAAGGACTAAGGCTGTTAGTGTTTAATGATCCTACATATTATTACCTCATTGGGAAAAATAAACAATTTCAACTAAGAGCAGCTCTCGCTATTTGATCTGACGTAAGCCGCTGTAGTGTCGAAATCGTTCATAAGCGTAATAGCAAGAGATTACACGTGTACAATTGTGCATCCAATTGTGCATTCACAGGAAATCCTAGATGAATTGGGTCCACTGATTGAAATTAACAACGTTGCTAGAATAATTGGTGTGATTCTACTCTCATTATTTTCAGGGCGCGATAAGTGAAAATAGTCGCAGAGTAACAAACACTTTTCAGGGGGGTGTTGCGCCGACGTTTTCTTTAAATATTTCGTTACTGACTAAATATAAAAGAAGCTGGTGTAAAGTTTCAATATTGATGAATTTATTATTTAACTAACAATTCCATTCATGTTTTTAATAATCGCAGACATAACTATTATATTTATAGGTGTATAGTATTAGTTTTGTCTCGACAAAATTATACTCCAACTTTTAATTCGATGCAGTAAAATGACGTTTCATATTTTACTACACGCCATCCTATATTTCATAACAACTACCTATATATACCTATAATAACATATATTTCAAAATTACATAAAATATTATGAGAGAAGTAATTTTAAAACAAAATAATATTTTGATTATATTTTATTTTTTGATTATTGGATTTACAATATGACCGTTAAAAACGTTATTTCACCGCATCGAATTAAAAGTTGGAATTCACCTGCTAATTGATTAATAAATAAGAAAATGTGTCTCGAAATAAAGCGTTTTTTATCGCTAATTGAGCTAACTTGAATGGGCAAGCAGATAAAGGTACATTGCAGATTAAGGAAGATAGCAAGACTTTCGAGTTTTAAATAAAATATTCAAGAACCCCTTCAAAATTGCGCATCTTGGACTACAAATCCACACGGGCAGTATTTCATTAATCGTAGCATTTGCTGAGCTGAGCCTCAGGCAAACCACTACCAAACTACAGGTATTTGGTCATACTTGATTGAAAGATATGGATTTAATCTAGATTCGATATCATCAAATGTAAAAGTTATCTAGGTATTAGGTATCTCTATTCAAATATTAGATCATTTAACTTTGCAAGGACCCTAACCTAACATGACCCAAAAGTTATTTGTTTTATTTTGTTATATTATTATGTTGTTGTTGTTTGTTTTATCAAATCTCCACCGAATTTTTTGTATATTATATATGTGAGAATAGGGCATAAGTAAACTATACTTTTCATACCATTATGTGAGAATTAATATTTTATGACAAAACAATGTTTGCCGGGTCAGATAGTTACGTGTAAGATTTCATTAAGTATTTATTGAATTTATTTTTGTCTTTCTCACTCTCAAGGATACGTAGGTAGGTGCGAAATGCAGCGTCGCGGAAGAATATAACAGAAAAACGACCTTTTACCTAATTACTCAAAAACTAATTCAGTTATCAAAAATCTGTTTCGAAGCGTTTTTGGATATTATTATTACCGACACATCAAAATACAAATTACAATTACATTCATTGTAGTTTCCGATAAAAATTAGAAAAACTGAGATTTTGGAGCTACTTTTGGGAGAACTTTCTATCGAGAAAATTTTATCCAATCGTGTTTCTGCTTCTAAGCGATTTTAGATTAAAGACCCAAAATACGTCATATCGTTTAAATTCGAAAGTAATTGTCTTTAAACTTTTTAAATAAAACTTCATTTAAAATCGCTTAAATACGGCTTCTACGCCGTTAACTTAAACTTTCTAATTGAAACCGATAAAATATTTGTCTCGAAGTTTTCTTCGAAAGCTCTACCATCACATATAAACTGATGTTAATTTAGTAGTAGTCGTGGTTTAGCTTCGAAAGTAGACTAATTGCTATCTAAGAGATGATTAATAAGTAGGTACGCCCCTGATTCTGGTAAATTAGGTATATTGCAACTCAACAAAATTATATTTTTTATTTGTCCTAAAACACAACGACCATAGATGTATGGAATCCAGACTGAACCAAATCCAAACATTATTGTTCATAGGCTCCAGTCTTCACTTTGACTCCTGCGATTGATTAATGGGCCAATAAACAAGTTTTACTTCTCAATAAAATCAAGGAATCAATGTACCTTGAAAAAAAGGTATATTTTTATACCTATATAAAATTAAATCCCGGATTGGAAGAACAAATTCCAAAAAGACATAATTCACAAGAAAATAGAGTAAAATTTCTTAGAATGTTTTGGTTTTGAAACGTGGGAAAACCTGTGATCTTTTGGTTTTTTTGGATTGTGCTCCAAAAAGAGCCACATTCTTTAGAAGATTTGCATTTGTCTGTTCTTTTATGATTATCATTTCTGGATCTACTCGCAGACTTATCGAACATACACAGAAAATTTCATAACAATCGGTCGAGCCGTTTCGGGAGAGTTTGGTAACTTTGGCACGAGAATTTCATATAATAACTAGCTGACCCGGCCACGCGTTGCTGTGGCTAAAGTTTTTGTTATATTAATAAATTAAAATTGCGACTATAATTTGAGATTTAAACTATCCTATCTCTCAAGTTGGATCGAACTGCACATGGTGTGCGAATTTTATTATAATCGGTTCAGTAGTTTAGGAGTCCATCGCGGACAAACATCGTGACACGAGATTTATATATATTAAGATTTTTAGAAGATACAAATAAAAGCTAAACTAAACAATTAACAAACATGATTTAATAATATAAAATTTTAATATTTACAAAATATATACACCATCCAGCTGATAATTTATGGGCATAGCGCCCAAGACGCCGGCGCTATTTCCTCTTTGTATGGCTCTATTTTTTTTTGAAGATACAATAATTATTGCTTGTTTATGGATGTAAGATTTATCAGGGGGGCTATTCACGTTACGTGTCGGCTACATTTCGTGATGTGATATGTTTAAAAAGGTAATGGTATTTACGTACATAAGCAGGCGATATTGAATTCAAAACATTTTTTGTGAACACTGAAAAATTTATTTTAATACAATTGACATATGGAGCGTAAAATTGAATGTAGTTCAAAACGCCATATTGGTTGACAGTTCCGAGATTGAAATTACTTAAGCGCGTCAAAGTTGAGCATTGTATTTCCTATGATAAAATACATTCAATTTTACACTCCAAGCCAATAGGTGTAAAGTTCATTTTTCAGTGTTAATATTTTTTTTCTTTTTCTTGTATCACATTACTGGGTGTGTGAAAACGTTACGAGAATGTCATAGCTGTTCTTATAAATATAATGATTAACAACTTTCCAAGCAATCCCCATTTACAACGGATCTGATACTCGTATTGAGCCGGGCTATTTTTGCGGCTCGAAATTCAAGGTTAACGTCGGCTATATTTCAGCCCTACAGCATCATTATGACACTACCTCCATATCCGGTACAAACGAGCGCAGTTTTTATTGGCTCATCAGGAGCTAACAAGCGTCCAACTTTGTACCCAGTGGACCCTGACCCCATCATGTCTATACTTGTATTATATTATTACGTGAATGGGAAACTTTAAAGTACAAAGTTCACATTTGTACTGTATTGTTATAAAACAGCGTTCTGGTAAGTATACAAAATTCTCATATCACAGTGCCTTTTATGTTAATAAGACAATTTTTCATACCCAGACGTGAGATATAAATTATATGGCAAAACAACGTTTGCCGCGCCGCGCTAGTAATAAATAAAATATTGAGATATTTTAGTACATTACACACACACAAGTCAAAGTCAAAGTATCTTTATTTCACATAGGTCTAACGAGCAGGCTCTAGTAAAACGTCAATATGATATTTGTCGCATATGTATGGTGATTACTACAAGACGACTTATAACTAAGTTTGCGAGGGTTTCAACGCACCCTGCACTGAGAAGAAGCCCACAACAAACTCAGTCGGGTTTTGTATTCTGTTATCACCACTTCACACATTTCAATCTAGACCCAAAGCAAGTGATATAGCTATCAATATAAATAAATAATAAATAAAATAAAATAAAAAGCCTTTTATTTCTCCAATCTACACTAAAATACCTTTACATTGAATAAAAAATAGTACATGATCGCTAAGTAGGAGAACCCCTATTTATAGGTGAAGGCCTCCTCCAGGTTGGACCAGGTTTTTCTATTTTTAGCTTTTATAATCCAGTTTTGACCTGCTATCTTTTTGATGTCGTCTTCCCAGCGAGCTATCAATATAGCTAAAGAAAAACTCCCAGACAGTGGAAAGCATTAATATGATCATCACGTCTACCAACTGTAATGAACCGTTTCTACTCTCGTATCTTATCGTCCTGATTTGAATTCACTAACTCTTGTCCGCGGCTCAACTTCTTCGGATAAAACTTCGGTTTTCCGCCAATACGGCGAGAATCGTAGATTGTTTTCGATATAAAAAGAGATGCAATGTGAAGAAATAACAAACATAAACACATGAACATAAAACTTGTAATGAGTGTAAAATATAAATTAGGTACTTTTTTCACTGAAATGTTACAAAAAAAACTTATCACTAGCTTATTCTAATGACTATACAAGTCTTGCCCGCGTGGAATGGTGCCAAGAATACTGGCTGCATTTCCGCGTTGAACAGCTAGGCTGATACGTTGCGCAAAAAAAGAGCCAGCCCTTCTGTCACCAGTTGAGAGGCTATTAACAGCCGGGAAAGCTCTCGAAGGAATTTTTTGGCACTGTGACTCCATGGCCTGAGGGTCTCCACGGTAAACGGGACAAATATGTAACTCTCTAATAGAGAGGCATATTTGCGACGCTTACCTGATTCAGCAGTTTCAGCTGCGGCTCCCGGCTTTGATTCTGACTCCCTGATATAAATCGAAGCCAATGTGTCAACGCATGTTGCGTCCCACATTTAGGTAGTTACTAATAATTTATTTTATTCACGTAATTTCAGCAGTGCGTAAAAAGATTGCGGGTTTTAGTTACCTAGACCAATGGCCAATGGCCAGTTACTTGGCCAACTTTATCGAGCACCTTATTTACAGTAAACGAAAAAATATTAAATAACTTTTTCGGTAAACATACTAAACCCGCTTTTCCCAACAATAGATTGCTGGAATTATTTTTGGAACTAGGAATTTTATTTACTTAGGGAAATTACTTTTAGAAAATAGAAACATAGCGGTTGATTCCAACACAGACCTTTACGTTATATACTTGGTGTCAACTTACTTGGGGGAATTTTGTAAGTGAAAAAAAAAAAACTTTTTAGGCGCGTTGGGCATTTTTGCGATGGGAAAAAACATTGAACTCTCGACTCCGTTACCATTGCATACCTATGCAACTACCTATTTTTCACTTCTGTCGGCATTCCCCGAGTGCCATGTGATTTTTTTCTTACAATCTTGGCTAGACAATCGTGGCTGGACATCGATTCTATTTTCATAATAACGCTATTATTATCTTAATTTATCTTCTTATAGTAAACAATGTCCTTTTTAGCTAATATAGGCTTACGCTAGACTACAATCTCACCTGAAGAAAAATGACGATGTGGTCGAAGATAGAGCGCTCTTACCTAGAAGATACCTATCCACTCTTTTTATTAATCTGTAGGATATGGAAAACACAGATATTCCTATGAGAATCACATACTTGATTTTTTTACAAATCCCGCGTAAACGAAAGAACGCAAGTGTTTATCTAGTCTAGTGTATAATCTAACTCAATTCCAAACAGCCAAATTGTTTCGAGTAGATAACAAACATACGTACTAGTACAAACTTTCGCCTTCAGTGTGATAATCTAAATCGCCCCCGGGAGGTCGTCAAACCTAATGGAAGATGGCTGTTAAGATCTTAACGTCTTTGCTGCGAGTCCATATTGGCACTTAATGCGGAGTAGGCATAAGTATCTCGTTAATCATTGTCAAATCGCTGTATACTTACCGAAGTGTCCTCGAATATCTTGTGATAGTTCGGCACGCAGAAGGGCGGCGCCGCGGACAGTTTCCGTATCATTTGGCACAGCCTCCTGCAAGATAACAACTCGTTTAGACCCTTCGCACACGGCTCGTGAGCGTAAGCGTAACGTAAGCGCATCGTTACGACGCTATGCATAACAGTATGACAATTACGCCTCCTACGATTCGCTGCAACACCGCTTCGTCTGCGGACATGTTTTTTTTTATTGTTTCGCAAGAATAAAATTAACATAACATTGGGAATCTTTGAATCGCCGTATTACCGCTATTTGATACGTCAGTAATATGGCGAAAGACTAGAATAGTCTTTACAATTTCACAATATTACAGTATTAACACAGTATTAGTATTTTCACAGTATTAACTATTTTATTTGTTAAACTCTTTTAGATTTTTAAAAAAACATGTTTGAACATGTTCGTGTTTGTAGTGCTCTCGTCGTACGCGCGGATTACGCTACGCTTACGTTAAGGATCAGTGTGTGAAGGGGGTACGACAATTATGGCTCCTACGATTCGCTGCAACACCGCTTCGTCTGCGGACATGTTTGAACATGTTCGTGCTCGTAATGCTCTCTTCGTACGCGTGGATTACTCTACGCTTACGCTTACGAGCCGTGTGCGAAGGGGCTAAATTCTACATATGTACACTCAGACCCCTGACAGTCAAAATAATACTGAAAGGATAATAACCATGGATGTATGGAATCTCGTATAAAGCTTGATTCACATTCAAACTTTATTTTTTGCAGACTAACGGTCTCTACATTAACTCCTACAATTATTATTGTTTTAATTATGGAATCCGGATGGTTCTAAAGTTATAGTCCAATAAACAAGTTGCACTTCTCAATAAAAACTGTATGACAGGAAATGTGCATTGAAAGAAAAGTAATTTTTGTATGATAAGTTAAATTCCGGATGTGAAAACCGAACTCATACTTAATGCCAATGTTTCTTAAAAACACTGTTTTATTTTCCTATTGACAAAACTTGATACAACCTATGGTCTTTTTGCCAACATTTAAAAATGCAAAAAAGGTCAAATTTCAAATATCGAACCTATCGTATATTTTAGGTTATTTGAAGATGCCAATTAGTTAATCGGATAAATAGAACGTGAAATTACGTCTCGTAAAATTGTAGCCAAGTAATTTGTTTTGACAATCTAATAAATGAGAAATCCCTGAAATGTTGAAGAGAAAATTGAGCTCCGCTATTAAATTTATGTCGTTATCTATATTAATACATCACAAACAACTAAGAAATATATATTTATTCATTCATTCATAAATAGTAATTAGCGAAGACTAATGAATGAAATTTTAAATAGAATGACAGGCAAAATATAAAAATAAAATTTTTATATTTAGGAAAAGTCTGCTGCTAACATTTTATATTTATAAAAGTCAGTGGGTAACCTATTAATTAAGGGGATGATATTCATCTTTTCGTTAAAAACCGAGCTCGCAATCTCAAACTTTTTACTTGTCAGTGATATTATCTTTCATCTGTTAAAAATAAACATTGATAAAGATGTCATGTTATTAGGATCCCGCGCGTAGAAAGGCCTATTGTGCTACGCGCTTACTACGACGCGACGTAGCGTTGGCGACGTAGCCATCGCTACGTAGTGTCGTAGCAATCGCGTAGTGCGATAAAACTGCTATAGCTGCTTTTGCAAAAAATCGAATCCTAACTCGGGTGTATTAAGGTTCTCGGGCCTCGGCTTCGCCTTCACACCTCAAACAATGTTTGTACTCGTTGGTAAATCGGTCATTTTCTGTACAATATACCATTACATCGCGCTTCGACGACCGAATGGCGTAGCGGTAGCGAACCTGCCGTCTGCGTCGGAGGTCGTGGGTTCGATTCCCACTACTGGTAAATGTTTGTGTGATGAGCATTAATGTTTTCCAGTGTCTGGGTGTTTTTCAATATATTTATTTATGTATATTAGTATCTATGTATATTTATCAGTTATCTAGAGCCATAACACAAGCTATCGCTTACTTTGGGGCTAGATTGCGATGTGTTAAATGTCCCGTATATATATATATATATATGGTAGACACAAGATTGATGCAAAGTTGAAAGTCGTTTTTACTTTGAAGAAAACAGCTCTCGGCTCTTAGTTATAAGTTGGAGCAATGGAGGTACCATATAAGTATGTTAGGGCCTATTAATTTTTTATTCCTCATTCCTACATGAGAGGTCTGTCACCAAATGGGGGTTTTTTTATGGATACAACTCGAGGTCATATCATTGCTGGTAATAACTTTTAACGGCTTAAACACGTTTTCTTCTTGTTTTATAGAGTATATATCCGCTGGGTTTATGCATATTAAGTAATGATTTGAAGCACGCCATCCGTGGTTCAGAAATTTGAGACTTTTTGCGTTTAGATCAACTTGATATCATCACTTTTATTAAGTTGAAAAACATTGTGACGAAAACTGCAAGCCAGAAAGCTATATTTAATGTTCTAAACCTTATAAAAGTCTGTTTCTCCATAAGTAAAAAATAAATAAAACTGCATAATGCACTAGACTCTAGCATTGAAGCATTCTCTAGAGTCTAGAGGATGCTTCAATTTCGGGGCAAAGTGTGAGTCGAGAGTGGTGTGGAAGACTCGTGTTGTTTTGCAAATTGGTGATGGTTGTATTGCTGTCTTGGTCCTTGTCTTTCTAACCTGTTTGAGAAGGGGGAGGCGGACGTAGCTGAATCAGTAACTTAATGGGTTTATGGTCTAATTCTTCTGAACTATGAGAGGAAGCAAAGTCAAAAGAAGATTCAAATATATGATTCCATTCAACTCATGGAAGTTTTGAAAAACTTGTACGAGTTGATATTTATTTATTTATTCTGTACATATATGTAAAGATACATAGATACACAAACATAAAGAGGACATGCACAAGGACATCTTATCGCTACAAATGAGGATCTCTTCCAGATGCCCTGATAATGATAGCTTTAAAGTCAGGAGAGTTCTATCGCGTCTTTGCACTGTTAGAGCGAGGCCCCATTAGTGCGTTGCGCTGCGTTGCGTCGTCGCAGCGTCGTCGCTGCGTCGGTTTCCATATATTTTTTACGACATGACCCATTAGACCGTAGCGTCGTCGCACGAGAGACGAAGCGGGAGGGAGGGTGATGCGCTGCGTTGTCGGAGCTCCGCTGTGTTAGTGCTATCAAAGGAGATATCCAGAATATTCTATGGTTTCTACGTGTATTTCGGCGGTGGCGTAATAAAAGCAAGAAAAGAACACGTTTGTATCTATCCATTGCAAAGGCTGAACTGAGACGCAGCCAGTGTTGCTGCGACGCTCTTGCGCTGCGATATCGTGCGTCGTCGCAACGTAGGTGTGGCATACAATGCGCTGTTCCGTTGCGACGACGCGACGCAACGCGGCGCAACGCACTAATGGGGCCTCGCTCTTAAGCGCCCACACAAAACTCAGTCTGTTCCCAGCTTATTCGCAACTAAGGAACTCTGATATGATGCTGATTTAGTCCATACTCACGGGTAGAAGGGGTTAGTGGGGTGGGAAGGCGTGAGCTTGAGGACAGCTCTGAACGCCAGCACGTCGCTGCTGCTGTTCTGTATGAGGTGATCTGCAACCCAAATAAATGTTGAGAACCATACTCGCTGCAATGTTTCGCTGCACGCGGGGCAATAAAATCAGGTCGAACCGCTGACAACAGCTGTTAAATTCATCAGTCTACTTCCACGCTTTTAGAACTATTCATATTCGTACCTACCAGGCTTTTACCAAGCTTTTTTTTATATCAGAGACCTACCTTTAACACGCTTTCATTTTATATCACGAGAAGTGTTTTCATAATGATAAAATATTGTAATTCAAGTCTCATTGTCTGCCTTCTGCGTCAGAGGTCGTGGGTTTGACTCCCACAACTGGAAAATGTTTGTGTGATGAGCATGCTTGTTTTCTAGCGTGTGGGTGTTTTTCTATGAAAATTTATCAGTATCAAAGAGGATGTATAAAACAATACTGTAGTATCCATAAAACAAGCTATCGCTTACTCTGGGGCTAGATTAAAACGCGTGTAATATTCTGATATTTTATTATACTTAATTCAATGTTAATATAATATTTAATAAAAAAAATGTTAATCATATAAGTCATGTATGAGTATTCTAGTTGATTTCCTTTGATTCAATTAATGTTTGGCACCTAAATTGATCCTTTGATAATTAATAAATTGGCCCTGTAAGAGTTCCGACGTAACGTTTGAGTAATGAAACTTTGAAAGTAACCACTTCAAATAAATTATGTTTGCACTCAATAGGACGGATTATGGCTTCATAAATCTTCTTTTTTTGCTAAAGAATATTATAAAAAAGGCAGCTTTTTTGACGATCTCTGTCCCACAATAACACGAAGCATTAATTTAATACTTTTATTAAAATAAAGTTTTTATGTATGTATGTTTGTTACTCTTTCAGTTGATTGCTACCGGATCGGTTGACTTGTTGTTGTCGATTGTTGTTTTGGATTGATTTGTGTTGTCTTGTCAATTTATCACGTGACTAATCGATTAAAATAATAATAATTAATGTCATTTACAATCTCCCGTATTATATTCTTAAAATACTTTGCCCCATGGAGACACTAAAATGACTTTACTCTGTTTTCGTTTTTTATGTTTTGCTTCTTATCCGTTAGCAATCATAGAAATAGAAAAAACCCAAGGCAACATGGTTCTAGCTTCTGGTCTTTAAATACAAATATTTTCCGTAGTAAACTCGCTCACGGAGTTTGTTGCAGGGTCTTAAAGGACTATAAGTTGAAACCAATACGGCGGGTCATAAAACCCATGTAATAAAAAGTTTTATAGCTTTTTTATAGAACGTTTAAGTTTCGGCTACGACTTTAGGTTTCATCAGTTTTTATTTGGAACAGCAAAATACAGATGCGTGATGCCTAGTCAAGATACTACTACTGACCTATATACTCGTAGCCTAAGCACAGGGGTTTCACTACCGCTGCTACAAAGTCTTCAAGTATTAAACCGCCGACCGCCCAGCAGTTTTTAAGGACCCATGTAGTGAGTTGGGTTTTGACGACCTCCCTGGCGCAGTGGTGGCGCGTTTGGATTCGAGTGGGAGGTGGCGGGTTCGATTCCCGCCACGGGCCACTTTGGGATTTTATAATTTCTAAATTGGCTCAGGTCTGGTCTGGTGGGAGGCTTTGGCCGTGGCTAGTTACCACCCTACCAGCAAAGACGCACCGCCAAGCGATATAGCGTTCCGGTGCGATGCTGTGTAGAAACCGTTTGGGTAAATTCACTTACCCTTCCAAGTTAGTACGATAACATCTTAGACTGCATCATCACTTACCATCAGGTGAGATCGCAGTCAAGTAGGTACTAACTTGTATAGAATAAAAAAAAAAAAGATAGAGAGGAAATAAAGGAACGCGTTTCAACGTTTAAGTTAATAAAGTCGTAGTTATATACATGACCCCGTTGCGAACTGAATTTTGAAAGAATAAGAGTCGCTATTTATTTTAACTATTTTGCGGAGGACATTCTCTACCATAAGGTACTATTATGATATTCTGTGAACCAGGCATCCATCTGAAAGTTTATTTCAAAGTTTGGAACAACAAGAATTATTATAGCTATGCATGAGAAAATGAAAATTGACGTGTACCAGGTGTTGCTTTTGTGATTCATTAAAGAGAGTATGGAAAATGTTAAGCCTTATAATTGAACCCCAGGTAAAAGCAGTGATCTAAAACTATCTACTGTTAAACTTTCCAGAAGCTGGGTTGAGTAATTTATGCAGACATTACGTTTTTACATATTGGCATTAGCGCATGTTATACTACATAATACCGGATTGCTAAATCACTTGACAGTACCTACATTTTGCCAGGACGAGGGTGGTTACCAACCACGGCCAAAGCCTTGCTACCAATGTAAAAATGGCCCGTATTTGATTCACGGATTTAATTCTCGGTATAGGCCAGGACAACCCTCAAATATCGCTCGTCCACTGCACTAGGGAGGTCTTCAAAAATTGTCATGCAAAATGACGACCCGACACTGGCCACGTTGGGGACCACGTGCTTGAATAGCACTGATTGTTCTTCTTTAAAAGGTCTAAAAAAGTCCGCGAGATCACATGTCTACCTTTACCTTTGTCATTGTAAAGGGATATGTACAACTTAAGGGATATGTGGAACTTTATACATATTTGCACGCCATAGAATGGCAATACACTGTTACCACTTTAGCTATATTTAACACCTCAATAAATAAATAAAATAAATAAATATATACGGGACATTTTACACATCGCAATCTAGCCCCAAAGTAAGCGATAGCTATGTGTTATGGGTGCTAGATGACTGATAAATATACATACTATACTAATATACACAAATATAATATATCGAAAAACACCCGGACACTGGAAAACATTCATGCTCATCACACAAAAATTTACCAGTAGTGGGAATCGAACCCACGACCTCCTGCGCAGACAGCAATGTAAGTGTATTATGCGAATAAAGAATTATTATTATTATAAAAAACTAATTTCATGCGGGCGAAACCGCGGGCAACAGCTTGTATTATAGACTCTGGGAGACGCATATTCGTCATTGATGCAGACATTGAGAGAGTCGCGAAGAACAGAAGAAGCACATACCAGCGTGGGTGATGGCCGCGTCGTTGGGGTCGTATATCTCGTCATCCACCGCCACCACGGCGTACTCGCCCGCTGCCAGCAGACCGCGTCTTTGCAACACGTTCACGAAGTCCACCAGCGCGATGTGCTCGCCCAGAAACACGTAAACTGTGGGCAAACAGAGTGTTTAAATAGATAGAGAAAAAAAAAGGGCAAGGAAATACTCTGTCCCTAAACTATTCATTGAAATTAGTTTGAAACTGTTACGTTTCACTAATAGATGGCGCTAGTCCTGCCTAAGGACCAAATAATACGAGTCGAAAATTTCATCGCAGGGGGATAAGACTCGCATAGCTCAGCGGTCAGAGCACCCAGCCGCGAGAGATGGGAAACGCGGGTTCGAATCCCGTTGCGAGTGAAAAATTTTGATTCATATTTAAATTTAAATTCATTGCCGTGCTAGAAAATCTTCAGTAGAACTAGAGAGGAACGCATTGAAAACCAAAGTAATGACCAACAGCCGAAAAACATCAATATCAGTCAAAGGAAATAACATAGACACCTAACGAAGAATAAGTCGAAAGAAGGATAAATGTAACCTGGAAAATTCATCATAGAATAAACAAATAAAAAAACAAAAAATCAAAACACAAACTTAGGAGTACAATTTGGCGGTCTTATAATCGCTACATAGCGATTTCTTCCAGGAAACCAATGTGTTTAATAACTTAAAAATAAAAGTGTTTAATCACTTGTATAAGAAGAACTTTTTAATGAACCCCTATCATAAGTTGCTGATATATGTATGCATAATCCTTTTGTCGTCACCGAACTGAGATTTATTTTATGTTGAGATAACAACACACGGCCTCGTCCATAACTATATTTTATCTACGTTCATTGTTTAAAATTCGAATTATGAAATCAAAATCTGTCACATATTGACCTACTTTATTCACACACATCTATAATAAATATTATAGATGTGTGTGAATAAACATATTATAAAGAAAATATTCACTATAACGTTTTACTTACTATGAAAATATTGCTAGATAGTTGCATAAAATATTTTTTTTCCATTACGATACAGTGGAATCTGGGTTCCTTTTTTTGTACAATCTACAAATTAGAAGTGACGTTGCAGCCGAAGATGTTATCTTACTAACTGTAACCCTCAATAGCAAAGGTACCTATTTCACTACGCAACTTCGCGCCGGAACGCTAAGTGCTTGGCGGTGCGTCTTTGCTGGTTTATGTTGATTATTTTAACGAACTCCTAAAAACAAAAGGACCTGCTATAAAAAACTTATAATGAAAATATAAGTTTTATAGCAATAAACTTATAATAAAAATCTTGGAAAATATGATGATAAAAATTTAAAAAATAATCAAAACAACTCTTTAGTGACTTCGTTGGTTCTGTTATGAATTGAGAAAGTTAAGAAGTTTGTGAATTTAATTAGTATAACGTTGTTTCGTGATTACTTTACTTCATTACGTAATGTATTACGTAATGTGTGCGGGGCGCCCCTCGCGGTGTACGGTCATGTTTTTAATGACTCCGTGTTGATTAAATTATTCTGCAGTCAAAATTGACCCTAATGCAAAAAATCCATTACAATTTGAACTCAAATAAAGTAAATCACACATTTAAGTGGAAAACAAGTGTTAAAGTGTCTACAAAATAAACTAATTCATCCATAGAAAGTTAAAATATTACGTTCTACCGCACCAAATCATAATTGTGACACCGGTGACTAAGTGCAGTGCAAGACAAGTTGAATGACCTCACTCTCTGAATTCACCAATCATCGTTCAGATCAAATGAATAACATGAATCTGTACGGAAATTTCGCATTGAGAATCAAAAGTCACGATAGCTGAATGGAGAGACTACTCGCTCGTAATTATCGCACCTGAGAAAGATCGGCGGTTCAAGCCTCGTCGGCTACCTGGAAAGATATTACCTTTTTTTTTTTTATTATTATTTCACTATATATAAAATAAGGGGGAAAATGTCACAAATTACAGCAAAATTAATAAACAAACCGGTCTGTAATAAATGCTGTCTTACAATAAAATCTAAGGACTATATGAATTGCGCAACTTGCAAAAATTCCTTACACTTGAAATGCGCAAATGTTACAACAAAAAAATGTAATGCTATGACGAAGTTTCAAAAAAGCCATTGGAAATGTAACAAATGTACTAAAAATGACCAACAGTCGGCAAGCTGTTCACGGAGATCGCATGGACTGAATGATGAATCCTCATCCTCGACAAAATTAGAACGGAATAACATAATCTGTAGACAGCCTTCAAACGAAAAATCACATCACCATTCCATGGAAAACCTTTCATATGAATCAGCACAGGACAGCTTAGAATTGTCGCTATGTAATCTCAGCAGAAATAGTTTACCTGAACTTAGCACCATTGAAAACACTCAAATAATGGAACTCAGGCAGGAGATTGCAGATTTATCTCACCAGCTTGAAAGTGCTCATGAAGAAGTGACGAAATTAAATATAGAAAACTCAGAATTAAAAAAGATAATTGAAGAAGACAAGAAAAAAATAAAAATCTATAAGCAACTACTCCAAGAAGGGCCACCATCAACTAGTTCAACACCAAAAACGTCGAAGAAACCAAATCTTGTTACATTATCATTTGTAGAAACACTTACTGGTAGTAACGATGATGCTAATTTGACCATAAGATCTAACACAGAAGTAGTGCCAGATTTAGTAAATCCCACGTATATCGAAAAATTGCGAGCTGATACTAACAACTCCAATAAATGCTCAAATACAAAAATGGATACAAAACCAGAGGACAATATCTCTATTATAAGCCCCAATACAATGACAGAGGTTTTAAAAAACAATTCTCCCGTACCTAGCGTCGCTTTCAGTCCGCCAAAGGAAAATCCTATTGATGTACTCTGTGGTAAAAACAGTATGGAAAAACCAAATAAAAAGATTTATATCATTGGTAGTCAACAATGTAAAAATCTTGCGAGCATAATAAAACAATCAAGATTAAATAGCCCATACGAAAAATACGAAGTTGAAGCTTTTATCAAACCCGGAGCAACAACGGATGATATCTTAAAGTCCTGCACCCTATATAATTTTACGAAGGAAGACAAGATAATAATATCGGTAGGGGAAAATGACACCGATCCAATGGAGATCTCCGCTGGACTTTTCTCGACGTTAAAATCTCTACCGAATCCCCACATAATTATAATAAGCGTTCAATATAGCAATTTTTTAAATGAATATAAAATCAATCAAATGTTGCAATTAATCTCTAAAAAATTTTCTAATTGTACATATTTAGACGTGAATACCAACATTTATCCAGAAAATGCCCTATACATATGCAAAAAAATTAATCTCGTTATTGACCAAATGTATTACAACAATCAGTTCCTCAACTTTAAGAATAATATGTTTTATATTAAGGCAAAAAATAGGGAAACTATGCAACCTAACACAAAAAAACAAGAGCTTTCTGCCAAAAGGGGAACAATTCCCTTTTATTTCAAAAAACTTGAACACAAAAATGGATCGTCTCTAAAAATCCCTCTCGTTTCCGTTGAAGATAATGCTAACGTTGACCAGTCAGCCTCAATATACGACAATCCCCAGAATTTTCGTCCCTTTAAAGAACATGAATAGAAATAATACGTTTACACTAATTCACCAAAATGTTGCCGGGTTCTTAGCGAAAAAAAGATTCTTTGGAAATTATGATAGATGATCTGAGAACTTCTAACAAACTAGACATATTATGCTTTACAGAGACATTTATACCGAGAGGCCAGGAAAACCACATAAAAGTAAATGGTTTTCAGTTAGCTTCACACTATTGTAGGGAAATTCGTAGGGGTGGAGTCTGCATTTTAACGGCCAATGGAATAAATTATAAAAGATTAGATTACTTGGACGGTATCAGTGAAAAGGAAAATTTTGAAAGTTGCGGTATAGAAGTTCCAAGCCATAATTTAATTGTAATTTGTGTTTATCGCATACCAAAATCAGATCTCAATATATTCTTTAATAAAATAGAAATAGTTTTGGAAAAGTTGTACCGAAAATCTAAAAAAATTATTATCGCAGGTGATTTAAATATAAACACTTTGAATCGTAGTAGACATTCACAACGATTAGAAGATCTAATACAAAACTACAATCTCATCCTTCATATCAATCAACCTACCAGAAATCACACGTGCATTGACCACATTATAAGTAACATTAACGAAGCAAAAGGCTCAATCCACAATTATG
This sequence comes from Coenonympha arcania, assembly GCA_036785405.1. Classification (NCBI taxonomy): domain Eukaryota; kingdom Metazoa; phylum Arthropoda; class Insecta; order Lepidoptera; family Nymphalidae; genus Coenonympha; species Coenonympha arcania. The sequence continues at coordinate 15,845,411 of CM072066.1, read as the reverse complement.
ATATCTCGGATCATAATACGGCTCAAATGTTAAGCTTTGAAGCTGACAATAAATGGTACAGAACCTTACCTTCATATACATACAAGCGAAACTACAGTGCCTACAATATAAACATCTTTAGAAAGCACCTAGCTAGTTTATCTTTTACTGATGTTTTTGAGGAACATAACCTGAACAAAGCATTCACAACATTTCATACCTTACTAACGTTACTTTATAAACTGTGCTTTCCAAAAATAAAAATAAAAATATCTTGCAATTCGGAAAGGCCAAAATGGATTACTAAAGGCCTTCGAATTAGTTGTAAAACCAAAAGGACGATTAAATATCTTGTACATAAAAATAAAGGAACCAATCACGATTTAAATAGAAAATATAAAAATTACTCTAAAACGCTAAAAAAATGTATAACTGTCTCACAAAAGCTAAGTAATACAAATTACATCAAAAATAGTAATAATTTGTGCCGCGCTTCTTGGAAAATCATAAAAACCAAAACAAAAAGTCGCACTAACAACCAAATGCATTCCATAATGGTTGATAATGCTGAAGTGACTAACCCTGAAAAAATAGCAAATGAGTATAATAACTTTTTAATAAACTTAACTTCAAATAACTCTATTCACTACATCAATAGTAAATTCGAACTAAACATAAATCAAAATAAATCAGGTGCTAGCCTGTTCCTTAAACCTGTAGTGCAGAAAGAAGTCGATAAAATTATTTCATCCCTGAGAAATACAAAATCGGAAGGGTACGATGAAATAAATACAAAGGTAATAAAAATCTGTAAAAAAGAATTAGTACCAATTTTGACATTTTTGATAAACCTATCATTTGAACAGGGGCAGTTTCCTAATGACCTCAAGGTTTCTATAGTCAAACCATTATATAAGAAAGGAGATAGAAAAAACTTAAACAACTATCGTCCTATTACACTGATTCCCATAATCTCGAAAATCTTTGAAAAAGCCATGTATGGACAAATTGTTAATTTTTTCTCCAAACATAACATTATAAGAGAGGAACAATTTGGCTTCCAAAAGAATAAATCGACAACCTTAGCGGCTTTCCAACTGTTACGTAAGATAAATCAGAGCATAGACTCTAGAAAACCTACATCTGTAATTTTCTTTGACATGACCAAAGCTTTTGACTTTGTGTCGCATGCTACACTGTTGCGCAAATTAGAAGCCAACGGTATAAGAGGGCCGGCTTTAGAATGGTTTAAATCATACCTTAATGATCGCAAACAATGTGTTCAAATAGATGCAGTTAGTAATTATGGCATAGAAGTTGCGTATAAATCGAAATATAAGTATAATCACTATGGCGTCCCCCAAGGGAGTATCCTTGGACCATATTTGTTCCTTATTTATATCAATGACCTGCCTACTGTAGTAAAAAATGAATTTTTTTATTTGCTGATGACATCTCTATTATAATGACATCTAATAACCAGAACGACGTTGATAAATATGAGACAGACATAAACAATGAAATATCTGGAGTTGTAGAATGGTTAAGCTACAATAATTTAAAAATTAATCTTGCTAAAACCTCATACATTCAATTTAGTATCAGTAGTAAAAAATGCCAACCACGTCTAAATATAAATCACAACGGCACCCCAGTGGAAGAAGCTCAACATATAAAATTTTTAGGTTTACAACTAGATAACACTTTAAACTGGAAAGATCATGTTGATATGATATGCAAGAAAATAAACAGTTACGTATATGTGTTGTACAGATTGCGCCAAATTGCTTTACCTCACATAGTTTTGGCAGCATACCATAGCTATATTTCGTCTGTTCTGCGCTATGGACTAATCCTATGGGGGAACTCCGTCGAAATCAATAGAGTTTTCGTAGCTCAAAAAAAATGCATGCGTGCAATGACGGGAGCTCAGTATCAGGATTCATGTCTACCATACTTCAAAAAGTTACGTATTCTTCCTCTTCCGTGTCTGTATATTTATGAAACATGCGTATTCGTAAAAAGTCATGAAAACCTATTCACTAAGGTTTCAGAAGCATATCCGAGACGGAAAAGAGACCTGGATCGCCTGGTCATAAAGCATCCGCCAAAGAGCACCCACTTCAAAAAAAGTAGTTATGCTATGTGTGTCAAACTTTACAACAAGTTACCTAATGACTTTAAAACATTACCACTAATACCATTTAAAAATCGTTTATTTACTTGGCTCCTGGATAAATGTTTCTATTCCGTGAATGACTTTCTTTATTTGTGTGATTAATTGAAATGTGACACAATTATTTTATCGGTAGATTATTATAGGAATTCTTCTGATTTGTAGTACTTATATTCGAAATTCTATCGGGACAAATATAATAGACGCTTGCATGACATTATAGTTTAATAATTCTATTGACATTGTTAATATTGTATTTTCACTAGTAATATTGGATTTTAAGTAAGATTTTCACTTAACATGGTTTGATTGTAAATTTTGCATGCCAATTTTGGCTGATTGTGGCCGAGTATAATGATTTTAATTTTAAGACCTACTGTATACCTACAATCTAGCAAATAAATTATTATGATTATGAATACAGTAACTTTCTGGAAGGTTACATTTAGGTAAATATAAACATAATTATGTTCAAAGGTAAATAACTTTGTTGGCGACGTAACATTACCTATTCTACAGATTATTACGGCGGTAATAATATTACTATAGCCTTATTTGTTTTGTACGATAGAACAGCTTATAACAAACAAAAATGTACTCAAACTGTAATCGATTAGACTATAATTATGTACCAAATCGACATAGAAGGCTTTCGATGTCTCAGTCCCTAACTACCTATATGGCATGAAACACAAAAAATGTAAAAAAAATACTTTCTTTTCGTTAAGTCACGTGATCAAATCTTCGATCGGATACTATAATAATGGTATTTCGTTTTCCGTTTATATATGGATTATGAGAGTTCAACAGTCAGTTATGTAGTGTTTCCCTAAAACTATATGCGCCATTCGAAGGGAAGATGTTAATATAAAAATTCCTCCAGCAAGGAATTGGCGCTTTCCCAAGATCTACGAATTAATGCATATGAATACGATGTACGTCGCAAAACTTATTTCGCTCAAAATGCTTTAGGTACTTTTATTATCCATCCTTTTATCTATTGGCCCATCTATACGATCTCTATCTATTGGGATAATAGTGTAATGTAGCGCTGACTAAAATGGAAAATTCTTTCCAAAAAACGCCGCTTTCAAATGCCACTACAAAGAGTGAAATAATTTTTAATGTACACCAATTCGAAGTCGGGCAATGTTTTGTTCAATCATTAATAGTCCTTCGTATTATAAAACTTAATGTGCAAAGAAACGACAAAATTATCGACAATACGGAGGACTATTAGTGAATGAACGAAACATTGCTCGACTTCGAATTGGTGTACTGTACATTAAAAATTATTTCACTCTTTGTAGTGGCATTTGAAGTTGGTTTTTGGGAAAGAATTTTCCATTTTATTTTTGACTTTTTAGTGGAAAACAAGTAATGCGCAAGGCATTGGAAAAAAAATGCCCAAATCGCTGGAAGTATGCTTCTAAAATCTGAAGAGTTCCCTCAACTTCTCCAAGATCCCATCATCAGATTCTGACTTGATGAATACAGTCATTACTCGATGACTGCAGGGAAATGCAATAGTAACTATAAAAAATACCTAAATCGCTTCAAGTATACTAGCAAAATTTGAAGAGTTCCCTCGATTTTACCTAGATCCCACCATCAGATTCCGACCTGATGACCATAAGACTACCTGGAAAAAATTACTCTTTCAAACAATACCCAAATCTCTTCAAGTGTGCTTATAAAATTTGAAGAGTTCCCTCGATTTCTCCAGGATCCCATTATCAGATCCTGACTTGGTGACTATGGGACCATCTGTGAATTACTATACCCTTTCAAACAAAAAAAGAATTTTCTAAATTTGTCCACGCATCTTCGAGTAATCGGGGAACATACATAAAAAAACAGATTCCAACGAATTGAGAACCTCCTCCTTTTTTTTGAAGTCGGTTAAAAAGAGTTATATCTTTGACTTAAATATTTCTTATTGCTTTCACGCGTTTCAAAATACAATATAATCTGTCACCGGAATAGGTCACCGCCCCTCGGCGATATAATTAAACGAACAGCGGGGCTAGACAAAGTAACAGTCGTTTAGCGTTCACGACAGTAGACAAAAATGTATGGACAAACCACGTGACAATAGAAAAACCACGTGACCGAATAGAAGAAAACACGCTGTTTTTGAAAATTGACTACGACAACTTGAACGCTCCATGGCGTTCTCTCAGAACTTGTAGATAACCTTTAGCGTACTTTGCATGACAATTGACAGACAGTGAACAACGCTAAGCTAGAGTAGATTCTGCTTTCATTTGTTTCCATTCGGTCACGTGGTTTTTCTACTGTCGTCATCGCTTAACGCCAAGTTACTTTGTATAAGAAGTCGGCTCAGGGATGCTATTGTAAATGAAAAACATATTTATCAAAAACGCTATTGCTATCGTAAGCAAATTCTGCCCGCTGATTGGCCGAATCCGCTGTTCACATTTTTTACATCCGATCACAGGTCAGAATTTGTTTATCATTAAGATAGCGATACCTAAATAAGTTTTTCTTACACATATCGTCTCAGCTGCGACGTCACTTACCATCAGGCGAGATTGCAATCAGATACTAACTTGTATAAAGGATAAAAAACATAACTTACGTACAGATTACACCCCTAACGAATGTATTGGATCCGATGGAAAATTCTATAGGTAATCATTCTTAAGTAAATAACAAGCTATCACTCGAGACCAATCTGATTGATTGTTCAAGTGTTTTCGCAGATGATACCCGTTGCATAATCTTATTTAATCTTCGTTTATTTACAAATAACTACACCCCCGTCCATCTTAATTTATACGCAAGAATTTTGCCAAATAATACTCAACAAGTTTCGCCTTTGCTAATAACTGTGGGTCTTCTCATCAAATAGATTTGGCCTTCAGACCCTAAAGGATTTTGTCTGGGCAGTGACACAACAGTGATCTAGTCCAGAGGTTACAACTGGTGATGTTATCAGGTTCGATTATGATATTATACTTTAATTATTTACAAAAATACCGACTTCAAGTTTCATTAATTACTATCGCGCACTGAGGATTTCGTACTATCAAAACCAAATCCAACAAAACAAGACACTTAAGGCCACCATATTTGAAAACGAGCAAAATCACGTTTACTCGCACTCTTAAATATGTATTTTATTCTATTTAGGGCGCGGGATTCGCAATAGAGATCGCTTGATATTTTAATTATTATTATAAGCAAAAGATCTTAAATAATAATAACTTTAAGTTTTTTTTTGGTTTATTGGAATGAATTTGTTAGGGTAGGCACTTGCCTTTATGCCTATAAGTGCACGCCACTTATTAATTTATTCAAGGGCCGATTTTTCAATCGCCATATAAACGTTAACTAAGGAATAAATATGACGCTTTGACAGATTTTGTATGGCATTTGTTTCTTTATTCCTCACATAGTCTATCTGGCGATTGAAAAATTGACCTTAGTATTTTCTGATGCAGCGGCAACAGGAATACATCATCTGTGAAAATTTAGGTGTCTAACATCATCACGGTTCAAAAGATACAGCCTGGTGATAGACGGATGGACGGACGGACGGACGGACGGCGAAGTTTTAGTAATCAGGTCCCGTTTTCAATCTCTGGGTACGGTAACGGTACGGGGTAACCCTAAAAATTCAGTCAAATTCAGAGCGTCCTCCTTTTTTTGAAGTCGGTTGAAAATACCGGAGTTTTTCTGAACTTATTCTTACGAATACTATTGAATTGAATTGAAAGAGTCCCAAACGTATGTAGAGATTACCAACCTTTATCGATTTTGTTACCTTGGTAATTATTTAATGGATTGGGCGTTATTTTTCGGAAATTCCATATAACTCAACAACATCTCTTGCGGATAACCCGGTGTCAGGACGAAACGTGCGTCGAAGAAATTGTTGGAAAAATTGTGTGTGGTGTTTCATGTGGGCGGTGTTCCTGCATATTGTACCATACAGAATATTTTCAAGTAACGGATTATAGCAAAACATAAAAAATAATAATCTGTCCTGTTATTTTGGTAGACGAATGCCCAAACCCTCCATCGAAAGGAAATCTTAGCCCAATAGCTGGTTCTTTTTAAAGTAAAGAATATCGGGATGAGTCAGACGTTCATATTATAATGTCGTTAAATTCATATACCTACGCCTGCCCGTGTCAGTGAATTAGCATTGTATGAACGTCATAGGACGCGATCTAGGCTACCTAGATGAAAATAGGTCACAACCTCCGAGTTTCAAAGTGCATCGACCTTGTTTTATCAGAGCTGTGATTATAGAGCACGTTGTAGTCTATAACTTTCTGAATTTAAACGTAGCCCATAAACAGACCGTATTTTTTATTTCTCTTATTTATTTTTATTGAAACAAAGTATCTTTTCGGAGTATATTCGCGCAGGGGGATCGGCGAAAGTAAATGGATTTAATGCGTGACAAAAATCCCGTCACGAAGAAAGTCTACTAAAATCTTCGAAAATCTAGAATTTAAGTTTCTTTTACAACAGAATGGGCACGCATGCAATCACGTATTTATATTTGGTATTGAACTGGAGCGCGAGCGTGTTATTACAAGCCTTGTTTCTACCGAAAGTCTCACGACCCTGACGTTTTTTTTTTAACAATTTTCCAAAAGTTTATTATTTCGCACTTTACCCCTTAACGTAATTCAAATTAAAATAATGATCCCAAGCTTCATTATTTATAATTATTTACCCACGACGGAACGGAGTACGGGTATATGCGTTTAGGGTGAGAGACCGTTTGTACATTACTCTATTAAAAATATTTTATGTTTGTTTGTGTGTTAAATTGTTCACAAAAACCAATAATGCAAAAATATTTTTGTTTGTTTGTTTGTTTGTTTGTTGGTTTGTTTGTTTGTTTGTGTGTTCGTTTGTGCACATCGATGTTCCCATTTATTTCAAAAACGGCTTGACCGATTTAGATGCAGTTTTCTGTATAATGTTTGGTGTCCAGCGGCATTGGTTCTTAGATAGTTGTTACGAAAATCGATCACCAGGGGGCGCCATAAAATACATTTATATTGCAAACGAATGTTCCCATTTATTTCAAAAACGGCTTGACCGATTTAAATGCAGTTTCCTGTATAATGTTTGGTATTCATTGGCGATGGTTCTTTGATAGTTGTTACGAACATCGATCACCAGGGGGCGCCATAAAAAACATTTACAGTGCAAACGAATGTTCTCAATTATTACAAAAACGACTGAACCGGTTTGGATACAGTTTTGTAAAAAATATTAGTGAGTCAATGGCAATGCTTCGTAGATAATTGTTCTTGTGATTGAACAGCAGGGGGCGCCACAATAACCGCCTCTTTATGACTTGGAAGGGATGATGCCTTCAAACGCTGCTAGAGGAGCTAATGGCTAGTTTGAAGATTAATTTTCATTTTTTAATAATAAGATAATTTAAATTACATTAATATGTTAATCGAAAAACTATAAAACAAGTGGAAAATTAAAAAATTTTAAAACACCCACGACTTTTGCAGACTTGTAATTGAAAAAGGATTAAATAATTTTTTTGAAACTCCCCGACTAAAGGAAAGTAAGAACTAAGAACCTATCAGTATAATTACAAATCCAAGAAAATCCGTCGGAGCTGCCATTGCTATTTTCGTTTCCAATATCAATTAATGTCATTAGTAAGTATTGATAAACTGCCGGTGTATGAGAAGTATCAAGAAATTGAATTATTAGTCATCAACTGGTAAACAGCACCATCAACACCGTCATAGGCAAAACACAGCAGCTCCGGCGGATTTTCTTGGATTTGTAATTATACTGATAGGTTCTTAGTTCTTACTTTCCTTTAGTCGGGGAGTTTCAAAAAAATTATTTAATCCTTTTTCAATTACAAGTCTGCAAAAGTCGTGGGTGTTTTAAAATTTTTTAATTTTCCACTTGTATCCAACATCATCTCTGATTATTATAATTGTGCAATTCTTCGATAAAGGCAGGTGTAATTTTGTAAAAATTAACGCTCCTCTACTACATTTTTCTTTTAACGTAAACACGTGGAGGACAGTTCAAGTTTTCATCTAGCTAGCTTTGTCCCACGGCGTCGCCTGTGTGTACCTACAGGTATTTTTTTAAATTCCATTCGCAGAAACCATGATTTTATTCCGCGAGGTAAATTACCTAGCTTTTACCCTTGTTTTAGTGATGGTTCGAGGTACCTATCTTTAAATCACCCAAATAAGTTCAGTACTTAGGATGCGAAGAAAGAAGAAATAACAAATATACACATTTAGGTACCGCCTTCCGCTTTTAAAAATTCCTGGGATTTTTTTGTCTGTGTTTACATACTTTGTAACATATAAATCAAAGGAATTCGTATCACAAAATGAGTGTTAATTTACCCAACTAATTAAAGGAAATTTTGTGAGACTCGTCATAATTGCATGGATCGCAATCTCTGTACAAATTACCGAGAAATACAATGTTTAATTTTATCTACTGTATCCATTCGCGCAGGTAATTGAATACATTTAATCACTGCAAATATTAACTGGCTCACTATTTATATATCAGACAATGGCATAGAAAAATTAAAGCATCGAATTACTTATTCCACTCAAATGTGACCCGTTTAAAAAGTATACCATGACACATTTAACGGCAACGGCTATCTATTTAAGCGATTTTTTGAGACCTGCAATTTAAAAACTATAAGGGCAATTAGTTTCAAACGTTATGTGTTTTGGGTCTTTAATTTAAATTCGCTCTGAAGCAGAAACGCGATTGGATTAAATTTCTCGATAGAAAGATATCCCAAAAGGTGCTCGGGTTCGATTCCCGCTACGGGCCACTTCAGAATTTTATAAATTCTAATCTGGCTCTGGATGGCTTCGGCATAAGCATAGACGCATTGCTTAGCGATTAAGCGTTCCGGCGCGATGCTGTGTAGAAACAGTTTGTTCATTCGTTCGTTCGTTTCAGCCGATGGACAGTTGGACAAAGGCCTCCTGCAATGATTTCCAACACGGTTCTGCGTTACTTGTATCCAGCAACTTCCCACGAAGCTCTTAATATCGTCGGTACATCTGGTTATAGAAACTTTAGAGGTTACTTACTCCTTCCAAGCATCATCACTTACCATCAGCTGAGATCGCAGTCAAGTAATAACTTGTAGTGTGTAAAACAAGTTACCTCTGGTCTTCTGGTAGGTCTCGTCAACGATACGTTCCATGTGTGAGATGTGCCTCGGGATGTAGTCTTCGAAGCGATGCTCCGCAGTCACTGTCAGGCCGTTGCTCTGGGACAGTTCCTGGAACAACCGGATCTACTTTAGGATACACATTCTACTGCATAATATTATTTTATAGGCACATAGAATAAGCAAAACAACCAAAGTAACCGACACAGCTCAACGTGTTGCAAAGCTGAAGTGGCAATGGGCGGGGCACATAGCTCGCAGGACCGATGGACGTTGGGGACCCAAGGTGCTGGAATGGCAGCCACGCACCGGGAAGCGCAGTGTCGGTCGACCCCCCACCAGGTGGACGGACGACATTAAGAGGGTCGCGGGGAGTCGCTAGCGCCAGGCGGCGCAAGATCGTGGTGTTTGGCGGTCATTTCAGGAGGCCTATGTCCAGCAGTGGACGTCCATCGGCTGAAACGACGACGACGACGACGACATAGAATAATATTATGTAGTAGAAAAATCGCATGACATAAGAGGTGCAGCGGAAAGTTACAGTCACACAGTTGAGTAATATTTTATAGACATTTAACCACTCGTATTACTTGATTCTCATCTCCTTGAGTATATCAAGTGTAAAATCATAATAATCTGAAACGGAAAATTTCCACCCCAATTTTAGCCTGTTCTGTTATTGTTTATCACGTTTTCATTTCTCCCGTGAACTTTATAGTCTTCAAAAAGCCTGTTTGTAAAGTCTGATCTTAATTTAAACAAGCCCACGCTGTAATCCTTCTGTTTATGTTTTCAACATAATAAGTCACGCAACAAAATAATCCCGTAGCTTTCCAGACATTATTTAGCTTCCAATAATGTTTTTTTCCATGAAAATAGATATCGTAACCCTTTATTTAATGTAGTCTGAGATCGTAACATAAATGACCTAATTACAAAAGCTTAAAGAGCAGACTGCGTTAAAATAACTGAAAAGAAAAAACCCGGCAAAGTGCGCATCGGACTCGCACACCGTGGGTTCCACTCTACGAACCGCGAAGTAATTATCTTAGTCCGGTCAATCTAGACCAAAAAATGAGAGTGAAGTTACATATAGTCCCAACAAGCTGAAAATCGGTAAAATTGATCAAAACATAATTATAAACAATGTTTAAAAGTTCCCCATCATTCCCGTGTATGGAAAAATTTTATTCAAGGTTTTACCAATTTTTTTATAGATAATTTTATGATCTACAATTTTTGTCTGAGATACTTTTATGATAAAACTTACTGTTTTGCTGAAAATCGCGAAAAACTCATTTTTTTGACATTTGACCTTGAATAATTTTTTTTCCATACACGGGAAGTGTTAAAAGTTCCCCGTCATTCCGACGGGGAACTTTTAAAAATTGTTTATAATTATGTTTTGAACAACTTTACTGATTTTCAGCTTGTTGGAATTTTATGTAACTTCGAATGTCTAAATTGACCGGACTATCTCTCTAATATACAAAATTCTCGTTACCAAACTACACCGAAACGGCTCGACCGATTATTATGAAATTTTCTGTGTGTGTTCGGTAGGTCTGAGAGTAGGTTGTAAGTTATTTCCTATATCGCTAGTGGCAAAACAACGTTTTCCGAGTCAGCCAGTAACATTATAAGAATCACTTTAATCAACGAGTCGCAAAACTAATTTGGTTTGTAGAGGTTTGTTGTTAATATCAAAAAATATAGTAGTAAGAGAGTTTTTTAACGAAGTAAGAAAGTATAATGCCTCACTGTATTAAAAATGTGGAATAAAAAAATTCCATGAAGTGTAACCAATGAAGCATTGGCGTCGATACTTTTATCTAAAATAACAAAATGAAATTATTTTATAATTTTTAGGGTATTTTATCCAGTTCAATGAAGTAGAATTTCAGAGAGACGGTTCTTTCTTGGAAAATTAATTTCTTTAGATTGCTTTCTTGGAAAAGATTTTTTGAGATACTTCTAAAAGAAAGAAATTTTAACGTCTCTTATGTCTCCTTCAGTGCCAAATAATATTAAGTTAGTAGTAGTATTTTAAACAATCGTTTATGAAATACAGATTCGTGGGTGGCCATTGACTATGAGCCTTGGGGGCTCTTCATACGATTTCCTTTGAATCTGTAGTTCAAGTTGTCTCCCGACAAATCGCTTAAGTATTACCTAATATGTTTTACTAATGAAAATGACACCTTTCCGGTCCAAAGAACCATATTATGCCATATAGCTTCGGCTGCAGCTGAAAATATGTGAACGTCTTGCTAGTCCTATACTCCTATCAATTCCGTACATAACCCATTAAGAAATAACCAATTAATCAATAACCATAGACATACACTAGTAGGGTGCGTGCTGTCTTCCCGCCTATAGAAAACGCCTTCTAAATTCTCCATACATTTTCTATGGAAAAATAAGTTCCGCCATTTTGAATTTTTTTCTTTCCATCGAATAGACCTTCGTGTCCTGATCACTTCTTGTCAGGTTGTTCTTCCATCTTTTATACTCTTCGAGATATTAACGAAATTCGTTTGGCGGCCATTTTGAATCCGCCATGTTGAATTTTTTTCAGCTCACTGCCAATTGGATGACGTTTCGAATGACATTTGGTCGAGCACCCCTCACCTATCTCCGATACCCTGGCTGTGCTCTTCACCCGTCTTCTAAATCCTCACTCATCAGCTCTCTCCGTATTTTCTCCGAACTGCGTGACAAAATGGCACCCGTGCGCTGGCCAGAGGTTACGGTGACTCAGTAGTTCATAGGATTTTTTTACAGACGGTGCTACTTTTTGCTTGTATGAAAAAGATTTTCGTAAAATACTCAGATGACCTCATCCTTCCCTTGTAACATTTTTGTATGCAATAAAAAATCGGTTAAGTGCGGTTTTCAACACCCCGGTTTTCCTCAAGTAAAAACGTTTTTCAATTGTTTTATTATTGCAATGATGTCATCACTATTACCTATAACTGTTCCAAATCTCTGGTCGATAGCTTGAATAGTTACTGAAACATCGATTGTTTCAGTGTGACAGACGGACGGACGGACGGAGAAAGTAGTCTCACCACCAAGAAGAAATGTCGCCAGTTTATCGGTGCCGAAAATTGTTTTGCCACCAACAATAAGGCCACGGTGTAGTTCGCTCAGCAGCTTATAGAATTTTGACAGATGGCGCTTACTTGTACGAAAAAGGTTAACGTAAGTCGTTCGGACGCCCATATCCTGAGTTTTCTTATCTGTGCGCCATAAGGATAAAAGTTTTTTTAATACATGTGCTCAAAAAGTTGACATTTCCAAGTGTGTTTAGCGTGCGCAAAGTTATTCTTTTCCGCACTAGTGCTTTTGTGTTTTCCTCCTACGCGACACCGGAGCGGGCGCACCAGCACGAACACGGCATGCAAACACGGAGCAGGCGAACACGTAAAAACAATATTTTTTTCCGCAAATTTATTAAAAAACGCGGTTCAATGCATGCACGGAATTGTCATTTTTACTCGTCCTTATCGTTGACCCTCGCCTTCGGCTTGGGTCAACAAACCGGGACTCGTAAAGAAATGACAAACTTTCCGCACTTATATTGAAATGTACTATACCCAAATGGTATGGAACCCTAAAAACTTACTTTGATGGCATCCATTTGCTGCTCAGCGGCCGTCAGTTCGTCTCCCGCGACGATGGCGAACTTGGTCCAGCCGTAGGCCTTGAGCAGCGCCACGACCGACTTGCTGACCTTGTGCGCCGGCGGCAGCGTGCGCGCGAACGTCGAGCCTAGCCCGCCGGCCTCCCGCCCCTGGGCGCCCGCGCATTTCTGCCGACAAACAACATTTCATGATACACGCTGTCACCTGTAGGGTTAGTACAGGTTTTTGTTCGAATTTCGAGTCCACTCGCATCGCACAAACGAATCGAATGCATCCATACATTTACAGCCAGCCAGCAGTGGTCTTCTCTGTTGGACCAAACAGGGGTACGGGCCTCGAGGCTTGGCCTCCTTACCCGGGTATAATAGGCGCGGGAAAGATCTCTTCCCCGGTAATGCTCTTTAAACTTTTGTTGGCTAAGGCCTGCCGTCTTGGCTTCGGGCCTCGGGGTCTTGAAGGTTTATAGGTTCCATGTCCCCCACACGTCAGATCGGCTCGATGGTAAGCGCGGGGGAATCGGCGAATCCAGTAACGCTCTCCTCGTTTTCTTCGTCGCAATTTTCAGCCAGCGCTATCTATTGACGGCCAAATGTCAGTGACTGTCCATAGATGGCGCTGGCTGTAAATGTATGGAGGAATTCGATTCGCATGTGCGATGCCAGTCGACTCGAAATTCGTACAAACCTGTACTAACCACACTGGTTTTGTACGAATTTCGAGTAAGCGCCATCTATGGACTGTCGCTGAGATGCGGCTGTCTGTAAATGTATGGAGGAATTCGATTCGTTTGTGCGATGCGAGTTGATTCGAATTCCACACAAAAACCTGTACTAACCCCTCTGCACTTAGAAGAAGCCCACCAGAGCTTCCAAGTTAGTAGTATTATGGCCGGCTGCATAATCTCTTACCTGCAGGGCTAGACAATGTCACTTAAGCGTTTAGCGTTAACGCTAGTCGCTAGTCGACAAAAATGTATGGACAAAACAAATGACTGTAGAAAAATCACGACATTAATTAACTAAACACGCTGTGTTTGATACTGTCGGCTGTCAATTGTCAAGCGAAGTACGCTAAAGTTATCTACAGGGTTCGCGAGAACGCCAGCGAGCGTTGAAGTTAGCGTTGTTAATTATTCAAACACAGCGTGTTTAGTTATTTAATGTCGTGGTTTTTCTACAGTCATTTGTTTTGTCCATACATTTTTGTCGACTAGCGACTAGCGTTAACGCCAAACGCTTAAGTGACATTGTCTAGCCCTGCTGGGGTGTTATTCTCGAAAAAATAAAATTGTACAGCGGTCAACCATCGACGGTAACCATAGCAACGCAGCCATCAGCACCCAATTGTCGCCTTGGCTGCATAACTGACGGAAGCATTAACCAATCAGCGCATAGATGTTAACTCGTCGCTGCTATAAGTATTTTTGCAGAATAGCACAGCAGCAAGTGAGATTGCTGTCACATAAATTTTTTTTAATTATATTTATCGGTTACAGGTGCCGGCAAACTTCTGGGGGCAAGTGAGCGCACGCCGCTGCGCAATTAAAGTTATATACCAAAGAAGTTTGCCTTGTACTTTACTAACATCGCACGGAAATACTTGGCGGTACGACTTCGCCAGTTGGGTGGAAAAGAGCCGTGACCGAAGTCACGTCTTGTTGTGAGCTAATTTAAAAACTACAAAATACCAAAATAACCCACTAAGGAGAATCAAACCTGGAACTTTTTTTTAATAAACTTAATTGCGCCACTTATCAATATATAGTATTACCATAGATCAAAACAAAAATTCATTATGATTTTTTGTTTTGACCAAATTAAAAATGTCGTAGGATAGAATGAATGAATGAAGCGTCCAATGATTTCTATGTATACTAGATGCGCTGTGTGGTACTAAATAATTGCTCACTGAACAGCGGTGCAGGCTCAGAAGTTCGTTTAGTCCACTGCGAGCTAGCGAGGCGATCAGTGTTGGTGCACTGTTATGTGAGCCGTGAACGTGGTTTTTACAGGGAGTGACCAATAAAACAGTGAATATTATTTATGTAAGTAGTTTTTCTACGTATTTTGAAATTTATTTCAGTTAAGTCAGTATCATTTATTTCGTTTTTGTCTAAAAACAAATATTATCGTAAATAAATACACAACTCCCATCATGATTATCCATCACGCTTACTCGTTAGTAGAAATACGCGAGAGCGAACAGTACTACCGACACGTTGACAAAGATTATGAGAATTATTTGAACAGATATGTTAAGTGACAAAGGGTATATACCAGTAGGAAAATAATTTCGATTGTTTACTTACTTTGGTGTCAGAAGATATTTGTAAATATATCGTAACAATCTATCTCGCAAGGTTGTAATGTGTCGAAAGATTGTGAACTGTGCTTAAAATGCGTTAAGCGTTAAATTTCTCAAATCTCTACAAGAAATTCCGTATGGCACTGTTCAGTTTTGCATACTTTGTTGTACATACTACCGTAAATTATTGCTCTCTTTTTGTGGGGGTGCGACAGGACGCATATAGAGAAGGTACGAATTTAAAAAAAAAAACGTTTTTCCTTTTTTATAGCACAGCTAATGGAACTTTAGAAAAGGTCTTCACATTTTTCTTACTTTGTTATTATGTAAAGTAATGTGTTCTACTATTAGGTAGCTTCAAAACCCTACGTTTTTTCAGTAAATAAGATTTGGAGTCAACTTCGGAATTTTTCTTTATCGAGGTTTTTTTGGAATCATGTTTTCGGCACGTGAGAAGTTATGAAGTTCAGTAACAATGCTAAACTATATTTAATCGTCCTGTAGGTATTTGTTAGATGACAGAGAATCTTGCTAAGCAAGCTGAGATAATACCGGCCGTTAACGTTAACTATTCGAAACTTCGAAAGTTATTTTTTTTCGAGCATGCCCTGTAGTAACCTGCCGAAGTAAAGCCGTAAACGTAATGATTCTGCCACTGATGATGATGAATGTTAGATTATCAACCAATCAGCACGCGGGAATCATCAGGAAGTACTTAACATTCAGATTGTTGAATGCCTTGGACACGGTCGTATATGTTTTACATGAATACAGCTAAAAACTTCTTAAAGTACAAAAATAAACAAAAAAAATATATAAAAAGTCTTTGACCCTTCGCCTGTATAGTGTTGCTGCTAAAGTATATACCTATGTAGATGCAATACCAAACCGTAAGCCTCGATTTTGTCACCAGTTTTCCTGAATCACCTCTCACTATGGAAGAACAAAGTAAGCCCAAAATACAACTTAAGTACAGTTAAATGTTGCGTTAAATATCCGTTAAGGGGATTTATTGAATTTATTTTTGTCTTTCTCACTCTCACCGAGATTTGGTAGGTGCGACATGCAGCGTCGCGGAAGAATATAACAGAAAAACGACCTTTTACCTAATTACTCAAAAACTAAGCCAGCTATCAAAAATCTGTTCTAAGCGTTTTAGGATATTATTATTACCGATACATTAAAAAAAAATTACAATTACATCCATTGTAGTTTCCGATAAAATATAGAAAAACTGAGATTTTGGAGCAACTTTTGGGAGAACTTTCTATCGAGAAAATTTTATCTAATCGTGTTTCTGCTTCTTAGCGATTTTAGATTAAAGACCCAAAATACATGACGTGTAAATTTGAAAGTAATTGTCTTCATAGTTTTTGCATAAAACTTCATTCAAAATCACCTGAATACAGCTTGTAGGCCGTTAAGAAAGAATTTTAGAAAATGGGGATCACTCGAGTAAAGCAGCAGATACCTAGTTTTTATTGGACCCTAGTTTTTAAGAAGCTTGAAAATGATACGAGATAGTTAGTTTACAAGCTCTATTTAGGGCTTCGTTCTAGAGATTGAACTGAACGATGCTACTGGAGGGTAACTATTTAGGTAAACTGTAGTATTCAATTACTAGTCTAAGAGTTAGTTATTGTGAAGTTCTAACTACGAAGTTCTAGTTTTCGTTAAACATAAGCTGAAACTTAATACTTAAATTATTAGATAGGTATTTCAATCAACGATGATACGCCCCCACTCGGTCAAACAATAAGCGATTTTGACAGAGTGGGGCGCGTCTCCGTAGATTGAAATAGTTTGCAGTTACGTGGATGAAGATTATAGACATTCCGAGTGGTCGAAAACACGAACAATCCAAGTATGGATCACACCTGTTTAATGGCCATAAGGCCGCCTTTACATACCATTATTTTATTTTGTTCAGTGTGTCTTTTTTTTTGTTTGTTATGTTTGGGTGCAATAAAGTGTTTCTTCTTCTTCTGTTTTCACGCCGAAGTGTATGCCTATACCTACTCAAAATCGAATACAATAGAATTTTATTTGTTAAGACTGTGGAAGTTGGTCTCAAATCTTCAGAACACACCTCCTTGAGGATAAAAAGCTAACGTATCTATGGTTTTTCATTACGGATGGGTTCTTCAAGGAGACAATGAAGAAGGAGGGTATATTTCCAATTTTTTTTTTTCTATAATGTAGGCTAGCGTTCGACTGTGATCACACCTGATGGAAAGTGATGGTGTAGTCTAAGGTTAAGCGCGCTTGCGTAGGAAATGCCTATTTACTCTTGATTTGAAGGCGCCCAAGTTGTAGGTGGTGGGAAAGACGGCGCCTGGGAGGGTATTCCAGAACTTTGCAGTGCGTATCAGGAACAACTGAACGAGGAATCAAACTGCATCGTACGTGTCTTTGGTACGTCAACTATGTAGGGGTCATCGATATGAACCTAAGGATGAGTCGTTCTGAATATTTTACGTAAACCTTCTTCACTCAAGAAAAAAATATATATTATAATCTCTCAAATTTCCCGCGAATATGCCATGTTTCTATGGCGGAAACTCAGACTACATTAGGTACTAAAGGTCCGCGAGTGCGGACTAGTAACAAGTATAACGGCCTACAAGCAGTATTTAGGTGATTTGAGTGAAGTTTTACGTCAAAACTATAAAGACAATTACTCTCAAATTTAAACGTCATGTATTTTGGGTCTTTAATCTAAAATCGGTAAGAAGCAGAAACACGATTGGATAAAATTTTCTCGATAGAAAGTTCTCCCAAAAGTTGCTCCAAATTTTCAGTTTTCCTGTTATATATCGGAAACTGCAATTGATGTAATTGTAATTATTGTTTTATTGTGTCGGTAATAACAATATTCAAAAACGCTGAGAACCGATTTTTGATAACTGGCTTAGTTTTTGAGTAATTAGGTAAAAGGTCGTTTTTCTGTTATATTCTTCCGCGACGCTGCATGTCGCACCTACCAACGTATCCGTGAGAGTGAGAAAGACAAAAATAAATTCAATGAATCCCCTTAAGAGCGTTCATGCGACGCGGAGTGCCTCGCGTTTCGCTCCATACTAAAAATGAATTCGTTGGCGCTGACGCAATTTTGCGTCGATTATGGTATTACAAAAAAATTTATAGTAAAATAACTCATTAAAATAGTAAATAACCAGTGACATTGAATATTAATTGAATTAAATTACTATAATTCAGAAATAACAAAATATCTTGGATTTTATCCTAAAATAATACGTTTAATTTATCGAAAAATGCTAAAAATGACACTTTTCGGTTTATGGTTTTTGAATGAAAATCTAGGAAAATCGTGTTTTTTTTCGACACTTTTTAGTAAATGTTATTTATTTTCTAAATACAATGTGGTCGATTCTGTTGTGCAAAATCTCTAAACTAAACTAATTTAAAATAGTGGTATCTTTTTCTAACTACTCCCGATGGAAAAGGATGACACTATTCTAAATTAGTTTAGTTTAGAGATTTTGGACAACAGAATCGACCACAATGTCATTTTTATAAGTTTGTGTTAAGAAACATGGCAAATATCTTGCATCTGCGTAGAGCGTCGACCGCTATTTTAGCAAACAGCCTATACAAAAACTGTTCTAGTGAGAAAGTTATACACATATTTTAAAATATTTTTGAGCCAAGTTCTAAATTACGAAATGCCAAATAATATGAATTCAATTATCTAATCTATAATTGAACACATAACTATTTTATGTTCCTTCGGAAATCGTAAATTTTGACTCAAGCATAATACTAACGCGTGAACCGTCTTATGTAATTTGTGGCGTGGACCGCGGTACATAGACCGTACTGCGGTCGGCTTATTACAGACGCCGTTGCTGTCAAAACAAACATTTTGAACACCAGTAAACTGCTGACTTTTTTTTTGCACAGTTCCCCGAGTTCTGTGTTACATAATGAAATATGTCCATTATAAGGGGTGTCAGTCTTTTCGATGTCTTACAAATCTATGGTAAAAAGTTGACGGGGGAACCAATTTAAATAGTACCTAAGCACACTGATAAATATATTCTGAATGTCCAGGATGCTGTGATGAAAGGACTCACGTGAGAGATGAGAGGCAGATTCCACGCCGAGGCCAGGGTCGCCTCCGTGTGGCAAGTGCCGTCGGGTCCGAAAAACGCCACCACGCCCAGGTCCCGCATTTGCGTCATCACCCTGTTTGAAAACACACTTAACATTTGTAAATTCGATTAGGATTTACATAATATAACATACATTCACAACCACGAATAAATGATAAATAATTAATGGTTACACAAGGACTCATAAAAATTCATTTTGTTTCGGAAGGAATTCATCAAAATGTAGAGTGAACCTTTAGATTTAGAGTGTCCGGCCGCAAAAGAAAAATCGGCCGCGGGCCGCTCTAGCCAGATTTAGGATAACTTTTGCATAGTTTTCGAATAAATTTTATTTAGAAAAAATATTTATGAATGCGTGGAGTCACCAATTTAGCGATCATTTTCATACATTTTTGAATTTCGTTCCATTATCCATCTTTTTAGCATATCGCAAAATGCTCGAAATGCAGAACTCTTATTATTACTTTGTGGTTCGTCCATATTATGTACCTCTGTGTTCTTCAATTCAGTTAGTTCAATAATTATTTCGCTTACCGCAGCCGTATCTATATGACATATATCCATTCAATTCAATACGCTCAAATACAAAAACTCAAAAAGCGTATGAGCACAATAGTAGTTTGCGCGGAAGTCACGTGATCAATTAAGGATCGCTTCATTGATCTATGTCATTCCTTATGTGATATACCTTACTTATATGTGATACTCATTACTCATAGATATCTTAAATGCACGGTGGTCTTCCAATACCTTAGGGACAGGCTATCCTTGTCCAGGGGCAGATTAGGGCGCGGTCGCCCGATGTCGGCGGAGATGAAGCGCAGGGTGTACCCGGGCAGCAGGCTCGGGTCCCGGTTGATGGCTGCCACCGCCAGCGGCAGTGCGCCCAGGACTGTCTGTGGAGCGGAAGCATCTGTCAAACTTATTGTTTTACAGTACATCATAATATTATATCGTCCGAACTTTAGTATACGTTACTATTACGGCTAATACCCGAAGCGCGGCTGCACCTAGTTTTAGCCGGTTAGAACTAGGTGTAGCCACTTACTCTTGGTTAAACCTAGTACGAGCCGATTTTTATCGGGTAAAACTAGGTCTAGCCTTCATCATTCCGGCTACAACTAGGTCCAGCCATTCCTATAACTATCCCATTACAACTTTATCAAGTCAACATCTTTGACGATACTCCGTTATCAGAGAAAAACGTGTATACATATAAAAAAAATCACTGCTAAAAAGTAAAATTACAAATTTTAAAAACCCCCGACACAAAACATAAAATATAAAAAGTAACAAATAATATTTTAAACCTATTATTATAATAATATCGTCACAATATAATATTAAGTACGTTCAAATATTTTTTAATTCAAGCGTCGTCGCATCGTCGGGGGACATATGGACACGTTAAACTTATGACACCCCTTTTGCGTCTCTCTAACTGTCCCCCGACGATGCGACGACGCTTGAATTAAAAAATATTTGAACGTACTTAATATTATATTGTGACGATATTATTATAATAATAGGTTTAAAATATTATTTGTTACTTTTTATATTTTATGTTTTGTGTCGGGGGTTTTTAAAATTTGTAATTTTACTTTTATTTTGTCATTTTTAAAGTAGGTCATAAGGTATTAAATATAGGGAAGGTATTAATAGTGATAAGTAAGTAACTTAGTTAGTTACTAGGTATAATATTAGTTTTCATTTGCTAGATTAAGTTTTACCTTCCTACTCGTAAGTTTAGGTTAAATATTAGGTAGGTTTGTTTTTTGTATTAGTTTAAGCAATTTAGGTATGCCTATGGGAACGATAGGACATATTATGGAAGGTAGTCAGATCCCCTCATCAACTATTAAAGAGCTGATCTTCTTCAAACGGCTGATCAGGTCATGATAACCTTACCATACGCTTTAAATATCATTGGAATAACACGGTACCAAGTTTCGAAACGATAGGACATATGGAAGGTAGTCAGATCCTCTCATCAACTATTAAAGAGCTGATCTTCTTCAAACGGCTGATCAGGTCATGATTACCTTACCATACGCTTTAAATATCATTGAAATAACACGGTACCAAGTTTCGAAACGATAGGACATATGAAAGGTAGTCAGATCCCCTCATCAACTATTAAAGATCTGATCTTCTTCAAACGGCTGATCAGGTCATGATAACCTTACCATACGCTTTAAATATCATTGAAATAACACGGTACCAAGTTTCGAAACGATAGGACATATGGAAGGTAGTCAGATCCCCTCATCAACTATTAAAGAGCTGATGATCTTCAAACGGCAAATCAGGACATGGTTACCTTACTATACACTTTCAATATCATTGAAGTAACACGGCACCAAATTTCGAATCGATAGGATATATGGAAGGAAGGTAGTCAGATCCCCTCATCAACTTTTAAAGAGCTGATGATCTTCAAACGGCAAATCAGGACATGGTTACCTTACTATACACTTTCAATATCATTGAAGTAACACGGTACCAAATTTCGAATCGATAGGATATATGGAAGGTAGTCAGATCCCCTCATCAACTATTAAAGAGCTGATGATCTTCAAACGGAGAATCAGGTCATGGTTACCTTACCATATATTTTCAATGTCATCGAAGCTACACGGTACCAAATTTCGAATCGATCGGACATAAAGAAGTTAGTCAGATCCCCTCATCAACTAGAAAATAGCTGATAATCTTCAAACGGCTGAACAGATTTTCATGAAGCATAGCTAAGAACACTCGGGATAAAATTATGTATGACACAAAATAAACTTCATGAAAATCGGTCCATCCGTTTGGGCGCTACGATACCACAGACAGATACACAGATACACAGACACGTTAAACTTATAACACCCCTTTTGCGTCGGGGGTTAAAAACTAGTATACGAAATATGAAACACACAGAGGTGTGCCGGATAAGATAGGGATTACTAAAACGTATTATTATGTGTTCTCGTATTAGTGTATTGTACGTTATGTGTTTTCGACAACTACGTAAAACTAGTATACGAAACATACAGGAGTGCACCGAATAAGATAGGGATTATTATCGAAAACGTATTATTATGACGTGTTCTCGTATTGTTGTATTGTACGTTATGTGTTTTCGACGTTCTCGGGTAAGTCTATTTTGATTTTAATAAAAACCTGTATATTTCCTGTTACGTCTCAACGTTTCAAAAATAGATAAGGAAGAATAGAAAATAGAATAATATATTTGTATTGGAAACGTGTTTTCTGGGTATTTATTCGCGGAAATTAACTCAAGTGAGTGAATAATATCGGTAGGCGTTCACACGCTATATTTGAGCGAGTGATTTTCTACTGAAACAATATCTGTCGTGAAGCTCATAGTGCAATATAATTATAATTTATTTATTCCAAAGATCATAACGAAAGAAATTCTACCTACGTTTTGCGTCTATATCACCGATAAGAAACCACTAATATGGGCATTCGAACGATTTACGTAAACCTTTTTCAAAACCTTTGTCAAACAAGCAAACAGTAGCGCCATCTGTCAAAATTCTAAAGGTGGCTGCTGAGCGAACTACAGCGTGGCTTTACTGTTGGTGACAAAACAAGCATTTTTTGGCACCGATAAACTGGCGCCATCCGCCCTGTCCGGAGTACATGTCTATTGTCTATAAGCGTTTTATCAGACCATAAAAAAATATATAAATTTTCAACTCGCGCCTTTGTTCTGGTCCGTTTCATTTCGTTTGCCCCGGGCTCTGGTAGGCTTATTTCGTGAAACACCCGCTGAATCCAATTAGAGGGGTTAGCCAACGTCCTCTGATTTGACCCCCCATTCCGGTCGTTCACCGAGGTTCATAGACATTAGACACTACTCTGCGTCTTTAATTCTGGAGACTTTTATATTTTTATAAGCAAGCTTCGCAAACAGATACGTTGGCGCCCGTCTTGTTTGCTTACCCTCTGTTACGTGACGTGATTGACCGGTTTATGAGACTAGGCAATAGACATATACCCTGGACGGGGCGGACAGCGCAAAAAAAAAATGACACCAGTTTACCGGTGCCAAAAATGCTTGTTTTGCCACCAACAGCAAGGCCCGCTGTAGTTCGCTCAGCCGCCACCTATAGAGTTTTGACAGAGGGCGCTACTGTTTGATTGTATGAAAAGAGTTTACGTAAAGCGTTCGGATGCCCACATCCTGTGTTTTCTTATCAGTGGAATAGGCTCATCTACGGCTCAACAAGAAATGATTTTTTTACCCCAGCGGGGCTAGACAAAGTCACAGTCGTTTGGCGTTAACGCTAGTCGACAAAAATGTATGGACAAAACAAATGACGGTAGAAAAACCACGATAATAATAGTACTAAGCACGCAGACGAAGCGTTGTTGCAGCGAATGGTAGGAGGCGTAATTGTCATATTTACGATATGCTTACGATACGCTTACGCTTACGAGCCGTGTGCAAAGGAGGTTAGTTTACAAAGGTGCCCTCCACTGAGCGTTTGAGATGGAAGGCTAAACTAGATTAGGCTACTACTCTTTAATCAGAAATTTTACACTCAAGTAAATATACAAAGCAGATCTATTCAACTTTGTTGATATTTACAGTTGGAATCGAGAGATCTCTGCCTCCAATGGAAAAATATCTCAATTTGAAAACTCGAGCCTTCAGTGTACGGAAAATCAGAAATGGCTCTCCAGTAGATAGTTGTTGACTCTACGACTAACTCAGTACAACTTTTATTTACTTTGGCTAAATAAAATAGGCCCCTTGCACTCGCGATCTAAGAGTTTCGAAGTGAGAGACCACCATGTGATATTATAACTAGGTTTACCACTATAGTAGTATTATTATCTCGCTGCAGACTCGGTCATAAATAATTCGAGTGTTTCGCTTTTGTTATTCGTTGTTGAGTTGTGCATTACTGCAGAACAACAAAAGCGAAAAAAAACCGAAACCGAATGACCGAGTCTGCAGCGAGATAATAACACTACTAGCGAGATAATAATACGTGGATTTCCCGGTCCTGTTTCCACTCTCTTTCTCAAACTTTACACCTACTTTCAAGGGATTTTACTATGGCAACCCACCTTTAGCTGTAGTTAAAGATTGCAAAACTTTCAGTTTCGTGCATTTTTCTGAGACAAGAATTAGACTGTATGTTTTTCAAAATTATAATAGAATCTACGTTTCCAGCCAAATAAAATAGGTTCAGTAGGTGTGGCGTGTTTATGTAACAAACATCCAAACTCTTGTTAATTCAATGTTTCTTATAATATGTTTTATGTTTGTATGTTTGAATTACAAACTTACATATTCGACTTACATAATATATTTGACGCCTAAACCACTGAAGCTATTTGATGAAATTTGGCATAAAATTGGTAAAAATAAGTCTATCTGACTGGAGCTTGGGAATGGCCATTGCTACTTTCTATACCGAAAAAGTCCATAGTTCCCCAGAGATATTTAAAACCGCCGAATTTTCTACGGTAATCTATAGCGACAGCTGCTATAGTAGATTGCTGTAACTAATTTCCTTGAAAGTTGGTACTAAGGTCGGGATAGGGAGCGGGAATGGAAACTGGAAATTCACATTTCTATCGGGATTCGTGAAAAAACAAGTTTTACCCGGGAAAAAGCTTGTAAAACTATAAAACAACATTTATTGCCATCTAAAATAAAGTAATTTGTATTCCTTATGATTGTATCCGACATAACGAAAACAACACTTAACTGGTCTTCAAAAGAGGTTTCATAAAAGCTATTGTTATGTTAATGTTGTGTTAATGTTAATTGTTATGGAAATGGTTTGTGGCAATCCGTAGGTGGTAATAAACAAAATATTGCGATGACGCTTTATTTCAAGTTATTGAAGTTTTATTTTATTTATTAATATGAATTTAGTGTTGATAATATTATGCCGGTTGTCAACAAAGTTTCATAAAATTTAAAAAATCTCTTTGGCTCAAAATTATGCAGGAGCATTGGTAGCTTGGTTGTGAAAACTTTAATCTCGTTTAAAGTTCTCCGCAATTTATGCAGAATTCAATTTTCCCTCAATGAGTTCAAAGTGGCTGTAAAACGAAAGCTCAGGAATAAAGATTACTATAGCATTAAGGATTATTTACATGAATCAAATCCTTGGGAGTAAATGAACTGCTGTAATTACACTAGCTCATTTAGTTTTTAAGAGGCTTTGTGAAAACCCCGCTGAGTTTGTTGTGGGCTTCTTCTCAGTGCAGGGCGCGTTCGAACCCTCGTAAACTTATTTTAAGTCGACTTGTAGTTATCACCATATAGTACCTATATTGACGTTTTACAAGAGCCTGTACGTTAGGCCTATGTGAAATAAAGATATTTTGACTTTGACTTTGAAGCCTGCGAAACCTCACGATACTTTCGCGTTCGGCTATTAAAATAAGATTATCGCGAGGCGAGTGTGCAAATAGGGCTTCCATAAACGGCGTAGACCTCGCCTATGGGCTACGGCGTAGATTATAGCGTAGGCGTGCTACGACGTAGATCACAAACGCTGAAAAGTTAATAGCATTGTTTTTCTTCCCAGTAAAATATTTTGGGAAGGAGTTGATGATATTAAAATAAGGGAATTGCTTGTTTACCTCAGACATTGCTAACCCCAATTAAATTTACTGTTTTATCTTCATCATAAACTTTGTTACTTCAACGCTTTCTTTCTTGATGAAAAGCTCAGTTGTGGGAATTGGCAATCTTTTGTAACGTCGTCATTTCTTGAATTCAGAAATGTTTCAGAAAAAGTTGATATTTTTCAAAACCTAATTTTGTACCTAACTTCGTAATGGTAAATTATGTTTCTATTTTAGGCGCATGCAAATTACACTACATTGATAAAAATTATTACTTTATTATAAACTAGCATAAAAATAATGAGGTACACTGAAAAAAAGTATTAAAATCCAACGAAGATTTACAAAGTTACAGGGATTTTAATTTTGGAGTGGGACGGTCTTCTATCCCTTTCTCGCAACACAAAAATTTGTACAATCACGTAGCACGACGCTACTATAGCATTTGTAAGGTGTGACGTCACAATTTAATATCTCTGCCTCTTTCTAATCAGAAATATTTAATATAAATATTTAAATGCTTATAACTTTTTTCCAGATACCGTCATTATTTTTATCCTAGTTTATAATAAAGGAATAGAAAAATTGGAGTCAAATACCCAATTTGTACGAAGTTTTTATTTCATACTTAGCCATTACAACAACAAAAGTTAGCCGTGTTTTTAGTGTAAAATGAACATTGTGATTGCATTTCCGCATCTTCACTCTTCATCTGGTGATATTACAATCAAGTGCTAAATGTACTAAAGTTTGTTTTTAATCTAAACAGATATGTATAAAGCACGCGGGAGATATTGCAGTTATCAAGTGTATGCGCAAACACAAGTGCACTCTCTATACCTCACTCTCATAGTCCGTCCGATGTGACGGCTACTCTACGCGACTAGAGAAGGCAGGTGCAGGGCCAACGGCTTTAAGACTTTAGAAAAACTAAAGACATAAAGGGCTATCCGGGAATCAAATCCAGAACTTGTAATCTGCTGTCGAGCTTACTAACTAGAAAAACAACGATGCTAACTACTCAAATTAAACTTATAAACAAAGGAAAAAACACTTACTTGACTCCATCCATACGCGCCGAGGAAACCAATCGTCAGCGTTTTAGTGTCACTCCAGTTTACACGCAAACTGGGACACAGGTCCGCCCCTCCACAGTTGCTCTTCACAAGGTCGAACAGACTGATGCCCCCCACCTCCATCATCAGGTCTTCAATAGACACCTTGTCTTCAATAAGGTTCACCGTTTCACTTGAATAAATGTTACTTATACGGATTGGTTCAATCTCTTTGGTCTGTGGCAGATCATCTTGTGTTACATTCAGAAGTTCGCATTTTATGTGATTGGTACTAAATCTACTTAGTTTACTACCAGCGTCCATGGTACTTCCGATCAGCTCTCTTTTATCTCTCATTCCATTTTTCATTTCATTTATATCTGTCGATTCTATATTTGGTTCATTAAAAGAGTTGACTTTACAGTTAACTGGTTCGTTTCTCGATGTATCTGGCTCATTTTGATTTATATCATCAGTTTCTTTGATAACTTCGAGTTTATTTGTATCTTTTTGTGCATTTTTATTACTGTCCACATTGTTCTTTAGTATGTTTTTATCCACGCATTTTGTCCAGGCATCAAGGATCAAA
Organism: Coenonympha arcania; assembly: GCA_036785405.1. Classification (NCBI taxonomy): domain Eukaryota; kingdom Metazoa; phylum Arthropoda; class Insecta; order Lepidoptera; family Nymphalidae; genus Coenonympha; species Coenonympha arcania. Next base: position 15,817,733 of record CM072066.1, on the reverse strand, counting down.
AGGAAAAGTATCCAAATTAGTAGTCGAATCGCCATTTTTAACTTATTACGTTATCTTTTAACTGCATGTTATTACTTTTTCTTTTCATTTAATTCCTGCAACAAAAAAAAAGAGTTATATTTATACAATGTTAAAATTGACGTGATTATATATATTTTCCCTATTTTACACCTATTTTAGGCTCTGTTGATAGGCTCTTCCTTAAACTTGAAGCTTAGCTGATAGATTTCTTCAAAAAAATGTTTTAATTGAGGATCAGTTTAAACTTTAATATGAACATCAAACGGACTTTAAAATACACATTAATTGGCGATTTACAAAGTTCGTAGTTCAACTTTTAATCACGTTATGAGGGTTTTATCGAAAGCTGAGGGCAACAACTAATTTATGTCGTCGTCGTCGTCGTCGTTTCAACCTAGTTATTATGTGCTCTGTGGTTTCAGCCGATGGACGTCCACTGCTTGACATAGGCCTCCTGAAATGACCGCCAAACACCACGATCTTGCGCCGCCTGGCGCCAGCGACTCCCCGCGACCCTCTTAATGTCGTCCGTCCACCTGGTGGGGGGTCGACCGACACTGCGCTTCCCGGTGCGTGGCCGCCATTCCAGCACCTTGGGTCCCCAACATCCATCGGTCCTGCGAGCTATGAGCCCCGCCGATTGCCACTTCAGCTTTCTGACACGTTGAGCTATGTCGGTTACTTTGGTTCTTTTGCGGATCTCCTCATTTCTGATTCGATCGCGCAAAGATACTCCGAGCATAGCTCTCTCCATCGCTCGCTGAGTGGCCCTGAGCCTTCTTAAGAGGCCCATAGTTAGCGACCATGTCTCTGATCCGTAAGTTAACACTGGCAACACGCACTGTTCGAAGACTTTGGTCTTCAGGCACTGAGGGATGTTGGACGAGAAGACATCGCGGAGTTTCTAATATGTATGACCTTAATATGAATAAATGCTTCGCCTGCGTGAATTTCAGTTTTTCACAAACACGGATTACAATTTTCGAAAGTCCTTTAGAGTTTATGAAAACCAAATTAAAATAATTATTAAAATAATTTATATTCCAAACTAAGTAATAAATAAAGTATCAAAGTAATCATATCACTAGTTTTTGATAAAATCATCTACATAGAAAGACCTCCTTTGTTAAAATCCTGTTATTAAAAAATGTGCCAGAGTACAAACTACTTCCATTTCACACAAAACATTAAAAAATACAAGCCTTATACCTAATTTCATACGATCTTAATCTGTTTATTTACATGACCCTATTATATTATTTTGTCGTTGTTGTATTAAATTTCATCCATCAAGATGGATTACCCAAACATTGCCCTAAAGTCTCGGGAGTCCCCTGAGGCATTGATAAATAGGAAACTTTATCCAAGCACCCATTGTACGCGTTCGGAACTAAAGACCTTAACATTTTAGAGACTCCTTAGATCAAATCTTATAGAGTAAATGAAGGCTTTAGAAACTGCCTTTAGGATCTATTCAATAGAATCTATTATCAGAAATTCATTTCTGATCTGATCTTAGAGCGATTTTAATAACCAGAATAATATTTTGAATAATAGAGAACTGATAAATATAAATCTTCTCTAATATATAAAATTTTCATGTCAATTTTTGATACCAGACTCCTTCGAAACGGATCGACCGTTTGTTATGTTATTATCTGTATATGTTTGGTAGGTCTGAAAGTAGATCGTAAGCTATTATTTTAAATTTCTAATGGCAAAACAACGTTTGCTGGGTCAGCTAGTAATATACACACCAGACATCGGAAAACATGTCCATATACCCATCACACAAATATTTTCCAGTTGCGAGAATCGAACTTAAGATCTCCGACGCGTAAGGCACCACCACCACTGAGCCAATCGTGGTCTTTGTTTTATAGTTTAAATCTAATTATTTTGTTGATTGTACGAGACTGTTCGCTAACATTGAACAGTAGCAATGACTCGCCGCTCTGGACGTCTAATTGCCGGTAAATGTAATTCAGGTCACCTAATTTGTAGGGCATACAGATCACTGCTCTCTTTATTAACTGCGTAATTAGTACTATACTTGATTGTAACCACCAACATTATGTACGAGTACGAGCGAAATAAACACAAAGCGCGGGTTGACACTATATAAAACTCCACAGAGGTCCCGCGTGCGACGACCTATTATAAATCTATGTAAAACTCCATAACTTTATCCGTGGGCTGATTCCGTATCGTTCAGTTTGTGAGTTAGCAACCCTCACTGGGTTGTTAACTAACAAAACGGAGGGTAAAATCCCATTGCATATTATTTTTTCACAAGCTACCAACATGTGGTGGGTTTATGTGGTGATGGTTTAATGTCAACATACCGTGCAAGTTGCTAACTTGTGCAAAAAGGATACAAAAACAGAATTTTCACCTCCGCTTTCTTAGCTAACAACCCAGTGAGGGTTGCTAACTAACAAACTGAACGATACAGAATCATCCCACAGGAAGATTGTTGTACCTGTATCCTTATTACTTATATTTTTTTTTAATACATATTTAATCTCAGTGTTGTTATGTCTACCACTGTATTTATATGTGTTTTTTTTATTGTGAATGAATTGATATTTTTCTTTGCGATATTTGCATTTCATTTACCTCTCTTATTTCATGAAAGTTCTAAAGCTGCGTGAAAATCAGATTCAGAATCAAATACTTTTTATAGGCTTTAATTGTTCAATAATTACAATTTTTTTATTTATAATACTTTTCTGCTCCTTGTGTTCAATTCAAGAGTATTTCATTGTATTGTATTCCATTTACCTATTTACGAAACAGGTAAATGGAATATTTTTTTCCTCTAGAACATTTACAGCTCAATAAAAATAAGAGGATACATAAACAAGCAACCCCTACGCAGTTTCTCATGTCATGTAACTACTTACTATGTATTGTATTGTATTTATGGCAAAGCCAATATTCTCAGTAAGCTGTACTTAGATATAATAAGCTTTGACAATATTATGTTAATTTGCATTGTCAGCCATTAAACTCAGATGGGTTTATCGAAGCTTACTTGAATGTAACTTGAACATCTCTTCGAAAATTCTGCAATTCATTCACATGTAAATTATTCTAGGCATGATTATATTGCATGTCTACTGTCTGAGTCTCAGTAAATAAGCATTTATTTCCATGAAACACGTAGTTGCAACGATTTTTTACTTATTATGTAAATAGTTTGGTATCAGTATTTTTCCAAATGCAAACAAATTGTTATGAGTAGGTAATTATTTCGTAAATATAATTAAGCGTTTATTCCAAAAGTAAATATTAAACCAAACTTCAAGCCAAAACTCTAGCCAACGGGATAGTTGTGTGAAAATTAGGATTTAAATATTAAGAGCCTGTTTCAAATCCGCCAGATAAACATTATTATCTTAATCTAATATTTATCGAATAAACTTGACATTTTGACCAAATAAAGTTTATCTGGTGATTGTGAAACAGGCCCCTAATAGCATAAAAGTTGGAATATCCGTAAATCTCGATTATCCAGCTTTTTATTACTCAAAAACTTATATTTCCCTCACTTTGTTTTCCATTATTATAAAAGAGCTTGTTGAAAAACTTAATTAAAACATCGGCACATAATTTTCTATGTTGCTTCAATTTCAGGAGCTTATAACTAAGTTGGCCTAGGTCAGTGAGTGTGTTTGCCCAGTACTTATTAGAACTTTACCAGCGTTGCGTACTTGATTCAACAATCGTTGTTATGTACTGCATTTGTTTAACGAGTGCACTAAGGGTAGCCTGATCGCAAAACCTAATAGCTGTAGTCACCAGCCAGTTTAGCCGGACATTTCGGTAAAAAGGCCGGACACCCTACATTTTTCTCTCAGTATTAATAGGTACTCATAGTACAAAAAAATGTATGTAAAAATTAGACCTATAACCTGGACGCGGCGGGAAAAAATGTCGCCAGTTTACCTGTGCCAAAGAAAAATATGTTTGACACCGACATCATCAGCAGTAGGTCGAAAGAAGTATTACTAAACAGTCTTTAGACTGCGGTCCCCGCAACAGATAATAGTTTGCACCTTGTTAATAGTTTGCACACACGACGTGTCCATAGCCACCATATAATGGCGTGTTAATGGCAAATTTTGACAGGTGGCTCTACTATTTTCTTGTATGAAGAAGATTCGCGTAAAATGTTCTGATGACCATATCCTCAGGTTCCTTATCGGTGATGTAAAATCAAGTTTTTTTGTTCTTCGGTGACACTCAGCGCTTGCTCATTTGCAAAATGTAAAAAGTCTAACAAAAGCTTACTTTGTTATGACACTGTTTAATTTTGACCGGACACCCAATCAAAAACCTTACTATGTTTGGCTTCATCCGGACGCCTGCCAACGCTAAGTGCACTAAATAAAGAACGCTTCAAAACGGTGCAGGGAATTAACTGTTGAATAAACAAAACAAGCATATCGTTTCTCATTTCTAGAAGTGATGAATTTCAAGCATCTGTAAATAACCTCGTTTTGTTTATTTTTGAAGTTGAAGTATTCTGTATCGAGTTCTTGCACCAAAGTATCAAGAACAAGCGCAAAGAGAAACAAAATTAGATACTTAGGACCCCCGTAGTCATCTATAATCTATAATTATATTATAAAGCTGAACACTTTGTTTGTTTGTCTTTTTGTTTGTTTGAACGCGCTAATCTCTGGAACTACTGGTCCGAATTGAATTGTTTTTTGTACTAGAGTCTATTTATCGACAAAAAGGTGGACCAGACTGGATGCAAAAAGCTCGAGATAGAAAGCTGTGGTGAGACTTGGGGAAGGCCTACGCCGTAGAGGCGACTCTTACGCGAAATTAAATTTGACTACCATGACAACCATGATATGACATGACATAATACTAATCAACAAAAAGCGAAAACACCTCATAACATTATACTGAAATTAATGATTTATATGTATTTAAATTAAAATAAATTATAACTAATAATAATGTATCACAAAAATCATAATTTCTACACAAATAATTATATAAATTAAGAAATTCAAATTATGTGAATCCCATTCTTAAATTGTACTAACGATATATGTATTATGTAGCGTATCAGAATAAAGCCTTTTTTTTATTTTAGTCTATTTATCGAGGAAGGCTATAGGTTATAAGACATCACACTATAACGAATAGGAGCGGATCATCAATAAAAAATGTTGTAAAAACGGAAAAAATTGTTCCATCCGGAGAGCGTCCGTTGCGTGTGCTGCGAAAAAGGCTAAAAATTACGCAAAAATCATTTATGACGGAATTGTTCTCCTATAAAAGCTCTAAAATAAAGTCCGCGATACCACATGTCGCAAGTAAAAACCGCAGTACATGCAGGCGAAGCCGCACGTAACAACTAGTATGGTATATCTACGAAACCATAACCATATGGGACGAAATTGGGTGTATGAGAATGACACATCCGATCGACAGATTGATCACGTGACTTGTCGGAGACTATATTTCTCATACATTTTTTGAATTTCGTTCCCTAATCAGCTATCAACAGGTTTCTACGACGGTCATAGATAAGTCATTTGGCTAAGGATCAATGTTGGTTTGTTGCATACGTTGTGAAATACAGTCAAACCTGGTATTTAACCAGGTTTGACTGTATTTTTTTGACTGTATTTATTATTTGCGAGCTCAAGAGACCGAGATCTCCTTTTCTCACAGTTCTCACTAACCCGATTTTCAGTGTCAGAAAGGCAAAATGACGGACCTGGCAAATACTCTCATCAATAGAATTTTCCCGCTTACTCAGTTATCACTTGGGTTTGACTGTATTAACAAATAATGCACAGAACATTTAAAAGTTATGGGCTCTAGGCCGTATGTTTCCAATAGCTCAGTTAATCTGAGTCTTTTTAATCGCGGTCAGAGGGTTCGAATCCTATTCATTTGGAGCGTCATGGATAAATATCATTTGAAGAATAAGGGTTTCCTTACTGGAATATTTTATGCTAACTAATTATAATATTCCCAGTGGTAATTGATACCCACGCTTTTTAGGGTTCCGTAGCCGAATGGCAAAAAACGGAACCCTTATAAATTCGTCATGTCTGTCTGTCCGTCTGTCCGTCTGTCCGTCTGTCCGTCTGTCCGTCCGTATGTCACAGCCACTTTTTTCCGAAACTATAAGAGCTATACTGTTGAAACTTGGTAAGTAGATGTATTCTGTGAACCGCATTAAGGTTTTCACACAAAATTTAAAAAAAAGTACTAAATTTTGGGGGTGCCCCATACTTAGAACTGAAACTCAAAAATTTTTTTTTCATCAAACCCATATGTGTAGGGTATCTATGGATAGGTCTTCAAAAATGATACTAAGGTTTCTAATATCATTTTTTTCTAAAATGAATAGCTTGCGCGAGAGACACTTCCAAAGTGGTATAATGTGTGCCCCCCCCCCCCCCCCCCCCTCCCTGTAACTTCTAAAATAAGAGTATGATAAAACTAAAAAAAAATATATGATGTACATTACCATGCAAACTTCCACCGAAAATTGGTTTGAACGAGATCTTTTAAGTAGTTTTTTTATATTTACAATAAAACCTCTAAAATTTGTTTTTTATATTTACAATAAAACCTCTAAATTTAAGTTAGTTTTGCGGTTCGATAAGAAAAGTGGTTTTTATGGTTTTATTCCTCCGGTTGTAGTACGGAACCCTCAGTGCGCGAGTCCGACTCGCACTTGACAGGTTTTTTGTGATACCTAATAGTTAAAATTAAATGCAAACAGGTATGATCATATAAATATACGATCATACCTGTTAGCTAAACAAGAAAGCGAAAGTATTTACCTTTAAACAAAAATCCGTTGATTAAGTAGTACTAATTGTGTTAAAGTTTATATTAATATTTATTTATTACTTAAAATCGACACTCCACACATTGTCATGAGATCGCAATTCAATTAATATTACTCTACCTTTACAACTAACAAAGTATTTAATATCTACCATTCATAAAAAAACGAAAACACTTAAATTTCTACTAAATTTATATGTTCATATATCTTATTCTCACAAAAGTTAGTACCCAATAAGTGGATATTTCACTTCACGTTCCCGAATTCCGGACAAGTTGTTTTCCGACGAGATGTGTTAGCTGCCGAAAGCGTGCTTTCATCAACTCGTCCCGCGTCAAACTGCTCCTGTGGCTGTGGTCCTGAATCCTCCAGCCTCCGAGTTTGTTTACAAACTTGAAGTTGCGTTTGTTGCGTGCTAGATTTAAGAGGGATGGGTACTTTCCAGGCGGGAAAATTCAAATTTTATTTAGTTTTTCCCTAATTCGTCTAATCACACTAATATTATAAAGGTGAAAGTTTGTGTATAAGTGTGTGTGTGTAAGTGTGTATGTTTGTTACTCCTTCACGCCGCAACTACTGAACCGATTTGGCTGAAATTTGGAACATAGATATCTTATAACCCGGATTAGAATATAGGGTACTTTTTATCCCGGAAAAATCCATAGTTCCAATGTGATATTTAAAAAAACCCTAATTTTTACCGAAAGACACGCGGGCGAAGCCGCGGGCAAAAGCTAGTTATACATATTAAGCATGAGCTTTGAGTTTTGGGAGCATACCATTTATGCATCTACATGGTAAAGCATATAAGTATGAATGAATGTTTTCCAGTGTCTAGGACCTAGGTAGTTTTCAATATATTATGTTTATGTATATTAGTATGTATGTATATTTATCAGTTATCTAGTAGGTACCCATAACACAAGCTATCGCTTACTGTGGGGCAAGATTGCGATGTGTGTAGTCCTGATATTTATTATTCTTTCTTATGCCATTATAGTTTTCCGCACGCTTGTGGAACGAAATTTAATAAGATGTATAAGAATGACGCCTGCTTGCTGGCTGCTTGTCAGTGGGAAGTCACGTGATCAAAGTATCGATCGAAAATGTCAAAATGAACGGAAAAGAAACCCTATAATCTTCTTCTCCGACCATTACTACTATAAGCCGACTTGATGGTTATCACCATATCATATTATATCACAAATAGGTACCTATCGTATTAGCCTTTCATAAGTGCCTGTAAGTGCGGCCTATGTGAAATAAAGATATTTTGATTTCATGCCAAATTTCAGTCGGAATCTGTGCGTTCCTCAGGTGCGTCATAGGTAGTAAATGAATTTTCAGTCATATTATTTTCCTTTCACATATTCTGTAGGTGTACACAGGTTCTTTAGGATGTGGTGTAGGTGTATTCTGGAGGTGTTTCCTTCACGTTTGCAAGCACGGGCAGGTTCGTCCTACGCAGACATTATGTCAATTGGACTCGTACCACGAAAACGTGTTATAATCGCGAACCCGTCCACGGTGCCTCGCATTCCACGTGTTTCGGCAATAGACATATACACGCAGGACACGGAGAACCGCGCAAAAAAATTTCGTCAGTTTACTGGTGTCAAAAATGTTTGTTTTGACACCAACGACGTAAGTAGTAAGTTGTTTATGGACCGCGGTCCACGCCACAGGTCGCTTTACTTTTTATAAGTCCTCACGTGCGTTTCCAGAGGGTCGGTTTCCGCCACATTGTAGCGTAGGTACGCTACTTTTTTGCTGTATGAAAAAGGTTTACGTAAATAATTCATATAGGCTCACTCTTAGGTTCATATCGGTGGTTTTGCCTCATTAAATGGCGTCTATAGCACGGTCGCGGAGCACGAAGAATTTCGTACATTAACCTGTTACTACCTGTCTCTGTCACTCCCGCGTCAAAATAATGCGGTCACGCTCGCAACACAGGTTAATGTACGAAATTCTTCGTGCTGCGCGACCGTGCTTTAGCTAGAAACAATGCGAGATTGTATAGTGAAGTGAACATCTTCTGAGGGTGTTCCGGTGTCGGGGCGAAACGTGCGTCGAGTGTAGGTGGTGTTGCATGTGGGTGGTGGTGCATTGCTTACTTGGGAACTTGCCTTCGTGCTTGAGTGGGAGGGCGGGCTTGTTCCTGCATGTTAGACTTACAGATTCTTTTCAGGTAGCGGATTATAGCAAGACAATTTAATATTTCTAGCTTCTTAATAGATTTTTCAAATTTACCTCCTGAATGCCATCACAACATTTGTCGCGTCAGCTTGTCAAGGTATTATTATATTTATAAACTTCTTGTAAGGTATCATATATTTACAATAAAACTTATCACTAGCTTATTCTAATTACTGTACAAGTCTTGCCCGCGTGGAATGGTGGCAAGAATACTGGCTGCATTTCCGCGTTGAACAGCTAGGCTGATACGTTGCGCAAAAAATGAGCCAGCCCTTCTGTCACCAGTTGAGGTTATTAAACGCGGGGAAAGCTCTCGAATGAATTTTTTGGCACTATGACTCCATGGCCCCAGGGTCTCCACGGCAAACGGGACAAATATGTAACTCTCTAATAGAGAGGCATATTTGCGACGCTTACCTACTTCAGCAGTTTCAGCTGCGGCTCCCGGCTTTGATCTGTCTCCCTGATATGAATCGAACCCAATGTGTCAACGCATGTTGCGTCCCACATCAGCGCCCGACCCCGTTCCCAGGGAAACTTAACTTAACTTAACTTCTTGTGTCACAGTGTTTGGTAACCAAACTTCGACTGATTTATATGATTTTTTGTGTTATAATAAGTAGGTAGGTTCTCTACTTTACTCGCCTCTCGAAATGGTTTCACGAATTTTGTAAAACAGCATTTTATCCCTATTACGTCTTTAAATAAAAAAAGAACTACACATTAAAATTGGACATAAATATTTAATTTTCTATTGATACTTATTATTAACATGTACATTTTAAAATCTCAAAATTCTAATCTGTAAAATTGGTAAGCTTCACTATACACCTTTGTTATGATAGCCATATCGCAACGAAAACATTGTATTTAGTCACAGACGGTTCCTCTTTTATTACAATTATAGGTATTTAGGGTGCTTGTCTACCAAGGTTTTGCTATACGTTGCTTTGCTACGGCACCTACGTCCTACATGAATCGCAGCTGATTTTCCTTTCATTTTATATCTGTAATAAAATCAAGCGATTTCATTGGTGCGCTTGACACGAGGCGTAGCATAGCAACGTAGCACATTTCTGAGTAACACTATTTTTAGGGTACCATATCAAAATAGTAATGGAACCCTTAAGGCACTAAAACGATTAATCTAAATGCAGTTCTCTGGCGCCGTCGCTGGGCTGGCATACGAAAAAGATTGGATTTCCTTTGTACCGTGAGAGCACGTTCTTCTTTGCTGCCTCCACGTAGTCCTTTTTCATCTGTAAAATACGAAATTTCTAAGAGCATATTGTTACGTTTTACATTTATTACTCGTTTCAGCAAGGTGCGTAATCTACTTTTGTTTCAACTACCTATCTACCATAATAAAATATACCTACAAAAAAAAACTCGATAATAACAAAGTAACTATAAGATACAGACAGCAATTCAATCATATCGTCAACATATTTATCGTCAGCATAAATCGCAATATTTTGTTCGCAATTCTTGTTATAAACGTTGCCAGACGTCCGGATAAAGCCGGACATAGGCCTTTTGATAACCATAGAGGTCCATGAGACCGCACGCGACTTTAAAAGTACGGCAATAAATACTCTGTCAAAGTTCGCATACTCGAGCTGTCGCTTCACAATTTTTCACGCACACTAGCATCCGCGCACCATAAAAATTTCAAATTGACACTCTCACACTAAAAGAAGAAGTTTTTTTTTTATACTATATAGGCTAGCGCTTGACTGTGATCACACCTGATGGAAAGTGATGATACAGTCTAAGGTGGAACGCGCTTGCCTATTCACTCTTGATTTGAAGGCACCCGGGTTGTAAGTGGCAGGAAAGACACTGCCTGGGAGGGTATTCCAGGCCTTTGCAGTGCGTATCAGGAACGAGGAATCAAACCGCTTCGTACGCGTCATTGGTACGTCGACTATGTATGGGTGGAAGCCTTTACGATGCCTTGCCGTTCTATGGTAGAAAGGTGACGGGGGAACCAAATTAAAAAGTTCCTGAGCACACTCTCCGAAATATATTCTATAGAATACCGACAGACAGGCAACCATACGACGATGTTCAAGGCTTTGGAGTTTTTTGTGGACCAATGTCGGGTTGCCGATGAGTCTTCTAGCACGGCGATCTACCGAATCCAAAGCATCAAGCTGGTACTTGGCAGAGCCATCCCACAAGTGGCTATAGTACTCCATGTATGAGCGAACCTGTGCCTGGTATAAGGTTAGGAGCTGTTCCGAGGTGAAGTACTGTTTAACTTTATTTAGAATGCCGAGTTTTTTACCAGCTGTCTTTGCTTTGGATTCGATGCATCCGCCGATTTGCCGCACTCACGGAGCTGTCGTTGTTATATTGGGGTCTGGTCAGAGCGCGAGCGATAAATCTATTACATTACAGTATTCGTACATACCAACGCAATAACACAGCCACCAAAGCCCCCGCCAGTCATCCTGGCACCGTACACTCCGAGCGACGACCGCATTATGTCAACCAGCTCGTCTAACTCGGGGCAAGACACCTCCATCAGTTGACTCAGCGATTCGTGTGACTTGTAGAATAGCTGGCCCACCTGTTGCCACGGAAATAATCGTTTTAACACGTTAGCTGCGGCACCAATTTTTGCATACTTTCCGTTCCTGCGGCACGAGGTATAATCGGCCCGTACCGTGACCAGACGTTAGGGCGACACGCGGTCTATTATACCCCACCTCCTTTTACAGACTAAAATCCGTTTTCTGGCGCGAAATCAAAGATAAATGAGAATTTTGGTCCTTATTGATATAGACAGTGAATTGATGAACCCTAATCCACCGTCGCCCCGGGATCTGATGTCTAGTTTAGGAATTATTAGCAAAACAAAATATGGGATCTTATACACCTCGTAACGCACTGAAATAGGGCAAATTTTCGCTGCGATTAGTGATGGGAAAAATAATATCGACGTTTTTAAACTGTCTTAACTACGCAACGACTTGACCGATTTTGATCAATTATATCTCATTAGATCGTTTTAAGGGCAAAACCTGGCAAAACAACACAAAGCTATCAAAGGATACATTTTTTTTAAATAATCTAAATTGTGCTTGAAGGCGCCATAAAGAAAAAAAAACCGGCCAAGTGCGAGTCGGACTCGCGCACGAAGCGTTCCATTCTATACCATTAAAAGGCACCTATTACAGACTTATTATTGGAAAATAATGGATTACGGTTTATGCATAAGGTTTATCTTTCTATTTGTATATGAAAATCTTAATGCGGTTCACAGAATTGAAAAAAAAGGCAAGTAGAAAAGAAACTGTCCTATTTATTCTGCCTCGGGCTTTAAAAATACAATTATTAGAACTTGAATTAACATTAAAAAATCAGTATCAATATGCTTTTTTATAAAAATCTCTATATATTTGTTGTACTTATTTATTAGTGTTTTTCATTGAAACAGGGTAGACAATAAGATTTTTTGCACTGAGTGCACAGAGTCAAAATCTTTTTGGATTTTTTATCAACTTCACGAGATGGTAAAAATGTGCGTAGTTTTTGGTAACAATCGACGTGATGCACAACACTGGTCGCGGGAAGCTCGCGTTGAGTGCGGTACGAGGTCAGGGGGAATATGGGACGTTTTAGCCTCGTTCCGCACTGCATTAAAATTATATTAATTCAGTGCGGCACGAGGCCTAAGACATCCGGTACCAAGGTAGGTACACCACCGAGTCCGGAACCATTAGTGATCTCAAATATATATTTATCTCTTTCCTACACTGGACCAAACCAAAGCTATGCCATTCGCACGACAGAGAAATTCACTTTTTTGCTTGCCGCACCACAGGGAAGTTGCATCAGGGGTGATTTAGGCCTCGCTTCGGACGATAATAAATGCGTTATGACGGCATAAAAACATGCAAAAAATGGAATATTCGCCGCCATTCTGCGCCGTTGCCGTTTATTACGCCACACTAAGGCATGCCAAAGCAATTCATTCATTAATTTCTCTCTGATATATAAAATTCTTTTGCCAATTTTTGTTACCAAACTCCTCCGTAACGGCTCCACCGATTGTTATAAAATTGTCTGTTTATGTTGTGGTAGGTCGTTAGCTATTTTTCAATGATAAAAGAACATTTGTTGAGTCAGCTAGTTAGGCGTCAAAAAAAATTGAAAACCAAAACAGTAAATAATGTCTTTTGACATGTTGTGGCGTAATTTGTTGCTTAAGGTGGTGTGGCGTGACCTTATTTGGCGTAATATGGGGTGGCGTTACTCAGTGTGATGTGGCATAGAGGTGTGGGTATTACCGCATCGAATTTTTTCTGTGGTAGCAATTTAGCCACTTCTTCCGTCCGCGCTATCTCCTCAACCACGTGCCTCGCTCGTTTCAAAACCAATTCGTCGCACTTCATGAGTTTTAATTCTGAAAGAAAATAGCTCAACGTTAAATAACGCGAAAGCAGTGGATTGGAATAAAGGAGAGCGCGCTACGCTGAATTTTGATGTGAAAATAAAATGCTTTGATTTACAAAATTCATTTAAATGAAACAAATTGATAAAAATTTATTTAATATAAATAATAAAAAAATAAAGCATTTTTCTGTTATGGAGCTTATCACTTCCAAATATTCGCGTAGTTACGATGTGGTTCATCGACTTCGGAGAATCCTCAAATTAGCATTTACCACTCACCTTATTCCTACTAGGTATGTACCTATAGTTAGCTACCTGTTTTAGTTACACGTGTTGGCATAGAGTACACATAATGACTGCTTATGCACACACACAACAACCCTTCAATATTATTCATACAGAAGTAAACAGGAATTAGCTTAGCAGAAATTTCTCGGCCCACAAAATCATCCGTGTACCCCTACTGTTCATATAGTTAATGTGCCCGCAGTGACTTACCTGCTAAATCCTCAACACCCGCACTCCTCAGCGAGGGTATCCTCAGTTTGTCAGCGGCTTTTTGGAACTGTGCGCGTCGCTGGAGATACTCGCTGCCAGTGAGCTGGTGTTTGTTGTTAGAGTGCCTACCTACTGTGACTTACCTGCTAAATCCTCAACACCCGCACTCCTCGGCGAGGGTATCCTCAGTTTGTCAGCGGCTTCCTGGCACTGTGCGCGTCGCTATCAGTGAGTTGGTGTTTCTCGTTAGAGTACCTATTGTAACTTACCTGCTAAATCCTCAACGCCCGCACTCCTTAACGACGGTATCCTCAGTTTTTCAGCGGCTTCCTGGCACTGTCCGCGTCGCTAGGAATACTCGTTGCCAGTGAGCTGGTGTTTGTCGTTTATATGCCTAGTGCCTGCTGTGACTTACCTGCTAAATCCTGAACACCCGCACTCCTCAGCGAGGGTATCCTCAGTTTGTCGGCGGCTTCCTAGCACTATGCGCGTCGCTGGGCATACTCGCTGCCAGTGAGCTGGTGTTTGTCGTGAGAGTGCCTATAGTGCCTGCTGTGACTTACCTGCTAAATCATCAACACCTGCACTCCTCAGCGAAGGTATCTTCAGTTTGTCAGCGGCTTCCTGGCACTGTGCGCGTCGCTGGCGATACTCGCTGCCAGTGAGCTGGTGTTTATCGTTAGAATGCCTGTTGCCTGCTGTGACTTACCTGCTATATCCTTAGCACCCGCACTCCTCAGCGAGGGTATCCTCAGTTTGTCAGCGGCTTCCTGGCACTGCGCGCGTCGCTGGCGATACTCGCTGCCAGTGAGCTGGTGTTTGTCGTGAGAGTGCCTAGTGCCTGCTGTGACTTACCTGCTAAATCCTCAACACCGGCACTCCTCAGCGAGGGTATCCTCAGTTTGTCAGCGACTTCCTGGCACTGCGCGCGTCGCTGGGGATACTCTCTGCCAGTGAGCTGGTGTTTGTCGTTAGAATGCCTAATGCCTGCTGTGACTTACCACCTAAATCCTCAACACCCGCACTCCTCAGCGAGGGTATCCTCAGTTTGTCAGCGGCTTCCTGGCACTGTGCGCGTCGCTGGGGATACTCGCTGCCAGTGAGCTGGTGTTTGTCGTTTAAATGCCTTGTGCCTGCTGTGACTTACCTGCTAAATCCTCAACACCCGCACTCCTCAGCGAGGGTATCCTCAGTTTGTCAGCGGCTTCCTGGCACTGCGCGCGTCGCTGGGGATACTCGCTGCCAGTGAGCTGGTGTTTGTCGTTAGAATGCCTAGTGCCTGCTGTGACTTACCTGCTAAATCCTCAACACCCGCACTCCTCAGCGAGGGTATCCTTAGTTTGTCAGCGGCTTCCTGGCACTGCGCGCGTCGCTGGGGATACTCGCTGCCAGTGAGCTGGTGTTTTACGTTTGAATTCACCACTAGTATTACAGCGTCTTGAGAGTCTACTGGTATCTGTTTTGATTCCAGTGACCTGGGAAATAAGGCGAAATATTCATAATACTTTTATGATTGGGTAAAGTTTTATAACAAGGTATTGGTAAGGTAAGGTACAAGTTTATAACTTTAACTGAAAAGCGAAAACTTGTAACGTACCTATTGATGTTTCAAGTTTTCATAATAAAGCGTGAACGGTTATTCACCAATACAAGCTTATGAACATGTCAAAGTTATTATAAGAAACGAAAACTACATAGTTGGTGATTGAAGGGTACATTGGAATTGGCATTGAATTACTCACTACTTACCTACCTATAGGCTATAATAATTTATGTGCCTTACATGTGACGTGTAAGCTCCAATTGAAATAAGTACGTCATAAATATCACACCAATATTATAAAGGTGAAATTTGTTTGTGAATGTTTGTTACTCCTTCACACCGCTGATTGACTACTGAAATTTAATTCGAATTAACACATGGGCTACTTTTCATCCCGGGAAAACCCATTATCTGCGCTACCGTGTGGAACCGCGAAAGTGTGGAACGCTCTTCCAGCCTCTGGTTTCCAGCCAAGTACAATCTGGATATCTTCAAGAGAAGAGTGAAAAGGTATTTTCTAGACAAGTGCGGTCCAACCTAGTACTCATCATATGCTTTCCATCAGGCATGATTGTCGTCAAGCGCAAGTCTACGAGTATCTACAATAAAAAAAATGTTGTTTGTGGCCAGTTTGATTCCCAAGCAAGTGAAGCTATAAACCTGCAGTCTATCAACAGAGCGTGGTCCTTCCTTCCTAGCGTGACGATAAACTGGTCCATGATCCCGCACGGCATCCCGGGGAACTGGTGTTCCGCCTTCTGACATAACTGCGCTTTCTTCACTGGGCTGGACAGAAATAGTGTGTAAAGCAAATATAATAAAAAGGATCTATTATTGTTGAAACTTACTAAACTATTAAAATGCCAAGACAATGGCTACTGATAAAATGGCATGCAGAAGGTGTGCAGAAGGCTCGACAAGTAAAAATTATTAATAATTAGAGAAAATAGTCCGAATAGCTAGACATTACTCGTACCTCTAATTAGAATCATAAATCATAATAGAATAGAATAGACCTAGAGATCCGCCAGCGATGAGCTATTATAAACTATGAGAATAGAATAGAAATTAATTCTTGATTTCCTATAGGCCTAGCATACAGGAGGCTCTTATAGCAAGTAATTTCATTTTACACTGTCTCTATTGGTTATTTATATTGTCATCATAACCAGACCAGGCACAGATCTCTAAGACCGGTGTCACCAAACATTTAACGGTTACATTTTAACCTCTCTTAAGTTTAACGTTATTGCACTCTCTTTTTATGCTTTTTTCAAAAAAAAGCAAGAAAACTAAAACAAGCTGAGAAAATAAGGAATATTAAAACACCTCACGCTGCTTAAACATGAGTTAATGGAAATATTATAGGTACTAAATCCTACAGAATCAGATCGAATACCTGAGCATTTGTTAGATACATACTCAACTTTACTTCCAGTGAGTGCTTCCAGGAATGTAAAGAAGGCCACTTCTAAAGACGCGCTGCTCGACACTCCGGACCCCATCGGCACGTCTGATACAATCACGGCATCGAACCCTCGCACTTTATCTGGAAAATAAAGAAAAAGTATGTTATTATTAGTAGGTAGCACCTATTTGAAATTGATCTTCAAGATTTGTTATCGTTCTAAACCTTCCATCCTTCTCTCCTTAGGTAAACACTTAGCGCCAAAGGTTCTTGAGGCAAATAACGTATATTTTCGTGAATATTTTTTGAAGGTATGGGTTAACTGGTGGTACTAAGTACAAATAATAATAAATAGGTAGCGAAAATGGGCGCGAAAAAAATAATGTCTTTACAGAATATTTGTATATTTTAATACGATATAGGATATAGGGGACAACCCTCCGCCACCCATGGCCCAATCAACCTCGCGGTTATGGGGGCCGAAACGCGGGAGGGCGCCCGTTCGGTACTTGCTTTTGGCGTGTTCCCGGGGCGCCTTCTTGACTCCCTACAAGTTGTTTCGTCCCAAAATGTATTGCATACAGACAAATTCTTAACCTTGCCAAGTAGATATAATTCTAGTGTTTCAATATATTCTTCGATATACTTTTCCCCATATTAAAGTCGTGTCCAAAATGTCACTTACTTGGGAAATTAGCAACGACCCCTTTGACATAGTTCGCCCAGGCTGGCTCCCCGGGCTCCAAAGTAGCTACGGCGGTTGCGGGGAAGGACGCTGTCACCTCCTGCCCATTCGCCAGGATGGAGAGGATCTGACACTCATCTGTGCCGTTGTAGGCCCCTACCACGACAGTGAGGAAAGGTAAAGCCTGGGATCAAGAAATAATTTTGTTACCACCACCACTTGATTATTAAAACGCGTGCACACGTTGAGTTTTGTACCTCAGCCGTCGGCGAGGGTTTTAAATATGAAGAAAATACCTACCTTAGATAGTCTATACGCATATTGAATGTAGAAGACTACGTAAATATGCTCAAAACTGACGTCGGAATTCAATTCGCGCACTTTACTGTAATAGTGCTTTATGTTGGCTTTATGCAACTTAAGTTACTTAGATAATATCAATCACAGCAGTTTTAGTGGCTTTAAATACCCATGAAGCTTCAACATTGTTGGGTTTTTTACAACTACAAGTTATAATAACATTAATTTGGCTTTATTAAGACTATGGAGGTCAAAATATCGTGTCGAATTTTATTTTCAAGTAGCTGACTTGACAAACGTTGTTTTGTCATTTAAATTATTTACATTAGAAACTCATTAATTATGTATCTCTTAGGGATATAAAAATTCCTATTACCACCTACTCTCAGACCTACCAAATTTCATAACAATCGGTCGAGCCGTTTCAAAAGAGTTTAGTAATAAAAACACGAGGCACATAAATTTAATAAATATAATATTAGAGATATAAACAATGTTTGTGGAATAACAAAGCGACAAAGCACTAAAACTCAATAAAATGTAAATAGGTTATTCCGAATACTGACCGACTTTTTACTTTTAATGCAACTCAGACCATAATTTAACTTTTTTGCCAATCTCTGTAGTGGGGTAAACTCGAAATGTGTTCAATTTCAACTTTTTAAATAACGTTATATTCATTTCATTACTTCATTCTGAAGAAGTTATCCGAAACAAATTTTAATATTGTTGCATTGTGGATTGTAGAATAAAGTAATATAGAAGTAGTAGAATAAAGTAATTATCTGATTGTGGGCTACAAGCCAAAATTTACCACTAAGTTAGATTTACGAAGTTATTTACTTGATTGTAAATTATTTTTAAATTGTCCCCTTTTTTGTTTCTTGAAATAAACTGAATAATTCAAAGCAATTATGGTTATTCTCAAATAAAATACTAGTACCTAAGTATTGTAGAATTTTACTATCATTAAAATTATAATAAACCATGATAAAGTTTTATACAATAGTAATTTGTTTAATCGGCGGGCTATAAAGTAATGCTGTATGCGATATAATACAATTATAACTCATAGTAAAATTAATGACCCACTCGTAAGGTAAGGGCTCAACCACACTAGCAACGTGATTGGTAAACTTTGTTTTACTCAGACTTTATTTTCATACAAACACTGAGATCTATACAGAGCACTTACAATTTTCTCGAAATTTTCTCACT
Source organism: Coenonympha arcania (assembly GCA_036785405.1). NCBI lineage: Eukaryota > Metazoa > Arthropoda > Insecta > Lepidoptera > Nymphalidae > Coenonympha > Coenonympha arcania. The sequence continues at coordinate 15,798,622 of CM072066.1, read as the reverse complement.
CATACAGATTTTGGACCAAGAGTTTTGATAAGATTACTACTATCTTGGACTTGATTAGCACGCACTTAGCACGCTTTTTGAACTTCCAAGTTACAACAAAGTTCTGAAACTCCACATAACAACGTGATCTTCGCACGAAAATCTAATCTTAGTGAAGCCCATTTATAGTACGCTCTATAGACCTCAGTCAAGACACTTAGCGTGATTTCAAATCTGTTTAGGACTGTATATATTCAGAGCTAACTTCAAAATCGCGCTAAATGCGTGCTTAGTAAAACCTAAATCAACATAATCGCTGACTGTCTAGAATCTCAGGATTCGTCAGAAAAATCCTTGGCTTAATACAAACCACTGGCAAGACAAATCCTTCACAATAGTCGACGTGCTCGCCTATCAGGTTGACGCGACCGGGCGCCGCGGATGCCGCAGTGGGCACGCGACCGAACGCCGCGACGAATTTGTCGCGGGCCTGACGCAGTAGTGTGGACTCGCCCTTTGCTACTGCTTCAGTCATCTGTAAACATGGTGTTTGGGTTATTTAAAAACTACTTTGAACGATTCTTATATTATAAACATATCTACCTGTAGAAGTGTACAAGTATACAATTAATTACGATCACCAAGCTACGCAAACGGAAAACTCTCAGATACATTATAGCGGCTGCACTACCTCTCATTCTCGGTGCACCTCACTAACATACGGGGTTTGCACTCAAACCTCTTTGCGGTCCACCACCACCTTGAAACCGCTAAGCCGCACTTGCTCTTCCTTACGGAGACGCAAATTGTGAGTCCAGCAGACGTAGCGTATCTACAGTACCCCGGGTATTCGCTTGAGCATAAATTCAAACCTCGCGCTGGGGTCTGTTTGTACGCTCGTGACAGCATCTGCTGCCAGCGTCTCCGTAATTTGGAGGTATCTTCTCTCTCCGTCTTGTGGTGCTTGGTAGATACTGGTTTTGAGCAAACCGTCTATGCGTGCGTTTACCGTTCGCACAGCGGTGACCGGGAGACGACTCGGTTGTTCAATTATCTCAGTGAAACGGCTGATACTGTTCAACGCCGATATCCGTCCGCTCGGCTGGTATTTCTGGGGGACTTCAACGCTCACCATCAAGAATGGTTGTTCCCATACCAGAAAACTGATCACGCTGGGAGAGAGGCGCGCAAATTTGCACTTTCGCTAGATCTCTCTCAGTTAGTTCAGGAAGCCACACGGATACCGGATGTTGACGGACACACGCCCAATTGTTTGGACCTTCTGCTGACAAATGATCCGGACAGTTTTTCCGTGTCAGTCGCACCACCTTTGGGCACGTCCGATCACTGTCTGGTGAAGTCTGTGTCCAATTTCTACCCTCCCGCCTCTGAACCCAGTGTTAAGAGGAGGGTGTGGCGATACAAGTCAGCAGATTGGGACGAGATGCGGCATTTCTTTGCATCTTATCCTTGGCGGCAAGTTTGTTTTTCTTCTGATGACCCGTCGAGCTGCGAGGCTGCCATATCGGATGTTATACGTCAGGCAATGGAATACTATATACCATTTTCTGACGTGACTTCTAACGGCAAGACTCCCCCATGGTACAACGCCGAATGTGCAGACGCGGAAGCCCGCAAACAAGATGCTTTTGTGACCTGGGCGGATGCTCGTGCTCTCAAAGCTCCGAACGTCAAGCAGAAGAAAAGAGAGTTCAACATTGCCGCCAAGTCCTACAAGAGGGTATTAAAAAGGGCTCAGTTCAACCGTACCAATCTCTTTGGGCGTAAGCTAGCCACCTACCCCAGTGGCAGTAAAGCATTCTGGTCCCTTGCAAAGTCGGTTGAAATGAATTTTTGCCGCCCTTCGTTGCCGCCTCTGCAGAAGCCCGATGGATCACTGGCAATGTCTGCAACGGACAAAGCAAACCTATCGGCGTCTCTGTTTGCAGAAAACTCTCGTCTCGACGCTGGTAGTACTACACCTCCTACCCTCACACCATGCGGCTCTGTTATGCCGGAGATCCGTATTCACCAGCACGAGGTCCTTAAAACTCTTCGTGACCTAGACGTGAGCAAGGCCAGTGGCCCAGACGGCATACCTGCAATTGTCCTGCGTAATTGTGCTCCCGAGTTGTCTCCTGTACTAACACGCTTGTTTCGCCTCTCTCTCTCCACCGCTCGAATCCCACTTTCTTGGAAGGTTGCCAACGTGCAGCCGGTGCCCAAGAAGGGTTGTCGTGCCGACCCGGCCAACTATAGACCGATTGCCATCACGTCCATCCTTTGTAAAAGTATGGAACGTGTACTCAATCACAAGCTCCTAGCATACCTTGAAGAAAATGACCTTTTGTCGGACCGTCAGTATGGCTTCCGTTCCAACCGGAGCACTGGCGATCTTCTTGTGTATGCCACGCACACATGGGGCGAAGCCATAGAGAAATACGGTGAGGCGCTCGCTGTCTCACTCGACATCTCTAAGGCTTTTGACCGAGTCTGGCACGGCAGCCTACTCAGCAAACTCCCAGCATATGGAATACCCGCTGGCTTTTGTAGCTGGATATCTGATTTCCTGAGAGAACGGTCTTTTCGAGTGGTCGTTGACGGTCACTCTTCAGACCTAATGGCTGTCAATGCCGGTGTACCTCAGGGATCTGTTCTCTCCGCGACATTATTCCTGCTGCACATCAACGATTTGCTTAAACCAGGTTTATTTGGTTACGCTGATGACAGCACTGTTTCGGAGAGATACATGTCTAGTCCTAAAGCCAGCGGTGCTGAGATACTAGAGCTAAGAGAGGCATTGGTAGATCGCGTTAACTTGACTCTAAAAGAAGTGTCTGAGTGGGGTGACGCTAATCTAGTCAAGTTTAACGCTACCAAAACGCAAGCGTGCTTATTCACCGCAAAAAAGAGCCCCTTCACCTTGGCTCCCACTTTTCAAAATGTATCCGTTCCGATTAGCGATCATATCGACCTCCTGGGTATTAACATCTCACCCAATCTCAATTTTGGGAAATGCATCGAGGAAAAGGCAAAAACAGCCGCCAAAAAACTTGGCATCCTGAACAAGGTTAAGCGGTACTTCAAGCCCGAACAGCTTTTGACGCTGTATGAAGCTCAAGTTCGTTCCGGCATGGAGTACTGCAGTCACCTATGGGATGGATCTGCCAAATACCAGCTCGATGCATTAGACTCGGTTGATCGCCGCGCACGCAGAATAATCGGCAAGGAATCGCTAACACGGGCGAAACTGCTCAGTTTAGAACACCGACGCAGTGTTGCCTGTTTAGCGGTTTTTTACAGGATATATTTTGGAGAGTGTGCTCAAGAACTCCACAACCTTGTGCCTCCTTCACCTTTCTACCATAGAACCGCGAGACGTCGAGAGAAGTGGCATCCTTATGTGGTTGATGTCCAGCGTACTCGTACGAAACGCTTTTCTTCTACGTTTCTGATACGAACCGCTAAGGTGTGGAACACCCTTCCAGCTTCCGTGTTCCCAGCCAAATACAATCTGGGTGCCTTCAAAAGAAGAGTGAATAGGCATTTTCTAGGCAAGCGCGCTCCATCCTAGACCTCATCATTTCTGTTCATCAGACTTGATTGTAGTCAAGCGCAAGCCTATCAATTATAAAAAAAAAAAAAAAAAAAACACAAGTTTTCTTACGCAGTTTTTAGTCCACACACAAACATGACTTCGAAATGTTAGTTGTTGTGTCTAAGGTTCGAAAATAAGACTCAAGTAGGCTGCCGAATGCTTAAACTTTTATTACAAAAGCGAATACGAAAATGATTGAGAGTAAAAAAAACAGTTTTTCACTTAAGTCAAAAGCTAACAAGAAACCTTAAGTTTTCTTAACTAATAAAATTGGATTGATATGTTCACCTAAATTCTAGATAAATTAATTTCAAAGAAAAATTTTTAAAACTTTGGAACTTTTGTTTATCAATAACATTATTGAATTGTGTAACTTCAAATTAGGTACTAGGCCAGAAGCACAACAAATAAATTATATGATTTGATTTTGTAGAAATATTTGCGTTTAATAATATTAAAAACAAACATTTCTACAAAATCATAACGAAAGAACCTATGTCTATATTATTATTTATTACTTTCACTATAGGTCTACGAGCGCACACCACTACGTAGTAGCTTGAAACAGTTGTACTGAAACAAAACGCCTGAACGGTGACATGGAAATGTAGGTGTAGTATAGTGATTAGTGACGTAAAAGATTAGGTTTACATCGGTTTACATGCAGCAAACATTCAATATTTCTATTATAGGTATTGTAGGTAACACCCATAGAGTTATTCTGTGATTAAAGTTCGAGTACCTAATTCGGTAGCGCAATATTCGTATTCCTTACCTACTGTCCCTCTGTCTGGCATAGAACAGACAGAAATATATTTTTCATCTCACCCGCTCGGAAAGGAGATTTTTAATGCCCAAAATGCGGGCGGGAAATGCTATTATATTCCCTAGGGCGAGAAAGTAGTATGAAAATCCTTTCCCGCCCTAGGGCGAGAAAGTAGTATGACAATCCTTTCCCGCCCTAGGGCCGCAAAGCATTTCTAAATTCGAACATGACGTAATCTCGTATGGCGTCTATAATAATGTCTAATGGTGGCACCACACATGGCTATTTTGTATTTGTGATTGGATGATCGCGTATTTGCCAAAATTTTCGACCTCATGGAGCTAAATATGTTATTGGCTGTATTTGCCAAACAGGCAAATATGGCAATAATTTTGGCAAATATACTCTCCACACATGGAAGTTATTTGGCAAATATAAAAAATAGGCAAATACAAATAGCCATGTGTGGTGCCACCATTAAACTGAAGACTTCTTTTTTTTTTTAAATAATGTCAGTCGGTCAGTAACGAAGTTCGACCTTTGAGTTTGTATAGGTGTACATTACTTTTTGTTTTTACATTTTCTTAGAATATCAATAAAAATAATAACTCCTATTTTTTATTTTTTATTAATTATAAAGGAAATCTAATTAAATCCATGGTATTTATTTATTGTTTATCTAATTATTGTTATTTTTTTAAATCTTCTATTATCGTTGGTTCTTAGAAATTGATATTTCTGAACGCATCCAAAATACAAGTAGAAAAAAAAGTAACTCATTTTTTTTCTAATCGTGTTAATTAATAATATTTTATTTTCATTACTGTTTTGTAATAAGATGAGTGATGATTTAAGGTGGATTTAATTAAGTGAGTGAAGTTATTGCAGAGTATTACTCAAGACAACATCTTACATACTAGCAATGCCGATCCAAGTGTTCTTCTAGTAATTTTCCTCGCTGTGGTGAGATGAAAAATTTTGTGTTATGTACGGCCGCAAATTTTTTTGGGGTCTCGTGTCCTTTGAATGCCTCGCTATGCTCAGGATTCTATTCTTTGAACCCCTCGCTGCGCTCAGGGTTCAACCCTAGAATCCTTCGCCGCTCAGCATTCAAATTTGACACTCGGCCCAAAAATCCATTTTGCGCCCTTGCATAACAAATAACTAATGAGTTACAAATTAATTGTAACTCATAATATATTTCTAAATTAAAATATACAAGCTAAGTGTGAGTCGCGCTGGTGCATCGAAATCTCCATACATAATGGTATACCAAAGAGTTTATACAATTACTAAAGATAAAGATTGTATGATCAAGTATTGCCATTATCGATAAAGAAAAATCCTTTGTTTTAGTCTGCTTACATACGTGTCACAATATGATTTGCGTTATCAGAAATTGTTGTAAAAATAACTTTAAAATGTCTCAGTAGTTTAGCTTAACAGTCAGAGGAAATGGATCAACCAAGTTTGAGGCACTTCATCCTTTTTTCGTACTCATATAGACGTAGGTTTCGTTACTCATCTTAGGTACTTATCCGATTTAAACTTTCAGGCATGAAAGTATGTACTTAGCTTTTCCCATTTATGACAATATGATAGAATCCAGTGAAGGGGAATAGAACGCCCACAAGGGGAGCGAAATTAGACACGAACAACGTCTTAACAGAATAGCTGTTTTATAGGTGAACTTTTAATACGATAGTCGATCAGTCTCCAAAGGCTTTGTTTTTTATGCTTAGGGTTGGTAAGTGTGACGACTGATGTTTTATAGGTTCACATTTGACGGAGTGATCATAGTTAAGCTTCTACAATAATAATAAATACTTAATAATAATAATAAATTGTTCAGTGAGCGGTAGCTCAATCGGCAGAGCACCCAGTCGCGATAGCTGGGGGATACGGGTTCAGATCCCGCTGGCAGCGATAATTTTGATACGCTATAAATAATAAACTGTTTACTGTGGCAACAAGATTAGGCAAACTACATTAAATAAACGGCCTCTGATGCCAATAACAATAAACAATTTATTACTAAGCTTCCTCAATAATATTATTATAATATTATGGATCCCGCAGTCTATTTTGGAGTTACTTTTGCTTTTAAGTAACTGACAAAAAACATCTAGTAAGCAAATCAGAGTTACTAACTACACCCACCATTGAATAATATCATAATAACAAGGACTCATGGATAAGATATTATCATGAAAATTCCATATCAATAAGTTTCTTCCATTTTTTTTAACTATATAAGCTGGCGCTTGACTGTGATGATATCAAACCTCATGGGAAGTGATAATAGTCTATGGTGGAACGCGCTTGCCTAGGAAATACCCAGTCACTCTTGATTTGAAGGCGCCCAAGTTGTAATGGTGGGGAAGACAGTGCCTGGGAGGGCAAAGATAACTAAGCAAGATAATTATATCTATTATAATTATACATATCTAATGACATTTTGAAAACAGCAGTTGCCCAGTTTTCTACCAGTTCTTCTCGGTGCAAAGCTACTTTCCGGAATTTATCGGTAGAGTTTTGACTTTACATAAAAGCCTGTAAATAAGGCCTACCTACTTAAGTCAAGAATAAAGATTTTCATTTTCAGCCCTAACCTATCCTTTATTAACCCAAGTGCCGTTCCACCCTTGACACAGGGCTTTGAGGTCATGCTGCAATATGTACGAGTACTTAGGTAGGGCGTTGTTTAAAAGAATGGAAAGTTTTGGTTTAGGTACCTTCTAAGTTGAGATGAATTCAATTGAATTTTGACGACGACCTTTTAACGAGTATAGGCTATACTCGAACGCTCATTGTATACGATAAGGTACTCGTGGAAAATAAATTTCTTTCATTACTTTTCTGAGAACACTTTAATCTCATGAATAACTTTTACAATCATTGAAAAATAAAATGTTTAATTCCAAGCTCGGGTGCTCTAGCCATTTGTCGACGAGATTGCTGGGCAAAATGAGACGTAAACGTAAGTCTTAGGGGGATTTTTTTTTTATTCTATACAAGTTAGTACTTGAATGCGATCTCACCTGATGGTAAGTGATGATGCAGTCTTAGATGGTATCGTACTAACTTGGAAGGGTAAGTAAATTTACCCCAACGGTTTCTACATAGCATCGCACCGGAACGCTAAATAGCTTGGCGGTGCGTCTTTGCTGGTAGGGTGGTAACTAGCTACGGCCGAAGCCTCCCACCAGACAAATGGATGAAAAGGATGAGTGCAGTGCAGTGTCATATTATGATATTGCAATACAAATCATGCATCTGACATGGGAAGGCATATTGACTTAACACCGTGTGAGCGTCATCATTCTTTCGTAGTGTTCAGCAGTGGATGTACGACGTCTGATTGCGTCCCCTATCATATCTTTTTTATGCTTTCTTACCCAAAGTGTAAAAAACGGGACCCTATTACTAAGACTCCGCGGTCCGTCTGTCGGCTGTCCGCCTCTCACTAGGCTCTCTTGAAATATGATAGTTAGACAGTTGAGATTTTTCCAGGAACTTTTTAATTTGGTTCCCCCGTCACCTTTCTATCATAGAACGGCAAGGCATCGTAAAGGCTTCCACCCATACATAGTCGACGTACCAAAGACGCGTACGAAGCGGTTTGATTCCTCGTTCCCGATACGCACTGCAAAGGCCTGGAATACAATGCCAGGCAGTGTCTTTCCTGCCACTTACAACCCGGGTGCCTTCAAATCAAGAGTGAATAGGCATCTTCTAGGCAAGCGCATTCCACCTTAGACTGTATCATCACTTTCCATCAGGTGTGATCACAGTCAAGCGCTAGCCTATATAGTATAAAAAAACGTACCTATTTCTGTTGCCGCTATAATAATGGATCCTTAAAAAAAGGATAAAATAAATATTTAATGGCGCTCCCATACAACAAAATATTTTTTGCCGGTTTTATAGGGATAATGGTAAGGAACTATTTCGATTTTTATTATTATAAGAGCTTGTATAAGAGACAATAATTACGTAACGAGGCACGGCCCTCAATGATGATTATAGAATCGTTTAATGGTTGTGTATAACTGAGGATAAGATAACACGTTGTATGCAAACATTTCAGCTCCGTCACTCGCTCTTTTAAACATAATAGGTAGTTTCATATCAAAGTTTTGATATAGGTATCAAAGGCAAAGGGTTGACTCAGAAAGGATGTTGGCTTAACCCTTCACGACTGCCTACATAGATGTTTTAAGAGGGGGCTGAAAGCTAGCAAAACTTGTCATGCGCAAAGCATCGTTCTGCTTCTGGTACAAAAGAGCATGGCGTATTACGCGAAATAAGGACTTTTTTTTTTTTTTTTTTTATCGACAGGAAATGCCAAACGCATACCCCTCCGTCAGGGGAAACGGAGGGGTTATGTGGGGCTTGCACCCACTAAAACCTGTCCCTTGCCACGACGGACTTCGTTGGCGGGAGTACGGGATTCACTTGCGTATTCACCGCGCTCCCGCCAGGCCCCGACCCGCCACTTGAGCGGCAGGTCCCGTCGCTGCTGCCGGCACGCTGAGCCGCCGGCTCCTCCTGGGAGGCGCGTCCTGAACAGGGCGCGCCACCTCCTCGGCCTGTTGATGTAGTTCGGGTAACGGACGCCATAGCCCCTTACGTCCGTCACCCGCAGGCCGGCGCACCCGGAAGCCGAAGAAAGGTGTTCGTTCTCCAGCAACCGGTGCGTCTCCTGCGAGAGGGATGTGCCACAGTAATTGTCCCTCTCGACGAGCGTTCCCGCCCACTTCGGTGATTTTTTTACGAGGTTGTCTTCCTTGTAGTGCCCCGAAGGGACTTGTGGGCGTTTCCGCCCCCGCCTATAATTTTTTAATGAGGTTTTCTTCCTCCTCCGGGGTAGGTGTGGACGTTTCGACACTGTGCCCTCTGCTGGGGCCCAGAGGGACACGCGAAGAAACGTCACCTATCCACCGGGCCAAGCTATTACGCGAAATAAGGATGTAATTTACAGTTTACTGTTATAACTTTTAAAATACATAACTTAGAAAGAAAACGATAATACCGTACTTTGTAATATTTATTGGAATTATAATCCCAAACCTTGGCTCTCTAGTACGTATAACATTAATAATAAATTGAAAATTGTAAAAAATTGGACGCAACTTCGGGATTTTTTTTTATCGACAAAAAATTATCCTTTTATGTTTTCACTAACACAGTTTCTCGAAAATATGATGTAATATTCGTGTGTTTTATTTCAAGTAGTTTAGACTTGATTTACTACTGTAAAAATCAAATCTTGAACTGACATCTTCAGTTTATACCCCCTCTTAAGTGTTGGTTAAGCCCTACCAGCCGTCGCAATATGATAACATTATTTCAATTCAATTCGCTCAAACCGAGCTAAATTCACTGAACTGATGAACTTATATCTTTGTATGAGAATCACCGTCGTCTGTGCATAAGTCACGTGGTCATCTAGCGCTCGTAGATAGGTATAATAATTATGTTTTTTGAATTTCGTTCCAATTGAGGGAATCGAATCGAAATACGAGTATTGTGTCATAATAATTATGGCTACGGCTTGTGAATGTTTCCTATATCCTTTTTATCAGGTGTTAGAACTGTTTTGCACAGTACGCCCGGATAGGACCGCCGAGAAGCAGTAGGTAATTCAGAAGCATAACTGCGCTTCTGTTTGAAGGGCTCTGTAGCCGACGAAATCACGAGGCACAATGAAACTATGCCACAAGTTAACGAGAGTTTAACAGTAAAGTGGTTAAGAGGATTTATTGAATTTATTTTGGTCTTTCTCACTCTCACGGAGATTTGGTAGGTGCGACATGCAGCGTCGCGGAAGAATATAACAGATAAACGACCTTTTACCTAATTACTCAAAAACTAAGCTGGTTATCAAAAATCTGTTTCTTAGCGTTTTTTGATATTATTATTACCGACACTTTAAAACAAAAATTACAATTACATCCAATATAGTGTCCGATAAAAACTAGAAAAACTGAGATTTTGGGGCAACTTTTGGGAGAACTTTCTATCGAGAAAATTTTATCCAATCGTGTTTCTGCTTCTTAGCGATTTTAGATTAAGGACCCAAAATATACGACGTGTAAATTTGAAAGTAATTGTCTTTATAAATTAGTTAAAGACATAAATACGATTGTGAAAATTTTTCTTGACAGAAAGCTTCCCCAAAATCTCCAATTTTTACCTATATGAATTTATCGGAAACACAACAATTTTCCAATGGACTTTAATGTATTTTTTTTTAATTTATGTTTAAATTTCCAAAAACGCTAAGAAATAATTTTTTGATAACTGGTTTAGTAATTAGGTAAAATGTCGTTTTCCTGTGATATTAGCAATATAAAGTCATTCCTTGCTCTGTGGATATTACCCACGAATTCGTAACAGTAAGGAGGACAAATATTAAGTACCCATAGTTACTTGTATTTAGATAATTAGACGTGTCAATATAAGTAAACTTAGTACTTCCACTTACTTTTCTAATCTGTGGGTCAACTTTTCAATAATATTTACTTACTTCTTTAGGTATGGTCCACTTGCGCGAAATGAAGGTTAAATATTTACATTTTAACCCTGGAGTCAACGTTGGCCAATTTTGACAACTTATTCTGGGTAGCGTGTTTACTCTGGGTTAAGCACAGAAAACAAATAGCCAATATAAAGTCATTCCTTGCTCTGTGGGGTTAACACACCAACCCGAGTTGGCACAAGTGGGCCTAATTTAAAGATCCTTGAAGCTATAGTAGTGTTATTATCTCGCTGCAGACTCGGTCATAAATCATTCGAGTGTTTCGCTTTTGTTGTTCTTTGTTGAGTTGTGCATTACTGCAGAACAACAAAAGCGAAACACTCGAATGATTTATGACCGAGTTTGCAGCGAGATAATAACACTACTTTAGTTTGCAATTTCTAGACTAGGTACTAGGCGACCATAAAAAGCAGGGCGCTCCAATATAAACTTTCTTACTCACCTTCACGCACTCGAAGTTTGAAGTGGATATAAAACTATCCAATAAAACCACGCCGAAGCGACAGCTCCGCTCTGTGCCATTGACGGGATGATGCGCGCGAGTTCAAACAATATTATGAATAAGTGCATAAGCTGTGTTCACACTGGAAGTTGCAACAAAGACTTTTTGTCGCAAAACCATACCAAATACCTATAATTTAAAATAATTGGTCAAGTGCGAGTCGGGCTCGCGCACAGAGGGTACCGTACCAAGACCATTCAAAACCAGTTCAAACCAAAACAACTCTGCCCACGAAATTCAATAACGCAAAATAAATCACGTTTGTTGTATGGGAGCTCCCTTAAATATTTATTTTATTGTTTTTTTTATTTATTATTTGTTGTTATTATAAACGGCAACAGAAATACATCATCTGTGAAAATTTCAATTGTCCAACTATCACGGTTCAAGATACGGACGGACGGACAGCGAAGTCTTAGTAATCGGGTCCCGTTTATATCCTTTGGGAACGGAACCCTAAAAAATTATCTCGTCTTCAAAACTCGTGCACAGATACCGAGAGTTCTTCCAGAAGAAGTAAAATTGAGAACATATTATTTTGTAATTAATATTCCTAATTTTTAGGGTTCCGTACCAAAATGGTAAAATGGAACCCTTATGGTGCGACTTTCTCCGTCTGTCTGTCTGTCCGTCTGTCTGTCCGTCTGTCTGTCCGTCACACTCGATTATTTCAGTAACTACCGGAGCTATCGATATGAAATTTGGAATACTTGTGTATATTAGTGGCCCAATGGCACTGGAATAAAAAAAAATGGAAATTATTTTTGTTCTTATTTAAAAAGGGGGGAAAATCGGAGGGTTGAAATTTAAAAGTGAGATAACTGTACTGTGTGGGGTATCATATGAAAGGGTTTACTTTGTACATTCTAAAACCGATTTTTAATTATTTTTAGTCATGATAGTTTTTGATTTATCGGGGAAAATGTCTAAAAAAATACCGTTCCCCCCCCTTATCTCCGGAGTTTACCAATCGAAAAATCTCAAATAATTATGGTCAATCGGAATTTACGTATATTTTACAGGAAAACTATAGTCAATGCTCTAACTAGCATAGTTTTTTTTATATTAACAATAAACCTCTACAAACAAAGTTAGTTTTGCGGTTCATTAACAAAGGTAATTATTACCGTTTTACATCTTTGGTGGTTACAGTTTTGGTCGTGTTACATCTACATTAGTATGCCTGATTGTTTTGGTTCAGTACTTCTTGAGTACGGAACCCTCGGTGCGCGAGTCCGACTCGCACTTGGCCGGTTTTTTAATATGATACCTACTTCGTGAATTGTTGTTTCATGGAGAATCGTGTGTTGCTATTGGAGAGTTGTATTGTAACTGTAAGTCCAGCAAACATTGTTTTGCCCTCGTCAAAGTTACACCGTGATTCGCAATGGCCAAAACAATACATCTCACTTAACGACCGCACCATGCTACAACGATAAAACTATAAAGATATCAATATAATTCAATTATCGAATTGTTCCCCTGTTACCAAATTATTTAACCTTGTAATACGATACTTAACGGCAAATAGCCAATAAGTAATTCGAGAACTTACCTGAGCTATTGTTACATGACATGAACAACAGGAAAATCATCAAAATAAAAAGCATAAAATTCACGTTCAAGTGAATTTGTAAATATATTTAAAAATCAATTTAACTCAAAGACGCCTATAATGACTTCTCTCACGTTAAAACAAAACTCGCTAACCCGCTCTTGGCCACTTTGGTAATCTATAAACAAACCCCTCTTTCTTTCTTCCTGGCCTTTTCCCACATTATGTGGGGTCGGCCCAACATGTCTACTTCTTCCATTCGCTCCTATCAGCCGTCAACTCGCAATCCACTCCTTTCACACACATATTATCTTCTTTCACGCAATCCATCCATCTCTTTTTCGGTCTTCCTCTACTTTTTCCCTGCACATGCATATAATAAACAAACCCCTCTCATGAAAGTAAATCCGTACTCATCAGTGAGACATCATTATAACAAAAAATATCGAAAATTTCCGTTTCCTCTCGTTGTCAAATAATCTGATTGCGTAGGTCTATATCTGCTCTCCAGTTAATTGTTTATTTACATTTCCCATCTACGTCGCAAACCTTTAAAGCTTCATGTCAAGATTTGTCAATATTGGCTATAGGAAACCGGGCTAACAAGATTTTATTAGGGTTTATTTTATTTGAATTCTATGTAACGGTAGTATGACTGCATCCATCCGTCGGTCTGTCTGTCTGTCACCAGCCGATTATTTCAGTAAGTATGTCTATAGGTAAGTATACCTATTTAGAATAATTGTACCTATATGTTAGAGTCTTTATATCTTATCAAACAACAACATTATATACAACTAGAAAAAATTAAAAGTAGGTACGAGTTTAGGATAAGTAGGACTAGATAACCTCAAATCTCAATATGTAATGACGTCACATTGAAATAGTGACAGTTTAACATTAAACTAGCGTATAAGTACCTACTGAAAGAACCTGAATGTCACTTTATACCTTTGTTAAGGTACAGCGTATTTCGTCGTTGCTTGATATACCCTCCTGGCACAACGAACACTAAAAAAAATTAGAATCTAGATAGATTTCGATTGGATTAACAGGCCGGAATTATACTACCTACTACTACTAGCATTACCGGAATCGGTGGCGTAGCATGGGGGGGCGGGGGGGGCGGACCGCCCCGGGCGGCCGAATACGAAAGGGCGGCATACGGAAAAAAACGGCCAAGTGCGAGTCAGACTCAGACTGGAATAAAAAGTGACTTATTCTGAAAAACTTAAAAAATTTTTCGCTCGCTTCGCTCGCGTTTCTTGATATATTTTGTTAAGTATAAACATCCCCTCTAAACAGCTTTTAGGCATCATTTCTGTTTGCCATTGGGCTCTATCCCTTGAACCATAGTTGAAAATTAAAATATGCTTTAGGTAGATAACAAATCAACAAAGATTAAAAACAAAATTAAGTTAAAACGTAAAAAAAGTTAAATTTACACTTCAAGCGATTTGGGCATTTTTTTCCAATGCCTTGTGCATTTGTTGTTTTCCACTAAAAAGTAAAAAATTAAATGGAAAATGTTAAACATTAAAAATATTATCACTTTTTGTAGTGTCATTTGAAGTTGGTTTTTTGGAAAGAATTTTACATTTTATTAGTAATAGGGTCCCGTTTTACCCTTAATGTACGGAAGCCTGAAAACAAGGGTGGCGGCATATTTAGGTTTGGCCCCGGGCGGCGAAATCACACGCTACGCCACTGACCGGAATATAATACAAATCCTTAGGAGTGAATGAGCTGCTATAATTATTATAGCTCAATTGAAAGTCATTGTGAAATGGTGATAATAGAAAACAAAACCCGGCTGAGTTTTTTGTTGGCTTCTTCTCAATGCAGGGCGCGTTTGAACCCTCGTAAACTTAGCTTTAAGTAGACTTGTTGTTATCACCATATTTAATATATGACATTTTACCACATTCACGTTTTTCAAGAGCCTGTACGTTAGGCATATTATGTGAAATAAAGATATTTTGACTTTGTGTTTGAATTTTTACCACAATTTATCCTGGAAAAATCAATAGTTCCTGCGGGATCAGCGAAAACCGTAGGTATCAAATGCTTACTGGTGCTGGCAAAAACAAGTAGATTAAAGATAATATTAAAGGCCGAATGACAGTTTACAGGCGGACGGAGCAGCCCCATTTACACTGATTTACTTAAATTTCGGGGAAATTATTACTTTAGACGATTGTTAGAAGGCCTAAAAATAAAACTCAATCAAAGTTGTTGTTATTTTTATGTCCTTTTTTTGTGTACAAGAATTAATTAAATAGCTTGTGCCGTTTCAGACAACTTTCAAAGTATGACAAAATGCTTTTTGGGATTTTTTTTCTGAAAAATGGTTTGAAAAAATTCGTTTTCTTGTCAATACCGATTGTTTATAAAACCCTAATTTTCCGTTACATATTTTTTCTGTAAGGATTCGATGATCAGTTCTTTAAACAAAATGCCTTAAACATCGTAAAAAAGAGCCAGTTTGCCAGCTCTTAAAGCCTTAAAGAATATCTCCTTTCTTTTGCCGACTAGAAAAAAGCACGTAAAAGTTTTAATTGTGATCACGCCTTTACAGTAGCGTTATCAAGCGGGTCAGCATCATTGTTTATTGCCCCTTGTATCTGATAATTCGTTATCTGCCATAAAACAACACTCAAAATAATAATAATTATTACGAGTTAGTATTGCACGCATAACTCAATGATTGCAGGCATGTTCCAGTATCTGGCGGGAGCGCGGTAAATACGACAGTGAATCCCGTACTCCCGCCAGCAGGTCCGCCGTGGAAACAGGCAGTTTTTGGTAGGTGCAAGCCCCACATAACCCATCCGTTTCCCCTGATGGAGGGGTTATCTGTCTATAAAAAAAGGCATATTCTAACTATAGTAACTATGTACTTAACTAAGATAGATTAACTTGAGTCTTTAGAGTTTCTTACTAAAAAGGTGCCAATGAGTGCCCACTAGAGTGAGAGGGTGATTTTTAGGGTGCTATACCTAAAAGGTAAAAATGGAACCCTTATAGGATCACTTTTTTAAGTTGGTATTTGTTGTTATAGCGACAAAAGAAATTTCTATAAATACGAATCAAAATTTCACTCGTAGCGGGATTTAAGCCCGCGTCCCCCAGCTCTCGCGATTGGGTGCTCTAACCACGGAGCTATACGAGCCATATCCTTCTGCGATTAAATTTAGATTCGTAATATTAGGTCCTAAAGGTGCGATTCCGCACAACGCTGCAGACGGCAGACGGCAGCAGCAGACGGCCGACGTCACTTGCTGTCGGACTTCAATTGCCGTCGTATCTATTCCGAAACCGGCAGCAGTTACATCGCGGCATTATTGAGTTGTGGTTGTGTCTCTGTGAATCTGAGCTATGAATAATCAATTGCTGCAAATTTTAATGGAAGAAGAAGAAGACGACGATGACTTGTTATTATTGTATTACTCAAGCAGTAGACCTATACTCCCATTCTACAGAAATAGGCTATTCTTTCCAAATATTTTCTTTTATACGTGAATCTTTATGATTTGGATCTTTGGAATCATACAAACATAGATGTTGAGATACTAAATTAATAAAAGTTTCACTTTCATCGTCAGTTAACACGTCCATCTTCGTTCGACGGCAGCGGCAGTACTGTGTATGCACGGCAGTGCCGTCTGCCGCTACGCGTCACTACAAGTTACGACCTGCCGCGCGGCAATTGCAGTCGTACATCGGAATCGGTCTCATACAAATTCATAGTGTCAAGTAATGCCGTCTGCCGTCGCAGCACATGCAGTTGCCGTCTGCTGCTGCCGTCTGCCGTCTGCAGCGTTGTGCGGAATCGTACCTTTAGGCAGAACCAGCGCCATCTATTTGTGAAACGTTACAGTTTCAAACTCAAAAAGATAATTAGTTAAAAACGGCAATGTGTCATCTCTCGTTCGAAGCTTGCTTCATATGAAATTATGAGCTTTCGAAATTAGTTTGAAACTGTAACGATACGATATGGCTCGTATAGCTCAGTGGTTAGAGCACCCCGCCGCGAGAGCTGGGGGGGTCGCGGGTTGAAATCCCGCTACGAGTGAAATTTTAATTCGTATTTAAATTATAGGAATTATTTCCTAAGTGCGTAAAACACTAATCAAAAAGATAATTAGTTAAAATAACTTTCAACTGTCTTACTATCACGGTTCATGAGATACAGCCTGGTGACAGACGGACAGACACAGACAACGAAGACGGATGACAACGAAGTTTCCCCGGAGACTTTTTTAAACTTGATGCTGTTTTAATATTATGGTACTACCTAATATTAATTTAATAAAAGAGGGACAAACAGTACCTTCAGCCATGAGTGTAATTATTGTTGTCAGTTTTACGCGTTGGGTACGGAACCCTAAAACAGCTTTAGTATACCTATAGGAGTACATATTATTTTGTATGCACGACTGAGTTGGGCTTCGAAGTCAATTCATGGCCATAATATTGACTAAATCATGAGTCATGGCCCTATCCAGTAAATTAATTTGACCCCTTGATAAAAAAAGGGTAAGTAACTCGCAGAATACGTAGCCTACCAATTTAATTCAACATGCGCTACCCATGATTTGATACCTCAATGCGTTTCGGTAAGGTAGCTTTTTGTGTGACGGGGCCATTCTCTCTAATAATAAATTGAAGATTTACAATATATCTTCGAACACTGTAGCAAGGAGAATTCAGGCGAAGCGTTATTTACTGCTTGCCTACTAGAATTAATGTCACCCATTGGGCCATTACCCAAATAACTAAGACGGAAAATTCTTCGTCATTTCTCAGTTGGACAACTTAGGCCTCCAGCTCCTGAAATCACAGAAATGCAGGTATGTTTAGGTAATTAATATATAAAATTAGCGTATCTACAGTACCCTGGGTATTCGCTTGAGCATAAATTCAAACCTCGCGCTGGGGTCTGTTTGTACGCTCGTGACAACATCTGCTGCCAGCGTCTCCGTAATTTGGAGGTATCTTCTCTCTCCGTCTTGTGGTGCTTGGTAGATACGGTTTTGAGCAAACCGTCTATGCGTGCGTTTACCCAGCAAACGTTGGGATATGAAAAAAAAAATAGCTGACGACCTAAGACCTACAGAATAAAACGTACAATCGGTCGAGCCGTTTCTGAGGAGCTTGGCTTTGGGTAGCAAAATTGGAATTTTATATATTAGAGATTCTCGTGTCTCGAACTCCTCCGAAACGGCTCGACCGATTGTTGTGAAATTGTCTGTTTATGTTGGGTAGTTCTGAGAGACTATTTTTTAATTATATCCCTAGTGGCTAAACAACGTTTGCCGGGTCAGCATAATAATTAGCCTACTGTTTTCGAGAAACGAAATAAAATTTGAATTATATCTGAATATTTGAAATATCCTCCCTCATCCAGTAGGTACCTATCCTCCATCTAAATTACAAATCCATGAATTCTATGGTATTCGGTGGCTATGAGTTTCTTCCGGTGCGTGGCCGCCATTCCAGCACCAACTTTCATTCCGTCAATCATGTGAGCTTTATATCCTTAAGTTCCTGAATCCGAAACACGGTCATTTGAGCTTTTTGAAAAGTCTCAGACAGCGAGCAACGGGAAGTTGTGCTCGGAATATCTTCGCAAGGTTGAATCTGAAGTGAGGAGATCCGTGAACCAGACATAGCTCAATGTGTTAAATACCTACTCGTAAAGTGCACAGAATTTTTGATATTATTACTATATAATATGGAGTTTAAGTTTTGAAAATAGCAACATTTATTTTACGATGCCAAAAAATAAAAATTGCTCTATGGTAATGCCATTAAAAGATCAAGAATTCTTGGTCTTAGACTATGAGCCATTTCCCTCACAGGAATGAGTTCCATAGACCTAGGAAATAAATAAGGACAAGCCCCTTCTACAAAACCAGCGTGATTATTTTTAATCTATCAAGTGGCGCATTAGATGGCGTCGCTATACGTCACTCAGAAGGAACATGGACATTTGACAACGAATCTTGGCGCTCATCATGGCGCCTGAGATGGCGCCGCATGTCACGCAAGGCTAGGCTAGAATTGAAAGGATCGTATCTTGGAAGAAATATTACACTCGATGTTGACCCGATGTGAAATATTACACTCATGTGATTATTCGTCCAAGGATCGTGTCTCCCTAGTTTTGTCATTTCTATGGCCATTTCCAAGTTTGACAAATGACAATGACAACTTGACAAATACGTCATATTTGTAAAATGTAAACAAAGGTTTCAAGTTTCTACGATTATACTCCGACTTTAATTAATTGTACATAAACTTTCCTACATTTTATTTAAATATTTAGCAGATAAGTAAATTAATATATATTTCTATGAATATCAAATTGTAGTGGAAGGTAGTAATATCAGCAAACCGCCATGTCTTTCAAAGCAAAGGACGTTGTGCTCTCTGAAGATAGACCAAAAACTTTGCTGTTGCAAAAGCATTCCGATTATTTAGCTGGTTACGGCTCGAACAAAGATGACTACGAGTTTTGTATGACAGAATACCTGCGGATGTCTGGCATTTACTGGAGCCTGACTGCTATGGAACTTATGGACCAATCTTCAAGGTAAATCTTCGAAGCTCATAAGATATCAGGGTTATAAATTTACTAAGATTTAGTACCATTAAATAAGTGTCAATCAACTCAGTGTTTATTATGACTTTTTTGGACCTAGCCACTCGAATAAGCACAAGAGATCTCTTAGACATTCACTCCACTGGAGTATCCAAGCTCCGAGCAAACCTAAGTTAACTTTGGTAATTATGCGTCCTTATACTTGGCAATCAAACGTTCTGCTTAAACAACTATTCAGTCTGAGCCCCACAGAATATATAAAATGTAAATAAATCCTCCAGCTTCTGGTTCAATACATCAGCTGTAGCCCTGTTACTAATTTACCTTGATCCCTTTTCTATCGTACAAATAGTATAGACATCACTTTCGAAAATCCGATTGGTAGGTTACAAGTCCATCAATGAAAACTTCATTGCTTTACTTTTTTTTAAATTTCAAAGCAATAACTCTGTTCTCTTTTTGCAATAAAAATAGAATCAATTTCATAACATAGCTACAGGTTATAGCTTCTATTCATCTAGCTTTTGCAGCACCAGCATAACTGCCAGTGCGCCTGATCTTGAGGAGATTGTTTGTCTGAAAACATTGCAATAATTACTGCAGGAGGTTTTATAATTTCTTACACACTTTTCCAGAATGCCCAAAGATGACATCATCTCATTTATAACATCCTGCCAAGACAGTGACAGTGGAGGCATTTCAGCAAGCAATGGCCACGACCCACACATGCTGTATACATTGAGTGCCATTCAGGTATCTACCATTTATTTATTATTAATGAAAGCATGAGATTATTTTCGATGATATACAGAAAACTTCCTAGTACCCGTTTGCAGAAGTTTTATTGATGTCTTCCCCTCCAACTTCATACAACAGGGACCTGCACTTGTATCTCATGAGATGAGCACGGTTTGCGGCCTTATGAAGTGGGACGGGTAGTAACTAGCAAAGTTTCTGTGAACAGGTAGTACTTCGATTTTATTTTAGTATTATCTTCCATTTACCTTATTATTTTCAGGTTCTAGCAATGTATGACAGATTAGATGCCATAGATGTTGAAGGAGTGGTCCAATATGTCTCTTCTTTGCAGCAAGAGGATGGCAGTTTCTTTGGTAAGAACATAATATTAATATTGCTAACACTTGGATGTTTTAATATGGAATCTTTGAATTACCATGGACTTCAGCAAAAGCTCTTGGTTATTATCACACCTAATCATAAGTGGCTTTTGGCTGGTTCAAAACAAAATAATTGCCTAGTTGGAGCACATTTATTTAAGATATCCAATTTGGAGCTGGTGTGAAAAAAGAGGTTGGGAGGGTATTCCAAACCTAAGTTTGAGTATTAGAAAGGAGAAAATCATTGTAGGTGGGGTAAGGCCATACCCTTTTCATTCAATTCAAAAGACCTAGTATTCATTTCCTCAAAAGACCTAGTAGTGGGTGATTAAAAGGGGCTTATGGGGTTGATACCATCATGAAAAGAGTAAGTGCCGTGTTTATTGTGAGAACTTCTCTGAACTTCGAGTGTTTTGGCTTTTCATGGGAGCCTGTAAGTTGGGCCTATGTAAGATTTTTCATTTTCATGGTTACAGGAGACATTTGGGGCGAGGTGGACACGCGGTTCTCGTTCTGCGCAGTGATGTGCTTGTCGCTGCTCCATCGCCTGGAAGCGATAGACGTGAACAGAGCGGTTGATTTTGTGCTGAGTTGCATGAACTTTGATGGAGGCTTTGGATCCAAGCCTGGCTCTGAGAGCCATGCAGGTAATTCTTGGAGAAAAATGTTGGTGAGAGGTTAATGTAACTAAATAGAATGCATAATTTTTATATTATATTAAATAATGAACGGATTGAGCAAGTTGCAAATACTTCATTTCTTGGATTTCAGGTAGATCAATGCCTAAAATGGGATTCACACATTGATAAATTGTGCGGCAAATTGTCCAAAGCTTGCTTCGCTTTAAAACGAGTCGCATCTACCTTATCCGTAGAGGCAGCCCGAGCATGCTACTTTGCTTCAATACAGAGTTCGTTGCAATACGGGATTGAACTGTGGGGCCGCGGCGCGGAGTGGGAACGAGCATTTAGGCTTCAGAAGCGCGCTGTCAGGATATTAGCAAAGATACCCCAAGACACCTCAGCTCGGCCCTATTTTACGAAATTAGGAATCTTAACCTTACCGAGCCTGCTGATTTATAGTACAGCTTTGTACGTATATAACAATCAAAATGAGTATGAGAGAAGAGGTGACGCGGGGGGTAAATTGCGATACCCTGACAGGATATTGGCAAAACGCGGAAGACTAAAGAAAACCTCAAAATCTGTTAAAGGTATGGGTGCTGAGGTATACAACCGAATACCTCCATTGGTAAGAGATGCTTCAAGTGAGTCTGGTTTTAAAAATAAATTAAAGAGTTGGCTTGTCGAGAAGTCTTTTTATACCTATAAGGAATTTTTAGATTGTAAGGTAATATAATTATTATCATTGTTATAATTGTTATAATAATGTGTTTATATATACCTATTGATTATAAATACTTATAACTAATTGAAATTATTTAAATTTAGAGGCGTATATTTTAATAACGCTACGAAGTAATGACGTGTAAAGAAATTTACAAATAAATTGATTATTGATTATTATTGATTATTGATTATTAAAGAATAATTGGAAGATAAGGTTGCAGTTGCAGTGCATTGTCTTATGATGCACTGCAATGCGCTTGTCATCCTTACACATTAGTTCTTAAGTCTCACTATGCTGTGTCAGTTAGCTGGCTATAGTTTTCAGTGGGCGACTGGAGGTTTTGTGTGCGGGTTCTGACCACTCTACCGGAAAAGTCGCACAGTGGAGCCATTTAGCGACTGTTTAGGAATTATTTTCTCTTTTTGAAAACAGTCTTCAACTGTATCTTCACTAAATTTAGAAAATATCCATGCTATAAATTATTGTTATTTTACTTAGTCCTACTGTGTATTTTCAGGTCTCATCTACTGCTGTGTGGGAACTCTGTCAATATGCAAGCGAATGGACGCGTTAAAAGCAGACGAGCTCGCGTGGTGGCTTTGCGAGCGACAGCTGCCCAGTGGTGGGCTAAACGGTAGACCTGAGAAACTGCCCGACTTATGTTATTCATGGTATGCTATTGATTTATTACATACTGCTACCAGTGGAGCTTAAAAGGCATAAGTAAGAGCAGATTTCAAACATCTAGCTGTTATATTATCTATGTTATAACAATATAATTAGATCTACTACTCCTGTAATTCAAATCTGCAGTGTAATGTATAATATCTTAATTGAATCAAAGTATTTGGAGTACGGAAAGCAACGCGGGAAGGCGCTGGATGCAGGTGGCGCAGAACCGTGTGGGCTGGATCACATTGCAGCGGGCCTTTTTCCAGCTCTGGACGTCCGTCGGCTGAACCGAACGATTAAGAGTACTACGCTCGACAAACAATGTTTATAATGTGATAGTAATATACATTTTGTCGCTCCACTCCTATGAGCAAGCATACAAATACAGTAAATAACGAAATTCTCATTCTTCCAGGTGGGTAATGTCATCCCTGTCAATGCTTAACAGGATACATTGGGTGGACAAGAAAAACCTAGAACAATACATCCTAGCCTGCCAAGATGCAGAAACCGGGGGCTTCAGCGACCGGCCAGGGGACATCACAGACCCCTTCCACACTTTGTTCGGCTTGGCAGGCCTCTCTTTACTCGGCGACACCAGTATAAAACGTGTGAACCCCACATATTGTATGCCTCAAGAAACCATAGACAGATTGAAACTTGAACCACAAATTCTACAAATATGAGGAGCTATCTTGAAAGACATTATAGAAATATTCATTATTATAATTTTTTGTAATTTATGTAAATGGAGTAATGTGATAGCGAGCTATTATATTAATTTACAATAACATTTAGCTTGTCATATAGCCAAAATGTTTTCTTTTTTGTGTTATTTATTTTAATAGAGTACGTATTATTGTAATAACTTGATGTTTCCATGCCATTTTTATTCAAGTCCCACGAATCAATAAAAGCAAAGCCAAGCGATTTTCTTGTCGGCAACGCTGGACAGCGAAATTCAAATTTTATTCAGTTGTGCGAGCTCATGGCAACGAGTTTTGCGAGCATGACATAATTATGCATCCACCTATACGCAGCACCTATTTGTTTAGAAACTGCAGAAATGTATCTTTTTTTATATTTATTCTACTATTGGCGAAAAACTAAATAAAATTTGAATTTTCGCGGGCGTAATATACCCATCCACCTTATTTCCGGCCGAGGCTACAGAGCTGAGAAAGTACTATACATATTTTTACATAATGCAACACTTGACACTAATCAACTTTATTTGACAGTTGGTGGCTGCCACATGCGTTTAGGTTTTTTGCTTTGTCTATGACTGGATTATGTAAACATTTAAACATCATGTAAATATAAACATAACCTCAAATCTGAATTCTTGTAATTGAAATTGTGAAATAATTGAATTTAAAATATGTCGCCTGTGCATCTGGTACAATTTTTCATATTCAGCACGTTCATTCACATGTTTTCTCTATTTACTTATTTAGTTTACTACTACGATTTGTACACAAGTTCGTATGAAATCCTGGACGAGTATGATTTTATCATAGGTAAGGCTTCTAATTGGCTCATACTTATAAATATTGACCGTAAAGTACGTTAAATCTACCATTTAAAGTATTCCTGGATATAATGTAGTTACATTGCCTGCCACTGCCTTCAAAAGTTTTATTAAACAACACCAATACCTAGACTGTAGTTTTAAAGCACTATGATTTTACGGTCACTGCAATAATAGCGGCTAATGCCCACACATACTACAGTCTCTGGTAGCTTTCAAAGTATAATATGGCTTAGGTACGTAAACCATGTTCCTTTGAAAGGAGTTTTTTACCCAGCAATGAGACCTTGATAAGTTAATCTATGATCTTTACTTATTTGGTGATCAAAGGCAAACGCCACTACTTCAGAGGAAAACTACTGAAATCCAAAATGTTGCTGAAAAAAAGGTTAGCTTTAATGGAGAGAGAATGGAATATAGTTTTATAAGTATCATGTATAGTTTTAGTAACACAAAACAATTCTTTTCTAGTGGGTTCTGGAACTGCAGGATCTCTCATAGCACACCGACTATCAAAGGAAACCAACTACACCTTTGTAGTCCTGGAAGCAGGAGGCAGAGGTCACCCTTTACACAGCATACCTGCAATTAGCCCTCTGCTACACCAATCTACCTTTGACTGGCAGTATGAAACTGTACCGCAAGAAAATGCTTGCTTTGCCATGGAAAATCGTGTAAGTTAAACTGACCTTGATTTTGAATCTCGATATCATTCCTGTGGGGTTATGAGCTAATTAAATCAAAAATATAGCAAACCATTGATATTTGAAAAGGTTTTTGAATTGAGCTTGGTGTCTCTCAATTTTAGTCTTTATGTCTAGTTCTTCTAAAAATACAAAGAGTACTAAGGTCTAAATGTCTAAAGCAGTATTCTCATTGGGTAACATAGGAAAAAAAACATCTTCCTTTTTTTGAAGTCGGTTAAAATAAGAGTTTAGACAATATCGTTATGCTATTGTATGGTCATGGTTCACTGTCTCATTTTAAAATGAGAATGTGGTCGATTCTGTTAAGCAAAATCTCTAAACTAAACGAATTAAAAAATAGTGCTATCCTTTTCAAACTGCTCCCGATGGAAGAGGATGGCACTATTTTTTAAATTAGTTTAATTTAGAAATTTTGCACAACTCCACATTATCATTAAAACCGTTTCTGAGATCTGTAAAATAAATTTATCTATACATACAACAACTATGTTTAACATACATATGTTTTTAATTTTTCAGAAATGCAGACTAACTCAAGGAAAAATTCTTGGTGGATCAGCAAAACTTAACAATATGATTCACATCAGAGGGAACACTTCACACTATGTTGATTGGTTCAACGGAAAATACACCAAAGACTATATAGACAAACAGTTCAATTACATTGAAAATAATATATATCCTTTACATAACTTACAGTATCATAGCAAATTAAGTGATGTCGTCTTAGATGCAGGAAAAGAATTAGGCTATATGGAATTAAATAGTCAGAATAATCTTGGTTTTACAGTGCCTATTTTAACTCAAAATTATGGTAAAAGATGGTCAACTTCTGATAATATTGATACAACTAAACATGTTTTAACTAATGTTCTAGTTGAAAAATTAGTTATTCGTGATAATAGGTGTGTAGGTGTAGAAATAAGTTATCCAAAACATGCAAAATTGTTTGCAAAGAAAGGTGTAATAGTAAGTGCTGGAACTTTTAATTCAGCAAAACTTTTGCAATTATCTGGTATAGGGCCTGCAGAATTATTAAAATCTCTTAATATATCTGTGGTAAAAGAGTTACCAGTCGGAAAAAATCTCCAAGACCATTTTGGTACTGGTTTAGATTTAGTCCTTTTTGATACACCACAATCGATAGGGATGTTTGACATTATTAACTTTTATAATGTTTACCAATATTTCGTTAATGGTAAAGGACCTCTAACTACGCCTGGGTGTGAAGTACTAGGTTTTGCATCAACAAAAAATGAAACGACACCAAATATTCAATTCATGGTGTTACCAGTAGGCTTATCTTCAGATAGAGGGAGCAAGTTAAGAAAAACTTTAGGTATAACTGATTTTGTATGGGACAACTATTTTAGTAAACTATTTAGTAAGCACACAGCAACATTTTTGTCATTAATACTACACCCCAAAAGTAAAGGTATAGTCAGAATTCAAAGTGAAGACCCAAATGTACCACCTGTAATCGATCCGAAGTATTTGTCACATTCAGAAGATGTAAAAACTTTAGTAGATAGTGTTAAAATTATTGTGAAATTAGTTGAAACAGATACTATGAAAGCTGCAGGGGCTCATTTAAATGCTATCCATTTTCCTGGATGTGATAATCATGTTATATTTTCAGATTCATATCTTGAATGCTATGTAAAGCATTTAACATTAACTAGTTACCATCCTGTAGGTACATGCTCTATGGGAGTTGAATCTAGTCAATCTGTCGTCGACACATCATTTAAAGTGTTTGACATTGACAATCTCTATGTTGTCGATGGGTCAGTGTTGCCAACTTTGCCTAGTGGTAATATAAATGCGGCAATAGCTGTGATGGCTAATATATTTTTTGAAAATACTATCAAAGAAAAATATTTTAAACAGAATGTGAAAACGTTTTATTGTAATAATTTAGTTGATGATTTATTTTTTAAAGTATGCCCAGTTAGGTGACGTACATCGCTCACAAATACTTTTATGTAGTTTTTAAACTCTTAGATTATATTATTAGGTATTATATTTCTTTCTACAGCAGACTAATCAAGTACCTATAAAATACCAAATACCTACAGTTGTGTTAAGCATCAAAAGAGTAAAAGAACTATTTCTGATTGTTTATAATACCTAAATATACAATACAATTACATTCAAAAGCTTCTGATACTTAATATAAATAAAACGCTGAAGTAAATACTTTTTATTTTATTTATTTAAGGTCACTTCTACAGATAAAATTCCGTTACATAATTATTTTGAGCTGAGTTTCTGAGACAACCATTTTATTGCAAAACCTAAATACTTTTACGTAAAAAAAATTATATGTTTACACTTTACAACCAAGTACAAAATCGTACATATTATTATATGTTTCATCTTCATTTATATATTGAGCTACATTACATGTTTTATAATATATTAAAAATAGTTACAGTATTATATACCAGTGCAAGCTGTATTTTACTGATTTTACTTCAGATAATAATTTTTATACTAATATTTTATTTTGTTAACATTTGAGGCTTCTTTTTGGGGCTTTGTTAATTTACAAAACGTAATAAAAAATTAATACGATACATAAACGCTCTATAAAAATCCAAATGCATGTAAGTAAATTATATAGGTACAATTTTTTAACATAGAATTACTTACTTAATAAAATATTGCATGACAATATAAGGCAAATATTAAATCATCATAATTGACTAGATTATGTTGCTTGCTATAACAAATTATTTGTCAATTTCTTATAATATATAAAATCATATTGATAGCTGATGTTTTAATTAATATGTAAAAAATATTTTTATAACTAAGGAACAAAAAAGGGGCAACAATCGGCCCTTGTGGTACTCCTTTCCACAGTTCGTTCTCATTAAAAACTTCAAGACACTAATGCCCGTTTTCACTAACCACAAACAAGGCAACGCCTAACTAAGCAACGCCTAGTCTAAGGAGATCCCTAAGCATACATTTACCTTTCACCAATCAATTGTCACTAGGCAACTCATAAGCTATGAATTGCTCAACTTGTCTATGACTTTTAGTATCGAGCTGTCACTTTTTGTGTTTGTCGAGGTTTTGACGTTTATCAAACCGTCTTGCTAGTCTGTGCCTGTGTGCCTATTTTGAATTTCCCGTTTTTTTAAGGTATTTTAATTTTTATTTTGCTCATCACTCATCATCGGCTGTGCAAAAGCGTTCCGCTAATTTCAGCGAGGACGAGAAGATGATAAATTGAATTCAAAGATAATAATATACTATTATTCCTTAAATCGTGCAAATAACAAACGTTGTTACCTATATATAAACAAACAATACTCCGCCAAAACTCTGAAGTTGTCATTTAACCATTACTGTAAACTGTCATTAGGTGCTACCTAGCATTTAGGCGCCGCCGAATCGGTGTCGTAACTTTAGGTGGTGCCTAACGTCCTTAGTCATCACCTAAGGGTTGGTGAAACGTTTTTTTTCTCTAGGCATCTCTTAAATATTTAGGCATCCGATTTAGGCGTTTCCTAGGTTTAGTGAAAACGGGCGTAAGGGACGGAAGATTATCCTAATTTAAATCTAAAACTACTAACACTTAAGACGCCAATGTAGGTACCTACTTTGTGCTAGTACAATAAAGTTATTGTAGTACTTGTTTAATACAAATAATTATATTGTAACGACTAGAAAACATTTCAATTATTATTTACAAAGAAAATGCGCCTTATTGACACACAAAGTACCCAAATCTCAAAGGACTGAATATGATAATGTACCAAAATTATCGCCTCGGCGGACATTCTCCCGTAGCTCATTGGCAGAGTACCCAGCCGCGAAAACGGGGACGTGGGTTCAAATCCCACCTAGTACGATAATTTTGATAGAAAGTACCTATTTTTTTAGCAGGTGTAATTTTCATTTTCTAGAATGAGCCTTTACTTTAAAGACATCACATCTAAGTTCTTACATACATAATATATTAAAATAGGAAAAATATATATACAATCTTTTACTTTGTGCTGAGCAAACGTAGACACAATGCAGTTTCTGCAAATATCTAATACTGGACGGATTGTCTGATTAGTAGCTCAATCATTTTACAATAAATACTTTCAAATCTTAATCTACAAGCCAATGTTATATTTATAATTATTCATTAATTAATTCTTATTATGAGCTAATAAACACGTGGCGAAATTCTGATTAAATCGTCATTTTTAATTATAGCCAAATATTTATTTAGTTGTGGCAAAAATATTTTCACACTAGGTACCCTAAACCATAGACAAGTCATATGGATTCGTTAAAGGCATCATCTGTCGTAAGGAAAGAGTTTGTTAAAAAATTGACGGATTTTTAAAAATGCTTAGGCACTTTTGGTTACCAGTAGGTGCCAATGTATTTACTTACATCATATAAGTACCATACCTTACATATTACCAACATGTATATTATCTTATTACTAAATATGTATTGTATTTTTCATAAATATACCTTTAATAGTTTGCCTAATTGTGCAAATACAAATATTCTTACGTTTCACCTTTTAATACTGAGCGGTAAAATTGTCATCTTACAGCAAAAAATAATAAGAACTTTCTAAAAGAAGTTGTTTAGTAGTAATAATTAATTATACTTACAAAATGTTTATCTAATACTGTTTTTTTAAATCTTTTTACTTCTTTATAACTTTGCTCAAGTATCTAAGCACGTAATATAATAGTTAAGTATATAAATATTATTGTTTTATTCCATGTGGGTGGAATCATCCGAGATGAAATTCTGAGCTTTTTTTGAGCTGTCGTTATCATTTCAATTTTTTTTAATTCACTAACAACTAGAATACACATTTTATACCTAGTTACATCAAATATTCCAATACTTTTTTCCTAATTTTCAAAGATACTTAAATTTAGTTTTTCACTGTTTGTTTTATCTACTTTTGCATTTCTGAAATATTTTATTACTTAAGTAGTACAGTTTTTTGGGAGCAAAATTTACTCAAAACTCTCTAAACTGGGAAAGAAAAAATGTCGCCGAAGTAGCGGTACATTTACTAAGTAGTTTGTATTACACAAACTTACTTGAAACAGGAATCCAAATAGTTATCTAGCATGTCCAATTGAAGATCCGACCAATCGGTAGGATTTAAAAGCAGAGAAGACAAATCATCCTCCGCTATCAGAGGAGGCGGCGCCACCGGCTCGACGATCACATTGGCTCCAATGGTGTCCATGTCAATTTCTGGTAACGACTGCAGAGGGAACTCCGGCAAATGTAAGGTAACAACTTGGTTCAAATCGTTGGTCACATCGTTGAGATCCATTGGTATATTGGCGATTGCTATTTGTTCTTCTGTAGTTTTGTTGTCTTTAGGGTCTTTCTTCTGTTCATTTGACTTCTTCTTCTTGTGGGGCCTGTTTGAGATGCGCTTGGTTCCCTCCAGGTGAGCGAGGTCCAGCTTCCAGAAACCCCCTTTGCCAGGTTCGTGCTTTGATCGGGCTTC
Organism: Coenonympha arcania; assembly: GCA_036785405.1. Taxonomy (NCBI): domain Eukaryota; kingdom Metazoa; phylum Arthropoda; class Insecta; order Lepidoptera; family Nymphalidae; genus Coenonympha; species Coenonympha arcania. Next base: position 15,768,193 of record CM072066.1, on the reverse strand, counting down.
CTTTACGAAGACTTTGTTCAGTGACAGGTTGTGCCTTATCGAATTCTGTGAAACGAAAATGGTGATTTGAAAAACTTACATGAAATTCAGCTTTTTCACCTCGTGGAAGCTTAAACTCGAACAGGTAGGTGATTCACGTACATTTCATGAAGTGAAATGTTTAAAAAGGTCATGGCATTTACGTATCTAAATAAATAAAAATAAATAAATGTCATTTATTCATCAACTATTATAAGCAGACGATATTGAAAGCAAAACATTTTTTGCGAACACTGAAAAATTAATTTAACAACTATTGCCATAGACTTAGAGCGTAAAATTGAATGTCGTTCAAAACGCATGATAGTCGAGAATCGTGAGATTTTAACTTAGCGCGACAAGGTTGAAGGATTATAATATTTCCTATGTTGAAATACATTCAATTTTACACTCTAAACCATATTATAGGCCATATACCTACGTAAAATTAATTTTTCAGTGTTATTATTTTATTTCTTGATTCTCATCACTCAGTTTGTGGAACTTTAGGTGAATCGCCCACAGATAATGAAAGAGAAGGAATAGGGAGCAACAGTTTGTGCGGAAGAGATAGGCACATCTGCACGTATTTAATCGCTCTACGTAAGGTTTGTATGACATGGTTTGTACGGTGCACCACTTTGCCTATCAAACCTTTTTATGTTACCTAGTTATTCGACGATAAAATGTACTCGTAACCCGGTATAAAATATTCAAACCCTTATACTATAATAGTGGGGCCTCCATCCGCACCGCTGCACTTTTGGTATCAGTAATCAGCTGCCTGCGAACTGCAAATTACCCTTATTTCCGCCCTACAATTTGCATTAACTAGGCAGTCACTGAGGTGTAGTAAGATGACAATTTTAGTAATTAGTTGTGTCTTCTATGAACCGTAAGTAAACTAGTGTAGGTATTTGCAAAATGTACCTAAGTATTTTGTCAAGTCAACATTGCCTGATGCTCCTGTATCGGAACAAAATGTACCTATGTAGAGAAAAAGCGGACGAACGGCGGAGTCTTAGTAATAATTGAGTACAATTTTTTACCCTTTGGGTACCTACCTACGTAACCCTAAAAAGTTGAAAATAATTATAATACATCAAAGGGAAGAAAATTCGTGTATTTTCCTTTGAAGGCTCTAAGTATTTGTATAGTAATCGCGGCAAATGGCAAGACACTAAATGAGAAGCCTGCGAATCCGCCCTTGACTGTACGGCCGCTGCAATTATTTGCGGGTTTCTGATATAATAGCGATGTCTAAACAAACGCAGCTGAGTTTACTTTATAGCTAGATAGGTATTCCTACTACGTGAAGAGATGACGCGATAGTAAAGGGGTTCCTAACGAGATTACAATAAGCGTTAAGCACAGATAAGATAGCGTCTAATTGAATTTTGTGAATAGATTGAACAGGGGTAGTGCCCGTGGATTAAAGATTAGGTTTATCAACATTATTCATTAAATACCTATACCTATCTAAGTATGTTGGTTGCGGACGCCCACGGCTTCGCTCATCTGACCTTTTTCTTTTTGGGGTTGACTATTCAAAAACCCTAGCAATTGGTTACTTACTGGTTAGTGGTTACGTCATGAATCATGATATTTATCTGTGTACTAAATTTGAGCCCAATCTGTCTGTCTGTCTGATTAGTCAGTCAGTTAGTCATTTTCCTTCTTTATAATACCTAGACATACAGTCAAGTAAATGGGACTTCACTGATGTACCTACCTAGTTACCACTACTCTCATATAATATTTAGGGTACATTTCAGGTCACGAATCTCCTTTCAGAATAAGAACAGGTTGACCATCGTCCACAATACTGGCTAAAAGCGGGTTGACAGGCTTCACACATTTGAGAACATTAAAAAGTTTCAGTTGTTAGGAATCAATAATTTAATTCGCTACAGAGCAAATGATATTTGAGTAGTTGCCACAAACGCTTAATTATTACCTACCTACTTAGTCCAAAAAAGTCATAAATGTGTACCTAGGATTTGAACCTCTGACCCAGATAAAAAGGCAGGCGGCTGAACCACTGGACTATCTCTGCTGTAACGCATTACCAGTACATGTTTTCCCGATCTTTATTTTATCAAATTCGGATCACACAGTAATTTTACACACAAGGAATCTAGACTAGAGACCGAAGCATATTGATAAAGCGCAGAAGTCAAACTATTAGGTCCTTACATATGAAATTGGCGTTTTGTCGTACTGGCCACTTTGATCTCAAATATCTCTTCTTTGGTTAGAAATTCCAATTTCAAATTTATACAGCTATTTACTCATGCTTTTGTGTTTTGAAAATCGTAATTCATTTGTTTTTTTCTCTTTTGGTTTTTTTTTTGCGCCACCTTGTTTACAAAATGGAAAACTTGAAATATCGCGTTATTTACGAGTACGAGTTCCATCGTGGCACCAGTGCTGCAGAAACGGCTCGAAGGATTAATGATGTGTACGGCGAGGGTGTCGCAAAAGAAAACACAGTGCGTTTTTGGTTCCAACGTTTTCGTTCTGGAAATTTCGACCTGCAGAAAAAGCCCCGTGGACGGCCGGAGACCAAAGTTGACAATGAAGAATTGAAGGTTATTGTGGAAGCGGATCCATCGCAAACCACGTCCGAGCTAGCTGCAGGCTGCGGTGTTAGTGATAAAACTGTTTTAGTTCACTTGAAGCAAATTGGGAAGGTGAAAAAGCTTGAAAGGTGGGTACCTCATGAATTGAGTGCAGCAAACCGAAAAACACGCGTAGACTGCTGTGTTACATTACTCAACCGGCACAGTAATGAAGGGATTTTAAATCGAATCATTACCTGTGATGAAAAATGGATCCCGTATGATAATCGGAAACGCTCATCGCAATGGTTGAACCCTGGCGAACCAGCCAAATCCTGCCCCAAACGAAAATTGACTCAAAAAAAATTACTTGTGAGCGTTTGGTGGACTAGCGCCGGCGTCGTTCACTACAGCTTTCTTAAATCTGGCCAGACGATTACGGCGGATATCTATTGTCAGCAACTGCAATCCATGATGGAAAAGCTAGCTGCTAAACAACCGAGGCTGGTCAATCGTTCTAGGCCACTGCTGCTTCAGGACAACGCTAGACCACACACTGCACAACAGACGGCTACCAAATTAGAGGAGCTTCAATTGGAATACCTAAGACATCGACCTTACTCCCCGGACCTTGCTCCAACAGATTACCATTTTTTTCGAAATTTGGATAACTTCTTACAAGGGAAAAAATTTAACTCCGATGAGGCAGTCCAAAGCGCTTTCAAAGATTTTATTGATTCCCGTCCTAATGGCTTTTTTAGTAAAGGGATCAATGAACTACCTATAAGGTGGCAAAAGTGCATAGATAGCAATGGTACATACTTTGATTAAATATATATATTATATATAAAAAAAATCGACTTTATGTTCCTCCCATACAAAACGCCAATTTCATATGTAAGGACCTAATATAAGTCGAGGCGTAGATTTTATAGGTACGTACTTATATACCTAGTAATAAAAAGATAAAGCTTACCTGCCACGTGGGATCCGCGTTCCTGTAGTACTTGAAGTTCTCTCTGATCCAAGAATATATCGCGGAGAGCGTCATTTTGTCGTTATTGTACCTCATGGCCATGCATATGAGCGTGCTGTACGAATACGGAGGTTTCTTGTCACTGTTCTTCTGGTAGTCTTCTCTGTGCTCCGTGAAATCCTTCTGGCACTTCGCTATGGTCTGATTGAACTTCTGCAGCCTGGTGTTTTGGGGTTGGGTTTTAGCTGGAGGATTGGGCGACATCGGTGATATTGGGAACTGGGGAACGGCCATTATGTTGGTAATATTCTGCAGCCACGTGAGATTCGTCAGATCCGTTTCTTGCTCGTCTTCTGGTATCTTCACTGTCTTTTTGCCACAAGTCTTCTTCGGCTGCGATTTCTCTGCTTCCACCGGGCCCGCGCTCTGTGCCTCGCATACAGTGGCTCCATTGGCGCTATCGAATTCATAGTTATCCGGTTGTTCGTAGACGTATTCAATTTCAACGGTGTGGGACGACTCCGGAACTGTATTGTCGAGAGAGAAAAAGCCGCACTGCTCTCCGGAATCTCCGTATAAATTGGTGGAAGAATCCAGCATTTCGCCGGACGCTGGCGACAATCCAGAAGTGATATGCATTGCTGCGTTCGTTAAACTACATTGGAAATATCAAATACCTCGTGCGAGGAAAATGCTGAATCACAGTTCTTGAAAAGTCGAGCGTGGGTGGTGCGTCTACGAATGGTGGTGACTTGGTATGGTGGATCGATAGGCGGTATGCGCGGACCGCGTGACGTAGTGGTGGTCAGTAACTCCGCGCTAGCTCGCGACTCGATATGGTGCCACCGTGGTGCGCGCTCGCCGGCCCGTGCCATTGTGGCAGCGGGAGCTGTGGCAGTGGCAGCGGCAGGTGCGCGTCCCCTAGTCCCTTGTAACAGGTGGCGCGTGCCGGATCGATATTTTTCCGCGTTGTCTTCGAGTCCGGCCCGCATGTCTTACGGACAATTAGTCACGGTTATCGGCGGCGGTGGTGGGTGCTATCGAGACGCCTGCGGGCTGCTTCCGCGTTAATGAACTTGATGATGCTCTATCCGTGAATAAGTACTTGTAGAAGGATAACATTTTCATGTTTTTTTTTAACTATCATTAGTAAACCATTCATTTTTTAGGTCTAGATACCTACTTAGGTACAAGTTATGTACATGTTACCTACTAGTACCTATAATATCTAGCTTGGTTTAGGTGCTCAAAAATCAAAAGCGATATCAATATAATATTTTGCACATAGGTGTTCGAATACAATCCTTGAGTTACTGCGCAATGCTTTATGCTAGAGCCCTCTTCACAGCCCATCTCATACAATACGCACAATATTTTGAGGTTATTTATTAATACGGAAAATATAATTTTTATTTGATCCAATCTGGTCTCAGACCACAAAACAGGTCTAAGACAACGTGAACTTAAGGCCCTAAATCTAAACACTCTCATTCTAAGAGGACAACCGAGTTCACCCAAGTAAGGAAGGATGATGATGATGATGATGATGAATGGGGTTAAATAAAACGATGAAGATAAAAATGTTCTGCTTTCCGTTTTAATGTACGGAACCTAAAACGCGAAGCCAACCTTTTGGTAGTGATACGTAATTTATTAAAATCCATCGTATCGATTGACTCGTCGTTATTTGCCGTGGACAAATAACGTGTCGGTCGTTTTCCCTAACGAGCAATTAAGGCGAAGTGCTTGTCCGGTGGTTCATGTTAGAAATCTAGATTAGGTTTCAATTTCATGTAAGAAATTGATAACTCTAATTAGGATAATATTTTGTATTCTGTGGTATGTCCATAGACCATCCATAGTCATTACGTTTAATTTGACACATTGGTTTACTCTCTCTCTGGTTCTACCGCTCTGCGCATAATGTCCGCCCATCAGCCTTCAGCTTATATTAAATTAATTTAATAATGTATTAGCTCTAATATCACTGAAGTAAACCTAACAGTTTGATTCCACTTCCACTGTGTATTTATTTTCCCCGTAACAAGAGGTTATGGGGCCCTCACTGAAGGAAATCTAAGGTACACAAGTCACGACAACGTGGTTGAGCGGCGTGCCTTCGCAAAGCTTGTGGCGTCTGCCATCTACCCGTGTGGCGTGTGAGTACATTTCGCAACGTGAAATATGGCTTCAGGAGCGTTATCATCGAACCATCTGCATCATCACAATCTACCGTTCGAAAAACTAGAAGGTATGAATAATTATAACATGTGGAAATTTAACATGCGTCATACTTTGATCATCGATGATTTATGGTCATGCATTGAAGGTACAGAGCCCATCGATACATCTAAGGATCTACGCGCACTAGCCCGCATTAGTTTGGCTGTGAAACCGATTTGTGTGCAATATATTAGAAATGCGAATACAGCTAAACAAGCTTGGGATCAACTAAGCGCAGTCTTTGAAGATAAAGGTTTCGGACGACGTGTAGCATTGTTAAGACAGCTGCACCGTGCTAGTTATGCAGATTTTGATAGTATGAGTGCATACTTTGAGCATATAACGACTCTTGTTCAGCAGTTAAGTGATATTGGCCGAGCTATAGAAGATGCTGAAGTTGCGGAAATCATCTTGAGTGGCCTTCCACAGGAGTATGATATCGTCGTATCCAGTCTCGAAGCTGTCGCCTGCACAGGTACAATTTCAAGTGATTTAGTCCGTACTAGATTGTTACAAGAAGAAGAACGCAGAAGACGGACAGAAAGCAAGGAAGACATGGCCCTGCTGTCTAAACACAAGACTAAGAAGGTATTTGTCTGTCACTTTTGCCACCGCCCAGGACACAGAATACGGGACTGCTTTAAGTTTAAGAAGCAGAAGACAGATAAAGCAACAGCATTGGCGGCTATATGTTATGGAGTCTTCGAAAGTAAGGACTGGATCGTCGATTCTGGGGCCTCGACTCATATTTCCAGAGACTTACAGTGGTTTATCAAGATAACAGAATGTGATAAGACTGTACAAGTTGCTAATGGTAGTACCCTAAGGTGTCTAGGTTATGGTGATGTGATGATTCCTATGAAAAATAACAAGTCTCAATTAGTAACAGATGTTCTATATGTACCTGGCCTCTCGACTAATTTAATTAGTGTTTCTAAATTATGTGAGAAGGCTTTATCTGTGAAGTTTAGTAATAATAAATGTTATGTTTTCAATGGGGAATCTCTTCTTGTGTCTGCCACTAGACGGGGGGGTATTTATATTTTGGACAATGTTTTACAGGATAATTCTTTGACTGTAAATGCTGTAAATGCTGTGCCAAAGCCACAAAGTTCGCTTGACACAGAGGAGAAAGCCAAGGATACACCAGACTTATGCCTGTGGCATAAGCGGCTTGGACATCTGAGTCTCCGTGGGGTAAGTAAACTCCATAAACTTGCTGTTGGTGTTAATGTTAACTCGTCTCAGCTCGATATTACGCCTAACCAGTGTGTGTCGTGCGTTGAGGGGAAGCAAGCAGTGCAAAAGTTTCCTAGGGGTTTAGCAAAACGTTCCAAGCAGTTGCTGGAGCTCGTACATTCCGATGTATGTGGTCCAATGCCGGTAAGTAGTCTGGGTGGATCTAGATATCTGGTAACGTTTACCGATGATTATTCTAGAAAGACATATGGCTATTTAATGAGATTTAAATCTGATGTTTTGTCCAAATTTAAGTTTTTTAAAGCAACTGTTGAGAAGCAAACTGGTTATTTTATTAAACGTCTGCGTACTGATAGGGGTGGAGAATATTGCAATGCTGAGTTCTCCAATTTTTTTAAGAATGAGGGTATAGTTCATGAGACTACAGCTCCTTATAGCCCTTCACAAAATGGCGTAGCTGAAAGACTAAACCGAACACTTTTTGAAAAAGCTCGCTGTATGCTTCGTGAAGCTAATCTTCCTAAAGAATACTGGGGAGAGGCTATTTCTACTGCTATATATCTTAAGAATCGAAGTCCTACTGCAGCTATTCCCAATACAACTCCTGAAGAAGTATGGTCTGGTAAAAAAGTTAACATAAGCCATTTACGTGTGTTTGGTTGCCGTGCTATGACACTCATTCCAAAGGTAAAGAGAGATAAACTTGATTCAAAATCTAGAAGCTGTATCTTTGTTGGTTATTGTGAACATACAAAAGGCTATAGATTGATAGATCCCTCAAACCCTAGGCAGATTATTATTTCTAGAAATGTTGTATTTTTTGAAAACCAGTTTATAAACCACTGTGATAGAAATGGTAGTTCAGAGAGCAATAGTATTTTTATTTATAATGATGTAGGTATGCAAAGCAACCGAATCAGTAACAATAATGTGAATTTGAATATGCAAAGCATTGATTCAATTGAAAATAATAATATTAATATGGATATGCAAAGCATTGATCCTATTAAAATGAATAATAATTCTGATAATATTAGTAAAATGGATATGCAAAGCAACCAATTATGTGATAGTAGTATACAGAATATTGATACAGATATGCAGAGCAAGAATGAGCATCATATTAATGATATTAGTAATGGCAGCAATGATACTGGCCTTACTAGTAATGAGAAAACTAATAATTCTAGTCAAAATGTTGATGATGATGTGTTTTCTTCTCCAATTTCAGGCGAGCCCTCCTTCCAAAGTGCTGAGGGGACTGCAACTAGTGAAACTAGTGATGGAGAAAGTAACGAGTCAGACTTGACTGTAAGTAACGAAACAGTCGTTCGAGGGGAAGATGTAGTGCTAGAGGCTCCTAGTGCTAGCTGCGAGCGACCTGTTCGTTCTACTCGTTGTCGAAAACCGGTAAGGTATCAAGACTATCAGTTATCTGATTTATCTGATTCATCAGATTTGTCATTTTTAGTAAGCGGTTTTGTCTATGACGAACCTCAATCTTATAATGAGGCAATGGCAAGTCCTAGCAAGGATTGTTGGCTCACCGCTATGCAAGAAGAGTATAATTCTCTGATTAAAAATAATGTATGGCAATTAGTGGATAGACCAAAAACTGGCAACATAGTTAGTTGTAAATGGGTTTTTTAAACTTAAATCTGATGAGTCTGGTAACTGTACAAGATATAAAGCTCGTCTTGTGGCAAGAGGATTTAGTCAAAAGCCTGGTGTAGACTACACAGATACTTTCTCACCGGTAGTAAGACACACTAGTCTAAGAATTTTGTTTTGCATTGCAAATGATTTAAATATGGACATAGAACATCTGGACATAAATACAGCTTTTTTACATAGTAAACTTGATGAATGTATTTATATGGAACAGCCTGTAGGTTTTATAACTGACAAGAACAAAGTATGTTTGTTAAAGAAAAGTTTGTATGGTCTTAAACAAGCAAGTAGGCTGTGGAATAATACTGTTAATGTTTTATTGACTAACAATGGTTATATACAAAATAAATGTGAACCATGTGTTTATATGAAAAGAAATGACAAGCAACTAACAATTTTAGCATTGTATGTGGATGATTTTTATATTTTTACCAATAGTTCTAAGGAAAAGGACATATTGTATAAGTTATTAGAATCTGAATTTAGTTGCAAACACTTAGGTTGTGTTAAGAACTGTTTAGGTATTAAGATACATAGAGACAGAGCTAATGGAATTATTATGTTTGACCAATCAGACTATATTGTTAAGTTGTTAGAACGTTTTGGTATGACTAATTGTAAAAGTGTCTCGACACCAATGATTGCTAGTAAGCTAGAGAAAGGATCATGTGATAATATTTTAGATGACACTGTTTATCCATATAGAGAGCTGATTGGATGTCTAATGTATTTGTCAGTATGTTCTAGGCCTGACATCACTTATGCTGTTAATTGTTTAAGCCAGTTCAATACAGCATTCACACGAGATCATTGGATCGCTGCAAAAAGAATATTAAGGTATTTGAGTGGTACCATGCATAAAAAATTGGTGTTTGTTAAATCTGGTACCCTTGATATGTCAGTGTTTGCTGATGCTGACTGGGCCAATGATGTCGTGGATAGGCGGTCTTATAGTGGTTTTGTTGTAAAGGTTGGCGGCTCCACTGTGTGTTGGGAGTCGCGCAAACAGCGATGTGTTGCGCTTTCAAGTACTGAAGCTGAGTACTTAGCCCTAAGTGATGCATGCAAAGAAGTATGTTTTATTAGGAATTTTTTGTATGAAATTTTTAATAAACATTATGATTGTAGTATCTTTAGTGACAATCAAAGCGCATTCAAATTGCTTGAAACTAGGGAATATTGCCACAAAAAGACCAAGCATATTGATCTTCGTTATCATTTTGTAAAAGATCTTGTAAGGAATAAGCATGTGAGTGTTAGCTATTTACCATCTGAGAATATGTTGGCTGACTTGTTTACAAAGCCCTTGTCTAGTGTTAAGTATTTGGGGTTTGTTAATGACTTGGGTATGAAAAATGTTGAGTAGTAGGCATTTTTCTGTATAAATGATTATATATGTAAGTGAGCCCTGTAGATCATAAGTTTGGATGGTTTTGTGGTGTATAAATTAGTTAGCACATTGTATGGTCATGCTAGACATGAGATAAACGATGTGGAGTTTTTTTTTGTCCTAATTAACCTGAGATGTTAATTAATTAATATTTAGTGTAACTCTGCATTGTAAGATGGTTTTTTCTCATGTTACGCATGAGGGGAAGTGTTAGAAATCTAGATTAGGTTTCAATTTCATGTAAGAAATTGATAACTCTAATTAGGATAATATTTTGTATTCTGTGGTATGTCCATAGACCATCCATAGTCATTACGTTTAATTTGACACATTGGTTTACTCTCTCTCTGGTTCTACCGCTCTGCGCATAATGTCCGCCCATCAGCCTTCAGCTTATATTAAATTAATTTAATAATGTATTAGCTCTAATATCACTGAAGTAAACCTAACAGTTTGATTCCACTTCCACTGTGTATTTATTTTCCCCGTAACAAGAGTTCACTCGAGTGTTTTTGTAAATCGGTTCGCACTTAATGAATTACGTACCGTAAAATTCGTGTGTAAACCCCCTTTAACGGCTAGTTACCGGACACGGTGAAAATGAAAATATTTATTTTCACATAAGTAGGCCTAAATAACAGGCTCTTATGAAAAGTCAAAACTCTACCGCCAGGTTCGGAAAGCAGGTTTGCACCGAGAAGAACTGGCAAGAAACTCGGCACTTGCTCTTTTCAAAAATGTCATTGTTATAATACAAGATTTTTTATATACGGTGTTCACTTTAGTTTTCAGCTGCTCGTATAGCCCATCGCGCTGGCCAACTACGGGTTGGCAGGTTTCACAACATTTCGAGAACTCTCAGACATGCTCATCAGACTCCCTTCTCAGCTAAGCAAGTTATAGCATTCTTAAAGAATGAACAAGAGTCCTACTTACCTACCTACTATCGCACTAATTACCTACTTACCTACTCCTTCTCAAATGAACTCCATCACACCCTAACCTTACCATTCCTCATCCAGCCGCTTGCCGCCTCCTGTGTTATATCGTCGGTCTTCAAAAATACTTTTTCGTTCCACTGCACATATTATCGCCACATAAGTACGTACTACGACAAGTTTGATATGGCCAAGCTGCGGTTTCATCTAAACTCGCCGGCATATTTAGCGGAACATAAAAAAAAGGTTTGATATCAGTAGGTATCATATAAAGTTGCTGGCTGGTTTAAACGTTATTTAATTTAAAAAGAAATATTTTCAAATTAAGAAAACAACTGAACATCACATTTTATGCAATTGTTTTAATTTTATTCAAATACACCTTATCTGGAGCGAACTTCGAGTATTTCTTCCTTCTGAGTTTGATTTAAAATTTCATTGAAATACTGTTTTTTGTTAGTTTTTTTTAATCGCGTATCTTTCTGGAGTTGATGACTGAATTATGCCTGCCTTAGCCCCAACGGAGATTGCCAGGGCACTCGAAATGCGAAGAAATGGTCAAACCTACAGAGTGATATCCAGAGATCTTCGTCGACCAGTTTCAACGATCCATCGCAGTATCCAACGGTTCAGGGAGACCGGTACTTATGTGAGAAGAGCAGGACAAGGCAGAAAAAGACGCACTTCGAGTAGGGATGATCGTTTCATTCGGCTTCGTGTACGTAGGAACCCCCGTTTGACGGCCGTCCAAGCCCGACATGAGTTAGAAGCAGTGCGGGGTGTAACCGTAAGTGAGCGTACGGTACGAAGAAGGCTCGAAGAAGCTGGTTTGGGTTCATTTGTGCCCGCCAAGGCTCCAAGGCTCGAGGTAAATCATCGTAGAAACAGGTTAACTTTTGCTCAGGAACATCGACTTTGGAACGCGGACCAATGGAGTAAGGTATTGTTTAGTGATGAGTGCAGAATTCTCTTAAATCAAATTGACGGCAGGCAAAGAATATACAGACGCAAAGGAGAACGATACATTCAGACAAATTTTGAAACTACAGTTGCATACGGTGGTGGATCAATAATGGTTTGGGCGGGCATTTGTTTGGGAGCTCGCACAGACTGGGTATTGATTGACAGAGGGAGTCTGACTGCAGACCGCTATATCAGAGAAGTTTTAGAAGAAAATGTCGTACCGTTTGCCCCATATATCGGTGACGATTTTGTTTTTATGCAGGATAATGCTCTGCCGCATACCGCTCGGGTAACTCAAGCTTATCTTAATGATATGAATATCACTGTTATGGAGTGGCCGGCGAGATCACCGGATATGAACCCAATAGAGCACGTTTGGGACTTGCTGAAAAGAAAAGTTAAGTCCAGAATTCCAGCTCCTGCCAACGTGGGACAACTGCGAATCGCCGTAGTTGAGGAATGGCGGAGACTATCCCAGGAGACCATCGATAACATCATTCTCAGTATGCCTAGACGGGTAGAAACTTTAATAAGAGCACGTGGAGGAAATACGCGATATTAATCACCATTTTCTAATTTAATTAATTGTAATCTTAATATTAAATTTCACTTTTCCAGGTTACATGAAAAGTTCAAAAATGTACAATTTTTCAAAAATAGCCTTTACTCGCAAAATCTGTTCTTAATGTGATCTCATTTTAAGTAAAAACAAATGAAACTTTAAATAACAAAAGAAGTGTAGTAAGTAGATTTTAAAATAAAACCATATTTTTTTTAATTATGGACCTTTTTTTTATGTTCCGCTAAATATGCCGGCGAGTTTAGCTAGTTAGTGGTTTCAATGTGAGTGATATCCTCATTTTGGAGTTTATTCTTCAGATAAACTTCAGGATATAGGCGAGTTTAAATGGGTAAGGTAGGGGAACCCGGGACAGTGTCTTCCCAGACCGTCTAAAACTATAAACTTACTTCACTGATCCGCGTAAATCCACTCAATGCCTCTTGTGCCTTGTAAGGTCAATTTACACCGCGGCGGAATGGAATGGAATGGAACGTCAGAATATGCTGGAATACTCGACTCGCACTGCTATGACCGACCCAACCGACTCCCCGTTCGCGTCACTTCCCGCGGATTCCACAGATGACGCCGACAGTAGAGCCTAGCGGAATTTCCCGGAAGACGCGCGACCTTTTCTCTTATTTGTATGTTACAAAATTTTACATCAAGTTCGCATGCGTAGGTACAATTTTGTAGCAAAAAGTCGCTTTTATTCCATTCTGCGGCGGTGTAAATTGACCCTTAGGTGCTTTCTAAACTTTACATGTAGGTACCTGTGCAGCTATCTAAATGTCACGTGCCCCGGACAGCCAAGCTGCGTGCACCGGCGCGTGACGTGCACCGTACCATTCAGTCACCGTTACAGCGCACCCCTTTTCACTCCCCAGTCCTGCTCCCCTAGCTCCCAGCCCTTGCGATTGACAAAATGTGCTGATTGTAATATTTTTTTTTAAAGAATCTAGACTAAGAACACTAACGGTCACACTCAGAGACGTTACTTAACTTCAAAAAAAAATATTTCCGAAAATCCGACTTCAAATGCCACAACAAAGAGTGAAATTTGTTGTGATAGTTTATTTGAAAATAATCTTTCACTTTATTGTGGAACACAAACCCCTATCTTGGCTTGAATTGAATAGAAACTTTAATTTTTATACGTGTTTCTGGCACTATAGAGCATACGAAGCTGTCTGCGCGTTTTAATACTGTTCGCGTTGAAAGATTCCGATGAATTGAGAACCTCCTCCTTTTTTACGTAGGTTAAAATTGTTTTCTGGCAGCAAATGCACAAGTCACTGTAAAAAATACCCAAATTGCTTGGTGTGCTTAACATCTTAAGAGTTCTCCGAGATCCCACTATCAGATCCTGACAAGTTATTTATCTCTTGGCTCAGGGGGCTGATGTTAAGTAATTTGCACGCCTGTATCAGTTGCAGTGCATCTCAAGACTCGGTATTGCAGTGTCATTCGCTTAACTGCACTGCGCTCACCACCCTGAGACATTAGTTCCTTAGCCTATGTATGTCTATCGGCCGCACTCAGAGACGTCACTTAAGTGACATACATAGGCCGATAGACATACTGATAGAACTAATGTCTCAGGGTGGTGAGCGCAGTGCAGTTAAGCGAATGACACTGCAATACCGAGTCTTGAGATGCACTGCAACTGATACAGGCGTGCAAATTACTTAACATCAGCCCCCTGAGCCAAGAGATAAATAACTTGTCAGGATCTGATAGTGGGATCTCGGAGAACTCTTAAGATGTTAAGCACACTTCAAGCAATTTGGGTATTTTTTACAGGGACTTGTGCATTTGCTGCCAGAAAACACAATTTTAACCTACGTCAAAAAGGAGGAGGTTCTCAATTCATCGGAATCTTTCAACGCGAATAGTATTAAAACGCGCAGACAGCTTCGTATGCTCTATAGTGCTAGAAACACGTATAAAAATTCAAGTTTCTATTCAATTCAAGCCAAGATAGGGGTTTGTGTTCCACAATAAAGTGAAAAATTATTTTCAAATAACCTATCACAACAAATTTCACTCTTTGTTGTGGCATTTGAAGTCGGATTTTCGGAAATATTTCTAAAGTAACGCTATTTCTCACTTGGCTCAGTCGCTGCTACATAATAATTCATCTAACTGATTGATTGCTACGACGTTCGGACATATTGCACCTGTTTTTCGAACAGTGGAACCCTACATGTGCGTGCACGCTGCACCGGGTGTGTAATTTTATTGTTTTTAGTGGGGACCATTACGTAAGTGCATAATAAACTCAATGGGACCAGACGCGGGGAAACCATAAGCGTATATATCCTAATATTATAGATCTAAAGAGCTTGTTTGTTTTTGTGTTTGTTTGAATGCTCTAATCTCAGGAAAAGGGTTCTGATTGCGTAAGAAAAACGTATTCATCGTTATCGTATTCGTTTGGCTGGCATGAATCAGCGAACCAATCAGCGGGCAAAACTGAATGGCTGAATTCAAAAGTAATAGAAAATGAAAGACATCAATATTTTGATTTCAGTCAATTACCCAATTAGTGGGTCTAAATTCAGTTTAATTTACATTTGTTTATATTCACTTTTTACAGTTTTCAATATTTATTTATGTATGCAAAAGTACTTAGTTGGAAGACTAAAAAAAACATAGATATATTTCATACGATTTTTTATTTTTCTCAAACTGTATTATATATTATGTAAGAAGAATATAAAAATAGCAAACTCAAGTTTTCTTATAATCTAATTTCATTAACTATGGCTTAACAAATTAAGTACAGGTTTTCCTGTTAGTTTTATAAATGAACGCACCATTGTACGAAAATTAGAGGTTTTTCAGAAGAATTGGCACCAATATATCGAGCACTCGTAATAGTCCAATTGCTGTTCAGTGTAGCGACACACCTGCCGAAAATTCCGCGCCGAAAGTTCAGCAACTGAATTATTTCGATCAATAATTCATATATATTAGCTCAGCGCATTCCGCGAAAAATTGATTTTATTGCAATATTGGCTATTATAGAGGACTTACAAGTAAAAATTGGTCAATTGCGAGTCTGGGCTCGCGCACAAACTATTCCGTACTATCAAAACCCATTCTCAATATTATTACAGTAAACTAAACCCACTTTGAAAATGCCTCTAGGCGATAGACAGAGACCACAGCATTGCGTTTGTTGCGCGTCGATTTTGAGGGCGGGGCCAGGCGCTGTTGCGAACTGAATTGCACTTTTTGTGTCAGCGCTAGAGTAGCTATTTCTTTAAATCATCGTGCGGAGTGGGCCTTCTGTACCTATTTAGTGTTCTGTGGCATTACTTTCGGCAGGTGTGGGCTGTGGCGCTATGCTAAGGGTCCGTGGTGGCGCTAGTCCAGGCTGGCCCGGGTCTCGAGCAGGCTGAGCGCGATCTCCCGCAGCGCTTCGCCGAGGCGCTCGCGGCGGCGCTAGGGCTTCACGTGGCCGATGAGCCAGTCCAGCGCGTTCAGCAGGTTGTCCGTCTCCACGGGCAGGTTGCTCAGCGCGTGGTTGTCTTCGTACATGTACACGCTGAATTAACAAAAATAGTTCAACAATTAAAATATTGGTCAAGTGAGAGTCGGTCATGGACGGTCACGGATTAGCATGTTGAAGTGGCAGTGGGCGGGCCATATCTGTCGCAGAACCGACGGCCGTTGGGGCAGACGTGTTCTGGAGTGGAGACCGCGTACCGGTAAGCGCAGCGTAGGACGACCTCCTGCCCGCTGGACCGATGACCTAAAGAAGGTCGCTGGTAGCGGGTGGATGAGGAGGGCGGAGGACCGTGTGTGGTGGCGCGCTCTCGGAAAGGCCTATGTCCAACAGTGGATATCAATAGGCTGATTAAGTAAGTTAAGTAAGAGAGTCGGTCTCGCGCATTGAGGGTTCCATACTATCAAGACATAGTCCAATTCCTGTTCAGTGTAGCGACACCCCTGCCGAAAGTTCCGCGCCGAAAGTTCAGCAACTGAACTATTTATCGGTTCTAGTATTCGGTTGGCGTGACACAACAATCGGACGGGATGACAATGTTTAGCTCAGTGTACTCCGTGAAATTGATTTTATTGCAATATTGGCTATTATAGGGGACTTAGAAGAAGTAAGTGCGAATCGGGCTCCCGCACAAACAATTCCGTACTATCAAAACTCATTCTCAATTGTATTAAAGTAAACTAAACACCCCTGCCCACCAAGTTCAAAAACGAGCACCAAAATAACGTTTGTAGTATAAGAGGCCCCTTTGCTATACGTTTTATTCTGTTTCTTAGTTTGCTGTTATAGCGGCAACAGAAATACATCATTGTGAAAACTTTAAGTCTGTATCTATCACGGTTCAAGAGATACAGCCTGGTGACAGACAGACGGACGGACGGACGGACGGACAGCAAAGTCTTAGTAATAGGGTCCCGTTTTTACCCCTTGGGTACAGAATCCTAACAACACTATAATTTTCCTAGAATACTTTGGGTTAGATTCGTGAGAACACTTGATACCATCTTTAGTCCTTCTTTTCACAGCTTTAAGAGCTGGCAAACTGACTCTTTTTTACGATGTTTATGTCAAATTGTTTAAAAAACTGATCATCAAATCCTTACAGAAAAAATATGTAACGGAAATTTAGGGTTTTATGAACAATCGGTATTGACAAGAAAATGAATTTTCTCAAACCCTGTTTCAGAAAAAAAATCCCAAAAAGCATCTAATTTGGTCATACTTTAAAAAATTGCTGTCTGTAAAACGGCACAAGCTTTTTAATTAATTCTTGCACACAAAAAAAGCAGGTTCATAAAAATTACAACAACTTTGATTGACCGTTTTATTTTTAGGCCTTCTAACAATCGTGTAAAGTAATAATTTTCCCGAATTTACTTATTGCTCCGTCCCCCTGTAAACTGTCATTCGGCCTTCTTAAAGCCATAAAGAAGATTATATTATCTAAACCCATTACTCTAACGGTATCTGTATGCACTGAGCACTCACGCGACTTCGACTCCGTTGGCGCGCAGTCGCCTGGCGTACTCCAGGCCCTGGTAGTGCGGCACGCGCTTGTCCTTGCTACCCAGCATCAGCGCCGTGGGCGTCCGCACGGCGTGCGCGTGCGCGATGGGCGACACCCGCCGCAGCACCAGCAACTGCTCCTCGTCCAGGGGACCCGCCTCTGTGAACGGCCAGCCTGCTTCTACGGCACACCTACAAAAAAAGAATTCCTTAAGGCTTTAAGAGCTTTGTTTAAGGCTTTTTAAGGTTTCCTTAAGGCTTTGTTTAAAGAACTGATCATCGAATCCTTACAGAAAAAATTTGAGTGACAGATTTATTTTTAGGCCTTCTAACAATCGTGTAAAGTAATAATTTCCCCGAAATTTAAGTAAAACAGTGTGAACGCGGCTGCTCCGTCCCCATGTAAACTGTCATTCGGCCTTCTTAACGCTAGCCTTCATGAGGGTTTTCTGAAATTCGCTCGGTGAAGTGCGGAATTGATAGGTCCTTTCTAGTTAAACAAGTTATCATTTAAATTAAAACATATTTTTAGAAGAAAAGACTAATTTGTTTTGCTATAATCGTAGAGATCGATTTCGCATTGTGAAGTCAACATCCCCTGAGGATGTCCCGGTGTCGGGACGAAACGTAGGTACGTCGAAGAAAGTGTTGGAAATGAAACCCCAGTCCTACTGAATATACGCTTAGTTCAGGTAAAAACTTGATTATGGTCCTGACAACTAGGTTTTACATGGAAGCTATGGGAATAAATTAAATTCCTTCAGCCAGACCTTAAGTAATTGTTTAGTGCTTAGTTAACATGCAAATCCAAAGCAAAACAAAACTGTGAGTATTTTTTTACATCAAATCATTCTTACAACGCATAAAAACAAAGATTTGAAACCCCTAAAAAACTCACCCATCGGGATTATCAGCGTAATTCGATTTACTAACTAAATCTATGAGTGGATTTCTCAAAACCATGGCTCTAAAGAGATCACCATGTCGCCCCGCCAAGTGAGCGGCGGTGTAACCTCCGAAACTACCGCCATACAGCACACAACGGTCTTCCATAACTTTGTCCTGCTCTTTCAAGGTCGTTAGAGTGAGAAGGCAATCTCTGACGTCATAGTCTCCTATGTTGCTCATTAGACAACGCACGTTTGAATCCCCGTTGCCAGTCGAGCCTCGATAGTTTATACGGACCGAGGCGAATCCTGAAGGAGATTTTCGTGAACATTATTTTATATTCCGGGGTATTTTATGTGCTAAGTGTCCATTATGAATTTACCGTATTTAAATTACAAAACTTTTAAGCATGACTTTCGCTTCTCGCACGTTCTTTTTTTCGGTACAAATTTTCCCTTACTTTTTATAAATTTCATGTCCACACATATGCGCGACAATATGAAAAATAATTTTTTTTTCTGTGATTTTCATACTTATGGATTTTCATTTTATTTTTGGCTTAATTACAGCTAAAATATATCAAACAATAAACACCAGTCTTACTGAATATATTGGCCTTAAAATGGAGTTGGGACTTTATGAGTAAAAATGTTTTACAGCCGATCTTTAGCAATAAAGGAAACTGACGGGACCTTTATCCTGTACCTTTAAACGAGCAATTCTTGTATATATATATTATATATTTCTATATTATCTGAATCTCGGAAACGGCTCGAACGATTTTCATGAAATTTAGTATACAAGGGGTTTTAGGGGCGATAAATAGGCGATAAGCTATGATTCATTTTTAGAAAATGTCGTATTCACCAAAAAAAACTATCACAGTAAACTCCTGCTGCCATCTATTGGTGAGTAGCTGTAATACTACCGAGCAAAGCTCGGTCACCCAGATATTAGAAACTTTAAGCGTACACGTGGAATGACGATAGAGCATGGGATAGTAAGAGATATGTTAATACAAAATTTAATCATGCAACCATTCTACAAAAACCACATACAAGTATTGTACTACATTCCAAAAGCCAAGCGGATAGAAAAATACGACTTTGAAAACGCAACATGCAAAGCCCAAACGCAAAAATGAATTTGTCCACACATTTGAATTTGTGATGGTTCGTTGGGGTTTGGCAAGCAAGCGGACGCGGCGTTCCTACACAGGGTTCCTAGCGACCGTCGCGCTGTACGTCTGAGGGTACACTCCGCTAAGATGGCACACCAGGAACCCGCCATGGGAGCCCCCGTAGAATTGCAAACCTACACAAGTCTACACAAACTTTCTGTCCACACATTTGAATTTGTGATGGTTCGTTGGGGTTTGGCAAGCGCGCGGACGCGGCGTTAGAGCCGTTAACTCACCGATCAGCTATATCACTGGTATTGGACATAGACGCTAGATCTATCACGGGGTTCCTAGCGACCGTCGCGCTGTACGTCTGAGGGTACACTCCGCTAAGATGGCACACCAGGAACCCGCCATGGGAGCCCCCGTAGAATTGCAAACCTACACAAGTCTACACAAACTTTCTGTCCACACATTTGAATTTGTGATGGTTCGTTGGGGTTTGGCAAGCGCGCGGACGCGGCGTTAGAGCCGTTAACTCACCGATCAGCTATATCACTGGTATTGGACATAGACGCTAGATCTATCACGGGGTTCCTAGCGACCGTCGCGCTGTACGTCTGAGGGTACACTCCGCTAAGCAAGCGTGCGGACGCGGCGTTTGGGCCGTAAACTCACCAATCAGCTATATCACTGGTATTGGACATAGACGCTAGATCTATCACAGGGTTCCTTGCGACCGTCGCGCTGTACGTCTGAGGGTATACTCCGCTAAGCAAGCGTGCGGACGTGGCGTTAGAGCCGAAAACTCACCAATCAGCTATATCACTGGTATTGGACATAGACGCTAGATCTATCACAGGGTTCCTAGCGACCGTCGCGCTGTACGTGTGAGAGTACACTCCGCTAAGCAAGCGTGCGGACGCGGCGTTTGGGCCGTAAACTCACCAATCAGCTATATCACTGGTATTGGACATAGACGCTAGATCTATCACAGGGTTCCTTGCGACCGTCGCGCTGTACGTCTGAGGGTACACTCCGCTAAGCAAGCGTGCGGACGCGGCGTTTGGGCCGTAAACTCACCAATCAGCTATATCACTGGTATTGGACATAGACGCTAGATCTATCACAGGGTTCCTTGCGACCGTCGCGCTGTACGTCTGAGGGTACACTCCGCTAAGCAAGCGTGCGGACGTGGCGTTAGAGCCGAAAACTCACCAATCAGCTATATCACTGGTATTGGACATAGACGCTAGATCTATCACAGGGTTCCTAGCGACCGTCGCGCTGTACGTGTGAGGGTACACTCCGCTAAGCAAGCGTGCGGACGCGGCGTTTGGGCCGTAAACTCACCAATCAGCTATATCACTGGTGTTGGACATAGACGCTAGATCTATCACAGGGTTCCTTGCGACCGTCGCGCTGTACGTCTGAGGGTACACTCCGCTAAGCAAGCGTGCGGACGCGGCGTTTGGGCCGTAAACTCACCAATCAGCTATATCACTGGTATTGGACATAGACGCTAGATCTATCACAGGGTTCCTTGCGACCGTCGCGCTGTACGTCTGAGGGTATACTCCGCTAAGCAAGCGTGCGGACGTGGCGTTAGAGCCGAAAACTCACCAATCAGCTATATCACTGGTATTGGACATAGACGCTAGATCTATCACAGGGTTCCTAGCGACCGTCGCGCTGTACGTCTGAGGGTACACTCCGCTAAGCAAGCGTGCGGACGCGGCGTTTGGGCCGTAAACTCACCAATCAGCTATATCACTGGTATTGGACATAGACGCTAGATCTATCACAGGGTTCCTTGCGACCGTCGCGCTGTACGTCTGAGGGTATACTCCGCTAAGCAAGCGTGCGGACGTGGCGTTAGAGCCGAAAACTCACCAATCAGCTATATCACTGGTATTGGACATAGACGCTAGATCTATCACAGGGTTCCTTGCGACCGTCGCGCTGTACGTCTGAGGGTATACTCCGCTAAGCAAGCGTGCGGACGTGGCGTTAGAGCCGAAAACTCACCAATCAGCTATATCACTGGTTTTGGACATAGACGCTAGATCTATCACAGGGTTCCTAGCGACCGTCGCGCTGTACGTGTGAGGGTACACTCCGCTAAGCAAGCGTGCGGACGCGGCGTTTGGGCCGTAAACTCACCAATCAGCTATATCACTGGTATTGGACATAGACGCTAGATCTATCACAGGGTTCCTTGCGACCGTCGCGCTGTACGTCTGAGGGTACACTCCGCTAAGCAAGCGTGCGGACGCGGCGTTTGGGCCGTAAACTCACCAATCAGCTATATCACTGGTATTGGACATAGACGCTAGATCTATCACAGGGTTCCTTGCGACCGTCGCGCTGTACGTCTGAGGGTACACTCCGCTAAGCAAGCGTGCGGACGTGGCGTTAGAGCCGAAAACTCACCAATCAGCTATATCACTGGTATTGGACATAGACGCTAGATCTATCACAGGGTTCCTAGCGACCGTCGCGCTGTACGTGTGAGGGTACACTCCGCTAAGCAAGCGTGCGGACGCGGCGTTTGGGCCGTAAACTCACCAATCAGCTATATCACTGGTGTTGGACATAGACGCTAGATCTATCACAGGGTTCCTTGCGACCGTCGCGCTGTACGTCTGAGGGTACACTCCGCTAAGCAAGCGTGCGGACGCGGCGTTTGGGCCGTAAACTCACCAATCAGCTATATCACTGGTATTGGACATAGACGCTAGATCTATCACAGGGTTCCTTGCGACCGTCGCGCTGTACGTCTGAGGGTATACTCCGCTAAGCAAGCGTGCGGACGTGGCGTTAGAGCCGAAAACTCACCAATCAGCTATATCACTGGTATTGGACATAGACGCTAGATCTATCACAGGGTTCCTAGCGACCGTCGCGCTGTACGTCTGAGGGTACACTCCGCTAAGCAAGCGTGCGGACGCGGCGTTTGGGCCGTAAACTCACCAATCAGCTATATCACTGGTATTGGACATAGACGCTAGATCTATCACAGGGTTCCTTGCGACCGTCGCGCTGTACGTCTGAGGGTACACTCCGCTAAGCAAGCGTGCGGACGCGGCGTTTGGGCCGTAAACTCACCAATCAGCTATATCGCTGGTATTGGACATAGACGCTAGATCTATCACAGGGTTCCTAGCGACCGTCGCGCTGTACGTCTGAGGGTACACTCCGCTAAGCAAGCGTGCGGACGCGGCGTTTGGGCCGTAAACTCACCAATCAGCTATATCGCTGGTATTGGACATAGACGCTAGATCTATCACGGGGTTCCTAGCGACCGTCGCGCTGTACGTGTGAGGGTACACTCCGCTGAGATGGCACACCAGGAACCCGCCATGGGAGCCCCCGTATAACAGCAGCTTCTTGTCGTCCACTGGGAACTGGTCTAGCGCCTTCTGCGTGGCGAGCTTGCAGTCGCTGACGTCAGCAGTGCCGACCCTACTCGGCAGGTAGAATATGGAGGAGTCCCCCGCGCCCGCGGAGCCGCGGTAGTTTATCATGAGGCAAGCGAATCCTGAAATTCGTTAGGGAATGAAGGCCATCATTGGTTAGACCTGTCATTTAAGGGTCGATGGAATCTCGGGCGTAACTTTTCAGATTTATATATGCGTTTTAGAGAACCAATATATATTTTTTTTATTGATAATTATTACTATTATTGATATTATGAATATTATTGTCATTTATTTATTATGTATTGGTTGTTTAACCATGAAAGAAAATACTGTACGGAAAATAGCATGCTGAGAGATCACCACAAATTCTCAAAAGTCTGCGAAACGTATAAAATATTGAATCCGTATCAAAATTATCACACCCGGCGAAATTTGGATCCCCAGCTATTGTGATTGGATGCCCTGATACTAAGCTATTAAGCCTCCCCCACACAGGCGCGTTATTATCGCGCGATAATATCGCAAGCGTTATTGCGATAATGCGCCCCGACTCCTTGCACACAGCTGCGTTTTTATCGCGCGATAATAACGCGCAGACGGACGCAGCGTCCCGCGTTATTATCGCGCGATAATATCGCAAGCGTTATTGCGATATCTGTTTTCAGTACATTTTGTATTATGGAATGGAAGTAGGACGCTGCGTCCGTCGTCCCACACAGGCGCGTTATTATCGCAGCAGTGTGTCACTACTTGATCATCTTAGATACAAAATGTACTGAAAACAGATATCGCAATAACGCTTGCGATAATATCGACCGATATACTTCCATTGCGGCGTTATTATCGCAGCAGTGTGTAACTACATGACCATCTTAATACAAAATGTACTGAAAACAGATATCGCAATAACGCTTGCGATATTATCGCGCGATAATAACGCGCCTGTGTGGGGGAGGCTTTAAGAAGCCCGTGTCACGGAAACGATAATTTTGATATATATAGTTTCAGTCCTTAGGCAGAGCTGTGGTACCATCTATCAGGAAACATTTCAATTCAATCTAATTTCAAATGAAGTTATCTTTGAACGAGAGAAGACTCTTTGCCGTTTACGAAACCTACTTACGCACTTAGCTAGCGTGCTGGACTATGGCCATACTCTGAAATATGATATGCTTGGGATCTGAAATATGCTTGGGAATTTCATCATCTCTACTGTTCAATGTCCCACAGCAGTAGGACACAAAAGGGTTGAGATGACGAAGGCCTGCTGGTAACGAGTTAACTCTATGCATATGAAAAGGATGGTTTAACGATCCGTACGTTTAGGACTTTATATTGCCTACTTGTGCTTTTGCTGTATAGCATCTTTGTTATCGCGAGAAAAATTAGTCCCACAAAATTCACGCAATTTTTTGCGTACACAACTTATCACGATACAGTAAATTATCTTCAGATTAACTCATAATGGGAAAAAATTGTAATAATGGACACTTAGCGCTATCAAAAATAAAGAATACCAATAAAATATAATCTTCCACAATTATTAACAATTCGCAAAAAAATAAAAGTTAAAATATGATGGCGTCGATTGAAATTCAAATAATTTTGAAATTTTTAAGCAGACAATTTTTACAATTGAAAATATTAAATGTCACAACACTAAGAATAGAAATGTAACTAAAATAAAATTAGTTTCATTTCAAGAAATTTTTGCCAAAAAAAGTGCTAGAATTCGAATTTTAAACTCACCAATCATATTGAAGAGCGCAGCCTCCAATGAATAGGAATTGGAGAATGCGGAGTGCGGGCCCCCGTGCGGCCACACCACCAGCGGGTACACCTTACCCTCGTCCGGCCCGAAGTATATCGCGGTGAAAGACGCTGAAAAATAAGGGCACTAAGATTTTTGGGTTCATCATCATCATCTCAGCCTGCGGACGTCCACTGTTGAACATAGGCCTTCCCAAGCGCGCGCCACCACACCCTGTCCTCCGCCTTCCTCATCCAGCCGCTTCCCGCCACCCGCGCCATATCGTCGGTCCAGCGGACTGGAGGTTGCCCCGCACTACGCTTACTCGTACGCGGTCTCCACTCCAGGACTTTCCGGCTCCAACGGCCATCGGCCCTGCGACAAGCATGACCCATTGCCACTTCAGCTTGCTAATGGTTTTGGCTATGTCGGTGACTTTGGTTCTCCTGCGGATCTCCTCATTTCTAATTCTATCACGCAGGGAAACCCCTAACATAGCCGTCTCCATAGCACGCTGAGCGACCTTGAATTTGTGGATCAGGCCGCTTGTTAGTGTCCACGTTTCAGCGCCATAGGTGAAGACTGGCAGGTCGCACTGGTTAAACACTTTCGTTTTCAGGCATTGAGGAGTTGACGAAGAGAAGACCTGACTGAGTTTACCGAAAGCCGCCCAGCCCAGCCGTATTCTTCTGTTGGCTTCTTCATCGAAATTGTTTCTACCCAATTGTACGGTCTGACCAAGATAATTGTATTGGGAAACAATTTCAATGCCAACATTGTCGACTACCACCGGCCTCGGCACAACGTGTTGATTGAACATAACTTTAGTTTTGTCAACATTTATCCCGATTATTTTTTTTTGGGTTACCATAATACAAAGGAACCGGCGGACCGCGCGAAACAATGTCGTCAGTTTACTGGTGTCAAAAATGTTTGTTTTGACACCAACAGCATCAGTTGTAAGCTGACCGTAGCATTGTCTATAGACCGCGGTCCACGCCTCAGATCACTATGCCTACTTGTTTTAGTGCATGCGAGTTTCCACAGGGAGGAATTCCGCCATGTGACGCCGTATTAGCGGAATTTTTGGCACTACTGTTTTCTTGTATCAAGAAGGTTGACGTAAAATGTTCCGATGGGCTCATCTCCAGGTTCAAATCGGTGGTTGTTTAAGCAAACGTATTAAAAAGCGTCGACTAATGCACGTGCATAAATATTGCTGTTTCCATTCGGCTCCATTGTTGACCCGCAACTTCGTGAAGCTCTTACAGAAATGGCATACTTTCAGCACATGTATCGGAATATACTATTCTACACTCCTTGCAGTACTTATACAGATATACACAAAACCATCAACAATTTCACCAAAATTCACACATTAAAACTGATTATCTTAATATATATAAATCTCGTGTCACAATGTTTGTCCGCGATGGACTCCTAAACTACTGAACCGATTTAGTTCAAACTTCGTGAATATCTGTCATTTGGTCGAACTTAAAAGATAGAATAGTTTTTATCCCACGTGGACGAAGTCGCGGGCATCAGCTAGTTAAATTATAAAAAACTATTCAGAAACACAGTTCCTTTCACAACTAGCGCGATCTCACAGCGTGTAGTAAAATGGTCTTGACTACCTATCTCACTTAAGCACATACGTTTTACTATGTTCTGTCTCATTTAAAACCGTCTGGTAGAGGTATACTCACACACGCTGTCCGGTCTCCTTTACCTATCTCACTCTAACACATACGCGTATACTATGTTTTATCTCATTCACGTCTGGTAGAGGTATACTCACACACGCTGTCCTGCGAGTCCTGCTTCAAGGCCATGTACTGCAGGTTGCCACTAGCGACTGAACGCGGCGCTTCAATGGGAGCACTCACTCGCACCCACTCTATAGCGCTCTCTTTCTCAGCGACGGGGAGTTTTGCGACGAATAACTGCAAATAAAAGATTTCAGACGATCTAGCATCAGGCCTTTGTCACCGGAGTCCGGACAGACATTAAGGACGAGCAGATATACAGTATGGCCGTGTAAGGACGCGTTCCGTTAACGATTAATTTATCGTTGGCCGACTGTCGTCTCTAGCTGTTCCCATTAATACGATTGTTTGTCGTCAATTTTTTTTTATCGTTTAGCGACTATCGTATCTATCTGTTCCCATTGGATCCCGACGACAGTTTATCGTTTCACGGCAGTCGCTTTGTCATTTACACATCATTAGCAAGCTACACGTGTAAACGACGAGACGATATTTTTATCGCGGCTACGATATACGATAGATTTGCGGTCACGATTAAGTCGTAATGATTTTTTATCGTTTTACGACTGTCGTGCTAGCCGTTCCCACTGTTATCACTGCAAAACATGTTGTAGACGACAGTAAATCGTGTCGTTCTATATGTGAACAACTCCATTTAAACATATAAGCCACGACACTTAAAACTACACGATTATCTGTCGTCACGACAAAGTGGAAACACATTACCTATGTGTTGTATGGGTATGATAAACGTTTTATGTTTTTTTAATTGCAAACCAAGTTGCTGGGCCTGTGTGAGATTTTAACGTCTTGTACGTTATAAAATGAGTCCGCATGGATAATATGGCTCCACTGAAATTAACTAAAGAAACAAAACAATAGTATAAAAACTAAATAGTATAAAATCTCACCTGCCCAGGAGTGGTCATGCTAGAAAATGTGGCAAGGATGACATCTGCCTGCACGCTCAGCACTGTGGTAGAGCCGGGCTTATCCTTGTTTGATATGTCCACTATTCTTCCACTCTCTGAAAATGTCAAGATCAGCAAGAAATTCACCACATGTAAGTCCCAAGTCTTTGCGATTTGTATGGCATTGTCATACACGATGCGACGTACTACGCTGGTCATACTGCGACATCAGTTATTAAGGCTCAATATGCCCATTAATTTCGATGTATGTCATTATTCCAACCTAATTTACAATAAAGCAATAAAAAAATGGAGTAAAATACCGTACTGTGCTGTGGTTTCCAGAACCCCACCTTACCAACTCTTACTCTTAGAATTATGTTTGTGTAATCTTTTTGGCCTTATTCTTCAACTACTTATAATTGTAAAAAAAAATTAATGTAACTCTGTTGATTACTTTTCAAATAAATAAATTAATTAATAAATAAATAAACATTAAATTGAAGCAGGCGTTATTTTGCGGAAATCCATAATTAGCTAGACAGATTAATTTTTTTTGCTATAATCCGCTACTTGAAAAGATTCTGTATGGTAGAATATAAAGGAACACTGCCCACATGAAACACCACACACAATTTTCGACGCACGTTTCGTCCCGACACCGGGACATCCTCAGAAGATGTTGACTTCACAATGCGAAATCGTAGAGTGATGAAATAAATATACCCTTGGATGGCAAGCTGTAACGGTAAAAGCAGCATTATATAGTAACTTATCACTCACCAATATCAACAACATAGCTCCGAATCTCGGTCTGCTGCTGAGTGCTGAATATCAGCCGCTTGCTGTCAGCACTGAAGCACTTGGATGGTAAGCTCTGGCAATACATGCCGTAGAATATGCCGTTGCTTATTTCTAGCTCAGTTTTAACGATGTCTATTATCACAGTCACTTTTTCATCCATTTTTTCCAGCTTAGTAATGGGTTTCATCTGAAAAATAGTTAATAAATATAAGTCTTTATTTAACAGTCAGAGTATTTTTGACAGAACTAGCATAGACCGCGTTGCATTGAGCGAGCATTGTCTCATCATTAAGGACTTCGCTGAGTGACCCTGGGCAGGCCAGTCTCACTTATCACGTGGCCACTCACTTATCCCGGCTACAAGTAGGGGTCCGGACCTCAATATTTCAGATGGTTGCCGCTCGCGGGCCGAGTTGCACGCGCTAGTTCTGTACGGTCTATTTTACGCGCCGTCCTGACTACGGCAGCCCTAGTACGTCGTAAGAGATAAAGTTAGGCGATAGAAAGAGACCACAACATTGCGTTTGTTGCGTGTCGATTTTGAGGGCGGGGCCAGGCGCTATTGCGAACTGAATTGCACTTTTTGTGTCAGCGCTAGGAGTCGCTATTTCTTTAAATCATCGTGCGGAGTCGACCATCTGGTACTATTTAGTGTTCTGTGCCCTGGGCCTCATAACCATAAGAAGGCTCAAGGTCACTCAGCGAGCGATGGAGAGAGCTATGCTCGGAGTTTCTTTGCGCGATCGAATCAGAAATGAGGAGATCCGCAAAATAACCAAAGTAACCGATCATAGCTCAACGTGTCGCAAAACTGAAAGGGCAATGGGCGGGGCACATAGCTCGTAGGACCGATGGACGTTGGGGATCCAAGGTGCTGGAATGGCGGCCACGCACCAGGAAGCGCAGTGTCGGTCGACCCCCCACCAGGTGGACGGACGACATAAAGAAGGTCGCGGGGAGTCGCTGGCACCAGGCGGTGCAAGATCGTGGTGTTTGGCGGTCATTTCAGGAGGCCTATATCCAGCAGTGGACGTCCATCGGCTGAAACGACGACAACGACGACGCAATAACTTTACTGCATTTCATGTTGTGGTGGCGCTAATAAAACCGCACTCAAGCCCCTTGAAATAGCTCAAAGGTGTCCACATTCAGGCCATGCTATTCCCTACTACTGTACTGTACAAAGATTGTGACTTAGAAACTATGTGCTTGTGCTCTTTTTATGGTATATCTTCCGAGGGGGAGGGCTGGCTATCCTTAACACAGATCCATAAAATCTAGCTAGGATAGTCAGTTCTTGATCTTACTTCATGATTTTAAGTTATACAATGAACACCTACTAAATAATGTAAAAGATCAAGCGTATATTATTATAAAAATTTGATGGTGAATAATAAAGGATTCATTTATTATTATTATTATTATAACTCACATCGTCGGCAGCGAGTCTGACCAGTTGATGGCAAGCGTGGTGCGGTCCGTTCGCCTCCCTCTGCAGCCAGAACAAGTCGCCGTTCGGAGCGAAGCGAGGCGACCGGCACGCTTTGTTCTCGCCGCTCAGAGGTCCTAGAACAAGATAAAATTGTAGCGGTCTTCGTTGTAGCTGACGATAGATGGCGTAACCAGTCCCTTAGCATACACTGACGGAGTTTTCGATGAGCGTTCTGTAAATACAACTTCTGACGTTATACACTTGGATCACAAGCGGTCCCCAAGCATAACGCCTACCTGGAGGGAAAGGATAATGACCACAAATGTATGGTGTCCCGTATCAAGCTGAATCAAACCCAAACTCTATTTTTTATAGACTACGGTCTCCACATTAACTGCTACAAATATTACGTTTTTTAATTTAAATCCGGATTCTAAAGTTATAGACAAACTTCTTAGTAAACTCAGTATAGATAGAAATAGTTGCAAATTCTCACAATAAAATAAATGATCTAGTGCGAGTCGGGCTCGCGCGCTCAGGGTTCCGTACTATCAAGATTAGACCAAATCCAATCAAAACACTTCTACTCATCAAATTCAATAACAAGCAAAAAATCACGTTTGTTGCATGGGAGTTTCGCTCAAAAAATTTTATTTTATTTTAATTTAAGTATTAATTTTTAAAATGAACTTATAAATAATAAATATTCTGTGATTATTTTACGCGTCCATCTGTTGCCCTTATCAATATCGAACAAAAATAAGCCCAAAAAAACAAGTTTGATGTATGGGCATCCTTAAATATTATTTGTTTATTTTATTTTTTAGTGTTTATTGTTATAGCGTCAACAGAAATAAGCCATCTGTGACGAGTGTCTATCACAGTTCAAGAGATAGAAGACAGACAGACAGAGCCTGGTGACAGAAGGACGGACGGACGTGGAAGTCTTAGTTATAGGCTCCCGTTTTTAGCTTTTGGGTACGGAACCATAAAAACAGGCAGTTTTTAAATAACAAAAAACTTACTGAACATTCCAGAAAGGGTCAGACAAAAGATGAACGACGGTCGGTTAGTGCAGTAGATGAGTCCCAAACGTCCCAACATTTTGGCCTCCCATACAACTCCTATGATATTCTCGCCGTTTGGAGAGAAACGTACCTGAAACAAAGACGTTGAATGATTTTCGAAGTTTAATGGATTTTTTGAGAAATCTTTTTGTTTTACTTTTGTTCGGGCGGAACCATAGGTGAGGAAGGGTATCTTCAAACCATACACATAATCACAGAACACTAAATAGTACAAGTACAGAAGGCTTACTACGCACGATGATTTAAAGAAATAGCGACTCTAGCGCTGACACAAAAAGTGCAATTCAGTTCACAATAGCGCCTGGCCCCGCCCTCAAAATCGACACGCAACAAACGCAATGTTGTGGTCTCTTTCTATCGCCTAACTTTATCTCTTACGCGTAGTCAGACGGCGCGTAAAATAGACAGTACAGAACTAGCACGTGCAACTCGGCCCGTGAGCGGCAACCATCTGAAATATTGGCATCCGGACCCCTACTTGTAGCCGGGACGGTCACGTGATAAGTGAGACTGGCCTGACATAATATAGAAATTTGTATTAAACTTGTATACATCACAGAATCAATGTAGAAAGACGTGAGAGTGCATTACAAAGGCGCTGCCGTAATTCGCCATATTAGAATCATTATTTTCGGGGTTCACACTTTACACGAATAGTCGTACGGTATTGGAGCGTGATGCATGTCCTTGTCACACTCACTGGGCACACCATATATCAGAGCGTCGCAAACAACTTTTTCTTTTTTGTGTACTATTAGACAAGTATAACATAGCTTCCATGTTTATTTAGCGTCGACTTGAACAATTACTATGCATGTTATCAGTTGTAGCTACCTATAAGTTGAATCATATGTGTATGTTTTTTTTTATACTAAGTATATAGGCTAGCGCTTGACTGTGATCACACCTGATGGAAAGTGATGATACAGTCTAACTTGGAAAGCGCTTGGCTAGAAGATCCCTATACACTCTTGATTTGAAGGCGCCCGGATTGTAAGTGGCAGGAAAGACACTGCCTGGGAGGGTATTCCAGGCTTCTGCAGTGTGTATCAAGAACGAGGAATCAAACCGCTTAGTACGCGTCTTTATATATCAATGTGTTAAGAGGGGGCTGAAAGCTAGCAAAACTTGAGACTTGATTTACTACTGTAAAAATCAAATCTTGACCTGACATCTTCAGTAAAATACCCCCTCTTAAGTATATGTGATTCTGTTGGTGGTGCTTTGAATAAATAAATAAATCTACATGCCTGGATTTAGTCGCTTTAGAGGAGGGTCGATGCTATGACGACCGTTTCAGCTGATTATTATTCTTTTGATTTTTATTCAGTGACATAGGCTACTTAAAAAATCTTGAGCCAAATTTTCGGCAATGCATAGTACGCATGTGTGACTGGAACCTTCGAGTATTTTATAGTGAAGTGAGACTACGTCACTCCTGTTTCAACACGATAATTTTCTTCATCGCTAATATAATTATATGCTGTTTGATTGTTTTAAATGCACATAAATCTTAACTGATGTTATTTCATTAAATTAGGAATTTTAATGGACCAATAGGCATATACCCTGGACAGGGCGGACCGCGGACGGCGCGAAAAAATGTCGCACGTTTATCGGTGCCAAAAATGTTTGTTTTGCCACTAACATTAAGGCCACGCTGTAGTTCGCTCAGCAGCCACCGATAGAATTTTAACAGATGGCGCTACTGTTTGCTTGTACGAAAAAGGTTTACGTAAATCGTGCGGATGCCCATATCTGGCTTTCTTATCAGTGAATGGACCACCACACTCCCCCCCAAGAACATTATTGACTCTAGCATGTCCTACAAGTCTGCAAAGCTTACACTTAACTTAATCAGCCTATAGACATCCACTGCTGGACATAGGCCTTTCCGAGAGCGCGCCACCACACACGGTCCTCCGCCCTCCTCATCCACCCGCTACCAGCGACCTTCTTTAGGTCATCGGTCCAGCGGGCAGGAGGTCGTCCTACGCTGCGCTTACCGGTACGCGGTCTCCACTCCAGAACACGTCTGCCCCAACGGCCGTCGGTTCTGCGACAGATATGGCCCGCCCACTGCCACTTCAACATGCTAATCCGTTGGGCTATGTCGGTAACCTTGGTTCTCCTACGGATGTCCTCGTTGCACTCGTTGCAAACTTACACAATGTTGTAGATTAATTACAAAAAAAATTAATACCTGTCCCGGGCATCCGGGCACACTGTCCAAAACAGTGACGGTCTCTTCAGGTAGTTTGCACACAATCACCACAGACTCTATCTTTCCGGTCAACTGTTCACCCCAGTCATTTCTGTACACATGTTCTTTACCCTGAAAATTATTACAGCATCTTTTTAATAAATCCCTAATGTGACTTAGGAAACACAATATATTGACGCCCGAATGGCGTAGCGGTAGCGAACCTGCCGTCTGCGTTGGAGGTCGTGGGTTCGATTCCCACTACTGGTAAATGTTTGTGTGATGAGCATGATTGTTTTCCAGTGTCTTTCACTATATTATATTTATGTATGTATATTAGTATGTATGTATATTTATCAGATATCTAGTACCCATAACACAAGCTATCGCTTACTTTGGGGCTAGATTGCGATGTGTGTATAATCTATATATATAAAAGAATGAGGTATTTTGGTTGTTCCACGGATTCCGCCAAAACTATAGGACGTAGAGATCTGAAATTTGGTACTTAGGTAGATATTAGGTCATGAATTCGTACTAAGACGGGGATTCTAGAAATTCCATGTTTAAGGGGTAAAAACCGTTGGTTTTTTGGATTTCCCCATACAAAAGTGAAATTTTTTTCGTTGTTCCAGGAATTCCCAAAAAGCTACAAGTCGTAGGGATTTGAAATTTGGTACCTAGGTTGATATTAGGTCATGAATTCGTACTAAGACGGGGATTCCAGAAATTCAAATTTTTAGGGGTAAAAACCGTTGGTTTTTTGGATTTCCCCATACAAAAGTGAAATTTTTTTCGTTGTTCCAGGAATTCCCGAAAAGCCACAAGTCGTAGGGATCTGAAATTTGGTACCTAGGTAGATATTAGGTCATGAATTCGTACTAAGACGGGGATTCCAGAAATTCAAATTTTAAGGGGTAAAAACCGTTGGTTTTTTAGATTTCCCCATACAAAAGTGAATTTTTTTTCGTTGTTCCAGGAATTCCCGAAAAGCTTCAAGTCGTAGGGATCTGAAATTTGGTACCTAGGTAGATATTAGGACATGAATTCGTACTAAGACGGGGATTCCAGAAATTCAAATTTTAAGGGGTAAAAACCGTTGGTTTTTTGGATTTCCCCATACAAAAGTGAAATATTTTTCGTTGTTCCAGGAATTCCCGAAAAGCTACAAGTCGTAGAGATCTGAAATTTGGTATCTAGGTTGATATTAGGTCGTGAATTCGTACTAAGACGGGGATTCCAGAAATTCAAATTTTAAGGGGTAAAAACCGTTGGTTTTTTGGATTTCCCCATACAAAAGTGAAATTTTTTTCGTTGTTCCAGGAATTCCCGAAAAGCTACAAGTCGTAGGTATCTGAAATTTGGTACCGAGGTAGATATTAGGTCATGAATTCGTACTAAGACGGGGATTCCAGAAATTCAAATTTTAAGGGGTAAAAACCGTTGGTTTTTTGGATTTCCCCATACAAAAGTGAAATTTTTTTCGTTGTTCCAGGAATTCCCGAAAAGCTACAAGTCGTAGAGATCTGAAATTTAGTACCTAGGTTGGTATTATATCATGAATTCGTATTCAGAAAGGGATTTTCGAGATCCAAATTTTGAGGAGGAAAAATTTTGAACTATTTGGCCGCCATTTTAAACTTTTTTGTTACTGGGCCGATTGCTTTGAAAATCGACTTTTGACTATGGCAGCAAGCATAGAGAAGGAATTTGTTGCCAAAATTAAAAAAAGTGGCCGCCATTTTGAACTTTTTTGTTACTGGGCCGATTGCTTTAAAAATCGATATTTGACTCCGGCAGCAAGCATAGAGAAGGAATTTGTGGTCAAAATTTAAAAAAGTGGCCGCCATTTTGAACTTTTTTGTTACTGGACCGATTGCTTTGAAAATCGATATTTGACTATGACAGCAAGCATAGAAAAGGAATTTGTGGTCAAAATTTAAAAAAGTGGCCGCCATTTTGAACTTTTTTGTTACTGGACTGATTGCTTTGAAAATCGATATTTGACTATGACAGCAAGCATAGAAAAGGAATTTGAGGTCAAAATTTAAAAAAGTGGCCGCCATTTTGAACTTTTTTGTTATTGGACCGATTGCTTTAAAAATCGATATTTGACTATGGCAGCTGGCATAGAGAAGGAATTTATGGTCAAAATTTAAAAAAGTGGCCGCCATTTTGAACTTTTTTGTTACTGGACCGATTGCTTTGAAAATCGATATTTGACTATGACAGCAAGCATAGAAAAGGAATTTGTGGTCAAAATTTAAAAAAGTGGCCGCCATTTTGAACTTTTTTGTTACTGGACTGATTGCTTTGAAAATCGATATTTGACTATGACAGCAAGCATAGAAAAGGAATTTGAGGTCAAAATTTAAAAAAGTGGCCGCCATTTTGAACTTTTTTGTTATTGGACCGATTGCTTTAAAAATCGATATTTGACTATGGCAGCTGGCATAGAGAAGGAATTTATGGTCAAAATTTAAAAAAGTGGCCGCCATTTTGAACTTTTTTGTTACTGGACCGATTGCTTTGAAAATCGATATTTGATTATGGCAGCTGGCATAGAGAAGGAATTTGTGGTCAAAATTTAAAAAAGTGGCCGCCATTTTGAACTTTTTTGTTACTGGACTGATTGCTTTGAAAATCGATATTTGACTATGACAGCAAGCATAGAAAAGGAATTTGTGGTCAAAATTAAAAAATATGAACTTTTTGGCCGCCATTTTGAACTTTTTTGTTACTGGGCCGATTGCTTTGAAAATCGATATTTGATTATGGCAGCTGGCATAGAGAAGGAATTTGTGGTCAAAATTTAAAAAAGTGGCCGCCATTTTGAACTTTTTTGTTACTGGACTGATTGCTTTGAAAATCGATATTTGACTATGACAGCAAGCATAGAAAAGGAATTTGTGGTCAAAATTAAAAAATATGAACTTTTTGGCCGCCATTTTGAACTTTTTTGTTACTGGGCCGATTGCTTTGAAAATCGACGTCTGACTATGGCAGCAAGCATAGAGAAGGAATTTGTGGTCAAAATTTAAAAAAATTGAACTTTTTGGCCGCCATTTTGAACTTTTTAGTAACTTGGCCGATTGCTTTGAAAATCGATATTTGACTATGACAGCAAGCATAGAAAAGGAATTTGAGGTCAAAATTTAAAAAAGTGGCCGCCATTTTGAACTTTTTTGTTATTGGACCGATTGCTTTAAAAATCGATATTTGACTATGGCAGCTGGCATAGAGAAGGAATTTATGGTCAAAATTTAAAAAAGTGGCCGCCATTTTGAACTTTTTTGTTACTGGACCGATTGCTTTGAAAATCGATATTTGATTATGGCAGCTGGCATAGAGAAGGAATTTGTGGTCAAAATTTAAAAAAGTGGCCGCCATTTTGAACTTTTTTGTTACTGGACTGATTGCTTTGAAAATCGATATTTGACTATGACAGCAAGCATAGAAAAGGAATTTGTGGTCAAAATTAAAAAATATGAACTTTTTGGCCGCCATTTTGAACTTTTTTGTTACTGGGCCGATTGCTTTGAAAATCGACGTCTGACTATGGCAGCAAGCATAGAGAAGGAATTTGTGGTCAAAATTTAAAAAAATTGAACTTTTTGGCCGCCATTTTGAACTTTTTAGTAACTTGGCCGATTGCTTTGAAAAACGATATCTGACTGTGGTAGCAAGAAAAGAGAAGGAATTTGTGGTCAAAATTTAAAAAAATTGAACTTTTTGGCCGCCATTTTGAACTTTTTAGTAACTTGGCCGATTGCTTTGAAAAACGATATCTGACTGTGGTAGCAAGAATAGAGAAGGAATTTGTGGTCAAAATTTAAAATTTTTGATCTTTTTGGCCGCCATTTTGAACTTTTTTGTTACTGGGCCGATTGCTTTAAAAATCGATATCTGACTATCGCAGCAAGCATAGAGAAGGAATTTGTGGTCAAGATAAAAAAATTATGAATTTTCGGGCCGCCATTTTGAACTTTTTTGTTACTGGGCCGATTGCTTTGAAAATCGACGTCTGACTATAACCAGCAAGCATTAGGAAATATTTAGTGGTCAAAATTAAATTAAATGACGGTTAATACAAGAATTTTGGAAACTTAACGCCTGAGGGAGTAAAGCAGAAGATCAACGTGAGCGAAGCCGCGGGCGTCTGCTAGTATATAATATTATAGTGTATAATATATAATAGATATTTATATAATATTAGTAGAATATTCTCAAAATAACTTGTTAGTAAATAATACAACAATAATATTATATCTATCACACGAATATTAATTTAAGGCTTGATGCGTGTGTATTTGTTACTCCTTAATGCCACAATTACTGTAGTGATTTAGAATGGAGATAGATTATACTTTGGATTAACACATAGTCTACTTTTTATTCATAAAAAATCCATCATTTTTGAAGAATTATTTGTGGAAAACCTATGTAGTTCACATATTAACAAGGGAATTTATAAACTTGGTGCTTTGTACAAAAAGTGTATTACCAGAAAATGAGGAAAATAATTCACAGTTCATGATTATCAAATTACAAGTCACATTTTCAAACTTACCGGTACAGGTTTCTTATCAGGGTCCACATCTTTATCTTCAGCTGGTTTCCTTTTTATAAACGGCTCAGACTTCGTTGGCTTCTTCTCTGCGATGTATACAAGTTTAGTTTCATCCGGCGACCAATCCAAGCTGCCGAATTCCGCTGAAAAGACATAGAATGTAATTAGAAAGGCTTGAAAATTTTAATATGGCGGATCCCACAGACATGCATATTAAATGGTTTGTAGATGTGTAATGCACAATGAGAAATGACTTATTACTGTCTAAATCCAGGTAACAGCTTAATAATAATACAATCACACTAACATTATAAAAACGAAAGTTTGTACGTATGTAAGTGTGTATGTTACTCCTTCACGCTGCAACTATGGAAACAATTTGGCTGGACATAGAGAAAGAAGAATATATAAGCTACTTTTCATCCCAAAAAAGTCCATGGTTCCCACTGGATAAGTAAAAATTCTAAATCTACTATTGATGGAAATATGCCCAAGGTGAAAATGTATTTGGATGTAAGAAGTCTGCAAAGCCCCTAAACAATCGATACTTATAAATGATTATAAATGAACATAATCAATATCTTACAATCGGTATAAACATCTCCATGTATATCCAGTGCTGTCAAGTCAATGGAGTGCTTGAGGCTGGTGGCCGACCACACCTCAAGGAAGAACCTCTTTTTTGCTGCATCTTTGTCATCCTTCTCCTCTCTGATCACGGCTTTGAAGTTCTCTTTAGGAGAAACTGCTGTTAGTAACCTGTAATGGGTTACTCAGTTGTATAACTCAAACAGGCAATTATTGAAATTGGTTATTAGTACAGTACTGAGCAATAAAAGGCTTTATGTTCCAAGTCATTCATATATTTGCATATTGAACCGAACTTTCGCCCAAAGTATGTTCTGCAGGTGTGTCGCTACGCAAAATGTTCAAGTGTTTGGCAACCTTGCAAATTGACAAAGCATAGTGGTATGCTAGGAAGACGAATGAGAGGTAGCACAAGTAAACGCCCAAAATGAGACTCAAGCAGTATGCATATGACACATGTCAAAATAGTCATCATAATATGCCACTACTGTAGTTGGTAATAGCTATATAGAAAAAGTAACTCTGTTGAATAGTACATAACTTACTCTTGACTGATGTCAACTGCAAACTGAGTCTGCGCCGACACCCCCAAACTCTCATCCAGTATGTAATCTATGAGGTAGTGGGTACTCTTCCCCTTGTCCGAGTTGCGTACAGACCATTTGGACGTGACCCGGTTACCTTTACTGTTTAACCTCCCACCCACTATGGAGGGGATCTTCGCAAGCGTCTTATAAGCTTTTATGACTGATTCCATCTGCAAGGGAATTAAAATGTTAGCAATTCTGTTTTAGTGTCTTTTAGCACCTCTTAAAATCCTTGTTTCACAATGGTACTGTAGGAAAAGAACAGAACAAAGAGACTCGAAGAGTCTCAAAAATTTAAACAAGAATTTTAACTGTACGTAATAATATACCATGAAACAATTAACTTACATGGGAATTCATTCTCCATATATCACCCATCTTGAAATGCAAGACTGACAATTCACGAGCTGAAAATTACACAAAGATAAGTAAGTATGCTGTATGGTTATCAGTTAACGTAAATAAAAAAACCTGTAAACGCAAAACAATGCAACTAAGTGATTAAATACTTCATCAATATATACACCTACAAAGTAGCTATAAAATGTAAGTACACCTAAGTACAAACTATAAGCTACTGTAACATGAAATCTTATTCTGTTAGGTTTTGTGAATTCATTGAGATACATAATATGGTAATTTTATTCGTTTGCTCGTTTGTCTCATAGAGAGATGGCCTCTATTTGATCTTACTTTGAGATGGCCGGTGCTTGTGAATTTTTTATTCTAACATTAAAATATTTGTAATACTAATGGATATAACTCCACAATTTAAATTACCTGCGGCTCACGGCTGCAATATGGCAGAAAGTTAAAAAACGAAATTTTTACACAAAGAATGATTTTAAAAACAGCATTAAAAAACAGCTGACTCGCGCCGCTATCACAACATACCATAGAGTAAAATAATATTATCGCAACACAAACTCTATCGTCTATCGACGCCGCTAGCTGCCGCCCGTGCCAGTGTGACCGTTTCAAAATTGGGGAATCTGCCAAACACTGGCAAAAAAATCTACCAAAATCTGCCAACTCGATTCCCGAACTGTATAATAAGTAGTCTACAAGTAAAGGTACTGGACAAGCACTCCTAGTGGTTATGACCTCGGAAAATCTCCGTTCCATCGACACAAAACAAAAGTGTAAGTTTAGTAGTTAAGTAGGTTAGATTTTCGCATAACTAAGTCGTACAGTACGAAAATAAGTAAAAAGACATAAAATCAGGAGTTTTTCATATTGTTTCAAAGATAATAAGGATTTCCTAGAAATCTGCCACATTCTGCCACTTTCTTGAATCGTCAGCTTATTCTGCTAGAGTCAAAATTTAGGAGCCAAATCTGCCCAAATGGCAGAAATGTGCCACAAGCGGTCACACTGGCTCGCGCACAGCTGCTGCACAGATCTAAAATAAAACGTCAAAATTCAAACGTCAACTAGGCATAGAGTAGGAAAAAATTAACTTTTTTAAATTTATTTTTGCCTTGGAATCAAGTCTTTATCTCTTTAACCTATAGCATGATAATAATTATTCTATTTCGAACTAATCACTAATAACCAGTAATAACTCATTGGTTCAGGCCGTTTCTCTCGTCAGGGGGTTCAATTTACGTCACACACCTGCCTTTTCGGAGTTATAAATATTGTGGGCTTAGTGGTGAAGGAAAACGTCTTGTGAAAACTTGTAGTCTGAAAGTTCAGCATACTATTTTCAAAGAGAAGGACGATACGCCTTATTTGGCTAGTGTGGTGGGCTAAGGCCAAATCATTCTCATTCTGAGATGAAGTAACAGCACTTGGACACCGAAGGCGTCGATGATGATGATGAATTGGCAGTCTAAGCACTGCAGTTTAAGTACTGCAATATCTTACTTACAGCAGTCAGCAGCACACTAAAGTGTTCAGTGCGTAAAAAAGTAGCCGTCTAGGATTCGAACCCCAAACATCGAATCTTGAGCCATTGAGCTACCATGTAGTTTAGCCATGTTTTACGTGACCTTTCCTGTCCAAGCAACCGTAAGCCCAATGGTAGAACGAGAGTAACGCACAAACCCACGACCTTTTTCGTTTGACTTTTCAGTCCTCTCTTTAACCGATGAGTTATTACGGTTACGACGTACGATAAAGATTTTAACATATTCCAAGCTAATATAATGTTCTGTACTACTCAGGTAGACGTAGTTATTTAGATCTAAGTAAGTACTTACGTAAAAACAGTTCACTGCGTCGCGGCACGGCGCCGTTCAATACGCACGGCGCGCGCGTACCGTGCGGCACTCGGCGTCGAGCCTCCCGGGTGGGTCGCAACTCGCACCCCCACACCCGCCCTCACTAGCGGCACTCAAACACGCGTTTGTGATATCCTATTCATTACTAATCACCTATTAATATTGAGCTTCCTACATTAATTATTTACAATTAGATTTGCATTGAGCACGTGATCAGAAATTTATTCTGTGCTTTCTTAGTTACATTTAAAAAAAGTTTTGCTAATCGTAATTTTACTAAAAAAAAACAATCGGGTATAGAAATGTAGAGTCAGCCCTTGATTCCGTAATTCGAAGAGCCGTCGTAGTCACTGCCCACTTGTAAGATAGTAAAAATAAGTTTATCAAGTTCCGTAATTTAAGTGACAAATATAATTAATATAATACACATTCGCGATTTGAGTAAAACTTAAAAAGAAGTGGATACGATTTTTAAAAAGGGAAAATGAACGAATTAGACCTCATAAAGGAGGTGGAGAGCCGTCCTATTCTGTACGACAAAACTGTGAGCGGGTTCAATAAGACTAAACTGCGGGATGATGCGTGGAAAGAAGTGCAGGAGGCCCTCCACGTGAGCGGTGAGTTTACTAGTGTTCAAAGTTTGAATTTAACGGACATTACAACGACAAATCATTACAAAACTACCTACCTTTACTTACTACTTTTAGACAGAGCAGAAATTGTCGCGTTTCTTCTGGTTGCATACGCTAGTAACGATTATATTTTATTGCGTGCTCAAAATGGGAGAAAAAAACACATAAGCAACTTAAGAATGAGGAGCATACTATCATGTTTCATGATGACTTTAGAATCGATCGCTGTTCTATGATAAAAAGGTAAAGTAAGAATTGGCCAGTGATACATAGGGTATACGCAATATAATTTTTTTGTGGAAGATCGATTAGATTTCGACAATTTTGTGGAAGGCCATATTACAATATAGCAGAGACTCAATGAGACAAATCAATGTCCAGCCAGCCACTTTATAGTGACAAAAAGGAATGAGAAATTTTCAAATCACTAGGTACACTCTCACTAAATAGAGGTAGGATGTAGGGATAAGCTTGCGAGCGAAATAAGCGCGTTTTATAGCTTGTATTCAAAGAACTGTACCTAATTCTTTCAGAATCGGAGTGCAAGAAGCGCTGGCGTTCCCTGCGCGACTCCTTCATCAAGCTGCAGCGCACTCACGGCGGCCGCACGAGGTGGCCGTACCTCACTGCCATGCGCTTCCTGCTGCCCCACATCGAGCCGAAGATCGACACTCCGTAAGTGCAGTGGCTCTACAGAATCCGAGCGAAGGAACGCTGGCGTTCCCTGTGCGACTCCTTCATCAAGCTGCAGCGCACTCACGGCGGCCGCACGAGGTGGCCGTACCTCACTGCCATGCGCTTCCTGCTGCCCCACATCGAGCCGAAGATCGACACTCCGTAAGTGCAGTGGCTCTACAGAATCCGAGCGAAGGAACGCTGGCGTTCCCTGTGCGACTCCTTCATCAAGCTGCAGCGCACTCACGGCGGCCGCACGAGGTGGTCGTACCTCACTGCCATGCGCTTCCTGCTGCCCCACATCGAGCCGAAGATCGACACTCCGTAAGTGCAGTGGCTCTACAGAATCCGAGCGAAGGAACGCTGGCGTTCCCTGTGCGACTCCTTCATCAAGCTGCAGCGCACTCACGGCGGCCGCACGAGGTGGCCGTACCTCACTGCCATGCGCTTCCTGCTGCCCCACATCGAGCCGAAGATCGACACTCCGTAAGTGCAGTGGCTCTACAGAATCCGAGCGCAAGAAGCGCTGGCGTTCCCTGCGCGACGCCTTCATCAAGCTGCAGCGCACTCACGGTGGCCGCACGAGT
Organism: Coenonympha arcania; assembly: GCA_036785405.1. Taxonomy (NCBI): domain Eukaryota; kingdom Metazoa; phylum Arthropoda; class Insecta; order Lepidoptera; family Nymphalidae; genus Coenonympha; species Coenonympha arcania. The sequence goes on along the minus strand of CM072066.1, from coordinate 15,725,423 downwards.
TGCCGTACCTCACTGCCATGCGTGTCCTGCTGCCCCACATTCCCCCCAATAAGGACGGACAGGAAGTTTATGAAGAACTCAGTAGTATACAATGAGCTTCGCTAAAACTCCTGACCTTTGACCACACAATTCTTATTGTGTGGTCAAAGGTCCGGGAGTGTTGTGGAGCTCAGGTAGTATCAAGTATACCTATAACCTATGTCTCTGCCCACTATTTTATTCTAACATCTTATAGCGCCTACTAACTCTATTTCTCGCAACTGTAGTACGCCGCGTCCCTCCCGCCTGCGACGCGTGCCAGCGCGCAGGCGCGATGCGTAAGCGCCTCGCGTTGCGCCGAAAGTCTGCGCGCGCAGTCAGATCCAAGCTATACTGTTAAGCGCACGCGCCGTGGGTGCTCGCTGCGTCCAGCACCCGGTTCGATAATGTACCAATTACCGCGAATACAAAACAAGTGTATCAAATAACACGGCCTAAATCTCATTTCATATCCCGAACCCTATAATCTCTAAATTATCTCATCTCAGATTTGGTGAAATGAATTATAAACAATTTGTAGATAGATAGGTACTACTCAGTTAAGATTTGCTGTATTACAGTTACTTACTGTAGCTATAACGTTTCAGTGCTACAAAAAGAGAAACTTCAGACTCAGAGCCCGAAGAAGAGACTCCTCGGCACCGCCCAGGCTACTCGCTGCCAGACCTCTCATTCCCGGACTTCCGCGAAGAAGAAGAAGACTCCCAGCCAGCCAAGAAGATGCGCCTCAACTCAACCGAAGAGCCGGAACCTTGCCAGTGCAACCGGACGGATCCAGATGAGCTGTTCCTTCTGAGTTGCTCCCCAATTCTAAAACGGCTGAACGCAAAGCAAAACGCTGTAGCTCGTTTAAAAATCCAGCAGGTCTTGTATGAAGCGGAGTTCGGGAGTCAGATGGAACTGCCTTACGTGACTCCCGCTAGCGACTGCGGTTATGAAAATGTGGACGGATCTTAACATGGACATACAATTTTTATGCGCGGATTGCAGGGAAGTATTGGAGCGCATAGTCGTCGTCATCCCCCCCCCGTTCCCCTTTTGTGAACAAGTGGAAAATTAAAAAAATTTAAAACACCCACGACTTTTGCAGACTTGTAATTGAAAAAGGATTAAATAACTTTTTTGAAACTCCCCGACTTAAGGAAAGTAAGAACTAAGAACCTATCAGTATAATTACAAATCCAAGAAAATCCGCCGGAGCTGCTGTGTTTTGCCTAGTGTTGATGGTGCTGTTTACCAGTTGATGACTAATTCAATTTCTTTATACGTCTCATATACTGGCAGTTTATCAATACTTACTAATTACATTAATTGATATTGGAAACGAAAATAGCAATGGCAGCTCCGACGGATTTTCTTGGATTTGTAATTATACTGATAGGTTCTTAGTTCTTACTTTCCTTTAGTCGGGGAGTTTCAAAAAAGTTATTTAATCCTTTTTCAATTACAAGTCTGCAAAAGTCGTGGGTGTTTTAAATTTTTTTAATTTTCCACTTGTTTTATAGTTTTTCGATTAATATATTAATGTAATTTAAATTATATTATTATTAAAAAATGAAAATTAATCTTCAAACTAGCCATTAGCTCCTCTAGCAGCGTTTGAAGGCATCATCCCTTCCAAGTCATAAAGAGACGTTTATTGTGGCGCCCCCTGCTGTTCAATCACAAGAACAATTATCTACGAACCATTGCCAATGACTCACTAATATTTTATACAAAACTGTATCCAAATCGGTTCAGTCGTTTTTGTAATAATTGAGAACATTCGTTTGCACTGTAAATGTTTTTTATGGCGCCCCCTGGTGATCGATGTTCGTAACAACTATCTAAGAACCATCGCCAATGAATACCAAACATTATACAGAAAACTGCATCTAAATCGGTCAAGCCGTTTTTGAAATAAATGGGAACATTCGTTTGCAATATAAATGTATTTTATGGCGCCCCCTGGTGATCGATGTTCGTAACAACTATCTAAGAACCAATGCCGCTGAACACCAAACATTATACAGAAAACTGCATCTAAATCGGTCAAGCCGTTTTTGAAATAAATGGGAACATCGATGTGCACAAACAAACAAACAAACAAACAAACAAACAAACAAACAAAAATATTTTTGCATTATTGGTTTTTGTGAACAATTTAACATACAAACAAACATAAAATCTTTTTAATAGAGTAATGTACAAACGGTCTCTCACCCTAAACTCATATACCCGTACTCCGTTCCGTCGTGGGTAAAAAAGACACGTGTGTCGTGGGACACTCGTTAAGAAACAAAGTTTGGAATAACACCTAAAACGAAACACTATTTTATATGTTCACCCATCGCTCGATAGATGGTGCTGTCTTCAGTTACCTCGCGCTATCGACGTCAATACCAAATATGTACCAAATATTGCATGGGTGCCCATTCTGTTGACTAAGACAGAACCGTTCATGCTAACTAGATGTTCTTAGATTTTCTCCGTGACGGGATTTTGGTCACGCAACTAAACGGGCGCGATACCCTCCGAAAAGAATTGTTTCAAAAATTGATCACCATTCATTTGTCCCTTGTAATGAAAATTTTACAAGACATTTGCTGCCCTTGCTTACTATATGCCTAGATAATATTAGTCGGCAATTTTATTAATACCTATAAACCCCCAACACATAAAAAACTGTCTGACTTTTGAGCCTCGTCTGAAGGCTATACCACAAACAAAAATATAGCCTTTTCTTGGCAGTGGAGTAAAGAGACAATATTTATCCCAACTGGGGTTAAGTGCTTAAATAGTGAACTCCAGTCTTATGCTTGACTTGACTTTAACCGAAACGTTATAGTTAAATATGGCGGCCTGACTCTTATGTCTTTCGAAATAAGGATCAGACCGCCATATTTAACTATAACGTATCGGTTAAAGTCAAGTCAAGCAACCGAGCCTATGTAGGTATCTTACTTGCGCGTGTGCATGTGCAATAACCACGCTGTTCATTCAAGCGGAAGGTCCCGCGTTCGATTCCCGGCACCGACCGGCAAGTAGGGATTTATTATTTCCTGATAAAAAACTTCTACTAGAACAATAATAATCATCTAATTTTCCATATTTTGAGTGAATATTATTGGGGCACCGCAGTGTTCTCGCCAAGATGAGCTAATAGAGAAAATAAATCTTTTCGTAAGTAATAAAAAATAATTATTTTATAAAGCTTCAAACTAAAATGTCTTATAATATATTGTCTTCCTGTCATAGTTTATATTTTTTCTTACTTCTCTCTTCCTTTATTAAAATAGATAGTTTTAGATCGCAATTTTGATGTTAAGTCGTACTTATACCTGCTCATCAATCTAGATTCTAGTCAATAAAATATACTTATGACGTAAACATGGTTTTATTTAAGGTTAAAACTTAAAATATATATGTTTTTACTTTAAACTATCATTTTATTTAAATGAAAAGATAAAATATAATACAAAAAAGCAGTGATAGACCATTTTTTAAGACCTGTGTCTATCATCAGATAGCTGCGGCTTTAGATCCTCAGCAAAAACCTACAAGCTAAAATGATTACGTACCTACCTACTTAACGTGTGAAAGTTATTGTCATACCATTGTTTGTGTACCTACTACTAATTTAACATATTTTTATGACGTTAATTTTTTTAACTAATGATGAATTTAAAGTAATTTTGTTTGAAAATTCGGAAAGCTATGCAGGCATACAGATGAAGAGTAAATTATACAAGTTAATTCGAAAAATCAATTTATCAGGAAGATGTAGTAGTACTATCACGTTTAAACAAATGATCAATAAAATGTATATCCGTGAGAATAGGTAAGTATTAGAACCACTTACCATTTCTGTGATTAGAACAGAATATAACATAGTATTTCTTTTTATTAATATTATGTTAAACATAAGTTTGATATCTGCACACTGCACAGTGTAGGTACAATTATTGTACATTCTAGTAACTAATAATAATTACGGATTTCCTGTTAGTTGTTTGTTGTAAACCTCTTTATCGGTCTATGTAGGCATAGTAAACAGCAAAACAGTTTATATTGTGCGCCAAATTTATTCATTACAACTAACACTTGTTTGTATTCTAAATTCTAATACGAATTATTATTATTATTCATTTTTGTTATATTTTTTCAGAGTTTATCTTATCACATATTTTTCTTATAAACTACCAACTTAACAAACGTTAAGATGACTAAAAGTTCTATTAAAATCTTTAATTTACACATAGTTACCTCACGCAATTTCTTGCGATTTTTATCGGACTCCATTCGTTCGAACAGAAGTACCAATATTCAGCTGACCACAAATACATATAGAACTAAATGAACTACAAGTTGGCTACAAGACAATCATGCAGTCATGATCACTGAGTTAGCATCAGCGTGTTCCTCGGGTTGCTCATAAATTTCAAACTCTTTACCATATCTTTGCAATAATTCAAGCACCACGCCATTGGTCCATCCAAAGCCATCCTGCACGCTATACTCGCCCCCGCCACCCTGATGTCCTGGCTGGACTGAACTGTACTTCTCAAACATCTTCTGCCAAGTACTATAGCCTATGTAATTCGAACGGATCCATAAACGCGCTTGTTCTTTAGCCAGTCTCTTAGCTTCCTCATTACCACTGGAATCTAATCCTCCAATCAAAATACTCTGAGACGGTGGCCAGGCGTTAGGAAAGTCCCACTGCTCTCCAGAATGCAGCACAGACGCTGGGATACCTCCTGGAAAGTCGAGAGCGCCAAACGCGAGTAAGTGCTTCACTATTCTGTCAGCGTATTTCGGGGCATTGTAATCCTCTATAGCGGCTGACCATAGAGGAGTGACGCAACTGGGGTAAAAATGTTTTCTCGGGGCTTTGGCGAGAGCATCGTAATCGTACCAAACACCATCCTCATTATTCCACATAACATTTTCGATAGCACTCCTCCAGTATTTGGCTAAGCTCCACCATTTTTGGGCCTCGCGTCTATCTTTTAGCTTGTTACGAAAAAATCCGGCCAGTTCCAACGCACCGGCAAATATGGCGTTCAAGTCGACTGGGAGTATTCGAGTCGCGTGTACGTTCGTTAAGTTTCCGACCTCATTGTTGGCTGTTACGAACCATCTGGAGGAAAAGTCCCAACCGCTTTCAGCAGCGCTTTTCATTTCCGCGTAAAAATCTTCACGCATCTCTTCGCTCGGCAGGATGCCAGCGTTGCTATAATCTTCATAGTACGATTCTGGCCGTGGACCCTTGATTTCTCTATCTGAAAAATACCTCAGCAGCATATATTTATTTCCATCAATTTCAACTGTTACTTTCTTTCTATCTAACCAGTACTGGAGTTCTTTTTCCACAGTTTCGACACAACGTTCGAGCCAAGCCAAATCTCCGGTGGCAGTATAATAGCTCGCTACCATAGCAGCCAATAAGGGCGGTTGACTCCTGCCCAGATAGTACTTACGACTGCCGTTAGGAATGTACCCGTACTTTTCGACTAGATACAAAAGATTTTCTATCATACCCTTAGCCGTTTGTGGCATGTTACTTATAAGAAGCCCGCGCACCATCCAAAACGAATCCCAATAGTACAACTCCTTAAATCGACCTCCGGGCACTATAAATCCATTGGGCACATATAAAAAACTATAGCGGTCGGAATTTATGCGTACATCGTCTTGAACTTTTCGTCCCAGTTTGGCCCATATTCCGATAATACTTTTCGCAAACGCTCTTAATTTGGAATCTGAAATTTGCTGCAAAATAGGCGGATCCGGGTCGAAGTCCGGCGGGTTCCATTCCTCGAGCTCGTTTCCTTCTGAGAAATGTTGATCGAGGAAATTAGCCAATTGTTCCCGCGACGGATTCCGACTTGTCTCTTGCATTAGTTTTGCGAAGTGCACCAGGGTTTCATTTTCCGAATACTTGAGTTTTAGATCGACGAACGTTTTTGAATCCGGGAAAATGCGCGCGAGTTGAACTTTTTGGAGGAGTTCACCCGAGCAGTATATAGAACTGTTGCAAGATGGAACCACACTCAACGCTTGGGCACACGCTCCGAGCAATCCCAGGACTGGATATAGCGGAACATACCTTCTAAGTCTCTGTACTAACATGTTTGGTAAACTATACGCCAATATCGAGCGAGAGTGCGGAAAGTTTACGTAAACATAACCTTTGTACCGCGTAATTCTGCTGATATAGACCGATCGGGTGAGCGTCCGGCTCGCGACTACTGCGCGCGATGCAGTCTGCACTCTGGCAATGCATTTTCCACGATAAGTGTGGATTCGTGTCACCATGTCCCGGCCCTTCGCCCCATCACTGCTGACGCAACCGCTTTCACTGAACCTGCCATGTCGGGTTACTGAACTAGAATGCTATCGTCCAGACACTGACAAAGGAACGCGACTTGATGTCTGGTAGCTACGAACATTTACACGTGCACGATGATAATTCTGACCTTTTAATAGGGATCAAGGCAAAACAAATGCAATTCACGATTCATTAAGTTGTACATACTTGCAAGTCGTAAGTAGGTACTGTGCTTTAAGAATGAACTGTCAAAATTCGTGACGCAAATATATCGCGTGATAAGACGTATGATAACGAAAATAAAATAAAATCATTGTCTATGCCGCGAGCCAAAAGTTTTTCACAGTGCATACATGTGCATCGCATGTTACTAGTAAGATAATATCACACAGTAGGTAGGTACCTATGTATGAACAATGTTAATGAATAGGTACCATAGGGGTATTTGTTACTTAAAAAGAATTATTACAAAAACGCCACGGCCGATAATTTACAAAACCACTGTGTGGTTTTGCGCCTACATAAATTCTTGACCAGATCAGCGCTAATCGCATTTTGCCATTAGACAAAACAATGTACCTAACCTACTGAAAATTTTAAATAAAACTGAGACTGAAACCATTTAGAAAAAATGATAAATCGTGTGCGGAAATTTTGGAAAGGTAGGTACGAGTATATAACCACTTTAACGTTATAATAATTAGGTAGGTAGGTACCTATTGTCACCCAATTAAAAAAAAGTATTAAAATAATCATCAATAAAATATTAATGGTTAATCCACCTCCGGTAACTAATTAATTGTGTTTTAGAGACTTATCTAAGTCTCTTTTAGGACAATTCATAGTACTTAATGTGAAAAAACAAATTCACCAGTTTTGATTTTGTGATGCAGTTTGATTTAAGTGTAAAACAAATAAATATAAGTAAAAATAAAAAACACATAGACACAGCCATTAACTTTATAATTTAAATAATAATCGGTAACTGTTATCAACTAGGAACAATCCATTTATTTAATTTTATTTTAACATCTGGGGGCACAGATGTGCCACCGCCAAGACGGGCCAATAAAAGAAAAGGTTAGGTACTTAAATGCATGACTTGCATTTACATTTTATCTCGACTTGAATAGGTAGTAAACGTACATAATTATAAATACAAGCTATTGTTTATAATTAATAAAATAAATAACTGTGCTATCAATTATTTTAAAGTCAAAGATATAGGTAATACGATTATAATAATAGATATAGGTTACTATTATGTATTTTATACAACTAATGAATAATTTTAGTACTTCTTAGTTTAAAATCATAAATGCCCAAGTATTAAAATACCTATTGATAAATATTTAAAACTTAAATACTTAAAACAGGAATGTACCAGGAATAATAAAAACCTTATTCTTAGTTAAAACCGTTTTATAACAAACTTGTACTCACATTTTTTTTTATTATTATTAAAAATATGCTAGAAAAAAAACACAACCTTAATAATTAAAAAAAAACAGCTACAATTTCAAACTCGTATTTTACTTAATGTGAAAATATAAACAAAACTTTCGTAAAAAATATTGCACGGTCCTCATTTGTACATTACTAATTAATGTGGTTAAGTACTTAGTTATATTATTTTGACCTTTGTTAACAATTATTGTTAAATTGGAGTAAAATGGTTAATTAATCTTGTAAAATGGTCTAGGCACCTCTAAATACCGAGCACGACTTGAAATGGCACTTTGGAAATACGTACATACTTTACTTATATTGTAAAAGGTAAAAATATTATATAGGTAACATTCTTAATTTAATAAATTCAGGTAACTCTTTACTTTAAGTACTCCAGTTAAATTAAGTATACCATACATATATAAGGTACTATTCAATAAGTACTTAAATATTAGGTAGACATTTGTTCAATGAAAATGGCTGCCTTAGGATGACTTTCCCAAAGATGGCACTACCACTGAATAATCAGTCACTCAAATTATCCAAAGAATCTGCCGAGGTTACCACACGTCCGTATTTCGCAAGGAACTCTAAGACCACGCCGTTGGACCAGCCAAAACCAGTCTGGACAGTATATTCTCCCCCACCACCTATTTTTCCAGGCAACTCCACGTCATATTTCTCAAACATCTGCTTTGTAGTGTTGAAACCCTTCAGACACGCTCGTAGCCAAGTTTGAGCTACTTCACGAGCCTTCTGCGAACCTTCCTTAGTGTCCAATGCTTCTAAAGCGTTTACAGTCAAGCTGACTAGAGGAGGCCATGCGTTGGGGAAGTCCCATTGCTCTCCAGATCTAGACAGAGAGGTTGGCACACCACCGGGGAAGTCGAGAGCGTGTGAATTGTCCAGCCATGCCAGGATTCTTGGAGCATTTTTCTTGATGAATTGCTTATCTACAACGCCCATCCACAGAGGAGCAACGTTGCTCGGATAAAAGTATTTACGGTGGCGTTCGTTCACTAAATCCCAATCATACCAAATACCATCATCGTTGTTCCACAACACCTCTGCGATGGTTGTCCGCCACTGCCTCGCGAGGCGCTCCCAGTGCGCAGCTCTACGAGGTTTCAGCAGCTTCGCTTGAAAGTACGCGACTTTTTTTAGAGCATTTGCGAATATAGCGTTCAGATCGACCGGAATAATTTCAGAGGCTCGGAGTGTCAACAAGGTGTCGTTGTTGTTTCCATCTTTATTAATGAACCAACGGGAGGAGAAGTCCCAGCCACTCTCAGCCCCACTCTTTAGATCAGTGTAGAACTGTTGCTGACGTTCTGGAGTGTCGAATTGCTGAGCATTGGTGTAGTCTTCGTAATACGATTCAGGTCTCGGGCCTTTGCTCGGAACATTGTATCGCAGCAACGTGTAAGCTCTGTCGCCAACTTTGAAGGTAATCAATTGCGTACCTAACCAGTATTCTAGTTCTGCTTCAAGGGTACATATGTTGTCTTCAAGAAACTTGACATCGTTCGTGGCTCGAAAGTAAAGGGACATCATGGCTGTGAGCAGCGGCGGTTGACTGCGTTGCTGGTAGTACCATCTGCTGCCGTTAGGGACGTGTCCGAATTTCTTTACTAGTTGCAGTAAATTCTGTATGACTCCCTTAACAGTGTTGTGCATACCGCTAACGAGGAGACCTTCAATGATCCAATATGTATCCCAGTAGTAGAGTTCCGTGAAACGACCCCCAGGAATGATGAAACCGTTATCGACAGGGACCAAACTGAATCGGTCGGGTTCCTCGAAGACGATGGATTTGACTTTTCGTCCGAGGGTCGGCCAGATGTCGTTGACACTTTTTCCGAAGTTCTTGAAGTTTTTATCGGTGATGCCCGCCAGGAACGCCGGCTGGGGGCTGTAATCGGAAGGAGTCCAATTCTCAAGTTCGCCCACCGCACTGAAATATTCGTCGACGAATTCTTTGAGTTGTTCCTTCGTGGGGTTGTCGTTAGTTGTGTTCAAGAGCACGGCAAAGGCGGCGAGGGTGGTATTCTCGTCGTTCTTCAGCTCGAGATCCACGAAGGTTTTGGAGTCTTCGAAGATGCGGGCCAGCTGCACGTAGTGTAGTAGTTTACTGTCGCAGTACACCGGTCTGACGCATGACGGTGGAAGTTCCTCAGAGCAGACCGCAGACACTGCGAGTAGCAGTAAGCTCACCACGAGCTTCATCTGGAAGAACGAAAAATAAAATGAACATTCACTATAGATAAATTGTCCCCATAAGAATAAACGAGGCCATTATTTTCTACAACTTGGAATAACAAAGTGTTTTTAGATAGCTTTAGCCATTTGAGGTAATCTTTTTGCTAATTAGCGAAACCTGTACGTGTTTAATAGCCTGATTGCAAAAATACATAATATAGATACTTAGAGTAAATATAATCATAGATAGCTCATAGCTGTTTATTTTACTACGAACGTTCTTTTGAATTCGGCGGGGAACCATTTTAAAAGTGCCTATGCAATTCTTCCTGACACAGTTCAAAGAAGATTTTTACTATAATTATGTTACTAATAAATGTTGTAACTAGTGATAGATTTAATTTATTTGAATTTTGGTAAAAAGTGCTGTCTTATCACATCGGAAACGGCAGTCGATAAAGATAATTTCTAAACAAAATCTCATAGTAATTTATACCATTTTAGAGCTATATTCTTTGAGTTTTAGTTTGCGTTATTTAAATTGATGCATCAAGATAGACATAATATCTTTAGTAGTTAATTTATATCACGTAGTAAAAGCGGAAATACTTGTGCCCACAGTCCACGCAGTGTTCCGAATTTCTTGGAAATCTAGGAAATAGAAAAAATAATTTAAGGTGGCACAAGGACGCCATCGCGGTTTAAAAAATAAGTATGACAGTGCCCTAACAGGCAATAACCATACAATTACAATGACCAGAGCAGAGCTGCAAAGGATAGTCATTAAAATTGTTTTCAATAAATAAATCATGCACGAAGAAAAATAACAGTTTTTTTGTATATTTTCGGTGTTTTAGCACCGGGGTCCTGCGTGACTTTTTAATTATTTATTTTGCCTGCATTCTAATTTCGGTTTTTCAAATCTCGAATTAAAGAATAACCACATCCCGTTCCTGTTTTCGTTCCCACTTCCATTGTTTGCAGGAAGTAATGTCAGTTTGCAACAGGAATCTGTAATCAGAATCACCGTACCTATGTCATTAGAATTTTCCGGACAAAGAAAAGTCTATAAGTTAACCCAGGTTATACTTAGCTATGTCGGCCAGCGTATTTGGCTAAGTTGCAGTCAAATTCACAATAGTTGCGATTGAGAAAGAACATCCATATACATATACAATCTCACAAACTTACCTACATTAAGTAACTATGTTATAGGATTCAACTTGAAGTGCGGAGCTCTAAAATTTGACATATTGCTCCTTTTCTACAGTCAAACCTGATTAAGTGAGTGCTAAAAGAACCGACATCTTTTTTTCTCTTATAGAGGTTTCTCACTAACTGACTAACCCGAGTTTCTGAGTTAGAAGGGCGAAATGACGGGACCTGAGTTTTCCCGCTTACCCAGGTTTGAATGTATGTAGGTATTTGCTTCAATTACTTAGGTCAAGTTTTGCACACAACTACGACGTGAAGATGTGAAAATGGCGTTTTATTAACTTATTATTATTATTATTATTTATTATTTATTTATTTTAACACCTTAAATCTATCTGACAGGTTGCCCCAATACAATAGATATAAGTCACATTAAACTCTAATTAGCTTAGCTTACTTATTATTACATAAAAAAGCTGTTGTGGCAACTGTGAACTCGCTCAGCGAGCAACTAAATACGTCAACTCGCTCACTCACGGCGATGAGCGTGCGCACTGCGCGCGTGAGCGGCGCTCGCTGCAGCAGGGCGCAGGCACGTGCGCGCTCGCGGCAGCGCCAGCAGCGGCGGTCTGCGCCTGCGCGCCACGCTCCCGTCCGGCACGCACAGTCGCAGCTCCTGCAGGATGGCAGGGTTGTGCACCACACCTCTTAGCACCCTAAATAAATAAGATGCCAGGGCGAGTTCCCTCCGCACCTCCAATTTGCTATATCCCACCATGCCCATAACGAACATCGTGGGATATAGCAACGGATATCCCGGGTAAACTCCGTACAGCTTGGTGTACAGGAAACGCAAGAACTTGTTTTGGATGCGTTCCAGCATTATCTTATACTTACCCTCATGGGGTGACCAAATCATGGCGTTGCACTCCAGGTGACTTTTCACGTGGGCCTCGTATAAAGCACGCAATGCTGCGATGTTTGTAAAAGAGTTTAGCCTGTCGCAGGCATGAGTTAGCAGTCGCATTATATTGTGCAGTACGAAAAAGGACAATGCCTTTTCTTGTATGAAAAATGGGCTATACTTGCGTCTTAATGAAATCATCGGTAAAACATTAGAAATATTCCCAATAATATGTAAAAAAAAAATCAGTGAGATATAAACCGGGAATTCGTAGTAATCTAATTTTCTTTTTTTAGGTATTTTGAGGTTAGGTTAGTAGTTCTCGCGCACTATAAGTTGCTCATAGTGATTATTTTATTTAAAGCGACCTCGTTATTACCGTGGAACCCTGGATGATGCATTTAGATATACTTAATTATTCCTAGGGCCTACCTACACATATATTACGTTAGTACTATAATACAAGATAGGTGCCTACCTCAGTAGTATCGAGGTACTTGATAAAAATACGGTTTACCTATTTATTTTTAAACAGTAGGTAGTGTTTTAAAATATAGGTATAAACCTGTGGCCTGCTAACATCAAAAAGAGGTTCCCAGGCTCCAAGCTAACGTTGGCAGAACCTTAAGAGAGAAAATAGTTAATATTCCAACTCCTTGCTTAGCTACTTATTTAGGTACTTAACTGCTTGATAAACAAACAAATATAGTTTGAGATACAATTTATATAAAGAAAAATATAATTGTGTTCTGTAATATACTATGGTTATAGGGAGGTAGATAGGTAGGTACCTACCTAAATAAATGGCCTATCTGCTGGCAGCATCAAGAACAGATTCCAAGGTCCAAGCTATCATTGGCTAAGTCTCGAGAAGGAGGAATTTTCTGTTATGAAGGAATACTTAGGTAGGTAGGTACTTGATAAAAAAAGCGGTTAGGTGATTTAAATTGTTTATTATATGGGTATGTACATAATTGTCTATCAACCAAAGCAAACTTGTGATGTCCGAAGTCTGGTATAGGTGTGGTCTGGTCTTCAGAAGTTGTACGAGGAATCAATGTAAAGCATGCATCACATAAGATGCCTCCATCTGTTATCTGCAACAAAATGTTTGAATTTAAATAAGCATCCAGTTGGAATACACTTCCTAGAAGACCTTATGCAATTCTAAATTAAAGCTCGAGCTAAGATGTAGTCTCATGAAATGTTACATCTGGTCCACCTTCTTCTATGGCTGCAAAACATGAGTTCTCATAAATCATTGTGTATATATAATACACAATGATTTTTTGTTATGTGAGAAACGGCCCGTTCACCAAGAGCATAAAAGCTTAATGTATCAAAATGTAATGTTTTATTATATTTTGTCAATTTAGCAGCCATAACTTAACTACCAATTATTCTTGTTAGTTTAAATGAAATGTTTTTCAGCAGGCTGCCAGTTTTAACCAAGGCATCGTGCATCAGTCGTATTGTCACATACAGGTCGAGTTTTGTCAGCCCTACGGGCTACAATGACATTACTCACACATAGAAATGGAAAGCGTATGCGAGTAGGGCCAGCGTTCTAGTAGTAATGTAGGTGTTTAGGCCTGTTGTACTGAGTGTCAGGGGCCTGACACTACAATGAGTTAGCAGAAGGAATTAAATATGCCTGTGTTAGGTATATAATAGTACACAATACTTACTGAACGCGGTGCGATCCAGGAGTTCAATACATTAAGTGCTGAATGTGATAATTCATCCAGAGAATGTACTAGCTGGTTCAGTTAATGCACCGGCGTGATACACAGCCAGGCCTTACTCCTCGAGACGACGCTGACGACATTGTTATTGCGTATTAGAGAGTCTATATCTCATTTAGATTATTGCGTAGAATAGGAGTCTATTTCTCAACAGTCAACACGCACAAACACTTGTTAGATTTCACAGAGGATCGCTTTAGTCGGAGTGAAACTAAGCAAGCGACAACACTGATCACATTAATCACCGTCCAGAAAATAAGTTAATTAAACACTGGGTTTTCCATGTGAATTACTTTTCCAATGGTTTTGCGATTAGATACCGAAGTGACAATTATCGACATAGACAGTTCTGTTCTGTTAATCCATTCGTCCCTTTCGGGACAGGCAAAGGTCGGAGACCATACAGCCTATTCATTCGTGTGTATTTTCTGTGTTATGTATTATATAGGCATAGCCTGTTCAATCGTTTAAAACAATAATAATTAATCATAAATATGTATGATTAATCTGAATGATTTTTTTTAATCTTCTAGTTTTTTATTTCTGACTCTTCTTTCTTTGGCGACATAGACAATTATCGAGACACGAGTTGATGTCTTGATGACATTTAAACCAGTGTTTCTACTTACGAATTTGGTTTTACCCTAGTTTCGACGGTGGCGCCGCCGTGGCAGATAACATTAGAATCGTTTCAATAATTACGAGTCAAAGGTGTAATGGAAATAGGTTACAGTATTAAAGTAAAAAGTAAAATATGCTTTATTGTACACTAAAACAGTATTATAATTAATAATTTTAAATAAACTAGTGAATAGGGTTTAAGCCATGTAGGATTTTGTCACGATTAGCTGCACATGAAAATATCAAACAACACAATAAATGTGATGTACTCTGTGGTGTTGCAAGTGCTATTGTTTGTCGCAATTAAAATGTTTGGTTAAGCATTCCTTACTTTTCAATATACAGCTATGAAAATAATTTGAACAGGTGGTGCAGTTCTAATCTGTATAGATCACTGATCTGATCTCTATTCTAATGATTAATCATTCTATACAGTTCTATTTATCTGACAGTTCCTATTTGTACCGATTTGAAGCGCCACCCTCGAACGTCCGTGGTACTAAATTGACATTTGTCGGTAGTGACCGTCGTTTCGAATGTCATTTTATTTTAGTTCCATGGACGGTCGCGCCAGGTTAGGTACGTAACCATCAGCGCCAGAATGGCAAAAATCATTTTTACTTTGACAATCATCGATCCATGGAATAGAGATCAGTCACTGAGCTCTATCTCTGGATTAATTATTCTATACATCTGACAGTTCTTTTTTTGTACCGATTTGAAGCGCCACCCCCGAACGTGTACGGTACTAAATTGATATTTGTGTGCAAAAAGCTTGCCTTGTTTCGGTTTTTATTATTCGATCTATTTCCTGTATTATTGTATCCTAGTTTTCCCTTAAAAAGTGGGTTTATAAAAAACTGGTATCATTCGCCGAGTGGTAGTGGCTGTGACGTTTCCAGACTCTATTATGGCGGTTCCGCTTGTGTCGAAACGTTTAATTACTTTTATTTTTATAATACTTTTAAACCCCGGTTCGCACATCATTAAAAAAAATACATGTAATATTATAATTTGAAAGAAGATTTTTCATGCATACGTGCTTCAGACGCAGAGTGACGCAATATAGCCCATTTTCGGTCAATCTCCTTTTTAAGCAGACAAAACTAAACTACCTATCTCGATTACGGAGGTTATCGAGGATTTAACCTTCCTTCACGTATCCCTAGGTCACGTGTCGACGGTCCGCAAATTTTTAATAGTTTATTCTATACCTAATATCATAAAGCTGAAGAGTTTGTTTGTTTTGTTGAACGTGCTTATCTCACAACTACTAGTACGAATTGAAAAATTATTATTGCATTGGATAGCCCATTTCTCGAGGAAGCCTATAGGGCTATATAACATCACGCTCTGACCAATAGAAGCGGAGCATCAATGAAAAATGTTGCACAAACGCAAAAATTTGTTCCTTTTTGAGAGCTTCTGCTGCGAGCGCTGTTTAAATGATTAAAATAACACGAAAATCATGTATGACGGAATTGTTCTACATATGCCTACAAGTATTGAACCTGCCTTATAATCGTTAAAATTCAAATACTCGTAATAATTCAAAATACTAAAACAACAGCCTAGTCTGTGAACCCAGGGTGTTAGTTCCTACCAATATGTTTGTTTAAGAATAAATTATAAAATTTAAATGAATTGGTGAAGGTTAAGAACGTATTTTTGCCTTCCATACCTAATAAAGTCAAACACCTGAAAAAGCAAATTTTATAATAACAAGTTGTTATTATAAATTTTTATAATAACAAGTTGTTATTTCATTATTTATTCTTCGATTAATAATTAGCACAGACTTTGCTCGTGTTTTTAATCTAGTGAATTTTGTTTTTTTTTTCTTTTAATCCTGTAGGGTAAAACTTAGGTACATTTAAGAAAATAATCTTAAGTAGGAAGTTTAAGTTAAAATAGTATTATTAATTAGCTCACAAGCTAGATCGTAGTAGGTACAATATAGTACACTTTTTTTTCTTTTTTCCTTATTGTAAAGTACTATTGATGAAAAATCCTGTAGAAAACAGTGGATAATCTTGGACCTAATATTATGTTTCTTAACATAGGTATAGATTGGACAGAAAAAATCATAGCTCAAATCAGAAATCGTCGGATGAAATTGCTATAACCTTACCTTACATTTCAATCAATAGAGTTTCCTTGAAAAAGTTAAGTAAACCTAGCAGCTGTCTCATAAAAAATGGTCAAGCGCGAGTTGGGCTGGCTCGCGCTCTTAGGGTTCCTCAAGACACACCCAACCAAAACACTTAAATAAAAGAAATCGCGTTTATTGTATGGGAACCCCCTAAATATTTACTTAAGCCTTTTACTTACTAAGTACTTAAGTATTTGTTGTCATAGCAGCAACAAAAATATATCATTCCTGTGAAAATTTCAAATCTGTAGCTATCACCGTTCAAGAGATACAGCCTGATGACAAACAGACGGACGGACAGCGAAGTCCTAGTAACAGGGTCCCGTTTTAACCCTTTTGGTACGGAACTCTAAAATAACAACATCTAAAATATGAATGGTTTTTCACTGGCTATGTCAGTATTGGCATTTGGCACAGCATACCTACTATTGTATTGCTTTTCGAGATGAAATAGCTCTAATCTATTCTCTAATATATAAAATTCTAGTGCCAGTTTTTGTTACCAAATTCCTCCGAAACGGGTCGACCGATTTCTATGAATTTTCGGTGTTCGGTAGGTGTTAGGTAGGTTAGGTAGGTAGAGTATTTCAATAAAGTAGAAACTCGATATGTCAGTCTGTCTGTGTGTCACCACCCTTTATTTTATTATTGTAAACTAAATAAAAAATTAAAAGCGTTTGATATTTTCTTTTGTCTATTTCTTGATGGAGTTACGTGGAGTTACTATTGTATAGCATTTAAATGATAATGACGTCACTATCCGATGTATCTATCTCTGTCTAATCAGTATCATTAAGTTGCATATTAGTTTTTTTTAATAATAAACAACACAGCATTTTGCACAAAACCCGCTCTCCACATAGGTAATCACAACATTATGCACAAAACCAGCATTTCTTTTTAAATTCCATTATCTGGATTTTCGATTTTCCGAATGCCTAACTACAACAATTAGTCTGGTTAATCGAGTTTCTAGTGTATTTAAATATAATATGAAGCAGATAGTAGATAATTTATAACCTTGATAAGCGAGCTAAAAAACATATCAGGTAAATAAAGGCATCAGGCAGGTTTTGGTAAATAGGTAGGTACCTAACGAATTTTATTCTAAAAGGCCAATTTGATAAATGGATGTTCTAAAATGCAAAAAAATGTAGGTAGTTCCTATTTAAGAGCGTTTATGCGGCACGGTTTGAATCGCGTGTCGCTCCATACAAAAAAGGCATTCCGTTCCCGCTGACGCAATTTTGCGCATAAATGGTATTACAAAAAAAATTATAGTAAAATAAATATACAACTTATTAAAATAGTAAATAACCAGTGACATTGAATATTAATTGAATTAAATTACTATAATTCAGAAATAACAAAATATCTTGGATTTTATCCTAAAATAATACGTTTAATTTATCGAAAAATGCTAAAAATGGCACTTTTCGGTTTATGGTTTTTGAAAATCTAGGAAAATCGTGTTTTTTTTGAGACACTTTTTAGTAAATGTTATTAATTTTCTAAATATGTCATTGTTATAAGTTTTTGTTATGAAACATGGCAAATATCTTGCATCTGCGTAGAGCGTCGACCGCTATTTTAGCAAACAGCCTATACGAAAACTGTTCTAGTGAGAAAGTTATACACATATTTTAAAATATTTTTGAGACAAGTTCTAGATTATGAAATGCCAAATAATATGAATTCAATTATCTAATCTATAATTGAACACATAACTATTTTATGTTCCTTGGGAAATCGTAAATTTTGACTCAAGCATAATACTAACGCATGAAGCCCCTTAAGAATCTGGTATTCATAACCAACAAAAAACCAATAAAAAACAGCATTACGAGTCAAATATGCTTCAGACCGGTCAAATAAGAGTCGGTTTGTTTAAATACAATTTGATAATCGAGATTTGAAAAAAAATACCAATGACAGACATGTATCCCTGCATAATTAGTGTAGATGCAAACTTGATGTCTTTGGCTACATCATATTCTCTATTTTCTGACAAAGCATTGAGAAATAACCTGTCAAGTGCGAGTCGGACTCGCGCACTGAGGGTTCCGTACTACAACCGGAGGAATAAAACCATAAAAACCACTTTTCTTATCAAACCGCAAAACTAACTTTGTTTTTAGAAGTTTTATTGTAAATATCAAAAAAACTACTTATTGGATCTCGTTCAAACCAATTTTCGGTGGAAGTTTGCATAGTAATGTACATCATATATTTTGACGTGATAACGTCTTATAAATTGGTTTGCCGGGTGACACTTCAAGAAACTGCGTTACGCTCCGCTCACGTTATGCGCTCACAATGAGAGCGAGTGAGAGGCACGCGTCCCTTCCACTCGGGCAAAGTCGTTGTCACGTAAAACTTTCGCCCGTATACCGACTTTACAGGCAACCAATTTTTTTTTAGTTTTATCATACTCTTATTTTAGAAGTTACAGGGGGGGGACACACATTTTACCACTTTGGAAGTGTCTCTCGCGCAAGCTATTCATTTTAGAAAAAAATGATATTAGAAACCTTAGTATCATTTTTGAAGACCTATCCATAGATACCCCACACATATGGGTTTGATGATGTAGTGTTCCCACACTACATAATGTACACTTACGTGGAAACGCTTCACTATAACCTAATATATTATCTCAGCACCAGTCCCGGCGCTAGCTCAAACTGTAATGCCCCGTCTCTGTGTCGGGCGCCATATTTATACACGATGACAACCCCCCGTCGAGTGTCACTGTCAACTGTCAAAGCTCAACAAACCTATGTAAGTAATGTCAACACTAACGTCACCGAGTAGTACACTACATCCCTTCCTTTTTGTAATAATTTTTTTTTGAATGAAACAACTTACTACCCACTTCATATTGCTTTTCCCATTGTTTAGAGGATTTACAGATTGTCACATTTAAACCGGTCACCCCATTCAAGCTCGACCTACAGGCCACATTAATTCGGTGATAAGTAGTTAAATATATACTAGTGGTGATAAGTACTCCACAGCTCACAACCAACTTCACGACGACACAAGAACACACAAACTCAGCCGGGCATTCCAGCCGGGCATTCCCTCCCCTTTTTCTGTTAGTAACATATTGTAACAAATTTCACCTAAAGAATCAAAACGATTCGCTATCATTGTCGCTTACATATGAAAATTAGCGACAGAATGATGTCGAAATACTAAAAGAACATTTAAAAACTGGCGAAAAATAAAATTACAACGCCTTCGTACCTATATCTAGAAAAATAGATCAAGCCATTTTTGTGGAAAATAACCATAAATATTTAATTTTAACTACGTACCTATTTGCATTTTCATAAAGCTTGAACTAACTTGTTATATTATCTTATTTTCTACATAATAATCAAGGACAAGGACTTGCCTATATAGCCTGTCTATTCGACAGACGAACGGATTCATTTTCTAGCTGGTTCAGAACGGATACTGACGAGATACAGGCGCAACATCCGTCATCTACCATATCTTAAACGTAAATTAACCGATCTTCTCAATAAAATGTACTATAAAATAAATGACTACATATTATCTCGAGGACAATAATATTTCATAAGTTCTGCACTTGTAGGTGAGAACTTTTATCTTATAATATGCTAACAATTTGATCTCTTTTCAATTTAATTTTGAAGTAACCGACATAAAATGCTGTTTAATAACATAAATAATCCGGCATAAAGTCAATTTAAAATAATTAGTCCGACATAAAGTAAATTACCTAGTGCAATTCACTTATTTGAACGCAAATAAATATTTAGTAGAATATGTAAGGGATAATATTTAGCACTGTAAGACCCATTGTGCCCATATTTTTGCAAATAAAATATTATTTATTTTATATTATAACTTATAAATTTTACTAAAATCAAAATGTATTTAAATAATGTTCTCTGAAAATGCTTACTTGAGTAGGTAACCGTTTGGATGACTAAGGAGTGCTCTCTGAATATGGTAGTATTTTACAAACGATCAAAATTTCATAAATTAGCATTGAGTTACTGAACTCAACTGTAACAGCCGTAATTACTGTCACTGAAAGAAGCATTATGAATTCGCAGTTTACCCTCTAGACATTTTGTATGTTTTCTATCGCGCTGAGACTGTTTTAAAGACTAACTCTAATATTTTTTTTATCCCTATAAGATTGCTTAAGATTATTGGTCATTGTTTACAATATGCAAATAGACCGTATTTAGAACCTTAATTTCTGTAATGAGTAATATTTAATTCTTCAGACATGAAGTATTGAATCCACGTAGTAACGACTCATAGGGTTGTGTTTAAATGATGCCCAAGAACCCTTGAAACCAAATAAATTAAAAGTAGGTAACGGCTATTTACCTTTGTGAATTATTTAGAAACTCATGAAGTATATCCACTAAATTTTTAATTTAACTAATGTATTGCAAAGTTAATCAAGTCTTTCTAAGCTTATGAATTAACTATAATATCATACTAATTATAAATCAACTTTTTGTGACATGACAACAGATACTTGACCACAGTTTAAAAATCTGAAATATCCAAACCTACCAACAATCTTATTAGGTATTGTAAATAGTTAGGATTCCTAACTCCGTAAGCTCGCAAGTTAGAAATAATGTCTCAGCAATGAAATCGTGTTCACTAGTGGAAGACTGACCGCTTTTCCATTGCAATCTTTGGACAGCATCTACAATAATTTAGTAGTCGAGAAATATTATATGTTAAAACAATAGCTGACATAACTTCCTACAGTGTGTCCAATCCTGTGACCGCTTATTAAATTTTTATTACAGGTATGTAATAATAATTTTTCATTCAATAAATTCTAACATTCGTAGGATGGTATATACTTTTTAACAAACTACTTTACTGAAGCAAAATACTTAGGCAAATAATATAAATGGAGTTTCAGTATTTTGCTGAATAACGATGAGTATTATAATTGTTTACATCTTAATACAAGTATAAAAGGTTACGTCCTTAATCTTTACCCATTACTTACATGTTTAGGACAAGTACTTATAATAGGAGATAGTTATTATAATCGTGTCGTTGATTTAATTTACAATTAATACCCGAGGTGAATCTCAGACTTACATACACGTATAAACTTAGTACATTTCATATCAAAACTTGAAACTTAACTTGAAAAGTACTATTAGATGTTCAACGAAGTATATTCCATCATGCTCATATACCTATACCCTATTTGCAGTAACAGCGGTCCTAAGCATCAAAAATAAATTTAAACTCACCCGAACGTCGTCAGTAATGAAGATATTGAAGACCAATTTTGCATAACATGTGGATGTAAAGAAGTGTTTAAGAAATAACTAAAGCTGTTTATAACTAAATTTTGCATCTTACTGTTTCCGTCGCAGGTCACAGTTCCACATGGATTACCCATATCGTCATCATTTTCTTTTCCGTAGCTATAATAGCTTAACAGTCCGGATGAAGCCATCCTATGCAGTAGTGACGTATGAACATGTACCGCCCATACAGCAGCCGCCGCGCTGAAAACTTAGGAACAAGTTGCAACCCCGCGCATAACCCTGCATAACCCATCCTTCATATTTGTTTGAAATCTATCAAATAATTTACCCAGTTTTATGTAAAAACAACTAAACAAGTCGGGAGACAAGTTTGGAAAAATTACATGTCACATGTTTTTGATGGAAACTTAGGGTGATTACTGTAGGTGATTAAAACTTATTATTAACAAAACTGATTACGAAAATGTTTGTGTAGACCTAATCTCAAAACGTTTGTATTAACGACACAGTCTACCTAAAAGACAGCGGAACTTAACTGCTGTAGCAATGTGTTACGTGACAATGACTCTTCGGGATGTTGTTTGTCTAAAGAGATTAATTGATTTGATTTTAAAGGTCTTTACCATGAAAAATAATTCACCACATGTTGAGCAACAGTAGGTACTAATGTCACCCTGGCTTGCACGCCTTTAAATAAACATATAAATTGATTACCAAAAACAATAAAATTAATATCATAATGTAAGCGAATTAGAAAGAACGTGTAATTATATGGATAACGGAAGCTATGCGACGGTTGCAACCATTCACAGTTAAAGAATAAATAAATAAATAAATAAATGTCATTTATTCGAAAGAAGAAGAAAGAAGGTACATTAGGTGATCAAAATAACAATTAATATCCTTGCACATTCTGCCTTATGGCGTATGAACATAAAAAGAAAATAAACACATAATTTCAGTAGTTTGATATTATTATCATTTTTGTAATTATCATTCTTCACAATAATGTCAATTATAATTCAGAATGTCTATGATTAATTAATTGTTAACATATAATTAATTCAAGAAAGTCAAGAAAGTAGTAACTCAGAATGTCAATAATTGTAAATAGATAATTTATAAAGTCAAAAATTAGTTTCATTTAAAAATTCATTTACATTGTAATAACATTTATCCATAAGTAAATCAGAAGATAATAATACAGTTGAACTAAACTAAGAAATGTCACGCCTACCTGCGCGAACATTAAACTTAATATTTTGAACTTTATTGGTTTAAATAAAGCAGAGATCGCTTGTCGAAAAATACGCGTAGAATAACCTCCCGTCTACCAAACTGACGGACCATCGACTCAGTGAGTTTCTAGTAGGTATAACTGGTTGATAGGCATTTACTTGCTCTAGTGGTAGTAGCAGTAGTAGTACCTATATGTAGTAATACAACCAACCTCCCATCGGGACTCGAACCCGGAACCCTTGTAGTCTTTTTTTTATGCTTTAACCTTCGAGCTATTGGCCCTACTACAAGGTAAACATAAAAGGTACCTTTTTTACTGCAAGGTAAATAAATAACTATAAAAATCAGGCGCAATGAATATAAAACTTAACGCACTTAATGCACGGTACCTAAGTAATAGTAGTTATAACCTCTTTAACCGAGCTTTATCAGAACAGTAACCATATTAAGTAAAGTAAACCGATCTCAACTCTTAAATCAGGTATTGAATAATCTCAGTGCCCAATCCGACCAGGTTTTGAACCTAGCACTATCTACTTCAGTAACTAAAATTGTACTATTTTATCTTTTTGTTATTCAAATTCATATAAATAATGTAAAAAGTGACGGAAAATAATTATATACAGATATGTATAATTTTAGATGATAATGCATACCTTTAGATGACCACGATCGTTATATATATCAGTTTGGACACTACCGTCCAACTCCAACATCGTGTTATCGTGTAGCATAGTGTAAACTTCACTCAAGTCTCAATTAGAACTCGACCCGTGGCCAATCGTACATAACTTATCTGGACTCCATACCAGATTAATTGTACATAACTTTTCTGGACTCCATGCCAGACCGAGTTTTCTGGACTCCATACCAGACCAAGTTTTTCTGGACTCCATACCAGTTCAAGTTTTCTGGACGCCAACCAGAGCAATTACACATAACTTTTCTGGACTCCATACCAGCTGGACTTCATACCAGATCAATTATCGCACATAACTTTTCTGGACTCCATACCAGACAAAGTCTTCTGGACTCCATACCAGACTTATTACAACTTTTCTGGACTCCGTACCAGACAAAGTCTTCTGGACTCCATACCAGACTTATTACAACTTTTCTGGACTCCGTACCAGACAAAGTCTTCTGGACTCCATACCAGACTTATTACAACTTTTCTGGACTCCGTACCAGACAAAGTCTTCTGGACTCCATACCAGACTTATTACAACTTTTCTGGACTCCATACCAGATAAAGTCTTCTGGACTCCATACCAGACTTATTACAACTTTTCTGGACTCCATACCAGATAAAGTCTTCTGGACTCCATACCAGACTTATTACAACTTTTCTGGACTCCATACCAGATAAAGTCTTCTGGACTCCATACCAGACTTATTACCACCAAATTATACGCAAAAATTGGACTTCATACCAATTTTGTAATTACACTTAAACAACGTAATTAATTAAATACCATTTCATTTCGATATCGTCACATATCAAGTTAACCATGTTTTATCCACTACTAAAAACTTTAAGTTCCATTTGGAAGTGGATTTCATTAACATTCACCATTTTAGACTATTCGTAGAAGCAAACTGAATTAGAAAGTATGAGGATTATTGTTGACCCCTGTTTCGATCACATTAACGTGAAATATTATTGTGCTAATCGTATTATGCACACGATGGATCGCGCAATACTTATTTCTAAGGACTAACGCTACACTAAACCTCTAGATTTGGTTCAACACCAGAGGCAACTCACACTATATTGTATTTATTGCCTTTATGTCGTATCTTGGATTGAAATAAAGGTTTGGCTCGATAGTTAAGAGGTATATAGGCGTTACCGAGTAGTTTTAATAACCAAAATAAGTTAACTCAATCGGGATGGAAACAGATTAAAAAAATCTTTTTGTTCCAGTTACATTTGCAATTTTTTAACATTATGCAACTACCCGCAGGAAATTTTAATTGCAGAAAATTATCAATTATAAAGTAAAAATGCCACACAGTATTATTTAAAATAAAGACCATCTTTTGATACAAATTCGAAACATTATTATGCATGATGAATGAATACTATTTCCTCCTTTCCTTTAAAAAGTTTAAAATGACTTACAGCTTTCGTTTTGTTTATCCTCGTCGCCATTTGTAGTGTTCCCACACTACATAATGTACACTTACGTGGAAACGCTTCACTATAACCTAATATATTATCTCAGCACCAGTCCCGGCGCTAGCTCAAACTGTAATGCCCCGTCTCTGTGTCGGGCGCCATATTTATACACGATGACAACCCCCCGTCGAGTGTCACTGTCAACTGTCAAAGCTCAACAAACCTATGTAAGTAATGTCAACACTAACGTCACCGAGTAGTACACTACAGATGAAAAAAAAATTTTTGAGTTTCAGTTCTAAGTATGGGGCACCCCCAAAATTTATTACTTTTTTTTAAATTTTGTGTGAAAACCTTAATGCGGTTCACAGAATACATCTACTTACCAAGTTCCAACAGTATAGCTCTTATAGTTTCGGAAAAAAGTGGCTGTGACATACGGACGGACAGTCGGACAGACGGACAGACGGACAGACGGACAGACGGACAGACGGACAGACGGACAGACAGACATGACGAATTTATAAGGGTTCCGTTTTTTGCCATTCGGCTACGGAACCCTAAAAAACCCGAAACAAATTGAAAGCAAGTAAAAACATGATTCACAAAACAAGTAGCAATATTAAACTAACTTAACTTGTCCTGGATTAAAAGAAAGCTGCGATTTTGACTATGGTTAAATAGGCATGTTTTAGGTAGAGTTAGAGTTAGGGACAGGTAGAGTTAGGGCATGTAGAGTTTTGCTCTACATGAGATCTGATAACTTTTTGTTAGTGAGCCATTTCCTCTCGTCTTGGCAACATTTTACATGAAAATGTTTTTGATGGGATTATCATTCCTACACGTTTCTATAGTTGACCCGCGCCTTCGGCTTATGTCAAAAAACCTTCAAAAAACCGAGACTCTTTAAAAATGGAAGTAGTTAGTTATTTTTTTTATCCATACATTATGAAAAATAAACATTATGCTTATTTCACAGTTTAAAGATATCCTAGAATCTTTTAACACTGCTTATTTCTATTTAAATTTTTATAGGGTGATTCGTTACACTATGTAGTCTTCAATATTATTTCAACTTTTCGTTACACGAGGTATATTTGTATGTATACCTAGAGGCTAGATACATACATAGAAAACGAATGTTTTGCAAACTACCATTAGGTTACGTTTATAAGGTTAAGAACTTGAACTTTACAGAATGTCATGCTTCTCGTACGTATAAATATTAGATTACCACGGTAAGCTAACATAGATTAGCTATAGCTATTGACGACCTCCCTTGCGCAAATGGCGCGCATTCAGATTCGGTCGCGGGTTCAATTCCCGCCACGGAACACAATTACAGCGATTCACGTAACGTTTTCATACACTGAGTGATGTAAATAAAGAAATAAAAAAATAACACTGAAAAACTAACTTACACACTCTAAACAAATAAAAAGTACGTCTATTGGTTTATAGTGTAAAATTGAATGTTTTTCAACTTATGAAATACAATCCTTCAACATTATCGCGTAAAGTAACGATTCTCGACCTTTTAACTGTTTCGCTCATTGAAACGCTCGCTACTTTGAGTTTTTTTTAGTATTCGCAAAAAAAAACTCAAAAATTTTAATCAAAATATCTTTATTTCACATAGGCCTAACGTACAGGCTCTTGTAAAACGTCAATAATATGACATTTGTCGCATATGTATGGTGATAACTACAAGTCGACTTAAAACTAAGTTTCCGAGTTAACGGCCTACAAGCCGTATTTAGGTGATTTTGAATGAAGTTTTATGCAAAAACTATAAAGAAAATTACTTTCAAATTTACACGTCATGTATTTTGGGTCTTTAATCTAAAATCGCTAAGAAGCAGAAACACGATTGGATAAAATTTTCTCGATAGAAAGTTCTCCCAAAAGTTGCTCCAAAATCTCAGTTTTTCTATATTTTATCGGAAACTACAATGGATGTAATTGTAATTTTTGTTTTATTGTGTCGGTAATAACAATATTCAAAAACGCTGAGAACCGATTTTTGATAACTGGCTTAGTTTTTGAGTAATTAGGTAAAAGGTCGTTTTTCTGTTATATTCTTCCGCGACGCTGCATGTCGCACCTACCAAATCTCCGTGAGAGTGAGAAAGACAAAAATAAATTCAATCAATCCCCTTAATGTTTTGGTTCCAATATCGTCTGCTTGTAAACGTAAATGCCATGACTTTTTTAACCATTTCACTTCACGAAATGTAGCCAACGCGTTACGCGAATCGCCTACCTAGTACCTGGTCTAGTGGGGTGGGAGTCTTACCTTACCCTACTAGCCTTACCCTACAAGCAAATGCACTGTCAAACGATTTAGCGTTCTCGCGTGATGCTGTGTAGTTTCCTAGCCGTAAGGGGTTTCTAAATTAGTACGATGATAGACATACGGACAGATTGACAGACAGACGGACCGACGGAGTCAAATTCGTTCAGTGGAAACCCTGACGGAAAACGCAAGTGCTCTGTCACCTTTTTTGCTATTAGGCCATGATTGATTGATATCTAAACATATTTGTCGCATAATAAAACATAAGTACCTATTGTTATGATAAACTTCATCGCTTGCGTCCTCTATCATCATCATCATCTTGACGACCGAATGGCGTAGTGGTAGCGAACCTGCCGTCTGCGCCGGAGGTCGTGGGTTCGATTCCCACTACTGGTAAATGTTTGTGTGATGAGCATGAATGTTTTCCAGTGTCTGGGTGTTTTTCAATATATTTTAATGATGTATATTAGTATGTATGTATATTTATCAGTTAGGTATCTAGTACCCATAACACAAGCTATCGCTTACTTTGGGGCTAGAATGCGATGTGTAAAATGCACCGTATATATTTATTTATCACACACTTCTGACGGTCTATAGCTCTAGATTTTAAACTACAACCCTTCCACCATCAGGAGTTCAAAAATAGGCACTTTTTAAATTTTTTTTCTGTTTCAATACCTAATTCAGCTACAGTAAGTACATATTTTTTATGGCAGCTACACTGTTGATTTCCATATTTTTGGTGAATTGTGTGGCTCTGACTGACTGACAGTGAGACGGATAAAAACAATTTCTCGTCAGTTAATTTACCTATTCAGAAACCTCGTTTTCCTCGGTCAATAATTATTATAGTTTCATCTATGTTTTCGATTCGTAAATCCTTGTAAGTAAGCGCAATTGAATTTATTTGATGGTATTTGTTGTGGTAAAAATAGTTGACTTTTCAATGCATCCGATGTTTTCGAAAGTTTAACAAGTTCAAAGTTTTAAAAGTCACTGCATTAGTACTAGTGATGCTCCGGTGTTGGGGTGAACATTCTTAGAGGTATTGGAAGATTTTTATGGCAGGAACTATGATCATACAGATTCATCAGAGATCGCGAACTACAGCCATGAATAATGTCCTCCAGACATAATTATTATGATGCACAAGCGTGTGAGCTGACACAGGTGCACTCCCTATTCCCTCTTACTTATAATCCGATGGGATGACAGCTTCTTCGCCTGATCTCTCTTTGGTAGTGTCTAATGGAGAGAGATTAGGCGAAGGACCGGGTTAACGCGCTCTCCGAGGCACTGAGGTGAAACACCGTTAATATAGATATTTCAATCCGATGACGCGCCCCACTCCGTCAAACTCCATACGAATCGAATGAAACATAAGCGATTTTGAATGAATGAGGCGCCTCTTCGTGGATTGCAAAATGAAATATCTATAATTCCAAACTCCGGGCTAATACCTACTAAGAATTTATTTATAGATAAATCCAATACTATAGGTATATTTGATGGGCCTGACCCGGGAATTGAACCCAAGACCTCGTTGTCTGCAGCCGAATATGCATAGTGCATACCACTAAACCAACGAGGCAGTTATCACACAAACTACAAAAATAGTGTTGAGGTCCTTTGATCAATATTAATTAAATTATCATGGACTTATTATAGGTAATTAGATGTAGACAATAATATAGAAGCCGGCGTTACCAAGCCAATACAAAGCCTGAAATCTATATTTTCCCGTTAAACAAACCATAGTCAACACAGCAAGTGTCGTTATTATTGCTACAGTAAAATTATGTTTAATGATAGCAAATTTTCCTCCTTTTGTTTGCACTGCAAGCAACATTTTCTTCAATCATAACGATCTTTTAAATATCTACTTTTAAATGCAAATGTGCCATGTGCCAGTGCTATAAATTTATTATTTTGGATTCGAATTATCACGATCAAATATATTAGGTACCTACAGAAAAATAAATAGGTAGGTTATTGAATAAAACAAATGTGTGCGTCCACAGCGGATCAGTTTTTGCGAACATTGAAAAAATAATTTTACGGCTGTTGATATAAAGCATAAAGTTGAAAGTAGGTCAAAACGCAACATGGTCGACATTGTGAAATTAAATTTACTCTGCTCGATAAGATTTAATTTATAATGTATTTTCTTTTTTTTTTTTTACCCACAGGAAATGCCTGACGCATACCCCTCCGCCAGGGGACACGGAGGGGTTATGTGGGGCTTGCACCCACTAAAACCTGTGCTTTGCCACGACGGACCTTGTTGGCGGGAGTACGGGATTCACTTGCGTATAATTCACCGGCGCGCTCCCGCCAGGCCTCGACCCGCCACCGAAGCGGCAGGTCCCGCCGCTGCTGTCGGCAGCCTGGCCGCTGCCGACTCTCCTGGGAGGCGCGTCCCGAACGGGTCGCACCACCACCTCGGCCTGTCGGTGGAATTCGGGTGACGGACGCCAGAACCCCTTACGTACGTCACCCGCAGGCCGGCACCGCTCGCCGAAGGAAGGTGTTCGCACCCCAGCAACCGGCGCGTCTCCTGCGAAGAGGGATGTGCCGCCGTAAATATCCCTCTCGACGAGCGTTCCCGCCCACTTCGGTGATTTTTTTACGAGGTTGTCTTCCTCGTAGTGCCCCGAAGGGACTTGTGGGCGTTTCCGCCCCCACCTGTAATTTTTTAATGAGGTTTTCTTCCTCCTCCGGGGTTGGTGCGTTTCGACACTGTGCCCTCTGCTGGGACTCAGAGGGACACGCGAAGAAACGTCACCTATCCGCCGGGCCAAGCTATTCGCCGTCGGTTATCAACCGACGTTACCAGGGAGCACCGGCCCGTGCGCTACAGAGGGGCACCGTAGCACTCGTGGAGGTTGCTTGGCGAGCCCCCCATTTTCTTTCTATGTTGAAATACATTCAATTTTACATTCTACACCAAATAGACTTAAAGTTAATTTTTCAGTGTTAATTTTTTTATTTTGTTTCCTGATTCACATCACTCAAGTGTGTGAAAACTTTACGTGAATCTTAAACTTGGTAGTAAATATCGACCTTCAGTCCTTCACTCAGTAAATCAAAGGACGCGGCCAACACGCGATGACAGTTTTCCTTACAATCAAATTAGGTATGCAGGTAACTACTAAATTATTCACGCCATTCTTATACCCAATGGAATTAGCATCGAGCGGCGTCATCGGAGCTGAGTGAATTTTTTGTCTCAAATATATTTTAACCAATTAAATAAAAAAGAATAAAAAAACCCCTACGCTTGTCATTTAAGATACGGCAAAATGACTTACCTACATCATTTTGGAACAGAGCTGACTCTACACTGCTGGACCGGTATTAACCAAAAATAGCTAAGAACCACCGCAAGGAAACTGGCTCTTAATTATGAAAAAAGGTCCATCCAATTTAGAGCTACTATGACATAGACAGACCAGTGGCGTAGCGTGTGATTACTGATTTCGCCGCTCGGGGCCAAACCTAAATATGTCGCCCCCTTGTTTTTAGGCTTCCGTACCCAAAGGGTAAAACGGGACCCTATTACTAAGACTTCACTGTCCGTCTGTCTGTCTATCATCAGGCGATATTTCTTGACTCGTGATAGTTAGACAGTTGAAATTTTCCCAAGTACTTAAAAAATAATAAAATAGATATTAAACGGGGCTCCTGTACAACAAACATAATTTTATTGCTCGTTTTTTCTCGATATTGATAATGGCAACTGGTAGATTTTTTTTTATCGAGAGGAAATGCCTAACGCATACCCCTCCGTCAGGGGAAACGGAGGGGTTATGTGGGGCTTGCACCCACTAAAAGCTCGCCACGACGGACCTCGTTGGCGGGAGTACGGGATTCACTTGCGTATTCACCGCGCTCCCGCCAGGCCCCGACCCGCCACCTGAGCGGCAGGTCCCGTCGCTGCTGCCGGCAGCCTGACCGCCGCCGGCTCCTCCTGGGAGGCGCGTCCTGAACAGGGCGCGCCAACAACTGGTAGATGCTTGAAATATTCACGAAATATAAGTTATCTATTCACTTTATAAATAAATAATAACATTTAAAAAAAAAACAAATATTTAAGGATAGCGAACCCATACAACAAACGTGATATTTTGCCGTTTTTATAAATTATGGTACAAAACCCTTCGTGTGTGAGTCCGTTTTTTTCGTATGCCGCCCTTTCGTTTTCGGCTGCCCGGGGCCACAGCACTGAAACAGACACTCAAACACCAACATAGACAGATAGACAGACATCGACGAAATTTATAACACTCCTCTTTTCACGTTGGAGGTTAAAAATTAATAAGTAGGTAAAAGAATTGAGAATTGAACACTGAAAATGCTGTCACTGATGATAATTAATAATTTTACATCCAAGATCGATAGTGTTTCCGGAATAAAAGATTCCGGAAAACTCTACATCTATACTTATAATAAATCTGTAACAGGTCAAATTCTGTACATTAAAGATATTTTGAAAATTTTTTTTCGAGGGCACTCTAAAATCGGTTCTGAACCCAAAACTGTATTTTTTTCCATTTTTGTCTGTCTGTCTGTCTGTCTGTCTGTCTGTCTTTCTGTATCACGGCCGCGCATCACGCCGAAACTACTGAATGAATTCCAATGAAACTTGGTATGACTTGAGTTCATACTACGAGGAAGGACATAGGATACTTTTTATCCCGAAATTCAGCATGGTTCCCTTAGGAGAGGGGATAAAAGTTTAAATGTATACTGAGTTGTAAATCATTAACGCGTGGTCCGATTTCATTCATTCTTTTTTTGTTAGAAAGAGGATACATTAAAGATTGTTCTGTAAATATTTCAAAGTCATCGGTTTTGTAGTTCAGAAAAAATAGACATAATAACCCTCAGTATTTGTCCAAATAGCTTGAAACACGGAATATGCAGAAAACTTTGAACGTACGGCTCATCTTAAGCTTGCGTACCCTGTTGCGAAAATTAGACCCTTGAGCCAGGAAACGGCTATAGGATACATTTGATTTCCCTAAAAGTAGAGGAACGATTGTGTTTACGCGAGAGTAGCTGGCGCGAGCGCCGAGCCTATTGTATTGTGTTGAATCGTGTTCTCTCTCTCTAACCCGCGGAAGCCCTCATCGGCGCGTCTCGCTCACGCTTTGGTTACGGCGAGTTTTTTGCTGCATGCGTTTTGTATCGAATCGTGCGCTCCCGCTCCAACTCGCGGAAACGCCAATCTTCCTATCCCGCTCGCGCATCGGTCGCCGAGATTTTTTTATGCCTGCAATGACGCGGCGACTTCGGTGCGCGCCAGTATTAAGCACCATTCAGTCTGCTGTCGACCGACGAACTTAGCGGTCCCCCGCGCGTGGCTGACGTAATTTTGATCGCGTGTCGTCCTTGAAACGCGTAGTCGCGAGACGCAAATTACTACGTTTGAGTAGCCACGTTTCTATTTGCGCGGGTGTTTAGTCATCGAATAACATCGCAACGGGACGTCCGTTTTTTGATGCGCCTGACTTGTTTTTCGCACTGCGTTTTTTGTCTGTTGCCGCGCCCCCTCTCTCGCGCGCTGGGGCGCTGGTGCGGTCCCTTTCGCACTTCGAACCGGTAGCCGACGGAAAGTGGGTTCCTGCGCGTGTGGTCTTCGTGTTTGGAGGCTGATTTGAAGCGGAGGTCAGACGGCTCTGCCAGTCCCATACACACACGCACCCTTGTACATACCCTTAACACTTTCACGTCACACACTGTCACACATCTACTACAGAGGACTCCGTATCTAGGCCGACGCTTCGGGATCAAGGTCAGTCAATAAGCACCTACTAATTTAAACTATTTTTATTGTTGGCCGCGTCCGGTGGCGTACTGTATCAGCCGTAGTGGCCGACCTGTTGTCTAGTAAAAGTCGCTGATTACTATTTCCACTGATTGACTAGTGAGACTCGATTGCTATCCGACTCGGATTGGATGCCGTCATCTGACCCGAGACTGATCGTACACTAGTGATCCCGCGTAGTCTCACTAGTCGGTCCCCCCTCGACCTGTCCGGGCTCGTTCCTCTATGGGCCCGGGAACTGAGCCCTCATCTGGACAGGCAAGGGGCCGTAACAATTGGTAGCAGAGCGTGGTTTCGCGCCTTTTGGTTAAGCGGCTTTTACACGTTCGGCGCGTCGATATCGATATTTGTTGCGCGTATTTAATTCGTCGCGTATCTCTGTCGGTCACACGTTTGTAGGCGCGGTACGCCACGTGTCGGACCGATACGCCGCGTTAACGGCCACAGATTATTGTACCGCTACACCACGCGTTTTTGTAGCAACGCCGCGTTATTTACCGCGTGCCGCGCGTTTGTTAACCGCGACCTTGATTAGCGTTCTGCACGTGTTGGTGTTTGCATCTGTGCTTGTTCTACGTCCTTGTTGTTTTATTTTTCGGTTTCGTGCTTCCTTGTAATTATCTTCGCGCAGTCTCGCCATGCCTTCGCATAAGCCTCCGGTGCGCCGTATGCAGGATGAGCTGCGGTGGGCAGCTAGCGCGCATGCGCTTATTACTCGTCCAGACAGGACGGCTAGCTTGCTCCACCGCCTTGAGCAGCTCCCAGCCAGACGAGCCCATTTTGAAGAGGCCTATTCGGAATTCCTTGCTACAGTGGAGGACGACGAGGCGCGAGAATCGGCCCAGAAGGACTACGAGCAGTTCTTCGAGTTCACAGACGATGTGCTCGAGGCTGGGGCCAAAATGAATCGTGAGGCTCGAAAGAGCATTCTGTGCGAGTCGCCTCGCCCGCAGCAGCAGCCCGCCCTATTGGGTCGGCTGCCTACTTTGGACCTTCCACACTTTGGTGGGCGGCTTCAAGACTGGATGGGGTTCATCTCCATCTTCGACAGTCTAGTCCATACCCGCCGCGACCTATCCCCAGGCCAAAAAATGGCCTATTTGCGGACCTCCCTTCAAGGGGAGGCACTTGGGGTAGTCTGCCATTTGAAGTTGTCTGACGCCAGCTACTCCACGGCCAGAGAACTCCTCGAGAGGCGCTACGCCAATGTGCGCCGCCTTGCTGACGCGCACATGATGGAGTTAATATCCCTCCCGGTTTTGAAAGACCTAGCGCGTCTCCGGGAGGTGATCATTGACCCAGTCGTGGTTGCTTGCAACGCCCTTCGACAACTTGACTTACCGGTGGATCAGTGGTCCTTCTGGCTTCTTCACCTGGTTCTGTCCCGCCTGCCTCTCGATCTGCGGATCCGATTTGAAGAGAGGTACGGCGGGGACGGGGCTAATTATATACCCCCGTTCAGTGACCTCTTAAAGTTCCTTGAGGAACAGAGCCGCCAGGTGGAGAATGCCGTGGCCTCGGGAACACCGGCAAAGGAGCCGGCGCGACCGACGCCCGCTTCTAAACCCACGACTTCCACCAGGGGTTTCAAGCAGCCAGTAGTGGCGCAGCAGACTGGTCGCCGCACAATCCCCAACTTTAGTAGCCTTGCTGCGACCGAGGCAACCCCCTGCAACTATTGCCGTGCTTCCACGCACACAACGGCCGATTGCCCTAAATTTTTGGAGAGACCGCCCAAGTACCGTAGGGCCATCGCGAGGGAGCGCCGTTGGTGCTACTCTTGCTTAGGTCGGCACTTGCAACGCAATTGCCAGCACCAACGGCCTTGCACACACTGTCAGGGCAACCACCTTCCTATTCTTTGTCTCGACCGCAATGGTGCCGGCAGGCAGGAGGTGGTTGAACAGACACCCGGCAGGAGTGGAGGCTCCTCCTCGGTCACGTGCCCAGCCGATGGACGGCGTGGGGCGAACACTGTTCGTCCGGCCCCTGGTTTTGATAGGGCTTCACCCCCCCCTCGGGCGGGGGTGCAGCCCTCCAGGGGCGGGGGCGTTCCGCCCTCTGTCAACCCTGAGGGAGGTTTTGCCGTCGCTCAGTCTGAACCAAGGAGGTACTCCCCTCCTCTGGCTGAATACCCCAGGCTGGAGCGATACCCCCCTCGATGGTCTGGACACCCCCCTCCGCACTACGTCGTCCCGCGGCTGTCGTACGTGACCAGACCCCCTCAGCCCATGAGGGACGCTTGGGTGTACCCTGGGGGAACCCCACCTATTGGTGTGGTAGAAGTTCCGCAAGCTGGCCCCTACGAGCGCCCGAGGCTGGAGGAGTCGCCCGAAAGGGGCAACTCCCGTTGACTAGTTGCTGCCCTGGCTCCCACCACCGCCACCTCACCCGACAATTTGAGCGAGCATAAGACGGTCTGCCAGACCGTACTTTTGCCCACGGCTTTGGTCAGGGTGTTTAACCCGAACGGTGAGTGGCTAATGGTACGCGCGCTGCTAGATCTCGGTTCACAGCGCTGCATTGCATCGTCGTGGTTGGTGAGGACGCTGGGGCTCCCCTGGAGTCCGGACAATCGTCCAATGTTAGGAATAGGAGGATCGGTTCCTCCGACTCCCAGGGGTCGGGCAGAACTTATGTTTGGTCCAGCCGAAGGTCCCCTTCGTATCCTAGTCGATGTGAACGTTCTTGACGATATTGTGGGACACCTCCCGAACGTTCCTATCCATAACTCGGCGGTTCATTGCGCGTCGGGTTTAACCCCGGCGGACCCTTCATGGTCTGAACCTGGCCCCACTGATTTGCTCTTGGGCGCCGATGTGCTGGGCTTGATCATGTCAGGAGAGATTAGGACATTGCAGAAAAATGGTTTGTCGGCCATGCCCACTATCTTTGGGTTTAGTTTTTTCGGTCCGGTTTTATGGACCAACCTGCCTCCTGACGTGGACCATCTCCAAACTATTGGAGTGGCACTTTCCGATGTAGTCCAAAAATTTTGGGAAATTGAAGAGCCCCCTCAAGCGGCTCGGGTAGACCCCCTCCATCAGGAATGCGAGTTATTCTACCAGAATAACACAGGTCGTCGCGTCGATGGCAGGTTTGTAACTCGGCTACCCTTCCTTGCCTCACGCCCCCCCCTTGGTCATTCAAGGGCGTTAGCTGAAAAAAGACTTCTGTCCATGGAACGCCGCATGAAGCGAGACCCTGCATTTCGAGAGAAATATATTGAGTTCATGAGGGAGTACGAGGCGTTGGGGCACATGTCCCCTTCCTCATTTGACTGGCGCTCTCACGAGCACTATTTTCTCCCTCACCACGCGGTCTTGAAGTCTCCAGGCGGTAAAATTCGTGTGGTCTTCGACGGGTCAGCGGCCACGTCTAATGGGGTTTCCTTGAACCAGTGTCTCCACACTGGCCCCAAACTTCTTAAGGATCTATCTGACATCCTCACCAACTTCCGTAGGCACCAGGTGGTTTTTGTGGCCGACATACGAATGATGTTCAGGCAATCGGTAGTGCATCGCGATGATCGTCGTTACCAGCTGATTTTGTGGCGCGAGAATCCCAGTGATCCTGTGCGCGTGTTCGAGCTGAACACTACAACTTATGGCCTTAGGTCTAGTCCTTATATTGCAATGAGGACGCTCTTGGAGCTGGCCAACCGGGAACGACTGAATTATTCGCGAGCAGCGGATGTCCTAGAAACTTCTGTCTATATGGACGACATCTGCGCCGGAGCATCCAGTGTTGAGGAAGCTCGCATCCTGAGGGACGAGTTGATCGCCATCTTGAAATCCGGAGGGTACGAGTTACGTAAATGGCTATCCAACTCACCTCAGGTTTTGCAGGACTTACCTGGAGAGGATCAACAGGATCCTCACCTGTTTGAACACCCGGAGAATCCCAATTTGCTGACGGTGCTTGGTATCCAGTATCAGCCCGTTCAGGATTCTTTTACGTACCGGGTCAAGTTAGATGATCCTCCGAAGTCTTGGACCAAACGACTGGTCCTGTCCACTGTGGCGCGCACCTTTGATCCAAACGGTTGGATAACTCCGGTTGTTTTTCTGGCCAAGTGCTTTCTTCAAAAGCTTTGGGTGTCTGGGTTAGGCTGGGATGAGCCTCTTCTTGGTGCTCTCTTAAGAGAGTGGCTCTCTTTGGTGTCCTCCCTTCCCGACATCAACCAAATCTCTTTACCCAGATGCTTCTTGCCTCCGGGCAAATGTCGTGCAAGCTTACACGGGTTCTGCGATGCCTCTGAGAAGGGATATGCAGCTGTGGTATATCTGCGAACCGTGAGTGCTTCTGGGCAAGTCTCGTTGCACCTTGTCCTAGCTAAGAGCAAGGTTGCACCTATTAGGTCTCGTCTAACAATTCCTAAGTTAGAACTTTCGGGAGCCGCACTCTTGAACCGGTTATTAAACCACGTCCACGCTTCTTTGAAGCCCTTCGTAAACATTTTGGACGTTTTTGCATGGTCGGACAGCGAGATTGTCCTGTGTTGGCTTCGGGCTTCGGTCCATAATCTTGAAGTTTTCGTGGCGAATAGAGTGTCACAAATACAAAGTTCTGTCACACCCTTGAAATGGAGACATGTACCCGGGGAACTAAACCCAGCTGACTGCGCTTCTCGCGGTTGTGAGGCTTCTTTGCTAGTCTACCACCCACTCTGGTGGGGACCGGGCTGGCTATCTGGCCCAGAATCCTCCTGGCCCCCGGACAAATTTGAGGCTCCAGCCGAATTACCCGGCTTGCGATTGAGGGTTGGCGTGGTCAACGATAGGCCCATTTATGACCGCGCCCTCTTGGAGCGGTATAGCTCGTTTGACAAGCTGATCGGCGTAACCGCTTGGCTGCGTCGATTCATGCATAATGTCAGGGATCCCCTCAATAAAAACTTAGACTCGGCGCTCTCGCCCTTGGAACGGCGAGAGGCGTTGATGTACTGGATACGTGTGATCCAAGTGGAACACTTTGAGTCAG
Organism: Coenonympha arcania; assembly: GCA_036785405.1. NCBI lineage: Eukaryota > Metazoa > Arthropoda > Insecta > Lepidoptera > Nymphalidae > Coenonympha > Coenonympha arcania. Next base: position 15,687,076 of record CM072066.1, on the reverse strand, counting down.
CGATTGAGTCTTTGAAACGAGGCTCGCCACTGAAGGGCCACCTTGCTCGCCTGAGTCTATTCTTGGACAGTTCCGGATTACTACGTGTTGGGGGACGCCTTAAAAACTCCAACCTCCCTTATGGAGCGCGACATCCTTTGCTGCTCCCAAAGGATGGCACCTTTGTCAATCTGTTGATAACTCATTATCATATTAAAAATGCTCATGCGGGTTGCAATACCCTCTCAGCCATTTTGCAGCGTGAGTTTTGGATTTTGGCAGGCCGACGAACCATTCGAAGCGTGATCTTCAAATGTATTCCTTGCTATCGTTTGAAGTCATCCATTGCACAGCCTGTGATGGGTGACCTGCCTGCGGACCGCGTAAGGGCTGCTCGACCTTTCGCCGGTGTTGGAACCGATTTGCCGGTCCTTTTCTAGTTAAGAGCTCTAACCTTAAGAATGCTCGGTCTTTTAAGGCCTACTTGTGCGTCTTTGTTTGCCTCGCAACCAAGGCAGTTCACTTGGAGCTTGTCAGTGCCCTCAGCACGGAGGCGTTCGTGGCCACTCTGGGCCGCTTCGTGAGCCGTCGCGGCCTACCCGACTTGGTTCGGACAGACTGCGGGACCAATTATAAGGGAACCGATCGTTATTTGAAGGAGGTCGTTGACTTCCTTGTTAAGAACAGGCACTGTGTAGGCACCGCCATGTCTAGAATGGGAGTTACTTGGAAATTTGACCCTCCGGCGTGTCCTCACTGGGGCGGAATCTTCGAAGCTGTTGTTAAGGTCGCTAAAACGCATTTGCGTCGCGTTATTGGGGAAACCATCTTAACCTTCGAGGAACTGTCCACGGTATTTGGCAAGATTGAGGCGGTTCTTAACTCTCGGCCTCTCGGTCCCGTCTCCTCCGATCCAAATGATTTGGAGGCTTTAACGCCGGGTCACTTCTTGATTGGTCAGCCTCTTAACGCGCTGCCCGAGTATCCCTATCGGGAGGTCAAGACCTCACGGTTGTCTCGGTTTGAAATGTTGCAGCAAATGACTCAAAATTTTTGGCACCGTTGGTCTCTTGAGTATTTGCACTTGCTGCAGCAGCGCGTCAAGTGGGCTGACAAAACTAACCCTCCCCAGGTGGGAGATCTTGTTCTGCTTAAAGAACCTAATCTACTCCCACTATTTTGGCGTCGTGGACGCATTGTTAAACTGCTATTTGGATCGGATGGCGTTCCCCGGGTGGCCGAGGTATTTGTGGGGGACTCAGTATTGCAACGTGCCGTGGCCACGTTGTCCCGACTGCCTATTGATTAGCGAATCTACATTCTTAGATTCGGAGCGGGGGATTGTTTACGCGAGAGTAGCTGGCGCGAGCGCCGAGCCTATTGTATTGTGTTGAATCGTGTTCTCTCTCTCTAACCCGCGGAAGCCCTCATCGGCGCGTCTCGCTCACGCTTTGGTTACGGCGAGTTTTTTGCTGCATGCGTTTTGTATCGAATCGTGCGCTCCCGCTCCAACTCGCGGAAACGCCAATCTTCCTATCCCGCTCGCGCATCGGTCGCCGAGATTTTTTTATGCCTGCAATGACGCGGCGACTTCGGTGCGCGCCAGTATTAAGCACCATTCAGTCTGCTGTCGACCGACGAACTTAGCGGTCCCCCGCGCGTGGCTGACGTAATTTTGATCGCGTGTCGTCCTTGAAACGCGTAGTCGCGAGACGCAAATTACTACGTTTGAGTAGCCACGTTTCTATTTGCGCGGGTGTTTAGTCATCGAATAACATCGCAACGGGACGTCCGTTTTTTGATGCGCCTGACTTGTTTTTCGCACTGCGTTTTTTGTCTGTTGCCGCGCCCCCTCTCTCGCGCGCTGGGGCGCTGGTGCGGTCCCTTTCGCACTTCGAACCGGTAGCCGACGGAAAGTGGGTTCCTGCGCGTGTGGTCTTCGTGTTTGGAGGCTGATTTGAAGCGGAGGTCAGACGGCTCTGCCAGTCCCATACACACACGCACCCTTGTACATACCCTTAACACTTTCACGTCACACACTGTCACACATCTACTACAGAGGACTCCGTATCTAGGCCGACGCTTCGGGATCAAGGTCAGTCAATAAGCACCTACTAATTTAAACTATTTTTATTGTTGGCCGCGTCCGGTGGCGTACTGTATCAGCCGTAGTGGCCGACCTGTTGTCTAGTAAAAGTCGCTGATTACTATTTCCACTGATCGACTAGTGAGACTCGATTGCTATCCGACTCGGATTGGATGCCGTCATCTGACCCGAGACTGATCGTACACTAGTGATCCCGCGTAGTCTCACTAGTCGGTCCCCCCTCGACCTGTCCGGGCTCGTTCCTCTATGGGCCCGGGAACTGAGCCCTCATCTGGACAGGCGAGGGGCCGTAACAGATTGCCCTGGCCGATTTAAGGTCGTACCGCTGTATGGTGGAATCAAACGAATCACACATCAAATGAAAGAGCGTAAAAAAATACTCAATCCGAGTCGACGACTTATATGTGGAGAATTAGGATTACCGAGTATTTTCAAAATAAAATAAATTAATTTAATGGCGTTGCTAAGTAAACATTTCATTGCTGTCAAATTTTTTTCATGTTCAATTATACGTCAGGTTTTTCCATAGATTTACTGTAGTGTAAGGTCCGACCTCTTTGGTCTATTTAGTTTATTAGCCCAAAGTTTATTTGATATGCAAACACTGCAAATAACGTTATAAGATGCGATCGTTCCGATTGTAGGTTTCGGAGAATATCGAACATTACGTCGATGTATTTGTTTAAGAAAGGGTTAACGCTGAAACAGATTAATAAAGTTGATTTTCTGTATTCTGAGATAGATAGATAGATAGATAAACACTTTATTGCTCACCATAGAATAAAAATATAAAAAAGAAGAATTATTAAAGTAGGATCTCTCCATCGTATACAATCGTTGAAAAATGGTCAGAAGAATTGACGCACTGAAGATCAGAGAAGCTAAACATATAGCATTGAAGATGAGCCACAAGCTGGACGGCCATCAGCTTCGACTACTGAAAATAGCGTCGGAAATATTTGGGATTTGATACTGGGGGCCGTTGAGATAGCTGAAATCATAGGTATATCCATCCTATCAACAAACTCGAAATATAATTGTCGTAATGAATTAGGTCTTCGCAGAAAGCTTAATAATTAGTGAGATATAATTAATAAGGCAAAACAACGTTTGCTGGGTCAGCTAGTGTATAAATAAATGAAATGAAGTATATAGTCCAATTTCCGTGCACATAATAAATATTTAAATACGTGAGTGTGAATTCGTGTCGCTCAAGTTATGAGGTGTCAAGGCTAGCATTGGGCTTGTCGCTGAAGCTAACGTGTCGGTCGTCGCGTGAATTCCTGGAATGGAGCCGCGAGACAGGTCGCACGGAAATAAGCTGGCTCGGCGCTGCACAGCTTAACTTTAACGTGTCATAAGTTTAGCTACTTTATTCTTAATAATTTTATATTACTACTAGCTGACCTGGCAAAGGTTGTTTTACCATTAGGGGTTTAAATTTAAAAATAGCTTGCGACGTGTTCTCAGACCTACCGGACATACACCGAAAAATTCAAAACAATCGGTTGAGTCGTTTTGGAGGAATTTGGTAACAAAAATTGGCACGAGAATCCTTATCCTTACTAATATTAATTATTATTATTATAATATTATAAATGGGAAAGTAAGTTTGTTTGTATGTTTTTTCCGCTTTCCCGCCGCTACTACTGAACCGATTTGGCTGAAATTTGGAACATAAATAGCTTATAACCCGGATTAACACATAGGCTACTTTTTATTCCGCGAAATTCCATAGTTCCCGTGGGAAATTTTTACAGCAATCTATAGCTACATCTATAGGTACGTAGCTAAAGCAAACATCTTTGAAAGTAGGTATAAGGTTGTAATATTGAATGGGAACGAGAAATTTACGTTTCCCTCAGGATTTGTTAAAAAGCGAATTTGACACAGGCAGGGCGGTGGGCAAAAGCTAATGATACTACAGATCTGATACTACTACTACTGATCTCTACAGCTGTGATAATGGGCACCATATAGGTTCTGAACTTAGCACTGTACGCTTTTAACAATGTGTGTTTAGCAATGGGTTATGGGTTAATAACATTATAACTGAGAAAACGGGTACCAATACAGACCCTAAACTTACATCGCTATTAACAATGTGTGTTTTAGTTGAAAAATGGGATATGGGATTATAATGCTATAAATGTGAAAATGGGTACCTAAATAGGTCTCTATTTACATTGTGTGTTTTAGTTGAGCAATGGGATTTTGGGTTAGTAATATTGTAACTGTAATATTAAATACCTATATAAATTCTGACTTACCATTGTTTCAGTATAAGTTTTTTTGTTTTAGTTGAGATAGATGAGTTTAGATGAGTCAATGAGATACAGGTTAAAAATATTATATTTGTGAAAACGGGTACCCATATAACATAGGTTTTAAACTAATAACTGTTTTGCTACTGAAAATTATTGTTTTAGTTGACAAGGGATATGGGAAAGTAATACGATAAATGTGAAAATGGGTACACAGCTGCTGAAATTGCAAGAACTCCAGGTTAGCTTAGGTAAGAATAGGTTGGTATGCAGCGTTGCGGAAGAATATATCAGTAAAACGACGTTTTACCTCATTACTAAAAAACTAAGCCAGTTATCAAAAATTCGTTATGAATATATTATGTTTTAAATGAGCAATGTGATATGGGATAGATATGCTGAAAATGTGAAAATGGGTAGATACATTGAGCCCCGTAGTTGAACCTATATTGATTAAGGACGGAAGCGGGAAGAGCAGTAAAACAACTAAGCCGATGTTTCTTTTAGTTGTTGTAGTAGTTGACTGTTTGTCTATCCCGTATGCTACTTTTTATCCCAGAAAATCGTTGGCTCCCACGGTATTTGTAACAGCCCGAAATTCACGCGGGCGAAGCCGCGGGCAAAAGCTAGTAATAATTATATTTAAATTATTTTGAGATTAAATTCTTTAGAGCTAAATTTTCGAAATTTAAATTAAGATACCTACAATGGAAAATGTTCTTCATAAATTGTAGCGTACCTATAGATAATAACGCTATAGGTACAAAAGATTCTAACAATCTTCAAAAGGTTGAAGAAGGCTTGAAATCGTAATAAAATACTTACGATGACCTGACAAATAATTAGTAAACAATTAATAACTAATTATTTATTAATAATAATTAAGAGCGGGTGAGTGCAGAAGCTCTCTAAACCTAAGTGCATTTTGATAACTTTCATGTAAACAAATACGTCACTCGTAGTTTGAAGAAAGCATTAAGTGGGTTTTGAGTTTTAAGTATTGGAAGTTTTAGTATCACTTCAGTTCCAGCAGGTATGTAGATAAATAATTGGTCAAGTGCGAGTCGGGCTCGCGCACTGAGGGTTCCGTATTATCACATATTAACCAAACACCCCTGCGCCCCAAATTCAAAAACGAGCAAAAAATCACGTTTTTTGTATGAGAGACCTCCTTGAATATTTGTTTCATTTTAAATACACTATTTGTTTTTAAAGTGAGTAGGTATATAACTATTGTATAGTAATATGATATCTTTAAACTGTGGTAATTGTCTACCATTATCAATATCGAGCAAAAATAAACAAAAAAAATCACTTTTGTGGTATGGGATTGATTGCCGCGGTGATTTTTTAAATTCGGTCAAGCCGTTTCGGAGGGGTTTTGTTACAAATTTTATATCATGTACTGATATGATTATAATTAGGTAAGTAGGTAGCTACGGTAGAATTTGAACATGGGTAGGCAGTAGTACTTACAGTTTACTGGTATCAAATTTGAACATGGTTCAACAATATAATAACTTGACTATTGAGATAAGCGGATGAATAATTCGTAAACACTTAATAATTACCTATTAACAATTATCAGGATCGAGTGAATAGTGAATACGTATACAAGTACCTCTACCCACTTCTCCTAAATCTAAGTGTCTTCAATAAGTGTCACGTAAACAAATACGTCAGCGCAATTTTGAGAAATCTTTGAGTGGGTTTTGAATGTTGAAAGTTTCCTTGTCACTTCAGGGGGCTGATTCTGTATCGTTCAGTTTGTTAGTTAGTAACCCTCACTGGGTTATTAACTAAGAAAACGTAGGCAAAAATCCTATTTTTGCATACTTTTTGCACAAGTTAGCAACTAGCATGGTATGTTGTCATGATACCATACCAACCTAGGTTGGTAACTTGTGCAAAAAGTATGCAAAAATATGGTTTTTGCCTCCGTTTTTTAGTTAACAACCCAGTGAGGGTTGCTAACTAACAAATTGAACGATACAGAATCAGCCTACAGATAAGCCTGATTTTCATGAGCTATAAGCGATTCTGTTCAGTGCGTTTGACACTAAACGTAGCCATAGTAAGTACCTACCTAAAACGACATCCGTGGGTATGAAAAGTTTTCTTTGCTCTTTCATTTTTCGTCTAATTGTCAAAGAATCACCGAGTAATTTGCAATATTATACCTGTGAGTGCCTAATTATAATCAATAGCTGTACGGGTTTAATAAATAATTTATGACTAACATGAGTTCATAACTTCACCACTTCAGCTAAACTTACCTAAGAGCACTTAAAAATTAATTTATTTTAAAATATTACATGCAAACTCTTATTGTTTTCCTTGACAATTGTCTCTACAAAAAACCTTAAAACTATTTTTGTCAGCCTCTGACCAATTAATAATTTAATCTTATGCTGTCGCTGTTGGATACAATCACGTACATATAATGAAACGCTAAAGCCTTCAAGTCGATTACAGCATCTTGGAAAACCCCGTTTTTCGAAACTTTTTTCCCCTCCTACAACTTTATCCACTCTCTGATCATGGGCGCTTTTCTTTTAATTTTCTTTTACTTTGAAACAAATGAATAACTGATTTCTAGATAAAATGAAGGAAAGACTTCATTTATGGACTTTATACTTATTCCATAAATATTGCCGTTTTGAATGAAGATTATAAACACATTTTCATTCAAACGGAAACGCGGTCACAAACTAGTTTACAATATTAATATAACGATAAAATAACGATTAGTGAATAATTACAAACTATAGGCACTATTATAAACTAGCTGTTTGACACGCGTGAATTTTATTTATATACAAATTCCGCGTGAACTCTTCATTTTTTGAGATGAAAATATTAATTCTCCTGGAATTCCTCAAAAATAGAGACGCTGTTTACGTAATAAAAACACGCCGGATCGAGACTATTTAGTTTCCGCCTCATTGAAGGGCAAGAAAGACACTTCCGCATAATAATAATAATTTAAGTATGATAAGAATGTGTTGAACTAACAATATTTGTGGTTCTAGTTATCAAGAGTCGTTATACCAACTGAGGCCATTTGAATTTAGATTCTCGGGTCAATTTTTTTTTTAATTGGGTGATTAAGTTATTCAGGGCGGTAAGATGATTCAGGACTTTGCAAGCCAGCCAAAATCTATATAGCTCGGATATTATTATTTTTTCATTTGAGGTTTTTATGGGTTAAAAATTCATTACTTTATTGAAACTATTCATAGGTAGAGATTTGATTAATAGAAATCCCATTTTATAATCCTTACCTATTGAGCATTTTAGGTCCAACTTTTTTGGATTGCCAGAGTTCCCAAAATCTAATAAAGGTTCTTTAAAAACTTTCATACTTATATTTTACACTTAACTTATAGTAAACATGATTTCTTGTACACAGCAAAATCTATAGAAATACTTATACAAAATCTATAGAATATTACGGACCTACAGTATAACCACAGTGTAGAGATCTGCGCTATCAAAATGATATCTCTTCTCTAACAAGCGCCGATAACAAACTGAATATCATTTTTATCATTCGGAAATAAGACAATAAGTTGCCCTGTGAGCTGATTCTGTATCATTCAGTTTGTTAGTTAGTAACCCCACTTATTAACTAAGAAAATGGAAGTAAAAATCCTATTTTTGCAATAAGTTTTTTTTTTTAAGTTACCAATTTATGTTGGTAAGTATGGTTTCATTATATTATTATGTCAATATACCATGCTAGTTGCTAACTTATGCAAAACAAAATATTGAATTTTGCCCCCGTTTTGTACAGTATACGTAGTATAACTACAGTGAGGAGAACGATACAAAATCAGGCTACAGTTTTATTTAAATAAACAGTCTTAATTTCACAATTTTATTTAAATAAACAGTCGGCAGTCCTAACTTTTTCATTCATTCACTCGCGTCTACTCATCATCGCCCAGCCCAAATCCTTGGTTGGCTGAAATTTTACGTAAATTTTTCGAACAAATAAAACGGATGATTTTTTGCATTAAGATCATCCAAGCAAAAAAGGGTTGTCTTAGTGGTTCATGACTAATTTAAATAAATTATTCAAGGAAACTATAACAATAAATAACTATAATATTGAATTACGAATTAAAACATTGTAATTTATGTCTACAAATAAATTAAGACTAAAAATATTTACAAAATGTACAATATGTAACATCAAAACAAATATGATACAATTCCAAATTATTCAAGTAGGTATTATATTATGGCCGAAATTTGTGCAAGGCTCTGGCGGAGTATACGGAGGCATGGCAAAATGATGACAACGTTTGGGTCGAGAGGTTGACGGTGAAGCAACAAAAAGGCTTTAATTTAAAAAGTAATAAAAAAAGACTAACATACCTTGAAAAATTTTTCAAAATCGCACCGTTCCAAAGTCACCGATTGTTAGAATTATTAATTTATGAAAAAATATATTTATTTAAATTTATTTTATGGTAACATTTCGCGACGCGTCCTCCTTCCGCGCCGGCTGGAGATGGACTTGTCAATACTAAGCTAGTTTGTATTTTATTATTTAACAGATTTATCGTGACGACGCTTGCGCCCGCGCAAATTATTTCGCTTATTTTGATAACAACACGATAACCCACTGGAGTGCTACCAGATAGGCCTGAAAGCTCGCTAATGCCGGCCATACACTCTCCTTCGTTGTCTAATCGGCATGACACGACGTGAAGATGCCGAAAGGATCAGTTAGAAGTAGAACCATGTTAAAACTGACCGCGTGCGGTAAAGGCATGAAAATGAAAAGGCCTGATTTACAAGCTCTTATGAAAAGTCAAAACTCTATAGCCGAGTTTGGAAAGCAGGTTTGCACCGAGAAGAACTGCCAAGACATTCGGCACTTGCTCTTTAAAAAAAATGTAACATAATAGGCATAAATGTCTGGAAAGATGGTGATTTAGGATGTAGTCCGAGGATTTAGGATATGGATCGCGATTTTTCTGAAAAAAACGTACATGTCACTACATACATTACATGTCACTTATTGCCTCTTTTATTCCTAAATACATCACTACATTAAATTAATCTTCGAATTTGTACCTAAGTTCGTATATGAAATTGTCTAGTTACAGAATTTGTGTCGATTTTTATGATTTTTTTTTTGCAAAACAATGTTTGCCTGATCAACTAGAATTATAATAACGATACCCAAATTGGCAGGTGTGTGTATGTCATTCTAAGAGCGATACGCTATCTAGAATTGAAGTTTTCCTGTAAGTCACTATAGTTTAACTTCTTTAATAAAATACCCTGGACAGGAAAAAATGTCGCCAGTTTACCGGTGCCCAAAATACTTGTTTTGTCTCCAGCAGTAAGGCCACGATATCACTCATCAGCAGCAGTGAGTCCGTTCAGCAGCGACCTATAAGATTCTGAAAGATGGCGTACTGTTTGCTTGTACGAGAAAGGTTTACGTAAATGATTCGGATGCCCAATCAGCTTTCTTATCGGTGAGATTATCAGAAAATAGAAAACCTTACTTCAATCAAGTAAGGTTTTCTCTTTAGTACGAAATTATTTCGAAGCAGTGCAAAATTATCTGCAAAGTATGAGCAGGATCCCAAGTTACAAAGCATCTGTTAAATCTGTGACCTATGTAGGTTTTGAAAAAACAATAGAATAAAGTAAGTACTTATGTATACAATTTCTAAATAATATTAAGGTAGGTACAAATACCTGAACCAGGAAAAAATGCATTTCTGAAGTAGGTAAGTACCAATGGGAAAAATGGTAAAAACAAGGTAAGAAGAATATTTTTATTACGATGTTTACAAAGTACATATACCTACGAATGACATATAGTAGTGTCATACGGACTAAGTACCTAAAGTTAATACGCCCACAAAACCCGCATAGGTAGATACATGAAAATTATAATCAGCCCTAGAAAATGTTGAAAACACTAAAATTACCTACTAAGTATTGTTTGTGATTTACTGGAAAACTTATTGACTATAATATTATAGCATGCTCTCGGCTTCTTACCCTGGGCCCAGATATTGTTGGGGGCCCCCTCCTGATGTTTAGGACCTAATGATATAATAGTTGGTACCTACTGAACTTATTTAAAGAAAATCAATGAATCTATGACGGAAATACCCTCTTGCTTCCAATTTTGTTTTAAAAAACAGCTGAAGGTTCTTCGCCCAAAACTACCATCTGATGTCAGCATGACTTCAAAAAATAGATAAAATAAAATTTTCGCATTGTTACCTTCTAGTTCTACGTCAAAGTAATAGGGCCCCACTATCCCAATATGCCCCGGCCTATAATAGCTTAAAGGCGGCCCTGGTTAAACTTCTTAACGGGAATATGCCTTATCTATTTTAAGTTTGATCTTCATTTATCCATATATGAAAAAACATAAACGACTTAAAACTCTCGCGACGTCTGCGGTCTGCGTCTGCCAGACTAGTTTCAGACTCTTTGGAAGAACTTTAACAAAGAGCGTGCTCAAGAGTCGACTCCCGGAGCCGGGTCTCCCGGATCAAAATTTATTTGTCCTATTTGTCACGAAGTCCGCAGTACATATCCTAGGGCTATAAAGTATAGTAGCACTTAGTTCAAATCCTACGTTTTCTAGCTACAAGGTACAAGTCTTGGATAGAATAATTTATATCAGAGGGGTTAGTACAAGATACATTTAGGTATGTATGTCTAAAATACACATACGCACACTCCCACGCACCACACACACAAACACACACACACACACACATACACATGCACACATCATACATACACTTTTTGGCAAACTTTTGTTCCTCCGGCAAAGCTAAATTTTTATTTCATGTTGCATTATTTACTTGGTTGTTTTGTTTTTCCTATAATGTTGCGTTCAATCTTCACGTCATTGTAACTAGTACTGTACTTGTAAGTTGTAACTTCTCTGTTCTTGCTATATTGTTATACTTTTATCATTTTATCTTTGTATCCTGTAATTAGTAATCTTATTTGGCCTTATTTATAGCTTAAGTTAATTGTTAATCATTTTTTTTAACGCTGTTGATTGCAATAAATAAAGAAAATAAAAGAAAATTCAACAACTTGTAATAGCCCTGTTTGGAAGTACCTATTAACAAGACATCCTCCAAACACTAAAAGCCTGTAACTGTTATCACTGGAAGAACCTTGGAAGTGCATCCTCAATACGAAATAGTTGAACAGCTATTAGGAGACCATTAATTTTTAGTATTTCAAGGTTAAGTTTATCTATTTTCGAATTAGGCAAACTACTACACGTGTTCATTACTATAATCGTCTGATTAGACTTTACCACCTACAAACCGATAATGGCATAAATAAACTGACGTGGGGATGTAAACATGGTAAAAAATAATTACATAATAAGAACCCTTCAATTGAATTTTAACAATTATTTGTCAATTAAGATTTTTCTTGTAGATGGCGCTGGACGACAATCATGGAGTAGTGAGGTCTAGAGTGGAACGGGCTCGCTAATAAAATGCCTATTCTCTTGAATGCATCTCAGAATCAGATTGTAATTCAGTCAGTCAGAATATTGATTTTTAATAGTATGTACCTTACTAAGGAAAAAAACAAACAACAAAGCTGATTAGAGGTCCAAATAGTAAAAATCTACTTTATCAAATTAGAGAAAACCGACCAAGTGCGAGAAGGTTGAACTTTTAAGCATTCAGAGTTCAATATCACAATTATTTTTAGTTTAATTTGTATTTTAACTTTACCTACTCAGTAGCGTATTTTAATATTCAGCGTCCGGGGCCAAGAAGAATTTGCCGCCCTATATAGAATAGAACTAATTAAGTATTATGATCCATACCGAAATAGTAAAAAATAAATAATTCAAAAATTAAAAGTATGACTGCCCTTAAAGTAAAAAACAAGATATTGTAGTTGATGTGCATATTGACAAAGTGAAAAGTGTTCTTTGACAGATAAATTCCTATGGCAGTTGGGGAGCCGTTCTGTGGAACACCTTTTATTCTAAGAGGATTATATTTTAGAATAGTGGTGCATATTAATGGCCCAAAGTCGTTCGAATAAAAAAATTATAAGTAGGTACTTAATTGTATTCTGTAATTTTACTTGAAATGTGGGAAAAATCGAAGCTTCGCAAAGTGAGATTATTCTTGTAATCGGGGTATCGTTTGAAAGGGCTTTGTGTACTGTATATTCTTAAACATTTTTTTTTCTCTTTTTTATGTGATATACTTTTTGATTTATTGCGCAATCACATTTATTTATTTATATTTATTTATTTTTTAAATATTCAAAAAATTATCGTTTGGGATTCTGTATAATTATTTTACAGAAAAGTGAACTCTCTAACTGGCATACTTTTTTCAAATTAACTATTAACACTTCTTTTGTAGTAGGTAGGTACCTACATAATACGTAGATACGTAAGTTGTAGTTGAACCCTCGGTTTGCGAGTCTAACTCGCACTTGACCGGTTTTTTTATGTACGGAACCCTAAAAAAGCGCGCGGGGAGGTGTCCACTAACAGACAGCGATGCAAACGGGCAGTCTGCTAGCGTCATGCGACCGTGAAGTGCATTTCTTAGTTTGCGGCCGCGCTGATCTAATTTATGGTTACTTGTTTCTTGCGGGTAAGTCCAAAACTTAAATGGTTATTTGGCTTTTAGTTTTACTTTTTGACAGTAAAACTATTCAGTTTTGTTATAATGCAATCAATTTGCAGTAAATGTGCATGATATTTTTTTTTAATTTGGAATTAATTACTAAACGACCGTTTGGGGTTATACCGCTCAGCTGAACGCCATTACCCCGTAGTGATTTTTTTTTTTATTGTTGTAGATATGCCAAGAAATAGTCAAAGGACACCCGCTTAAGTGGCTTGGACATTCTGTCTGCTAAAACTGCGATTGAAGGAGGTATGTGCAAAAGGAAAGCCGCAAAATAATATAACATTCTATTTACTACCTTGAGAGATGGACTAAAAATGAAAACATGAACAACCCAAGACTTGGTCGCAAGCCCGTTTTCACCCAACAGCAAGAAACTGGAATTGCTGAACAAGTTAAGTTGCTGGGTTCGCTATACTATGGACTTAATGTCGCAGTTTTGGAAAAAATAACGAGATGTGGTATTGCTGCACCATCTGCGGGTTGTGGGCTCATGCTATATGTTCATGGTGGTATTCGCCAAACGGACATCTGTGATTTATGTGTTCAAAAATAAAATATTTCTATTTCTAACTTGTCTTACCCCTTTATAGTTATTGTCTTATATTATGTTATAATAGTTGAAGTTGTTTGACATCTAAGACTTTATTGTGTTTATTAAATTGAAAAAGGCTAATCGTACATACAAAAGATTGATGCTAATTTGTGATTGTAGACTCTACTTTTATTGTATAAGGTTGATTTCAGTAATATTTCTTATTTAAATGTATGTTACTTGTTATATTCGAAAAAACATGCTAAAGCGTCACTACCCCGGACCCTGAGCGGCATTACCCAATGTCTGGGGCAATGCCGCTCAAACATGTTTTTTTTTATAACGTTGTTCTACTACTAGTATGTCAAAGATATATGCCTATTTTGATAAATCGTTGATTACTCGATAGTTAAAGACTATGTTACTTTTCTTAATTTTGCTTTATATTAAATAATTTGAAAAATACACCATGTTTGCCTTAAGTGAACGCCATTCCCCCTTCCTACCCTACATGTAGTGATCTGAGAGTCAAATGTATCTACCTACCTAGTACCTAGGTATTTATTTAATACTTAGTTCCAGAATAAACGGAATAATAACTTTTCGCTTTTTTGGGTATGTGGAAAATTACGCAGTTTTGTCTGTCAGGGCCAATTTTTTGCAGTCCGGTAGTTTAATATTTGTGTCCTAAATTAAAAGAAGAGATTGAGCACTTCTGTCTCTAGAACTCACCACGATAATTTAAACAAATCTAAATTCACGCCGTCAGCCTATAACCAGTGATTTAAGCTTATTTAAAATAGGTATACTTAAATGTGAAAAATCAATCCTGTTTTAAATAAGTAGGTAGTATGTAAAAAAATCCTAATCAAAAGGTATTTAATTAACTTCTACAGAATCTACAATCACTGTTAATTGGTAAAACCTAAAAAAAACTGTAGGTATTGGTAAAACAAATTATTATAATTAACTTATCCAGATCAGATTTCAAATATTAAGTGACCGTTATCAAATTATATATATAAAAAAAACCGGCCAAGTGCGAGTCGGACTCGCGCACCGAGGGTTCCGTACTCAAGAAGTACTGAAGCAAAACAATCAGGCAAAAACCAATATGTTTATTTGACGACGAGTACTAGAAGAACTTTATTACGCTAATAACCGCAAAACTAACTTTGTTTGTAGAGGTTTATTGTTAATATCAAAAAAACTATGCTAGTTAGAGCATTGGCTATAGTTTTCCTGTAAAATATACGTAAATTCCTATTGAACATAATTATTTGAGATTTGGTAAACTCCGGAGATAAGGGGGGGAACGGTATTTTTTTAGACATTTTCCCCGATAAATCAAAAACTATCATGACTAAAAATAATTAAAAATCGGTTTTCGAATGTACAAAGTAAACCCTTTCATATGATATCCCACACAGTACAGTTATCTCACTTTTAAATTTCAACCCTTCGATTTTCCCCCCTTTTTAAATAAGAACAAAAATAATTTCCATTTTTTTTTTTATTATAGTGTCATTGGGCCACTAATATACACAACTATTCCAAATTTCATATCGATAGCTCCGGTAGTTACTGAAATAATCGAGTGTGACGGACAGACAGACAGACAGACGGAGAAAGTCGCACCCATAAGGGTTCCATTTTACCATTTTGGTACGGAACCCTAAAAACAATATTTTTAATATTGAATTCTGAATTAGCTAAGAAACACTAATGTACAAAGAGAATATATTGATTATAAAAAGAATACTTGCAAGAGCAACTGGTAAATTAACTTGTAAAAATATTGACACAATATTGCCATGAATGTTAAATAGAGGTTGCGGATCGGGACGGTCCCCATACGAAATCACCAATATACTTAGTTCTTCGCTTTGAACGATTCAACCTAATATAAGCACATAGCCACATACTTATGCTATTAACTGACAAGTGAAGTCAATAAAGTTCATAATTTATATGAACGATTCATTTTTCTCTGGGTCAAAACTCATAGGGGCTCAATTATCTTCGCAGTTATAATTCACATAGGAATTGACTTCTGTTATTTGTGCCAATGTCGAGGAAATATAGACGTTAAATAAAATAGGTACACACAACTACTATGAATAATATAGACTTTAGGTAAGAGTAGACACTTGAAACAATAATACTTACTCCATTAATGATACATACCTACCTATTGAAATCTGATACTGAAAACAATTTCGTAGTAGTGATATTACCTACATACTTATGAGTTACAACTTTAAATGATTTTTCCTGTCAGACAGATATAACAAAATATCAAATAAATTTTGACGTGATAACGTTTAATAAATTGATGAACACCAGCAACGCACATGAAAAATAGTAACGTTCCGCGTAACGTTCCACCTGAGCCTGTGCGTGCAAGCGAGAGCGCGCAACAAGCGATAGAGAGGCCAATTATGACGTTATCACGTAGGTAAATCTATCGTCCGTAAACCGACTTTACAGACAACCAATTTTTTTTGTTTATTGAATAGGTATATTTTATTTTATTTTGATATGTTTTTTAATTAGGTATATTGCACCATCCCGCGTTTCATTCCATTAATCCTCTTACCAAAGGTTGCCTGGAAGAGATTGATCTAGCAATAAGGCCACCTTTGCGCTCACTGTATTCCGTTGTATTTTGTTTCTCTATGTTTTCTGTATGTGTGTGCAATAAAGCTATATATTAAAAAATATAAATATATAAATATACTTAAAGGATGTTTTTCTTCCAGGGTAGGGTTCAAACTACAATTATTAAAAGAAGAACAACATACATGTTAAGGCTTTTATTTTGCAGAGGGTTGGTTGTCGTAGCCAAGTTTCCGCAGATCCTTGGACACCATGGACATGCTTAACGTGACACTCCCGTACGACTCTGTCCTCAGCACTGAAACAATTATTTAAAATATTTATGGCGTTTCCCATATAACTTTCTTCAAAAGACTTAAATCAGCACAGCTAAGTAAATCTCTACTATCTGGATAGCTGGTGTTCCTCGAACACCCGAATCTTATAACACACATAGCTATAACCTAGGTACAGCCGTGTTCCCTGAAAACCGGGTCTGTCCCCTGAATGACCCGTCTCATTGCATAGCTTGGTGTTTACCGAGGCAATTCAAAATAGATGTCTACTTTTTGAAAATCCCATATGTCATCTACCAAAAATGGCAGCAAGCATTACAAATTACAATATCACTGATGGCTCATTTTTGCGATTCCAGTACGAGGAAAAAAACAATCGAGTAAGTGCGCAAATAAAAGTAGGTACCTATATTACGAATTTCAATTAAATTAGTCAAAACTATAATTTAAATTTATTTAATTTGTTGGTAAGATTTAACTAAGTAGGTAATCCTTTAAAACCAGAGTGCAATTTTGTCAGTTATATCATAAGTCGCGTATTTTCAGCTGATATTCTAACTCACTAGAGTCTTACGAGTCGTTGTGTGTCAGTTTCAAAGTATTTTTCAAGCAAATACATCAGTAGGTAAGCAACTAAAAATGCGCAAAAAACCCTCGTCTAGCTTCACGCTTACGGTAATTTTCCTTCCCGCTTGCCAACATCTTCGGGTCAACCAGCTCCGGATACCTTCCAGTCATCCACGCGACCCACTCCCCGAGCATCGTGGCCGAGCGCGGCCGCACCAGCGGCGCCGACACCTGGTGACTGCCAGTGGTGGGGGGCAGGAGGAACAGCGAGTACCCTCGGAGGCTCTCGCCAGTGAGGGAGTTCTTTGCCCGAACTGTTACTACGAGTTGAGGCCCTGGAATAAAGCGCTGTATCATACCACTTTTCTTATTCCAGTGAACTGACAGCCGAATATTTTCTTGTGCAACAGAAACGTATTCTTGGTTATCGTAATCGTTTACAAATTCAAGAAAAACATATTCATCGTTATCGTAATCGCTTACATATTCTGCCCGCTGATTGGTTTCCTGATTAATGTCATCAATAATCGGAGGGGCAGAATTCGCTTACGATTACGATAACGATTAATATACGTTTTTCTTACGCAATCAAATCCCTGGTGGGAAGCTGTGGCTGTGTCTAATTACCACCCTACCAGCAAAAACGCACCGCAGTGATTAAGGGTTCCTTCGCGATATACTGTGTAGAAATCGTTAGGGATACTGCTATACTGACCCGTTCCAAGTTAGTACGATAACATCTTTGGCTGCATCGTAACTTACCATCAGGTGAGATCGCAGACAGGAACTAACTTGAAGTGTGTAAAAAAGGTTGTGAGTACCCTAAACAACCCTAAACTCGTGCTTCCTAGGAGGTAAGACTACTGGAAAGGTAGACAGATACATGAGACCTGTCCTTGGCAAATGCTTTAGTTAATAATCTCTTTGTTGATTTCGCTGTTGGTAGGCAGGTACCTACTACTTAGTGTGTCCTACTCTCATACTCAAAATGATGGACGGAAGGAGAATCCCAGGATATCTGGGAAGCTTTCGCCAGGGAATAAGTTGGTTCGTTTGAGATTAACCCTGGTATCAGCGAACTAATAAGATTCGACAGCTTTTCCTCCCAGCAGTGCAGTTGTATTGTAGATGCTCTACTTAGCAGAATAATTTATGCTAGTCTCGGGTTTAAGTGTAGGACGAAGAGAGACAGAGGTAAATTCGAAGCTTCCACTTGCGAGTTACATGTTACAAACACAATATTATTATTACAATTACAAAAAAGCTAAAGACTGCTCCAATACGGGTCGATGTCTTCAGCAGGCGGGAAAGAGAGAAATAAATTATTTTTTCCAACAATTACAAAATTAAGTTCGTACTTAGGTAACTAGGTAGGTACTTACATCCGAAAACATTGGTGCTGCCAAAAACCATTTCGACGGGCATATTGAACGTCACTCTCTCTGGATCATGGCCTGGCTGTGCCGTCTGGCTGGTCCCAGAACATAACCCAGAAATTGGCATCCAGTCTTCACCCCAAACCACATCGTACTGCAAGTAGAGTTGGTCATCGAAAACGCCCGCCGGAAAACGCACGTGCTCTATGTGGCCAGTATACGATACTAAGAACTTGGTGACCTCATTATCCTTCATTTTGTAAGATTTTTGAGTGTAGTTTATTGCGTGAAAGATAATTATAATCAAATACAAATTATGTACATACGCTAGTAGCAAGTAAACAACCAAATCAAAACAAACCGTTGCTATTAGCAACTGGTGTTGCCATTTATATTAAAAACCGGTAGATATAGGCCTTTGACGTTATCATTGTCATTTAATATGCCTAAATTTAAAAAGTGTAATTTTGAAAAATAATCGTATGATAAAAAGGATAAAGTATAAGTTTTGTACATGAGCTTATTTTCAAATTTTTATAATAAGTTTTACGTTTATTCCGGTTTTTAGTACCATAGACAAAGAAGACCAGCTTCCGTTTTACTGCTTTGCCGACGCAATTTAACTTTAACAAGTTTTTCAGAAGATGGCGCTGTAAAAGCTTTCAAAAACCAATCGGCCACCATTGTTGGATGTGATCCTTGTGCATAGTTTGATTTATTTTACCTGATTCACGCATTTACAAGTGATTTTTATCGTTATGCTCGAAAGACTGAAGTGATGAGCAGTTGACGAAAAATAATCCAACCTTCGAGTGCAAATACAGTGCATATTTTCAAACCTAAATTGCGTTCAAAATGTCACGCGAAGTGAGCTTCAGATTTGTGAACACCATACCGTGCTCGCAATAAATGTGGTTTTCATTTGAATAATCGCATCGTTCGATGGATTTATGTGTCGTTCTGTGTTCGTTATGTCCGCGAGGCGACATAGAAGCTCGTGATTACAACATGCGTGCATGAAAAGGATTCGGAAGTTTCTGTACACGTCGTTAGAGATCGCAGTTACGCGGACGAAGCCTGAAAGTTACCGGCAACATTATGGTGGACTGAAGGGGTGTTTGTTATCGGATTGGAATTGAATTAGTTTTGTAAACAGTGCCGAGAGGGTTCCGCACACGATGTCAGGCGGTTCGCAACACAATCCGAACGGAAGGCAGTCTCAACTGGGAGCTGGATGGAGCCCCTTGCAGGTGGTGCTTATTATTCCACTTATCATTACAATATCTTGCGTTAAAGTCCTCGTTGACTTAATCCAGTGAAATTAGAATGCGCATAAATAAACAACGAGTTAAATTTCATATTCATTTCTCATTAACAATTCGTAATTTCGCTAGCCGTAAGGTTTCAGTTGTTTTGTTGTAAAAACACTGTAAACCTGTTTCTGGCTACACACCTTGATTGTAAATGCATTAACAGTAATTTTTGTGTGTTGCAATACAAGAATCAGCTGTTTGGCTGATTGACCTCTTTTGATAGAACTTGACTGACATTGTTGTAGGCAAAATAAGTGGCAATGTTGCCATCATTGCAATGTGTTTATCTATTGAAATTAAACATTGTAAAAATAGCATGTAATAAGACAATATTGAATTCATATTAATTTAGTGAGAAATCCTACATGTACACCCTATGCTGTTTATATTTTAATTTATGCATGTATATTATATTGAAATTGTATATTTTTGAATATTTGTTACTACAAACTACAACTATTAAATCAATTTGGGTGAAACTTGAAATTTAAAGTATATGGGATTCATTGTATTTCTGTATACTGAAGAGTTCCCTGGCACAGTGGAGCATGCATGTGTGGGAGGTTGCAGCTACAATTCTCACCATATACAGCTAGAATTTTATAATTTCTAAATTGGCTTGGTCTGGTCTTTGGGAATGCTTACCATCAGATAGCAGTCAAGTATGTACTAACTTGCAGAGGGCAAAAAAACATATGGTTTAAGATCTGAACCTACATCAACCGGTCACATTCTATTATCACCGAGCTGATAATAGAATGTGACTATTTTTTTAATAATTTATTTAGTCTATTAGAAAATATATTAAAAATAGGTTGCCTGGAAAAATCCTGGACAAAATGTTTTTAATTTCTGTTTTAATTTTTTATAAAATTTTGCAATATTAAGATAACGTTTCCTCTATTTTGTTAAAAATCAAAATTTCAACAAAACAGAGGAAACGGGAAATCATTACTTATGCAATATAAGTACAAACTACAAACTGATAACATTGACATATAAATGTTATAAGAATGAATCATCATGAACATTGATTTTGAATAATAGTTTAAAGTTCAAAAACAATTTAGTCATTGGAAACATTGTTAAACTATGAGGTGTGTTCTGTGACTTTGTATACTTATATTTTTGAAAAAAACATTTACAAAACATCAATCCACAAATAAATTTCAAGTGTTTGAAAGAAAGTTAGTGTTTGTAGATTGTGTGCCAGATGATGCCCTAGCTCTGTTGCAGAAATGTTGAACCATTACTGTGTCCATTACCATGTTTCAGTTTGAAGGACGCTATAGTTAGAATTATCATCTCATCTCTTACCTTATGCTATTGTCAGAGCAGAGCATCACTTTTCAGTCAAACTGCACGCCCATGACAATCCATCTCCATTCTTCCGGGACAGCTGCTGTTCTTGAGCACAAATGTAAAGGGTCAAATACAAAGGGACGTCCACTGCAGTCTTTAGTTGGTATAGTAAGACCTAGCAATTTTTGTTTCAGGATGGCAAGCACGAGTTTTTTCACAATTTCCTCCCTATGAGCTGTTGGCTGATGGTTGTATTGCGCAGTTACAGATGGCCAACCTGCTGGCGCGCGCCCCGCAGGCGCACCTGTCGTCGGAGCGCGGCGTGACGTGGCACACGCCCACGCCGCCGCCGCACCTCTACCACGTGCCCGCGCCCTCGCCGCCCGCCATCGACCCGCTGCAGGTGAGCACCCCGGGGGCTCAAAGGGTAAAAACGGGACCCTATTACTGCGACTTCGCTGTCCGTCCGTCCGTCTGTCACCAGTCTGTACCTCTCGAACCGTGATAGAACCGAATATAAAATATTACTAACGTAAAGAAGCGACAGTCATACCCTCCCGTCAATGTATTACCGCAGCGCCGAGCGCGACACCACGGGTGGTACGAGTGGACATTGTCTTCGTGAGTGCGTTATTTCAATAGAGGGCTGCCAGTTGTCAGTGTGGCATAGTACATCGATCTCGACGCGTCGTCACGCACACGTCACCTTTGGTCAGCCCTACGGGCTTCGATGACGGATGACGTTTACTCGCATGTACAAATGGAATGCGTATAGGGCCGGCGTTCTAGTAGTAGTGTAGGTATTACTAAGGGGCCTGCTATTACTAAGACTTCGCTGTCCGTCCGGCCGTCCGTCTGTCATCAGGCTGTATGTCTTGAACCTTGATAGTTACAGACTTGAAATTTACAGATGATGCATATCTGTTGCGGCTTTAAGAGCAAATACAAAAAAATTTAATAAAACAACTATTAAAGGGGGCTCCCATACAACAAACGTGATTGTTTGCTTAAAAGACTATTAGTAGTAGGTAATTTGCTTTTCCGGCTTCTGCATCACCTCGCTACTTTATATAGATAATGGTATTGAACCCGTTTTTGCGCGAGTCCGACTCGCACTTGGCCAATTATTATTTTTCAAGACATTACACACACATCACCATCTAGCCCCAATGTGACAATGTTATGTAACTTCAAGTCACCAGTCCGCTTTTTGCTGTAGGCTCCCACAATTTAGGCCAAGCTCATAGAAACTTGTAACTTATTGATCACAAACACTGTGAGTTGGCACTTTTTTTTGAGACCAAAGTTCACATCAAGTAGGGTCAAACAACTAAGTGTGATACATTAAAAAACAGAGAAATGAAACTAGTTACAGGTGAAGTTGATGGGCTCTGAGAATCTTGAATCTTCTTTTGAGTATCATCTTCTGATACTATTGTGGGTTTTAGATATAAACATATTTGCTCAGCTATTTTGTTGGTTAGTAATTTTGCCATTTCTCAATCCAATTTACTAAGGGGAGGGTCACGCTCATGCCACAATAGATTTCTACCATCTGCTTACCATCTTGTAATATAAGTCACGAATTCACGAAATATGTAGACTTGTAGAGGCGCTAATACCTTTTTGTCTTCAATAAGGACTAAGTTTTTCAACGATTGAGTACTTAGTGGGTTCTCTGCCTAACATTATCTTTTTTTTTATTTTATTGAAAGGATTGACAATCATGCCTGATGGAACGCATTGATGAGCTTACTACAAAATGCCTTTTCACCTTGAATACTCTTGAAGGTATCTGTTGACTATACAGTAGAAACTCGACTAGCCAGATGGGAACAGTATACCAGCAATACCCTTACTTTTCAGAAGACAAAGGAAACTTAATTCTTATTAAATGGATCTCTTAAAACTGAAAATTTTTAATCTCATGAGATGCACATGTCTATAGTCAGGTGCAAACAATTTTAGTTAAAGATTTCCAAGATCCATTTAATGAAAACTTATCAAGTTTTTTTTCTCCTGAAAAGCAGGGGTTCCTGAAAAGCGGGGGCTCTTAGGCTCGGTTTCCAACAAAGCGGAGCGGAGCTGTGTTTTAGTAACCAGTCAGATTTCGTCATTTTAACATCTCCGAAACTGAGGGGAGAGAAGATGTCGAAATGACGAAATCTGAAAACTCAAACGCAGCTCCGCTCCGCTTCACTTTGGTGGAAACCGGGCCTTACGCCCCTCTGGCTTGAAGCCTGCGATATGCCTCAAATCTTAACAGCAGTGTGTGATGTGGTGGTTAT
Source organism: Coenonympha arcania (assembly GCA_036785405.1). Lineage (NCBI taxonomy): Eukaryota > Metazoa > Arthropoda > Insecta > Lepidoptera > Nymphalidae > Coenonympha > Coenonympha arcania. The sequence continues at coordinate 15,663,773 of CM072066.1, read as the reverse complement.
GCTACGGTAGGGTCTGTTGACGTTGCAGGCGATGAAGGGCGCCGCCAACTCCGTGTTCCGCCACACCGCCACGCCGCCCGAGCTGTACCGCCACACGCCCACGCCGCCCGACAAGCACCTGCTGCGGTACGTACCACCACCATCCACCACCACCCGCCATCCACCACCACCTGCCATCCATCACCACCAGCCATCCACCACCACCCACCATCCACCACTACCATGCCTTCACTATAGTAGTGTTATTATCTCGCTGCAGACTCGGTCATAAATCATTCCAGTGTTTCGCTTTTGTTGTTCTGCAGTAATGCACAACTCAACAACGAACAACAAAAGCGAAACACTCGAATGATTTATGACCGAGTCTGCAGCGAGATAATAACACTACTATTACGATTACTACGACGATTTTGACTGTCGTATCACGCAGCAGCGTGGTCTTCTCCGGGGGGGTACGGGCCTCGAGGCAAACCTCCTTACACGGGCGATGTGTCGCGGGGGCGCTGCACGCCCTCGGTGTTGATTTGATCTTTAAGCCCCCTGGTTAGGGAGCAAAGGCTCCGCCATCTTGACTTTGGGCCTAGGGGTCAGGTTGCGTCATTGGTCCTGTATTTTTGGACTCCTCTCAATTAAAAGAATTCAAAAATTGATGTTATTGTCGAATATTCCAGGCACACTCCGTCGCCGGGCGACGTCAAAGCGGGCGCAGCGCTGCCTCCGGCGGAACTGTATCCACATTTGGGCCCTGGCCGCGGTGAGAACAACTTCAAAACCATTCTTTTTATTAATTTCTAGTATCTAGATGAAGGCTATAGTTATGTTAATGGGTTACGGCGCAATTGGAACCACTTTGAGTTATATCACATCTTCAATGAACCTAATGTTGACCAGCACGTAATGACTACAAGATTGCAGTATAGACATCTTTGCAACTCGAGTGGGTGGTTTCAAGAGGTTGGTCATAGGCAACCTCAAATTTAACAAAATACCTTGTCATACTAATTGATATGCATTGCCCTCATCATGTGTGTTTTTGATTACCTGAGGAGTTGAGGACGACGGTGTGGGTCATGCACTGATTGATTAGTTTATGATTAGAGTTAGATATATATTTAAGTTAATTTTGTAGTGCATGACTGTTTGTTGTCCCTTAATTTATATTATAATGAGAACCTGCATTTGTATCAACAGATAAACTGATGCGTCCGGACGAGTTGCTGGCGTACGCGCGCGGCGGCGTGGACCTGACGGTGGGCGGGCCGCGCGGCGCCAACGGCTCGCCCGCGCCGCCGCACGCCGCGCACGCCGCGCACGCCGCGCACGCCGCGCCCGCGCTGTCCGTGCGCGACGCGCCCACCATCAACAGCCTCATCGCGCGCGCCGCGCCGCACGCGCGCCCGCCGCACGCGCGCGTCGACGCGCTGCTGGAGCGCCTGTCGGCCGCGCCCGCGCCCGCCTCGCCGCACTCCGTCATCGTGCACTCGCGCGCCGCGCCCACGCCCTCGCCGCCCTCCTCCAACGAGGTGAAGCCTGACGCCTTCGCTCTTTGATAGCGCCGCTGTTAAGATTGATTGATCATGGGAAATCAAACTTACAATTTTCCTGTGCTCTTCTGGCGGAAAAGTATTAAGAATCTAACCTGGGATTGAGTCCTGGTAGTTCAAATTCGATAAAGTCAGCAGTGCTATCTCTACTATTGCCATACCTTGTTTTCCATTCAATCTCTTGACAAAATAGCCCATCATACTATGCATGTCTCCAGTAAATCAAGTGTTTAAGCATAGATGAACTATAAATGGTCACAATAATTATTAAATTTCAGGACTCGGCAGACTCTTGCGGCGCCCCGCCCGGCTCCAAGCGGAAAAGAAAACCGGAGCGCACCATACGCGTGCCCGTGCCGCCGCCGCCCAAGCCCGCCACGCCGCCGCGCGTGTCGCCGCTCGCCGCGCAGCCGCCGCTCGAGAACGGCGACGCTTCGTACGGGACGCGGAACGGGCCGGAGAAGCCGCCGTCGCCGCCGCCCGAGCCGCACGCGCGGAGAAAAACGCGCTCCGGCTCCGCGGAGACCATAGACGACATCGCCGCCATGATCGCGAGCACCACCGACCGCGCGCACGTGGAGCCCCCCGCGCCCGAGCCCAACGCGTCCGTCACCGTCGACAAGCTCGAGAGCGTGCTCGCCAGCCCCGCGCGCGAACCCGAGTCCCCCGTCCCGCCGAAACCCGACAGCACCTCCCTACCGCCCGAACGACCCAAATCACCGCCACCATCCCCCAAGAAATCACCGCAAAAATCCCCCCAACAGAAATCGCCACAGAAATCCCCACCGAAAAACGACGACCCGGAACCTCCCCCGGCCACCGCCGCGGCGCCTAGAAGACGAAGCGCCAGGAACTCCAACACGGAGTCGACTAACGTACCTGTGGAATCGCCCTCCGAAGCCAAACCAGCCGAACCGGAAGCTAGCGAGGTCACCGAAGCGAGAACCGCCGAGCCGACGGCAGCCAGCTTTGTGGAAGTGGAGAACCAACTGGAGAAGATGTTCGCTGGCATCGAAGAAGAAAACCCGGCTGACACCAAACAGGAGGAGAACGGAGCTTCGGAGAAGAAGCAAACCGCGAAAGCGAGGAAGCGGAGAAAATCTGCTCCGACCAAAGGTATGTTGGCGTTACTGCAACGTTTACGATTTATTAAAGAAAAAAAAGGACGCAGTTCAAAAGATACCACCATTTAGTAGTTACTACTAAGTACTAAATGATGGTACATCATTTAGTAGGTACTTTATTTTATTTTATTTTATTTTCTTTATTTACTGCAATCAACAGCGTTACAGACAATTATTAACAATTAACTTAGACTATAAATAAGGCCAAATAAGATTACATTTTGATAAAATAATAAAAGTATAACCATATAGCAAGAACAGAGAAGTTACAACTTACAAGTACAGTACTAGTTACAATGACGTGAAGATTGAACGCAACATTATAGGAAAAACAAAACAGCCAAGTAAATAATGCAACATGAAATAAAAATTTAGCTTTGCCGGAGGAACAAAAGTTTGCCAAAAAGTGTATGTTTGATGTGCGCGCGCGCGCGCGCGCGCGTGTGTGTGTGTGTGTGTGTGTGTGTGTGTGTGTGTGTGTGTGTGTGTGTGTGTGTGTGTGTGTGTGTGTGTGTGTGTGTGTGTGTGTGTGTGTGTGTGTGTGTTATGTGAGTGTTGTATGTGAATATAAATCAAGAACAGGTTTTCAACATTGTCTTTAACTTTGTAATTTTTGAATCTCTCTTTTTAATTGCATTTTAGTTAGGTGAAATAGATCTAAGTTGTAATAAATAGAAAGTAAACTAACTACTAAATGACGATCCGGAACCTCCCCATGATGTACCATCATTTAGTCAGGTACTAACTTCTAAATGATGGTATCTTTTGAGTGGGCTATGCAATAGTACAGCCATGGAATGAAAACGTTCGTCAATTTTCAAATTGATACGTTTTCCCTGGTCGTTTTCACTGGTATGTTGACATAATGGACTCTTGCAGTACTAGTGCAAGCGAAAACCGACACTAAGGTGACGAACCTTTTCATTCTGTGACTATAAAAAAAAATAAAGTGTCCTTGACCTCTGAAATTTTTTAGAAACATGGATACAGAGGACTTACTTAGCGAAGAAATAACTTTGTTTTCCTACGTATCTATAAAGAATCTTATCTTTCCGTCCACAATTTGCCTAACTAAATAAAAAGTCATTAATATCGTTAATTTTCATTTTACAGGTGAAAAAAAAGCGTCCAAGCGAGCGAACAGATCGGCAACCGGCGACGAAGGGCCCCGGCGGAAGACTGCGAGGAAAAAGGTCGTGGAGAAGAAGAAGAAGGACACCGCTGCTCCTCAAGTGCCGGTGAAGGATGCCTACGATTCAGGGAGCAACGCCAGCTCCAGTCGATCAAGAGGGCCTTACATACAGGTAACAAATTGTATTAACTGGGAGTCCATTTCTAAAGTCCGGTCGCCGAATAGAAAGAATTTCTACTGACAGAGACAGGTAGTAACAGGTTATAATCGGCGCAGCGAACCGTGATCCCTATGACACTGACAGCTAATGTCACCATATAACATTGTAGTGGCGTCACCATTAAATCGGGATCATATTGAGGGCGTCTAAAAATGCCATTTATAAATTTTACGTAGCTTTATACCATTAGTAATGATATTCCGTTGATATTTTTAACAATTATTAACATTTACAAGAAGTTATGTCAATCTGAATTTATGTTTACGTCCTGCAAAACTTACGTCGTGTGACGTTTATCGACTAGGGCGGCAAGTATCGATAAAGAAATGTCGGTAATGGAAACGAGTGCACAATTTTTCAGACAAAATAAATAAATGGGGAGCATTCATTTTCATGATAAAATATATACTTATATAGCAAAAACGTGTTTACCGGGTTAAGCATTATTAGAAAATAACAAGGTTGGAAACTTTCGTTTTACTTACCTACTTAATCTATGCCAAAAATCTTAAATTAGTACAACAACAACAAAATGGACATTAAAAATGCACATTGTAATATTTTTTAAAACATGTTTACCAACTTGGCTTAAGTGCAAGCCACGCCTTTGTCTAAAAAAAAATTATCGACTCGACCAAAGACACGACCCATCACTAAACGAACTGTCATAGGGATCATGGTTCGCCGCGCGGAGAATAATTAATGTACGAAATTCTTTTTATTCGGCGACCGGACTTTACACAGGAAGGCAGCGTTAGGGAAGCGAGTTCAGTAGCGGTAGGCGGCGTATAAGTTGAACCCTAGTCCTGAGCAGAACACGCTTTCGGGTGTGGTGGTGGGGCGCTGTCGAGAGGAAGCTTAAAAGGGAAGCCACAAGGAGACGTTTTTAGGGTTCTGTAGCCAAATGGCAAAAAACGCTTACGCTTGGCTTACGCTTGACCACCATCTAACCTGATGGAAACTGACGATGTTAAATTGGGATGCCTATTCATTCTTTTTTACGCATATGCACAGATGATCGTTATTTTGGATCAACTTAATTTCCGGATACTACGAGCTAGACAATGATGAAATGCTTCACTTTTATACTAATCTCGAAAGCTATTTGGACATACTTTTCACAGATATCTAACCATTTTCAGATCGTCGGTCCACGCGATTCGCCAGTCTCAGTGTCGGTCGTAAACGCGACCGCCGGCGCGACCGACGAGGAGAGGCGGACGGGCGACGAGTGGCGGAACGGCCTGCGCGCTCGCGGCCTGCACGCCAGCACCCTGGGCCTGCGGTACGACGCGTCCACCCCCGACGCGTCGTGGCTGTGCGCCTTTTGCGAGAAGGGGCCTCACTACGCGGGCCTCGGCGATCTGTTCGGACCCTACCAGCTGGACACCAACTGCGAGGAGTATAGGTGAGTACTTGCTGGTACCGACGCCTGAAGTACGGCGCGTCGTGGCTGTGCGCCTTCTGCGAGAAGGGGCCTCACTACGCGGGCCTCGGCGATCTGTTCGGATCCTACCAGCTGGACACAAACTGCGAGGAGTATAGGTGAGTGCTTGCTGGTACCGACGCCTGAAGTACGACGCGTCGTGGCTGTGCGCCTTCTGCGAGAAGGGGCCTCACTACGCGGGCCTCGGCGATCTGTTCGGACCCTACCAGCTGGACACCAACTGTGAGGAGTATAGGTGAGTGCTTGCTTGTAGCATACGCTTGAAGTACGGCGCATCTCACGGTTCTGGAGTCATGCAATTTTTTTTATACACTAGTAATTAGAACTGGAACGTCTTTCCGCTTGATATTAGGGAGGCCAATTCTGTTAATATCTTCAAGAAACTTTTAAAGGATCACCAATTCCAATCACCGCTTCATACCCCGATGGTTGCCTGGAAGAGATCGCTGTGTAGCGATAAGGCCGCCATATGTACATTAGTATAACTTTTGTGTATTTATCAATGTTTTCTCATGTTTTATTGGTGTACAATAAAGAATTTTCTGTCTATCTATCTATCTAATTAACACGTGACTGTGATATCACCTCATGTTCACTTGCTACCATTCTACCAGCACACCGCCAAGCGATGTAGCGTTCTGGTGCTGTTACTTACTACTTAAAAGTTGTTAAGACAACTTTGGCTGCGAGATTGCAGTCAAGTTCTAACTTATATTATTTAAAAAATTATATATGTGATTTAGTGACTGCATAACAGCCTGATATAATACGATCACGCGTTACAGAACTCTGGACGAAGCGTCAAGACAGCGGTTCGCGTCGTCGTCGGGCGGCGGCGGCGGCGCGGAGGTGTGGTTCCACGAGGCGTGCGGCGTGTGGGCGCCGGGGCTGCTGGCGGCCGGCGCGCGCGTGTGGGGGCTCGCCGGCGCCGTGTGCGGGGCCCGCGCCGCGCGCTGCGGGGGCTGCGGCCGCGCGGGCGCCGCCGTGTGCTGCGCCGCGCGCGCCTGCCGCGCCGCCACCCACGTGCCCTGCGCCACCGCCTGGACCCTCCGGGACGACTTCCGCGCCCTCTGTCCCCGGCACGCCTAGCGATCGTAATATGCGACAGACCAGTCAGTGTTACCCGACAGTGATGTGTGACTAGTGAAGTGCGAGGGCTGACTTACTGATGATATTACACACGCAAACTGTTACTTTACTGTAGTGATATGTGAACGTGATTTCGCGTAAAGATCTGTCTCGACTAGCGAGTCTGGGAAACTAGTGATATGTGTAAATGTTTTGCGAGCAATTTTATGTTACCTAGTTGCTACACGATGGTAACGTATGTAAAGCTGTAATCTATAGGATATATGTAGAATAAACGGATCCCTGTTGAACACGGAGAGGAAGTTGGGACTGCACAAGCAGCAATTTTAAACTCTGACCGAGTGTAGGAATTTTGTTACCTGATCATGTTTAAGCAAGTTTTAATGTGCTAGTTGACTTAATGTAAACCGAGATATCACTGGAAGGTTATCCTCTTTTTTTACAAATTATGTATTTTCATATTTTTATTTATATTGTATAAATCGGAAAATCAAAATACTATCATTAATCAGAAAGAAATGTGGAACTATTTTTTTGTGCATTACCTATAAACTGTAATGTAGTGCATCGTTTTACAATTACATGTCTCAATGCAACCATAAGACTAGTTAAAAATTATATTGTGTCAAAAACAATAATAATTGTTATCAATTTGGGTGAACGAAATCTCCTAAGCTAATTTATGAATAAACAAAAAAAGTTACAAACTTTGCAAAGCAATATATTATATTTCTTTTGCTCTATACATTGCATTCAAAGACTGCAAAGTTTTTTCTATTTAGTATGCATGCGTTTACTTATTTTGAAGTTATAGTCTCTGTGCAGTCGCAAAATCAATGTACTTATTGCAATTTTGTAATTGATTGAAGAAAACTTGCCTCTTTTTTTTTAATTGTTATCAAAGTAACCATGACCACATAGGATATTTACCTCACCAATATATCAATGATTTACAAGGGTGGAATAAGGCCCCATTACCACTTAGACTACCTTCAATAATATATCAATCGAAGTACGATTTATATGACATCATTTATATGATTTAGATATGGAAAAACGAATCTAATGTGAATAGCGTCATATAAATTGTACTGCCACTGGCATATCTGTTTCTTTACATAAACAAAGAAAACGGACGATCTAAGACCCTTCGCACACGGCTCGTAAGTGCAAGCATAGCATAAGCGTATCCTTATGACGCCAGGCCAGTCTCACTTATCACGTAACCGTCCCGGCTACAAGTAGGGGTCCAGACGCCAATATTTCACATGGTTGCCGCGCGCGGGCCGAGTTGCACGCGCTAGTTCTGTACGGTCTATTTTATGCGCCGTCTGACTACGGCAGCCCTAGTACGTCGTAAGAGATAAAGTTAGGCGATAGAAAGAAACCACAACATTGCGTTGGTTGCGTGTCGATTTTAGGGCGGGGCCAGGCGCTATTGCGAACTGAATTGCACTTTTTGTGTTAGCGCTAGAGTCGCTATTTCTTTAAATCATCGTGCGGAGTGAACCTTCTGTACCTATTTGTGTTCCGTGATGACACTACGCATAACGCCCATACGCTGCAACACCGCTTCGTCTGCAGACATGTTTGAATATGTTTGGTGCTCGTACTGCTCTCGTGGTACGCGCGAATGACGCTATGCTTACGCTTATAACGAGCCGTGTCCGAAGGGGGTATGTGGGGATAGCTCCCTTAGCCAAATGACTTATCTAAAGTCATTACAATTGTAAATCATATTACGGCTAAGGCTAAACGTTTTTTTGGTTTGCATTACTGCGGCCAGATCTCAATACTAAGCGATTATAATTACATTCAGTCGATTATAGTTACATGGTGACTGTCTCTGGTAATAATCATTACTATAATACTGTAATTGATGCCAATTCTGTTGTGCAAAATATTTGAAGTGTTTAAAAACAATGTGCGTAGTATCCTTTCCACAATGCTCTCAGTAAACATATGGAAGAGGACAGCACAAATTTTAGACGCGTAAAATTTGTTTAGTTTTGAGATTCGAATAACAGAATTGGCACCCTTGTATAATTATTGATTCATTTTTCGCGTGTCAATTTGGAGATCGCAAATGCAAAGCTCTGACCGTTGTGATGTCTTTTCAACAAACTTTTTTACAGGGTGTTCTGATGCCAAAATGCCAAGCAACTTGTTATCAAGCGATAGCTGTATATCCCATCTAAGTTATACATATATTTAATGCCTTGATAGTCTAGTGGTGATTCGACTGGGATCACAAGGTCCTAGGTTCAATCCCAGGGTTTAACTCACAAAGTAATATTTATCGGAATTTTGTACTGGGCTTGAGTTTGGATATTACCAGTGTTTCATAATTCATTGTGCCTGTGATTGTGCTCATATTTGTGCTCTATAAATACTCTGTCCCGTTCAAAAAATCTTAAGATTATGGATATTCTTCAGTACATACATATGAAATCCTTTTTTAATCCTTCAATTAAACTTCATGCTATTTTAGCAGCTTCAACCAAATGGTTATAGAATAAAAGAAAGTATGAGCATAAGAAGTAGTAAAAGAAACCAAAAGTGATAAGAAAAATGTTCCATTATTTTAAATTATGTTAATCGATTATCATAATTATATGGGACTGTGGTACGGAAATTGATATGAGGGGTAAAATCTAGTGTGAAATAACCTTGATACGTTATACTTCAGGCGTTATCAAATAAACGCATGTTCTATGGGTTTTTTTTAATAATTTATAGGCTTGCGCTTGACTACAATCAAGTCTGATGAACAGAAATGATGAGGTCTAGGATGGAGCGCGCTTGCCTAGAAAATGCCTATTCACTCTTCTCTTAAAGGCACCCAGATTGTATTTGGCTGGGAACACGGAAGCTGGAAGGGTGTTCCACACCTTAGCGGTTCGTATCAGAAACGTAGAAGAAAAGCGTTTCGTCCGAGTACGCTGGACATCAACCACATAAGGATGCCAATTCTGTCGACGTCTCGCGCTTCTATGGTAGAAAGGTGAAGGAGGCACAAGGTTGTGGAGTTCTTGAGCACACTCTCCAAAATATATCCTGTAAAAAACCGCTAAACAGTTTTTATACCGCTAAACGGGTTTTAATAAAGTAAACAAAAAGTAACTGAATATGTGAAGTTACAAGTTTTATAACCAACGAAAAAAAATGGAGGAGGTTCTCAAGCCGACGCGTATATTTTTTATTTATGAATGACCACATATAGCTTTGATATAGATATTTCAATCCACGAACACGCGCCCCACTGTGTCAAAATCGCTTATGTTTCATTCGATTCGATTTATATATTAGTAAACTAAATATTAAACATGATTATTATTATTAACTCTCATCATCATGTAATCATTTTGCGCTAACCCACTTTACAATCTTTGTAAAGTGGGGTACCTCTCACCATAAAGAAAAGGTTGTCTGGAAGAGATTGCCTATGGCAATAAGACCGCCTTTTGCGCATTATGTTTTCTTATTTCTTGTATGATTTCTTGTTTCTTATGTTTTCCTTTCTTGTAATGTGCAATAAAGTATTAATTCATTCAATTCATTCATTCATTCGATTCGTATGGAGTTTGACAGAGTGGGGCGCTTCGTCGTGGATTGAAATATCTATAATTTTTTTACAAAAAACAAACGTAGGGGTTCGTACAAAAATATTTTTACATCATCAAAGCGTGCATAGATTAGAAATATTACTATCCGATTTGGGAAAAACGAATCTTCCAAAATCTCTTAATATCGTAATTAAAAATACCGCAAATAAATAATGACACATTAGATGTAATATAGGGGAAAAATGTAGATAAAAACTTGTTAAAGTATTAGTACTAATTTATTCATACCAACATTTGATATAATAAAATGAATGAAAACTTTTAATGCATATTATTAAAATATAATAGTGTACAATGTACAGCATATTTTACATAATATTATACATAAATAATGAACCTTTAACAGTAAATAGTTGTTGTGAACTTTATTGAAAATGGATTTGGAGTTATGTATATATAGATGATAATGTATAAATTATAATTACCCTTAGGTTCGCATCAGAACACCATTGATTACTTATTGTAAAAATAATGAAAGTGGTATATCCAAGTAGGGGAATCAGTATTTGATATTTAGCTTATGAACGCGAAATTGTGGTGTATCTCATGGCAACATTACTAACTTTAGTCATATAGATATTTCCTGAGGACTTGTTTTAGAAGTTTACTATGGACAGCTTAATATTTAAATTCTTCTACCATCTTTTTACCATAGATCGAGGCATTGCAAGATCCGGGCGGTATGTTTTAAAGTCCATATTTTTAAGGTACTACTACAAAACGAATGTCATGCAAAATCAGCAGGGAAAACATGACGTTAAACAATGTTTTCAGTATTTTTCGCTTTATATTTGGGTGATATAATTAGACAAATTCTTTGATAGTAGTACAGTCCTACCATACTTTGTTCTACCATATTTTTTTTGGTCCCTCGAGCCGGATCAAAATTTCAATATTCTACAAATCATGACTAAAGCGAAAATGTTGCAGTGGATCCCACATAAGTGTATAAATTTGAGCCTTATGAAATAACAATCATGCATGCACTATTTGTATGAAGCGTAAATTTGTCGCAGGCGATGAACAGACAAATGGGCTACGTTGTCTAATCTATGCTTTTTTAAATATTTTATGACCTGATATAATTGTACCAAAAGCAATAAATATTAAAAAACGATATTGCATACATTTTGTATCAATTTCCAAGAAAAGGATCCAGACGCCATCGAACAAAATAAGTCTATTTGTTAATAGTTTTATCACTAATTTGGTAACAGCTATGAGTGTACTATTATAATTTATTGGGATGGGGGCTAAAATGTCGCTACGATAAAATTCGGTCGATCTCTTCTCTGCAGGGCTAGTATGCGCGCGAAGAGTCTCTCTACTTTTGTCGCTCTTTTTTCTCTTTCTGATCCATACTGATAGACAGAGAAATGAGAGCGACAAAAGTAGAAAGACATAATTTCCTATGTGCACCTGCTTAGTAGGCTGGGTTATCCATATAGTCCGTTCAATTTAAACGCAAGGTTACAAAAATTGGCATAAAACTAAAAATTGGTATAAATGTTCTGACTTCGGAACACCAATCAAGGTCTTAAAATAGGTTTTATTATAAAATTAGGTCAAAAAAATCTATACTTTTCTATACTTTTTTTTTGGCAAATTTTTAAAGATTCACCATTATCATAGAGTATTATATATTATTGTGACTACTATTTTGGGGTAACTTTGACCAAACTAATGTAGCGAAAAGAGATCGACAAAATTCGTTATTTTCTCTTGGCACGCATCTTAGCCCTAAATCCTAATGGAGTTACATTAGTATTGTTTGTACGTTTTTACGAGAAAAATCTAGCTATGATTGCTTTTTTGTCGATGGTGGACAACAGGAAATTTCATTGTTCCCAAGGGAACTTGGTCCAAATGTCAATATGATGATAATTTATCCCAGCTAAGACTAAAGCTCTCGCCAAACAGCGGGTGTGGCGGGACGGTGACGTCGTGATGCGAACTGTTTCGCAACCCGCCTGCTGTCTGACGAAAGCTTAAAGGATACATCAAAAAGGCATGTGAGACATGATTTTATGTCTTTATTAATGTCATGTGTTGCCATTTTAAATTGAGAACTAGTCTATAAATGATAAAAAAATAATAAATTATGATCGAAAATTGTTACTCACATTGTTGAAAAAGGTGTACTTACTGCTCGCTTGTATGAAGGATGAGATTGTTATAATGTTACTTTATGCAAATGTAATACGAATCTCATACTTTATATTGAGTGCATGTTTTTAGTGTCCATAATTTTTTACATAATAATAATGATTGTGATAATATTCTATGTTATGATAATGGACTAAGATTTCAAGACTTTATTCCATTTTCCAGCTTTTGCTATTTTTTTTCTTTTATTTATGCTCTGTAGAGTCTTTGTATTGAAATTACTATTTTTATCTTTTTTTCAATCTGTTGTCAATAAATGAAAATTGCAATAGAATTATACAAAAAGTTCACAAAAAATGGCAACTATTATTATTGGATATTATGTAGATGCTGAAACTGAATAAAAACATTATATCTTTTATGATTTTATTTTTATTTATTTTCACTTTAAACAACTACTCGAAATGGCCATTTTAATTAAATTATATATCAATTATTATCAATAGGTTGGCTATAAGCTTTTTGGTTTTACAAATGCTAATTAAATTAACTAACATTTAAAGATAGTAAAAAAAATGTATTAAAATTGTACAGCGCACCTAGTGGTTACACAAGGAACTACAATTATGTCATACTTAAATATATTACCAAGTTATCGTTTTTAAACCTCAAATTAACTCCGGCGGTAGTATATGAAAAAAAAAAAATGCGTAATAAATACATTTTAGTCTATTATGAAAGCTATAAGAATCGTAGCACTGGCGTAAAAAGGGAGAACATGAGAAAAAAAATATCTTTATGTATCTTAATTCCAGTGAATAGGAAATAGACTTTATTTAGAGAATTTTAAGGTACAAATTTATAGTAGGGGAATTATCAGGTCAGTTTAACGTTTTTAACGAACCCTTCAAAATGATACTTACGATCCCAAAGCCTTTCTATTTGTAAATGGTGTAAGATTTTTTAATTACTTACGGCGAAATATCTACTTTTTATTAAGTATGTAATTGTTAAAAATATATTTATCATGACATTATAAGCAAATTGAAATACAACATGTTTAAAAGGAGAACTGGGCCATTTTTATTTAATACTTTATGATATTTTTATTTAAAAAAATTTATTTAAATGTTTTGGATATGCTTAGTTTCCGCACATGAACTTGATAAATAAGAAGTCATTATTCGTTAGACCATAGACCTCGTTTATTTCTGATTATTAAGGTTAGTTGCACGACCCTAGAACTTAAAATAAAAATAAAAAAGTTTTCAAATAATTTTATTAAAAACAATTTCACCAATATGCATCAAACAATCATAGAAGGAACACGTGGCGACTAAAGACCGTTCATCATCAGAGCTCCAATCGGCGCCATAAACTATGCTCTCATGCTCAAGATATTCGCAAATGACCGTCACATTCGCGCCATCTGTCGGCACTCGCAGTAAGCGGAACCCGCCGTACATGCACGCCGCGAGAACGACGCCATTGGAGGGATGCCATTTCAAACGCCACACGCCACCGTTTACGTCTGTTTCGGTGATGCAGCGTTTTAGGTGCCTCGCGTCCCAGAGACGGACCTTTTCGTCGTAACTGAAATGACACGGCATTAGATGTGATTAAAAAAAGATAAGTAGGTACAAATCTTTTTTTAAACATAATTCTATTGAAGAATTTTGCCATGCTTAAGTATTTATGCTTCCATCTCTTCACGAAACTTCACAGCCAAACTTAAACAAACTATTAACTCTTCATAAGAAAACTTGTATCTAATGAAATTTTATTAAAAAAGCTAAGTAAGTAGTGCCGACTGCCTATTATAGTTACTTGCCAGTTCTCGGTGCGAACCTGCCTTCCGAACCTGGCGGTATAGTTTTGCCTTTTCTAGGTCTATGTGAAAAATTTAAGATTTTCATATTCATGATGAGACAATGGTATGGTAACTTCGAGAATGGACAAAACAGGGGTCTGATTGCGTAAGAAAAACGTATTCATGGTTATCGTAATCGTTGGCAAATTCTGCCCGCCGATTGGCTGACGTAAATCAGCGAACCAATTAACGGGCAGAATTTGGTTCCGATCACGATTACGATAAAACGTTTGTCTTACGCAATCCAATGGCTGGAAGGGATTTTTTTTAGGATAAGGATTAAGGAATTCCCAGGAATTATCTCGGCGCTCATGCTAACCGGGTTGGTGTGATGACACCAATATAAAAATAAGGATGAGCCAAAGAAAGAAAAAAGTAGCGCCATTATCTGTCAAAGTTCCCGCTAATACGCCACAATGTGGCGGAAACTGTCCGTTTCCAACGCGCGTACTGCGGACTAATTACAAGTATAGACACAGCTGTGCCGTGGACCGCGGTCCATAGACAATACTGGGGTCTGCTTGCTACTGACACCGTTGGTGTCAAAACAGAAATTTTTGACACCAATAAACTGGCGACATTTTTTGGCGCGGTTCGCCGGGTCCAGTGGATTTGTAGGCTATCTGTGTGGAGGTAGGTTATGTATAGGTAACCGAACCTGCCGGTGAGGAGCTGGTGTTCCACCTGGATGTGACTCCGTATGGCCGTGACGCCGGCCTCGTGGCTGCGGTTGGTGGTGGTCGCCGCATCTGGTACCCGCACGTCGTAGCTCCTGAACAAGCAGTCGTCACCTCCTAAACGACAAATTAATGATGAATAACTTATCAAGTGCGAGTCGGGCGCGCGCAATGAGGGTTCCTTACCAAAATTCTACCAAGACCAATTCCCACCAAACCAACTAGTGCCCACCAAATTCAAAAACGAGAAAAATATAATTTTTTAGTAAGTATTTGTTGTTATAGCGGTAACGGAAATACGTCATCTATGAAAATTTCAAGTGTTGCATGGTTCAAAGCCGGGTGACAGACGGAAGGACGGACGGATGGCGAGGTCTCAGTAATATGATGACGAATCATTGGTGATTACCTGAATAAAACACATCAGAGTTCCAGTAATTAAACGCCGCAGTCCATGCCTCGAAAGAATGCGACAGCCAGTACCCTATCTTCTCCAAAGACCTTCCGACTACCCGCAAAACCGTAACAGCGCCCGACGAATCACTGACGACCAAAGTAGGTTGCTGGTTGGTCACTTTATTCGTTGACCAATCAACAGACAGGGCTAAAACGTTTCCACAAATGGCGTCTTCGATCCACAATTCCAATTTCAAATCTCCATTTTCGTCTACCAATTGATAAAGTTGTATGTACCCCTCGGAAGTGACAATTGCTAATACAGGGTGGTCCAGGATCGTGTGGTAGCACCATTTCATGTCCAACACACCCGCTGTATCTATTGTTTGTATGGGTGATATTTCTGCGGTAACTTTAGGGAGTGAAAATAAATATATTCGACCGAGACGCTTTTGTTTGGGTTGATCAGCGTCTTTTGTGTCTGGAACAAAAGTGTACTTAAATGTTAATACTAAGTTTATTAAGAGCTCTTCTTAGTAGATACAGGGCGCATACTGCTATGCAATAATAGTACTTTTCGACGACAAATATTAGGTCCTTACATATGAAATTGGCGTTTTGTATGGGAGGAACATAAAGTCGATTTTTTTGACGTGACAACGTCTTATAAATTGGTTTGCCGGGTGACACTTCAAGAAACTGCGTTACGCTCCGCTCACGTTATGCGCTCACAATGAGAGCGAGTGAGAGGCACGCGTCCCTTCCACTCGGGCATGGTTAGCCCGCCTAAGAGCGAGAGAGACAGACATAAAAAGTGAAAGGCATTTCATCCTTCTTCCTACTATACGAATGAATATTCACATTAAAATTATTTTACCACTCAAAGTCGTTGTCACGTAAAACTTTCGCCCGTATACCGACTTTACAGGCAACCAATTTTTTTTAATTAAAAATATGAAATAGAAACCATTTTTTTTAATATAATATATATATTTAATCAAAGTATGTACCCTTGCTATCTATGCACTTTTGCCACCTTATAGGTAGTTCATTGATCCCTTTACTAAAAAAGACATTCGGACGGGAATCAATAAAATCTTTGAAAGCGCTTTGGACTGCCTCATCGGAGTTAAATTTTTTCCCTTGTAAGAAGTTATCCAAATTTCGAAAAAAATGGTAATCTGTTGGAGCAAGGTCCGGGGAGTAAGGTGGATGTCTTAGGCATTCCAATTGAAGCTCCTCTAATTTGGTAGCCGGCTGTTGTGCAGTGTGTGGTCTAGCGTTGTCCTGAAGCAGCAGTGGCCTAGAACGATTGACCAGCCTCGGTTGTTTAGCAGCTATAGCTTTTCCATCATGGATTGCAGTTGCTGACAATAGATATCCGCCGTAATCGTCTGGCCAGATTTAAGAAAGCTGTAGTGAACGACGCCGCTCACAAGTAATTTTTTTTGAGTCAATTTTCGTTTGGGGCAGGATTTGGCTGGTTCGCCAGGGTTCAACCATTGCGATGAGCATTTCCGATTATCATACAGGATCCATTTTTCATCACAGGTAATGATTCGATTTATAATCCCTTCATTACTGTGCCGGTTGAGTAATGTAACACAGCAGTCTACGCGTTTGTCGGTTTGCTGCACTCAATTCATGAGGTACCCACCTTTCAAGCTTTTTCACCTTCCCAATTTGCTTCAAGTGAACTAAAACAGTTTTATCACTAACACCGCAGCCTGCAGCTAGCTCGGACGTGGTTTGCGATGGATCCGCTTCCACAATAACCTTCAATTCTTCATTGTCAACTTTGGTCTCCGGCCGTCCACGGGGCTTGTTCTGCAGGTCGAAATTTCCAGAACGAAAACGTTGGAACCAAAAACGCACTGTGTTTTCTTTTGCGACACACTCGCCGTACACATCATTAATCCTTCGAGCCGTTTCTGCAGCACTGGTGCCACGATGGAACTCGTACTCGTAAATAACGCGATATTTCAAGTTTTCCATTTTGTAAACAGAGTGGCGCAAAAAAAAAACCAAAAGAGAAAAAAACAAATGAATTACGATTTTCAAAACACAAAAGCATGAGTAAATAGCTGTATAAATTTCAAATTGGAATTTCTAACCAAAGAAGAGATATTTGAGATCAAAGTGGCCAGTACGACAAAACGCCAATTTCATATGTAAGGACCTAATAAATACTTAGGTATCACCAACATAAAAAGTAAACAATTCTAAAATATGAACTAACCTATTTGAAATTAAGAAAGTTTTGATTTTGCACTTATACTCTCATTTTGACTGATGCAAAGAAACGATGCGTTTGAAGTCCCGATTAAAATGCACTTGCCTAAAAATTCCTGTTA
The DNA here is from genome assembly GCA_036785405.1 of Coenonympha arcania. Lineage (NCBI taxonomy): Eukaryota > Metazoa > Arthropoda > Insecta > Lepidoptera > Nymphalidae > Coenonympha > Coenonympha arcania. The sequence continues at coordinate 15,646,188 of CM072066.1, read as the reverse complement.
TTCTTCCATTGAAGGTACGGATTATATGCTTGGCAGTAGATGTTAAACTAAAATTACAATACTGCGTCTACCTATATTGTAATTTCCGATAAAATTACCCAAAATATATGGCGTATTAACTTTAAATTTGAAAGTTTTAGTTTCCAACCTGTAGGGCACTAAAATTGCTTAACTGAAGTCTGAAATAACCCTTTTAAGCCGTTAATTTAAAAGTCAATATTGGTAAGTAAGGTTACCTTGATCACTCTTATCCAGTTGGTAGGTCCCACACACCAGCACATGGCGGTAAGGTTCCACGGGACACCATTCTACGGAGTCCGCGCTATATCCAGTCTGCCATCTACAGATCGTGTTCCAAGTTACAGCCATTAAAACTCACTAAAACGAAGTAGCTATTTATAATTACTGATAAAAAAAGTTAAGTAAAATTTATTTAACTGAATTTGTAACAGGTCACAGCCGCAAGCTACTTATAATTAGCACGCAAAGGCAAATAATAATCGGTTAAGTGCGAGTCGGACTTGTGCACGAAGGGATCTATAAAACCATCATCTTGAAAAACGGCAAAAAAAAGACGTGTGGCTGCGTGGCACTCGGAGGCAGTCTCCGAGCGGTAAAGCTATTGCAATTGCATAGCTGTTTTTATCAACTTATGCAATTATTATTGCCATCTATCGATGAATAGCAGAACTTTTAATGACTTTTTGAAATATCACGCTTGTCTCTTTAGTTCAGCAACTCGTCTCTAGGTTTATATTAATTATAAAAAGTGTTAGGTTTTTTCGTTACGGAATTTCTGGATTCGGTCTCCACGCTCAAGGCCCGCGATAGAAGCTATGCAATAGCTTAAAATACATTTGTTGTTTGGGAGCCCCCCTTAAATATTTGTTTAAAGTGAATATAATATCAAATATTCTGCGAATATTTCATCAAGCGTTGCCATTATCAATATCGGGCAAAAAAATTGCGTTTGTTGAAATGGGAGGCCGCCTTTATATTTTATTCTGTTTTTAAGGATTTGTCGTTATAGCGGCAACAGAAATGCATCAACTGCTACTATCACGGTTCAAGAGATACAGCCTGGTGACGGACGGACGGACGGCGAAGTCTCAGTAATAGGGTCCCGTTTTTACTATTTGGGTACGGAACCCTAAAAACCTATGCATTGCATTGTTACGCATTGCTTAATGAAATCATTAGATACTACTAGGTACCATGCACCTATTTATGCAAGAAAATATAATTAAATGCACCTAGATATAATTTGTTGTTGTTAGGCGTAGGCATATAAGCGAATCACCTATTATTTTCTTCATTGGATATTTCATTTTTATCGGACGACGTGTAATACGTACTATGTTGCTAATTAGGATAACATAATATTTTTTCTGTTCCGCGCTACCTGAATCCAGAATCCCCGAGCAACCTTTTTGGTAATCAATTAGTAGTTTTACGAGTAATTTTGGTCTTTCGAGCCGGATTCAGAATGTTAATGTTTAATTCTGAATTTTTGGATGATTGCTAGATAGGATACACCAATTTTTTTTATTGACTTGCAAAGATAGGTACTTACTTATAACAAATATAAATTTTTGGAAATAAATAAGAAATTTCACGAGTAATTTTGGTCCTTCGAGCCGGATTCAGAATTTTAATGTTTAATTCTGAATTTTTTCGATGATGACTAAATAGATAAAGATTATCCAAACCAATTTTTTATTGGCTTGTAAATATAGGTATAACAAATATCAATAGGTAGGTTGTGCAGACCTTTCCCAATTAATTTCGTATTTTGATATATTAATGCAGGTGAAACCTTCACGGTTGTTGGCACAAAAGTGATTTATTATAAGAAGTATCTATGCATGACGTGACGATATACAGAGTGTTTTTGTTTCATTGTAACAGTAGGGAAGTCTGAAAACTTGCTGAAACCATAGCAAATACAAAGAAACTGTCTGTGAATCTTGTTGATTTAATAAAATGTCATTTTGTCAAGCGTGAAGAGGTCATATAGTCATAGATATTAACAAAAACTGAAAAGATTTTATATATAGATATTATTATTATATTTAAGTATTACATAAAAACTCATAAAACTTTCATAAGACAGATTCCCTGTATTTCCTATTTATACCTTTACTTTTGGATATTCCCTTTTTTTCAAGATGAAACACACTGTATATATACCTACACTTTAGATATTACGTTATGTTCATAAAGGACTTTAAGTACATATATTTTTAAAACTTAGGCTTTAGAAATAAAACTACAGGTACTAATTTAAATCCATTTATTTATTTAATAAAAATAAGTTCATACGGGAATAATAAATACGGTATACTATCGCGTACATATAGCGATCAATTCAACACAATAACATATAATATGAGTAATATCTTTATATTATTTTCACATTTTAACACACAATTGCTAAATATATGCTAAAATTTGTACTGTCTTATGGTTCATCACTTACATAATATTACAAGTTTTACATAAAATACTTAAACATCTGTTATTAAGATTTGAGGGTAGTTTTTGCATGAAAATTGCACAGGACTTCATGATATTCTATTTTTGGGGCCGATCTCAGAACTTACGTAAAAAAAAAAATTGCTATGAGTTGTAGATGCGAATCGTTCGTTCGAGATAGCAATTTTGACAGTCAAGTGTTAAAACTATAAGACCAGCGAGATATCTATTATCTATCTCGCTGGTTACTCATTTGCTTAATGACATCAAAGACGTTAGTTAATTCATGTGAGAGAAAAGGACCGAAGTTGCCCTTTAGCATGCAATGTTTGTTAATATTTTTTAAATACTAACTACTGAAAATCGTTAGCATTATTTATTATACACGACTGCCCAAAAAAGAGTGTAATGTTTTTAGGGTTCATGTAGAAGTCGTTCAGAAGTTATGGTGGAATAAAGAAACACACATACAGTGAGTTTCTTTATTCCACCATAACTTCTGAACGACTGCAATGATTTGGACATATGGGCTAAGTATCGTCAGAATCCTTTGGCATTCCGAGTATCATCTAAGGCCATATTTCTTTTTTGAAAAAAGTAGTTTTTTTTATTATTGACTTGTTTTTACGTGAAGTCTGCGGTTTTCATGCAAATAATAATACCTCACCACAAAGGCATATAACAATCCAAGATTCAAGTTATCATAAAAATTAAAATGTTCGAACAGAGGATCGTACATAATTCGTTAAATAAGACCATTTCGATAAAAAATTGTATGCATAGAGGAAAATCCAGTAATATAAAAATATGAATTAAATGACAATACATTTAAAGATACTCGTATTTAAGTATGTAGTTATAATTATTATATAATGAAAAGTAGTAAGTACGCTATTATATTTTAATGGTAACTTACCTTTATATTAAAATCTATTTCGTAATTTGTTCTTAAACCCTAATTACTCGCTATCAAGTATACATCAACGGCAGTTGGACCAAATTCTAGATTTTCATGACATATTTTTAACAGGACAACATCAAGTGACATTATATTAGATATTTGCTCTTATTTTACCAATGAATCAACTTCTTGCATTCTTAACACCTTCATGAGGAGATGTAAAATATTAATTTTTTCATTCCATAATTTAAATTAGGAACTTAGTTGTTAAATTAATTCAAAAGCCTAATGTAGATAAAAGGAGTTCGGACTAATATAAAATGTAAGGCTCAACCATCAATCAGACTTAGTCTTGTGTTTTCCAAAAGATCTATTTATAATTTTGTTTGAGTAACAACAAATTTTAATAATTTTAAGTCAAGTTTAATTATTTATTTCGTGGAAAGATGTAAGGCGGATACATTAGTTTCCAAGGTTCTTCATTATTTTTTCAATATCAATAGAGTGTTTTTTCTCTAGAGTGCAAACTTGCTTTCCGAACCTGGCGGTAGAGTTTTGACTTTTCCTAAGAGCCTATTCTTTAGGCCTATGTGAAAATAAATATTTTCATTTTCAGTATGTCTGAGTTCTTGATATTGAAAAAGTCTCCGTGCATTTGGACTTTGGATGTTATTTTCGAAATGTCAGAAACGCCATATATCTCACCGGCCGTACTATAAGAAATGTGCAACACATTGGCATACATTACGACATATTGGTATTTCTAATAACGTCAACATATTCAAAGTACATTATTGACAAGTTAAAAAATCTGTATTGGATGTAGAAAACTCAATATTCATACACTTTCTAACTGCAAAAAATGTTACTTGTATGTCAGTCCCTTTAACATTATGCAAACACGCAAAACGACTTGACTTGAGTAAGGTGGATTAGCTTTATTAAAAACTAAAATATTATATACAACTTAACTACAAAAAAAAATGAATGAGCACATTTTCTCTTAAAAACTATAATAATATCCTAAATTGAGGTCGCACACAAGGCTAAAAACATTCTAAAATTGTATTACTGACAGGGTATATTCGTATTCTCTAAAATATAAATACTTGAATTTTGTTTATGAACAATTTGCTAAATGCAAACACTAAAAACAATTAAGTTATTAGGTAAGCTGGTATATAAGGTGGAAAAGGTAGGAGTGGGTGCAGATACGCACAACCCACTTAACCTTTAAGTTATTTGCTCACTTTCCTGTTAGAAACACTATTGCACGTTAAAAAGGGTTGAATCCTTTATCAATAAATTGAGTGCAGTATATGTGAAATATCAATTTCACCAACCAAGTCATGGTTTTGTGACACATTCGAATGCTGAAATGCATCTTTTAGTAGATGACATAATAATAGATTTACAAAAAGGGATGATACAAAGAATGTTTCTTGTAAGATAAGATTTGACGTTTCTTGTTGATAAGACATTGGCTTGGTGAACTCGTGCCTAGAAGGTTTCTTTAGCTACCTTTATGGATTTCATTCAGATCATTGGCAATATATTACGTCTGTAATATTTAAAAATTGTACACCCTGTCGAAAACAAACAACCGCAAAATAATATCATCAGACCAGATTTAATATCACTACAAAGGGATTCTGTCATTGTTTCTTATTGTGCACAGGTCATTACACTAATAACTATTATTCCCATCATTTTTATTTCAACGAATAATGTTGCTCCTTAACATACAACACTGTTTATTAAAAATGTTTAAAAATATTCTTAATATTTCTCTTGCATTTGAGGTAGTTGTTCACAATAAATGTTTGTGATCACAGCCTGCGATTTGATCAGGACAATCGTTATAACGGGCAGCAATATGACATGAATATTATTAAAGACATTGTATGATAAAGGTTTGCAGACCCTGACCGAATGACCGAGAGGTGAATGAACTTTAACACAATAAATCAGGGTTAATATACCATTGAAGAATTTTCAAATGACAAGGTTTCTTGGAATTATAGGGATATGCTTCCATCTCCTCACAATATATCTTATAAATATGTAATATTGTATTTTCATACCATATAAAATAACTTGTACTTGTATTATGAAATTTTTGAAAACCAAGTGCCGAGTTTCTGGCCAGTTCTTCTTGGTGCAAACGTGCCTGCCAAACCTGGCACTAGAATTTTGACTTTTCATAAGATCCTATAATTAAGGCCTTTAAAAATTTTCATTTTCATTTACTCTCAATCTATTTGAAACTGTAGTGGTCTGCACTTAACTAGATGGCAGTTTTGACTGTATTTACAAAAGTTTTGAAGAACAGATAAAATATACAGTGATTCCCTATTCCTAAAGTCAAGTATAGGACAAAAACTAAATTAATATTCATGTCATAATTACTCGTGTATATAAAATGGCATTTATTGATTGTAACACTTAAATTTACTTGCCACAAATAAATAAATGTATGGATTCACAACTGCCAAAATTTCCTTATATCATAAAGTTTTAACACTAATAAAAATATGCAAGTTTTTAAGAGTTAAGATATTAAGGTATACTTTGTAAAGCGGATAGTTCTTTGGGGACCTGAATCTATATCTATAAAATCTTTATAACGTAAAATGATCTTTAATCCTGTAGACCTTCTGTTATCTAGACCATTTAGGCTCGGTTGCTTGACTTGACTTTAACCGAAACGTTATAGTTAAATATGATGGTATGACCTTATACCCGGTATAAGAGTCAGGCCGCCATAACTATAACGTTACAGATAAAGTCAAATCAAGCAACCGAACCTTAGTGGTGTTTTTGGGCTGTGTAAAACTTTTTTAAGAACTCTTTGTGATAAACTATTAACCTTACATTATTTTTATTCAACTGTACATGGGGGCTAAGACCAATATTTCAGGTAATTTCTTTGTGAATATTTAACCCAAGCAAGGAATGGGGAAACCCATGTCATTCAAACCACGAGCATTATGATATTGTTCAACAAGTTTTGTAAAGTGTTGCTTTTATTTATTTTTTTGTAAACAGTAATTTAATTATAATTGCTTTATAGCAATGAGTTTTGCACAAATAACATTTATGCATTAATACATACATGTCTTTAATAAAAGCTTTCCTCAAAAATAATTGTTTACATTTTTGCTTTGTTCCCAATATCTGGATCCAAATCTGGGAAACTACAGAAAATGATTTTTTGAATATGAGGTGAATGGGAATTTTTGAGCAATGATCTTATAATAAAAGTGTAGCTGTGATACTATTATTTGCACAAAGTTAATTGCCATAAGCCTACAATGAGTCTAATATTTGCAAAAAACTAAATGAAATTTGAATTTTGTGAGCTAATTTGGCGTAACCACTTTAACATAACGAATTTTAATATTGTGACACCGCCTTGCAAACTTGTTTGTCAGATTCCAGTGGGTCTACAGTACTAGGTCAATACTCAACTCAAAAGTGTGTCACACAAAATTGTTTATATATTTAATGTCTAAGTACCCTGAATTATTATATATTTGACTTTATTCTAGTATTATTTAAGTTATAAAAATTAGAATCCATTCAAACATCTTTTAAATTTTTTTACTATAATCTGCGGTTTACATCAAATATTAAATAGCTGATTCAAATATTATTTTTAAGTGGCCTGGTATAAGGAAACACCTCGACATAGTGAGCTTATCAAGAATGAGGTACCTAAAATTGACTGAAACACATGGTTACACAGAGCTACTGTCTTGCTGATCTCTCCGTCTCTATGAGACACTCTCGGACCAGAATGCGAGCATGGACTATGCCACGTTTGAGACGCTCGGCCGAGCTGCGGCTCCCAGAGTAGCTGGGTCGTACTTCCTTACCCATCTCTTCGATGACGGCCAGCAGTTGAGCATACTTTGACATACCATTATCCTTGTCTTTACCCACGGAAGATGGTGATGATGCAGGGACGGTCGATATGGTGGCGTGACTGTTACCACTCATGGATAAATCCTTATGAGTGCTCTTCCCACTCATGGGTATTGCGGTCACCGTCACATCGCTCAGCTTTGACTCCACGGCCTGTATATCCATCGCCTCCATATCACTGAAAGAGAACGAGCCGTGATAACGTAGATAAACAACCGAAAGAATGGATCAACTGAGTGAAACTTACCGAAATTAATAAATACTAAAGGTCAATTGTTAAAATCACATATCATACGCGCCGCACGCACAAATAAAACGAATGAAAACTTAACTATGGAAAAATTACTTAATTTAGGACATACCCAAAACAAATCACGTCAGTTGCTTCGTGACCACAAGGCAGATGCGATATCAATGCGCGCTAAATAGTTGGAGCTGGAAAAATGCTGGAATGTATCTATTATACCGTAAATGCAAATGAATTTCATAAATAAACCCGTATTTTCTAAACAAGATCGAAATTATTGTTATCACAAACACATTGACACCAATTGACACTTTTTTTTGAGTTTTTCAAGATATGTGACCACAGAACACTATATACTCTGAGGGAGTATGTGACACAGACCACACATGAAGTGAAACCAAAGATTACAGAGAAGGTTGATGCCAAAGATCATGACAATAATTCATCAAATCAAAATTCAAAAACGACAGCTTATACCTAGTTGTCTATGATTTTTTTCTACAACTCAATTTTCTGCAAAGACCATAGATTTAGATAGATAGATAGATAGAATAAATAGAACACCACAGAATAAAAATATAACAAAAAGAAGAAATATTGAAAACACAAACTTAAGAGTACAACTTGACGGCCTTATCGCTACATAGCGATTTCTTCCAGGCAACCAATGGCGTGAAGGAATATTTTACATTGGATACGAGGTATTAGGTGGTGCCAGAATAAATAAATATAATAAACTACTTACAATCAATGGCAAAGACCCACAGATTACTAAGACGTACAGATTATATGTAATAAATGAGATGTCAGATGTATGTCATTTGACATTGACATATTAACTAAAAGTCGAACTAAAAACAGAACAAGAAAAAAGGAAATCGTTCCGGACAAGCTAAAGTTGAAAAATATCGCTTTCATTTTGTTTATTTTGTTTTACTTTTATCTCCGAATTCTCCTTTTAGCTGCATATCGAGACAAATATAGAACGATGTTACCGCATCGCATTCCTTCTTATATAAGAAATGCATTCCAGTGTCTGTCGATTATCGGTCGGTTCAAGTGTTCCCATAGCTTGCTAAATTGATCAAATGAATGTAAATAATAAAACAATAAGTGGTCGGCGTCAAGTGATATCTCCGCCCACAGCGCCCACTGAACTCGTTATGCGATTAGTGGAATATATTTGAAGGGAAGTGGGTTAAAAGAGGGTTATAATGTCGGGAGAGGGCGAACGGGTCTCTCGGCCTAATTCCTTGGTGTTGGAGGCTCCGGCCCCTGAACGTGAGCCTCTGCGGTTCGACGTGCAGCTGGTTGGAGCCCCGCCGGAAGTCGAGCAGCTCGTTAACAACATAAAGCAAGTTGCTGAAGAATTTCTTTATCATTGGAAAACTTTTCCCATTGGTAAGTCTAAGTAGCCTCTACACACAAAATAAAGTAGTTTGTATGAAATTATTCATCTAGTAATTTAAAAGAAACATTAATTAATCAGACTTGTTACCATGTAAAAATGCTTTGTCTCTTCATACTGCCCTCAATATTAACCATGTAACTTTTTAAAACTCATTAAAATTAATTTACTTCTTCAAACTCTTAGAATACTGATTGAAAGACAATGGATTGACAAATGTTAAATTTAATAGCACTTGTTATAGAGTTATTAACTAATCAATAAATATAAATATCCAGTCAAGATGAAACTTTGGTAAACTGTTTTAATTTGGTGAACAACATCTAGAACAAATATGTTAAAAATTGACAATTTAAATAAGCTAATTTGTCCACAGTGCTCCCACAGTCAAGATTCACAGGCCCTGGCAATCGACCCTCTGACATAATCATCCCACCACCCTGTGATGAACTGGATGCTGCAGCCCTTGATGCGGGTGTGGAACCCCATCCATTGACACCCAAACAACTTCACTCCATCCGAGAAAAAGGGTAAGTTGATTTGAGAAAAAGGGTTAGTTGATGCTCATACATTTTTAGGTTTTGTACTGGTACAAACCATGAAAAATATGTGGTGAAGGTGCAAACATAAACTTTTGTGTCTTTTTCTGTGCACCCTACTACCATTGACATCATACAATACAAGTAGTAAACACAACAAAACAATTTACTTATTGTTTATATTGTTGAAATATTGTTTACCTTGATGGCACCACTTACCAATGGTATGCACTGTTCAAAGTGGATAGTGAACAAGGAAACAAAAAAAATATCCTCCATTCGTCCATAAAACTGACCAATTAAAAACACATTAAAAAGTTAACCAACTATAATTAAAACTATAACACACATCCAAATTGACCCTCATGTGTTGGCCAACATAAATTGATGTTAATTAGTTCAAAGGATAATAAAAAATACATGGATCTGTCCCTTTATAAGGAGATATGATCACACATTAGGGAGCACTATAAGATTTAATCTTGCAACTTGCATACTTGCAACTGCACAAGTTGAAAAAGTTGCATAATAATATCGCATGATGGCTAGTGTATATGTTGATTGGCTGCTATACAGCATACCCAAATAAATTCATCCGTAAAGCAATCTATTTATGGTTTACCATACCAGAGCCACATACCCAAATAAATTCATCCATAAAGTAGTCCATTTATGGTTTACCATACTAGAACCGAAATTCGTACTAGTAAGATATAGCGTGCATAGATATTATTGTCTATCACGGTTGGCATCGTTTGATGTCCTTTGAGAAGAACAAGGACATCAAACGACGCCGACTGTGCGCGACAAATTCTAAGCGAATAGATATATTTTGATTTTTCCACTTTTTTTGTCCTTGCATCAATGGCATAATTCACAATCTGTCTGAGGGATACAAGCAAATAGTTTCCGATTCTTGAGTTTTAACAGTATTAGTGCCTGTGCTTGCTGTTATAACCCAATTCTAAGAAGCTGATGACAACAGACAAGCGCGAGTTACGGTTGTATGAAGAGGGAGGGAATGGCATCGGCAAAGCTTCTGCAAATGGGTAGTAGATGTGTGATCACCTTATGCAATGCATATAATCAAAGTATGTATGGTAAACTAGGGCATGAATTCACAAAGTCACTGTGGGATTTTAATTTAAAGGAGTAGCAACAGTGCTTTGTTACAGCTTTTGAATAGTACTGCATAGTACCTACTTGTCTATTGTATTCAAAGAAATTGGGTTACCACTTGGATTTGGACTTGAATTTTTTGTGATTATTATTGTGATTCGCAGGCTTATTAATTTTTTGAATAAATCATACAGCACTACTCTTCTAGGTGATTCAAGACTGAGTGCAAACTACAATTCACCAAAGTGACGACCGAATGGCGTAGTGGTAGCGAACCTGCCGTCTGCGCCGGAGGTCGTGGGTTCGATTCCCACTACTGGTAAATGTTTGTGTGATGAGCATGAATGTTTTCCAGTGTCTGGGTGTTTTTCAATATATTATATTTATGTATATTAGTATGTATGTATATTTATCAGTTATCTAGTACCCATAACACAACACAACACATACTTTGGGGCTAGATTGCGATGTGTAAAATGTCCCGTAAAAATTTATTTATTTAAAGTTTCCAAAATTGTTAGTCATTGTGAAAGGAAAACACAAACGTTTTATTTAGGTGTTCTACATGTAGGGTGATTTGGTAACCCGATTCTATGGTATTTGTTTATCAGTCCATGTGATGTCACAGTGATGAGGATATTTTTGCTGTTTTTTGTATTCACCCTACCTTTAATAACTCTAGAACTATAAACTTTGTTAAAAATTTATTCTTCTGAAATAAAGGGCAAAGATTTAGAACCTATAATTATTAAGTATTATGATTGGTTTATAGTATGATATTTGTTATGAACAAATTATTCCGTTGCACAATGATCCACATTAGTCTACATTGAATTACTTTTGTCTTCATAAAAATAAATTGGTTTGGATCATTTGCATTGCCTTGTTGCATAACATTGGTTTCAATGTCAATAAATTTGTAGTCTATTTGGATCTTTAGTATTGTCAATTGAAGTTTACACTGAGAATGAGAAAATAAACGATCAAGTCAAAATAGATTTTACTATGTTATTTTAGTACACCACTTCGTAAATTATGGTTTTGATTTTAATAAACTCATGTCTATGTTGCCGGTAAAAGCGCCTATGGTTTCGCATTTACTTATTTACTAACTGTCCTCGAAAACATTTCGGCTACAGCGTCACTTACCACCAGGTGAGATTGCAATCAGCAATTGCCGTTCTTATTTATTATATCAATATTTATCTTGCTATCCTCTTAAACTCAAGGAGGGGAAGTCATTGGCAAAGCTTCTGCCAACGGGTTATCAAGAAATTGTAATTTGTACAAAAAAAATTTTACTTTGTAACATGCTTTTAAATTATTTCTTTATCTTGTTCCTGAACGAATGTCGTAGACAATAAACGTCAAAATATGACAGACGTCAAATAGGAGGAGAGATTTCAAAAAGATCTTTGACCTCAACGGCGAAGCGGTGCTAAAAGAAAAATCTGAATCTCTGTTTTCTAGTGCTCTTTAAACTCAGTTTACTTGAGATATTAATTATTAAAAAAACTTGTGACATATAAATACCATCCCATACTGGGTAAGTTATGCAAACTGTTGAAATATTCTTATGTATTTAGTTAGAAATTAAGTTGTTCCTAGTCTTAGCGCTTATTACTGGTAATTGTAATTAATTGTGCCAGTTGTTTCACAATAAATACCAAGTTATATGTCCATGTCACCAGCTGATTAATTTGATTATGTATTTTCTCATTTATTATGTTGTTCCTTGCATGTGATTATGTAAAACAACTTGTTAGCAGACTGCCTTGACTGCCATACCAGTAGTATGTAGATTGTAGGCAATAGGTGCCCCTCTTACTTTTGCTCATTGAAACTTGAAGATGGCAGTCAAGGGCACAGCAGGCTATGGAAACCAATATAAAATACTCTACTTATCACATTCCAGGAACTCCCTTGGGAGTTATAAAGAGGATCCTCAGCTCCAGGATTGGTTCGCTTTGCGCGGTGTGCCGAACGCTGTCTAAGAGCCTAAGGAGAGTGCGGTACCACCTTATACTTGCCTGCAAGCCAAAAGCCTTCGACCACCCTCGACCCTGAGTCTTTTCTTAAATTTAGATTAGTTTTAATTAGTGTTTAGTAAATTTAGTTTAGTGTAACTTGAGGGTTAGGTTCTAGTTAATAAATTACTTGTTTTTGGCACTTATCTTTGTTTGTCTTATTACAAACCCAAGAAGATAACGTGACAACTTATTCATGAGTGTTTTTGTCTGGTATTTTGTAGCGAATTCGAGGTGCCATCCCGCCATTTCCCCGGTCAGACCCACGTGTGGCGAGTCGCGGGCTGGCTGCAACGCGGCCGGGTGCGAGCGAGAGAGGACCTGTACTGCCACGTCGCGCGAGCGGTCGCGCTGGTGGTCGTCGTGTCGCGCGACCGACTGCTGAGAGACGAGCCGCTGTCGCTGATCGCTGGAGCCAAGGCCTTCATGGAAGGGCTGCATAGGTAACACTTAAAAAAATCACTTTGTTATCCATAGTGAAAGAGCTTCACATCGCGTTTGTTGTTGGTCAATTATTGTTTATGTGTGTTGTTTATTGTCAAAATGCCAGTAGTGTCTGGATTTATATCGATAATAAAAATGGTGCTTTGTTCGCTAATTTAAATGTTTTTCGATCGTTCGCAGATTAATGGATCTCATATTTGGGATGCCGTCGTTGGAAGCCCGTGACCTCGACAAGAAGATACGTGAAGAACGCTCGCGTTATTTAGTAGCCGAACTTATTTGTAAGGTAAATGAAGTCGGTTAAAAAGGAGAATATGATACCTCACCTCCGTAAACCTTCTTAAAGAAGCTGGTAAATTGTTCATAATATTGAATGTTTTCAGCCCGAAAATCAAGAAGATATAACAGCGCTCGCGGCATGGGTGACGCGTGGCATGCGACGCGCGGCCTCCGAGAAGACTGACGCGCGGGACACTCCGCGCACTGCGCCCAGAGTGCCCTGCCTGTACACCACGCCGCAGAAGACTCAGGTACAGTGAGTGCGTACAATACATCGAGAAGATGTAACAGCGCTCGCGGCATGGGTGACGCGTGGCATGCGACGCGCGGCCTCCGAGAAGACTGACGCGCGGGACACTCCGCGCACTGCGCCCAGAGTGCCCTGCCTGTACACCACGCCGCAGAAGACACAGGTACAGTGAGTGCGTACAATACATCGAGAAGATGTAACAGCGCTCGCGGCATGGGTGACGCGTGGCATGCGACGCGCGGCCTCCGAGAAGACTGACGCGCGGGACACTCCGCGCACTGCGCCCAGAGTGCCCTGCCTGTACAACACGCCGCAGAAGACACAGGTACAGTGAGTGCGTACAATACATCGAGAAGATGTAACAGCGCTCGCGGCGTGGGTGACGCGCGGCCTCCGAGAAGACTGACGCGCGGGACACTCCGCGCACTGCGCCCAGAGTGCCCTGCCTGTACAACACGCCGCAGAAGACACAGGTACAGTGAGTGCGTACAATACATCGAGAAGATGTAACAGCGCTCGCGGCGTGGGTGACGCGCGGCCTCCGAGAAGACTGACGCGCGGGACACTCCGCGCACTGCGCCCAGAGTGCCCTGCCTGTACACCACGCCGCAGAAGACTCAGGTACAGTGAGTGCGTACAATACATCGAGAAGATGTAACAGCGCTCGCGGCATGGGTGACGCGTGGCATGCGACGCGCGGCCTCCGAGAAGACTGACGCGCGGGACACTCCGCGCACTGCGCCCAGAGTGCCCTGCCTGTACACCACGCCGCAGAAGACACAGGTACAGTGAGTGCGTACAATACATCGAGAAGATGTAACAGCGCTCGCGGCATGGGTGACGCGTGGCATGCGACGCGCGGCCTCCGAGAAGACTGACGCGCGGGACACTCCGCGCACTGCGCCCAGAGTGCCCTGCCTGTACAACACGCCGCAGAAGACACAGGTACAGTGAGTGCGTACAATACATCGAGAAGATGTAACAGCGCTCGCGGCGTGGGTGACGCGCGGCCTCCGAGAAGACTGACGTGCGGGACACTCCGCGCACTGCGCCCAGAGTGCCCTGCCTGTACACCACGCCGCAGAAGACTCAGGTACAGTGAGTGCGTACAATACATCGAGAAGATGTAACAGCGCTCGCGGCATGGGTGACGCGTGGCATGCGACGCGCGGCCTCCGAGAAGACTGACGCGCGGGACACTCCGCGCACTGCGCCCAGAGTGCCCTGCCTGTACACCACGCCGCAGAAGACACAGGTACAGTGAGTGCGTACAATACATCGAGAAGATGTAACAGCGCTCGCGGCATGGGTGACGCGTGGCATGCGACGCGCGGCCTCCGAGAAGACTGACGCGCGGGACACTCCGCGCACTGCGCCCAGAGTGCCCTGCCTGTACACCACGCCGCAGAAGACACAGGTACAGTGAGTGCGTATACGACATCGAGAAGATGTAACAGCGCTCGCGGCGTGGGTGACGCGCGGCCTCCGAGAAGACTGACGCGCGGGACACTCCGCGCACTGCGCCCAGAGTGCCCTGCCTGTACACCACGCCGCAGAAGACACAGGTACAGTGAGTGCGTACAATACATCGAGAAGATGTAACAGCGCTCGCGGCGTGGGTGACGCGCGGCCTCCGAGAAGACTGACGCGCGGGACACTCCGCGCACTGCGCCCAGAGTGCCCTGCCTGTACACCACGCCGCAGAAGACACAGGTACAGTGAGTGCGTACAATACATCGAGAAGATGTAACAGCGCTCGCGGCGTGGGTGACGCGCGGCCTCCGAGAAGACTGACGCGCGGGACACTCCGCGCACTGCGCCCAGAGTGCCCTGCCTGTACACCACGCCGCAGAAGACACAGGTACAGTGAGTGCGTACAATACATCGAGAAGATGTAACAGCGCTCGCGGCGTGGGTGACGCGCGGCCTCCGAGAAGACTGACGTGCGGGACACTCCGCGCACTGCGCCCAGAGTGCCCTGCCTGTACACCACGCCGCAGAAGACACAGGTACAGTGAGTGGGTACATGACATCGAGAAGATGTAACAGCGCTCGCGGCGTGGGTGACGCGCGGCCTCCGAGAAGACTGACGCGCGGGACACTCCGCGCACTGCGCCCAGAGTGCCCTGCCTGTACACCACGCCGCAGAAGACACAGGTACAGTGAGTGGGTACATGACATCGAGAAGATGTAACAGCGCTCGCGGCGTGGGTGACGCGCGGCCTCCGAGAAGACTGACGCGCGGGACACTCCGCGCACTGCGCCCAGAGTGCCCTGCCTGTACACCACGCCGCAGAAGACACAGGTACAGTGAGTGCGTACAATACATCGAGAAGATGTAACAGCGCTCGCGGCGTGGGTGACGCGCGGCCTCCGAGAAGACTGACGCGCGGGACACTCCGCGCACTGCGCCCAGAGTGCCCTGCCTGTACACCACGCCGCAGAAGACACAGGTACAGTGAGTGCGTACAATACATCGAGAAGATGTAACAGCGCTCGCGGCATGGGTGACGCGTGGCATGCGACGCGCGGCCTCCGAGAAGACTGACGCGCGGGACACTCCGCGCACTGCGCCCAGAGTGCCCTGCCTGTACACCACGCCGCAGAAGACACAGGTACAGTGAGTGCGTACAATACATCGAGAAGATGTAACAGCGCTCGCGGCATGGGTGACGCGTGGCATGCGACGCGCGGCCTCCGAGAAGACTGACGCGCGGGACACTCCGCGCACTGCGCCCAGAGTGCCCTGCCTGTACACCACGCCGCAGAAGACACAGGTACAGTGAGTGCGTATACGACATCGAGAAGATGTAACAGCGCTCGCGGCGTGGGTGACGCGCGGCCTCCGAGAAGACTGACGCGCGGGACACTCCGCGCACTGCGCCCAGAGTGCCCTGCCTGTACACCACGCCGCAGAAGACACAGGATACAGTGAGTGCGTATACGACATCGAGAAGATGTAACAGCGCTCGCGGCGTGGGTGACGCGCGGCCTCCGAGAAGACTGACGCGCGGGACACTCCGCGCACTGCGCCCAGAGTGCCCTGCCTGTACACCACGCCGCAGAAGACACAGGTACAGTGAGTGCGTACAATACATCGAGAAGATGTAACAGCGCTCGCGGCGTGGGTGACGCGCGGCCTCCGAGAAGACTGACGCGCGGGACACTCCGCGCACTGCGCCCAGAGTGCCCTGCCTGTACACCACGCCGCAGAAGACACAGGTACAGTGAGTGCGTACAATACATCGAGAAGATGTAACAGCGCTCGCGGCGTGGGTGACGCGCGGCCTCCGAGAAGACTGACGTGCGGGACACTCCGCGCACTGCGCCCAGAGTGCCCTGCCTGTACACCACGCCGCAGAAGACACAGGTACAGTGAGTGGGTACATGACATCGAGAAGATGTAACAGCGCTCGCGGCGTGGGTGACGCGCGGCCTCCGAGAAGACTGACGCGCGGGACACTCCGCGCACTGCGCCCAGAGTGCCCTGCCTGTACACCACGCCGCAGAAGACACAGGTACAGTGAGTGGGTACATGACATCGAGAAGATGTAACAGCGCTCGCGGCGTGGGTGACGCGCGGCCTCCGAGAAGACTGACGCGCGGGACACTCCGCGCACTGCGCCCAGAGTGCCCTGCCTGTACACCACGCCGCAGAAGACACAGGTACAGTGAGTGCGTACAATACATCGAGAAGATGTAACAGCGCTCGCGGCGTGGGTGACGCGCGGCCTCCGAGAAGACTGACGTGCGGGACACTCCGCGCACTGCGCCCAGAGTGCCCTGCCTGTACACCACGCCGCAGAAGACACAGGTACAGTGAGTGGGTACATGACATCGAGAAGATGTAACAGCGCTCGCGGCGTGGGTGACGCGCGGCCTCCGAGAAGACTGACGCGCGGGACACTCCGCGCACTGCGCCCAGAGTGCCCTGCCTGTACACCACGCCGCAGAAGACACAGGTACAGTGAGTGCGTACAATACATCGAGAAGATGTAACAGCGCTCGCGGCGTGGGTGACGCGCGGCCTCCGAGAAGACTGACGCGCGGGACACTCCGCGCACTGCGCCCAGAGTGCCCTGCCTGTACACCACGCCGCAGAAGACACAGGTACAGTGAGTGCGTACACGACATCGAGTATAGATGTAACAGCGCTCGCGGCGTGGGTGACGCGCGGCCTCCGAGAAGACTGACGCGCGGGACACTCCGCGCACTGCGCCCAGAGTGCCCTGCCTGTACACCACGCCGCAGAAGACACAGGTACAGTGAGTGCGTACAATACATCGAGAAGATGTAACAGCGCTCGCGGCGTGGGTGACGCGCGGCCTCCGAGAAGACTGACGCGCGGGACACTCCGCGCACTGCGCCCAGAGTGCCCTGCCTGTACACCACGCCGCAGAAGACACAGGTACAGTGAGTGGGTACATGACATCGAGAAGATGTAACAGCGCTCGCGGCGTGGGTGACGCGCGGCCTCCGAGAAGACTGACGCGCGGGACACTCCGCGCACTGCGCCCAGAGTGCCCTGCCTGTACACCACGCCGCAGAAGACACAGGTACAGTGAGTGGGTACATGACATCGAGAAGATGTAACAGCGCTCGCGGCGTGGGTGACGCGCGGCCTCCGAGAAGACTGACGCGCGGGACACTCCGCGCACTGCGCCCAGAGTGCCCTGCCTGTACACCACGCCGCAGAAGACACAGGTACAGTGAGTGCGTACAATACATCGAGAAGATGTAACAGCGCTCGCGGCGTGGGTGACGCGCGGCCTCCGAGAAGACTGACGTGCGGGACACTCCGCGCACTGCGCCCAGAGTGCCCTGCCTGTACACCACGCCGCAGAAGACACAGGTACAGTGAGTGGGTACATGACATCGAGAAGATGTAACAGCGCTCGCGGCGTGGGTGACGCGCGGCCTCCGAGAAGACTGACGCGCGGGACACTCCGCGCACTGCGCCCAGAGTGCCCTGCCTGTACACCACGCCGCAGAAGACACAGGTACAGTGAGTGCGTACAATACATCGAGAAGATGTAACAGCGCTCGCGGCGTGGGTGACGCGCGGCCTCCGAGAAGACTGACGCGCGGGACACTCCGCGCACTGCGCCCAGAGTGCCCTGCCTGTACACCACGCCGCAGAAGACACAGGTACAGTGAGTGGGTACATGACATCGAGAAGATGTAACAGCGCTCGCGGCGTGGGCGCGGCCTCCGAGAAGACTGACGCGCGGGACACCCCGCGCACTGCGCCCAGAGTGCCCTGCCTGTACACCACGCCGCAGAAGACACAGGTACAGTGAGTGCGTACACGACATCGAGTATAGATGTAACAGCGCTCGCGGCGTGGGTGACGCGTGGCCTCCGAGAAGACTACTCTCTACTTACTCTAGGTGGAATGGACTGTAGATATTATGAAGGCCATGTTAGTGAATGGAACTATATCTAGAAACCCATATCACAATATAATTATTATGGCTATGCTAATAAAATCGGTAACAGTTTCAATTATTACTGTTAATGGTACTATTATGCAGTTTGTCAAATACTAGCCCTTCGTCTCAGGTGGACCTCCGTCTGTACAGACGTGAGGTGCTGCGTCGCGCGGCGCCCTACCTCCAGAGCATCCTGGAGCGGGAGTCCCGCGGCTGGTTCTTGCACTTCCGGGAACGACGGGCCGCGCTGCTCGCCAGTCAGAAGATGCCCATGAAAGACATTGAGGAGGCAAGTGTAAATGCAATACCCGGCGTAAAATTGCATGCCGTCTTTTGCCTCATTTTCTTGGCAAGTGTAAATACAGTACCCGGCTTTAAATTGGATGCCGTCTTTTGCCTCATTTTCTTGGCAAGTGTAAATACAGTACCCGGCTTTAAATTGGATGCCGTCTTTTGCCTCATCTTTTTGGTAAGTGTAAACACAGTACCCGGCGTACAATGATATCTGTATCAAAATATAGAAGGAATAATACGAATAAACTGAAGTGCGACTTATTTTAAAATTACCATTTTTATTTTAATGAAGGAAATCCCAAAATACTAACGACACCTAATGTGCATAGGTATTCTACAGTTGACACTGCAGTAATTAGTACTATTACTTTAACCTACGTTTCGGAAAGGTTTTTTTTTTTCGATTTATTCTCAAAATGGCTAAGCATGCAAGGAATCGCTGATAGAAGTATTTCAACGTTTTCAGTCAGTAAACGCACCTTAACGCGATGTCTATGTGTGTAGGGACAACCCTCCACCACCAATGGCCCAATCAACCTCGCGGTTATGTGGGCCGAAACGCGGGAGGGCGCCCTTTCGGTTCTAGCTCTCGGCGTGTTCCCGGGGCGCCTTCTTGACTCCCTACAAGTTGTTTCCTCTCGCTCCTCGTCTCTATGGGCTCACTCTCCCCATTCTGGGGCAGGACGATACAAAAGACGGACTCGCCGCGCCGTCGCTGTCCGCAGCATAAATTCTCAGTGTCACTCCGAGCCGCTTCGCCTCTTATGCCACGCGTGCGCGAACTCCCGTAGCTTTCCGAAGTTGGCCGCCGAACCCACGAGATCCTGATAATGAGTCTGTCTATGTGTGTAGGAGGTGAGCGCGGCCGCGATGCGTGAATACGTGTCCCGCGTGTGCAACGCGGTGCTCGCGAGCGAGGAGCTGGCCGCGCTGGGGCCCATGATACCCGAGCTGCTGGCGTCGCAGCTGCGCGCCGCGGTCATCGTCAACAGGTACTTACCAACGCGGTGCTCGCGAGCGAGGAGCTGGCCGCGCTGGGGCCCATGATACCCGAGCTGCTGGCGTCGCAGCTGCGCGCCGCGGTCATCGTCAACAGGTACTTACCAACGCGGTGCTCGCGAGCGAGGAGCTGGCCGCGCTGGGGCCCATGATACCCGAGCTGCTGGCGTCGCAGCTGCGCGCCGCGGTCCTCGTCAACAGGTACTTACCAACGCGGTGCTCGCGAGCGAGGAGCTGGCCGCGCTGGGGCCCATGATACCCGAGCTGCTGGCGTCGCAGCTGCGCGCCGCGGTCATCGTCAACAGGTACTTACCAACGCGGTGCTCGCGAGCGAGGAGCTGGCCGCGCTGGGGCCCATGATACCCGAGCTGCTGGCGTCGCAGCTGCGCGCCGCGGTCATCGTCAACAGGTACTTACCAACGCGGTGCTCGCGAGCGAGGAGCTGGCCGCGCTGGGGCCCATGATACCCGAGCTGCTGGCGTCGCAGCTGCGCGCCGCGGTCATCGTCAACAGGTACTTACCAACGCGGTGCTCGCGAGCGAGGAGCTGGCCGCGCTGGGGCCCATGATACCCGAGCTGCTGGCGTCGCAGCTGCGCGCCGCGGTCATCGTCAACAGGTACTTACCAAAAGCGTTTTGAAGCGGAAGCGGTTTGGTTCCTCGTTCCTGATACGCACTGCAAAGGCCTGGAATACACTCCCAGGCAGTGTCTTTCCTGCCACTTACAACCCGGGTGCCTTCAAATCAAGAGTGAATAGGCATCTTCTAGGCAAGCGCGTTCCACCTTAGACTGTATCGTCACTTTCCATCAGGTGTGATCACAGTCAAGCGCTAGCCTATATAGTATAAAAAAAAGAAAAAAAAGGATACATAACCACACACGTTTATTCGTAGAGCGGAAGAAGGCGTCCGGCGCAAGCTCGAAGCGGGGCTCGCCACGGCGGAAGCGCGGCTCCGCGCGGTGCACCCCGTCCTGTCGCGTGCCGAGGCGTGGCGGCGCGAGCGGCTGTCGGCGGCGGCGGCGGCGCTGCGCGAGGAGCTGCGCTGGGCGGGCGCGGAGGACGCGGCGCACGCCATGCACGCGCACAAGCTGCACCAGCACCGCTACTTCCTGCTGCGCGACCTCGCCTTCCTGCGCGACCGGGAGCCGCTGCTCATGAAGGTAAATGTCACGACGAACTGTTAGGTGCAGGTTTGGCGGTGACAGTGAAACACGAGCTTTTCACATGGAGGCTTTAATGATGTTTCGGCGACCAGGAAGAATACTTGTATCGTTTTCATTTGGATTCACTTCCAGAGGGGTGTTTCTTTGAGCCGGAGAACAACATCTCGAGGGAAAATCCTCTCGAAAATGCTATCTGATCTTAGATAGAAAAAGTTGGTATATATACAGCAATCTTGCTGACTGCTCAATGGTGTCACTACAAAGCAAAAATTCAAACAGGTCCGGACTCAACGCCATAGTAAATAACTAAATTTCGACAGGGATGTATTTCGGGATCTAACAGAACGTTGCATTGGTCGCATGACATGACTTTGAAATCTCTAATTTTTGATATTGTGTATTATCTTGTATCGACAGAAGTGGAATCTCAAACAGACGTGTCAGTTAAAGTAACAGTGCCGCTGGTGCAATGTTTATCACTTTGCAGATCACCAAGAATTTTTTACTTTTTAGTTCCTTTTATAAGCCCAGTGCGCAAAGAAGTTTTCACTTCAAAAATTAAATGGCCTATCTTAGTCTCGATGGCTCGATTTTTTGTCGGTGGCGCGCGTGGAGGAAGATCTAAGGAGCATGAGTAAATACACCCACTGGCGCAGGGAGTCGAAAGACTGCGACAAGTGGAGGAATATTGTGGAGGAGGCCAAGGCCCACAAGAGGCTGTAGCGCCACAGGATAGATAGATATCTTTGTCTCACTCACACCTTATTTTCCAGGAACTGCGTGCAGCCAAAACGCCGACTCGCGAATTTACATGGGCGACTCGGATTTGGTTGCCACAGAACTGGGCGGTCATACGTCACTTCCGGGGCCGCTCCGAGCGAATACCGACCGTGATCAGCAGCAGGGCTACCAACATAGTCACGCCGCGCTCCGACCCCTCCCAGCCTGTGTTCCTGGCGGACAGGGAGAAAGTTAGAACCACCACCACGCGCTGGCCGGGCTGGAGGTTGCTTAACTTGGCTCATAGGTGAGATACTTCTTTCTAGATAATCTTTTTAGTAGCAGAGCGATCAACATTGTCAAGGCGCGCTCCGATCCCTCCCAGCCTGTGTTCCTGGCGGACAGGGAGAAAGTCAGAACCACCACCACCACCACCACCACGCGCTGGCCGGGCTGGAGGTTGCTCAACTTGGCTCATACGTGAGATACTTCTTTCTAGATAATCTTTTTAGTAGCAGAGCGATCAACATTGTCACGGCGCGCTCTGATCCCTCCCAGCCTGTGTTCCTGGCAGACAGGGAGAAAGTTAGAACCACCACCACCCCCACCACCACCACGCGCTGGCCGGGCTGGCGGTTGCTCAACTTGGCTCATAGGTGAGATACTTCTTTCTAGATAATCTTTTTAGTAGCAGAGCGATCAACATTGTCACGGTGCGCTTCGACCCCTCCCAGCCTGCGTTCCTGGCGGACAGGGAGAAAGTTAGAACCACCACCACGCGCTGGCCGGCCTGGTGGATGCTTAACTTGGCTCATAGGTGAGATACTTCTTTCTAGATAATCTTTTTAGTAGCAGAGCGATCAACATTGTCACGGTGCGCTTCGACCCCTCCCAGCCTGCGTTCCTGGCGGACAGGGAGAAAGTTAGAACCACCACCACGCGCTGGCCGGCCTGGTGGATGCTTAACTTGGCTCATAGGTGAGAGACTTCTTTCTAGATAATCTTTTTAGTAGCACAGCGATCAACATTGTCACGGTGCGCTTCGACCCCTCCCAGCCTGTGTTCCTGGCAGACAGGGAGAAAGTTTGAACCACCACCACGCGCTGGCCGGGCTGGAGGTTGCTTAACTTGGCTCATAGGTGAGACTTCTTTCTAGATAATGTTTTTAGAAGCAGAGCGATCAACATTGTCACGCCTCGCTCCGACCCCTCCCAGCCTGTGTTCCTGGCGGACAGGGAGAAAGTTAGAACCACCACCACGCGCTGGCCGGGCTGGAGGTTGCTGAACTTGGCTCATAGGGGAGATTCTTCCTTCCAGAACATTCCACATATTCTTTTTTTAGCTGCGTGACTAATAAAAAAAAATTCACGAGATATTTGAACGAGCTGCTAAGAATAAGAGCAATTCACTATTGCTTGTGTAAATAAAATAGTGTAGGTATTTGAACTGGACTTTGCCAAAAACGAGGTGTATGAATTCCGTGGGCTATTAGCTATCTTTCAGGCCACTAGTCGCTACTGCCTCTGTCTGCTACTGCATCAATGATCGCTGTCGGCAGGGCGTGGTGCTGGACGTGGAACATGATGTTCGTGCTGGGCGTGCTGGTGCCGTGGTGCTCGCCGCTCGCGATACGCACGCTGCTCTGTGTCAAACCGTTTGTGCCTAATTTAGAGTTGTCACAGCTGTGTGAACTCATCAATGATCGCTGTCGGCAGGGCGTGGTGCTGGACGTGGAACATGATGTTCGTGCTGGGCGTGCTGGTGCCGTGGTGCTCGCCGCTCGCGATACGCACGCTGCTCTGTGTCAAACCGTTTGTGCCTGATTTAGAGTTGTCACAGCTGTGTGAACTCATCAATGATCGCTGTCGGCAGGGCGTGGTGCTGGACGTGGAACATGATGTTCGTGCTGGGCGTGCTGGTGCCGTGGTGCTCGCCGCTCGCGATACGCACGCTGCTCTGTGTCAAACCGTTTGTGCCTGATTTAGAGTTGTCACAGCTGTGTGAACTCATCAATGATCGCTGTCGGCAGGGCGTGGTGCTGGACGTGGAACATGATGTTCGTGCTGGGCGTGCTGGTGCCGTGGTGCTCGCCGCTCGCGATACGCACGCTGCTCTGTGTCAAACCGTTTGTGCCTGATTTAGAGTTGTCACAGCTGTGTGAACTCATCAATGATCGCTGTCGGCAGGGCGTGGTGCTGGACGTGGAACATGATGTTCGTGCTGGGCGTGCTGGTGCCGTGGTGCTCGCCGCTCGCGATACGCACGCTGCTCTGTGTCAAACCGTTTGTGCCTGATTTAGAGTTGTCACAGCTGTGTGAACTCATCAATGATCGCTGTCGGCAGGGCGTGGTGCTGGACGTGGAACATGATGTTCGTGCTGGGCGTGCTGGTGCCGTGGTGCTCGCCGCTCGCGATACGCACGCTGCTCTGTGTCAAACCGTTTGTGCCTGATTTAGAGTTGTCACAGCTGTGTGAACTCATCAATGATCGCTGTCGGCAGGGCGTGGTGCTGGACGTGGAACATGATGTTCGTGCTGGGCGTGCTGGTGCCGTGGTGCTCGCCGCTCGCGATACGCACGCTGCTCTGTGTCAAACCGTTTGTGCCTGATTTAGAGTTGTCACAGCTGTGTGAACTCATCAATGATCGCTGTCGGCAGGGCGTGGTGCTGGACGTGGAACATGATGTTCGTGCTGGGCGTGCTGGTGCCGTGGTGCTCGCCGCTCGCGATACGCACGCTGCTCTGTGTCAAACCGTTTGTGCCTGATTTAGAGTTGTCACAGGTAATATGCATTCAGTTCGAATCGAAATAAAATCCCCCTCATAATCGCTCCTGCCTATTCAGCATGCGCACGTAGAGATATATGTCTCTCTACTTTTGTCGCTCTCTTTTCTCTGTCTATATCATAATGGATCAGAAAGAGAAAAGGGATCGATAAAAGACAAGACACATATATCTACGCGCACATGCTAGCCCTGTTGATCGTTTTATTTAAACATTTTCAATCTGAAACGTGGTAACCAAGCACTTATCAAACCTATCAAACAAAGGTTTTATATATTGAAATTTCGAACTGGCTTGCATATATAAAACAAATTAACACTTTAAAGCGGAAAAAAAATATTGTTGTTCGTGATTGATTTTGAAAATCTCTGCCTAGGTGCTACTTAGTTTGAGAAAAGTCCTATACAAGCCTTGGCCACAACTAGCCATTGATGGACTCACGTAATACGTATGGTACGGGAGCTAGCAACGTTTGAAAAGTAAGAATTTTAGGAGAGCTGATTTTGTGATATATGTCGTCCTTCTTGCACTTTCGGTTAGAGTCTGGGCCATCTGGCTGCCGGTAGCCGTTGCGTTCATTAATGCGCATCCTACGTCTGTCCAGGTGTTGCAGCTTACGCCTCCATAATGTTTATACCAATGTTGTCGGGGCTACAAATTGCCCTTAAATTATTTTAGGCGCACTTGTACCATTTATGATGACGTTTCATATAAAAACATATAAATTGGGACAATTTATATGGTTAGGCATATAATGGGGCAAATGAAACGCCAACTTTAGCCGTTAGTTTTATGGTATAATGTTAACTCGTATGTGGTTGACAATTAACTAATACAAAAATGAAACGTCATCATAAATGGTACAAGTGCGCCTATTAATTATTTAGTAACAATTAGTAGCCCCGACAACATTGGTATAAACATTTTGGAGGCGTAAGCTGCACATAGGATGCGCACTAATAAACGCAACGGCTACCGGCAGCCAGATGGCCCAGACTCTAACCGAAAGTGCAAGAAAGACGATATATCACAAAATCAGCTCTCCTAAAATTTTTTCTCGAAAACGTTGCTAGCTCCTATACCAGTAGGCCGAAGCAGCGCCGAGGCACAAATTCGTGACTCCATTTATACATTCGTCTATCAATGCCTCTTTTGCTGGCCGCTACAGTAATGTACTAATATCTGGCAGGTAAATGGAACTCTGTTTCCGAAGCGGAGTAGCGAGACGCAGACAATGTGGTCGTTACTCCTGAAGCTGTGGCGACACGTCTCCAAAGAGAGGACGCGCTTTGAGACTGAACCCGATACAGGTACCAGTGTACAGTGTGCTTTACACTTGTAAATGTGTGGCTTTAAACATTTACTAACTATTTTTCGCCCACGAATATTCCAACAACACTTTTTGATAACATGAAATAACAAAAAACAGATGGTGGACTAGTTATTTCTTGTGCAATCATAAACAGGTTGCTTTAAGGTGCACAGCAAAGGTCTGTTTTTTTTGCTTGTTGCTGTTTCTGTTCGCGAAATTCAGATTTTATTTGGTTTTTCGCAGTTTGTAAGCTAATAACACTTTCGTAACTTGTAGTCTTGCGAGTTGCGACAGTTGTAAAGTTGCGGGAATAGCAGCGTCATCTTCCAAGTTAGTATCAAAATCTTTGCTTAAAATTATTTAGCAAAGAAACTTCGATATAAACATGGTAAAGATGCTACAGCCAATCCCACAATTTTAATTCCATAAGCCTATTGTGAGGTGACGAAATCTGCGTAACGGCGACGAACCTTATCCCACGAATGCTCGCGAATGCAGCGCAATGGGATAAGTATGCAGAGATGATGCGAGCCATTAATAAGCGACGGATTCAGGACAACTGGGAGATGCAAAATATAGCTAAGGCCTGAAGACAGCTTTCTACCGGACGTAATGCGACAGCGGTTCTCGGTAGATCGTTCGGCGGCAGGGTCAGGGTTTTTAGTCGGTTGATCATTGGGCACCATTCCCAATGGAGTCGGGCGTTACCAGTAGGTATCCTATGTGTATTTTTCCTCCTCCCATTGTGTCTCACTAGCTCACAAATTGCGAAAAACCACAAAATATTTGAATTTCGCGGGTAGACCCGGAGATTTCATCTTAACATTTATTCATCTATCGCAGGGCTGTTAGGAAAAGGCCTAAGCCGGCAAGCGAATCGTGTGTGGAACTACGGCGCAGTGGGCGGGCTGGGCTCGCTGGCGCTGCTGCTGGTGTTCCCGCTGGTGGCGCTGGCGGCGAGCGCGCTGGCGCTGGCGGCGGCGGTCAGCGTGCCGCTGTGGCTGCCCGCGCTGGCGCTGGCGCTGCACGCACTCAACGCGCTGGTGTACGACCTCGACTGTCCCGACCCGCCGCGGCTCAACAGGTAACTACTCGCTGGCGCTGCTGCTGGTGTTCCCGCTGGTGGCGCTGGCGGCGAGCGCGCTGGCGCTGGCGGCGGCGGTCAGCGTGCCGCTGTGGCTGCCCGCGCTGGCGCTGGCGCTGCACGCACTCAACGCGCTGGTGTACGACCTCGACTGTCCCGACCCGCCGCGGCTCAACAGGTAACTACTCGCTGGCGCTGCTGCTGGTGTTCCCGCTGGTGGCGCTGGCGGCGAGCGCGCTGGCGCTGGCGGCGGCGGTCAGCGTGCCGCTGTGGCTGCCCGCGCTGGCGCTGGCGCTGCACGCACTCAACGCGCTGGTGTACGACCTCGACTGTCCCGACCCGCCGCGGCTCAACAGGTAACTACTCGCTGGCGCTGCTGCTGGTGTTCCCGCTGGTGGCGCTGGCGGCGAGCGCGCTGGCGCTGGCGGCGGCGGTCAGCGTGCCGCTGTGGCTGCCCGCGCTGGCGCTGGCGCTGCACGCACTCAACGCGCTGGTGTACGACCTCGACTGTCCCGACCCGCCGCGGCTCAACAGGTAACTACTCGCTGGCGCTGCTGCTGGTGTTCCCGCTGGTGGCGCTGGCGGCGAGCGCGCTGGCGCTGGCGGCGGCGGTCAGCGTGCCGCTGTGGCTGCCCGCGCTGGCGCTGGCGCTGCACGCACTCAACGCGCTGGTGTACGACCTCGACTGTCCCGACCCGCCGCGGCTCAACAGGTAACTACTCGCTGGCGCTGCTGCTGGTGTTCCCGCTGGTGGCGCTGGCGGCGAGCGCGCTGGCGCTGGCGGCGGCGGTCAGCGTGCCGCTGTGGCTGCCCGCGCTGGCGCTGGCGCTGCACGCACTCAACGCGCTGGTGTACGACCTCGACTGTCCCGACCCGCCGCGGATCAACAGGTGTTACGGCCCCTTGCCTGTCCAGATGAGGGCTCAGTTCCCGGGCCCATAGAGGAACGAGCCCGGACAGGTCGAGGGGGGACCGACTAGTGAGACTACGCGGGATCACTAGTGTACGATCAGTCTCGGGTCAGATGACGGCATCCAATCCGAGTCGGATAGCAATCGAGTCTCACTAGTCGATCAGTGGAAATAGTAATCAGCGACTTTTACTAGACAACAGGTCGGCCACTACGGCTGATACAGTACGCCACCGGACGCGGCCAACAATAAAAATAGTTTAAAATTAGTAGGTGCTTATTGACTGACCTTGATCCCGAAGCGTCGGCCTTGATACGGAGTCCTCTGTAGTAGATGTGTGACAGTGTGTGACGTGAAAGTGTTAAGGGTATGTACAAGGGTGCGTGTGTGTATGGGACTGGCAGAGCCGTCTGACCTCCGCTTCAAATCAGCCTCCAAACACGAAGACCACACGCGCAGGAACCCACTTTCCGTCGGCTACCGGTTCGAAGTGCGAAAGGGACCGCACCAGCGCCCCAGCGCGCGAGAGAGGGGGCGCGGCAACAGACAAAAAACGCAGTGCGAAAAACAAGTCAGGCGCATCAAAAAACGGACGTCCCGTTGCGATGTTATTCGATGACTAAACACCCGCGCAAATAGAAACGTGGCTACTCAAACGTAGTAATTTGCGTCTCGCGACTACGCGTTTCAAGGACGACACGTGATCAAAATTACGTCAGCCACGCGCGGGGGACCGCTAAGTTCGTCGGTCGACAGCAGACTAACTCCACAAGATGAGTTCACGAATACGCACAAAAGGTCGCGCCCCCACATAAAACTGTCTACAAGAATTGACGCGGTCCAAGAAGTACGTTTCTTGGGGTACAAACCGCCGGGGCAAAGGGGGCGCCGCAAAAAACCCAGCCGCCCGCAAGGCTGTTGCTAGCTGACTCCTATCGTGCTTAATACTGGAGCGCACCGAAGTCGCCGCGTCATTGCAGGCATAAAAAATCTCGGCGACCGATGCGCGAGCGGGATAGGAAGATTGGCGTTTCCGCGAGTTGGAGCGGGAGCGCACGATTCGATACAAAAAACTCGCCGTAACCAAAGCGTGAGCGAGACGCGCGGATGAGGGCTTCCGCGGGTTAGAGAGAGAGAACACGATTCAATACAACACAATAGGCTCGGCGCTCGCGCCAGCTACTCTCGCGTAAACAATCCCCCGCTCCGAATCTAAGAATGTAGATTCGCTAATCAATAGGCCGTTGGGACAACGTGACCACGGCACGTTGCAATACTGAGTCCCCTACAAATACCTCGGCCACCCGCGGAACGCCATCCGATCCAAATAACAGTTTAACAATGCGTCCACGACGCAAAATAGTGGGAGTAGATTAGATTCTTTAAGCATAACAAGATCTCCCATTCTAGACATGGCGGTGCCTACACAGTGCTTGCTCTCAACAAGTAAGTCGACGACCTCCTTCAAATAACGATTGGTTCCCTTATAATTAGTCCAGCAGTCTGTCCGAACCAAATCGGGTAGGCCGCGACGGCTCACGAGGCGGCCCAGAGTGGCCACGAACGCCTCCGTGCTGAGGGCACTGACAAGTCCCAAGTGGACTGCCTTGGTTGCAAGGCAACCAAGGACGCACAAGTAGGCCTCAAAAGACCGAGCATTCTTAAGGTTAGAGCTCTTCACTAAGAAAGGACCGGCAAATTGGTTCCAACACCAGCGAAAGGTCGAGCAGCCTTTACGCGGTCCGCAGGCAGGTCACTCAGCACAAGCTATGCAATGGATGCCTCCAAACGATAGCAAGCAATACAGTTGAAGATCACGCTTCGAATGGTTCGTCGGCCTGCCAAATCCAAACTCACGCTGCAAATGGCTGAGAGGGTATTGCAACCCGCATGAGTATTTAAAAATGCCAAGATTATGGACCGAAGTCCGGAGCCAACACAGGACAATCTCACTGTCCGACCACGCAAAAACGTCCACCATGTTTACCAGAGACTTCCAAGAAGCGTGGACGTGGTTTAGTAACCGGGTCAATAGTTGGCTCCACAAGTTCAACTTAGAGATTGTTAGACGAGACCTGATAGATGCAACCTTGCACTTAGCTAGGACAAGGTGCAATGAGACTTGCCCTGAAGCGCTCACCCACCACGACGACGCAATCCAGCGCTGTGATCCGAGATCTAGCAGCGCGCGTACCATTAGCCACTCACCCTTCGGGTTAAACACCCTGACCAAAGCCGTTGGTAAAAGTACAGTCTGGCAGACCGGCTTATGGTCGTTCAAATTGTCAGGTGAGGTGGCGGTGGTGGGAGCCAAGGCAGCAGTAAGTCAACGGGAGTTGCCCTTTTCGGGCAACTCCTCTAGCCTTGGGCGCTCGTAAGGGCCTTCTTGGGGAACTTCTATCACATC
Source organism: Coenonympha arcania (assembly GCA_036785405.1). Taxonomy (NCBI): domain Eukaryota; kingdom Metazoa; phylum Arthropoda; class Insecta; order Lepidoptera; family Nymphalidae; genus Coenonympha; species Coenonympha arcania. Next base: position 15,615,466 of record CM072066.1, on the reverse strand, counting down.
AAGAGGTGTGGTGCCCCCAGGGCACACCCAAGCGTCCCTCCTGGTCTGAGGGGGTCTGGCCTGGTACGACAGCCGCGGGACGACGTAGTGCGGAGGGGGGTGTCCAGACCATCGAGGGAGGTGTCGCTCCAGCCTGGGGTATTCAGCCAGAGGAGGGGAGGACCTCCTTGGATCAGGCTGAGCGACGGCAAAACCTCCCTCAGGGTTGACGGAGGGCGGAACGCCCCCGCCCCTGGAGGGCTGCACCCCCGCCCGAGGGGGGGGTGAAGCCCTATCAAAACCAGGGGCCGAACTGAAAGTGTCACCACGCCGTCTATCGGCTGGGCCTGTGACCGGTGGGGAGACTCCACTCCTGCCGGGTGTCTGCTCAACCACCTCCTGCCTACCGACGCCATTGCGGTCGAGGCAAAGAATAGGAAGGTGGTTGCCCTGACAGTGTGTGCAAGGCCGTTGGTGCTGGCAATTGCGTTGCAAGTGCCGACCTAAGCAAGAGTAGCACCAACGGCGCTCCCTCGCGATGGCCCTACGGTACTTGGGCGGTCTCTCCAAAAATTTAGGGCAATCGGCCGTTGTGTGCGTGGAAGCACGGCAATAGTTGCAGGGGGTTGCCTCGGTCGCAGCAAGGCCACTAAAGTTGGGGATTGTGCGGCGACCAGTCTGCTGCGCCACTACTGGCTGCTTGAAACCCCTGGTGGAAGTCGTGGGTTTAGAAGCGGGCGTCGGTCGCGCCGGCTCCTTTGCCGGTGTTCCCGAGGCCACGGCATTCTCCACCTGGCGGCTCTGTTCCTCAAGGAACTTTAAGAGGTCACTGAACGGGGGTATATAATTAGCCCCGTCCCCGCCGTACCTCTCTTCAAATCGGATCCGCAGATCGAGAGGCAGGCGGGACAGAACCAGGTGAAGAAGCCAGAAGGACCACTGATCCACCGGTAAGTCAAGTTGTCGAAGGGCGTTGCAAGCAACCACGACTGGGTCAATGATCACCTCCCGGAGACGCGCTAGGTCTTTCAAAACCGGGAGGGATATTAACTCCATCATGTGCGCGTCAGCAAGGCGGCGCACATTGGCGTAGCGCCTCTCGAGGAGTTCTCTGGCCGTGGAGTAGCTGGCGTCAGACAACTTCAAATGGCAGACTACCCCAAGTGCCTCCCCTTGAAGGGAGGTCCGCAAATAGGCCATTTTTTGGCCTGGGGATAGGTCGCGGCGGGTATGGACTAGACTGTCGAAGATGGAGATGAACCCCATCCAGTCTTGAAGCCGCCCACCAAAGTGTGGAAGGTCCAAAGTAGGCAGCCGACCCAATAGGGCGGGCTGCTGCTGCGGGCGAGGCGACTCGCACAGAATGCTCTTTCGAGCCTCACGATTCATTTTGGCCCCAGCCTCGAGCACATCGTCTGTGAACTCGAAGAACTGCTCGTAGTCCTTCTGGGCCGATTCTCGCGCCTCGTCGTCCTCCACTGTAGCAAGGAATTCCGAATAGGCCTCTTCAAAATGGGCTCGTCTGGCTGGGAGCTGCTCAAGGCGGTGGAGCAAGCTAGCCGTCCTGTCTGGACGAGTAATAAGCGCATGCGCGCTAGCTGCCCACCGCAGCTCATCCTGCATACGGCGCACCGGAGGCTTATGCGAAGGCATGGCGAGACTGCGCGAAGATAATTACAAGGAAGCACGAAACCGAAAAATAAAACAACAAGGACGTAGAACAAGCACAGATGCAAACACCAACACGTGCAGAACGCTAATCAAGGTCGCGGTTAACAAACGCGCGGCACGCGGTAAATAACGCGGCGTTGCTACAAAAACGCGTGGTGTAGCGGTACAATAATCTGTGGCCGTTAACGCGGCGTATCGGTCCGACACGTGGCGTACCGCGCCTACAAACGTGTGACCGACAGAGATACGCGACGAATTAAATACGCGCAACAAATATCGATATCGACGCGCCGAACGTGTAAAAGCCGCTTAACCAAAAGGCGCGAAACCACGCTCTGCTACCAATTGTTACGGCCCCTTGCCTGTCCAGATGAGGGCTCAGTTCCCGGGCCCATAGAGGAACGAGCCCGGACAGGTCGAGGGGGGACCGACTAGTGAGACTACGCGGGATCACTAGTGTACGATCAGTCTCGGGTCAGATGACGGCATCCAATCCGAGTCGGATAGCAATCGAGTCTCACTAGTCGATCAGTGGAAATAGTAATCGGCGACTTTTACTAGACAACAGGTCGGCCACTACGGCTGATACAGTACGCCACCGGACGCGGCCAACAATAAAAATAGTTTAAAATTAGTAGGTGCTTATTGACTGACCTTGATCCCGAAGCGTCGGCCTTGATACGGAGTCCTCTGTAGTAGATGTGTGACAGTGTGTGACGTGAAAGTGTTAAGGGTATGTACAAGGGTGCGTGTGTGTATGGGACTGGCAGAGCCGTCTGACCTCCGCTTCAAATCAGCCTCCAAACACGAAGACCACACGCGCAGGAACCCACTTTCCGTCGGCTACCGGTTCGAAGTGCGAAAGGGACCGCACCAGCGCCCCAGCGCGCGAGAGAGGGGGCGCGGCAACAGACAAAAAACGCAGTGCGAAAAACAAGTCAGGCGCATCAAAAAACGGACGTCCCGTTGCGATGTTATTCGATGACTAAACACCCGCGCAAATAGAAACGTGGCTACTCAAACGTAGTAATTTGCGTCTCGCGACTACGCGTTTCAAGGACGACACGTGATCAAAATTACGTCAGCCACGCGCGGGGGACCGCTAAGTTCGTCGGTCGACAGCAGACTAACTCCACAAGATGAGTTCACGAATACGCACAAAAGGTCGCGCCCCCACATAAAACTGTCTACAAGAATTGACGCGGTCCAAGAAGTACGTTTCTTGGGGTACAAACCGCCGGGGCAAAGGGGGCGCCGCAAAAAACCCAGCCGCCCGCAAGGCTGTTGCTAGCTGACTCCTATCGTGCTTAATACTGGAGCGCACCGAAGTCGCCGCGTCATTGCAGGCATAAAAAATCTCGGCGACCGATGCGCGAGCGGGATAGGAAGATTGGCGTTTCCGCGAGTTGGAGCGGGAGCGCACGATTCGATACAAAAAACTCGCCGTAACCAAAGCGTGAGCGAGACGCGCGGATGAGGGCTTCCGCGGGTTAGAGAGAGAGAACACGATTCAATACAACACAATAGGCTCGGCGCTCGCGCCAGCTACTCTCGCGTAAACAACAGGTAACTACTCGCTGGCGCTGCTGCTGGTGTTCCCGCTGGTGGCGCTGGCGGCGAGCGCGCTGGCGCTGGCGGCGGCGGTCAGCGTGCCGCTGTGGCTGCCCGCGCTGGCGCTGGCGCTGCACGCACTCAACGCGCTGGTGTACGACCTCGACTGTCCCGACCCGCCGCGGCTCAACAGGTAACTACTCGCTGGCGCTGCTGCTGGTGTTCCCGCTGGTGGCGCTGGCGGCGAGCGCGCTGGCGCTGGCGGCGGCGGTCAGCGTGCCGCTGTGGCTGCCCGCGCTGGCGCTGGCGCTGCACGCACTCAACGCGCTGGTGTACGACCTCGACTGTCCCGACCCGCCGCGGCTCAACAGGTAACTACTCGCTGGCGCTGCTGCTGGTGTTCCCGCTGGTGGCGCTGGCGGCGAGCGCGCTGGCGCTGGCGGCGGCGGTCAGCGTGCCGCTGTGGCTGCCCGCGCTGGCGCTGGCGCTGCACGCACTCAACGCGCTGGTGTACGACCTCGACTGTCCCGACCCGCCGCGGCTCAACAGGTAACTACTCGCTGGCGCTGCTGCTGGTGTTCCCGCTGGTGGCGCTGGCGGCGAGCGCGCTGGCGCTGGCGGCGGCGGTCAGCGTGCCGCTGTGGCTGCCCGCGCTGGCGCTGGCGCTGCACGCACTCAACGCGCTGGTGTACGACCTCGACTGTCCCGACCCGCCGCGGCTCAACAGGTAACTACTCGCTGGCGCTGCTGCTGGTGTTCCCGCTGGTGGCGCTGGCGGCGAGCGCGCTGGCGCTGGCGGCGGCGGTCAGCGTGCCGCTGTGGCTGCCCGCGCTGGCGCTGGCGCTGCACGCACTCAACGCGCTGGTGTACGACCTCGACTGTCCCGACCCGCCGCGGCTCAACAGGTAACTACTCGCTGGCGCTGCTGCTGGTGTTCCCGCTGGTGGCGCTGGCGGCGAGCGCGCTGGCGCTGGCGGCGGCGGTCAGCGTGCCGCTGTGGCTGCCCGCGCTGGCGCTGGCGCTGCACGCACTCAACGCGCTGGTGTACGACCTCGACTGTCCCGACCCGCCGCGGCTCAACAGGTAACTACTCGCTGGCGCTGCTGCTGGTGTTCCCGCTGGTGGCGCTGGCGGCGAGCGCGCTGGCGCTGGCGGCGGCGGTCAGCGTGCCGCTGTGGCTGCCCGCGCTGGCGCTGGCGCTGCACGCACTCAACGCGCTGGTGTACGACCTCGACTGTCCCGACCCGCCGCGGCTCAACAGGTAACTACTCGCTGGCGCTGCTGCTGGTGTTCCCGCTGGTGGCGCTGGCGGCGAGCGCGCTGGCGCTGGCGGCGGCGGTCAGCGTGCCGCTGTGGCTGCCCGCGCTGGCGCTGGCGCTGCACGCACTCAACGCGCTGGTGTACGACCTCGACTGTCCCGACCCGCCGCGGCTCAACAGGTAACTACTAAAGGCAACTGACAGCGGCTGTCAGCGTGCAGCGTGGCATAAAGTGCATACCTGACATCTTAGATTTGCTGCCAGCCTGCAGCGTGGCATAAAGTGCATACCCGCCATCTTGGATTTGCTGTCAGCGTGCAGCGTGGCATAAAGTGCATACCTGCCATCTTGGATTTGCTGTCAGCGTGCAGCGTGGCATAAAGTGCATACCCGCCATCTTGGATTTGCTGTCAGCGTGCAGCGTGGCATAAAGTGCATACCCGCCATCTTGGATTTGCTGTCAGCGTGCAGCGTGGCATAAAGTGCATACCTGCCATCTTGGATTTGCTGTCAGCGTGCAGCGTGGCATAAAGTGCATACCTGACATCTTAGATTTGCTGCCAGCCTGCGGCGTGGCATAAAGTGCATACCCGCCATCTTGGATTTGCTGTACAGCGTGCAGCGTGGCATAAAGTGCATACCTGCCATCTTGGATTTGCTGTCGGCGTGCAGCATGGCTTAAAGTGCATACCTGCCATCTTGGATTTGCTGTCGGCGTGCAGCATGGCTTAAAGTGCATATCCACCATCTTGGATTTGCTGTCAGCGTGCAGCGTGGCATAAAGTGCATACCTGCCATCTTGGATTTGCTGTCGGCGTGCAGCATGGCTTAAAGTGCATATCCGCCATCTTGGATTTGCTGTCAGCGTGCAGCGTGGCATAAAGTGCATACCTGCCATCTTGGATTTGCTGTCGGCGTGCAGCATGGCTTAAAGTGCATATCCGCCATCTTGGATTTGCTGTCAGCGTGCAGCATGGCTTAAAGTGCATACCTGACATCTTAGATTTGCTGCCAGCCTGCGGCGTGGCATAAAGTGCATACCCGCCATCTTGGATTTGCTGTCAGCGTGCAGCGTGGCATAAAGTGCATACCTGCCATCTTGGATTTGCTGTCGGCGTGCAGCATGGCTTAAAGTGCATACCTGCCATCTTGGATTTGCTGTCGGCGTGCAGCATGGCTTAAAGTGCATATCCGCCATCTTGGATTTGCTGTCAGCGTGCAGCGTGGCATAAAGTGCATACCTGCCATCTTGGATTTGCTGTCGGCGTGCAGCATGGCTTAAAGTGCATATCCGCCATCTTGGATTTGCTGTCAGCGTGCAGCGTGGCATAAAGTGCATACCTGCCATCTTGGATTTGCTGTCGGCGTGCAGCATGGCTTGAAGTGCATATCCGCCATCTTGGATTTGCTGTCAGCGTGCAACGTGGCTTAAAGTGCATATCCGCCATCTTAGATTTGTAGTCAGCATACAGCTTGGCTTAAAGTGCATACCCATCTTGGATTTGATAATGGATGGTCCATACCTAATATAAGCGCCTAAATAACGTATATCCATATTTACTTAAAAAAATTCACATCTCAAATTTCCTTAATCTGCCGGGTTAAAAATAAAATTTTCAAACCGGCAGATTAAGAAAACTCCTTGACACAATTGTCGGATTGTAGAGTCAGGACGACATGTACATCAAGGTGAAGCGTCTGTATAAAAATCTGACGCGCTCAAGAAAATATTTCAAAGTTACGATTTTTTTTTCTTCCCGCACCACTGAAGTAGCATATACGTCATATTATAACCTTATTTTTTTAGCATCTTAATATTTACAATGCAATAGGTCCCCACGACGCTCGAGTAACTACTAAATTCCCCCTCTTGTGCTCCCCTACTATTTATGGTGTTGTCAAATTATCTGCCACCGTTCCAGGAGGTGAATGTGCCATACATATATACTTCAATAGTGAAGAAATCTCAGTCCCCGGGCTCAATTTTTTTTTTATTTAAACATTATTAACATATCGCATCATGTTGCATAAACACGTCCGTCAGTCAAACTTGAGTACAAGTTTAGAACAGTTATCGCCTCGTAACGGAAATCAGCTGTTTGGGCGCGGCGTGAGCGTTGATCTTGGGTTGCGACCTTAATTTTTTATTAAAAAAAAATTGAGCCCGGGGGGACTGTGATTTCTTCACTATTGAAGTGTATACGTATGGCACATTAACCTCCTGGAACGGTGGCAGATAATTTGACAACACCTTATATTGTTTCCTAGGTGTGTGTATTTCGACCAATGACGACTCGACGTGTCTGTGTTGCAGATGGTTCGTGCTGTGCGAAGTGCTGGTGTGGCGCATCGGGCTGCTGGGGATAGCGCAGCCGCTGCTCGCGGTCATTGTTGCGGTTTTCTTGTGCCCGCTCGCCGCTCTCATATTGCTAGTTGGTTAGTAGTTCATTCTAGTTTTCCTTCACATCCAATGTTCCCTCTAATTTCCAATATTTTCGTACACGTATAATCTAAAATGAACGCCTCTCCACGTATTTACGTTCACACGTTGAAAGAAAAATGTAGTGGAGGGGCGTTCATTTTTTGATTACACAATCTTTCTATTATTTTTGTTTTAAAACGTAGTACGTATATGGGCGCGGAGAGGCGTTATTTTTTTACATTAAATAATTTATTTAACTGTTATTTAAGTTTCGAAAAGCAGAATGGGTTAGAACAGAGAGAGTTTAAAAATGTTACTGATACTATCAAAAATGCTTTGATTCACCACTGCCACTGCGCCAAGGGTTTAAATCCTGGCAGGCGTCTCGTGACTTCCGATTTTTATGCGTATCATGAAGCCATACTTCATTTGCTTACCGGTGAAGGAAAACATCGTGCATGCCTGAGAGTTCACCGCAATGCTTTTAATGGTGTTCAAAGCCTGCCAACCCCTACTTGGCCAGCATGGTGGTGAACGCATTGCGTCTGGCATGAGAAGGCGTATCAGAACAACGCCTTGCTCATCTTTTCATCTTTTCTAATATTTAAAATTCTCGTGCCGACTTTTGTTACCAAACTCCTCCCAAACGGCTCTACCGATGACATTTTCTGTGTATGTTCGTCTACCTTGGGTATTTATCTATTCTGATTGGGTCTACCCACAGAACAAAGAATAGACAAAGTTATTGCTTGGTTTGTGGGGCTACCCGTAGTGTGACGTGAAAGAGAGGTTGAGTCGTTGTGTCTGCGCAGGCGGCGTGGGCTGGTGGGCGGCGCGCGGCGCGTGGGAGGCGCTGGCGTGGCGCGTGCTCATAGTGCGCGCGGCGCGCGTGCCGGCGCACGACTCGCGCTACTGCCGCCGCGTGGCCGGGCCCGCGCTGCACTCCTTCGCCTCCTACCAGATCACGTGGGTACCCTACAGCCTGCACACAATCTGTGCTCGTCGCGTGCCGGCGCACGACTCGCGCTACTGCCGCCGCGTGGCCGGGCCCGCGCTGCACTCCTTCGCCTCCTACCAGATCACGTGGGTACCCTACAGCCTGCACACAATCTGTGCTCGTCGCGTGCCGGCGCACGACTCGCGCTACTGCCGCCGCGTGGCCGGGCCCGCGCTGCACTCCTTCGCCTCCTACCAGATCACGTGGGTACCCTACAGCCTGCACACAATCTGTGCTCGTCGCGTGCCGGCGCACGACTCGCGCTACTGCCGCCGCGTGGCCGGGCCCGCGCTGCACTCCTTCGCCTCCTACCAGATCACGTGGGTACCCTACAGCCTGCACACAATCTGTGCTCGTCGCGTGCCGGCGCACGACTCGCGCTACTGCCGCCGCGTGGCCGGGCCCGCGCTGCACTCCTTCGCCTCCTACCAGATCACGTGGGTACCCTACAGCCTGCACACAATCTGTGCTCGTCGCGTGCCGGCGCACGACTCGCGCTACTGCCGCCGCGTGGCCGGGCCCGCGCTGCACTCCTTCGCCTCCTACCAGATCACGTGGGTACCCTACAGCCTGCACACAATCTGTGCTCGTCGCGTGCCGGCGCACGACTCGCGCTACTGCCGCCGCGTGGCCGGGCCCGCGCTGCACTCCTTCGCCTCCTACCAGATCACGTGGGTACCCTACAGCCTGCACACAATCTGTGCTCGTCGCGTGCCGGCGCACGACTCGCGCTACTGCCGCCGCGTGGCCGGGCCCGCGCTGCACTCCTTCGCCTCCTACCAGATCACGTGGGTACCCTACAGCCTGCACACAATCTGTGCTCGTCGCGTGCCGGCGCACGACTCGCGCTACTGCCGCCGCGTGGCCGGGCCCGCGCTGCACTCCTTCGCCTCCTACCAGATCACGTTGGTACCCTACAGCCTGCACACAATCTGTGCTCGTCGCGTGCCGGCGCACGACTCGCGCTACTGCCGACGCGTGGCCGGGCCCGCGCTGCACTCCTTCGCCTCCTACCAGATCACGTGGGTACCCTACAGCCTGCACACAATCTGTGCTCGTCGCGTGCCGGCGCACGACTCGCGCTACTGCCGCCGCGTGGCCGGGCCCGCGCTGCACTCCTTCGCCTCCTACCAGATCACGTGGGTACCCTACAGCCTGCACACAATCTGTGCTCGTCGCGTGCCGGCGCACGACTCGCGCTACTGCCGCCGCGTGGCCGGGCCCGCGCTGCACTCCTTCGCCTCCTACCAGATCACGTGGGTACCCTACAGCCTGCACACAATCTGTGCTCGTCGCGTGCCGGCGCACGACTCGCGCTACTGCCGCCGCGTGGCCGGGCCCGCGCTGCACTCCTTCGCCTCCTACCAGATCACGTGGGTACCCTACAGCCTGCACACAATCTGTGCTCGTCGCGTGCCGGCGCACGACTCGCGCTACTGCCGCCGCGTGGCCGGGCCCGCGCTGCACTCCTTCGCCTCCTACCAGATCACGTGGGTACCCTACAGCCTGCACACAATCTGTGCTCGTCGCGTGCCGGCGCACGACTCGCGCTACTGCCGCCGCGTGGCCGGGCCCGCGCTGCACTCCTTCGCCTCCTACCAGATCACGTGGGTACCCTACAGCCTGCACACAATCTGTGCTCGTCGCGTGCCGGCGCACGACTCGCGCTACTGCCGCCGCGTGGCCGGGCCCGCGCTGCACTCCTTCGCCTCCTACCAGATCACGTGGGTACCCTACAGCCTGCACACAATCTGTGCTCGTCGCGTGCCGGCGCACGACTCGCGCTACTGCCGCCGCGTGGCCGGGCCCGCGCTGCACTCCTTCGCCTCCTACCAGATCACGTGGGTACCCTACAGCCTGCACACAATCTGTGCTCGTCGCGTGCCGGCGCACGACTCGCGCTACTGCCGCCGCGTGGCCGGGCCCGCGCTGCACTCCTTCGCCTCCTACCAGATCACGTGGGTACCCTACAGCCTGCACACAATCTGTGCTCGTCGCGTGCCGGCGCACGACTCGCGCTACTGCCGCCGCGTGGCCGGGCCCGCGCTGCACTCCTTCGCCTCCTACCAGATCACGTGGGTACCCTACAGCTAATCTGTCCCTGCGGTCCACCATTGTGTGCGTAAACTGCATGTTGCAAATTTGTTTACAATTTGTCATCGAGGGATGCCGCTGTTAGCAGCTAGTGAAGTGGCATTATGTACATTCAGAGTACGTTCATTTCATACAATATTATGTATCTTTCAACCATTACTTTTGCACACAAACTGTTGACAAAAACTTTTTTTGAAATGTCACATCTTAATCACACATGACTTCAGGGCAGTTCCATAAGCTCGTAAGTGCGAGCGAGAGGTCCGATAAAATGATTCACGACCACAGATCAATGAATAAGTTTTATATTCTCTTCCGTGTTCACGACTCTGTTCTCACGTTTGTAGTGACTCAAGTTGGTATCATAGTATCAGCTAGGCTCACTGCCTACAGCCCAGGTGCGGTCGCAGCAAATGCTGTGCGCGAGTATGCAACCGCATTACACATCACACACACAAATAAACCTCACTGTACTGTGTGAGACAATACTCATTATACTCAAAATGTGTATCTGTGATGAAATTTTCTCTCTGTTATTTTCAAAGATAAAGAACCCATAAAACATTGTTTCACCACAGGGCAGCGCAAGCGTTGGCTGCGGTGTGCGCGAAAGGAGAATTGGAAGCGCTGTCGATATGGGCGAGTGACATCGAAGCCGCCATCGAACGCCCTCTGCGTGACTACGAACATTTCGTCGATGCGTGCTTTGGGCCCTTCTCGGTGCAAATTGCGAAGGTGAATAAACGAATGATACGTCTGTGTATACCTTGCGTGTCAGTGAGTTTGCGTGTGTGCGTGCTTGTTACACGTCACGCATGCGTGAGTATGAGTGAAAGTGCGTGCGTGAGTGTGTGTGTGCGTGCATGAAGCGTGTGAGCGTGCGTGCGCGAAGTGAATGAGAGTGCGTGCTTGTTGCGTGTGTGCGTGTGTTAGTGTGAGCGAATGTGCGTGCGAGCGAACGAGAGTGCGTGCTTGTTGCATGTGTGCGTGTGTTAGTGTGAGTGAAAGTGCGTGCGTGTAGCGTGCGAGTGTGCGTGCGTTAAGAGAGCGAGTGTGCGTGATTGTTGCTTGCGTGTGTGCATGTTGCGTGAGTGTGCACGAGAGTGCTTGTGTGGGTGAGTGAGTGAGTGTGCCTGCGTGAAGCGAGCGAGTGTGCGTGCGTCCGTGCGTGTGTAAATGCATATAGCTATAGTGCCTAGATATACGGTTAAGGAGTGGAGCAACACTAATATGGTTTGTCTGCAGACGGGCTCGTACAAGCAAGTGGAGAAAGAGTGCGGGGAGCTGGTGTGGTCGGCACGCGAGAAGCTGTCGGCGCGGAGGCGCGACCTGGCGCTGCCGCTCAGCGATTCGGCGCGCGCAAGGGTGCGCATGTTGCCGCAGGAGCTCAGGGTGAGTCAAACTCCATACCAATCAAAAGCTACTTTGACAGAGTGCGTATTATTATTTATTACGGTTTGTACAGAAAGCAGTCCACGCGTCGGCAGTGGAGCTGGCGCGCATGTGGGGCGAGGCGGCGCGCGGCGAGGAGTGGTGGTCGGCGCGCGGCCTGGAGCCCGGGGACTGGCACGCGCTCGCCGCTAACACCCTGGTCGAGGTCAGTGAGCACTCGACAGCAGTCCACGCGTCGGCAGTGGAGCTGGCGCGCATGTGGAGCGAGGCGGCGCGCGGCGAGGAGTGGTGGTCGGCGCGCGGCCTGGAGCCCGGGGACTGGCACGCGCTCGCCGCTCACACCCTGGTCGAGGTCAGTGAGCACTCGACAGCAGTCCACGCGTCGGCAGTGGAGCTGGCGCGCATGTGGGGCGAGGCGGCGCGCGGCGAGGAGTGGTGGTCGGCGCGCGGCCTGGAGCCCGGGGACTGGCACGCGCTCGCCGCTAACACCCTGGTCGAGGTCAGTGAGCACTCGACAGCAGTCCACGCGTCGGCAGTGGAGCTGGCGCGCATGTGGGGCGAGGCGGCGCGCGGCGAGGAGTGGTGGTCGGCGCGCGGCCTGGAGCCCGGGGACTGGCACGCGCTCGCCGCTAACACCCTGGTCGAGGTCAGTGAGCACTCGACAGCAGTCCACGCGTCGGCAGTGGAGCTGGCGCGCACGTGGGGCGAGGCGGCGCGCGGCGAGGAGTGGTGGTCGGCGCGCGGCCTGGAGCCCGGGGACTGGCACGCGCTCGCCGCTCACACCCTGGTCGAGGTCAGTGAGCACTCGACAGCAGTCCACGCGTCGGCAGTGGAGCTGGCGCGCATGTGGGGCGAGGCGGCGCGCGGCGAGGAGTGGTGGTCGGCGCGCGGCCTGGAGCCCGGGGACTGGCACGCGCTCGCCGCTAACACCCTGGTCGAGGTCAGTGAGCACTCGACAGCAGTCCACGCGTCGGCAGTGGAGCTGGCGCGCATGTGGGGCGAGGCGGCGCGCGGCGAGGAGTGGTGGTCGGCGCGCGGCCTGGAGCCCGGGGACTGGCACGCGCTCGCCGCTAACACCCTTGTCGAGGTCAGTGAGCACTCGACAGCAGTCCACGCGTCGGCAGTGGAGCTGGCGCGCATGTGGGGCGAGGCGGCGCGCGGCGAGGAGTGGTGGTCGGCGCGCGGCCTGGAGCCCGGGGACTGGCACGCGCTCACCGCTAACACCCTGGTCGAGGTCAGTGAGCACTCGACAGCAGTCCACGCGTCGGCAGTGGAGCTGGCGCGCATGTGGGGCGAGGCGGCGCGCGGCGAGGAGTGGTGGTCGGCGCGCGGCCTGGAGCCCGGGGACTGGCACGCGCTCGCCGCTCACACCCTGGTCGAGGTCAGTGAGCACTCGACAGCAGTCCACGCGTCGGCAGTGGAGCTGGCGCGCATGTGGGGCGAGGCGGCGCGCGGCGAGGAGTGGTGGTCGGCGCGCGGCCTGGAGCCCGGGGACTGGCACGCGCTCGCCGCTCACACCCTGGTCGAGGTCAGTGAGCACTCGACAGCAGTCCACGCGTCGGCAGTGGAGCTGGCGCGCATGTGGGGCGAGGCGGCGCGCGGCGAGGAGTGGTGGTCGGCGCGCGGCCTGGAGCCCGGGGACTGGCACGCGCTCGCCGCTCACACCCTGGTCGAGGTCAGTGAGCACTCGACAGCAGTCCACGCGTCGGCAGTGGAGCTGGCGCGCATGTGGGGCGAGGCGGCGCGCGGCGAGGAGTGGTGGTCGGCGCGCGGCCTGGAGCCCGGGGACTGGCACGCGCTCGGCGCTAACACCCTGGTCGAGGTAAGTGAGTTCTGTACTTGCTGTTTTCTTGACTCTTTACAAGTTTTTTTCTCTCGCTCGTTGTTCCTATGTGCTCACTCTCCCCTTCTGAGGCAGGACGATACAAGTACGGTCTCGCCTCGCGCCGTTGCTATCGCAGTATAGTGCCTTCAGTTCACGAAGATGCGGTCCACTCTTCCCTCACTACTTACGAATCGCTTGGTGATGATTGTGAAGAAGTGGGGCGCGTCTTCGTGGATTGAACTACCCATCTTCTTCGTCTTCTGATCGTGGCTTCAGGTTTCTGTGGTTTCTGGTGCCACTTTGACCGCTCCCGAACTTTTGTGACGCCGCCATCTACGATTTCCAGCGAGTGCTCGTTGCCGCCAGGTGTGGTATAGGTAGTAGGTACATAGTAGTAGGTAGATAAATATTACTCATATTTCATACGGACCACCCACGACTATTGTTGATAGAATTCCATTCCTTATATAGAATCATGTTATTTGACGCCGTAACCCGAGAGCGACATACGAGCTCTCCACGTGTAACCTATGATGTCATAAAGTATGTACCTACCGCGCCCCTCACTCCATTGTACCACTATATATATACAGCTGCCTCATTACATGGCGACCCTGCCAGTGCGGGTCTAAAAAGGGGTCCGCACTCTGCCAGCCGGCGCGCACTTCCAGAATGGCGTGCCGGCTGGACAGCAAAAAAAAAAGAGGAAAAAATGAAGAAATAAAAGAAAAGAAGAATAACTGGACAGCAAAAAATTAGAAGAAAATTGGAAGAAATAGAAGAAAATACATAATGTATGAAGAGCGAAGAAACACTCAAAATTAAGCAAGACTTTTTTTATCATGAAGAAAATAATACGAAGAAAATTATAATGAAAATTATTATGAAGAAAATATGAAGAAGATTATTTTGAATTTATTTAGGAGAATATTATGAAGATTTAAATTAAAAGAAGAATAACTGGCAGCAATAATATATTCACGGCAACAACATGCAACAACAACAACAGTTCCAGAGGTGTCCAGGGTATTCCCGGCCCAGTTCCAGAGGTGTCCAGGGTATTCCCGGCCCAGTTCCAGAGGTGTCCAGGGTAATCCCGGCCCAGTTCCAGAAACATCAAGAAAGAATACATCATATTAAGAAGATCAAGATCGACGGTCAACTATGAGTCACCAGAAACAACTTTGAACCAGCGCGCACATCGCTTCGTGACCGCATCGCATCGTGACCGCATCGCATCGTGAACTATGTAAGTGCGAAGTATAGTTAATTTACATTGCCATAAAATCTTCATAATATTACCTAATAATTATATAGTCTGCGTTTCCGTTTAAGTATATTAAAAAATACATATAAAAATATGTAACGTAAGGGTCCTTTTTACCGCAAAATTTTTTTTTTTGGGGATGCTTCCAATACAAAAAGCGTTTATAAACTAAATTAAACAAACAAATAAATGAACATTATTGATTTGAGTACGAATAGATATTTTAAAATAAATTGACAATTTTAGGTACTTAAATAGTAACTAAACAAAACAAAATATATATAATTTAAACGGATACAAGCTTAAATACTTAAAAAATTACAAACATATAAATTATTTGCTACTTTTAGTATTAAATAATAAGGTAAGACAACTTGTTTATTCAAAGTAATTGAGTAAATGATTTTATGTATAGAAACCTCGATCATTATCTACTCGAGAAGTGATAGTGAGAGAAATAGCATTAAATCAGTATTCAAGTGTCGAACTTTATTTTTAACAAAACTTATAAAGTACGTTAAAAATTATAAAAGTCTAATCATAAATAACGCGAAAAATATAATTTACAAGATGTATCTATCAAGGACATTAGAAAACGGAGAGCCGCCCGGCCGCCGAACGCCTCCATATACGGCGCATGTTATTACAGATCAAATAACCAATGTGGAATGCACTCAAATATCGCAACCATAAAAGGCACGACCTATATAAGGTGACCAGTATCAATATCAATTTAAGATCGGGAATCTATTTAACCAACTAGCCTACAAAATTGATATATTTTGAGATACTTTAAATATAAATTAATTATTTGATATTCGACTTAAAATTATTTGTTGTGATACATTATACTTTACTATCAAATAATGTCGCTGCAGACGCATTATCTAGTATAGTATTAACATCAGAAGAATTGAAAGGTAGGAGTGAACACACAGGATGAAACGACAAATAATAAACACCCGGATAAGACTAAAGATATTTCTTCAGACAATTGGATGGAGCCCCCCAAGAGTCGTTGAAATTCTTACAAAACACAGGACTTGACATTTAATTGGCTAATATGCCATAAATATATACACACCTTATAATTATAGTTACTATCCCAATGTTCAGATCATGATCGAAACGAGCTTTCATCGTGATGAAATTGGTACAAAGTGGTAACAGATAAATAAATAAATAAAAGTGCACAAAAATATAAAAATATAAGCGCGTAAGTTACAGTACATGCCAAATATCCAGATCATGATTGAAACGAGCTTTCATTGTGTTGGAATTGGTAAAATGTCGTAACAAAGTTAAAAGAAAATATATTATATATTATTATTATGCATAATACACGAAATAAAAATAAATGCGCGCTAAAGGTGTGGGATCCAATAGTAAAAGGATCAAATATTTTGAATCCATAAATAGATGGATCAATACAGTATGTACAATGAATTATATTGTACGATTTATTATTAAATAGATCAATGTGGTTTTACCACACAATGAAACACACAAATGATGGACGAAATGGTATTTCCATAAATTACACAAGGAAAATGTGGTAAACCCGTAAATAAATGGATATAAGGGTATAATTACAAATACAAACAAGAACAGTAGTAAATAGATATATCAATTGGATAAGTGGAAAATCCACAAATAGATAAAAAAAAGAGAGAGTGGCAAATAAATAAATAAATAAAAAATAACTTATTGAATTATTTACATACAATTTTTTTTAGATAGGTAAATATATCACCTAATAATATATTATTTGTATAAGAGATATTTTATTATAATATGGAAGCATACCCAATACCCAATACCCAATACCCGATACCCAAAACCCAGTTAACAATTACATTTTTTTTATAAAACTTTCAATGATTATTTTTGAATAAAACTATTGAAATATTAAGGATAATAAAAACTTAAATTAAAAGTAAAAAAGGACGCCTTACATAACACTACAAAAAGAACTTTGCTATAGATATAAATTTTAAATATATTGTCAAATAAAAATTGAAATAAATTTGAAAGAAATAAGATTTAAGAAAAAGAAACTTATGTTATAAAATAGTTGTTGTATTACAGGAAGATACAGAAGATACAATGTTATAATCAAAAATTAGAATATTTCATTTCAATTAAATATAATATATCATTATTGTTTATTTTCCAACTATATAATCAATGTAATCATAGAATAAGTTTTGTAATCATAGATTTAAGGCAGATAAAAATTATAAAGGAAACCACAACTATGTAACAGATAACAATATTTTTATGAAATCAACATGTATTAACATTCATTACTAACCGAAATTGAATGACGGTTAACATTGTATTCAAAAAAAAAAATGTATTTCAAAATTTTTTTTTTTAAAAAAGGGGTGAAGATGTGGTATAGGTAGTAGGTACATAGTAGTAGGTAGATAAATATTACTCATATTTCATACGGACCACCCACGACTATTGTTGATAGAATTCCATTCCTTATATAGAATCATGTTATTTGACGCCGTAACCCGAGAGCGACATACGAGCTCTCCACGTGTAACCTATGATGTCATAAAGTATGTACCTACCGCGCCCCTCACTCCATTGTACCACTATATATATACAGCTGCCTCATTACACAGGATCAGCAATAGCTTCTTGGTTTTTTGGGTATGCAACCCTTAAAATTGTGGTAAAATTCCCAATCCTATTCATATATACTGGTTATTACAGGTTTTCGACGCAGAGATCCTAGTAGCGCTAGAGGAGGGCGAGGCTCGAGTGGCGCTGGAGTCGGGGCCGGGCGCTACGCGGTGGCGAGACCTCACCGCCAAGCACCCCGCGCCGCCCGACGTCATCGCGGAGCGCGACGACTGGCGACCCGCGCCGGGTGTGTAATGTAGTGCATAAGAGTTGGTAGTCATTTATATGAGTATTTGCGAGATCCTGTTTACTAGTCTACTAATGAAATACTAATGATTGTCTGTCGCGGCAGGCGTGTGGGGCGACTGGAGCGGCACGCCGGCGCCGCGCGTGCCGCCGCCGGCGCTGGACGTGGCGGCGTTCAGCCCGCGCGCGCAGCTGCACCCGCCGCTACCGCCGCCGCCCGTCGTCGCGCTGGTGCTGCACAACAGGTAACGACCGGCAGTCGTCGCGCTGGTGCTGCACAACAGGTACTGACCGGCAGTCGTCGCGCTGGTGCTGCACAACAGGTAACGACCGGCAGTCGTCGCGCTGGTGCTGCAAAACAGGTAACGACCGGCAGTCGTCGCGCTGGTGCTGCACAACAGGTAACGACCCGCAGTCGTCGCGCTGGTGCTGCACAACAGGTAACGACCGGCAGTCGTCGCGCTGGTGCTGCACAACAGGTAACGACCAGCAGTCGTCGCGCTGGTGCTGCACAACAGGTAACGACCGGCAGTCGTCGCGCTGGTGCTGCACAACAGGTAACGACCGGCAGTCGTCGCGCTGGTGCTGCAAAACAGGTAACGACCGGCAGTCGTCGCGCTGGTGCTGCACAACAGGTAACGACCCGCAGTCGTCGCGCTGGTGCTGCACAACAGGTAACGACCGGCAGTCGTCGCGCTGGTGCTGCACAACAGGTAACGACCGGCAGTCGTCGCGCTGGTGCTGCACAACAGGTAACGACCGGCAGTCGTCGCGCTGGTGCTGCACAACAGGTAACGACCGGCAGTCGTGGCGCTGGTGCTGCACAACAGGTAACGACCGGCAGTCGTCGCGCTGGTGCTGCACAACAGGTAACGACCGGCAGTCGTCGCGCTGGTGCTGCACAACAGGTAACGACCGGCAGTCGTCGCGCTGGTGCTGCAAAACAGGTAACGACCGGCAGTCGTCGCGCTGGTGCTGCACAACAGGTAACGACCGGCAGTCGTCGCGCTGGTGCTGCACAACAGGTAACGACCAGCAGTCGTCGCGCTGGTGCTGCACAACAGGTAACGACCAGCAGTCGTCGCGCTAGTGCTGCACAACAGGTAACGACCGGCTGTCGTCGCGCTGGTGCTGCAAAACAGGTAACGACCGGCAGTCGTCGCGCTGGTGCTGCAAAACAGGTAACGACCGGCAGTCGTCGCGCTGGTGCTGCACAACAGGTAACGACCGGCAGTCGTCGCGCTGGTGCTGCACAACAGGTAACGACCGGCAGTCGTGGCGCTGGTGCTGCACAACAGGTAACGACCGGCAGTCGTCGCGCTGGTGCTGCACAACAGGTAACGACCGGCAGTCGTCGCGCTGGTGCTGCACAACAGGTAACGACCGGCAGTCGTCGCGCTGGTGCTGCAAAACAGGTAACGACCGGCAGTCGTCGCGCTGGTGCTGCACAACAGGTAACGACCGGCAGTCGTCGCGCTGGTGCTGCACAACAGGTAACGACCAGCAGTCGTCGCGCTGGTGCTGCACAACAGGTAACGACCAGCAGTCGTCGCGCTAGTGCTGCACAACAGGTAACGACCGGCTGTCGTCGCGCTGGTGCTGCAAAACAGGTAACGACCGGCAGTCGTCGCGCTGGTGCTGCAAAACAGGTAACGACCGGCAGTCGTCGCGCTGGTGCTGCACAACAGGTAACGACCGGCAGTCGTCGCGCTGGTGCTGCACAACAGGTAACGACCGGTAGTCGTCGCGCTGGTGCTGCAAAACAGGTAACGACCGGCAGTCGTCGCGCTGGTGCTGCACAACAGGTAACGACCGGCAGTCGTCGCGCTGGTGCTGCACAACAGGTAACGACCGGCAGTCGTCGCGCTGGTGCTGCACAACAGGTAACGACCGGCAGTCGTCGCGCTGGTGCTGCACAACAGGTAACGACCGGCAGTCGTCGCGCTGGTGCTGCACAACAGGTAACGACCGGCAGTCGTCGCGCTGGTGCTGCACAACAGGTAACGACCAGCAGTCGTCGCGCTGGTGCTGCACAACAGGTAACGACCAGCAGTCGTCGCGCTGGTGCTGCACAACAGGTAACGACCGGCAGTCATCGCGCCCGAGTGGTACCCATCCTCCTTACCTTGGTTATTTAACTATCACTCGTGGGTGGTGGTAGGCTTTCTTGCGGTGTTTGTTCAAGTAGGTACCACCGCAGTGTCGTATCACCGTGGCACAGTGTTTCGTTACTTTCAGTTTGAAGGGTAAAATAAGACTTAAGGATGATGAGTATAGGGTGTAGTTTGAAGTGCAGCGCCTACGTGTCGTTTTAGTTGTCAGTGATCCACAATTATAATCAACGTGTTTCAGGGAGTCGGATAGCCCCGTACCGTTGGACTCCGAGCTCTGCGCCGAAATATTGAAGAGTTTGGAGGACGCGCCCGACTGTGATGATAGGAGAGGTATGGAAAATTATTTATATGCTTAATGCAGGGCGCAATCTATCTCCACTCTAAATTCGTTCAGCACTCAGTACAGCGTGAAGCACACACACACACTTTCAGACAAACTTTTGCAGTGTTCTGTGCCGCAGCCCTAGTACGTCGTAAGAGATAAAGTTAGGCGAGAGAAAGAGACCACAACATTGCGTTTGTTGCGTGTCGATTTTGAGGGCGGGGCCAGGCGCTATTGCGAACTGAATTGCACTTTTTGTTACAGTCGCTATTTCTTTAAATGATCGTGCGGAGTGGACCTTCTGTACCTATTTAGGGTTCCGTGCTTTTGCCTTTATAATATTAGTGTGATGTGATGACGTTGAATATGAAATTACCTTCATTATATTGTAACTTATATCAATTTTTTTCTCATGATGTTAGACTGTGTGGAGAGGTACCGCGGCGGCGGCAGCGAGGCGACTAGTGAGACGAGCGGCTCGGACACGCGGTCCCGCGACCTGCCGCGCGCCGCCGCCACGCCCGACTCCGCGCTGTGCAGGTAACATCGATAGCATACCACAACATGCTAGATGGTGTGGAGAGGTACCGCGGCGGCAGCGAGGCGACTAGTGAGACGAGCGGCTCGGACACGCGGTCCCGCGACCTGCCGCGCGCCGCCGCCACGCCCGACTCCGCGCTGTGCAGGTAACATCGATAGCATACCACAACATGCTAGATGGTGTGGAGAGGTACCGCGGCGGCAGCGAGGCGACTAGTGAGACGAGCGGCTCGGACACGCGGTCCCGCGACCTGCCGCGCGCCGCCGCCACGCCCGACTCCGCGCTGTGCAGGTAACATCGATAGCATACCACAACATGCTAGATGGTGTGGAGAGGTACCGCGGCGGCAGCGAGGCGACTAGTGAGACGAGCGGCTCGGACACGCGGTCCCGCGACCTGCCGCGCGCCGCCGCCACGCCCGACTCCGCGCTGTGCAGGTAACATCGATAGCATACCACAACATGCTAGATGGTGTGGAGAGGTACCGCGGCGGCAGCGAGGCGACTAGTGAGACGAGCGGCTCGGACACGCGGTCCCGCGACCTGCCGCGCGCCGCCGCCACGCCCGACTCCGCGCTGTGCAGGTAACATCGATAGCATACCACAACATGCTAGATGGTGTGGAGAGGTACCGCGGCGGCAGCGAGGCGACTAGTGAGACGAGCGGCTCGGACACGCGGTCCCGCGACCTGCCGCGCGCCGCCGCCACGCCCGACTCCGCGCTGTGCAGGTAACATCGATAGCATACCACAACATGCTAGATGGTGTGGAGAGGTACCGCGGCGGCAGCGAGGCGACTAGTGAGACGAGCGGCTCGGACACGCGGTCCCGCGACCTGCCGCGCGCCGCCGCCACGCCCGACTCCGCGCTGTGCAGGTAACATCGATAGCATACCACAACATGCTAGATGGTGTGGAGAGGTACCGCGGCGGCAGCGAGGCGACTAGTGAGACGAGCGGCTCGGACACGCGGTCCCGCGACCTGCCGCGCGCCGCCGCCACGCCCGACTCCGCGCTGTGCAGGTAACATCGATAGCATACCACAACATGCTAGATGGTGTGGAGAGGTACCGCGGCGGCAGCGAGGCGACTAGTGAGACGAGCGGCTCGGACACGCGGTCCCGCGACCTGCCGCGCGCCGCCGCCACGCCCGACTCCGCGCTGTGCAGGTAACATCGATAGCATACCACAACATGCTAGATGGTGTGGAGAGGTACCGCGGCGGCAGCGAGGCGACTAGTAGAGTTATCGGTGCCAAAAATGCTTGTTTTGCCACCAAAAGTTAGGCTCTATGACTCATATCCTGAGTTTCCTTATTAGTGGAAATAACATTGTTCCAGAATATCACCCAGCACAGAGAGAGCCGCGTGCCGGTGGACGCTGACCGGCAGGGGGGTTCGACTTAGAGCGGACCTCGCCAGCCCCGAAGACGTCACGCTGGATACCGACCGACACGTGGGAACTTCGGTTTGAGCTCTTATTTACCCGGCGGTAGGGTCGAGATTACTGTGACGAGGTTATAGTGGCTTATTACCTTTGTGATATGCGTCCGATTTGGGTACAGTTAACTGGACACCGACAGACACGTGACAGATCTTATTTACACGGCGGTAGGGTCGAGATTACTGTGACGAGATTATAGTGGCTTACGACCTTTGTGATATGCATCCGATTTGGGTGGTAGAGTTAACTGGACACCAACAGACATGTGGTCACTTCGGTTTGAGCTCTTATTTACACGCCACGCCGGTAGATTCGATGCATTACAAAGCATAGAGATTTCGTGATGTGAGATGTTTAAAAAGGTGATGGCATTTACGTATATAAGCAAAGTGTATTGAAGTCAAAACATTTTTTGCGAACAATGCAAACATAATTTTAAGACTATTGACATAATTTTCACAGTTTGTGAAAACGTTACTAGAATGTCATAGCAGGCGTGATAATTACTATTATTAATAATTCAGAAGGCATTTTTGGTATGGGTTTTCCATATATCCAAATTTGATGTATATCAAGGGCGTATGTCACTTCCCCCTTACAAATAATCGTTAGAGGAGGAAATAGTTTTGTCTCTTTCCTTCGAATGTCAAATTATTATTGATGACAGAGGAACGACGAAACAGAGTATAACTATTCCACCGCTATTCTACATTTATTTCCTAGGTTAGATTTTTATATTGGACGTAAACGACCCTTATTGAAAAATAATCTCTATGCGTTATGCATTAGGGTTGAAAAACATTTGTAACCAAAGCTTATTTTTTATTTATTATAATATACTCAAGTATTTGTGCAAATTTGGTTGCTTATAATACTTGAAACAAAATAATTGACAGAGCTTAGGTTAAGCGACACAATATGTACACTGTCATTTGGTGAAAAGACAGCTTTATATTAGTAAAAGTATTCTATTGTAACCGAATTAGCACTCTTTTTTATTAATTTATTTATTTATTAAATGTATAAGAATCTCAAGATAAGAAAAAATATTAGTATCCCGCCCTAGGAGCTCTCTAAATTTGATGGCTGTATTTTAAGCGTCAAGTTAAAGTGTGTGAATTATTTACATTTATTACAAACTTCTGTGACTGAATTTGGTAACTTTTTAATGGTTACGAATAGGGATGAGCTGAGTAGAGTTATCTAAGCTGAAATGACGCGCCCCACTATACCAATACACGTAAAGAAGCAATTGTAATTTGTCACTTCATCAGTACTGGCTACACCTCTAACATACAAGTACGCTGGAGTCGCTGGACCTCAGACTGTCAACCCAAAAATGAAGACACTTGGTTTTCGCCATTTTGGCGCTGATTGTTGCATTAAATCACCCGTGCTGACGTGAGCGTCCATGGAACTAAAACAAAATTACATTTAAAACTACGATAAATGTCAATTTTAGTAACGTGGAGCTTCGACGGGGGCGCTTTACATCGACTCAAAAAAGGAACTATACTTAGTATGGCCGGCAAGAGATTGCGTTCCTGAACACATAATTCGCATCTATCTCATTTCTTTATATCTAATACTACGGAACATAATTTCACAAAACAGGGTTTAGTAAAAGAAACCGAGGGCTAGTGAACGTAGTAAGACAAAAAATATTTTTTTTTAATTGGATATCTATTATCGAGTAGATAGATGTTCTACATACATTTAGAGGTTATTTCCTAGTTGCCAGGAACGCCATAAATTATCGTATCAAGGCCTAAAGTAAAGAGAAGTGATACTCACTTTCGAAATCGTAGAAATATAAACGACGATATAAACATGAAATTTTTTTCTTAAAAAAACACAAACTTTTTTGAAGTTAGTTAAAATCGGAGGCAGCTAATAATTATACTAGATACTGGTCAATTCGTGTATAAAACGCATTAAACGAAGTAACTTTAAGACAAATAAATTTTAAGCTATTACTGAAGTATTGTGAAAATAGCAATAATTGTACGCCTTTCACTCGTCCTAAATATTACGCATTTATTTTCAAGTATAATTTAAGCGATTTTTTTAATTGTATAATTTAAAGTTAATATATTTTCATTCGTTTATTTTCTCTTTGACACATGAAACCACATGAAACAGATATAGCAATAGCGAGGGACCAGAGAGAGATAAATGTAAAGTGGTCTCTTTCTGGTCCCTCGCTATTGCTATATCTGTTTCACGTGTCAAACAGAAAATAAACGAATGGAAATAGTATATAGTAACGAAAATAATGGAGTGTATTATTTATATTTTTATTTAATTATTATTTCTAATAATATTTTCGTTGATTATTTTGAAATAAAATATCGCGCATTTTTTATTAATTGTATTTGTCTGATGCGATATATTTTGATAGTACTGTTCATATGACAGGACTGTCATTTTATCAGTTATCCCTTTTTCTTGATACCTATTTTTAAGACAGCCAGCCACAAGATGTCTAACAAATATTAAAATCTAAGCCATCAACTAGTTTATAGGCTAGACTTAAATATGCAAAAGTAATAGGAAAATGACGTGGCAATTCGACATCAATTGTGACGATAAACTGCATAATAGCGCATTTATTTTGTTTTAAAGTATTACTAGTCAGAGATAAGAACAGAAACCAAGTATTTTGTGCTTCAGATTCAGAAAAACGCTAAATTGTTGTGCCCAGTTATAAATACTTGAGTATTAGAACATTTATTATCACTGTTGAAAACTGTAATTGTTTTTGACAATTTTAGGTCTGGTCTAGGCTTGTACGAAAATTGAGAAATTAAAAAAGGGAGTGAATAAAAACTTCCGGCTCGAAGGACCAAAAAACTATGTCATTTTCCTATCAAATCGAAAATCGCCTTAATCGTTTAGACTTAAGGACTTTTAATGCACGTAGGATAATGAACCGCCCATTTAGCTGTATACGCACCATAGAACGTTACCGCGCAGTTTATTTTGCTAGACGCGTAGATTTCTCGGGAAAAACAACAATTCCTGAGAAATTATACTGAGAAAATAAGGAAAAACTTACCCAAAAAGAAACATGCATTCATGTTTATAATAAGAATAAAGGTTTCAATTGAAATACGCTTACGGTTCTACAAATACGGCCAGAAATAGGTATAAGTAAATATATTATCTACAAGGTAAGTAAACAATAAATTACATAACAAGTTTATAAGTAACTTCATTTTATTACATCGCTTATACTCTTTCCATTCGTTTATTTTCTCTTTGACACATGAAACAGATATAGCAATAGCGAGGGACCAGAAAAACAACAACTTTACCTTTATCTCTGGTCCCTCGCTATTGCTATATCTGTTTCATGTGGTTTCATGTGTCAAAGAGAAAATCAACGAATGGAAAGAGTTTCTGTGCCGTCACATATTTAGCATTATAATATCTTGCAATAGAAAAGTGTTTTACAAGAAGTTAGTAAGTAAATATATTTATATTGTGTGAATTTTCGAAATAAGGCTGCATTTATGTTTATGTCAAATTAAACAAACATAAATAAAATGTATTTCAATGTATGAAAATTTATAATATTGTAACGTATTTTGTCTTGAATTTTTTATTTATTAACAACACTCGACCATGACTGTAAGCTTTAGTTAGGTTAAGTTGTATTTTAAAATGTATAAAATACAAAAAATATATTATTATTGTATTTATATTAATTAAAATGCATGATAATATTTAATTGTATAAACTGTGTTCAGAGGCGGCGTAAGGCGTGGGCGACGTGGGCCACCGCACACGGCCTCGCGGTCCACGGGGCCTCGCGTCCGTATAGCCCGCGAACGCAAATACCTAGCTATAAGTTATATGTTAGTGTTCCTCTTTCCCCTGTGTTCCTCTTACCCTAACTGACCATAGATATATTTATGATCTACAATTTTTGTCTGAGGTATTTTTATGATAAAACTTTACCGTTTTGCTGAAAATCGCGAAAAACTCATTTTCTTTACCTTTGACCTTGAATATTTTTTTTTCCTTACAGGGGAAAGATGGGGAACTTTCAAATTTTGTTTTTAATAATATTTTAAACAATCTTACCGATTTTCAGCTTGGTGGGAATTTATGTAACCTTACTCTTATTTTTTGGTCTAATTTGACTGGACTATAAGACCGGAAAGAGCAATTGTTCTGCGCTAAGGTACCAAAAAAGGTATCAAAAAATGTTCTATTGTTAAATTCGTTTTCTTGCCACATCCATCTCAGAGGGCCTCGCAAAATGTATCTTGCCCACATCAAATTTAGGTCTTGCCCCGCCACTGACTGTGTTATAAAACCTAAATTGACAAAATCAATGCAGTGCGATCATTCTTAGAATTGACTGATCGTCAAAAATAGTTGTATTTGGCGGAATGTCACTCAAACAGTTTCATGAACACTGTGAAAATAAACAAAATCCTTTCTGATCAATATTTATGATATTCATTAATATTTATGATTACTTAGCCCTCAATCCGCACGTCTGATTCACACAAGTCTCTCCAAAGAACTTCGATTTAAGTTTTTGTATTAAGTCTTTGTCTGTGCATTGTAATTGTTTGCTCATTTAATTGAAACAAACATGGAAAGTGTGAGGATTGCCATAATATTGTGAAGAATACTTAAGTAAGTGAATAAATTATATTTATGCTTTCACATGAAGGTTTTCTTTGCACTTACCCTAGCACTCTTAGATAATAATATCTGGGTGACCGAGCTTTGCTCGGTAGTATTACAGCTACTCACCAATATATGGCAGCAGGAGTTTACTGTAATAGTTTTACTTTATCGCCAATTTTTATATTTTATTTTGGTAAATACGACATTTTCTAAAAATGAATCCTAGCTAGATCAATTTATCGCCCCCAAAACCCCTTGTATACTAAATTTCATGAAAATCGTTCCAGCCGTTTCCGAGATGCAGATTATATAGAAATATATATATATATATATATATATAGATAAATATATATATATATATATATTTATATATATATATATATATATATATATATATATACATATATACAAGAACTGCTCGTTTAAAGGTATAGGATAATTGTTAGGTTTCAATACCAAAATGGTAATGAAAATGAAAATCTTTATTCACATAGGCCTAAATAATAGGCTTATGAAATGTCAAAACTCTACCGCCAGGTTCGGAGATGACTCGCACATAGCCGGTTTTTATTATTGAACAGCAAAAACAGCCAGATTTCAGCATTATGAATGTATAGAGTGTATAGGCATCCTCTAGTTAAACGCGCTCCATTTTCGACCACATCGTCATTTTCCATCAGAGATTGTGGTCAAGTAAGCCTTTATTAAAAAATAATAAACAAAATATTAATGTAGCCGCTGTCAACATAGTTAATAATAAAGATGGAAAAATATTTGGACGAGAAAGTCAAAGCTCACGAGTCGTGAGCTTTGACTTTCTCGTCCAAATATTTTTGGCTGGATCGGTCGTGAGTCACGACCGATCCAGCCAATCAAACACGGGCGGTCAATCTCTCTGCAGAGATTTACCATCACGATCCGATGAGACAACAGATAGGCACAACATCATCAAATAACGTGCTCTTCGAGGCACGGCACGAGGGTAAGACACGGCGAATTTCAGAGCTCTGGAATGGTAGGTACTATGAAGTTCCTGAATCGGAGCCTAACTGAAAACCCCATTGTTGTCATATGATGCGGGGATCTAAGTAACTCAGAGCCTGTCGTAGTCTTTTTATCGTCAAAAACTAATTTAAATAAGCTACAGCTTGCGATAATTATTCTGAGCTATTGCTTCCTGAATGTAATCAGCGGGGCTAGACAAAGTAACAGTCGACAATAGACAAAAATGTAACCACGTGACGAATGAAAACAAACAAAGCAGAATCTACTATATGCTTAGCGTTGTTCACTGTAGTCTGTCAATAATATTGTCATGCGAAGTACGCTAAAGTTATCTACAAGGTCACGCCAGGGAGCGTTCAAATTGTCGTAGTCGATTTTCAACCACACGTGTTTTCCTCTATTCGGTCACGGGGTTTTTCTACAGTCACGTGGTTTGTCCATACATTTTTGTCTACTGTCGTTTACGCCAAACGACTGTTACTTTGTCTAGCCCCGTAGGTAATTGGGTGTTAGTTTTGTTGAAATTACTCGACTATTTTTCTCGTAAAATGCTGCAGTTTGATGCTTTGACTTGATTGGAATGGTTCAGGGGAAAAGGCTGTAAAAATAAAACGCTTATTTTATTGAATGGAATTTAAAATTTATTAAACCTACCTACCTAGAATATTATAATCATCTCTGTTACATGTTTGTTGTATCACATGGATTTCAAAAGTACTTTGTTTATAAAATATCTACTATGAAAGAGTATAAGATTCAATGCATATAATATGTTAATTTATATAAAAATTAAAAAAAAAACAATACATTTGATCTGCTATGTGTGAACGCATTGCTTACTAATTAACATTAAAATTTGAAAAAATTTGTTGGACCTACCTACCTAATTAATGATTAAATAATTATTTAATAAAAAAAACATTAAATATTATATAAGAGTAATTATTATGCTTATTGCATAAAGTTAAAATTAATAAAAATGTGTTTAAACAAAATTGGTCCTAATTATATAAAAGAGGGAATAACATAAAATGCAAGTTATAAAACTGTTCTGTTAGGGTAAAGCGATCATGTAAAAAAAAACAACATAATCATAGTAAAAAAAACAACAACGATACCACACCACGCCTGTCAAAATAAAAAAACCTGATAGTAGGGCGTGTTTCCACTCCAGCAAAGCGAAGTAAATGCATTGCTGAAATACAATACCTACAATTACAAAACATTATTTACTTTTTAATTTTTGTCCTTTTACATTTGATTTCCGTTTTCAGTGGACTACCTACTTAATAGTTAACTTAATTATGAGAAAACAGGCCTATAACGATATTCATAACATTTAAATGCAAATAAAGAATGAATGAAAATGTATAATTTCTTTTTCTAGGTCTTGTAAAACAGATTTCAAATAACAATCTCTTGAAATCCGCTAAATAGTACACTGAGTATAATACAAAAGCAATGATTTGATTTGAATCAAAAGATAATTAAAAAATTAAGTAGGTTCATTTTAGACAGTGTTGCCACTAAGAACATGGTTAAAATATATCACGTTTCAATAAGCAATTATTGGTCTATTCCGCTGCGCTCCGTTACACGACTGCCCAAAAAATGAAGTATTTTTAGGGTTCATGTATGTATGTATGTGAGTTTCTTAATTCCACCATAACTTCTGAACGGCTGAAGAGATTTGAACATATTATGAGGTATAGTTAGAATCCTTACATCATTCCGAGTAACATAGGCTATATTGTTTTGGGAAAAAGTCGTCTTACCACAGGGCAGTCGTGTTTTTTTTAAAATTTTTAATTAATTATTTTTTTTTTCTACTCCAGTGGAAACTACCCTCAAAGTGACAAACAAAACGAGCGAAACGTTGCACATTAACATTTTTCTTGATATGTTCAAATCGCGAAACCTTTCAAGTTTTTAAACAAAATACTAGAACAAAAATTTAATCAAAAAGAACAGTGCGTTCTCAAAGCTTGCGTGTTTTCTTTCAAACAGTATTATGAACATGAAAAGTTAATTTTATATTATTTAATTTATATTGATGAAAGTTACCTCCATGTGATAAAGATTCTATATAAAAATAAATGTGACTCTAATACACATCTAATTTTTTAAATTATTAGAAATACAAACACTAGCAAGCTACTATAGGAGATGGCAACACAGAACATTTTGATTCCAACGGTATTCAATCGGGGTCTCCTTGTATTTTATTGTGGCTTCGACAGATAAAAAAATTATCTTCCACTAACTTTATTATCTGTTGTTTTTGTTTTACAAAATCACAGGTCATAAAATAGTTCTAGCCATCATATGATTCTGATACATTAACAAAAAGAGACTAGAACTAATAAAAGATCTGTAAATATAGGTGATTATTACAAAACAACCCCATATATCCGTTGACTGTCAAAGTCATCCCGTTCTACATTACACGATGACAACAATATGTAAGTAACAATGTGATATTAAAAGACTTGTGTCTAAATATGTAATTTGAATTTCACACGACTGGCAACATTTATATGTGACAATACGTTAGGCCTAAAACTTTCCATCCTATGCTATCAATTCCTATTCAAGAAGTCATGGTCAAATATTTACGATCACCATTCACATTTTAGAGAAAAGATATATTTTGTTTTCTGCCAAAAAGTTGGCATTGAAAATCGGTGATATAAAATATTTGGCCAATACAAGACCGCCAATCCACTAAGATTAACAAGAATGCTCTATTGCCATTAGCTGGATAAAACACGCAGGTATTCTATAGCTACGCATTCCCCCTAAACTTCAATGAAAAGGCAGTAAGTAAAGAGTTATTTCAGGTATGATTTGACGCTAAAGGTAGTGGACTAATTTTTTAAGGAAACCGCTATAAACCTGACCCTCCTGATGGTCTGCGAGACGCGGGGGCGGGAGCCGCTCAACCAATCAGCTAGTCTGTCCGCTGACAGCGCTGCGTATCATTATAGCCAATCGCATCACCCGCGCAAGCGTCCCGCAGACCATCAGGAGGCTCCAAATTTATAGCGGTTTACCTATAACTGTAGTTAAATGTTTGATTGCAATAGTTACAACGCTCTACAAGATTAAAAATAAAATAACAAAATGTCGAAATACCCCGTTTTTAGTTCCTATTACTAAAAAAACAAATGCCCCGTTTTTAGTTCCTATCACTAAAACAAACAAACTAATTCGCTCTGTCTCCTTTTAATTATTAAAAGTGTAAAATAATTTTAATATTTTGTTCATACTTATAATTTTAATATTTTGTCCATTTATGTACGCGCGTTAATTAGTCTGCACAGTTGCACAACCCTGCCTAGCCGCAAAGGTCATTGACAAGGTTCTTGGCCGTGTTTTGTTACATAGAGTAGGTGACATGTTATAGAAACCAAATTATTTTATATGAATGAAAGTACATAAAACAATATTTTATAAAGTTATCGAACAAAAGATGCGATGACATTTCGTTATTTTTATTTAACCATGTAGTCACAGACATTACTGTGAAACCCAACGGCAACATTTTACTATTTTATTTACTTTTAGGGCCGATTTTTCAATCGTCAAATAATCGTTAACCTATAAAGGTATAAATATGATGCGTTTTGACAGATTTTGTATCGCATATGTTTCAAACATATTTCTCAGATAGTTTACCTGGGCGATTGAAAAATCAGCCCTTAAACAAATAATTAAAATCATCGGTATCATCTTCACATGTTTATACCAAAAATTTCGCTAGTGCCAATTTTAGGAAATTAGTCCGAATATCGAGTTTCGCGTATCTCACAAAACAACGATCTCAGCAGTAATTTTCTAAACTAGCTATTTTCAAGCGATGATTTTTATATAAACATACGAAGATGATACTGCCATTCCCGCTTTACTGACGCAGGACTTACAATGTTATTAGCTTACAAACTGCGGAAAACCAAATAAAATTAGAATTTTGCGGGTAGACCTTTCTGGCGAGCTTTGTCACTTCCTTTAGCGCCATACTAAACTCGCTCGTATCTTACGTTCCTTATAACATGCCCTACACTATTCCTCACACACATTATTAAAGCGTGCAGTACCCAAACCATGACAAAGTGTGCCGTATCGACCAACAGTTTGATAATATATATTGGGGGCCGAATCAGACAGAAAAACTGACTTATCTTTGATTAAATACATGAAAATAATTAATAACTCAAATTCAAATCCAAGAAACAAGGAGATCTTTTTGGCTCCTATTATATCCAAGGCTATTTTCTGATAATAATTAATTATTGTGTTTTATTTTTAATTTTGAACGATCCCACTTCTGATACTGCATGTATCCATTGCATTGTATTGAATGAATGGTTTCCTCCAAATTCTTTTGGCAAGTAATTCGAAATATCATTTTAGATTACATATTTTTTGAACTTAATAAACAAAGACAACATTCTATTAGCGATGTTGCAAATAGAAAAGTTCAAAATGTATGGGATTGACATTAGCTAACGCTTTGGCATAGCGTTAGCTAACGTCAATCCCGTAAATATTACTTAACGATATCGCGAATAGAATGCCACTTTATCGAGGCCCTCAGATTTAAAAAAGTGCTATCCTTTTCTACAAAAAACATTTTGAGAAGGATGTGGATCTTTCTATTGTTTACATAACAACTTGTATTAAAAAACATTGCACGTGTTTTCATGTATTTAATCTTAAGGAAATGTTATCCCTGTTAATAATATTATATGGTAGGTCTGAACTCTACTAGAGGGTTTGTATGTCTATATTTAAAATCTGGCCAATCGCCCTATGTATTACAATAAATATAATATAACTCGTTATAGTAAAAGGCGGCTGTGGTTGTATTGCTTCCGATTACAATGCACGTTGCTTGCTACTACTCTTAAAATAATGTCCATTACAATTTGAAAACACTACTTACATCTAGCTTTTATTAAACCTAAAATTCAATTTGTTATTGCTATTCCTATAATAACATACAAATACAAAAAAAAACAAAGAAAACCTATGTTTAAATTTTCAAAATATTATTTATATTTAATTATTTTGAATATTTTATTTTTATAGTTTTAAATTGTAGAAAATTAGAAAAAAATCTATAAAATGCGTTAGTTTATAAAGATAGCTATTTTATTTCATAAATATTATTATGAGTATATATTTTTTTCGTTTATATATTCTTATATCTTTTTTTGTAATAAAAACGAACATATAAATATTTAACCACAAACACGGTTATAAATCGGTGAATCAGTTTAAAGAAGATATTTTATTTTCAAAACCAAATTATGGCAGATTACAAAATTAATAATTTACTTGTTTCAAATATTAATTGGTTAAAACTTAAAAACTAAAAATATTTTTTTATAATCAAAGATTTTCTTTCTTCTGACTCACCATAAATAGTTGAGAAAACAATGAAAATCATCGATTTCCATATTCATTACAAAACATCTTAGTCAACAATTAAGATTAATTTAAACAAAAAAGTGTTAAGTATTACAAAGTTGACTGAAAACTTCATGGGTTATTTATTTATTAGGAATGTAACATAAAAATGCGCTATATATTGTAAACTTTGATAAAGATATTTAATTAGGTACAGTTTCTTTTTTCAGGATTTTTGAAAAAAGTCAAATATTTTTGTAAAAAAAAATACATCATTCACATACAAGACAATATAATATTAAAAGATTAGGTTTCAAAAATATATTTCATTTATAACCCTCACAAAAATAAGAAAGATGAAACAACACTTTTCATGCAGTGATGTTTTTAGTTACTTAATAATCGTCAATAAACGTTTTTGATACAGCATTTTTTTTTTACTTTTTGGTTTGCTATGCTCGTACGACAGAAACCATGGAAGTTGATTAATAAAGTGAGGCAACATTGATAAAATATTGGTCCTTAAGTCTATTCCCGAAGCCAGTCTATTGTGCTGTTAAATGAAAGAAAAGTAGATACTTTTTATACCTACTTTCTAAAATACATATTATATGTATACATAGTATGAAAAAAAGTAACAATCAATAACGCCTGGTTAATGGTTGATTACTATAAATTTAAATAAGAATCAAAATTTTCACTCGCAGCGGGATTTGAACCCGCGTCCCCCAGCTTTCGCGGCTGGGTGCTCTGACCAGCTGAGCTATACGAGCCGTATCCCTCTGCGATGAAATTAATTTGTATGATTCGTATTTAAATTTATATGAACCCGCGTCCCCCAGCTTTCGCGGCTGGGTGCTCTGACCAGCTGAGCTATACGAGCCGTATCCCTCTGCGATGAAATTAATTTGTATGATTCGTATTTAAATTTATAGGAATTATATCCTAAGTGTATAAAACACTAATCAAAAAGATAATGGTTGATTAAGTTTAATAATAATATTATACAGAGTTATTTCTGCTTTTGTTAGATTTCTTGCAAGAAATCTTCCGTCCTTGGAAGAGAAAGGCTACCTCGTTTTCATAAGAAACAAAAATGATAGTTATGTATTATAATATTTTGTTTTACATACCATCCTAAGTGTTAATACACTATCCTTTTATAACATAATATGGATATGGTATATAATATATAGAATAAACTTATATCATGATAATTATTCCATTTTTTCTGATTATTGGTTATGATTTCCCAATTACTTTTAATTAATATTGGAAGGTCACTAGTTTCTATAACAGAATCAGTTACTATAAAATTACGTATTCACTTTAATTTACTTGAAAATACCTTTTTCTTAATTGTCGTGATAAAAGAACAGTTTAAAACTGGTTTACTATGTTTGTTTACTATGTATGAAGATTAATAATTATCATCTATATTAGAACGATTTAATAATTATCAGCAAAGCAACAGGGGTCCACTAGTACACAATCCTAAATAAAATGCATTATGTGACATCAAAAGCATATTTAAATCCATAAAAGTCAAACCTACAGTGTTATCATCATGCTCTACATAATTATTAATATAATTTATGTACCTATTTGTTTATGAAAAATATTTAGTAATTCCTATACTTTAATAGACAAATATAATATGTATGCATCTGTATTTAATTAAACACATCTTCATCAATTATTATTTTCTCGTTTAACTTTGGTGTATATATTTTCCATCACCGCAATATTAACATTGTTAAAAAGGTTCTGAAGCTATACCTAATAAGATAATGTATATAAAACCACTCTTACTGATTTTGGTTTCACATAATTTGCCCCGCTATTGTTAAAATATACTATAGAGTAGAAAAAAGTTAAACATTTATTATTTGATTCTAATAATATTCATTTCATCCATTGATTGTTTAGTTTTGATTCGTCATTATCATATTAACTTTATTTCGTAGTTCGAAACACTACAACAGTGGCAGTAACACTGAAGACCCGCCTGCTGCGCCCGCGCCCGACGAGCGCCGGCACCGGTGCCGCGCTGCGATACGCGTCAACAAATCCTTGTATTATAAAAATATTGAGGAAATATTGCTATAAATTTACAATTCATCTGTTATTTTTAAAATATTTTTGTTGGACTTATATGAATTTATGCAAAAGAGTAGAGAGCTACCCGGGCACGTCTCAGTCTACGCCCTCGACCAAAGTCGGTGATAAATGTGTATAAACGTTACAGTAAAAATTCAGCCTGGCGTGTATAGGTGAGGTTCGGGCGGCTAGTGGCTAGTGGCTAGTGGTGGTGCGGCTTGGGCGGCGGCGCGGGCAGTGAGGCCTGGCAGTAGGGGCACTCGCTGGCCGTGGCGGCGCACGCGTCGCACAGCACGTAGTGGTTGCAGGGCGCCAGCGTGACGGAGCGCGGCTGCTCCTCGCACACCATGCACTTGGTGGCCGTCTCCAGGTACAGCACCTGCTCGATCTCCTCCAGCTCCTGGCGCGCCGCCGCCTGCAGCGCCTTGAGCGCGCCCAGCGGCAGGCCGCGCAGCTCACGCCGCGGGGCGCGCGCCGCCTCCAGCTCGCGCTTGAGCTGCAGCGCGTGCGCCAGCGCCTCGTCGCGCTGCCGCTCCGCCAGCGCCGCCGCGCGCGCCGCCTCGTCCGACTCGCGCTGCCACGCCTCGCACGCCGAGCGCGCCTGCGCGATGCGCTCGTCCCAGCGCGCCGCCGCCAGCCGCGCCGCCGCCACCTCCTCGCGCAGGCGCGCCAGCTCGGCCGCGCTGCCGGGCGACGCGCCGTACGCGCCGAAGGGCTCGTGCGCGTAGCGGAACAGCGGCGGCAGCGGCGAGCCGGCGGGCGGGCTGAAGCCGGGCAGGCGCGCGCGCGGGATGTTGACGGGCGCGGAGGCGGGCGGCTCGGGCTCGGCCAGGTCGCGGTCCAGCGCGGCCACCAGGTGCAGCGGGTCGTCGAGGTGCAGGTCGTCGAGCGCGTTGCCCACCACCTCGTGCAGCACGCTCGCGTCGAAGGGCGCGCGCGGCGGCCAGGCGGGCTTGTCGGGCGCGCGCGCGGGGCCGGCGCTGGAGCCGCCCGACGACGTGGACGCGCACTCGGAGCCGTCGCCGGAGCCGTTGGCGGCGGGCTCGGGCGCGGCCGGCAGCGCGGACCCGAGCAGCTCGGCCAGGCTGGTGCCCAGCTCGAGCGGCGCGCGCTCGGCCGCGTCGGGCTCCACGTGCGCGAAGGCGCAGAACAGGCCGCGCGGGCAGTAGCCGGCCTGCTGCACGTCGTTGCACTTGGTGCTCTTGTAGATCTCGGGGTGGAACTGCTGCTCGGTGCGCGTGTGGCAGTAGCCGCAGCCGTCGCCCGCCTCGCAGTTGCTGGGCTCGCCCCACTCCTCGCCGTGCTTCACGTTGGGGCACGGCGTGCTGCGATACTTGTACTTGCGCGGCGACCGCCGCTTGTCCTAGAACCACATATTCTCACTGCATTTTCTGAATAACAGACATTTGTAACAAATATCTGTTAAGTTTTATCATTTATTGAATCAAAAGAAATAATATCTAAAAAATATAATATTTGTTAAATTTTATCATTTATAAATTACTATTCAAGTATTCCTATTAATTTAAAATAATTTTTAAAGTAATATACCTGTATTAGTTTTGGACTGACTTTGTCTAAATAAACTGACATCAGCACTTTAAACAATGAAAGTATTCAATGAAAATAATCAGTGAAGTATTGAAAACATCTCAACTTACTTTGCTATTGTGATACTGGGGGCATGCGTAGCCTTGTCTACATAACCTAGGTGGTCTTTTACATGGTTCTGTTTTGTATGATGATAACACATAATTCGTATCTGAAAAGGCAAATAAATGTAAGTCTTTCTGACTTAAAGATTTAAAAAAATTCATACTCTTAGGATGAATGCAGTGAAAGCTCATTGGTTCAGACCTCTGCATAAAGAGTTTTGTGGTTTTCAAATTTTTCAGTTATGTGAGTAAATATCAGTTGCATAGCTGTGAGGGAAAATATTGTGAGGATACCTGCACACCAAAGAGCTCATCATAGTATTCTCAAAAGTGTTTCACCAGTAAGTTCACCATAATGTCTGTAAAAGCCATACATGGTCATTATGGCCCAAAATAAAATTCAAGAAGTTTGGCTTGCAATGAGATTAAGAAGTTAGAGTACCGACCTTGCCACTTGGGGTCTTCAGTCATTAAATTCCTTTCCCTATCTAGTGCGTTGGGCGCCGGTACATCACCGTCAGCACCGCCCTCGGGAGTGTCCAGCGCTTGGAGCTCCCTCATGTCCAACACGGGCGGGCGCAGATCAGGGGCTCCGTGCGCGAATGCGCAATGAGCCCCATTCTTGGTGCACAGACCCCTGGCATCCGTATCGTGAACACACATGCAGGTTTTATAGTAGCGGAGGTGATACCGACGTTCCGTGTCTCCGGCTGTGCGATGTAGGTATGGGCATCTACAGAAGAAACGTTAAGTCAGAATTACATTTGTAATTTATATAATTCTATTGACAAATGTTGCTTGAATGTAGTACCCAAACACTTTTCAGTACAATTATTCAATGGTGCAAATTATGTTGTACTAAATCTCTGAACTTAACTAATTTAAAATAGTGCTATCCTTGTCAAACTGTTCCCTATGGAAAAGGATAGCACTATTTTAAATTAGTTTAGTTTAGAGATTTTACATCAGACATTTACTGTTTACTCATTGAGTAAACATATCAATATGTTAACATATATTCCAAAAACCTTTAGCTTTTTTATCTAGACTCAGAGGTGTTTGTTGAACAGATGCAAAAGAAATCTGCATACAAAATTGGAGAATGAGTGCTAATGATAGAGTAGGATTGAAAAATATTGAACAGGTTAAGGCTAAAATAAGACGCTGCAACACCGAACCAATAAATAAAACCATGATAGTAAAATTATTTGAAATCTGTGGAGTAAATGTATGCAAATTACTATTTTTAGGATTCACAATAAAACAGGACCATATTAGGATCTTTAAACTGTGCTATTACTAAGACTTCACAATCCATCCGTATGTCACCAGGCTGTATCTCTTTAACCGTGATTGACAGTTATAATTTTCACAGATATGTATTTCTGTTACCGCTTTGACTTAAATACAAAACCTAATAAAATAATTATTAAAGATGGCTCCCATACAACAACAGTGAATTATTTGCTATTTTTTTGCTCGATAACAAGTAGACTCTTGAAATATTCAGAATATTTAGTTTTAGGTTCACTTTAAAAATAAAAACTTTAATTAAAGTAAAACATAAATATTCCAAACAACAGACATGATTTTTTTGCTGTTTTCTTTACTTACTTGGCAGATTATCATTTGCAACACACTAACTTTATAATTTTGAAGTTTAATTCAAATGCAGAGCACAATAATATGGGGAAGGTGTGTCATGAGTAAAAACAAGAATATAATCATAGATTTCTAATAGGTTGTTGCTCGCGATCTGACTAGATAGACCCAAACCTAGCAACAACAGCTCCATGAGTGCGGCAACTTTGTCTTATAGTGTGAGTGTGTCAATTTGAAATTTTGTAAGGTGTGCCGATGCTAGTGTATGTGAAAATTTGTGTAGCGACGGCTCGAGTTTGCCAATTTGGCCAAAGTATGTTTTGCCGCACTTTTGAAGTTGAGGGTTCCCTCTTGGGACTCTATAAATTTAATAATTATTTGGATGTGTTTGACAAGAACAGCAAAGTAAACTGTTTTATGTAGTCAATGCTGCACTGCTACAAACAACTACACTGTACTTTTGTGAAAGTTATATATAGTTGTCATTTACAGTACTCTAAATATTGGCCCATCATGAGCCATTGGCAATGACTAAGACAGATAAATGGGCAATGGGCCTTTAGTATTTGTTTTAAAACAGCTTTATTTTAACAACTACCTACAAAGAAAATTCACTTGTCTTTATACTATGACTTAACTTTTTCAAACAAAACAAAAGTATTTTTTTGTAATCCCAATTAGAATAAACAGATTTATCAACGACTTCATATTTACAACATCAAAACAATATTATTTTAGACTGTTTTTGTGAAAGTATTGACACAATGGAACCTATAGCACTGTTAGATAGATGAATAGAAAAGTACTCTACTGTAATGTACAGTGTAATACTTGTACAGACTTTCTATTTGGTCGGATTTTCGTGTTAGTAAATAGGTACCTTTCGACTATTTCAATGCTACGTTTCCAAGTATTCTATGCTTCAACGAGTAAGTTATTCCTTTGGTAACAAGGAAAATAGACAAGGAAATCCGTCACACATAGTGAAATGTGGAAAACTGTTTATACTCACTCGTCTCCGTCTTCGCATATCCCCGATGTCTCATTGTATTTGGTGCAGTAGTTGTCAGCGCTATAATTAAACGTGCCATCCCTCTTCCGGACGGGCCTTCTTCTCCTCTGATTATTAAAATGCCAATGAAAACATGTGAAAGGCCTATGT
Source organism: Coenonympha arcania (assembly GCA_036785405.1). Taxonomy (NCBI): domain Eukaryota; kingdom Metazoa; phylum Arthropoda; class Insecta; order Lepidoptera; family Nymphalidae; genus Coenonympha; species Coenonympha arcania. Next base: position 15,576,125 of record CM072066.1, on the reverse strand, counting down.
TGTGTACATTTGTGCTGCAGGAACGACGGACACTGCTCGACTCGGAATTCCTTGAGATATCTGCAAAATGAAGTCGTCGAACTTAATGAATCGTACACCTCTGAAATCTACACAAACTGCAGAATCACTCGACACTAAAACAAGGCTTGCAAAGTGTAATTACTTATAATGATTTGGTTTTTCTGTTTGGGCTGTCAACAAAGGCTTAGATTCCGACGGCATTTTTGTGAACTAATATTATTGCGCCGCTCGCGTCGCGCAGGGCACGCTCACCGATGACCAATTAAAATTCAATATAGGGTCACGTGATACCCAATGTCATTAAATGAAAAATGTAAATAATGATCTTTTGGAAAGCTTGCTTCGAAATGACTCCACATTCTCAATTTCCACGGGAAGAAAGCCTAATACATTAATTTTGTCAAGCTCCACACTTCACACACAAACAAAACTTGCAAATACAAAATATATGGCCAAAAAGTCACAACAATCATAGAAAATGACAGAAGTGTCAGCAATCAGCACGCACGTCAGTAGTATTCTATGTTTTCTATTCGTTTCATTCATTCAAATGTGTTAGTATGAAACAAAAAATAGGTTGCTGAAATAAAATATTTAATATTTTTATGAATGAAAAAAATAATATAATTTAATATACAAAACAACAATAAAAAAATGTTGTTTGAACCTACTGTGAACCTATATAGGGAATACGGAAATAAGTATGAATAAAATATTATATTTTCAAATTAAATGTAAGTAAACAAAAATTACTTGGATAACTAAAATTTGCAATAAAAAAAACATCGATTCGGGAACCCATGGACCATCCACGGGTTCCCGAATCGAATTTTGGAAAGTTATATTATTTTTTTTCTAAATTATTTTCAGTTTTGAATGAATCGTCAATCAAGATCACACTAGTATTTTCATCTTTGTCGTCAATCGGCTGGCAATACCAAATGCCGAAAATTGGGTCAAGAACGAACCAATAGCAAATGCCTATTATTGACCCATATTCATTGACCAATCAGAGGCTCTGCATTACTACCAATAAAATGCTCCAGATCTAAACGGGGTTAGCCAATCCAGTCAGTGGAAAGCAGCGTCTCTGTTCACCCGCCATTCTCTCCGCGACGCCATCTTGAAGTGTAGTGCAGCAGCATATGATCATTGTTATTAGTTCTCTTTTTACTACTTTCCGCTGTTAATTTATACTAAAAACTGTGTAAACTTGAAAAATCTATAAACCGGTGAGTATTTTGATATGAGTTTCATGTAGAATACGGGGTTTGGCCCAAATCGATTTACCAACAGTGTCGCAACTGTGGACGCATTAATTGTTTTATGCACAAATAATAATCTTGGCTTTCTTTTTTGGGTTTCAGTGAACAATGGCGCGTACCAAGCAGACTGCCCGTAAATCCACTGGAGGAAAAGCTCCTCGCAAACAGTTGGCCACAAAAGCAGCGCGAAAATCGGCGCCAAGCACTGGTGGAGTGAAGAAGCCCCATCGTTACCGTCCCGGTACAGTGGCGCTCAGAGAAATCCGTCGTTACCAGAAATCCACTGAGTTGCTCATCCGCAAGCTGCCGTTCCAGCGGTTGGTGAGAGAAATTGCTCAGGATTTCAAGACTGATCTTCGCTTCCAGTCTGCTGCCATTGGCGCTTTGCAGGTGAGTTTATTGCGTCATCAATATTACCTATTGCGGCTCATCTGTCGATGATAAGGCAGTTATTTAAAAAAAATATCCTTTCGAATTCTAGGAAGCAAGTGAAGCATACCTCGTCGGCTTGTTCGAAGACACCAACTTATGCGCCATCCATGCCAAACGCGTCACCATCATGCCTAAAGACATCCAGTTGGCAAGACGAATCCGTGGGGAGCGCGCTTAAATTAGCTTTAGCTGTAACATTAATCATAAATTATTTGTAATTCAAATAGACATAATTTCTATTATCATTTTTTTTCTCACATTTATATCATAAAAATCGTTTAGTTAATCATTTAATGTAAGGTGGTATCTGAACTGATTTTTTATATTTTCTTAATATGTAATGTTGTGTGTATGAGATAATGCTGCATAAGTTTACAGTCTCAAGTTAATTTGACGGGGGTTCCATTTCCTGGATGTTTTTATACTTGGAGCCTTCCTCCATGGTATTCATGGGGCTATTACTAGTAATATTGTCCCTAAAAATACTTAAAAATGATAGCAATATTCAAGTAATATCCTTGAATAGCTAATATATCTATCTTTACTCGACAAGTTTTAAAAACATCAACTTGTCAATTAAGATTTTGAAGATTTCTCTCAAATAATTCAATAATAACCTTCTAATATTGTTGGTTACATATTGTCTTGTATGTACAACAACATAGATTTATTGTTAGTGTAACTTGTGGTATGTCTAGGTAGTGTAATAGACTATTTGTAACCACATTTGGATAAGCTGATGTTTGGAGTAATTAATGCACTGTGTAATGCGATGATTTTGGCGTTAATAAATTTAATTTAGAACTATTACTGTGTTTGACTTGATTTCCTTTTTGAGATTAATTTTGCTCAACTGAACAGTAAAGCCAAGCTTCCAAATTCACAGCATTGATAAACAATTCCATTAAAATTATCTTTATCAAAAAAATTGACAATCTCATGTACAGTCGAGAGGTCTCGGGTTTGATTCTCGCCATTGGAAACCATTTCTATTTTGCTAAAAGCTGTCAAGCAATTTAATGTTGCCATCATCAATGCTCGCACTCCGACTAGATAGAGCCCTACCTAACAACTACAGCTCAGCTGCGGGCAACTTTTTCTTGTAGTGTGACTAGTTAGTGTGTGAATTTGATGAGTGTGCTAATGCTAGTGTGCGTGAATAATTGTGTAGCAACGGCTCGGGTTTGCCAATTTGGACAAAGTATTTTTTGTCTCTCTTTGGAAGTCACCTCCCTCTTCGACCTCTATGGTTCCAGTATGAAGCTGTGTAGAAATTAAAAAACTTACGGGTTATTTACCACTTGTTAATACCCCTAGTCGGAATGGATATACACTGATGCTGAGTAATGCCAGTGTTAAGATAAGACACAGAAAATCTAATATGGTCCAAATAAGGACCATATTTTAACCTCCCCACCATTGCCACAATTTTACTGGTTGAAAAATCATTTCACTGCTTCGGGGGATTCTTTTTCTCCCTGCCTCATGAGCTGCTGTCATACTGGATTGGTATAATCTGTTGTCATACTTCCTATGAGAATTTACAAATAATATAATGGAGATCATGGAGTAATTAAGTATAGGTACCTGATGAGAAAGTATTTATAACAATAAAACTCAAGAACCCGTCAATAAGAAACAATAAGAGCTAAGTTAGATTTTTAATTTTCTTTTAAATAAATATTATTAACTACAAAATCAACATTTTACTTAAAACTAAGCAGCAAGTTTTGCTTCCTCTTCCTCAATTTCCCTAAGTCTTTTTTCAATATCTGCAACACTGTATCCATGTTCTTTGTTAAATTTATAAGTCTGGATCAATTGTTCTTTCTCCAAACCCTTGATTCTATCGTACAATGTCTTGGTGAATTCTTGATCAACGTCGTTTTCTTCCCTCAATACACAGAAGTAAATTAAGAAGACTGCTACACTGGCCACAACACTGAACGGTTGATACCACGGCATAGTGTCTGCATTTTTGTTCCTAAAAACTGAGGGTGTGGTCTTTTTTGCTGCTTCGCTTGTAGAAAATTTAATAGGTTCATTTTCATTGAACTCTGTACTGAACAGGCGATGGAGACATCTTTTTGGTTTGATCAAATGTCTGAAACAATGTTTAAATATAGGGTTATTTATTTTTCCAATATAAATGATGTCATCAGTGATTTACATTCTTGGATTCTTCAATGTCACGGAAATTAGATAAATACTCTTTCATTTTAGTACAAAACAGATTTCAACCTTGGATATTGTAAACCTACTTGTTTTTATAGTCATGATCAAGGACAGGGATCTTTAATATTAAGTAACTACGGCAACAACTTGGTAACTTGTTCAATTAATCGTAACATCAATAATATAAGAGCCGATTTACTAAAATATACGCTTCGAAAACAAAAAATGAGAATATATCTTTCCAAGAGATTTAAGTACATAAGTAGTTACTCTGTTGTGAAACATGTTGCAAAGCATTATTTAAACGCATAATTTATTTTAACAATACACCAAATGCTAAATAATACCTTAAAACTAATAAATTTCTATTCATTTTGTACAGCTTTTAGCCAAAAATAGAAAATTTCCAATTATTTACAATTTTCAAGAACAAATCTTAGGGCCATCTTTAACTGGTCGCAGTGTCAAACATAGACATATAACACTATAGGTGTCAAACATGTGTCAAACTCAAATGTCAAGATAAAATTATGTCAAAAGTCATGTGAAGTCACAGAGGTAGGTACCTAACAAATGAGACAAAATACTTGTTTTGGTGGTGTAGCTACCTATTGTAAAGTCTTTGCTTTTACAGTTGTACGATACAGTTGCTAACAAAAGCGCGCGAAAAATAATTTCGATTCTTTCAAATATTATAAAAAATTGGTTGTCTGTAAAGTCGGTTTACTGACGATAGTTGAACGTGACAACGTCTTCTTTGTCGCTCGTTCCGCGCTCGCGAGGTAACGCCGGTAACGCCGCATGAGCGAGGTAACGTCGGATGAGTCATGTTTTTGACGTGACAACGTCTTATAAATCGACAGAGCCGGTTGCACGCACGAAAAAACATGACTCATCCGGCGTTACCGGCGTTACCTCGCTCATGCGGCGTTACCTCGCGAGCGCGGAACGAGCAACAAAGAAAACGTTGTCACGTTCAACTATCGTCAGTAAACCGACTTTACAGGCAACCAATTTTTTTTCGTGCGTGCAACCGGCTCTATCGATTTATAAGACGTTGACACGTCAAAATTAGATATGTACCTATCTAATGTTTATATATACACTTTACACAGGCATCACTGAACGAAATTCGGGTTCAGTACAATAACGTCTTCAGAATGTTGTTGGGCTTGCCGCGCTATTGCAGTGCTTCAGAGATGTTTGCGTCCGCTAAATCAGACGATTTTTATGCTATAGGGGGGTGTTACACTATCAGTATTATCACTGATTATTATTATCATAGTACTGATGATGATAATATTGATAGTTTGAGACCTTACCATCAATACTTGCCGCGATAAAATTATCACTCAACAGCTATGGGTCATGAGATAGACCATTAGTTCGGCGTGTGTGAACTTTCAAGATTGTGAAGGACAAGATCTTCAAGAGTCAGAGGCGGGTGGGGTGTCACCTCCCCGCGCGCCTCAGCCACCGCCTTCGCAGCGCGCGTTGCGTGCAGCGCGTCGTGCCGGCCGCATCCCAGCAGTATACTGTATAACTCGGGCGTCCCGCGCGTGTACTATGCCCCTGAAGAAGGACCCCTGATGGGTCTGAAACTGGTCGGGCGATCCAGACCAAGTGAGAGTGAGTTGAAGCCGTTGTTCTAGTATTATTATGTCCACTCACGGAAGTCTTAATTCTAATATTGTGTGATATATTTTGTGATTAATTAGTATTGTAATAATTTTGACATTAATTTTAGATAATTTTAGCTATAAGTACAACAGTAATGTAATTTGTACGGGGGACATGGTTGCCACAAATAAAATAAATAAAATCAAATTATGTTTGATCCTATTATATTAGTTTCTCTGTACTTATTTACCTTGGCATGGCCTATTTACCTTAAAATGGCATTACTTTGACTGCATAAGTTCCGCCAGTTTATCCAAGGAATAACGTAACGCATTGTTTATTCTGCAAAATAAAAAAAAAACTTAAATGTTAAGTTCTTAGTAGGTAGGTAAGTGATTAATAAAAGGGTAAGTAAACCCACAGATAACAAAACTAAGGATACTGGCATCCGACCGATTTAAGTGAACCTTTTTCGAGCAAGCAAACAGTAGCGCCATCTGTCAAAATTCTATAGGTGGCCGCTGAGCGAACTACAGCGTGGCCTTAATGTTGGTGGCAAACAATCATTTGGCACCGATAAACTGGCGACATTTTTGCGTGCCGTCCGCCTTGTCCAGGGTATATGTCTATTTTTAAACCTATTAATTTACCTCACAAATTCTTCGCCATTATCAGGCTCCATGGCCAAACGATCTCGCTCTGCCAAAGCTTTCACGCGCCTCTCGATGGCAGTTTTCAACCTATTTTCACTCTCCGAGGTTGACGGCACCTGGGCTTTGACGTGCACCATTCGCGAATCCTGCACCGGCTCCGCGGACGCAGGTCTCATCAACAGACTCCAGACATCGCAAGTGTCTGCTAACGAGTGCACTGCTTCGCAAAACGACGAACGTATTTCCAAAACTTTACGTGTTTCTTCGTTCTTAGAGAAAATAGAAAAAGAATATTAAGATCTTCAAGAAATACTCAACCTAACCAATAGTCTATTCGTTTAAAGAATTTGCATGTGCACGGTCGGCGTCGTTTGATGTCCTTACAACACCAACGCCGCGACCGGCCGCGCGACAAAATGAAAGCGAACGGACTATACACGGCACGAATATTGAGCATGGGCCCCACAGATAATGATGGGCCCGCATGACATTTAGGTACGCCACCATTGTGAACTTCGACGACCAAAAACCAAATGGCGTAGCGGTAGCGAACCTGACTGTCTGCGTCGGAGGTCGTGGGATCGATTTCCACTAATGATAAATATTTGTGTGATGAGCATGAATATTTTCCAGTGTCTGGGCGTTTTTTCGATATATTATATTTTTGTATATTATTAGTATGTATGTATATTTATCAGTTATCTAGTACCCATAACACAAGCTATCGCTTACTTTGGGGCTAGATTGCAATGTGTGTAATGTCCTGATATTTATTATCACTTAACTACACATACACTTAACTACACAACAGACATTGATACAGCCAGGCTTGTCTATTATGCCTATTTCCACAGTGTTATGTCCTATGGTATTCTATTATGGGGCAAAGCTGCTGAGATTCAAACTATATTTGTATTGCAAAAGAGAGCAATTAGATCTATATACAAAATGAAGCCACGCGAATCTCTTCGCCAAAAATTTAAAGAAATAGGTGTTCTTACAGTGGCATCTCAATATATTTATAATTGCTTATTCTTTGTACGTCAAAACATTAATAATTATAAGCAACGTATAGATGTAAGTAACCGTCCAATTAGAAATGGCGGACACAAGTTAGTTGTAGTACCACACCGTTTACGTAAAGTACAGAAGTCCTTTGTGGGGTTGAGTGTACGCTTCTACAATATGATCCCGAAGTCTGTTTTGGACTTACCTTTACACAGGTTTAAAGTCACTGTCAAAAAACATCTAATAAGTCGGGGTTACTATACTATTGAAGAATTCTTTAATGACAAGAATTGTTGGAATGATAGGGATATATTTCCATCTCTTCACGAGATATCTTAAAAATTATGTATTAATTATTGATATTATTTAAGAAATTGTATATAATGACATTTTTTTTTTAAAAGAGCAAGTGCCGAGTTTCTTGCCAGTTCTTCTCGGTGCAAACCTGCTTTCCGAACCTGGCGGTAGAGTTTTGACTTTTCATAAGAGCTTATTAATTGGGCCTATGTGAAAATAAAGATTTTTCATTTCATTTCATTTCATTTCACTATATTGACTGTGATCTCACTTCAACCAAAAGTGACGATGTAGCAGTCAAAGATGTACCTTATAATGTAAGATACTAACTTGGTATAGGTACGAGAACTCTTTTAGTGTCCGTTACACAACATGGCAATGGAAAGCTAAATCTGTAAAATTAAAATTGCTGTACGGTACTTAAGTACTATGTAGTGTACCTACTTTAGTCTAAAGCTAATATTTTTTGTCTTTGAAATGGCTCGACCGATTTTAATGAACTTTTTTTGTGTTTGGTTTGGAAAGAGCGGGACATCTGCAAAAGTAGATTGGTTTGTATTACTACTAGCAATAGGTATGTTTACCGATTTAGCTTTTATTTTTTTCAGTTCTTCCTTCATTGAAGCCATCTGAGTAGCTAACGCATCGCGTCGGCATTCTTCCAAAGACTTCTGTCTACGAAGTGAGTTCATACTCTTAATCAGTCTCTCTATCTCTCGCTCAGATTTGTCAGCTTGCCGGGTTGCGTCAAGAATAGAGCTTTTTAGATTTGAAATAGCAGTTTCCACTTTTATATCATGAAACGGGGAAAAATTAATTATTATTTGGAAGCTCATTAAATATTTGGCTAAATGCCTAATATCTGGCTATAAGACCACCAAGCTGGCCAAGCTTGCGTTCTGGCAGACTTGAGACTTCACTTATCTATGAGAACTTATATTTTAAACAAGTTAATGACAATAATAAGAAAAAATATACGGTTTAAGTAATTAGCTACGAAAATCTGAGAGTTTACTTCAGACTTCAGACCTAACGTTGTAGTTTCGGAGTTGAGACGTGATAGATTCCGTAGAAAAATGCGCTCTACAAATGTGTAAACATGATAGAAAAATCTCACATTCTCGTTTTTCTTTTAATTTAGCCTCTGTTTCTTGTTCTTTAAGTTTAATTTTCTCAATGCTAGAAATTTCTTCTTCCATGGTTTTTACTAGTAAAATATCACTATAATGAATATTTAAAACATAAACTTTTTAAACTTGAATTTTGGGAAAAGAAAATATTCTGAAGTTTTATTAGGTAAATTGCCGCCTTTTTTGTTTTTACAATAAACCACAGAAAGAAATCCCCAATCCCCAACCATCATAGTGATTTCAACCTATGAGATATCAAAACTATGGAGACGCCCTATTCATTTATTTTAGCCTCAGAATACAGAAAAAATTTTAGCCTAGCCTTGCGTGACATGCGGCGCCATTTTAAGCGCCAATATTGTTATTAATTAATGTTCATGAACTGAGTTACTAGCCTAGGTGACGCCATTTTTGTGGACGGAGCGAGTCCTTATAGTTTTTTAGGTCTTTGATCTCAACCAAAGATATGGTTCTGTTTTTTTAATCCATCCGTCCCTTTCGGGACAGGACCATACAGCCTATTCATCCGTGTCAACCAAAGATAAACAATGCGTAGTGATTACATCTTGGATTACATGATACATCCTGTGTTCTGAGATTACATCTAAGGTGATTATATACTCTATGATGTTAATAAGGTTGCCCGTTGCCCGGGCAATTTTAAAACAAGGAATGTGAATAGGTGAAATTGTTTTCTGAATAATGTTGGTTTTACAAATTTACATAGTATAATTATAGATAAAGAGTTTTCTACGTCTTCAATCTTGGTTTTAGGTTTTAATAAACGTATTACATATTTAGGATGCTGCTCATATAGTTAGGTCAAACTATAAATGGAGACACCCGATGCGCATGGATACGTTAATATCACTTGGCCCAGTAACAGCGTTCCTCATGGTGGGATATTTCATACAAGGCCTGTGGAACCATCCGTAGCCCAGCAAGAATTTCTTAAACGTAAGTAAATAATAAAAGCCTGTGCAAATCATTGCTTTTTTAATTTGCGCGTTTTACTTAGATACATTTCATTGTTTTGTTGCAATACAGCCTTCTACTACTTATTCTAGTAGATGCTTAGTACTTATCTAAGTACCAACGTTCCTTTTCAGTGTTACTCGAGGAATCGAAATTGACAATCGCCCAACGCCGCAAAGCGGCATGGAAGTTGCGCGAAGAGGAACGTACGAGCAGAGACCCACCGGTCACAACTCCGCAAGTGCCCCTAGTTCGGCCGCACACGTCACGTCGTCGGTCGCTGTCCGCCATACGAGACTCTGGAGCTCTTGATGTTGATCAGTACGGTTCTCATACTACCTACCTCACAAATTCTACGCTCCCATATTCCATCTGGCTCCATCACCAACCTACCATTTCGCTCTGCCCAAAGCAAAGATAATGAATTAATTACTCTATGGCCCAAAGCTTTTATGCGCCTTTCGATATTAGTTTTCAACCTATTATTGCGCTCTTCGATGTTGACGCCACCTGGGACTTTTGTTTGAACGTTTCGCAACATCTGCATCGGGTTCGCGCAGTCAGGATTTCCATCTCTCTATTAATGTCTCACAACTGGACACGGGGCTCTTTCTAGGCTTCAATACTTAAAGGTTGGGTCACATACCACCGCGCTGACACACTGCAGCAAGCTATCTCCATATCTATCTAATATAGGTACCTTAGTGTATTATGAAGTATCCACTGTCTGGTGTGAAGGATTCCTTGCGTTGTTTTTCTTATAGGCAAAGGCCACACAGCGATTAAAAATTCGGTGCAATTTCGGTAGCAGCCGAGGGAAATAACAACGATCGCTACACAGCATCGCTACATCGCCCATTCTGTCGTATTATTTCATCACCGCTACAATCACCTTTCAAATTAGTACCTACGTTAACGTCTTCGGCTAAGTTTCTAACTATCAGCTATGCAGTCAAGGACCTACCTACTAACCTATACCTAAGTGCCTACTGTAATATGTGCATTATTCTTATTCGACTTCCTAGCTATCGCCCGCTAAAACGCGGTGAAGACAGGGAGAAATTAAAGGAACAACTAGCCCACAAGATGACGTATGGAGACACTGAACAGAAACTACCAACCCCTCCAAAAGCCCTCACGAAGCCCGGACCGAAACTGCCCACCAAGAAGGAGCAATGGAACGATTGTGAGTGATTTTACTTTTTGATGCCTTGACATTTTACTATAGGTAAACCGCTATAAACTTGACCCTCCTGATGGTCTGCGGGACACGGGGCGGGTGATGCGATTGGCTATAACGATACGTCAGCGCTGCCGGCGGACAGTGACAGACTTGCTGATTGGTTGAGCAGCTCCCGTACCGCGTCCCGTAGGCCATCAGGAGGCAGTGGCGTAGCGTGTGATTTCGCCGCCCGGGGCCGAACCTAAACATGCCGCCCCCCTTGTTTTCAGGCTTCCGTACCTTGAGGGTAAAACGGGACAAAAAAAAATTTCTAAATTGGTCCACGCGTCTTCGAGTAATCGGGGAACATACATAAAAAAAAGATTCCGACGAAATGAAAACCTCCCTTTTTTTTGAGGTCGTTTAAAAAACAGAATAAAATAGGTATAAAATGGGGCTCCTGTCTAACAAACGTTACTTTTTTTTGCTTGTGATATTGACAACGGTAACAGGTAGACGCTTCAAATGTTTAGGCTATATTTAATTATTATATTCACTTTAAAAATAAAAAATAATAATTTAAAAACACAACTACCCTGATATTAAACGAACTAAAAAGTAAGAAACAAGTTATTTTAGTTGATATGGCAGTCGGGGTACTTCTTAGAATAAAAGGTGTTCCACAAAACAGCCCCCCGACTGCCATGTCAACTAAAATAACTAATTTAATAATAAGGCAGTCGTGTGTTTTTATTTTTTTATTAATTATTTTTATTTTATACTTTTTTGTGATGATTTGCGGTATTTATGGGCATGTCAAATAAATTTCTGGTTGGTCATTATTTGAAAAGATTTCTTAGTCGATCTAATTCTTCTAGAGAATTGTTGTCATGGAAACTCACGAAAAAAAGTTATTTTTGTATGTACATCCTATCTATATAAATGTGTGTGAAGTATACATTGAACATATATTATATATTCGATTACTACTCTCTGATATCTTCATTTTGATACCCATATTTGTGTTAATTAAAGAAAATATTTTGTTTTCCACTTTTTAAAATGGCGCCTCACATTCGCCATATTGTTTTTTCCAAAAAAATATAGCCTATGTTACTCGGGAGGATGTATAGATTCCAACAATACCCCATATGTCGAAATTTGTTTAGCCGTTCAGAAGTTATGGTGGAATGAAAAAACTCACAAACATACATACATACGTACATGAACCCTAAAAACATTACACTCCTTTTTTTGGGCAATCGTGTAATAAATATTCATTAAACAGAAAAAGTACAAAAGCAAAGTGAGGTTTGATCTTGGTTGTCCAATAAATAATAACGACGGTCGCACCGCTACGCTTTTCGAGCCCATTATAATAATAAAATAGCAACTAAACTCTAAAGTGCAAAATATTTACAAAAGTACACACTGTCCAAGTGCTCGCTTAATGGCATGGCGCCCAAAACACTGGCGCTATTGCCTAGCTTTATTGCCATACTTGGCCATGGGGCTAAATGTTTATTTAATGCCAGTTCTTTGGCCTAAGATTTGGTTCACCTATCAGGTGAACATCAACATAATGACAACCATGGGCGCCGCCAGGATTTTTTTGAGGGGGGTGCATATCTGGATCTACACTAATAATTCCTTTTCATTAGAATATTGTTTCACGGGCATTTAACTTTAAATTATGACGTAAATTTGTCAGCGTACTCATCATGGACATACCAAACAACTTTTTTACAGGCTGAACTTGCAATAGTTGAATTTTAAACGTCGCAGTATCCTTGAACCTAACTTGTTGTTAAAATCGAGCAAAAAAACCTCGAAAATTTTACTTTTTTTACGTTTTAACATAATTTAGTTTTGTTATTAATCTTTGTTGATTTGTTATCTACAGCATATTTTAAATTTTCAAGTATGGTTCATGAGATAGAGCTCAGTGACAAACAGAAATTTTGCCGAAAAGCAGATGTTACCAAATTTGTACTCACGGTTTGCACTGCACTATGCCACTCACTTTCCGTTGACAGTTCCCACCTGTGCAACCCCCAGTTGGTTGACCTTGTTGCTCTGCACCGTTCTCGGTGGTCCAAACCTCGGGCGCCCTCTGCCGGCGCCCTCCGCGGCTTGTACCTCGTACTCAGGTTTCTGCAGCGATCCACTGCGAGTACGGTGAGTGGTCGGTCGACCACTGCTCTTCAAAACACCTCCGGCTCGGTAGGAACAAAATGTCTACTACCTGCCCACCAAAGGGCTTCGAACCCAGGACCGCAATCGAAATGAAAGGCGGTTTGTACTGAGCAGATGTATTTGATCTTTTGAGATACAAAAAAGTAACAGCTATTACAACTAAAACACTTTGCTATAAGAAACCCGCAGGGCGAGATGATAGCGCGAGTTAACTTCATGCAGCGCCATCTATTGATAGGTTTTCAAACTAAACTTAATATTGGACAGAGCGGATGTTTATACTTGACAAAATATATCAGCAAACGCGAGCGAAGCGAGCGAAAAATTTTTTAAGTTTTCTCAGAATAAGTCGCCCTTTCGTATGGCGTATGCCGCCCTTTCGTATGCCGTATGCCGCCCTTTCGTATTCGGCCGCCCGGGGCGGCCCGCCCCCCCCGCCCCCCCATGCTACGCCACTGTCAGGAGGGTCAAGTTCATAGCGGTTTACATAGTTACTTCTAAAATAGATAGATAGATTAACACTTTATTCCACACCACAGAATAAAAATATATAAAAAAGAAGAAATACTCGTATTGTAACGCAAATGTAGTCTACAGCTTATCAGAAGATGTACAGTTACGCGATAGAGAGGCTAGGTGGTGGTAGGCTAACATAACTTTAGGCACCTAATAAACGTTGTTGCAACCCTATTGTGTCAGCTTAAGTAGCTATTTAGATAGATGATTTTTCGGAGTGAAGAACCAGTACATATCCGAATTGAATACCAAAAAGAAAGTCAACGTTGGTAAATTACTTTCAATCAATTTCACTATTAGTAGGCTAGTTCTGTATCAGTTTGTGAGTTAGCAACGCTCACACTAACAAAACGGAGGCAAAAATTCCTATTATTGCATTGTTTTTGCACAAGTTATCAACCTAGGTTGGTATGGATTCGTGTCAACACACCATGCTACGCGACCGATTAACCCGCGTATCGCCTGCGCGGTAGGAGGGGAGCGGGGGGAAGATGTTGGTGGGTGGGTGAGAGGTGTGCGCGGAGGATTTGACGTAAGCTCTCTGCTCCGCGCACATCTCTCACCCACCCGCCAACATCTTCCCCCCGCTCCCCTCCTACCGCGCAGGCGATACGTGGGTTAATCGGTCGCGTTATAGTTGCTAAAACCAAACACAGTCGGTAGGGGTCAGCTGGTGCCTGGTTGGCATAATAAGTTGATCTCCTTCCCCAGTGGTGACACAGATCCGTGAACGCGCGGAATGGCTGGCAGAGATGGAAGTGCTCGGCCACGCGGGTCCACACCGGGAGCTCATAAAAGATCAGATTGCAGAACGGCTGAGGGCTCTGGACGCTTTGGGGGTGGACAGCAAGTGTTCATCAGCTAGATCCACAGCTTCTGGGTTCAGTGTGCTACCTAGCGAACGTAGTAATCGCTCTGAGAAGAGCGCGAAGTCAGGTTTGTTTTATTTTTTCCTATTGCCAATATAACGCACACTTTAAGACGTCTGAAGGGTTTTTAATCCTTGAAAGGACTGCAAAAGTTTCCTAGCCACCAGAATACTCAAAAGGCATCGTAGTAACACGTAGTAACAAAAATTGTGTTACTTGTGAAACTTGTGTACTGCCCTTTCGCTGAAAACTGAATACCAAAAGTTGTACCTACCCTCTATCCTTCGTTACAGTACCTTCAAACGGAACTCAAGTTACCACGAAAAACAAAAAATCGATAAAAAAAGGAAGTGCAACAAAGCAAAGAAAACAAGAAGAGCACGTTGCAGAATACGAGAGATTGACACCTTTGCAGTATTCGCCGCGACGCCGAGTTTGAAACAATAAATATTTTTGGCTATAACGACAAAAGCGCTCTTAGCTATATGCTCTATCCATGATCGCTCAATGATATAATGCTATCGACAAATAGATCACGTGACTCAATATCGAAAACAACTTTCTCATACATTTTTTTGCAGCTTCTTCCATTTAGATATGGAATGAGAGAAAAACAGATTTCTATACCTAATGATTGTTGTTACGGCCCCTTGCCTGTCCAGACGAGGGCTGAGTTCCCGGGCCCATAGAGGAACGAGCCCGGACAGGTCGAGGGGGGACCGACTAGTGAGACTACAGTGATCAGTACGGATGACGGTATCCAATCCGAGTCGGATAGTAATATCCGAGTCTCACTAGCCGATCAGTGGAATAACAGGCGGCTTTTACTAGCACTACTACGGCAATCGTCAACTCGGGCAGCGACAGCCTTCGACATAGACAAGGAAAATAGAAGGCCACTAACCTGGTTGATGCATGCGACGATACTCGATGCGACGCCCCCTGTAGTGGATGTGGGACAGTATGTGACGTGAAAGTGTAAAGGGGTGTGTAGGTGTGTGTGTGGGGCTTGCAACCGTAGGTCCTCTGCACCAATCAGCTCCCAGACACGTCAAACACGAACACAGCTCCAATCGTTCGTTCGCCTCCTATGAGTGGAGTGCTCAATGCAGCAGCACAGTGGGTCGCAACCCGCAACAATGAACGCGACGGTCAAATATGTCGAACGTTCAGGCTGGCTTCAACTCCCACAAACACTCAAGCGAATAAAATAAAGTACGTGGTTCACGACACACAAGGTCAGCGGTCAATGACAGCGCGGTCTACAATTACTTAACTACCGCGAACTTTATCGCCGCTAAACGCAGCTGGGCACGCGTGTTACTAGGTAGATCCGGCGAGCGTAGCGAACTCACAAAGGCCGGCACAACAACTAGTCAATGTCCCAAACACGCGTGCAATGTCCAAAAAACCCAGCGATATCACAGCGCAAGTCGAAGCGGTCCCCAAACAATCAGGTCCGGGGAAAACAAACCGCGGCACGAAAACGACTCCGGCGCTTCCAAACGAGCAACTCGTTGCGCAGTTATTCGGTGACTACTCACCCGCGCAAATATAAACGTGGCTACTCAAACGTAGTATAGTAATTTACGTCTCGCGACTACGCGTTTCAAAGACGACACGTGATCAAAATTACGTCAGCCACGCGCGGGGAACCGCTAAGTTTGTCGGTCGACAGCAGACAGGTCCACAAGATGAGTTCACGAATACGCACAAAAGGTCGCGCCCCCACAAAAACTGTCTATAAGAATTGACGCGGTCCCAAAACGCACGTTTCTTGGGGTACAAACCGCCGGGGCAAAAGGGCGCCGCAAAAACCCAGCCGCACGCACGGCTGTTGCTAGCTGACTCCGATTCGTACTGTGCGCGCCCCGCAATCGCCGCGTCATTGCAGGCACAAAAAAAAACTCTCGTAACCGAGGCGTGAGCGGGACACGCAGATAAGCGCCTCTGCGGGTTAGCGAGGGAGCGCACTATTCAATGCAAACAAAAGACTCGGCGCGCGCGCCAGCTACCCTGGCGTAAACAATCCCCCGCTCCGAATCTAAGAATGTAGATTCGCTAATCAATAGGCCGTTGGGACAACGTGGCCACGGCACGTTGCAATACTGAGTCCCCTACAAATACCTTGGCCACCCGCGGAACGCCATCCGATCCAAATAACAGTTTAACAATGCGTCCACGACGCAAATAGTGGGAGTAGATTAGATTCTTTAAGCATAACAAGATCTCCCATTCTAGACATGACGGTGCCTACACAGTGCTTGCTCTCAACAATGAGGTCGACGACCTCCTTCAAATAACGATTGGTTCCCTTATAATTAGTCCCGCAGTCGGTCCGAACCAAATCGGGTAGGCCGCGACGGCTCACGAGGCGGCCCAGAGTGGCCACGAACGCCTCCGTGCTGAGGGCACTGACAAGTCCCAAGCGGACTGCCTTGGTTGCAAGGCGAACAAGGACGCACAAGTAGGCCTCAAAAGACCGAGCATTCTTAAGGTTAGAGCTCTTCACTAAGAAAGGACCGGCAAATTGGTTCCAACACCGGCGAAAGGTCGAGCAGCCTTTTCGCGGTCCGCAGGCAGGTCACCCATCACAAGCTGTGCAATGGATGCCTCCAAACGATAGCAAGCAATACAGTTGAAGATCACGCTTCGAATGGTTCGTCGGCCTGCCAAAATCCAAACTCACGCTGCAAAATGGCTGAGAGGGTATTGCAACCCGCATGAGTATTTAAAAAAGCCAAGATTATGGACCGAAGTCCGAAGCCAACACAGGACAATCTCACTGTCCGACCACGCAAAAACGTCCACCATGTTTACCAGAGACTTCCAAGAAGTGTGGACGTGGTTGAGTAACCGGGTCAATAGTTCGGCTCCACAAGTTCAACTTAGGAATTGTTAGACGAGACCTGATAGATGCAACCTTGCACTTAGCTAGGACAAGGTGCAATGAGACTTGCCCCGAAGCGCTCACCCACCACGACGACGCAATCCAGCGCTGTGATCCGAGATCTAGCAGCGCGCGTACCATAAGCCACTCACCCTTCGGGTTGTACACCCTGACCAAAGCCGTTGGTAAAAGTACAGTCTGGCAGACCGGCTTATGGTCGTTCAAATTGTCAGGTGAGGTGGCGGTGGTGGGAGCCAAGGCAGCAGCAAGTCAACGGGAGTTGCCCCTTTCGGGCAACTCCTCTAGCCTTGGGCGCTCGTAAGGGCCTTCTTGGGGAACTTCGACCACACCAAGAGGTGGGGTTCCCCCAGGGTACACCCAAGCGTCTCTCCCGGTCTGAGGGGGTCTGGCCATGTACGACAGCCGCGGGGCGACGTAGTGCGGAAGGGGGTGTCCAGGCCATCGAGGAAGGTGTCGCTGCAACCTGGGGTATTCAGCCAGAGGAGGGGAGTATCTCCTTGGATCAGGCTGAGCGACGGCAAAACCTCCCTCAGGGTTGACAGAGGGCGGAACGCCCCCGCCCCTGGAGGGCTGCACCCCCGCCCGAGGGGGGGGTGAAGCCCTATCAAAACCAGGGGCCGAACTGAAAGTGTCACCACGCCGTCTATCGGCTGGGCCTGTGACCGGTGAGGAGACTCCACTCCTGCCGGGTGTCTGCTCAACCACCTCCTGCCTACCGACGCCATTGCGGTCGAGGCAAAGAATAGGAAGGTGGTTGCCCTGACAATGTGGGCAAGGCCGTTGGTGCTGGCAGTTGCGTTGCAAGTGCCCACCTAAGCAAGAGTAGCACCAACGGCGCTCCCTTGCGATGGCCCTACGTGACTTGGGCGGTCTCTCCAAGAATTTAGGGCAGTCGGTCGTCGTGTGCGTAGAAGCACGGCAATAGTGACAGGGGGTCACCTCGGTCGCAGCAAGACCACTAAAGTTTAGAATTGGGCGGCGTCCAGTCTCCTGCGCTAATTCTGGCTGCTTGGAACCCCTGGTGGAAGTCGTGGGTTTAGAAGGTGGCGTCGGTCGCGCCGGCTCCTTTGCCGGTGTTCCCGAGGCCACGGCATTCTCCACCTGGCGGCTCTGTTCCTCAAGGAACTTTAAGAGGTCACTGAACGGGGGTATATAATTAGCCCCGTCCCCGCCGTACCTCTCTTCAAATCGGATCCGCAGATCGAGAGGCAGGCGGGACAGAACCAGGTGAAGAAGCCAGAAGGACCACTGATCCACCGGTAAGTCAAGTTGTCGAAGGGCGTTGCAAGCAACCACGACTGGGTCAATGATCACCTCCCGGAGACGTGCTAGGTCTTCCAAAACCGGGAGGGATATTAACTCCATCATGTGCGCGTCAGCAAGGCGGCGCACATTGGCGTAGCGCCTCTCGAGGAGTTCTCTGGCCGTGGAGTAGCTGGCGTCAGACAACTTCAAATGGCAGACTACCCCAAGTGCCTCCCCTTGAAGGGAGGTCCGCAAATAGGCCATTTTTTGGCCTGGGGATAGGTCGCGGCGGGTATGGACTAGACTGTCGAAGATGGAGATGAACCCCATCCAGTCTTGAAGCCGCCCACCAAAGTGTGGAAGGTCCAAAGTAGGCAGCCGACCCAATAGGGCGGGCTGCGGCTGCGGGCGAGGCGACTCGCACAGCATGCTCTGTCGAGCCTCGCGCTTCATTTTGGCCCCAGCCTCGAGCACATCGTCTGTGAACTCGAAGAACTTCTCGTAGTCCTTCTGGGCCGATTCTCGCGCCTCGTCGTCCTCCACTGTAGCAAGGAATTCCGAATAGGCCTCTTCAAAATGGGCTCGTCTGGCTGGGAGCTGCTCAAGGCGGTGGAGCAAGCTAGCCGTCCTGTCTGGACGAGTAATAAGCGCATGCGCGCTAGCTGCCCACCGCAGCTCATCCTGCATACGGCGCACCGGAGGCTTATGCGAAGGCATGGCGAGACTGCGCGAGAATAATTACAAGGAAGCACGAAACCAAAAAATAAAACAACAAGGAAGTAGAACAAGCACAGATGCAAACACCAACACGTGCAGAACGCTAATCAAGGTCGCGGTTAACAAACGCGCGGCACGCGGTAAATAAACGCGGCGTTGCTACAAAAACGCGTGGTGTAGCGGTACAATAATCTGTGGCCGTTAACGCGGCGTATCGGTCCGACACGTGGCGTACCGCGCCTACAAACGTGTGACCGACAGAGATACGCGACGAATTAAATACGCGCAACAAATATCGATATCGACGCGCCGAACGTGTAAAAGCCGCTTAACCAAAAGGCGCGAAACCACGCTCTGCTACCAAGTGTTACGGCCCCTTGCCTGTCCAGACGAGGGCTGAGTTCCCGGGCCCATAGAGGAACGAGCCCGGACAGGTCGAGGGGGGACCGACTAGTGAGACTACAGTGATCAGTACGGATGACGGTATCCAATCCGAGTCGGATAGTAATATCCGAGTCTCACTAGCCGATCAGTGGAATAACAGGCGGCTTTTACTAGCACTACTACGGCAATCGTCAACTCGGGCAGCGACAGCCTTCGACATAGACAAGGAAAATAGAAGGCCACTAACCTGGTTGATGCATGCGACGATACTCGATGCGACGCCCCCTGTAGTGGATGTGGGACAGTATGTGACGTGAAAGTGTAAAGGGGTGTGTAGGTGTGTGTGTGGGGCTTGCAACCGTAGGTCCTCTGCACCAATCAGCTCCCAGACACGTCAAACACGAACACAGCTCCAATCGTTCGTTCGCCTCCTATGAGTGGAGTGCTCAATGCAGCAGCACAGTGGGTCGCAACCCGCAACAATGAACGCGACGGTCAAATATGTCGAACGTTCAGGCTGGCTTCAACTCCCACAAACACTCAAGCGAATAAAATAAAGTACGTGGTTCACGACACACAAGGTCAGCGGTCAATGACAGCGCGGTCTACAATTACTTAACTACCGCGAACTTTATCGCCGCTAAACGCAGCTGGGCACGCGTGTTACTAGGTAGATCCGGCGAGCGTAGCGAACTCACAAAGGCCGGCACAACAACTAGTCAATGTCCCAAACACGCGTGCAATGTCCAAAAAACCCAGCGATATCACAGCGCAAGTCGAAGCGGTCCCCAAACAATCAGGTCCGGGGAAAACAAACCGCGGCACGAAAACGACTCCGGCGCTTCCAAACGAGCAACTCGTTGCGCAGTTATTCGGTGACTACTCACCCGCGCAAATATAAACGTGGCTACTCAAACGTAGTATAGTAATTTACGTCTCGCGACTACGCGTTTCAAAGACGACACGTGATCAAAATTACGTCAGCCACGCGCGGGGAACCGCTAAGTTTGTCGGTCGACAGCAGACAGGTCCACAAGATGAGTTCACGAATACGCACAAAAGGTCGCGCCCCCACAAAAACTGTCTATAAGAATTGACGCGGTCCCAAAACGCACGTTTCTTGGGGTACAAACCGCCGGGGCAAAAGGGCGCCGCAAAAACCCAGCCGCACGCACGGCTGTTGCTAGCTGACTCCGATTCGTACTGTGCGCGCCCCGCAATCGCCGCGTCATTGCAGGCACAAAAAAAAACTCTCGTAACCGAGGCGTGAGCGGGACACGCAGATAAGCGCCTCTGCGGGTTAGCGAGGGAGCGCACTATTCAATGCAAACAAAAGACTCGGCGCGCGCGCCAGCTACCCTGGCGTAAACAATTGTAGATAAGTCATATGGCTAAGATTGAAGATTTTTTGTTTACACAGTCTCATAACAATATGATAATTATCCAAATTTCAAAAATCTTGCAGCTTTACAGTTTTCATTTAATTCATAAAGATAAGTTAATTAGTTACTAACACAAACAAACAGACAAATCATAGACATACGTAAATATCTATGAAGTATTGGATACTGATAAAATTGAATTATCAAACAATCAATACCAATAAACAATATCAATAGTTTCAATAGTTCAGTCTTCATCATCATCAATAACAAATATCTTTGTCTTTTTTGGTTTCAGTTCAACACTAGACTTTCTTTTGTGATGTTTTTCACCAATTTCATTTTCAACATTAATTGTACTGGTGAAAGTTTCAGTTTCCTTTGGTGCTGGCCTATCTAAATGAAATTCAGTGAATTTTCTAACTGGCATTTTCAGAACAAAATTTTCATCATCAATTGACTCCATATTAGGACCTTTCTTTATGTAAGATATTGTAGAGTATGCAGTGAAATGAAAGTATTCAATTAAATACCCTTGTATAAGCAGAAAAGCAATTACATCTTCACCTATACATCTAGAGAAGTTGGGTTCTTTTCCCTTATGCCTTAAAACAACAGGGCCTTTTAGAAACCAAGCATCAAGTAGCTTTTGAGCTGTTAATTTTGTGTCCTGCTTGTCAGCATTGTCTATAATACTTGAAATGGTCTTACAATGCAGTTCTAAACTTATTTCTCTATTTGAATTATTAGGATAAGAGCACACATCACACATTTTGTTACAGTCTGCATCACCCCAATCTTCATCAAAATGCTCAGCAATTAGTAGTCGTCTACATAGAGTGCCGTTCAAACAGTACTTGACCATTCCGTACAAATGTTCTAGCCTTCCAATTGAGGAAAACACCATTGAACTCACTTTGAATATATCTTGCATTCTGTATAAAGTGAGACATTCAGCCCTCAGGCCGTCTCTACCAGCTCTGCCACTCTCTTGGTAGTAATTTTCCATTGATTTACTAATTGTATGATGAATTACAAATCTGACATCAGGCTTGTCAATGCCCATACCAAAGGCAACTGTTGCAACAATTGCCTGATAGTATTTTTCATGCCATTTCAAATGCACTTTTGATCTGGTATCTGCTTCCATATTTGCATGATAGCAACCCACTTTCAGGCCTCTTTTTCTCAACCCTTCTGCAAGATCTTCAGAGTCTTTAATACTATTGGTATAAATTATACCGCTCTCATCTTTATATCTGTATTTCAGCAACTTTTCAAGTATTGTCAAACAGTCTTCTTGTGATGTTGGTTTTTCTAAAATCTTGTAATACAAATTAGGTCTATTAAATGTAGACTTAATAACCAGGCAGCCAGGTATATTGAGTATTTTTTGTACATCTGTTAAAACGTGAGCTGTGGCAGTCGCAGTCAAGCCCAGTATGGGAACATTTTGAAACATATTTGATAATATACCAAGGTATTTATAGTCAGGTCTAAAGTCGTGGCCCCATTGTGAGCAGCAGTGGACCTCGTCGATAGCGATTCTCTGAAGTCTACCATCAGCATGACATTTCTGTAAGTTTGCCATAAATCGTTTACTCTTAGCGAGTCTTTCTGGTGTGACATACAAAAGTTTTATATTGGTATTTTTGTCTTTTAAAGCATTCAAGGCGGCCGTAGTGTGTTCTTTAGGGCTAGTACTAGTCATGAGCATTGCTGGAATGTTTTTACTGGTTAGCGACCTCACCTGGTCCTCCATGAGAGATACTAAGGGTGATATAACAACAGTAATGCCCGGTTTGACTAGCGCGGGGAGCTGGTAGCAGAGACTCTTGCCGGCACCAGTGGGCATAACCACTAACGCATGTTGACCGCTTAACGTCGAATTAATGGCACTTAACTGCTTTGGCCTAAACGATTTTATTTTAAATATATTCCTAAGGGTCCTCTTAACATCCTCCGACCATTCGTAAGTGTTTCCTCCCCAGTCAACGCTGGATAATTGATCTGATTTCAATTTGTCTATAGATTTCTTCAGCACTGCTTTTTTCTCGTGTAATTGGCGCTGCACGTTTTTCCATTTGGCTAACTCTGCGTCTACTTTTAGAAGTTCTTTGTTGACACATTTTATTTCTTCTTCTAAATCTTCTATTGACTTCATTTTCATTAGCACAAAAAGAAAATTGCAAATTTGCAAACAAAATATTATTTTGTTGACAGTTTCACTGATGGTTTCACTGTGTGGTCTGTGGTCCCTGCTGTGTGGTCTGCGATTTCATTATAGAATCACAGACACAACAACTAGGTAGAATTGTGTCAAAAAATGAAAGAATACACTAACAAGATTGAGTACTAACCATTCTTGCTAAGCTAAATTGACACTTATTGCTTTCTTATTAGAGGAGCTATTATCTTACAAGCAGTAGCTAGCTAAAAGCGGTCCTGAACGAGACGAATAGATTTGGTCGTCGTGTCCTTGTCTGGCATCTTGCCATCTCAATTAAATATCGGGTTTGGTAGAAACGGTAGATTTTTTATTTTTGTTTTTTTATAATATACCAAAACGAAACATCTATAAACTCTGAAACTTATTTTAATAAGTTTCTACAGTTATTGTAATTATTTTAAATGATAATTATTTCGTTGTATTAAAAAAAATTATTAATATTGATTAAAAGTAGTATTTTTGTTCTTTGGACTGGTATTACTAAAAGTAAGATGATGGATATTCTGTAGGGTAACCATGAATTACGTAGATCAAAGATTTTTCTTGTAGTACTTGGGTAGGACTTTAATTGCAGATGTATAATAGTCTTCTATCATAATAAAAATTAATCCTCAATCCTCAGCTCTCTCCTTATTTTTCCTTCAAATGAATTCCAGTCAATCAGTGGGTAAATCAGCACAAGCATCTATACATGTTATATTATTATATACACAATCGTTTTTAAAACAATTAGTCCTGTAATTTTTTTTTTCATCATGGTCACCTCAAATTAGAAAGGGACGCACTACCTGAGGTGCCCTCTCACGCGGACCGTTTTTTTCTTAATAGTGCTCAGTCTTGATAAAGTATAATGCCTTTGCAAAAAATTTACTCTTTTTTGGCTAGCAACTGTCAGTGTAACCCATGTAACCACCATAACAGGCTATAGACTACAAAGAGTTCGTCAATCGATGATTCGATAATATTATGTGCGATGATTTATCGATTAAGATGATTCAATTATTTTGCTGACAAAAACATTTTGAAACTGATTTTTTTTATCTTTGTGATTAGAGTTGATAAAACTGTTGAAATAGTTGAAACAATCGGTATCAAAATTCAAATCCGCACTGTACTCGACACGGAAGTCTACGATGCTCTACACGTCGCAACCAACAGAGCTAGATGGCATGCTCAGAATACAGCGATGGCATGTCATCGTTCTGAAAAAAGTCGTCAGTGGAAGGGATCACGACCCTCAGTAATGAGGAATACGCAGAGAGAGAAAAAGGATTAACGGTCATTTTATAAGACTGAAGATATGATGGCGACGTTAGGTAAAAAATGGGGTTTGAAAAATTTTAATCCCACTTGGATTAAAATTTTTCAAACCCCATTTTTTTTTTCTAATCAATGAACCATTCCTATTTTAATGAAAACCCGGAGGGAACCGCGGATTTTTTCAGTCTGAAACGTAGCTTGAAAACCTACAAACAACTACATAAAATGTTTTATCTTGATTCATAATTTCAAATAAATCGTTTCCGTAGTTCCGGGAAACAAACTTTACATTTTTATTTTAAAACATGATTACAAATAGTTTAGTAAATAAATCAACGTACGACAATATCGTATTACAAACAACTTAAGATAAGTAAGTAGTGTATGTATTATGTAGCCAAGACGGAAGCATTTCATTAGCCTCAATTTCCTTGACCCTACGTGAACGTTTGTGGAGGTGTGTATTTTTTTCAACACAATGTGGGTTAGGACTGTTGTGATCATTGCACTGTATGTATTATCCTTTTCTTTAGTGCACCAAATCCAATTTCAGCTATTTTTTTTCACTTGAAAATCTTTTTAGCTTTTATAAATTTACAATTGCACAAAATACAGCAGTTCTTATTCTTGCCCGTGGAGGTTCCAAAGGAATTCGCTTGAAAAATCTTAGCCAAGTGGGTGGTATCAGTTTACTCGCTAGATCGATCATCACTGCCCGGAGAGCTGGTTTTCAAAATATCACGGTTTCCACAGATCATCCTTTGATAGCGCTAGAAGCTTTAAAATGTAAGTATGTTTTAATAACAAAAAATACGAAACTTCTATCGGTGCTCCCTGTGTGCGACGCCTCATCATCATTCTCTTATATTCTGTGTATGCTTATGACATAAGTTTCGTGATGGCTAGGTTTTTTTCTTTTGAATCAATTGATCAATGAAGACAACAAGTCAACAATAGGACTTTCAAATAAATTTCATGTTTAAAAGCGTGTATGTATAATTGTTCATATTATGTTGATTTAACTAGGTAACTTTTTGTTATAGACGATGCGAAGGTGTTTAAACGCAGTTTTGTTACGTCTACGGATTGGGCTCCTTCTATTTGGGGAGTGTCAGAATTTCTGGAAATAAGAACAAACATTGACATTTTAATCCTTCTCCAAACCACATCACCATTACTGAAAGCTAAATACATTCAATTATCTGTTAAAAAGCTAAACACTCCAGTTGCATTTGATTGTATTTTTTCAGTAACAAGGTAAATATAATAACTAATCATATTCTTTTGTTCTTTGAATTACAATACTTTTAAACCAATTTTAAGTAACTACGTACAATATATCTCTTGCTCGTTTTTTTTTTAGAAGCTTCAAACTTCGTTGGACTTATAAACGCAATAGCGTTTATCCCGTGAATTTTAATCATTACAATCGTCCGAGACGACAGGATTGGGCTGGTGAGCTCATAGAAACTGGAGCGTTTTACATTTTTAGAAGAGATCTTGTAAAGAAGGGATATTTACAAAATAACAAGTACGATTTACAAAATATTACATGGCTTGCAGTAGTGATTATAACAAAGCTAGCGCATAATTGCCTTCTCTCTATATTCAAACGACTATCTACCATTTTTAATTTCCATCCTCATATTATGTAGGTTATTAGTGTACGTACTTTGCTTTGTGTTCATGTTTCACGGTTCGTTGTCTTTTCTTATCTTTGGCTATAGCTTAAATGATCATTTGTTTAAAATATAATATTATTTAATAATCATTTGTTTAAAATATAATATTATTTAAAGGAACAATGTTTCTGATAATTTTACGTCAAGTATATTAAAACATCGATATCCATAGGCCCCCAGCCCTAAAAGTCATTTAGGCTCCGCCCATACGCCATTATTTGTCAATTATTGACATTTCTTGTTTCTTTATGAGTTTCCTATCCTCTACTATCGATCTATGGGCTATAGTGAATGCTACTGTTAGTCTGTCGTTTCCTCCACTTGAGTAAATAGTGTTCTGTGGTCATTTCTGGTTTCCTGTTCCGGACGTGGCAAAACTTTCCAGTTCCACAACAAAAACAAGTTTTATTTTATTTTTTGAAACCCGGATTTTAAAGTTAATATTAAAAATATTTATAAAGTGTGGATAATGATTACCTACGTATAAACGTGACGTCGGTTGAGCCATGCTTTATGCGATTACTTGCAGTTGCACTATATGGGAAGTTCCGAATGCCGAAAGCTTAGAAGTTGATACGCCGTTTGATTTATACTTGGCAAATATTTTACTTTCCACTGGCTTACACACGCAATAATTAAAAACACAGGTGAGCGAGTGTTAGGTTAATATATCATTTTAGTGACAGTATTATCAAAATCCTTTTTTGCATGATAAAGTTTGGAACCTTGTACCTAACTACAGATTCTTTTTTTTTTGGATTTGTAATTTAAGCTAGATCACAAAAACTTGTCTTTATAAATTATTTACATTTACATTACATTGTATATAGAAAACGGTTTGATTCCTCGTTTCTGATACGCACTGCAGACGTCTGGAATACACTTCCAAGCTCGTTCCTGATACGCACTGCAGAGGTCTGGAATACACTTCCAAGCACTGTCTTTCCCACCACCTACAAATTGAGCACCTTCAAAATCAAGAGTGAATAGGTATTTCCTAGGCAAGCGCGCGCCACCTCGTAGACTGTATCATTGCTTTCCATCAGGCGTGATCACAGTCAAGCACTTAGCCCATGAAGTTAAAAAACATAGTTTAAAAATTACAGCCAAATTCAATAAATTAGCTTATCTTAGTATGATCAAGAATATAATTGTATCATCTGTTTTTATTTATTTTTAGTTTAGTTTTAAATCATGTCAGCCAATACAGAGGAAATAGCCCATGAAGTTAAAAAACATAGTTTAAAAATTACAGCCAAATTCAATAAATTAGCTTATCTTAGTATGAACAAGAATATAATTGTATCATCTGTTTTTATTTATTTTTAGTTTAGTTTTAAATCATGTCAGCCAATACAGAGGAAGTAACATTCGAGGCTTTAGAAACAACTGATGTTATTAGTGTGGAACTGGTACCTGAACGTAAAGGACTCATTTTGAAACACTGTGAATACTACGTGAGCTCCCGACGCCATGGCACCACTGTCACCAGGAGATACAATGAGTTTGTGCAGCTTTATGACGTCCTGTGCGCTAAATATCCTTATCGGTAAGCATTATATTGACTCTGTACATGTAAAGAAATTGTTTTTTGGTAAGTGAGATGTTCTCGTAGTGTTATGTGCATGATGCATCCCTAAAAATCATAGTATTGCAATTCATATTGGTTTCATACAATATGCTCATTGTTTAGGGACGTCTAATCTAAAGCAACATAATGCTCAGAATTATTTTTTTTCATCGCGTCCGCTGTGGTAGTTAACTATTGAGGATAAATAAAAATATATATCAGGACATTACACACATTGCAATCTAGCCCCAAAGTAAGCGGTAGCTTGTGTTATGGGTACCAGAATAATGATAAATATACATACATATGAATATAGGTAAATATGGTAATATATTGAAAACCACACAGACACTAGAAAAGATTACACTCATCACACAAACATTTACCAGTAGTGGGAATCGAACTCACAACCTCAGACGCAGACCAATCAGAATTTGGGTACCCATGCGCAGTAATCCCCTCCACCCGAAGGTCAAAGCCAAACTCTCGCCGCGCGTACTGTACAATACTCTTCAAAAACAACGGTTTGCAGATCAGCCAGTTTTTATAAGGAACTTGTGTCTGAAAAGATAGTTTGGATGATTGGGAGGGATGCAGAATACTTTTACTGTAGTTAAATGAATGGAATTGGAAGTGGAAAGAAGCCAAAAACTAATACTCTAATTCATGTCCATGATAAAAATGAATACAATAATAATTTTGGTATCAATTTCAAATGAATATAAAAGTTTTATCACTAACATAAGGTAGGTACAAACTGCACAAGGTCAAACAATTACAACACCACTGATTATGATGCTTATATTAGATTTTGTATTTGCATTTATATTACATAACAGTGTCAAATGCGACTAATGTTGTAATAAATATGAAATATTATAATTATGTGTCTGCAATAGAGAATAATGTACCTTTTCTTTTGGTTTTATAATTTTACAAACCAAACAAATTCTGGTTTTCCTGATAGGAGTCAGACTTGTGAGCACAGAAATACAATATTTTTATTGCACATAAAAACATATTTGGTCAAAACAGAGTACATATCTTATTTTCGTACATATATTATTTTCTATAAATAAATAGTGGTGCTACTGTCTATTGAGAAAAATTCGAGTAATTTACTTTGAGGCAAAAATGCGACAACATATTTCGCATTTTAGCCTTAAAGTGGAGCAACAGCTTGTACTATGAGTACTAGAGAACTGAAAAACATATACATAAATAAAATATATAGAAAAACACCCAGACACTGGAAAACATTCATGCTCACCACACAAACATTTGAGGAATAGAATGCACAACCTCCGAAGCATTTCCAGTTGGGGAATCGAACCCACGATTGGAAAAGAAGACCAGGGGGGTCTGATTGTGTAAGAAAAACGTTTTCATCACGTAATCGTTTGCAATTTTTGCTCCTCAATAGGCTAACGTAAATGAAGGAACCAATCAGCGCGCAGAATTTGTAAATGCTTAAGATGATTATTAATATTTTTATTACTTGTGTATTTGTAGTTATTAGCTTACATGTTACAATATTTCATTAACATGTGGCCCTGTCAGGGCGTTGCTAACATTATACAGTAGGTATACATTACTTAATATAATAACTACTTAATATAATTATGTTTTCCTTACACAATCTAGGGCCAGTATTAACTGCGCCAATCGGTCGTCAAAAATGTGATTATAATAAGTCTGTTTGTTATTTCAGTGCAGTATGCAGCTTGCCTCCTAAGCGCGTGGTGGTGGGCGGCGGGAGCCCCCTGTTCCTGCAGCGAAGGCGCGCGGCGCTCCAGCGCTGGCTGACGCTGGTGGCGCGGCACCCCGTCGTAGCGCACGACGCCGACCTCAGGACCTTCCTGTGCGAGACCTCGGCGCGACTGGACAAGCCCAAACACGACGAGTTTATATTGGCTGGAACACAGGAGGACAGTGCGGTAAGCAAAAAAAATTATTGATAGTCTTTATTTATATGATAGAGGTCCAAGGGGCGCCGGTGACTTCTACTTAAAGTGCGGAAATATTTACGTCTTAGTTGACCCGAGCCGTCGCTACACAATTTTTTCACGCACACTAGCATCCGCGCACCTTACAAGTTGCAATAAAAGTTCAATTCATTAAAAAGTTGCCGCACTCGCATGGAGCTGCAAGTGACGACTTATAAACGTTCGTGTCACCGCCAGTGTGAATTTCGGGTTTTCCCGCGGGAACCATGGATTTGTCTAGGATAAAAAGTAGTCTATGTGTTGATCAAGATGATGTACAAGTATCTCCATTTAAAATTCCAGTCAAATCGGTTCAGTATTTGCGGCGTGAAGGGTCTAAAGTTTGTTTTTCTTCATACAAAAACGTTGGAACTCATGTCACCCGCTTACCGTGTGAGTTTTGAAAAGATTTCCTTAGTGGATGCATTGGACACCCTAGTGAATGTTTATATTTTTCTTTTATATTAGATTTAAGTATATAGCTTTATTTGTATTACATTTAGTAGATTGCTCATACATCTATAATGTCTTTTTGTTGTTTAAAGAGTTCTGCATCTAGTGGGTCTTATTTTTTTGGTTAAGATGTGTTAAAGATCTTCGGATGGATGATGGAATTCTTCGGTGTTCATTAGGATGGAGGGGAGGAACGGGGAAGCACGTTTTATATATTAACTAGTAGGGTGCGTGGGTGCGCGGGCCACATGTGGCCCGCGTGCTGTCTTCCCGCCCATAAAAACCCCTTCAACATTCCCCATACATTTTTTAATGAAAAAAATAAATTCCGCCATTTTGAATTTTTTTCCTATCCATCCAATAGACCTTCGGGTCCTGATCACTTCTTTCCAAGAAACCGTTCTTCCATCTTTTATACTTTCCGAGATATCGACAAAATTCGAACGGCGGCCATTTTGAATCCGCCATTTTGAAATTTTTTCCAGCTCACTGTCAATTGGATGACATTTCGAATGACATTTATCCCCCACCTATCTTTGATACCCTGGCTGTGCTCTTCACCTGTCTCCGAAATCCTCACTCATCCGCTCTCTCCATATTTTTCCTCTGAATGATTTTTTTTTCTTTTATACGACACCATCCTTGAAAAAAATTTTTTTCATACAAAATTGTTCAGGAGAGGTGATCAATGAGTGAGTCAGTGAATCAGCCCGAGTAGCTATATTTAAATTAATAAAATTATTGCAGAGGGAAATGAGCACAGACGAGATGCAGGATGTTTTTGCATCAGAACAGGAACAGCTACGACTGGCGCAGCTTGGTCTGGGAAGATTGTTCAAGATAATCGAGAAAGGTACCTCCTTATCTAATCTTTGACTTTATTAAGGCTTTATGTTGTCGGAAATGATTTTGCTAAAGGAAACAAAAACTACGTTATTTTGAGGAACGTTTTATGAACCAATTTTGACTTCTTACTCTTTCTAACTAATATAGTGTCTCCATGTCTTTAACATCTCCCTTTTTTTAACTATTTTAGCGATGAAAAAAAGATCTGACCATTAAAGGAGACAAAGAAGCTTTCGTTGTACAACAAAGATCTTCTGAAATCTAAATCATGAAAATTAGGCAGTTGATCTATTCACAGATAAGTCTGTCACATCAACAAGTCATGGGGCGTGTGTACAGAACTCATGAGGACCCAGATAAATTCCGTCTTTCACGTGATTGTTTTATCTATATTTGTGGATGGTTTACAGTGGAAAGTCGTTGCGAGTCAGAGCGCACAGACATTCGCGAGCTGGGCGCGGCGCTCAACGCCCTGAGTACACCTTCCGCAGCGGACACCGCACGCTGGGCCCGCATGCGAGAGGCGCTGAGAGCCGCTGCCGAGTAAGTACCGCGCACAGACATTCGCGAGCTGGGCGCGGCGCTCAACGCCCTGAGTACACCTTCCGCAGCGGACACCGCACGCTGGGCCCGCATGCGAGAGGCGCTGAGAGCCGCTGCCGAGTAAGTACCGCGCACAGACATTCGCGAGCTGGGCGCGGCGCTCAACGCCCTGAGTACACCTTCCGCAGCGGACACCGCACGCTGGGCCCGCATGCGAGAGGCGCTGAGAGCCGCTGCCGAGTAAGTACCGCGCACAGACATTCGCGAGCTGGGCGCGGCGCTCAACGCCCTGAGTACACCTTCCGCAGCGGACACCGCACGCTGGGCCCGCATGCGAGAGGCGCTGAGAGCCGCTGCCGAGTAAGTACCGCGCACAGACATTCGCGAGCTGGGCGCGGCGCTCAACGCCCTGAGTACACCTTCCGCAGCGGACACCGCACGCTGGGCCCGCATGCGAGAGGCGCTGAG
Source organism: Coenonympha arcania (assembly GCA_036785405.1). Classification (NCBI taxonomy): domain Eukaryota; kingdom Metazoa; phylum Arthropoda; class Insecta; order Lepidoptera; family Nymphalidae; genus Coenonympha; species Coenonympha arcania. The sequence continues at coordinate 15,544,130 of CM072066.1, read as the reverse complement.
AGCCGCTGCCGAGTAAGTACCGCGCACAGACATTCGCGAGCTGGGCGCGGCGCTCAACGCCCTGAGTACACCTTCCGCAGCGGACACCGCACGCTGGGCCCGCATGCGAGAGGCGCTGAGAGCCGCTGCCGAGTAAGTACCGCGCACAGACATTCGCGAGCTGGGCGCGGCGCTCAACGCCCTGAGTACACCTTCCGCAGCGGACACCGCACGCTGGGCCCGCATGCGAGAGGCGCTGAGAGCCGCTGCCGAGTAAGTACCGCGCACAGACATTCGCGAGCTGGGCGCGGCGCTCAACGCCCTGAGTACACCTTCCGCAGCGGACACCGCACGCTGGGCCCGCATGCGAGAGGCGCTGAGAGCCGCTGCCGAGTAAGTACCGCGCACAGACATTCGCGAGCTGGGCGCGGCGCTAAACGCCCTGAGTACACCTTCCGCAGCGGACACCGCACGCTGGGCCCGCATGCGAGAGGCGCTGAGAGCCGCTGCCGAGTAAGTACCGCGCACAGACATTCGCGAGCTGGGCGCGGCGCTCAACGCCCTGAGTACACCTTCCGCAGCGGACACCGCACGCTGGGCCCGCATGCGAGAGGCGCTGAGAGCCGCTGCCGAGTAAGTACCGCGCACAGACATTCGCGAGCTGGGCGCGGCGCTCAACGCCCTGAGTACACCTTCCGCAGCGGACACCGCACGCTGGGCCCGCATGCGAGAGGCGCTGAGAGCCGCTGCCGAGTAAGTACCGCGCACAGACATTCGCGAGCTGGGCGCGGCGCTCAACGCCCTGAGTACACCTTCCGCAGCGGACACCGCACGCTGGGCCCGCATGCGAGAGGCGCTGAGAGCCGCTGCCGAGTAAGTACCGCGCACAGACATTCGCGAGCTGGGCGCGGCGCTCAACGCCCTGAGTACACCTTCCGCAGCGGACACCGCACGCTGGGCCGCATGCGAGAGGCGCTGAGAGCCGCTGCCGAGTAAGTACCGCGCACAGACATTCGCGAGCTGGGCGCGGCGCTCAACGCCCTGAGTACACCTTCCGCAGCGGACACCGCACGCTGGGCCCGCATGCGAGAGGCGCTGAGAGCCGCTGCCGAGTAAGTACCGCGCACAGACATTCGCGAGCTGGGCGCGGCGCTCAACGCCCTGAGTACACCTTCCGCAGCGGACACCGCACGCTGGGCCCGCATGCGAGAGGCGCTGAGAGCCGCTGCCGAGTAAGTACCGCGCACAGACATTCGCGAGCTGGGCGCGGCGCTCAACGCCCTGAGTACACCTTCCGCAGCGGACACCGCACGCTGGGCCCGCATGCGAGAGGCGCTGAGAGCCGCTGCCGAGTAAGTACCGCGCACAGACATTCGCGAGCTGGGCGCGGCGCTCAACGCCCTGAGTACACCTTCCGCAGCGGACACCGCACGCTGGGCCCGCATGCGAGAGGCGCTGAGAGCCGCTGCCGAGTAAGTACCGCGCACAGACATTCGCGAGCTGGGCGCGGCGCTCAACGCCCTGAGTACACCTTCCGCAGCGGACACCGCACGCTGGGCCCGCATGCGAGAGGCGCTGAGAGCCGCTGCCGAGTAAGTACCGCGCACAGACATTCGCGAGCTGGGCGCGGCGCTCAACGCCCTGAGTACACCTTCCGCAGCGGACACCGCACGCTGGGCCCGCATGCGAGAGGCGCTGAGAGCCGCTGCCGAGTAAGTACCGCGCACAGACATTCGCGAGCTGGGCGCGGCGCTCAACGCCCTGAGTACACCTTCCGCAGCGGACACCGCACGCTGGGCCCGCATGCGAGAGGCGCTGAGAGCCGCTGCCGAGTAAGTACCGCGCACAGACATTCGCGAGCTGGGCGCGGCGCTCAACGCCCTGAGTACACCTTCCGCAGCGGACACCGCACGCTGGGCCCGCATGCGAGAGGCGCTGAGAGCCGCTGCCGAGTAAGTACCGCGCACAGACATTCGCGAGCTGGGCGCGGCGCTCAACGCCCTGAGTACACCTTCCGCAGCGGACACCGCACGCTGGGCCCGCATGCGAGAGGCGCTGAGAGCCGCTGCCGAGTAAGTACCGCGCACAGACATTCGCGAGCTGGGCGCGGCGCTCAACGCCCTGAGTACACCTTCCGCAGCGGACACCGCACGCTGGGCCCGCATGCGAGAGGCGCTGAGAGCCGCTGCCGAGTAAGTACCGCGCACAGACATTCGCGAGCTGGGCGCGGCGCTCAACGCCCTGAGTACACCTTCCGCAGCGGACACCGCACGCTGGGCCCGCATGCGAGAGGCGCTGAGAGCCGCTGCCGAGTAAGTACCGCGCACAGACATTCGCGAGCTGGGCGCGGCGCTCAACGCCCTGAGTACACCTTCCGCAGCGGACACCGCACGCTGGGCCCGCATGCGAGAGGCGCTGAGAGCCGCTGCCGAGTAAGTACCGCTTACTTGCCACCTTGCATCGTCCACCATTTTAATTACCAGCAATTATCATAAATTAATCGCCATTTTGATTCTTTCGCCATTTTGGATTATCCGCCATATTGGATATCTTACTGACCTATTCCATCCGGCTGATTCTGGCATCGAATATTGTTACTAAGCCACAGCTGAAAACCCTGTCCAGTATCCAATTTTACTTCACTCTTAATACTTTTTTTAATACATTTGCTCAAAAAGTTGACATTTCCATGTGTGTTTAGCGTGCGCAAAGTTATTCTTTTCCGCACTAGTGCTTTTGTGTTTTCCTCCTACGCGGCACCGGAGTGGGCGTACCAGGAGCGCATAAACACGAACACGGCATGCAAACACGGAGCAGGCAAACAAGTAAAACCAATGTTTTTTTTTCGCAAATGTATTAAAAAACGACGTTCAATGCACGTGCGGAATTGTCATTTTTACTCGTCCTTATAGTTGACCCTCGCCTTCGGCTTGGGTCAACAAACCGGGACTCGTAAAGAAATGACAAACTTTCCGCACTTATATTGAAATGTACTATTTTCGCAGATTAGCAATGGAAATGGGGGATTCGTCGGGCGAGTTGACAGAAGACGAAGCGATGGACCGCACGCTGCTCGCGCTGGACGCGCTGGGCGCGTACCGGCAGCTGTGCTCGCGCCTCACGCGCGGCCTGCACGCCGAGCGCTCCGCCGCCGCCGCCGCCGCGCCGCACTCCGCCGCGTCGCTCGTGCTGCGCGCGCGCCACCGGTACGCGCTGCGCTGCGCTGTGGAGGTACGCCGTACGGCCAGGCGGGGTTCACTTGTACTGTAGGACTTGTACCGGCAGCTGTGCTCGCGCCTCACGCGCGGCCTGCACGCCGAGCGCTCCGCCGCCGCCGCCGCCGCGCCGCACTCCGCCGCGTCGCTCGTGCTGCGCGCGCGCCACCGGTACGCGCTGCGCTGCGCTGTGGAGGTACGCCGTACGGCCAGGCGGGGTTCACTTGTACTGTAGGACTTGTACCGGCAGCTGTGCTCGCGCCTCACGCGCGGCCTGCACGCCGAGCGCTCCGCCGCCGCCGCCGCCGCGCCGCACTCCGCCGCGTCGCTCGTGCTGCGCGCGCGCCACCGGTACGCGCTGCGCTGCGCTGTGGAGGTACGCCGTACGGCCAGGCGGGGTTCACTTGTACTGTAGGACTTGTACCGGCAGCTGTGCTCGCGCCTCACGCGCGGCCTGCACGCCGAGCGCTCCGCCGCCGCCGCCGCCGCGCCGCACTCCGCCGCGTCGCTCGTGCTGCGCGCGCGCCACCGGTACGCGCTGCGCTGCGCTGTGGAGGTACGCCGTACGGCCAGGCGGGGTTCACTTGTACTGTAGGACTTGTACCGGCAGCTGTGCTCGCGCCTCACGCGCGGCCTGCACGCCGAGCGCTCCGCCGCCGCCGCCGCCGCGCCGCACTCCGCCGCGTCGCTCGTGCTGCGCGCGCGCCACCGGTACGCGCTGCGCTGCGCTGTGGAGGTACGCCGTACGGCCAGGCGGGGTTCACTTGTACTGTAGGACTTGTACCGGCAGCTGTGCTCGCGCCTCACGCGCGGCCTGCACGCCGAGCGCTCCGCCGCCGCCGCCGCCGCGCCGCACTCCGCCGCGTCGCTCGTGCTGCGCGCGCGCCACCGGTACGCGCTGCGCTGCGCTGTGGAGGTACGCCGTACGGCCAGGCGGGGTTCACTTGTACTGTAGGACTTGTACCGGCAGCTGTGCTCGCGCCTCACGCGCGGCCTGCACGCCGAGCGCTCCGCCGCCGCCGCCGCCGCGCCGCACTCCGCCGCGTCGCTCGTGCTGCGCGCGCGCCACCGGTACGCGCTGCGCTGCGCTGTGGAGGTACGCCGTACGGCCAGGCGGGGTTCGATTGCTAAAGTACAACAAACAAACAACAAACTGAACAAGGACAATTTTTTAAAGTCACGAATTTTTCATAACCGGGCCTCAATTCAATCATCATTTAATTCAAAATTGTGGATATGTTAATTTAGAATCAAGACTATGTTCGTGGTACTGAATCCGCTTAAAATAGTCCCACCTCTTTCCAGGAAGCGCGAATAGCCCGCGCGTACGCGCTGTCAGCTCTAGAGATTCTTCCGGAACTCTTGCGCACGCAGGGCACGTCGCACGCGCGCGTCGCCGCGCTGTGGGCGGACTTGCACACCGCTCTGAGACATCCGCACTCGAAACCCACTAATAAATGACCCAAAATTTCAAAATTTATAAGTTTTATGAGATGGAATTTTTGGTCCTTCGATCCGGATATTAAACCGAAACTTGCAATTTTTGCACAAAGATGCCATTGTTATCGTTTCATAATGAATTTAATATCAACAAAGGCATTCAAATATTTTTACATGTTTTATGTTTAAGTACCGGTCATTAAGTCTACAAGACTGTCATGTGGTAGAGCAAATTTTGTTGCTTTCCGACGTTTTGTTTAATTGAATCTTAGAATCATGAGACAATGTATTCCTGTTCTAAGGACCAAAACCACGCTGGTTAAAAGACCTTATATTAAATAATGACTGCATAAACATATACCTACCACTTACTATAAATGCTCAATGTTATTAAAGCAATGCTTAATTGAATTCTGATGTTATGCTACTGCTAATACTATTATAGTCTGATTTTCGTACGCTCATTTCTTAGTAAGAATACAATTGTTTTTATATTGTGTAGGCAGATCGCCAACAAATGCTTTACGTTTCTAGAATCTCCAGCATTAAGTACCTATATTAATCTTTATAGTATTAAAAAAACACTAACCCCATCGGAATAGCTTTTAATGTTATTTCTGTTTATTTTGACAGCTATCACGTTTGCGTTAAGTTTTTTATGACTTTGTTGTGGGTAATTTTACAGTTTTATGCATTTATTAAATTTTATGCAATTAAAAAAATTTTATAATTGAAAAACACGGTCGTTTCAAAATCATTAAAAGCATGAAGCAAAGATTTAAACACTTTAAATCCAAAGAGATAAAAGTTTAATAACTTAAATCAGTCTCGAATAATATGACTTTTTAAAGAATTTCGGTCTCTCATGATAGGACTTATTTTTTTTAAATATCGGAGTTTCAGTCTCGAATGACATAATTTTTTTATTTTCTGTGTATTAATTATGTTAACTGACCAATATACATTGTTAGATATTTATAGGCTTCAATATATTCAAAAGTTTTGTAGTAAGTAAGTGTTAATTTTTAGTCTAATGATATATAGACAATTAATAAATATGTATAAAAATGTGGTGGCTGGTAAATATAGGACCAAAATAGTAAATTTTACTGTGATATGGAGAATTTCACCATTAAACCTAAGTATAATAATGCATAGCAATAATCTAACATAATAACAATATTTTATCTTGTATTTTATTTTTATACAACAATATAATTATAACAGTTTCATTAAAAAATTGTATGATTACTAATTTTTATTAAACCCTCGTAAACTTAGTTTTCAAGTCATAAAATAGTTATCACTAAGTATACTTAATTATATTTTACTGACTATTCATAAGAGCCAACAAGTAAGGCCTATATGAAATAAATAAATCATTTTTATTTTATGCCAAGCGTTTCTGCCATTTCGGGCCTGGGGATGACAATTTTTTTAATGCCGAGAAATGTGTTTATTGTGGGTAGAAAATAAAAATTATAAAAAACTTAATTCAAATACCGAAGAAAAATAATATACTTAGGTACGTACTATGCATATTTTACAGTTGTGTTTATAAGAGTGCTGTAGGATATAAACAAAATATTATGTTTTCGTACTTCACCAATATTTAACTTTGCATGAAATAGTTTTTGTTTACAATAAACCGCTGTAGTAGATAAGATCATCGCTATAATTATGCAATACCTCTTTATTGCACTATTTGCGTTTACAAACATGATCTATTGTTTGTTGTCCCATTTTAATCAAAACTTTTTTTCACCTACCACTAGTGGCTAGTACCACCTAGTAAGATACGGATATCAGTCATGTGCAAAACTCTGAAACTAATGGTAGAGTTAAAACTAATCTTTTGGTTGAGTGCAATCTTTGTTAGTGTTAACGGTGATTACGGTCCAGCAAGAACTTTAATGTTAAGGAAGAAATATCGCCCCGTTTATCATCTAACAGCGCCAGAAGGATGGATGACTAATCCAGCCGGGATCGCTTTTTTCAGGGGCCAGTACCATCTGTTTTACCAGTACCATCCTTACAATGGTGCGTGGGGACACCTGAGTTGGGGTCACGCGGTCAGCAGTAACCTCATGGATTGGATCCACTACCCATCAGCCCTGATGCCCAGTGAATTCTACGACAGACACGGCTGTCTCGCCGGTTCAGCGTTAGTCAACAGGCACTTCCTCACCCTGTTCTACACGGGACAAGCCGTCTCCGACAATGTCACATATCAAACACAGAACATCGCTATGAGCGGCGACGGTGTGATTTTCAAGAAATACGTTTTCAACCCGGTCATAAAGGGATCTGTTACAGGGGATATAAGGAATCCTAAAGTGTGGCGTTTCCGAAATAAATGGTACATGATCCTAGGAACAACGTCCAGACAGGGGAATGGCGAGCTGCTTTTATACACTTCTCCGGATATGTTTAGCTGGAAACTAAATGGAACGTTGGTAAAATCGTATGGCGACATGGGCTATATTTGGGAAAGTCCAGATTTGTTCCTCTTGAACAAGCACCATGTTCTCCTCCTATCGGCCCGGGGCATAGAGATGGATGGATATAGATTCAACAATTTATATCAAACGGGATACGCGCTTGGCAGATTTAACTATATCACAGGCAGGTTTGACGACTTGGAGTTATCAGTAGCGACGTTCCATCAGCTAGATTACGGCCACGATTTCTACGCTGCAAAAACTCTTATCTCGAATGGCAGAAGGGTTTTAATAGCCTGGATGGGTATGTGGGAGAACGAGTTTATTGAATCCACGTTTGGCTGGGCGGGGATGACGACGGTACCACGGGAACTTCGTTTAAACAGAAAAGGACGTATTCTTATGACTCCTATTAAGGAAATGATGGATTTACGCCTTGAACTGTTAGAAAATGCATGGTACCAACCGGGGGAGGTGTTTCGAGCTGGAACCAAGTCATTTGAAATCTTGGTGAATTCTTCTTCAACATTCTCTGATGTGGCTATCATATTGGAGTGGAAATATGGTCATTTCACGATACAGTATTCGGCGGAATATGGGTACATTACAATCGATCGTGGAGGCACTGACGGGGAACGGAAAGCTTATTGGTCGCCAGAAGAACATATTTACCTCCGGATTTTTGTCGACGTTAGTTCAATAGAGATATTTTGCGGTGATGGCGAAGTTGTTTTCACGAGCCGCGTATATCCGAAGACTATAAGTATCCGTGTTGGGGGCAGCTCTGAGCTTCATATCGTTCAATACAAATTGCGTAGCAGCATTGGTTTTGATAAGAGAGTGGGAATGCGTTTGAGGAAGAACACATAGGACTGGATGCAGACTGATGTACTTATCAGCTAAAAGCTGAATGAGCTTTCATGAAGTACTAGGTAAAAAGATAATTGAAACTTAAACCCCTGTAAGGGGAGAAGCTGCGGGCATCCGGTAGTTTATTAAAAACTGTACCAGACTGTAACATATTATACTGTTTATCTTGAACTTTCTGTCCAATGATATTTTATTCCATTGTTTCTGTCCCATTTCCAGCTTTTGACATGAAAAGGGACCGCGTCGTGGGACGCTCGTTATTAATTTCGCCCACGTAATCGCGTTGTGTACAGAACAAGAATTGCAATTTAATTATTTAAGAGTACGTAGGTACTTTTGTTTGCCTTTGCAATATGATGGAAATTACTTGCATTTTCATTCCTAAGTCCAATGAATGAGGTAGGTTATTGAACGAACAGTTTTATCCCGCCCGCGCTCGTCGAGGGAGAATCCGTTACGTGCGTTACATTCAATGACGTCACTACATTTTGGCATAGATTAAAGTAGAAATAGATTGTCTAATCTAAAAATGATCGCTTCTCCACGTGTTTACGCTTAACAACGTGAAAGAACACCATGAAAGAAAAATGTAATTGAGAGACTTTCATTTTTTAAATTAGACGGTGTCTGCCTAGGTCAATAGTTTAAGTTTTTTCAAAACGTGTTTTTCATGTTTTTAGTGATTCTCTATGATTTCAAAGTACCTACCTACCAACTTATTTACCTTTCTACTTTTAATACTTAGATATTTCGACCCACGATGGCGCGCCCCACTCTGTCAAACTCCATAATTGAATGAAACATAATTGATTTTGATAGAGTGGAGCGCGTCTTCATGGATTGAAATATTTATACCTGATAGGTACATACAATTTGTTACGCCAACGTTTCAATGTCATCACATTTTCAGTCAGTATACCTATAGTTTCTATCGAACAAATTCGATATTATTTGAATGCCTACCACGTGTTGGTAACGAAACATTTGGGTGCGCAGACTTTAACCAAAAAGGCACAGTAGGTAGAAATGTAATATCATTTATTTAATAAAGCTACTTTATGTTTATTTATTCTTTGCTCTTAGTGTGTTCAGTTTTTATTTTTACCCTTTTTTACATTTTTCGCCAACAAAAAAAGATTTGCCAATCTGAACTTTTATTGGTAAATAAATATTTCAGTTAGCATTAAAAATAATTATTATCATCCTGCTATTTACAACATCGCAGGATGGAGAGTCATACGGATTACGGTTAGATGTTTGTTCGATTGTATGTTCATTTGATTTAGAAAGTAGGTACCAGAAAAATTAAAGCTTTCACTGTCTTTACAAAGGCGATTAAAAAATGAAAAGTTTACGATTTCAAAATGTTAGGACGATTTTAAAATCATCATTAATTTATTGGCTCGTGGGATCCTTATCAGAGAACGAAAAATAGTCACATTTCAAGCTATTTTTGTGAAAATAATATTATTATATTAAGCAAGCGATTTCCGCTTTTAAGGCAAAATGATAATTTATAGCATGGCAACATTTTCTTTTACAGTCAAATCAAATATGTCATTGTGACATTTGACATTTCACAAGTTGAAAGTTCACGGCACGCGAAAGTCGCGACTCGAAAACATTCAAAATTCAAATTCCAAATTCCAATCATTGCCATAGAAAGGCAAAGGGTGTCTGTAACATATTATGTTAGTTTTATAATTAATTAGAATATAATTTTTAAAATGACCAACATAATGAAGAGTTTAGTGATAACGGTTCTTAGTTTTGCGCTTGTAAACACTGATACACCACTAAAATTTTACCAGGAAAAGGTAAGTGAGCTACGACAATAATTTAAAAGTTTTATAAAACTTTTAAGTAGGTACCTTTATTATAGTGATTATGTTTAATTTTCTCTTATTATGCAATCTACTTTATTTCCGAAGATATAGGTACCTATCATGCATCATAAAAATACTTATGTTTTTTTATCAGGGTCAAATCTTGCAAACCAAATCCGAAGGACTTTCAGTTTTTTTTGTTTTATCAACATATCAGGAAGTTGAATTTTAGTTCTCCTCCAATTTCTATAACTATGATTATCTAAATAGCAAGCATGAAATTTAAGGATCAACTCCAGTATTATGAGATGACTCAAACCTTAGTCTGAATTATGTTTGCTATCATTTTTAAAACATTTGAAAGTTTTTTTATGATACAGGATTCATAAATTAGTAATCAGTACAGCCTAGTGGAGTCGGAAAGTCCTAGAAAAGAGATGCCTAATTATACATAATATTACTACCATACTTTTGTCTCAAGAGTAAGTTAAGCGCTTGTCTTTTAGGGAAGTGCCCTAAATTCTTATTATGTTGTTATGATTCATGAACATGATCTTTGATTGATTTGTTGAAGGATGGTAAATGAAATGATAAATGATTTCTATGATTATTTACTATAATTGCCTATAGAACTAAAAGCAGAAATGACAGCGGAACAACTTAATTATTAAGCGATGAAAACTTAAGGCGACTAATTACTGCTATCTATTATATTATATAGTACACATATATACAGTTGAGCGCCAGGAGGGACTTTACACAGGTGTTAATGAGGGTGCCCTTCCACACCAAACAAGGCTAGACTTCCAGTCGTCTCAGGGTATCTAATTGTGATTTCCTTATATCAGAGAAGGCGTTTCTTTAGGCTATCAACAAAGAAAAGAACGCTAATTAATTAATGTTTGTATATTGTGACTAAATGTAAGTCAAAGATACCTATGCACTTAATACTGTGTATTAGCCTAAAACTCACCCTTCTCTGGTTGTCCGAACACACACTTATGTTTACATTTGCTCCAAAGAGGTAATCAATAATCAATAAACTTTCTGTAAAATTAATTATTCCGAAATATCAATGATCATTTATATTATTGCATCAGACCGTGCATTGCTCCGCGCCGAACTGATCGTTTTCCAAATACCCTACACCTGCGAATGAAGTTCGAACGTGCCGCGTAATTTGAAATCAAGTTATACTCATATCAATGTTATTAGTTTTTTATCTTATCCCCTATGCTATTGTTTAAATAATGAGGTTTTGAATTTATTGAGTTTGTTTAGGACTTGCACATTTGAAAGATTTTGTATTACTAGATGCTTAGTGGAGCCACGTATGTCAATAGGCATTAGGCAGTACTAGTTTTTGCTTGCTTCTGTCTGTGTGATATAAGATTCTTTAACCTGATGCCTGTTACTAGACACCTAAGCTGTGTGCCCAGAGAAAATAGGTAGAATTAATTTTTAATTGTATGTTCCTTGTCTGACACGAAAGTACTGTATCAATTCTAAAAAATAAAGTTACATTGAATAATACCTGTTCACATAGACTACTGTTATTCTTTCAGTATATAATACTCATGTCACAGTGTTTGCTGCAAAACTCCTCCAAAACAAAGAAGTTGTTTCGGACATAACTAAGAAACGGACGTAAACTATTTTTCATACTGATGAGTGAGAAATTATTTATATGGTAGAACAACGTTTGCTAGGTCAGCTAGTCCCAGATAAAAACAATCTGACAGATTTAAAGAAAGTCACAGGCAGTGGCTAGTAACATAAGATGAGTTTTTAGTACTTACTAGTTTGGTTAAAATAGTTATACTAGTCAAATTGAATGCAGTTTTGTATTTCGTAAAGACTTACTGTGCATATCATACTGAGGTTACATTTATTGTAATTTACCATAATTACAGATTTCCTAATGTTACTCTTTGAATAAAATTGTTTATACATTATTGTATTTGTATTTGTTTATAAATTATTGTATAATTTTCTAATAGAAATACACAGGGTCAGACCGTATTAATAATGCAAATATTTACTCATTTGAAACTATCTCTTATCACCATGAAGTAAAGATAAATATGCTTTGACTCAGTTATCCTATTGTAGATACAACCTTTGATTCAATATGGTACAGTATGACAGGATACTTTCACTATATTAGTCTGCAAGCCAAGGCTTTTTGCAATGGTTATATGTGAGGAATGGATTTAGTCTAAAATTAGACTCAATTAAAGCACCAATTTGCACTAACCAGAAAAAATGTTATATACATGACAACATTTATAAATAATATCGTTAATGTAAGTGAGTATGGAAGTGCCTTTTTCGGGCCTATGTATCATCGGGTACAACGATTGTGGCTCCTCTTGACTAACGGCAATGATTGTCAAGTTTATAATCGTCTGTAACCGCCATGATCATAGTACAAGCACCTTCATTTAATTGTAAAGTCATTGGCTGTCCACTGGTAAATAGATTAATGGCGCAATCCCACACACGCATTGCATCTGTTGTGTGCCCCAAAAATCTCAAAGTCCCCAAAAATCGCAAAGTCCCCAAAAATCGCAAAGACCCCAAAAATCTCAAAGTCCCCAAAAATCACCCAGTCCACTATCACTGACGATTATATAGATGGTCATTGTTGACTACAGCCAGTTAAACCCCACGAGTTCAACACTATCGTGTCCGCGTGTATCCTATGCTCAACGACTTCATGTAGAGGCGCTATTAGACTGCTAATATTCGTCGTCAAATGCTGATGGACGTCCACTGCTAGAGGTAGGCCTCTTGAAATGATCGCCAAATACTACGATTTCGCGACGAAGTCGGCAACTCACGACGGCTTTTGACGTCGTCCGTAAAATTGGTGGTTCAGCCTGCATTTCCCTGTGCATAGCCACCGTTCTATTACTATCTCCAACCTTCACTGGTCTTAAAGAAACAAACAAAACACGTACAGGAGTGTCAGTCGGATCTTGGAATAAACCAAGATATTCGAGCACTATTCAATAGGTAGGTACTCCCCATTGCTCGCTGTGCGACTCGGAGCCTTCTGTATGCGGATGAGACTCATCTAGATACTAAACCCATTTTAATTAGCGTTCCATTTCCTAGGCCTATCACGAAGCGCAAGAGTTAACCGACGACAACATCAAAGCTATCGCCAAACTTTCCGACAGGCAACACTTCAGAAAAGTATTAGACGAAATCCTCATACCAAGAGTGGTCGGCACCCCTAACCATGAGAAAGTTGGGGATTACATAGCCAATCAAATGAGGGGGTTGGGATGGGACGTAACTGAGGACGTATTTCCGGACCACACGCCCGTGTTTGGGACTCTGAATTTCAGGAACATTATTGCGACGTTAAATCCGAACGCTGACAGGTATTTGGTGCTGGCCTGCCATTATGACAGTAAATACACGAGGGAACACGTCTTTATTGGTAAGTAAACTTCATCATCATTATATCACCTGCAGACGTCCACTGTTGTACAGTCCCGCCACCCCCTTAATGTCGTCGGTTCAAAGAGCTGGAGGGCGGAAGTGAACATAAGAGTAGACACATCAATGTTGGGAAAATTCGTCTCTCATAGAAGAGTCGAGGGATTTCCTAACCTATTATCGTACCAGCGTAGGAACGACATGTTAAAAAATTAGAAAGACAGTAGTAATGTGGAGGCATATAGTGTTCGTAGAGGCATGGTAGTGAACCACGTCAATTTTCAAAATTTCCTATCGTCCGAAAAAAGTAGAACCATAAGATTTGAATTGAATATGTGGTCAAATATGTGAAAACAATGCTTCCTAAAATTTCTGGTAAGAAACACCCTGTAGAATTTCAAACTTCGAATCGTTCCTAATAATCTTGATTTTCACCTCCGCAAACTTGTGATTTTCACTGCTAAATCAATGGGCAGGCCGTCCCGTTTACTGAGCTCACTGAACTGGAATAAATTTAATCTGAACCGACGATAACTGGCGGCGCCGTGTCCTTTATCACGCTATCCAATATGTATAGAAACTAGAAAGCACCGAAAGATTATAGTTTTACCCGCTTTTATGACGTAGGCCGAGTTTGGTATGTCTTAAAACACGCATAATTTTTGCAGTGACCTTGTTATCAGTGAAAGATTATCATTATTGGGTTAGTTAGTTACGAGTAGTTAGTTGACAAGCGGGAAAACATGTGACTCATAATCTTTGATTGGGTTCAATAAATAATTATTTTATTATCGAAATTCATTACTACTCTACTTTATTTAGGTACTATTTACTGCTCCTACTGCCAGAGCTGTTAGGGTCATATTCAGACTACCACGTTGGCTAAGTTCATGGTTTTTCATACCATTGATAACATTTAAATGGCTAGGAATACAGAATGAGATGTGAAGGAAAATCACAATGTTTTTGAGAAATAGTCGCCGCAAACGCACAAAATATTTCGCAATCTTATTTTGGTCTAAATTGCAAATAAATGATTGTTGTATCAAAACCCGAGATTCTAGTTGTATATTACTGGAACTGCAGTGTAATTACATGTTAATCGGCTGTTGAGGTGTCTAAAAAGTTCCTTAGGTTTGTTTTACATTTGGCTTACATTTTCTTCAACAAAGGCAACAGTGCAAAGGAGAATGACCAAAGATAGTATCAAATTTTTTCATGAACCAAAATCAGAATAGACTATTTTTTACTATACTTACTAGGAAAATAAAATAGTGTTTTTTAAAAACCATAGGCACAAGGAATTCATGTCCGGAATTTAATTTTGCATACAAAAAGTTACTTTCTTTTCGATGCACATTTCGTGTCTATTTTACTAAGAAGTACAACTTGTTTGTTTGCCTATAACTTAGAAAATCCATATGTTAATTAAAAAGAATTAATAATTGTAGTAGTTAATGTGGAGACCGTAGTCTATAAAAAATAAAGTTTGGATTTGATTCCGCTTGATACATGCAGGATTCCATACATCCATGATCTTCATTCCATTTAAATCGGTTCAGTAGCTTTCAAGATAATAATATGTACTGTTAAGTGTGTACTGAAGTCAGTTCTTTCGATCTTTTAGCTTGGATTTAATAAAGTAGGTATCTTATAATCGGTTTTATATATATATATATATATATATATAAAGATATGAGCCGTGTCAGCTACAAAAGGTCTCCGACCACCATGTTGGAGGATAGATGGACATACATTTAAAAACAAAATTGGTTGTCTGTAAAGTCGGTTTACGGACGATAGATTTACGTGATAACGTCATAATTGGCCTCTCTATCGTTTGTTTTATCATGCCTCTCTATCGCTTGTTGCGCGCTCTCGCTTGCACGCACAGGCTCAGGTGGAACGTTACACGGAACGTTACTATTTTTCATGTGCGTTGCTGGTGTTCATCAATTTATTAAACGTTATCTTGTCAAAAAAAATATGGTTTTATATGACTAGGAGCGACGGACTCTGCCGTGCCCTGCGCGATGATGATCAACCTGGCGACCGTGATGGCGAAACAGTTGGACCCCTTGAAGAACTCCTCGCCAAGCCTCATGTTCATATTCTTTGACGGAGAAGAGGCGTTCCGGCAGTGGGGGCCTAAAGACTCCATATACGGCGCGCGGCACTTGGCTAACATGTGGCACGGGAAACCGTATAGGGACGGAGCCAATCACCTGCAAAGAATGGTAAGTTATGAAGCTCTAACACCCAGCAGACAAAGCCTTTTTTTATGAACTAGGTCTCAATCGAGGTTCCCCACTCTCTGATGGAGGAACCCCCCAATCTCTGATGTGGTAAGAGTCTGAACCAATACGCTATCACTATCTCGGCTATGTTTCTTGGTAATATTCGAAGCTTACGAAACATAAATATTTCTACACATTGTTCGACTTCAAAACATGCAGGCAGCATGCTTTGAAAATGATAAGTAATTAATAGTGTTAATCTATCTACCTATTTCATTACGTGCATGTGGTTTTTTAATAACGAAATAACTACTTTGTTACTTACAAATTAATATCTGCCCGTTTTCTTTCGAATTATGTTATTACTTCAGTTGCTAACCGTCAATACTTTTAAGAACATTTTATGTATTGACTTTGAGAAGTCTTGAATACTCTTGTGAAATGGACTATTCAAGACTTCCCAAAGTACTTTATCGGATTTTTAAGGCATATTGTATACTGACTTAGCGGAAGGCGAATAGGTGTTTTCAAAAATGATATAGCTATGCCCGTATAGAGAGAGTTGCAAGTTCAGAGCTTGGCCTACATTTTATTCTTAAAATATGGCTTTGAGTGATAATGTTTTTTTAAGTTATGTTTCCATGAATTAAATTATAATTATTATTAGGTGGCTACAAAATTGGGAATATCGGTAACTGCGATGTAAATGCACAGTACTACAGTAGATTATCAATAGATCAGGGTACTCCAAGATTTTATCATTTTCGAATAACCTTATAAATAAAGGCGTAGACAAAACATGTCTAAGATAATATTTCTATTTAGGACGTGCTCGTGCTCCTTGACCTCTTGGGCACGCCGGACCCCGAGTTCTACAGCTACTTCAGGTCCACGGAGCGCTGGTACATCCGCCTCGCCAGCGCGGAGCAGCGGCTGGCGGAGCTGGGCCAGCTGTCCGCGTACTCGCCGGGCAAGGCCGAGCAGACCTACTTCCGCCTCGAGAGCTCCAACGCGCAGATCGAAGACGACCACGTGCCGTTCATGAGGAGAGGTGAGAGATGTTCTACAGCTACTTCAGGTCCACGGAGCGCTGGTACATCCGCCTCGCCAGCGCGGAGCAGCGGCTGGCGGAGCTGGGCCAGCTGTCCGCGTACTCGCCGGGCAAGGCCGAGCAGACCTACTTCCGCCTCGAGAGCTCCAACGCGCAGATCGAAGACGACCACGTGCCGTTCATGAGGAGAGGTGAGAGATGTTCTACAGCTACTTCAGGTCCACGGAGCGCTGGTACATCCGCCTCGCCAGCGCGGAGCAGCGGCTGGCGGAGCTGGGCCAGCTGTCCGCGTACTCGCCGGGCAAGGCCGAGCAGACCTACTTCCGCCTCGAGAGCTCCAACGCGCAGATCGAAGACGACCACGTGCCGTTCATGAGGAGAGGTGAGAGATGTTCTACAGCTACTTCAGGTCCACGGAGCGCTGGTACATCCGCCTCGCCAGCGCGGAGCAGCGGCTGGCGGAGCTAGGCCAGCTGTCCGCGTACTCGCCGGGCAAGGCCGAGCAGACCTACTTCCGCCTCGAGAGCTCCAACGCGCAGATCGAAGACGACCACGTGCCGTTCATGAGGAGAGGTGAGAGATGTTCTACAGCTAGTTCAGGTCCACGGAGCGCTGGTACATCCGCCTCGCTAGTGCGGAGCAGTGGCTGGCGGAGCTGAAGTGAGGGTGCGGCTCTGATGAAGGGAGAGATTTGATCAAACAACTTTGACCCATCGGCGTCTTACGACTAACTTCCTGTGTAGGCATTCTCACGGGATCTTCAACTACCACACTAATCTCTTTCCCGGATTCAGCAACTCAATAGCCCATTGCGTGTGGCAACACTGGGTCTCTCGTTGCTGGGGCATATTCCAGCATATTGGATCTCCAAAATCCATCGGTCTCAGGACCCAAGTGCTTCGTGAATTTCCCCATTAGCTTCGCGACAGTTGTACCAGTTGGTACTTGGGGTTGTTTACGAATTTCCTTATTTCTGGCTTTGATTTTCTCAATCGCATTATGATAATAAAGGCAATAAAATTATCTCCATAACACGCTCTGAGCTTTCTTATATAGCCCATAGTCGGTACTGCGTTTTGGCTTCATGTGTGTTCCTCATTAGACAACAAACTAAAGTCTTTACTCTTGCCTTCACCTTATGTTAGACGACATTTTGCAAAATTCCCAGGCCCCAGACCGGCCAAGTTGGATAATGGATTTACCTCCATAAACGACTCCTATCTACCTCGGTTTCCTTTTTTTTAATAACCAACTGTACTACAAAGCTCGTATTAGTAAGTAACTGATCTCCATTATTATGATCGACAGCGTTATCAAAATTGTTTAGCTTATCATGAAGTGTTTTTAGATATCTACTAAATCCCTTTCAGATTTTATCCAACTTGTCGATAAATATTTTAGTCCCACGCTTCAATCGTGATGATGTTGATAAAATGCCTACTGTCTCTACTCTTTTGCTTACGAACTGACGCTATTGAAAATCAGTAGAGCGTGTCTAAATGTTCTACAACCTACCATAATATTTTCGTATTAACATTCCGTATAAATATAGCTTAGAGATTGAGCATTTCATCTACATGTACGACCTCTGTCACGCTATTATTGTACAACATAAATGAAATGATTTTTGCCTTGAAATATTTAATGTAAGGTTGTTATTTAATTTACACTTGTATACTTCAGACGTGGACGTCCTCCACATAATCCCGAACCCGTTCCCGGACGTGTGGCACACCGCGCGCGACGACGTGACCGCTCTCGACTTCAACACCATCGACAACCTCAACAAGATCTTCCGCGTCTTCGTCGCAGAGTACCTGCACTTAGCCCCCTAGCGGCGCTGGCGACTCGACGCGATACTCGTCATATAACACAGTGGACTATTCAACTTGTGCAATATGATTTAGACTTTTCAAAAAAAAACATTACTTTATTAAATCGGTATGCTGTTTGACGTAAGCGAGCGCCTTATGGATTATGTACCTTATTCACATTAATTAAGCACCTAATAAAGTATTTAGCTAACATGACATCCTAGAAAAAACTCCTTAGGTAATATTAGTTAAATTTGTGAAAGTTGTTGTCGATCTGGACCGTTGTTTTCCAGAAATATTATTGTGTAGGTATCTTGTATAGTTTACTTGATGATAAAATAAGTAATATAACCCCATTCCTAGTCGCGCCTCAGACTCTATTGTAATAATATCTCTCTATTGGGCTATTCAACTTGTCGGTTTGAAGTTGGACTATTGAAAAAATCACAGATAATGAACTTTATATGATACATATTTTACCAAGTTATGAAATAATTAGCATTGTAAAATTACAAAATGTATAGTTAATTTGAAGTGTCAAGTAACTAACATAATCCACTCCTATACTCAGAACTCAATATTATTGTTGTGATATAGGGAAACGGACTATTTAACTTGTTGACGGTTGGACTATTAAAATTCGTACGTAGATTATATTATTGTATCTATGTGTAGTGTTTCATGTATACTCAATGTAAAATGTGATAAAAGTTAGTACTGTAAGTCCTGCTCAGTAAAACAAAATTGACTGTCAATACGTATTCAATTCGTGGTCAGAGATTTTATTGTATGTTAGATATTAAATGTTATGTTATGAGCAAGTATAAAATGTATTATAAAAGTTAATTATGGTACAAAACAATTATATGTAGCAAATATACACATAATTTCGTTCCTAAGAAAGGTTGTTTAGACATTTTTTATGTTTTAAAATTGATAATATTTGTTATACATATTTTGCTGTATACATAGGTATTTATATCTCTTTATAAATAAATATTTTACACTTCAGCTTAGGTTAAATATTTGTATGATTTTAAATGCTTTTAATATTTAGATGTTAAAGTATCGATATTAAAGTATAACAAATATATGAGATGTTAGAGAGTAGTATATTCCTTGATGAGATGTTTTTAAAATTTGGTGTTGAGGGGTAGGTTTTTTTAATAATATAGAATGGCGCTTGACCGTGATCACACCTGATGGAAAGTGATGATAGAGTCTAAGATGTTCAGGCTTGTCTAGGAAATGCCTATTCGCTCTTGATTTGAAGGCGCCCAGATTATAGGTGCTGGGAAAGACACTGCCTGGGAGGGTATTCGAGACCTTTCCAGTGCGTATCAGGAACGAGGAATCAAACCGCTTCGTACGTGTCTTTGGTACGTCAACTATGTAGGGACGAAAGCTGTGTTTGAAGTTATCTGAGGCGAAAGCCTTTTCGATGTTTTCTGCCTTAATTTAAATTCCGTAACAAATGATGGACAACTGAGAGAAAGCAGTGGTTTACAGACCTTATTACATTTTAATATTATATGTTTCTTCTGTTAACAATTTTGTGAACCTAAAGAAAATTTTATTTTCTGCGCCAATATTATGAAGAATATTTGTATATTATATATTCTTTCATTCCAAAAGCACCTTGTAAAGAAGTACTATATACAACGAAACATTACCTTGTACTTATAAAATATATTGCGGTCGATTCTGTTGTGCAATAATATTTAAAATAAACTAATTTAAAATAGTGCATCCTTTTCCATCGGGAGCAGTTTGAAAAGGATAGCACTAATATTAAATAAAATAAAATTAATATTAGAGATTTTGCACAACAAAATCGACCACATAGTATGATTTTATAAAAATAAAGACTGGCCTTTATTATGCAGATACGAATTTTAAGTATAACACATTCCTTAATAATTCTAGATTCATATTTCATTCCTGTATACTGAAGCTTTATACATAGCCTAATAGATAAGTTATTGGTATAAAAATACTTAAATAAAATATATTAATGTTGCAAACTTATTTCTTTTTCTTTTTATCAAATCCTGTAGTGTAGGGCTATGATGAGTGCTTCTAGTGCTAGTGGCGAAAACTGGTAGCCATAATAAAGTTAGCCCTCGTTGTATTTGACGACCTCCCTGGCGCAGTGGCGGCGCGCTCGTGGTAGGTCGCGGGTTCGATTCCCGCCACGGGCCACTTTGGGATTTTATAATTTCTAAATTGGCTCAGGTCTGGTCTGCTGGGAGGCTTTGCCCGTGGCTAGTTACTACCCTACCAGCAAAGACGCACCACCAAGCGATTTAGCGTTCCGGTGCGATGCTTGTAGAAACCGTTGGGGTAAATTTACTTACCCTTCCAAGTCAGTACGATAACATCTTAGGCTGCATCATCACTTACCATCAGGTGAGATCGCAGTCAAGTACCGACTTGTATATGTAGAGTAAAAATAAAATTGGTTGTCTGTAAAGTCGGTTTACGGACGATAGATTTACGTGATAATGTCTTAATAATTGGCCTCTCTATCGTTTGTTTTATCGTGCCTCCCTATCGCTTGTTGCGCGCTCTCGCTTGCATGCACAGGCTCAGGTGGAACGTTACGCGGAACGGTACTATTTTTCATGCGTGCTGCTGGTGTTCATCAATTTATTATGGGGATTGATTGAATTTATTTTTGTCTTTCTCACTCTCACGGAGATTTGGTAGGTGCGTCGCGGAAGAATATAGCAGAAAAACGACGTTTTACCTAATTACTCAAAAACTAAGCTGGTTATCAAAAATCCGTTCTAAGCGTTTTAGGATATTATTATTACCGATACATTAAAACAAAAATTACAATTACATCCTTTGTAGTTTCCGATAAAATATAGAAAAACTGAGATTTTGGAGCAACTTTTGGGAGAACTTTCTATCGAGAAAATTTTATCCAATCGTGTTTCTGCTTCTTAGCGATTTTAGATTAAAGACCCAAAATACATGACGTGTAAATTTGAAAGTAATTCTCTTTATAGTTTTTGCATAAAACTTCATTCTAAATCCTAAATACGGCTTGTAGGCCGTTAAACGTTATCACATCAAAAAAAATAGTTTTGTTTCCGTCCTTGATTTGGCTGGGAGTTAAGACTTCAAAGTACTTTCAATACACCAATGAGGACGGACTTATGTAACAGGTATGGGAGTTCGAATAAAAACGTGTTATTAAATTAATTAGTTTTATTAATAATAATTATGAAACATTTACATATTATTTATTTAGTATATTGCACTAATATTATTTATATCTTGTGCTTATAGTGTTGACCACAAAAATGCTAGTATTTCATGCCATCAATTTTATTTAGATTACCTACATTAAATTATTACTTACTAATCACATAAAAAAATACATTGACAGTAGTAATATTATTAGTTTACGGTATACATAGAAAATTACAAAAAATATTTACACGCGTAAAAAATACAATCGGCTCGGTATCAAAAGTAATAAATATTGTAAATAATATTCATTCCGTTTTGTGATTTTTCTTAAAATATTGTGAAATTCTAAAATTATAACAGGATTATCATGGTAGTATTTGATAAATTAATCGTAATTCATAATTAATTTAATCAGTACTTAAAACAAATATAACGTACTTAAAATTATTGTCACAGATTCTAAACTCATTCTTACACACACCACACCAAAAAAGACGATATAAAAATATCGGTGGTTTGGCTGTGAATAACGAATTTCCTTCAGCTATCAAGTGATACAATTACATTTTAGGTATAGAACACGAAACAGTATCTTCCGATTTTATCATCCATATTTCTGATTTGTCTCTTTCCACTATGGAATAAACGTAAAATGTTAAAACATTCAGACTATTCACTATACTATCTATCACTATCGCTATGGAATAAAATGTTAGACGTTAAAACATTCAGAATATACTATAACATGTAAGACGTTAAAACATTCAGAATATACTATCAAGTAAGGACCCCTTAAACTTCTTAAGCGCTTTTTCTTCCATTAAAGAAATCTTATCATCTAAATCTTTGCCACTCTCATCAGACTTTCGTTTATCAGTAATATTTACAATATTCTCAACTTTCATTTCGGTGTCACATAATTCTGTTTTTATTTTCTCATTTTCCTTAAACTCTGCAGTATTATTGTGAGAATCTTTAACTATATTAACACTTTGTATATCATCCGACTCATCGACGTGGGGTATACTTTCATTATTATCGTTTCCAACATGATATACTTCATTTTTTAACTCAAATTTTATGTCATTTTCATTGCATTCATTTTTCAATTCAATTTTTACATCCTCATCATTAATACTAGTGTCAAATGATTGTTTCTGTGACATGTTTTTGTTTATAAAATCTTTTCTTTTGCTTACATCGACATTTGAATAATTATCATAACGTAATGACTTGGTAATTTGTTGTCTTTTATTTATGTTTTGCATATTAATCTTGGAATTATTTTCTTTGTTATTGCCTTGTGACTGTAGTAAACATTTCCGTAACAGTTCATTTTTGTCTATATCTTTCATTTCAACTGCATCAACTTCCGAATCAGAATCTATGTGTAAAGATTCATAAAATTTATGTTTCGGTTTTGATTTCTCATTATTGTATAAGTATGATAATTCATTAAAATCGGTTTGACTGTTTAATTGCTTTTGATCATAAATAAAGCTTTCACTATCAATAGGAGAATTATTATGAACACTTCTATTAGAAACATTATGTTCACTTTTAGTTCTATGATTCTGAACATTTTCAATTTCGTTGTTCGTTACTGTGCAATTTTTGCCTGATACTTTACTAATTGAATGTACATTCTGATCTGATTCTTTACTTCTTATTTGATCATTTGCCAAAACATCGCTATGAGCTGGTGTTGTGATCTTTTTAGATCTTTTTATTTTGGTGCCAGTGGCATCTTTATTTTTTACGCGCTTTGGTTCAACTTGGGCTTGGATGTTTGTTGCAATACTCGTTTTCTGTAAAAGAAAAAAAATAGAAGTAAGTTGGCTATCACAATTCTAGACATCACCAGGCCAGTCTCACTTATCATGTGGCCGTCTCTGCTACAAGTACCGGTCCGGACCTCAATATTTCAGATGGTTGCCGCTCGCAGGCCGAGTTGCACGCGCTATAGTTCTGTAAGGTCTACATTACGGCAGCCCTAGTACATCGTAAGAGATAAAGTTAGCTGATAGAAAGAGACCACAACATGCGTTTGTTGCGTGTCGATTTTGAGGGCGGGGCCAGGCGCTATTGCGAACTGAATTGCACTTTTTGTGTCAGCGCTAGAGTCGCTATTTCTTTAAATAATCGTGCGGAGTGGACTTTCTGGTACTATTTATTGTTCTGTGACATCACTAAAAATTTATTAAAATATAAATAATAATAATAAAGAATTCAATTGAAATTACAAGAATAAATCTGAAATCTTAATCAATTACATCATTCCTAAATATCAATAGGTTTTTAATTAATACTCTGTTTTTGAATTAATTGATTCACTTCATAAAAATGAGTGAGTGGATAATGGCTCGACAAATTTTGATGAAATATTTTGCAAGTTTGAGTTTCCTGTAAGTAATGTTTTGGATTTACCATTGGACCTAGTTTTTTTTTTAATTTGGGTCACAAAACTGGTTACAATCTTATAGCATAACAGGGCTTATAGCTAATTTAAGTATCGAGACTGCAACCTACTTAATGCAACCACAACATGCGTTAGAGACAGTAATTGAAGTTGACAGTACAATAATTAATAAAAATATGATAATAGGTAGTTGGTGATAGGGTGAGCAGCTGGTTTATAGGTGGCGCATGCTAGTTAAATACTGTATAAATTAGAAATTAAATTACAGGACACAGTGTGGCAGTTAGACTTAGATCAAATAAAACACGGGCGGGGCCCCTAACGATTCATACAAGCTGCTATGGAATTTTTGTATCCAAGAAACAAATGGATGGCAGCACAAAACAACGCTATCGACATAATCAGTTCACAGATAAATTGGTACACTGCACGTAATTTGTAAAACAAACCTCTATTCTCTCAAATGGTTTCAAGTTAACGTATCGCCTGATAGCAACATCCTCCAGTATAACATCCAGTTGTACAGACTTTCGGAATCTTTCTTTCGGGCATTTTTCTTTGGTTGAGAAGTCAAGGATGTTGTGTTTTGGCTTGGGATACAGCCATTTGTAAACAGTGGAGAGAAGAGACAGATCTTTCTGAAAACACAATTAATACCGAAAATTAGCTGATTGTAAAATGTTAACTTACTGGATAAAATCAGCCAGTCAATCAATCAAACTCATGCACTACAGGCTACCACTGTAACCATAAATGTATGCAGAGATACTTTTACACAGATTAGCCAATGTAAGGTATATCTGCATACTATTTATTTATTGCAGTTCTAGCTGCAAGTATTCTGTAAAAATTGTGACGGGCTAGCTATTACGGATCATAAGAAACAGCTCTATTGTCCACAGAAACTAAATCTAAATTACAAAACAAAATTCACAAAATTATAAATTAAGGGGAAAAGGTAAAACTTTGCTGTAAACATGTTATGGGAACACTAGTCACTACAAATCACTTGGCAGTATGTTTATACTGTAACTAGCCACGGCCATAACCTCCCACCAAACTGATTCAGTTATAAAACCCCCATTGGTCCATGCACAACATAAAGATTCTGTGCCAGGAAGTAACTTATTTTCAGCTCCCAAAATCGTACCTTTATATCAGTGGAAGTAATGTATATCTTGAAGTCCGTCTCGAACTTAAGTTTGCACATGTCCACATTTTCCTTCACTACAACAATGCTCCAGTGTCTCCGCAAATGAGCCGCGAGGCTTTCGCGCGTGTTGAGGAACACCCTCTTGCCCTTGATGAAAGGGTTTAGTGACTCCACTGCTATGGCATCTGAAAAAAAAGTCATTAAGGGGATTTATTGAATTTATTTTTGTCTTTCTCACTCTCACGGAGATTTGGTAGGTTACAGACATGCAGCGTCGCGGAAGAAAATAACAGAAAAAAACGACCTTTTACCTAATTACTCAAAAACTAAGCTGGTTATCAAAAATCTGTTTCTTAGCGTTTTTGGATATTATTATTACCGACACTTTAAAACAAAAATTACAATTACATCCAATGTAGTGTCCGATAAGAACTCGAAAAACTGAGATTTTGGAGCAACTTTTGGGAGAACTTTCTATCGAGAAAATTTTATCCAATCGTGTTTCTGCTTCTTAGCGATTTTAGATTAAAGACCCAAAATACATGACGTGTAAATTTGAAAGTAATTGTCTTTATAGTTTTTGCATAAAACTTCATTCAAAATAGCTTAAATACGGCTTCTACACCGTTAAATCAGAATCATATCAAAGCACTACCGAGCATGAATCTGCAGGGCGAGCATGTAAAAATGTATCAATCATTAAAGAACTGCATCAATGTCAGACATGATTTTCAAGGGTTTTGATCAAAACCCATGTTTTGATATTGATACAGTACGTAAATAATTAATAATTTTTTTTGTGATCGCCCTGCTCCTTTAGAAGTGTGTGGTAAAATTGACTTGTCAGATCATTTATTTAGAGTAGGTATAGAAGTCTTATCTGTGGTGGTGTACAGTTTTAAGTAATCTCAAAGCCAGGTTTTAATCGCATACTATGATGATATGAATAATGAAAAATGGTGAAAAGTTTAGGTTTTAAAGTGATCAATTCAATTTTGTGCACGGGCTTGCAGCTCTGTTGTAACAGAAAATAGACATCCGTTCGTCTGCTCACTTGTTTATTCTGTCATTTGTGAATAGAATAATAAAAAAAAGTGAAATTACCCTCAGCATAAGAAGACCATTTGAGTAAAGTCTCCTTCCAATACTGTATTTCAGTTTCATCTTTACAAAGTATCAAGACTGGGTCCTTCAACAAATGATTTACTGCCTTCAAATATAATGCCACGGTAGTAGATTTGCCGCATGACGGCGGAAAGTTGATCACAGCTCCCGGTGATTTCTGTAAACAAAAAATTTGTAATAATGGTTAGACTACACTCTAATTACAGGAGTGAAAACTCAAACAAAGGTTTTGGATACAGCTGGTGTATGTGTAATAGGTCCTGTTGCCTTTTGCAGCCTGGCCACTGCGGCCATTTAAAGGAGCATCCGGAGTATGGGACACTACCTCCAAGCCTCTTCATGGTTTAGAAGATCAACAATCTTAATGGTCAGTCATCTATAGGGTCAACTGTCATCATGCCTATTTCTAGCTTTTTTACATATTAAAATTACTTATATTAAGCTACTGTTACACGTGCTCTAAAATAGCATGCTGGTGAGCATGCTTACGAGTATGCTCAATACGAGCATGCCTATGAACAGTTTACATTTGCTAGCAATAGGCAAGCTCGATTTTGCTATTTTAGCTATATTTGCTGGCATGCTCAATAAGCAAACCTGTTTAGACGCGCTTAAAGCACGCCCCCTTCCACCCGCGCCTCAGGTAGCATGCTCAAAAATCGCACGCCTGTTGATTTTGAAGCAAACTCGAAATGAGCATGCTAATTTTGAGAAACATTCCGACACACATGCTACTAAGTGGCAACTGCTTGATAAAAGCATGCTTTCATGCTTGAAATCAGCATGTGTAACAGTAGCTTTAAGCCAGAGAGATTTCAAGCATACCTTGTAAAAGGTTTTGTAGAGGAACCTCAGTGCATCAATCTGATGGTGCTGCAGCGAGGGGCAATCAACGTAAACCTCTTTCTTGTCCTCTCTGAACAGGTACAGGCGTTCAGAACCACTGCAGTAGCCACTGCCTGTATCATGCTTTACATCCATCTTCGCCTACTGAAAAAGAGGTGTAATAATAAAGCCAGTTGTCTCTTGCAGCCATTACCGACACAGCACAGAAGTAGCCTGTGTCTCCTTTGAGTGTCCATCTTATTATTTTTTACTCAGCCAGCAATATTATGATTTCAAAGTTATCCAGGTGATGTCTGCAGTGTCTGTCTCGGACAGGTGGATTTGGACAACTCCACAGTGCACTGCTGTACCAAATTGACAACAACCTATGTGACTAGCTCAAAATATTGGTGATTTATGTTGTCCAATTTTTTGTACAATGTACCATGATTCAAGAACATAATTTTAGTATTACAAATATACTAAAATTATGTTCTTGAATCATGAAGAACTAAAAACCATACTTCATCCATACACCCAATCACAAGAAGTAAGTATCACAAACTAATGATTTTTAATCCCACACCCATTTTTTTGTTGTAATGTTTAACAATTACTGCTTAACTGTATATCTTCACTGGCCAGTCTGTAAAAAAAATGAAGGCACTGCTAGGACAATCACCTATCCGTTATCCGAGTCGGGGTGCCCTAAGTCGCGAGCTCGCTTGGCTCAAATATTCAGTAATAATTTTTTCTAAAAATTTTCGTCTAATTTAAGTGATAATACGAAAGTTAGAGACAGTATAAAAGGTTACGTGATAAAACTTTGGTGAAGATGTGAATAGATTTTCCGGAAATTCAATTTCGAATAATTGCGGATCGATTCAAAGCCTCACCCTAATTTGGTAATACAGCTATCGTTTTACTTACTTAATTCGCCTTCAAGAAGTTATCTGGTTGAGCCTATTCAGGATGGACAGGGTCATGAGTAACACATACAGCATCTCCAAATAAAAGAGCGCCACAAACACTGAGACACTGGTCTTATGCACTTCTACATCCTCGAACTCTTGCATTAAATGCCTGTTTTTGTACAAATTATCGAAAAACATTGTCACTTCAAGTGTTCAAGTATTACTCCGATAGTTTCGAGTTTTTACCGCACCAATGATTCAAATAATATGTGACTAGATGATTACTATTTTTTGTTCATGTTGTTTGTATTTTGTTAACGAAATACTTATTTATTGACGTTAAAACACTGAAAGAAACGAAGTCATTTCATTGCACTTGGTTCTTTTATAACATTTTTTTTTGTGTTGGCAAACAACAAGTTTGAGGTGAAATTAAATATGTAAAGACTAAAGATATATTGAACAGCTTCCAATCACGCACATACAATCCTAAAATTTACCAACGTACTTTATGCATAAAATTTAATTTCATTGATAAAATCAATTCAATAGTACTACTTTATTTCGTCTTCTTGAGTCTTGACCTCAGCTGTGTTGGTCTGTGACCTGTGTGGTCTGTGTTCGTGACCATAGATAATACAATTTTCCAGGATATAGGTACTGACCACAGATATATAAAGGGAAGGTACTGACATATTTCTTGTCACCATAGACCAGTGTAACCGTTTCAAAACAGGGGAATCTGCCAAACACTGGCAAAAAAAACTACCAAAATTTGTCAACTCCATTCCTGAACTATTATTACTCTACAAGTGAAGTTACTGGACAAGCAGCCTAGCAAGCCTATTGATTGTTGAGCTCAAAATTTCGAGTTTAGTAAGTAAGATTTTTGACTAACTAAGTCATACAAAACCAAGTAAATAGATATAAAATCACGAGTTTTTCATACTTTATCAAAGATAATAAAGATTTCCTTAAAATCTGCCATATTATGCCACTTTTTCAAATCGTCAGCTTATTCTGCCAGAGTTAAAATTTAGGAGCCTAACTTGCCCAAATGGCAGTAATCTGCTACAAACGGTCACACTGCCATAGACCATAGATAAAGAGAACTACTGAGCCAGCGATTAGAGAACTTTTGACAGTGACACTAGATGTCAAGATTTACCAAGAGTAACATCTTCATTTAAGCCAAAGAGGAAAAAAGTCTAGATACTAACTTTTTCTCGGCGTAGATAGTTTTTCTCTTATCTACGGTTCTCGGTCATTACTCATTAGCCGAAAATTCTTGGGAGGGCTCGTTGAAATCAATTTAATAATAAAAATTACAAAATATTATTTATGTATTTTCAAAACATAAAAGTAGTTGTATAGAGTAGCCTGCAGTATTAGCGTCACCTTTGGGCTAGCAAATAAGCAACACCTTCTTTGCGTTAAAATGGGAATAAAATAGAGATTAACTTTATAAAATTTTATTTAATGTACATAAACCATGTCGATAACAGTCATTCTTATAAAACAAATATGATTTACAAAAACAGCTATATAACATTTCCTCTTAAATCTCCTAAATATTATCTTTTATATCTTTAAAATTGATGCATTCCTTTAAAAAATATTCACTTTGTACACAACAGAATGCATGGAAAAATATTTTAAGGAATTAATTGTTCTTGAAATTAGGTGCTCTCTTCTCGATAAATGCAGTCATTCCCTCCTTACGGTCCTCCTGTAATAAATTTTTTTATGTCACTAACATTGTCTGACTATAAGACACAGAGATAACAAGACTATGGAGATGCCACTCATTAATTCTAGCCCAGACTTACGTGACATGTGGCGCCATGATGAGGGCCAAAATTTGTTATTGTAGTTACTAACCTAGGGGACGCCATCTTATACGCCACTTGGCATTTTAATTTTAAAGTAGTTAATTCTGTAACAAAATAAGTCATACTCACAGTAGCAAACGTTCCATAGAACACAGATTTTTCATAGGCCAGGCCAGACTTGAGGGTAGTTTCATATGCCTGATTGACGGCTTGTTTGGCCATCTTCACAATGAGGGGGGAGTGTGTTCCGATCCTTTCTGCCAGTTTAATGGTCTCTTCCAAGAGTTTCTCTACAGGGAACACGCGGCTGACGAGACCTGCATGACAATAGTGAAGTGTCCATAATATAATACTTAGTAAGAAAATTATAATAATAAATCTAGCCCCAAAGTAAGCGATAGCTTGTGTTATTATATATATTCATATTTTATTATTTATTTATTTTATTATTAATGCACCATACATAAAACATAAAGAAATATAACAAGAGACATGATGTGCAAAGGATAGCTTATCCCTAAATAAGAAAAGAGATCTCTTCCAGCTACCCTGATGTGAGTAAGGTGACGAGAAAAGTGGGTTAGGTCAAGTGGCACATAAGTAATTATACTATACTGTAAACCATAAATACTACAATAATATATACTATAGTAAAATGTATATATAATACTTAAAAATACATACTATATATAAATATATAATAAATGAATATAATAAACTTATACATAAAAAAGATGCTAATAATGATGAGTATTTTAGGATAGCAACAGATAGTGTTCCTTAACTCTCTTTTTTAAGGTGTGAATCGATGGGCTATTCCTAATATGTTCTGGGAGTGAGTTCCACAGCCGTGAAGCTTGTACCACAAAGGATTTTTTAAAGAAAACAGTATTATATGACGGAATTTGTACCGGCTTTTTATAAACACAGGTCCGCCACAAGTCTCGTTGGCGGAAGAGAAAGTTTAAAACGACTGTGAAGATAAGGAGGAGAAGAAGAATTGAGAACATTATAAAGAACAGTTAAAATGTGAACATTCCGGCGAAAGCGAATTGGAAGCCACTTTAGTTGTCGACGAAAGTTGGATACATGATCAAATTTGCGCAGTCCGTAAATAAATCGTATGCACAAATTTTGAAGCCTCTCGAGTTTGTCCAGTAGCTCTTCAGTGGCATCTAGGTAGCAGACATCCGCATAGTCAAGAATAGGAAGCAGCAGAGATTGAGCCAACATAATTTTTGTATTAAGCGGAAGAAAATTTTGCAGCCTTTTAAGCGAATGTATTGAGTAAAACATCCGTTTGCTCACCTGGTTTACATGGGCGGACCAGCTTAAGTTCCCGTCCATAATTAAGCCTAAGTTCTTAACTGAGCATGTGTATAATATGGGAACACCATCATAGTATAAGACGGGTAAAGTACTGAAATTAATGCGGTTTCTTAGCGGCCTGCTACCAATGACTAAGGCCTGTGATTTAATGGAATTGACTAGCAAACCGTAAGATTCCGCCCAGACCTTAATAGCATCAAGGTCTCTGTTCATTGCCATGATTGCAGAATCGAGATCTGATAATGCTACATGCCTATAGAGCTGCAAATCATCCGCATATAGGTGGTAGTGAGCAGAAATGATTTTTGTTATTTCATTAATGAAGATCGAGAAAAGAAGTGGAGAAAGTACACCACCTTGGGGAACGCCAGCCGAGAGGTTCGCCCAGTCGGAGTATGCTTTATCGGTCCGAATTCTCTGCCGGCGGCCGTGGAGGTATGAGTGAAACCAATCAATCACAGAGGGGGACAGGTTAAGAGAACGTAAGATACCAAGCAATATGTCAAAGTCCACTGAATTAAACGCGTTACTAAAATCCAACAGGGTGATAATAGTAATCTGTTGGTTATCCATAGCAAAGCGAATGTCATCAGTGACATTGAGTAAAGCTGTTACAGTGCTGTGGGAAGGGCGGAAACCAGATTGAAATGGACTTAAAAGATTATTCTTGTACAGATATAATGACAGTTGCCTGAAAACAGTATTCTCAATAATCTTAGAAAGGATAGGTAAGATCGAAATAGGGCGAAAGTGTGAAAAGGAATTAGGGTTAGGTGATTTAGGGAGAGGGACAACATGCGTCATTTTCCAATCAGAAAGAAAGATCTTATGTGCCAGAGAGTTCATACTAATATACATAAATATAACATATTTAAAAACACCCAGACACTGGAAACCATTCATGCTCATCACACAAACATTTACCGGTAGTGGGAATCGAACCCACGACCTCCGACGCAGACGGCAGGTTCGCTACCGCTACGCCATTCGGTCGTCAAAATTATGGCAACACTCAAGGGAAAGTAGTGTAAGGCTGTTCCAATGATGAAGCTAAAGTTTATCAATGGACTATTCACATTAGGGGAGTTCAGCACAAATGACAGGAATTGGCAATTTTTTTGAAACCGACTTCAAAAAAAAAGAGAAGGTTCTCAATTCGAAAAGAGAAGGTTCTCAATTCGTTGGAATCTTTTTTTTTTAGTTTTCTATTTCACCACATAACTATACTAATCTGAGTATGCCAAAAATAGGTTCTAAATTATTTATTTAGACAGTCACAACAAGATCCTAGATAATATCAGGTTTTTCTTGCGGCCATGGTATATGAAATTTTGAATTAAAGCGATTTACATGGATTCTAATGCCATTTGTTAATCGCAGCCGTCACTGGGCTGTTACCGATGTCGAGATTATTTCTGTATGAAATTAAGATGAAGAGACCCGAATGCGGTCACAGAACACTAAAATAGTACAACAGAAGGTCCACTCCGCACGATAATTTAAAGAAATAGCGACTCTAGCGCTGACACGAAAAGTGCAATTCAGCGGGCTTATTCTCTATTTCAGTGCCTATGAATTTTAGTTGTACACTGGCATATTTTTTTATCCATTGAAGGTTTGCTATTAAATAAAAATAATATTCTCGTAGCAAACCTTCAATGGATAAAAAAATATGCCAGTGTACAACTAAAATTCATAGGCACTGAAATAGAGAATAAGCCCGCAGTTCGCAATAGCGCCTGGCCCCGCCCTCAAAATCGACACACAACAAACGCAAAGTTGTGGTCTCTTTCTATCGCCTAACTTTATCTCTTACGACGTACTAGGGCTGCCGCTGCAGATGACACTGCATCATACACGTCGTCTAAAGACGTTGACTTCATTATCAGCAGACTCCAATGGGCTATTGAAGGATTAGGTTCCTACTTTACTTCTTGGAAGTTAAAGCTAAACGAAAGTAAAACTGAAGCTATACTCTTCTCACGTAGTCGCAAGCCACCTAAACGCAAAATACATATTTTAGGGCACGAAGTTCCTTGGGCTAATTCTGTTAAATACCTTGGTGTAACTCTGGACAAAAAACTTAACTGGAGCGAGCATATAGCGAACTTGAAGGTCAAAGGTTTCAATGCCCTCAGTGCAGTTCATCCACTCATAAACCGAAAATCTAACCTAAGTCCCAAAACGAAATTAAAAATATACACAGCCCTGGTCAGGCCTTGCATTACTTATGCATGTCCAGTATGGAGCAGTACGTGTAATACAAACTACACAAAACTACAAGTAGTGCAAAACAAAGCATTAAAATCAGCATATAATACGCCATTCCGAACAAACTTATCCTCATTACATAATCGTATCAAGTTTCCAACATTAAAATCCTTTATTTTGGATCAATCCAAAAAATTCTACCTTGTTTCGAATATAAAACATTCTAATTCGCTTGTCTCCGCAATAGGCAATAGCCGGTCGAAAAACTTGTCATACATCGATAAGTACAATCGTTACCGACTACCGCATCACTATTTCCTCACATCGGAGTGACGATGCTGACATCGAGCGCTCGGCTTAGTTCCGCGTCCTACCCGCGCTTACCGGTGTTAATTTATTTCTATATTAAGTTTTTATTGTTTTTCTGTAATATTTACTGACTCAGTAGGCATCTTGAATAGTGATATAAATGTGTGGCTGCATCCTGCATCTAAGTTACATTAGGTATTAAGGCTGTGCATCGCATTTACACAGTAAATGCGATGCACAGCCCATATCATACATTCTTAACTATAGATTTTTCAATCTACGAAAACGCGCCCCACTCTGTCAAAATTGCTTATGTTTCATTCAATTAATATGGAATTTAACGGAGTGGGGCGCGTCATCGTGGATTGAAATATTTATAATGCTTGTGATGCCGCAATAAATCCAGTAGCTCTTACCCATCCTCTCGGCCTCGTGGGCGTCTACGAAGTTCCCCGTGAGCACGATCTCCATGGCCTTGGACTTGCCCACGTACCGGGGCAGGCGCTGGGTGCCGCCCGCGCCGGGGATCGTGCCGATGTTGATCTCCGGCTGACCGAACTTGGCTTTCTCGCCTGCGTAGATGATGTCGCAGAGCATGGCCAGCTCGCAGCCTCCGCCCAGCTGAACACAAATCGATATCAGCTTAAATATTATGAACCGTCGCCCATAATGACCATGGAGACGTATGTTAAATTTAATTTGTCTTAGGCCCTAAGACTTAGGGTCAATTTACACCACGGCGGAATGGAATGGAAGCGACTTTTTGCAACGAAATTGTATATTATAATAGCTTTATGAACCTTGTCAATACACAAATTAAATAAGAGCAAAATAAAGGTCACGCGTGCGTCTTCCGGGGAATACTCGCGCATACTCGAGAATTCTCCAATCACACAATGTTCTTTCAGTATCTGTTTTTTATGTAGTGAATGATGAATCTGCATCTAGTCATAAATTAATGACTTGACGACCGAGGAGGACCGAGGAGAGGCATTTTAATTTTGGAGTGGGAAGGTCTCCAATCCCTTTCTCCCAAAATATGAAGCCGCATGACGCTACTATGGCATTAGTAAGGTGTGACGTCTCAAATCAATGACGCTATCTCTGTCTAATCAGAAACATTTAAATGGTTACAACTTATTTGTTATTTGATCGATTTAATTAGTTTTTTCAGTGTGCGTCATTATTTTAATAATATTGAAAAGTAGTGTGATGATATTTTCCAAGGGTACACTATGGTTACTAACAGCGAAACCGTTGACAGCGGCAATGATGGGCTTCCCGCAGTTGGAGACGGCCTCCCAGTCCTTGAGGAAGCCCTGCCGCGTGTTGCTGCTGAACGTGTTGTCCTGCATCTCCTTGATGTCGGCGCCCGCCGCGAACGCCTTTTCGTTACCTTCATTTTACAAAGCAAACCAGGTTCTATAAGCGTTTAACTCCACGTGGATTGCAATAGATATTGCAATCCACGTGGAGTTAAACGCTTATAGAACCTGGTTTGCTATTATTGCAATCCACGATGACGCGCCCTACTGTGTCAAACTCCATGCGAATTTGGCAGAGTTTTTGTCTTTGTGGGTTGAAATATATTCCTATACTCAGGAAACAATATGGAGTGGCCCCGTCTATAAAATTAGCATGACTATTTTTAATCTGTCAAGTGGCGTATAAGATGGCTTCACCTAGGGTAGGCTTCACCTACATAGTAAATGAACATTTGACTACAAATCTTGGCCCTTACCATGGCGCCGCATGTCACGCAAGGCCAGCCTATCATTCCAATGAATAAATCTCTCTTGAATGAAGAAGGCATCTCCATAGTTTTGTTACCTTACCTGTGTTTAACTACCATTCAGTTAAACAATGGCGCTTCATCTGCAGTTTTAGATGGTGGATGGTAATGGATGATTTAACTTTAGGATGTCTTATTAGACGTCATCCAAAAAATATTTTTATAAGAAAGGTTTTTATTTAACATTTTATCCATATCCTTTTCAGCAAACCAAAGGGTTTTACATTTGATACCCATATTGCAGGAGGGCATTGAAAATAACGTAACCTTTTAAAAATAGTCACCGTCTTGTGTGATCTGCCATATTGGATTTAGAATGACGTCACACAGCTAATATTGTCATCCAAACTAAACGTGTGTAAAAAATTTCAGTGTAATCAGTTGAATACCTGCTTCAAAATTGATTTGCAAGATTCAACCCAAGCAAACACACATTTCAAGTTTGTAAAAATTATTTTACAAGTATATTTTTTAATTGGTTGAGCCATTCTGATGTTATTATGTCTTCAGGCAATTTGTTCTAGTGCCTAATCAATCAGTTAATAAAAATAATTGTACGGATCTGTTGTCTCAAACTATTATCACAAAACAGTAGTGTATTGCCACCATTAAAACAAATAACCTGTGATGATAATGGCGGCAATCTTTTCATCAGCGTCAAAGTCCTCCACAGCCTTGCCGAGC
Organism: Coenonympha arcania; assembly: GCA_036785405.1. Lineage (NCBI taxonomy): Eukaryota > Metazoa > Arthropoda > Insecta > Lepidoptera > Nymphalidae > Coenonympha > Coenonympha arcania. Next base: position 15,508,013 of record CM072066.1, on the reverse strand, counting down.
TCCTTGAACAGGGCATTGCAGAGTGCGTTCAGGGCTTTGGGTCGGTTTAGCTGGATGAGCCCCACGTTCTGCTTGCTGCCCACTACGTCTATCTTGATGTTCTCATATTGAGGTGCTGTAAACATGAAAGGATTTGTAATTGAAACAAAGTTTCTTTCTGGATGGCGTTGTACAGGGGTTAGGTTAGGTTAGAAGATAATGGATTTTTTTATTTGATAAAAATCGCGTCACGAAGAAAATCTAGAATGAACGTGTCTTGTATGGCCTACCCAACAAAAAAAAAAATCATCAGAATTCGTTTTGCCAAACTAGAGATAATTGCAGACAAACTTAAATACAAACATAGGCATGAAACTGAGAACCTCCTGCGTTTTTAAGTTGGTTCATATACCAAAACCTTTTCCAGAATGTAACAAATACTTTCCTGAAAACCGCATAAAAATCGGTTCAGCCAAAAGCGAGTTAATCACAGTCAACAACAGAACCTCCCTTGTTTTGAAGTCAGTTAATATAAAGAATACTTACTTGATAATATTTTAAGATTACATCATGGCCTCAAACAAATAATATAAGTACAGTTGAACTTTACATTTACGTAATTGTGAAAGATAAGATATGGTTAAGTAAATAAGATATACTCAAAATTATACACATGTCATCATGCCATGTGGCTGCCTGATAAAAGATAAAATTAAGATGTACAAATCAAGGCAAACCCACTTGACAACACCATTAAAGAATAATTCTTTGGGTGTTAAGTAAATATAAGTTAAGTGGCAAAAAATGCGAAACGGGTCAGGTGCTAAAGCTGAGCCAATTCTTTAATTATGAGAAGTTTCACAAATTAATTTGACCACCTTTTTTGGCATTTATTGTGACAAATTCATAGTTGAAGTGGCAATAGGCAAGCCGCCTCTCAGAACAAGGTATAGGCCCGCTATAATACATACTTAATACCCACTAATTTGGCGAAGTGCGAGTTGGTAGGCTTCACAAACCATTGAGAGAATTAAAAGGTACATTCAGGCATGCAGGTTTCCGTGCGATGTTTATATTTAGAAGCTTAATTAGATATATTATATATATTTCAATATAATTGGACTATCTAGGTCATAATTAAAGCTAAAAATAAACTGAGTTCTATTACTTACCGGTGCTGTAAAACTTTATAAAACCGGTATTTGCGATCGCAACGCGGCTTGAGTTTAGCACACTCTTTCCTAACAATACACGGGTTACTGCTGCAACTGAAGCCATTTTTAACTTCCTAAAGCTTACTTTTGAATTGACAAATACCTAAACTAAAATGTTAATTGAAGATTGGTGTAGAAAAACAATTTAAAAAAAAATATAAAGGATGAAGAATGAAGATGAACTTTGCTACCAAATGTATTATCTATGTTTGCTACTATCAGTTTGTTGATAAGAAACCATAGACTACTAGTCTAGAGTCAAAGAGCAAGGAATATACTACTCTCTAACGAGATCAAAGAGTGTAATATAATCAATAGGTACCTACGTTTCTAAAAAACCACAGGCACAGATTACAAATAGGTTTACTAGAAGTAGGTTTACTTCACAGCACAGACATCAGTCGCCCAATTTTTTTTTTAATAACTGGCTTTACGGCTCTGGGTTCCAGCCATCAGTCGCCCAAGCTCGCATCACACCACAGAACACATACACTCTCTATGCATCACAGTTCACACTCACAAGAAACCTTGGATGAAGTATTATATTCGTCCAAGTTGGTTACTTATTAAGAAATTAAGAATGGCAGCCAAAATAAATTATTTCATACTTACCGGCGAACCTGGTTAGGTTCTAATAATACTTTTTGTTTGATATCCACTCCTGTGTTAAAGTTTGATACCCATAAAGACATTTTTCACAGGTGTAGGTAAAACTACATTGACGAATAAGTTATGTTTACTAATGAACCAGAAAGGTGTGAAAACTGTGGGGTTTTACACTGAAGAGGTCCGACGTAATGGGGTTAGAGAAGGATTTGATGTGGTGTCCCTAAATGGAGAGCGCGGTAGATTAGCTAGAGATCAATGCTTGCTCTCACCTCCAGCAAGATTTACTGTAGGAAAATATGGAGTCCTGGTACAAGAATTCGAGAATATTGCATTGCAGTCTATGAAACTGGTAAATAATAATTATACTGTATGGATCATAAAAATATTAAGAACTACTAGATAGTAAGTAATAAATAGAAATAGGCCTTATTATGTAGTGCAGAACTTTTAAACTATTTTCACTTTTTATAAATAGATGGTAATTTAATTAATTTGATTTCAGCCTGAAGACAATGCATCATGTGTCCTTGTCATAGATGAAATAGGAAAAATGGAATTATTTAGTGCAAGCTTCAAAGCAAGAGTTATGGAGATATATTTTACTACCGATACCAAAAACATCATGCTAGCTACAATACCTGCAAGAAAAAGTGATGTTTTCATAGAGAACATTAGAACCATTAACAGGAGCAAAGTGTGGACAGTAACAAGGGGAAACAGAAATGTAATTCATGAAGAAATAGTAAAAGAGATGTGTATGGCAATGAAAACGTAATATTTTTATTGTGATGTTTGACTTTACAGTACAAAAGTAAATTATTGATTTATTATTTTACATATATACTTATTTTACATAGTAAGGTGGATGGGTAAAATCCTTTGCTGCTGATGTTTTGCATAAACTAACATAAACATAAAGATTTGTCAATAGTCAATAATATGTGTACATCTAAATAATCAGCCAAGTATCTGAAAAACAAGCCAAGAGTCTGTCTTGTGCATGATGAGTTTTTTGTTGTATGGGAGCCCTCATTAAATATTTGTTTTATTTTAATTTTACTATTTATTTTTAAAGTAAATATGTAATCAAATATTCTGAGAATATTTTAAGTCTCCCTATTGCCATTATCAATATAAAGCATAAAAATCATGTTTGGGTACAAAATCCTAAGAAGGAAATAATACAAAATATTGTGCAGGAGGGACTGCATCACCAAAACAATCTGCATCCAAGCTGCACCGATTTATCGATAACAACTAGTGCAGTGAGTAGTCACAATCTTATGATCCTAAGATTTATAATACAGATTATAAAGATTTATAATACAGGCCCAAGTATTGTGTGGTGTCCCAAGTATTGTCATTTATGACGCACGCACCTAGATATGTTAAATTGATTATAACTGCCGTCATCAACTAGGTATCATCACCAGAAAAATCATCAAACTGTCCATCAGATTCATAATCTGTTTCTGGGTTGCACTGTCTTTCGTACATCACTTGATCGTAAATAGACACAGGGTGGGCGTCTATGGGACAAAAGTTTCCCTCCTCAATTTTCTGCTTGACAAAGTGAATCCAGGTGTCTGATGATGAGGGCCGCGCTACTGATGGGAGTGTTGATTGCGGGACCCAGTATTCGTCTGAATCCCAGTCCTCTGACGAGCTGCATCTCTCTTGAACATCTAAAATATACATTATGTTACATCATATGGTCAAGTGTAAGTCAGACTTTTGATGACCTCCTTGGCGCAGTGGCGGCGCGCTCGGATTCGAGTGTGAGGTCGCGGGTCCGATTCCCGCCACAGGCCACTTTGGAATTTTATAATTTCTATATTGGCTCAGGTCTGGTCTGGTGGAAGGCTACATTCAGGCTAATTCTACAGAAAATTTGAGGTAAATGAGGAATTTCAGGAAAAAGTTTTTATTAAAAACACATAGTTGTAACTGTTATTTGCATCATCAACATTACCAATATACTAGAATGTGTAACTAGACTACTATTTTCAATAAATTACATAAAATTTGAAAACTTCATTTTTTTTTGACATTACACACATTGCAATTTAGCCCCAAAGGGATAGCCTGTGTGTGTGATATATATATATAATATAACCACCCAGACACTGGAAAATATTCAGGCTCATCACACAAACATTTACCAGTAGTGGGAATCAAACCCACGACCTCAGACGCAGACAGCAGGTTCGCTACCGCTACACCATTTGGTCATCAATATTGCAAGGACAGGCTAATGTTACCTTTTCTCCTTAAATAATGTACAATGTGTGTTTAGTACCTTGTTTAGTGTTTACTGATGGTGATTCACCGATCAATAGTTCATCTCTTGAATCATAAGAACGTTCGCTCTCAGATCTTTCCACTTTCATTTTCCTGGAACACGATAATTTTGTTAAAATTACAAAATGGTTTCCATTGTATGGAAAAAGAAGTATAACTTTCATTCTTTCAAGAAATCACACTAAATTTCAAACTGTAGAAGTAAAGAATAAGTTTGTTTACAGCACAAGAAAAATGAGCGAATTTATAAACTGTATTTGAATGTTTTCAATATTAATAACTTTCCACACAGAAACAAGGTGTTTTCATTTTATTAATTTATTCATTTTTAAGTCAGTGACTTCAAGATGTTCTTACTTGATATCCAAATCACACTCTATGCTGAAACTGCTGAATCAATTTTGATGAAACTTTCCCTGAATTTTTCTTTAATTTATAAAAAAATACACAAATGCATGGTTACAATGCATTACCTGCCATCACATCTATAATCAGTATTTACTCTTATAATATTTCTCTTTGCTAAATATTCCTCATCAGTGGGTTCATCAAAATAGTTCTTTGCCAGGTCAACTTCCGATAAATTCTCTACTCCATCAGGCACTTCAGATATACAATTATCATAGATATCCAATTGTTTTAAATTTGGCAATCTACATATATCAGCAGGCAGTGAGTACAACTCATTAAAACTCACAGAGAGACTATTTAATTTTTTTAGATTTTGAAATTTTCCAGGCAAGGTATTTAAACGGTTGTAGGACAAAATGCATAGCTCTAAGTTTTCCAAATTGCAAAATTCTTCAGGTAGATAGTCTATATCATTATGTGAAAGATCGATTGCTTTAAGATTTCTAAATATTTCTATGTCAGATTTAACATTGTAAATATGGGTGTTACTTAAATTTAAATATTCTACATCACAGCATTGGTCTATTCCGTCAAAAGGCACTTCTTCTAGTCCATTATAACTTAAACTGTAATCATTTGTACCTAGAACTAGTGACTTGGCAATCGGGAAGGTACTTATTAAGCCCACATAATCAGTCAATTTACAGTTATAAATTATGATTTTGGTGACTAGTGTTTTGTATTCAAGGAGTCCCTCATAGTAACTTCTTAAATTATTATGAAAGGAATTTGTTATATTTACATTGCAACTCAAATTAATTTCTGTTAAACATGCCGGTTTTTCTGACCATATCCAGTACGGAGGTCCACACAAGTCATTATTGGAAATACAAAGATTTTGTATTGTGTGACAAAATTTTGGTGTGTCATCGAAATATTTTATATAATTATGCGACAGGATAAGCACTTCCAAATTTTCTAAGTTTATCACTGAAACTGGTACCTCGGTCAACTTATTATTTGATAAGTTCAATTCGGCCAGATTTTTCGGTAGCTTCACACTTTCGTCGAAAGTTTTGATATTCTTGTTGCTCAAATCAAGGACAGATAAATGATCTTGTATCAATTTTGTTAGAAAAAACCTATTTGTTTTCTCAATAGTTTTGTCGTCTGCTTCGTCCATTTTTTTCTTCGTTCACAATCAGCCACTGTAACTATAAAATACTGATTCAACTACAATACTGAAAAATACAGCTTGAAACTGCACAGTGCAAACTGCAAATGTCGTTTAAAAAAGGAGAAAAATTTTAGGAAAAGTAGAGAAAAACTTTTGAATTTATAACCTCCAAACCAAAATTAATAATATTTTATATTTTGAATCATACTCTGTGGCTGTGTTTTCTAATTTCTATCAAAGAGGATAAAGGTAATCACTACCTACGATTTCTTTCGGAAGTTTTTTTTTTAATTTATTTCACGGCCTGGATTCGAATCCTTCGTTTCGGAAGTTATGCTATGCGCTAACCAAAGACTAAAAAGGCACATTACTTGCAAGCAAGTCAATATGCCATAGCTATTGTTGTATTAAGGACATAGTGTGTAATCTGTGGTCGGGTTTGATTGATAGGAGTCTATGGCGGATGACTCACTTTTATGTCAGGCAGAAAAGTCGATATGTGTTCGTGATAAATAAAAGATTATTAAATTAATAATGAGAGTTTAATTAAGTATAAAACATGGTGGCAGACTCTGAAAATAATAAAATGAAAGTGGCACCTCCAGGGCCGTTCAGTTTTGTAGCTGAGGAATGGCCCAAATACAAAACACGTTTCATCAGGTACATGCGGGTGTCCGGCAATGATGATTGCGCGGATAAAAGCAAGATAGATTGCCTGTTGTACTGCATGGGGGAAAAGGCAGAAGACATCCTATTACAGTTTGAAAAGGATCTGGACTAAGAGGGCCTACTGATTAAATTTGACAATTTCTTTTCTCCAAAGAAGAACGTTATTTATGAAAGGTATAAATTCAATTCAAGATTGCAGAAAGAGGGAGAGAAGTTCGATGAATTCATTACAGACTTGCACAAGTTGGCCGAGCATTGTGAATATGGAGCCCTTAAAGAGGAATTGATCAGAGATCGCTTAGTCATAGGCATTTGGGACAAGTCTGTGAGTGACAGAATGCTATTAAAAAGCGATTTGACTTTAGAAAAGGCTACACAGATAGGTAAGCAAGCTGAAATACAAAGAGAGGGCACGAAGATTATTAGGTCAGAAATTCCTAAAGAAGAAACCAAAGACAGTACTGAAAGTGAAGATGTCCTGGAGTTAAAAAGGATGAAAGTGCAGAGTACTCATAATAGAGTTAATAAAAATGACAGGTGCTGGTTCTGTGGATTACAGCGTCATCCCCGGAAACAGTGTCCAGCTTATAAAGTAACATGCCGGTCATGTCAGCGCATAGGACATTATGCCAAGGTTTGCAGGGATAGAGCAATAAGAAGTATAGAGGAAAAAGAAGACAAAGAATTTGAGGTCAGTTTGGTCGAGACAAAGCAAAACTATTTAATTAAAATAGATGTGTACCAAGGTGACCATTTTATAGACAAAGTGACTTTTTTAATTGATACAGGCGCAGAGATCAGTGCAGTGTCAGAGGGAGTAGCTGCAAAATGTAAACTTCACATAGACAAGTGCAGTGATATAGTCAAGGGACCGGATGGAAAACAGCTGCAGGTTTTGGGAACTGTATGTTTAATTTTAAGATACAAGAATAAAATATTCAAAGGTAAAGTCTATATAATTAAGGATTTGCAAACAGCAATATTAGGTCGACCTTCAATCGAGTGTTTGGATATAATAAAAATATGTGCGGTTTCTAGTTCTAATAATTTAACTTGTTATGATAGTAATTCCATAGAAAAAGAATTTCCTAAAATCTTTGATGAATTAGGTGTGTTTAAAGACGAATTCCATATTCAGCTGGTGGAAAATCCAAGACCTTATGTCCATGCTACACCTAGAAGTGTGTCTATTCCTTTGCTACCAAAAGTCAAGGCGGAGTTAGACAGGTTACAGAGACTAGGTATAATTAGCCCAATAGAAGAAGCTACTGATTATGTATCTCCTATAGTTGTAGTTGTAAGAAATGATAAAGTAAGGATTTGTGGAGATTATACTGAAGTTAATAAAAATATTTTGAGGCCTGTATACCCAATTCCAAAAGTGGAAAATACTCTGGCAAAGATCAAAGGAGCAAAATTTTTTTCTAAAATTGACGCAACATCAGGGTTTCATCAGATAAAATTAGATGACATTTCAAAGAAACTTACTACCATTATAACACCATTTGGCAGGTATTTATATAACCGTTTACCTTTCGGGTTAAATTGTGCACCGGAGTACTTTAGTATGAAATTCTCAAATTTATTTAAAGACTTGAAAGTAGCAATACACATGGATGATATTCTGATTTTTGAAGAGTGCAAAGATGAACATGATAGAGTGCTCACGGAAGTCTTAAAAAGGCTGCACATGGAAGGGTTAACAATTAACAGGAGTAAATGTGTGTTTGGTGTAAAAGAAGTTACATACCTAGGACATGTAATCAATGAAAAAGGAGTGCAAGTGGACCCTGCAAGAATTAAAGCTATAAATGCTTTTAATACACCTACAAATAAAAAACAACTACTGCAGTTTCTGGGTATGGTGAATTTTGTTGGTAGATTTATTCCAAATAGATCTAGCATATTGCAGCCGCTTCATGAGTTACTTAAAGACGATCGTATGTTTGTCTGGGGTAGGCTTCAAGATAAAGCATTCAGGGAAGTAAAGGAAAAGCTAAAAGAATCACCTACTTTGGCACATTATGATCCAAGTTTAAAAACAACTGTTTCTGCCGATAGTAGTTGTTTTGGTTTAGGAGCAGCACTAATTCAAGAAGATATAGAAGGAAATAAGTATGTGGTGATGTATGCTAGTAGGACTTTGACAGATACCGAAAGAGTTTATGCACAAATTGAGAAAGAATGTTTAGCGTTAACATGGGCTGCTGAAAAATTTAAAGATTACATAATAGGAATTCCTGTAATTTTGGAGACTGATCATAAACCTCTTCTACAAATTTTACAAACCAAACAGCTTAGTGATTTAAGTCCACGTCTTTTGAGGTTACGGCTCAAACTGACAAAGTTTAATTATGAAGTCAAGTACACACCTGGTAAAGAATTAGTAATTGCAGATGCATTATCAAGGCACCCTTTGCCTTGCTCAGAGGACACACAAAATATTAAGGATCAAGAATTAAAGATTAATTCATTTATTAGTGAAACTTTACCTAATGATACTTTAGAAAAGATAAAAAATGAACAGAGTAAATGTGATATCTGCGTTAACTTAAAGCAATTCACAATAAGAGGGTGGCCAAGAACAAACCAATTAGGTAAATTTAAAGATTATTATCAATACAGACAAAATTTTTCAATAGAAGCGAATCTTCTCTTATTTAATTCTAGAATAGTTATACCTAAAAGCATGCAAGGAGAAATACTAAATAAAATTCATATGGGTCATTTGGGAATTTCTAAGTGCAGAGAGCGTGCTAAACAATCAGTTTGGTGGTTAGGATTGTCTAAGCAAATCGAAAATAAGGTAAAGACTTGTAATAAATGCATAGAATTCTATACAAATCATAAAGAAGAGATGGTGATAGATTCAGTACCAGATCGACCATGGCAAAAAGTAGGTATTGATCTGTTTAAATTTAATAACAAATGGTACATTGTAATTATAGACTATTATTCAAGATTTTTAGAAGTTTTAATATTGAAGGACCTCACTGAAGATACAGTCATTCTTCGGTGCAAGGAGGTGTTTTCGAAATTTGGTATTCCGGAGATTGTCCGGACAGATTGTGGTACTCAGTTTAAGTCAAAATTTAAGAGTTTTGCACAAGAGTATGCATTCAAACATATCACAAGCAGTCCATATTATTCACAGAGTAATGGATTAGCAGAGGCAGGAGTGAAAATTGCAAAATCATTGCTTTCTAAAAATGATGATATTTATTTAGCATTGTTAGTGTACAGAAACACACCTTTGGAATTGGGTTACAGTCCAGCCGAATTAATGTTTAATCGCAAACTTAGAGACAATCTTCCCATGATTCCAAGTAAGTTGAACAAACCTATTAAAATATCACATGAATGTAAAGAGACACAAATAGCTAGGAAATATAAATCTGCTTTCTATTACAATAAACGGCATAGAGCTTCAAATTTATCAGAGTTACAAATTAATGATAAGGTTTGGGTTACTGATTTAAAAATGTATGGAACAGTTATAAAGAAAGGTGATGAGCCTAGATCTTATATTGTAAATACAGAAAGAGGGAATTTTAGAAGGAACAGATGGCATTTGAATAAAGTTCCAAAAATACCAAATGTATCCATGGGAGTGCCATTAAATTATGATAGTGATGAAGGTGTTTCAGACAGTGAGTCAGATATTAAGTTAAAATCTGAAAAGACTCAAGAAGTAGAGTCTTCTAGGGTTAATTCAGAGCAGAATAATAATACTGATTGTTTTGTACAGAGGAAATCTGAAAGACATGTCAGTAGACCTAAGTATCTACAGGATTATGTATGTTAGAGTATTATGTTTGATTTTGACCTATTTGTTTAGATTATTAATTAGAATCATAAGTTAATTTAGAATATTATTACTACAATTATTATTTGATTAGTTCTCTAAATTAGAAAGAGAGAGATGTTGTATTAAGGACATAGTGTGTAATCTGTGGTCGGGTTTGATTGATAGGAGTCTATGGCGGATGACTCACTTTTATGTCAGGCAGAAAAGTCGATATGTGTTCGTGATAAATAAAAGATTATTAAATTAATAATGAGAGTTTAATTAAGTATAAAACAGCTATATCACAGTTAGATGCGCTTAAAATATATTCAATATATACTCTATGATAGCTTAGCTTTACCTCTGTGAGGCGAGCATGAGGCGAGTGAGTCTCTGACATGGATGGTCTCTGCCTCAGTCTCTGCAAACCAAAATCTTCTGTGATGAAAACCTCTCTAAGACCAAGAATTAGAAAACCCAAAGGACTATGATTACCTATTTACCACAGGCACACAGAGGTATATACTATGGAGAAAAAGCCTAGACTTGTGTGATGTGCGGCGCGCTATGATGAAAGATTAAGTGTATCTATATTCTCTAGCAGAGTGGCATTCTTTTAAATAGAGTTATAATCAAGACAAAGTCAATTAAATAAATTATTTTTGAATCCGTGGAGGAGGAGCAATTTAGAAATGGCGGGCTGACAGCGGATGTGACGTACATGTGCGTCCGGCTCACGTGACTTATGAGGAACCGGATGCTGGCGTCCTCTGACGTCACAGATATGGCCGCTTACATTTGAGGCGTTTTGAAACCCGATCGCAGAAGCTTTGCCGATGATTTTTCCTCCCACTTCATGCGACCGTCACCCGCGCGCGTCTGATATCAGGTGCGGTGGGTGGCGGTGGCGGTCTGCGGGTGGCGCGTTCATTCATCAGGACATTCCGGCTCCAACGGCCGTCGTCCCTTACGACAAGCTGCAAGTGAGACCTGCCCACTGCCACTTCAACTGGCTAATGGTTTAATTAGGCTATATTGCTAACTGGTTCTCCTGCGCATCTCCTCATTTCTCATTTCTGATTCTATACCTTAGGAAAACTCCAAACATACGCTTAGAGACTTTAAATTTCTGGATCAAGCCGCTTTTCAGTGTCCGTTCCAGCGCTATTATAGGTGAGGACGCAGGACGCACTGATCAAATACTTTCTTTTTCACGTGTTGAGGAATTGACAAAGAGTGAAGGCATGGTGACTGGTGAGTTACAAAAAAAAAACGTGAATCGCTGGGAATAATTACGAAAAAACCGAATTTCACGATGGGGAAGCCGTTATCGTATCCGTATCGTTAATAACGATTTTTAGTAGGTAAGGCAGGTACTTTCCCAATTAATTTTCTAAATATCCAAAAGTGTTTACAAACTTCTCAACATGAGTACCTACTCGTGACGCAATCTTTGCTATTAGGTTCATATCAAGGCAACTATTTTACGATTTCACAAAACTAAACTTCCTGCATAAATCTCAAACGATTCCTTTGTACCGATCCGAAATCACGAAGGAAATGATTTTTAAAAACTTATTATGTCAATCGTTCCTTTTTATAGTTTTATCCGAGAGTATAATCTGTAATAACGCTTCAGACGAATATAAACCGGATATTGCTAGAGTGGGGAAGACGAAGAGGGAGAAAATGCGTACGTTATCTTATATTAATTTAAGTCCAAAAACCTACGCTTTTCCATCCCTGTCAAAGTTTGTAAAAAATTCATTCGCTTTTCACAGGAGACAAGACAGCTGTTGGCACGTTTTCAAATATCATAACACAAATACAAAATCTACCAAACATGGAGCTCGGGAGGAAGTTTAGAACACCTTGCAAAACGGGGAACAAATGCGGCAAGGTAAGGTGGAAGAAACTTTGCAACGATGAATTCGTTGCAATATCTAGGTACATAAACAAAAACATTGCTGGATTGACAGTCCAGCAATGTTTTTGTTTATGTACAAAAAGGCGTGAGTGCAATGTTCCATTGAACTGATACTCGGTAGAATTTTTGGTTCAGTTTGGATTACACCTAAAACAGAACCCCATTGTATATTTTCATGTGTGATTTCACCCATTGCTCGATAGATCGCGCTGTCTTCAGTTAGCTCGCGCTAACGAGTTCGTCATATCAAATCTCGAAACGTGATTGCATGCGTATAGAATTTCGTGGATTTTCTTCGTGACGGGATTTTCGTCTCGCAATATTCGATTTTCTTTTGCCTATTCTCCGAGCGATACTGTCCGAAACGAAACTAAACTTTGTTTAAAATAAAACTCTTCATGTATTTTTTTTCTCAATTTTTGTTGTCTGTGTAGGTACGTATTCTTTAAAGTTATTGTATCCAAGATTATAATAAAGTAATAATAAAAATTTCGTCAACTACCTATCCAATGTCCAAAACGCAGAGCTACCAATTGTTCCAGGTAATAAAAAGGCTAATGGTGCCAAAGTTGGCGCAGCTCGAGAACACTATAATGGGTATAATGAAGGAGCTGTCCAAAATGCCGCCCGGCGCGCGCCTCCCGGACAAGTACACCAAGACAGAGCCCATCAAACTGCTGCTGGATCAGAACTACAAGTAAGATTTATTATCTATGTGTAAAAACAAAAAAAAAAAAACAATAACAGGCCGTGCGCGAGTCGGATTATTGTGAATGCCTAAAAATTTATGATAGCAATACTTCTACTTAGCGTAAGAACTACTTTAAAAGCTTAAGTTTGTAATAGTGCAATAATTTGATAAACTTGTAGTTTATCAAATATTAATTTATAGTACTCGGTTGGTTCCAAGCATCCAACAGGGGTTTTTGGAACAAAGTTTCTTTTCGGAGGTTATCGGCGAAAGAAAATGGATTTTTTCTGTGACTGAATATCCCGTTACGAAGAAAATCTATGAAACTTTAGAATGACGTTTTCTCTTACTACCAGAATGCAATCACAGAGTTTAGCTATACATCGCGTTAGCGCGAGCTAACTGCAGATAGCACCATCTATAGAGCGATGGATGAAAACATACAGGAAAATTTAAAAAATTGAGTTTTGTTTAGGTGTATTCGAAACTTTGTTCTTACCGAGTGTCCCACGACACTCGCGTCTTTTTTAGAATAATTTTTCACTTGCACTTGTGAAAACTTTTTCTTTTATTTCAGAGAAGACGTCTGCATGGATAAGTTGGAATCATGTCTGAAGGAAGACAAGCGTCGGAAACGTATCCTCAAAAAGCTGTTCTTCAAGAAGTATAACTCTATGAGGCAGGAGCTCATCGGCTACGGCGGCAGGCGACTGTGGGGCGGGGAGGGAAATCTTTTTTATAAGTAGTTTTTAGTCTGTCAATAAAACTTTAGTTCTGACTCGTTCATTCTTTTCACTCAATCATAATGAGATCAAATCTGAGTAGTTCGGCTGTAACCCTATTGCAAATGAAAACCAACAAGGGGCCTGTTTCCAATTTTATTGCCCAAAGGGCAATGATTGTATAGGCACAGATAATATAATACTTGGTATAGGCTTCTATACCAACGAACTTGAAATATGTAGTTATTTGTCTACTTTTATTTTGGATGCGTTCAGAAATATCAATTTCGAAGAACCAACGATAATATTAGAAGATTAAAAAATATACAAACACAGACCAACGATAATAATAGAAGATTAAAAAATATACAACCAGAAAAACAATAAGTAAATATCATGGATTTAATTAGATTAATCCTGTATTAATTAATAAAACTAAATAGGGATTATATTTTTATTGATATTCTAAGAAATTTATGTAAAAATAAAAAGTAGGTAATGTACCTATACAAACTCTAAGGACGAACATCGTGAGGTACTGACCGTATGCGTTATTAAAAAAAAAGTCTTCAGCTTAAGACATTATAGACGCAATACGACACTCAGACACGACATTGCGTCATGTTCGAATTTAGAAATGCTTTGCGGCCCTGGGGCGAGAATGGATTTTCATACTGCTTTCTCGCCCTGGAGAAATGAAATTTCTTTTGGGGCCTAGGGAATATAATAGCATTTTCATCATCATCCGCATTTTGGGCATAAAAGATCTCCTTTCCGATTGGGTGAGATGAAAAAAAAATTATAAACATGTATAATGCCCAATAGTAGTAAGGAATCTTTCATTCCTCTTCTTTTAATTATAACAAAAAATAAACTAAGTATAGCTGAGTTTGTATTGGGTGTGGTAGTGGGCTATTTCAGCATTGTACCAACCTATTAGCTAGCGTAATATCTTGATGCCCGTAGTACAATAAAATGAGGAGTGGCCTCTAGTCCTGCTAGCCTGCCCTAAAGCTGTATGTGCGATGGAGATGCAGCATGTTTTCCCAAGATTGAACTGTAGTGCGAACAGTGAGATAATATTGCCCGGCTACAAAAGTTTTAACCTATATCGGCGGAACATCTTATTGATCTTTTATACATATAGGTACCTACTTAAAGAAATTCGAATCTTCAAATCTTTAATTTAAGCCGAAATAAACGAATCCACCCACGACATTTTATTTTATTTGCCATTTCCGCAATTTTATTGTCGTAAGTCGACACTGAGGTTGGGCCTACAACCTGCGAAGAATTAAATAGTAGGGACAGAGCCTTAAAACTAAACTGGATTTAAACAAAAATACTTGGATAGGTAGATAGTTACGAGTTACGACTAATACTTAAGAGGAAACGATAGCGGTCTTTTTTCCATACAAATGTTCTCGTCTGTTTTCTTTCTGATTTATGAACTTGGAGCAATGATTTTTTACAGAAAAATAAATATCAATGTCTTCTATGTTTCTATGTTTTCGTTTTTGAAAATACATTATCTTTTTAAGCACTAGAAGCCTTACAAAATGCTCAAAATTGCCTATTTAGACCCACTGTTAACAGATGCCTATTGTACGAATTTGACAACTATTAACGAAAAAAGAAAAACATAGCGACACAGTATATATCTATATATATAAAAGAATGAGGTATTTTGGTTGTTCCACGGATTCCGCCAAAACTATAGGTCGTAGAGATCTGAAATTTGGTACTTAGGTAGATATTAGGTCATGAATTCGTACTAAGACGGGGATTCCAGAAATTCCATGTTTAAGGGGTAAAAATCATACATTTAAGGGTATTTCCCATACAAAAGTAAAATTTTTTCGTTGTTCCAGGAATTCCCGAAAAACTAAAAGTCGTAGAGATCTTAAATTTGGTACCTAGGAAGATATTAGGTCATGAATTCGTACTAAGACGGGGATTCCAGAAATTCCATGTTTAAGGGGTAGAAATAGTACATTAAAGGGATTTCTCCATACAAAATTGTAATTTTTTTCGTTGTTCCAGGCATTCCAGAAAAACTAAAAGTCGTAGAGATCTCAAATTTGGTATCTAGGTAGATATTAGGTCATGAAGTCGTACTAAGACGGGGATTCCAGAAATTCCATGTTTAAGGGGTAGAAATAGTACATTAAAGGGATTTCTCCATACAAAATTGTAATTTTTTCGTTGTTCCAGGCATTCCAGAAAAACTAAAAGTCGTAGAGATCTGAAATTTGGTATCTAAGTAGATATTAGGTCATGAAGTCGTACTAAGACGGGGATTCCAGAAATTCCATGTTTAAGGGGTAAAAATTATACATTTAAGGGTATTTCCCATACAAAAGTAAAGTTTTTTCGTTGTTCCAGGAATTCCCGAAAAACTAAAAGTCATAGAGATCTCAAATTTGGTACCTAGGAAGATATTAGGTCATGAATTCGTACTAAGACGGGAATTCCAGAAATTCCATGTTTAAGGGGTAGAAATAGTACATTAAAGGGATTTCTCCATACAAAATTGTAATTTTTTTCGTTGTTCCAGGCATTCCAGAAAAACTAAAAGTCGTAGAGATCTGAAATTTGGTATCTAGGTAGATATTAGGTCATAAATTCGTACTAAGACGGGGATTCCAGAAATTCCATGTTTAATGGGTAGAAATAGTACATTAAAGGGATTTCTCCATACAAAATTGTAATTTTTTTTGTTGTTCCAGGAATTCCCGAAAAACTACAAGTCGTAGAGATCTGAAACTTGGTACCTACATTGACATTAGGTCATGAATTCGTACTAAGACGGGGATTCCAGAAATTCAAATTGGAAGGGATAAAAATCCTACTTTTAAGGGATTTTCCCATACAAAAGTGTAATTTTTGCGTTGTTCCAGGGATTCCAGCGAAATTAAAAGTCGTAGAGATCTGAAATTTGGTACCTAGGTTGGTATTAGGTATATCATGAATTCGCATTCAGAAAGGGATTTTCGAGATTCAAATTTTGAGGAGGAAAAATTTTGAATTTTTTGGCCGCCATTTTGAACTTTTTTGTTACTGGGCCGATTGCTTTGAAAATCGATATTTGACTATGGCAGCAAGCATAGAGACGGAATTTGTGGTCAAAATTTAAAAAATAGGCTGCCATTTTGAACTTTTTTGTTACAGGGCCGATTGCTTTGAAAATCGATATTTGACTATGGCAGCAGGCATAGAGAAGGAATTTGTGGTCAATATTTAAAAAAGTGGCCGCCATTTTGAACTTTTTAGTTACTGGGCCGATTGCTTTGAAAATCAATATTTGACTATGGCAGCAAGCATAGAGAAGGAATTTGTGGTCAAATTTTAAAAAAGTGGCCGCCATTTTGAACTTTTTTGTTACTGGGCCGATTGCTTTGAAAATCGATATTTGACTATGGCAGCAAGCATAGAGAAGGAATTTGTGGTCAAAATTTAAAAAAGTGGCCGCCATTTTGAACTTTTTTGTTACTGGGCCGATTGCTTTGAAAATCGATATTTTACAGTGGCAGCAAGCATAGAGAAAGAGTTTGTGGTCAAAATTTAAAAAATAGGCCGCCATTTTGAACTTTTTTGTTACTGGGCCGATTGCTTTGAAAATCGATATTTGACTATGGCAGCCAGCATAAAGAAGGAATTTGTGGTCAAAATTTAAAAAAGTGGCCGCCATTTTGAACTTTTTTGTTACTGGGCCGATTGCTTTGAAAATCGATATTTGACTATGGCAGCAAGCCTATATAGAGAAGGAATTTGTGGTCAAATTTAAAAAAGTGGCCGCCATTTTGAACTTTTTTGTTACTGGGCCGATTGCTTTGAAAATCGATATTTGACTATGGCAGCAAGCATAGAGAAAGAATTTGTGGTCAAAATTTAAAAAAATGGCCGCCATTTTGAACTTTTTTGTTACTGGGCCGATTGCTTTGAAAATCGATATTTGACTATGGCAGCAAGCATAGAGAAGGAATTTGTGGTCAAAATTTAAAAAAGTGGCCGCCATTTTGAACTTTTTTGTTACTGGGCCGAATGCTTTGAAAATCGATATTTGACCATGGCAGCAAGCATAGAGAAGGAATTTGTGGTCAAAATTTAAAAAAGTGGCCGCCATTTTGAACTTTTTTGTTACCGGGCCGATTGCTTTGAAAATCGATATTTGACTATGGCAGCAAGCATAGAGAAGGAATTTGTGGTCAAAATTAAAAAAAAGTGGCCGCCATTTTGAACTTTTTTGTTACTGGGCCGATTGCTTTGAAAATCGATATTTGACAATGGCAGCAAGCATAGAGAAGGAATTTGTGGTCAAAATTTAAAAAAGTGTCCGCCATTTTGAAATTTTTTGTTACTGGGTCGATTGCTTTGAAAATCGACATCTGATTATTTCACCAAGCATCGAGAAGGAATTTGTAGTCAAAATTAAAAAAATTGGCCGCCATTTTGAACTTTTTTGTTACTGGGCCGATTGCTTTGAAAATCGATATTTGACAATGGCAGCAAGCATAGAGAAAGAATTTGTAGTCAACATTTTAAAAAGTGGCCGCCATTTTGAACTTTTTTGTTACTGGGCCGATTGTTTTCAAAATTGATATTTGATTATCGCAGCGAGCATAGAAAAGGAATTTTTGGTAAAAATTTAAAAGAATTGGCCACAATTTTGTACTTATATATCTTACCATGGTAGCAAGCAACCACGGCCGGATGGACGAACGGACGGTGGAGTCTTAGTAAGAGCTTTTACCCTTTGGGTACGGAACCCTAAAAATGGCCACCATATTTAACTTTTTTGTGACGATCGAATTTTTCAAAATCAATATGTGACTATTACCAGGAAGCAAGAGAAAATTTTGTGGGCAAAATGGTGTGTAATGCAGGAATTTTGGTAATTAAACCACCATAGTAAAGCATAAGTCAGAAGTTAACGTGAGCGAAGCCGCGGGCGTTTGCTAGTCCTTTATATTTAGTTTACGAAATATCTTTTAAATTGGTCCAATTTTGGATGAGGAAATAGCCGAGAGCCAAACCTCGAAAAATAACTTTTTACATAGAGCTATTGTCTCGGATCTGTAGTTGTCCTTATTGCACGAATAGGACACAGCAACGTCGGAGAGCGACAGCGATAGTTTTCTCAAATACCTCATTTTCAAAAGTCTCTCGGACGACATTTCCTCTTAAAATAGTGTTACTGTTCTGTATATGCAGGACCTATGGCAACCCTACATAATTATAAACTTAATATCCGTTCTCAGAATCTTTATGAAACCCTTCGACCGCGACCCGCGCTCGTCTGTTATCAGGTGAGCGCGTGTTGAGGTCATATGAAGTGGGAGGGGAAGTCATCGGGAAAGCTTCTGCGGGTTATACAACATAACCAGATAGTATCATAATATTAAGGAGGACCGAATGACGTAGCGGTAGCGAACCTGCCGTGTACGTCAGAGGTCGTGGGTTCGATTCCCACAACTGGTAAATGTTTGTGTGATGAGCATGAATGTTTTCCAGTGTCTGGGTGTTTTTCAATATATTATATTTATCTTATGTATATTTATCAGTAATCTAGTCTAGTACCCATCACACAAGCTATCACTTACTTTGGGGTTAGACTGCGATGTGTGTATGTCCTGATAGTCTGATAGATATATTTATGTATATTTATATTTATTAAGACTTTATAGTAGGTACGTAAGGGAACAGGCACGTGCTTTGAGGTAGAATAAACAAGTTAATATTTATTTTGGGTCACGTGTAACGAGAGGTTACAAACTTACAACAATGGCACGGTTTATTCAACATTTTCTGATATTTTCCAAACTCTCTTGTAACGGACGTTTTCAGAACCAGAAACTGTTTACTGTCGAGAGTAAAACGCATTCGGAAAGAAATGTTTAAATTGTGAATTAGCTTTATAGTTCATATAGAAAAAATAAACGTTAATTAGGTAATTAAAAGAACTTAGGTATCTACTGCTTTACACGTAATCAATAAAATGTGTGAAAAACAACTAAGGCTTCAAATAGTTTTAATAGTTTTATGTGTAGTTTTGAAGAGTCTTCATGCTTTCGATGATAGTAAGTATGGTTTAAGTTAAGTTTAAGATATTTATTTCTCAGAAGAATCTTTTATTCTCGTGTGACGAGAATTTTGGAGGAATTTGGAGGAGTTTGCCAAGCCGTTCTGGAGGAGTTTGGTAACAAACGGCTCAACCGATTCGTATGATATTTTCAGTGTATGATCACAAGGTCTGAGAGCTGTTTGTTGTCTATTTTTATATCCCTAAATGCAAAACAACGTTTGCCGGGTCAGCTATTACTAGACCATCACCAACATCGATATACCAAGGTATATCGATGATCACCACTTTACATATTAATGTTGTTGAGAGTTCTAAAAAGGTTTGACTTTTAAAGGTCTTCTATTCACCGTAACTCGAGCGCCTCGCTTCTTCGGCATCCTGCAGGATCACCGCGGACAGCCGCTCTCCGTGGAGATCTCCGAGGAGTACATGGACCAGGACTACATAGCCACTAACAGGTTCAATTTACACTCACTAATGACAATCATTTTTAAATATGGAATAGAAGCAGGCATTTCTTTGCGGAAATACATAACCACAGAACATTATTACCCTATAGACTTAGAGGCTTTCGCGCAAGTGGGAGGTTGGGTGGTGCTTGACTTGTTACTGCATGTTTGACTATATAGATTCTTACCCTTTTTTTTAAATAAATAAATATTTACGGGACATTTTAAACATCGCAATATAGCCCCAAAGTAAGCGATAGGTTGTGTTATGGGTGCTAGATGACTGATGAATATACATAAATATTATAAATTGAAAAATACCCAGACACTGAAAAACATTCATGCTCATCACACAAACATTTACCAGTAGTGGGAATCGAACATACGACCTCCGGCGCATACGGCAGGTTCGCTACCACTACGCCATTCGGTCGTCAAACGAATTATATCAATTATAGCGGATTATCGCAAAACCATTTAATCAAGTAATTGTACATTATGGTAATTGTACATTAGGTAAAGTTTAATGAACAAAAGTGATTCTTCAAAAGTTTCACTTCTATTGTAGTATGGAAGTGAAGCTTTTGAAGTAAAGTGCTCCCTCGGTGCGCGAGTTTGACTGGCACTTGACAGCTTTTTTAATTTTGTGGCATTCCGTAAGTTTCTCTGTCTTCAAAACGAAAGAAAAGAAAGAAAGAAAAAAAATATTTCCAATAATTATGCCGAAACACATTTAATACAAGCATTAGTCGTACTACTCTACCCGCTACTGTGTTTTGTACACTAAATCAGTGGACACCTGCAACAAAAGTCCTTCCACCTGGTTAAGGCTTTATTTTCTTTTACGGTTCAGGCCTCACACACCTTTTCAAAACATTAAAAGGAGAGCTGTCAGACATGATAGGTTCTATTCAAGCTCAGAATACAGAATTATTCTGTATTCTGAGTATTCAAGTTAAAGTTTCTGCCAGAGTATGTACCTAACTCCGAATTATTTATCAGAGATACCTTCTTCCATCGGTAACTAACAACGAACTAATCGGTGACTTTCAACTAATTATTTTTCACGTTTTTACAGGAAGAGGCATAAAATTAATTGGAACAAGTAAGTGAAAGATTTTTTAACCTTTGGGTACGGAAATACACTTGTTACGGCCCCTTGCCTGTCCAGACGAGGGCTCAGTTCCCGGGCCCATAGAGGAACGAGCCCGGACAGGTCGAGGGGGGACCGACTAGTGAGACTACACGGGATCACTAGTGTACGATCAGTCTCGGGTCGGATGACGGCATCCAATCCGAGTCGGATAGTAATCGAGTCTCACTAGTCGATCAGTGGAAATAGTAATCAGCGACTTTTACTAGACAACAGGTCGGCCACTACGGCTGATACAGTACGCCACCGGACGCGGCCAACAATAAAAATAGTTTAAAATTAGTAGGTACTTATTGACTGACCTTGATCCCGAAGCGTCGGCCTTGATACGGAGTCCTCTGTAGTAGATGTGTGACAGTGTGTGACGTGAAAGTGTTAAGGGTATGTACAAGGGTGCGTGTGTGTATGGGACTGGCAGAGCCGTCTGACCTCCGCTTCAAATCAGCCTCCAAACACGAAGACCACACGCGCAGGAACCCACTTTCCGTCGGCTACCGGTTCGAAGTGCGAAAGGGACCGCACCAGCGCCCCAGCGCGCGAGAGAGGGGGCGCGGCAACAGACAAAAAACGTAGTGCGAAAAACAAGTCAGGCGCATCAAAAACGGACGTCCCGTTGCGATGTTATTCGATGACTAAACACCCGCGCAAATATAAACGTGGCTACTCAAACGTAGTAATTTACGTCTCGCGACTACGCGTTTCAAAGACGACAAGTGATCAAATTACTTCAGCCACGCGCGGGGGACCGCTAAGTTCGTCGGTCGACAGCAGACTGATCCACAAGATGAGTTCACGAATACGCACAAAGGGTCGCGCCCCCACATAAAACTGTCTACAAGAATTGACGCGGTCCAAGAAGTACGTTTCTTGGGGTACAACCGCCGGGGCAAAGGGGGCGCCGCAAAAAACCCAGCCGCACGCAAGGCTGTTGCTAGCTGACTCGTATCGTGCTTAATACTGGAGCGCACCGAAGTCGCCGCGTCATTGCAGGCATAAAAAATCTCGGCGACCGATGCGCGAGCGGGATAGGAAGATTGGCGTTTCCGCGAGTTGGAGCGGGAGCGCACGATTCGATACAAAAAACTCGCCGTAACCAAAGCGTGAGCGAGACGCGCGGATGAGGGCTTCCGCGGGTTAGAGAGAGAGAACACGATTCAATACAACACAATAGGCTCGGCGCTCGCGCCAGCTACTCTCGCGTAAACAATCCCCCGCTCCGAATCTAAGAATGTAGATTCGCTAATCAATAGGCCGTTGGGACAACGTGACCACGGCACGTTGCAATACTGAGTCCCCTACAAATACCTCGGCCACCCGCGGAACGCCATCCGATCCAAATAACAGTTTAACAATGCGTCCACGACGCAAAATAGTGGGAGTAGATTAGATTCTTTAAGCATAACAAGATCTCCCATTCTAGACATGGCGGTGCCTACACAGTGCTTGCTCTCAACAAGTAAGTCGACGACCTCCTTCAAATAACGATTGGTTCCCTTATAATTAGTCCAGCAGTCTGTCCGAACCAAATCGGGTAGGCCGCGACGGCTCACGAGGCGGCCCAGAGTGGCCACGAACGCCTCCGTGCTGAGGGCACTGACAAGTCCCAAGTGGACTGCCTTGGTTGCAAGGCAACCAAGGACGCACAAGTAGGCCTCAAAAGACCGAGCATTCTTAAGGTTAGAGCTCTTCACTAAGAAAGGACCGGCAAATTGGTTCCAACACCAGCGAAAGGTCGAGCAGCCTTTACGCGGTCCGCAGGCAGGTCACTCAGCACAAGCTATGCAATGGATGCCTCCAACCGATAGCAAGCAATACAGTTGAAGATCACGCTTCGAATGGTTCGTCGGCCTGCCAAATCCAAACTCACGCTGCAAATGGCTGAGAGGGTATTGCAACCCGCATGAGTATTTAAAAATGCCAAGATTATGGACCGAAGTCCGGAGCCAACACAGGACAATCTCACTGTCCGACCACGCAAAAACGTCCACCATGTTTACCAGAGACTTCCAAGAAGCGTGGACGTGGTTTAGTAACCGGGTCAATAGTTGGCTCCACAAGTTCAACTTAGAGATTGTTAGACGAGACCTGATAGATGCAACCTTGCACTTAGCTAGGACAAGGTGCAATGAGACTTGCCCTGAAGCGCTCACCCACCACGACGACGCAATCCAGCGCTGTGATCCGAGATCTAGCAGCGCGCGTACCATTAGCCACTCACCCTTCGGGTTAAACACCCTGACCAAAGCCGTTGGTAAAAGTACAGTCTGGCAGCCCGGCTTATGGTCGTTCAAATTGTCAGGTGAGGTGGCGGTGGTGGGAGCCAAGGCAGCAGTAAGTCAACGGGAGTTGCCCCTTTCGGGCAACTCCTCTAGCCTTGGGCGCTCGTAAGGGCCTTCTTGGGGAACTTCTATCACATCAAGAGGTGTGGTGCCCCCAGGGCACACCCAAGCGTCCCTCCCGGTCTGAGGGGGTCTGGCCTGGTACGACAGCCGCGGGACGACGTAGTGCGGAGGGGGGTGTCCAGACCATCGAGGGAGGTGTCGCTCCAGCCTGGGGTATTCAGCCAGAGGAGGGGAGGACCTCCTTGGATCAGGCTGAGCGACGGCAAAACCTCCCTCAGGGTTGACAGAGGGCGGAACGCCCCCGCCCCTGGAGGGCTGCACCCCCGCCCGAGGGGGGGGTGAAGCCCTATCAAAACCAGGGGCCGAACTGAAAGTGTCACCACGCCGTCTATCGGCTGGGCCTGTGACCGGTGAGGAGACTCCACTCCTGCCGGGTGTCTGCTCAACCACCTCCTGCCTACCGACGCCATTGCGGTCGAGGCAAAGAATAGGAAGGTGGTTGCCCTGACAATGTGGGCAAGGCCGTTGGTGCTGGCAGTTGCGTTGCAAGTGCCCACCTAAGCAAGAGTAGCACCAACGGCGCTCCCTTGCGATGGCCCTACGTGACTTGGGCGGTCTCTCCAAGAATTTAGGGCAGTCGGTCGTCGTGTGCGTAGAAGCACGGCAATAGTGACAGGGGGTCACCTCGGTCGCAGCAAGACCACTAAAGTTTAGAATTGGGCGGCGTCCAGTCTCCTGCGCTAATTCTGGCTGCTTGGAACCCCTGGTGGAAGTCGTGGGTTTAGAAGGTGGCGTCGGTCGAGCCGGCTCCTTTGCCGGTGTTCCCGAGGCCACGGCATTCTCCACCTGGCGGCTCTGTTCCTCAAGGAACTTTAAGAGGTCACTGAACGGGGGTATATAGTTAGCCCCGTCCCCGCCGTACCTCTCTTCAAATCGGATCCGCAGATCGAGAGGCAGGCGGGACAGAACCAGGTGAAGAAGCCAGAAGGACCACTGATCCACCGGTAAGTCAAGTTGTCGAAGGGCGTTGCAAGCAACCACGACTGGGTCAATGATCACCTCCCGGAGACGTGCTAGGTCTTTCAAAACCGGGAGGGATATTAACTCCATCATGTGCGCGTCAGCAAGGCGGCGCACATTGGCGTAGCGCCTCTCGAGGAGTTCTCTGGCCGTGGAGTAGCTGGCGTCAGACAACTTCAAATGGCAGACTACCCCCAGTGCCTCCCCTTGAAGGGAGGTCCGCAAATAGGCCATTTTTTGGCCTGGGGATAGGTCGCGGCGGGTATGGACTAGACTGTCGAAGATGGAGATGAACCCCATCCAGTCTTGAAGCCGCCCACCAAAGTGTGGAAGGTCCAAAGTAGGCAGCCGACCCAATAGGGCGGGCTGCTGCTGCGGGCGAGGCGACTCGCACAGAATGCTCTTTCGAGCCTCACGATTCATTTTGGCCCCAGCCTCGAGCACATCGTCTGTGAACTCGAAGAACTGCTCGTAGTCCTTCTGGGCCGATTCTCGCGCCTCGTCGTCCTCCACTGTAGCAAGGAATTCCGAATAGGCCTCTTCAAAATGGGCTCGTCTGGCAGGGAGCTGCTCAAGGCGGTGGAGCAAGCTAGCCGTCCTGTCTGGACGAGTAATAAGCGCATGCGCGCTAGCTGCCCACCGCAGCTCATCCTGCATACGGCGCACCGGAGGCTTATGCGAAGGCATGGCGAGACTGCGCGAGAATAATTACAAGGAATCACGAAACCAAAAAATAAAACAACAAGGAAGTAGAACAAGCACAGATGCAAACACCAACACGTGCAGAACGCTAATCAAGGTCGCGGTTAACAAACGCGCGGCACGCGGTAAATAAACGCGGCGTTGCTACAAAAACGCGTGGTGTAGCGGTACAATAATCTGTGGCCGTTAACGCGGCGTATCGGTCCGACACGTGGCGTACCGCGCCTACAAACGTGTGACCGACAGAGATACGCGACGAATTAAATACGCGCAACAAATATCGATATCGACGCGCCGAACGTGTAAAAGCCGCTTAACCAAAAGGCGCGAAACCACGCTCTGCTACCAATTGTTACGGCCCCTTGCCTGTCCAGACGAGGGCTCAGTTCCCGGGCCCATAGAGGAACGAGCCCGGACAGGTCGAGGGGGGACCGACTAGTGAGACTACACGGGATCACTAGTGTACGATCAGTCTCGGGTCGGATGACGGCATCCAATCCGAGTCGGATAGTAATCGAGTCTCACTAGTCGATCAGTGGAAATAGTAATCAGCGACTTTTACTAGACAACAGGTCGGCCACTACGGCTGATACAGTACGCCACCGGACGCGGCCAACAATAAAAATAGTTTAAAATTAGTAGGTACTTATTGACTGACCTTGATCCCGAAGCGTCGGCCTTGATACGGAGTCCTCTGTAGTAGATGTGTGACAGTGTGTGACGTGAAAGTGTTAAGGGTATGTACAAGGGTGCGTGTGTGTATGGGACTGGCAGAGCCGTCTGACCTCCGCTTCAAATCAGCCTCCAAACACGAAGACCACACGCGCAGGAACCCACTTTCCGTCGGCTACCGGTTCGAAGTGCGAAAGGGACCGCACCAGCGCCCCAGCGCGCGAGAGAGGGGGCGCGGCAACAGACAAAAAACGTAGTGCGAAAAACAAGTCAGGCGCATCAAAAACGGACGTCCCGTTGCGATGTTATTCGATGACTAAACACCCGCGCAAATATAAACGTGGCTACTCAAACGTAGTAATTTACGTCTCGCGACTACGCGTTTCAAAGACGACAAGTGATCAAATTACTTCAGCCACGCGCGGGGGACCGCTAAGTTCGTCGGTCGACAGCAGACTGATCCACAAGATGAGTTCACGAATACGCACAAAGGGTCGCGCCCCCACATAAAACTGTCTACAAGAATTGACGCGGTCCAAGAAGTACGTTTCTTGGGGTACAACCGCCGGGGCAAAGGGGGCGCCGCAAAAAACCCAGCCGCACGCAAGGCTGTTGCTAGCTGACTCGTATCGTGCTTAATACTGGAGCGCACCGAAGTCGCCGCGTCATTGCAGGCATAAAAAATCTCGGCGACCGATGCGCGAGCGGGATAGGAAGATTGGCGTTTCCGCGAGTTGGAGCGGGAGCGCACGATTCGATACAAAAAACTCGCCGTAACCAAAGCGTGAGCGAGACGCGCGGATGAGGGCTTCCGCGGGTTAGAGAGAGAGAACACGATTCAATACAACACAATAGGCTCGGCGCTCGCGCCAGCTACTCTCGCGTAAACAACACTTATTGCAAGATTCGGTAGAAACCGAAATAAAATAAATGTGTCACTTTCCAGAAATCCCCTGGATATGGACGACTTCGACGATGACGAGACTGATGAAGTGTTCAATGACAAGGACAAAGACGTTAAACTACCCAACAAGTTTAATCTGCAAGCGGGCCCCGTGTAGATAACAAAGAACCTACTATAAAAATAAAATAAAAATAATAATTCTTTTTTTTTATATCCATATAAGGTAATCTAACCTAAAATCTCAGCTAAATTTTAAGAGGCAAAGTCTACTTAAAAGACATCTGGAAAAGTATGATTAGGAAAAGTAAATATCTAAACACAATAAAATCGTTATTAGGATGTATTAAGAACATTACCGAAACTAGACAGAGAGAATATAATTACATACATACTAGAAACATACTATAGACATATATTATTCTGGCTCATAATATCTGCGAAATATACCGATAGTAAATATGAAATCCTTAAAAATAAATAATTTTCTTTATTAAACCAAATCCATTATAAAAAAATACACAAAGTACAAAAATATTACTGAAATCCAGCCCGATTATTTATTCATATCATCATACATGTCGTTAAAGCGCTCCTCATATTCTCTTTTAATCATTTCTGCAGGGAGAAGAGGCATTCTGGCCATTTCCAAAGACTCATCGGAGTAGTCTGTGGTTTCGTCGGAGTACATCTCTTGTATGTGGTCTTGGTAAATCTTCTCACATTCCTTCGGATGCTCGCTTTTTATAGTGCTGGGATGATAACCAATTGCTTCTATCGGGCCCAAGGTTAGATATGGAACTTGGGTGGTCACTTGGAAATGTTTGTCTGTTGACAGAAAATGTATAATTCTTATAATAAGCCGGATATCTATAAGAACGGCAAAACCTAACTCATGTCTCATGGTGACTAGGCCAGTGAAGTGCGCCGTAGGATATTGTAAGGCAACGCTAATTCAATGTGATCCGGTATGATGACAGTGGCAACAGTCTTCGCGACCCTCTCGTCGTAGTAGTCCCCCAGTATGTCGACCTTGCCGCCCTCGTACACCTCCCTCGGCGGCGGCCTCTGGCTGCAGTCCTCCTGGTGCCGTCTGCCGGAGTGCAAGTGTGGCACTCGCGGCGGAGGGACCTCCGTGAGTGGTAAGCATCAACTTACGGTCAATGTGATCGGGTATGATGACAGTGGCAACAGTATTTGCAACCCTCTCTTCGTAGTAGTCCCCCAGTATGTCGACCTTGCCGCCTTCGTACACCTCCCTGGGTGGCGACCTCTGGCTGCAGTCCTCCAGGTACCGTCTGCCGGAGCGCAAGTATGGCACTCGCGGCGGAAGGACCTCCTCGAGTGGAGAGAATTAACTTACGGTCAATGTGATCGGGTATGATGACAGTGGCAACAGTCTTTGCAACCCTCTCGTCGTAGTAGTCCCCCAGAATGTCAACCTTGCCGCCCTCGTACATCTTCCTCGGCGGCGGCCTCTGGCTGCAGTCCTCCAAGTGCCGTCTGCCGGAGCGCAAGTGTGGCACTCGCGGCGGAGGGACCTCCGTGAGTGGTAAGCATCAACTTACGGTATATGTGATCGGGTATGATGACAGTGGCAACAGTATTTGCAACCCTCTCTTCGTAGTAGTCCCCCAGTATGTCGACCTTGCCGCCTTCGTACACCTCCCTGGGTGGCGACCTCTGGCTGCAGTCCTCCAGGTGCCGTCTGCCGGAGTGCAGGTGTGGCACTCGCGGCGGAGGGATCTCCGTGAGTGGTAAGCATCAACTTACGGTCAATGTGATCCGATATGATGACAGTGGCAACAGTCTTTGTCAACCCTCTCGTCGTAGTAGTCCCCCAGTATGTCGACCTTGCCGCCCTCGTACACCTCCCACGGCGGCGGCCTCTGGCTGCAGTCCTCCAAGTGACGTCTGCCGGAGTGCCGGTGTGGAACTCGTGGCAGAAGGACCTCCTCGAGTGGAAAGAATCAACTTACGGTCAATGTGATCTGGTATGATGACAGTGGCAACAGTCTTCGCAACCCTCTCGTCGTAGTAGTCCCCCAGTATGTCGACCTTGCCGCCCTCGTACACCTCCCTCGGCGGCGGCCTCTGGATGCAGTCTTCCAGGTGCCATCTGCCGGAGCGCAAGTGTGGCACTCGCGGTGAAGGGACCTCCGTGAGTGGTAAGCATCAACTTACGGTCAATGTGATCAGGTATGATGACAGTGGCGACAGTCTTCGCGACCCTCTCGTCGTAGTAGTCCCCCAGTATGTCGACCTTGCCGCCCTCGTACACCTCCCTCGGCGGTGGCCTCTGGCTGCAGTCCTCCAGGTGCCGCCTGCCGGAGTGCAAGTGTGGCACTAGCGGCGGAGGCACCTCGGTCAGTGGTACAAATCTGCTGGATAGGTGACTTCCCACTGGTTTTACTTTAGTAAGTCTGGAGATAAAATAGGTAAAGGAAAATGTGAGTATGATGACAATACCTACACACTATAATTACCTAGGTACTAGTTTGTAAACATATAAACGAAGAAACAAGTCTTGAGTCTAGTCTTACAAAATCAACACTTAGTCAAACGAATCTATACAAAGCTGAACCGGAAAACACGCAAAAAATCGCTATTACCAATTTTTTTAAGTGCTAAACGACGCGCAATCATGTCGCAATAGATAAATAGTGTCTGAATAAGTGAATATTCGGCCTTTGATTCGTTATAAGTATACAATACTAGCAAACGCCCGCGGCTTCGCTCACGTTAACTTCTGACTTATGCTTTACTATGGTGGTTTAATTACCAAAATTCCTGCATTACACACCATTTTGCCCACAAAATTTTCTCTTGCTTCCTGGTAATAGTCACATATTGATTTTGAAAAATTCGATCGTCACAAAAAAGTTAAATATGGTGGCCATTTTTAGGGTTCCGTACCCAAAGGGTAAAAGCTCTTACTAAGACTCCACCGTCCGTTCGTCCATCCGGCCGTGGTTGCTTGCTACCATGGTAAGATATATAAGTACAAAATTGTGGCCAATTCTTTTAAATTTTTACCAAAAATTCCTTTTCTATGCTCGCTGCGATAATCAAATATCAATTTTGAAAACAATCGGCCCAGTAACAAAAAAGTTCAAAATGGCGGCCACTTTTTAAAATGTTGACTACAAATTCTTTCTCTATGCTTGCTGCCATTGTCAAATATCGATTTTCAAAGCAATCGGCCCAGTAACAAAAAAGTTCAAAATGGCGGCCAATTTTTTTAATTTTGACTACAAATTCCTTCTCGATGCTTGGTGAAATAATCAGATGTCGATTTTCAAAGCAATCGACCCAGTAACAAAAAATTTCAAAATGGCGGACACTTTTTTAAATTTTGACCACAAATTCCTTCTCTATGCTTGCTGCCATTGTCAAATATCGATTTTCAAAGCAATCGGCCCAGTAACAAAAAAGTTCAAAATGGCGGCCACTTTTTTTTAATTTTGACCACAAATTCCTTCTCTATGCTTGCTGCCATAGTCAAATATCGATTTTCAAAGCAATCGGCCCGGTAACAAAAAAGTTCAAAATGGCGGCCACTTTTTTAAATTTTGACCACAAATTCCTTCTCTATGCTTGCTGCCATGGTCAAATATCGATTTTCAAAGCATTCGGCCCAGTAACAAAAAAGTTCAAAATGGCGGCCACTTTTTTAAATTTTGACCACAAATTCCTTCTCTATGCTTGCTGCCATAGTCAAATATCGATTTTCAAAGCAATCGGCCCAGTAACAAAAAAGTTCAAAATGGCGGCCATTTTTTTAAATTTTGACCACAAATTCTTTCTCTATGCTTGCTGCCATTGTCAAATATCGATTTTCAAAGCAATCGGCCCAGTAACAAAAAAGTTCAAAATGGCGGCCACTTTTTTTTAATTTTGACCACAAATTCCTTCTCTATGCTTGCTGCCATAGTCAAATATCGATTTTCAAAGCAATCGGCCCGGTAACAAAAAAGTTCAAAATGGCGGCCACTTTTTTAAATTTTGACCACAAATTCCTTCTCTATGCTTGCTGCCATGGTCAAATATCGATTTTCAAAGCATTCGGCCCAGTAACAAAAAAGTTCAAAATGGCGGCCACTTTTTTAAATTTTGACCACAAATTCCTTCTCTATGCTTGCTGCCATAGTCAAATATCGATTTTCAAAGCAATCGGCCCAGTAACAAAAAAGTTCAAAATGGCGGCCACTTTTTTAAATTTTGACCACAAATTCTTTCTCTATGCTTGCTGCCATAGTCAAATATCGATTTTCAAAGCAATCGGCCCAGTAACAAAAAAGTTCAAAATGGCGGCCACTTTTTTAAATTTGACCACAAATTCCTTCTCTATATAGGCTTGCTGCCATAGTCAAATATCGATTTTCAAAGCAATCGGCCCAGTAACAAAAAAGTTCAAAATGGCGGCCACTTTTTTAAATTTTGACCACAAATTCCTTCTTTATGCTGGCTGCCATAGTCAAATATCGATTTTCAAAGCAATCGGCCCAGTAACAAAAAAGTTCAAAATGGCGGCCTATTTTTTAAATTTTGACCACAAACTCTTTCTCTATGCTTGCTGCCACTGTAAAATATCGATTTTCAAAGCAATCGGCCCAGTAACAAAAAAGTTCAAAATGGCGGCCACTTTTTTAAATTTTGACCACAAATTCCTTCTCTATGCTTGCTGCCATAGTCAAATATCGATTTTCAAAGCAATCGGCCCAGTAACAAAAAAGTTCAAAATGGCGGCCACTTTTTTAAAATTTGACCACAAATTCCTTCTCTATGCTTGCTGCCATAGTCAAATATTGATTTTCAAAGCAATCGGCCCAGTAACTAAAAAGTTCAAAATGGCGGCCACTTTTTTAAATATTGACCACAAATTCCTTCTCTATGCCTGCTGCCATAGTCAAATATCGATTTTCAAAGCAATCGGCCCTGTAACAAAAAAGTTCAAAATGGCAGCCTATTTTTTAAATTTTGACCACAAATTCCGTCTCTATGCTTGCTGCCATAGTCAAATATCGATTTTCAAAGCAATCGGCCCAGTAACAAAAAAGTTCAAAATGGCGGCCAAAAAATTCAAAATTTTTCCTCCTCAAAATTTGAATCTCGAAAATCCCTTTCTGAATGCGAATTCATGATATACCTAATACCAACCTAGGTACCAAATTTCAGATCTCTACGACTTTTAATTTCGCTGAAATCCCTGGAACAACGCAAAAATTACACTTTTGTATGGGAAAATCCCTTAAAAGTAGGATTTTTATCCCTTCCAATTTGAATTTCTGGAATCCCCGTCTTAGTACGAATTCATGACCTAATGTCAATGTAGGTACCAAGTTTCAGATCTCTACGACTTGTAGTTTTTCGGGAATTCCTGGAACAACAAAAAAAATTACAATTTTGTATGGAGAAATCCCTTTAATGTACTATTTCTACCCATTAAACATGGAATTTCTGGAATCCCCGTCTTAGTACGAATTTATGACCTAATATCTACCTAGATACCAAATTTCAGATCTCTACGACTTTTAGTTTTTCTGGAATGCCTGGAACAACGAAAAAAATTACAATTTTGTATGGAGAAATCCCTTTAATGTACTATTTCTACCCCTTAAACATGGAATTTCTGGAATTCCCGTCTTAGTACGAATTCATGACCTAATATCTTCCTAGGTACCAAATTTGAGATCTCTATGACTTTTAGTTTTTCGGGAATTCCTGGAACAACGAAAAAACTTTACTTTTGTATGGGAAATACCCTTAAATGTATAATTTTTACCCCTTAAACATGGAATTTCTGGAATCCCCGTCTTAGTACGACTTCATGACCTAATATCTACTTAGATACCAAATTTCAGATCTCTACGACTTTTAGTTTTTCTGGAATGCCTGGAACAACGAAAAAATTACAATTTTGTATGGAGAAATCCCTTTAATGTACTATTTCTACCCCTTAAACATGGAATTTCTGGAATCCCCGTCTTAGTACGACTTCATGACCTAATATCTACCTAGATACCAAATTTGAGATCTCTACGACTTTTAGTTTTTCTGGAATGCCTGGAACAACGAAAAAAATTACAATTTTGTATGGAGAAATCCCTTTAATGTACTATTTCTACCCCTTAAACATGGAATTTCTGGAATCCCCGTCTTAGTACGAATTCATGACCTAATATCTTCCTAGGTACCAAATTTAAGATCTCTACGACTTTTAGTTTTTCGGGAATTCCTGGAACAACGAAAAAATTTTACTTTTGTATGGGAAATACCCTTAAATGTATGATTTTTACCCCTTAAACATGGAATTTCTGGAATCCCCGTCTTAGTACGAATTCATGACCTAATATCTACCTAAGTACCAAATTTCAGATCTCTACGACCTATAGTTTTGGCGGAATCCGTGGAACAACCAAAATACCTCATTCTTTTATATATATAGATGAACATTCGGTTTGTAAGGGTACTGCGTAGTTGCGTAGTAAACCCTAATCTATTGCTGGTCGGACTCCGTAACTACAGGCGAAGAGCATTACTTGAGAGTCAAATGATTACTATCAGTCAATCCAATATACGTAGCTAGTATTGTGAGCTTAGTGTACACTTACTAAAATAAAAATAAAAACCTCTAGGTACTTACTTGTTCATCATGACACTGCCCCTTATTTCTGTGGAAGCACGTCTAAAAACTAAAACTAACGGAACAAAATAATATACAAAACACTGCATTTTGTACATCCACTTATCAGTTCCTACTAGGCACACATTCCAATCAGTCAGTAGTAATCCAAGAACTGCAAATTCCTTCGAATTCGTATGCTTTATAGTTCTCTATAATAATGGGAGTTTGTAATGGTATTGTTTCGAGCAGGTGTGCCGGCTTCTTTTGATTGTTTTTCGTTTGATATCGAAACTGTTACGTAAATTGGTGCAAGAAAAGTGTGAATACTTAATAGGCTTGTTGGTTTTGATGTGTGCTATTGTAATAATTGTAACCAGCACCTGTTTTTAAGAGGAATAGTTTTTAAAACGAAATGAACGAACCCAAATTAAACCTAAGAAACATTTAACCCGTTGGCCATAACTGGAACTAACGACGGGACGGTACTTGGGCGGTATCAATTCAACAGAATACGACGCAGACAGCGACACCGTTAACAGGCCAGATAAGTTTGTGGCACTATATTTACTTTTAAGCCGTGCCAATAAAAACGCTTTTTTAAGTCCCTTAAGTCCATTTTTTTCGATCGTGTGTGACTGAAGCTAAAGACCATTAACGAGCCACATAAGTTTGTGGCACTATACTTACTCTTTAAAGCTATGCCATTAAAAAAAACGCTTTTTTAAGTCCCTTGAATCTATTTTTTTTCGATCGTGTGTGACTGAAGGTAAAGACCATTAACGAGCCACATAAGTTTGTGGCACTATACTTACTCTTTTAAGCTGTGCCAGTAAAAAAACGCTTTTTTAAGTCCCTTAAGTCCTTTTTTTTCGATCGTGTGTGACTGAAGGTAAAGACCATTAACGAGCCACTTAAGTTTGTGGCACTATACTTACTCTTTTAAGCTGTGCCAGTAAAAAAACGCTTTTTTAAGTCCCTTAAGTCCTTTTTTTTCGATCGTGTGTGACTGAAGGTAAAGACCATTAACGAGCAACATATTAAGTTTATGGCACTATACCTACTCTTTTAAGCCGTGCCAATAAAAAACGGTTTTTTTATTTTTTTCGATCTTGTGTGACTGAAGGTAAAGACCATTAGATAAGTTTCTCGCACTATACTTACTATTTTAAGCAGTGCCAGTAAAAAAAGCTTTTATAAGTCCACTGAATCTATTTTTTCGACCGTGTGTGACTAAAGGTAGAGACCACGATATTCAACGAGCAGGGAAAATTTAAATGAAACTTCATGATACGAAATCCAGCTAGTCAATGTAAATGTCAGTAGTATTTGGTCTTCCTCTTCTTGTAGATCACGGGGTCCAGGTGCCAGGTCTGGTTGCCGCCGCACGAGATGAGCGTGTAGCAGCCTCCGTACACGATAGGCGGGTCAGTGTCCGGCACGCAGATGTTGTCCTGGCAGAATGTGGCCGTACCTAGGAACAGTTAGAAAGAGAAGTTCATCATCTTGTGCTATCTTCAAATCGAAGTTTGGCGGTTAACTTTCGAAAAGCCCCTCTATCTTTTGCCGCCTCCTTCAATAGTGGGTAGCTTAGACCAGTTCACCCTCTTAAATGTCATCTAACCATTGAAGTCGCCGGCGACCTGGACATTATTCCCGGAAATTTTTCTTTCTAAGGCTAACCTTGGAAAGATCTCTTCGCTGTAAATGGCCAAAGAAGACCAGTTTATCGTGGTCATGAGTTTTCTCTTTCTAACTTATTATTTCTAGTACCCTGCTGTTCGGGGTATAGAATTGTATGTTATCACGTAATCTTAAGCATCCTTCTATAGAGAAGTTAGGCCATATCAAGTGAGTGTTGCAAGGTAAGAATTTTAAATATCTACATTCATAGGAGGGGAAATCCTTTTGGACGCTGTGAAGACGCTTACTAAAAATTTCTCACGCGAGTAATGCCGTTTCTAGTATTATGCCACCATTGTCGCTACTCCTCCATTTCTTTGAAAACTTTCAAAACTACATTCCCTTTATCTCTACTTTTGGACAAGGATTTATGTATAGGATTTGATTTTTATAATATTGCTAATGCAACACTTTCGACCGAAATCAATCTTACAAGTCATAGAAATTACTCATATTATGACTCTGCAAGAATACGTACACTGTACAGCATTGACGGAGTTACTTCTTGGGTACTGATTGATTAATGCTTGCACTGGGTGAGTCTCGTAGGCAGTGTACATCGACTGGTTAATATTTACATCTAACCATCACTAGGATGGTTACATTGGTTATCGGCGATGTTTGGGCGATGTATATTTACGAGAATCACCCCACCATGTTCCGTCAGGGAATATTAAAAATCTGAGATGTAGAACAAGAACGGGGTGTGATTCTCGAAACTATAAAATTGTACATCGGCCAACCATCGACGGTAACCATAGCAACGCAACCATCAGCAGCCAATTGTCGCCTTGGCTGCATAACTGACGCAAGCACTAACCAATCAGCGCATAGATGTTAGCTCGTCGCTGCTATAAGTATTTTTGCAGAATCAAGAGGCAGAGTCCAGAACTTACCAACGTATCCCGTGGGGCGCGCCTGC
This sequence comes from Coenonympha arcania, assembly GCA_036785405.1. NCBI lineage: Eukaryota > Metazoa > Arthropoda > Insecta > Lepidoptera > Nymphalidae > Coenonympha > Coenonympha arcania. The sequence goes on along the minus strand of CM072066.1, from coordinate 15,472,032 downwards.
CGCCGGTTCTTCACATAGTCCACGACCGCCTTGGACAGCGCGTAGAAGTGCTTGCTGGCCTTGTACCGCATCTTGGCGAGGGCGGCGTCGCAGTCGCTTTTGTCCGCGCGGCAATGGTACACCAGGTTGCGGGTGTTAGCCTTTATCATCTCCTCTCTAAGCACTTTGTACTTGGTGTCTGATTGGAGCATTTGGGCGAAACGGACGTTCACTGGAAGAAATTGATGCATTTATCATTATCAACTTTGGTAATGGGCTTCTGGGAAGAAACCAACACGGTTGAATGCTGTTTGCAGCCTGCGACACATTGAAGATACCCTGATGTGGCTTTGTCTTCACTAGGAGAGTGTGCGTTACGAAGACGCCTTTTCTGTACCCCAATTTCCCAACATCATAGCTATGATTCCGTATAAAAATAATTAAAGCGTATGAACAAAGTTTTGTTCCCAGAGTATTTAACTTTGAGGGGTTAAGTGTATCTTAGTGGAATCAACGGTTTTTGTAAAGTGCTACGAGTATTATTTTAGCGAGCTTAGCTTCGCTTTATAAGAACTTACACCCAGCTCCAACCAGATATCCTTCGCTGTACGTCGCATGATGTACGACACACAGCATAGAGCAAGCCAGGGCAAGTCTCCACAACATTGGTGTCGCAAGAACTGAAACAAATTGAAAATTGTTAAAACTAGTGTTTTAATGATCAATCAGTGGGCAATAAAGATAACCAAAATGAAATGGTCAAGCTCGAGTTGGACTCAAGCGCTATAGATTCCATGTCAAACGTCTTTATAATTTTTTTTACTCTATATAAGTTAGTATACTTGATTGCGATCTCATCTGATGGTAAGTGATGATGCAGCCTAAGATGTTGTCGTACTAACTTGGAAGGGTAAGTAAATTTACCCAACGGTTTCTACAAGCAACGGAACGCTAAATCGCTTGGCGGTGCGTCCTTGCTGGTAGGGTGGTAACTAGCCACGGCCGAAGCCTCCCACCAGACCAGACCTGAGCCAATTTAGAAATTATAAAATTCCAAAGTGGCCCGTAGCGGGAATCGAACCCGCGACCTCCCACTCGAATCCGAGCGCGCCGCCACTACGCCAGGGAGGTCGTCAATTTCCAATCCCTTCAGCTAACGCAACTGGAGCTGGAGTAAGTAATGTAAGGACTTTGTTTAACCCAAATACTCCCTCCCAGCTGCTATCACCACTGCGCATGTTAACATTTAGCTGAGACAATGCGGTGAAGGTAGCTCCGATACCAATAATTAACAACAGGAACTGCTTGTGGTCGGCACTTTCGCACTTCGGACAATGAATTCCTAATTAGATGCTTCGGCGTGTCAGAGCGCGAGAGATAGCAGCGAATTGTTGTCGCGTTTCACCCTATTAGATGTGATTGCATAGCAATAGCATCGTCGGAAAACTAACAGAGTTCTTATCACAAGAAGGAAAACTGGTCAAATGCGAGTCAGATTCGCACACTAGGGTTCCGTACTGTTGAGCAAAAACTTGTTTAACAATAAAGGAAAAAAATATTTGCTATAATCCGTCAACAGAAAAAATTCTGTCTAGTCACTAGACACCTTTGAATTGTGAAGTCGAAATCTCCTGATGATGCTCCGGTTTCGGGGCAAAACATGCGTCAAGAGTTAAGTATGTAAAAAAAAATGTGTGGTGGTGCATGTAAGTGGTGGTGGTGGCATTGCTTGCTGGGTAACTTGGCTTTCATGCTTTGGTGGGAAGGTAAGCGGTGCTTAGCTTGTACCTGCATGTTTGAACAAACAGAATTTTTTCTGTTGGCGGATTATAGCAAATATTCCTTTCTTGTTAATCGTGAACTTCCGCAAAGTAACGCCTGCTTCTATCCAATATTTAAAAACTGCTTTATTGTATAGAGACTTACTTTGATGTTCAACTTTGTTTTATTTTCAATACCAGCCACAAATATGTCTTATATGGTTACGGCTGCAGTAATATAAACACGTTTTCAACTTTACCCGTTAGCGTATGAGGGATTAAAGTGGACAAGTGGCTGACAAGTAAATCGGGGCACGTCGATTTACCATAACACGCACTGCTTTTGATCTTAGCGCATTTACTATACGTCAGTGTTGCCAACATTAGGTGCCTATACTTAATGAATTTTATCTAATGGTAAGTATAACGGGTTACGCATTGCTAACTGCTAGCTTAGTGGTTAAGTCTTCGCCTTAGAATCCTGACTCTAACATACTTAACCCATCTGGTGTTAGTAAGCTTACGAGTGAGTCCCCAGACCCTATGGAGGGGAGGTCGTGGGAGGTCATCCGTTTGATACATGCTCTCTTGGCGTTACCCTAGGGCGCTTTTTTGACTCTTCATAAACTTAGACATTTCATGAGGAACCGTAGAGCCTAGTCGTAGAGTATTGTGAAGTCAACATCTCCCGAGGAAGTCCCGGTGTCGGGACGAAACGTGCGTCCGTGCCGATGCGTGCGAGAATTGGGAGTGGTGTATGAATGTGTGGGCAGTGTTTTTAAGTAGGAAATAATTTATACCTATCGCAAAACAACGTTTGACAGGTCAGCTAGTTAAAATATGAAACTTTAAAGTGAAAATGATCTTCAAAAGCTAAGTTAGGCCCGGTTTCCACCAAAACAGAGCGGAGCGGAGCTGTGTTTGAGTAACCAATCAGATTTCGTCAGGGGAGAGGAGATGTTGAAATGAAGAAATCTGATTGGTTACTCAAAAACAGCTCCGCTTTGGTGCAAACCGGGCCTTAGCCACTTTTGAAATCCATACAACTGTAGTGTACCTATATCTGTCCAGTGGTCTTTGGTGCACAATAACAAGCTATCACACCGTTCGCACACACTAATTGCACGACAAAATAATACATCAACAGCTTATCGCGGCGAGCGCCGATACAGTGGCGCCAATTACAAATAAGTAACTGGCAATGACAGAGCATTGTGCTTCGCTACGTAATGACAACCATTTCGAGGAGTCTTGCTGCGGATATCAATTTAAGAGCTATTTCGCACTAGGTACGTCCGATTCTAGTCCGATCCGTACTCGTGAAAACACAGATCTAGGTGTCTCTGACAGTATTATTGAGTATTTTCATGAATTTTGATCGGATTTGGATCGGACGTAGTGCGAAATCCACTGATATGAAAACTCAGTTTAAGGGCATCCAAACGATTTACATACATCTTTTCGTACAAGCAAACAGTAGCGCCATACGTCAAAATCCTATAGGTGGCTGATGAGCGAACTACAGCGTGACCTTACCGTTGGTGGCAAAACAAGCATTTTCGGCACCGATAACGTAGCGACATTTTTTCGCGCCGTCCGCCCTGTCCAGGCTATTATGTCTATTGCCAAGTGAAGAAAGCTCTCGGAGGTATTTTTCGGCACTATGACTCCATGGCCCCAGGGTCTCCACAGCAAACGGGACAAATATGTACCTCCCTAATGGATACTTGTGACGCTTACCGGTAGCTCAGCAGTTTCAGCTGAGGCTCCCGGCTTTGTTTCTGTCTCCCTGATATGAATCGAGGCAACGAATGTAGCATTCCACAGGACCTTAGGAACCCCTTTCCTAGGAAACCAGTGTCAATCCATCAGGTCTCTTGCCATCATTACGCTGATCCACGCGGAATGCGTTTAAATATCGGAATACTTTCATTATACTTTTACGATAGAATTTCACATAGACCAAGGAATAACTCTATTCTTTTTTCTGTGGAATTTCAAATAGAACGTAGTTTTTATTCGTTTGAGTTTGGTCTCACTCAAAAAAGCAAGATTTAGCACGACTGTACTTGAACCTAATTTGCAGTTTTGCACACAGATTCGTGTTTAGTTTTTAGATATATTCCACGATTTCCTTAACATTCAGCATCAAAATTATTTCAACTTTACCATAACTTCATTTGCAATTCCCGCAATTACGTAAACCACTTCAGATCGTACCTACTGCATAATATCCACAACAAAGCAATACAGATTCGATGCATAAATAGCAATTTATCAAACATGTAATTTCTAGTATAGGTTGCGACTAATTTATTATTTATACAACAAAATCGGTTTAGTAATAAATCGCAGTGCCTCGTGCCTCTCTAATGGGGTGAGACGGTTATCACGTCCATTGTTGTGGATTAGAGCATCTTATAACAGCATTGTTTCGGTCAACCACGCGCGAGATTAGAGATGCAGTGGCTGGCGGTGGAAACGTGGACTGTTTACTTGGGACTATTCGATGTTATCGCAATCTCAGCCTCTTTAAATTCATTTAATTATTTATTACTTAGTATTCGAATTCTTGAGGTCTTTTGAAATTGAAATCCCCGTTAAAAAGCACTGTTAGATATTGGTTTGCCAAGATTCTTTTCTGAGGGAATTGTTTTTTTTGTGTGACGAAAATCCCGACACGAAAAAAATCTACGAAAGTCTTCAAAAATGTTTCACTAGGAAAACATCCATGCGATTTTTATACATGATGTCCAGTGGATTTCATGGAAAACCCTTCCAGCTTCCATGTTTCAAGTCAAGAATAATGTGGTTCAGTGTGGCAGTAAGAGTGAATAAACATTTTGTAGACAAGCGCGCTCTAGTATAATCTGGAACTCTAGACCTCATCATTGCTTTTCATCAGACATTATGTACTCAAGCACAAGCCTATCAAAAGCCTAAAAATAAATATAAAAAAGCCAAAAAATTACTTTTGCTGTATGGGACCCACTTAAAGAATCTGTTTTTTAACCGACTTCAACTTCAAAACATTCAGTCCGAATTGATTCGGACTGTATGTTTTTTTTAGAATTTGTAGTTATACCGGCTGTAAACTGTCTCACTATGGTTCAAGAGATTATAGCCTGACAGGGGGACTGACGGACAGGGGGACTGCGGAGTCATAGGTTCTTCACTCTGTATGTACGGAGCCCTAAAAACAGTGGTTTCACAAGCGAAAACTTATACACTAGAGAATTTTTATAAGTGTACAGAGGTGTCGGATACGGTAACGGTGTCGCGAGTTCGATAGTTTTTCCCATCTAAAAAAATGCCCAATGAAGTTTCACTCCAAAAACTCGAAGTCAACAGCTAGTCTGCACAAGTTATGAATTTGTGATTTAGTTGCGCAGCGTTATCTGCTAGTCAAAGTATATAGATCGGAGTCATAGGGCGAGGCTCCCGAGATAAATCTCCATAAATCAAATATAAACGTTCAAGTGCTGATTGCTATCGAGTATAAGCCATTCAAATTGGTACATTCATTCGCCGGACATTAAGCGGCGCGATATGTATCCTAGCCCTGGATTAGCTGGCTCGAAATGTCAACAGAATGCAGCGGCGATACTCATTAAAATCATATTATTAGATAAATTCATGCATAATTAATGATTTTGAATTACGAAATCATTTGTGGCAGGGTTGATATGATGATCAAAATCTTTCGTTATAACGAGGTAAAGCTAGATATTAGGAAACAATGAAGCCCCTGATTAGAGATGGGGGTGAATCCATGGGATTCGGTGCGATAGTGTGTAGAAAGCTATAGGATTAGGGGTCACTGCCTTCGCTACCAAATTAGTATGATAATAACTTCGGCTGCGTCATCACTTACCATCAGGCGACATCGCGGTCAGGTACTAATTTTGAAAGTAAAAATTAAAAATTGGTTGTCTGTAAAGTCGGTTTACGGACGATAGATTTACGTGATAACGTCATAATCATTATTTTATGTTTGTATGATTATGATTTTTTTTAAATCATAATCATAATCATAATCATAGTCATAATCATTATTTTATGTAATTTTTATCGTGCCTCTCTATCGCTTGTTGCGCGCTCTCGCTTGCACGCACAGGCTCAGGTGGAACGTTACGCGGAACGTTACGATTTTTCATGACTGCTGCTGGTGTTCATCAATTTATTAAAGGTTATCACGTCAAAAAGTCACTGCTTTACAGTAAACAATCTACCTACCATTATATTGGTAGGAACATCATAACGAAGCAGTTGCATATAAGTATCGTAGATCGTTTGGAGGTAGATGAAAACATTGTAGGTATCAGATAAAACCATTCGGCAAAGGTACCGACTTATTATTTAAAACTATGTTTCTGTCTCTGATAACGCCTCGTCAACTTCGATCAAAATATTAATTTGTTAACGTTTACATGTTCCCCGCCAAGATTGCGTGGGGCTGTCATACTTACCAGCGTTGCTAAATCGACGCTAATTGCCGTACTGAGGCATTTAAACGCTTCCATCTTCGAGATTGCATCGTCATCGTCACTTACCATACCATTAGTATAAGTTCTCGCACTAGCTCCTCTCGAGGTTTGATTCGACAACATTTATTCACTTGAGCTAATAACAATTTAACAAATAGAACTACATTTTTTTTCTTTTAATCTCTCTAAATAACTCTTAAACTTTATCGATTCTTTCACAACGAGGAACCCAAGATTCTGGAAGTATTGCCACACTGGGGGGCTTAACTTATTAATAGACTAAAGTAGCTATCAGAAAAGGGCCGGATCCACAAATGCAAAGTCGCTCAGCGTGCTACATCAAAAATAAGGAGATCCTCAGGCGTACCAAAGTCACTGACATAGCTCAAACCGTTAGTAAGCTGAAGTGACAGTGGGTAGGTCTAAGGTCACGCTTGTCGTAAGGATGATGACCGTTGGAAATGGAAAGTCCTGGAGTGGAGACCGCGTACAAGTAAGCGTAGAATGTGATGACCTCCAGCTCGTTGGGCCGACGATATAAAGCAGGAAGCGCAGGGTGTGGTGGCGTGCGCTTGTGAAGAAGGCCAACGGTGGACGTTCGTAGGCTGGGATGATTACGATGATATTGATCAATAGATTGTACTCAATATGTAAATATCCTTTTGTAATAGGATCTAGATTAACACAAAATGAATCGGCACTACAAAATACCTCGATTGTTAACCGCATTGCAATTTTCCGACCATATCTGCTCGGTTGTAGATGAAGGGACAAAAGCATTGTTTACTGGTTCGCTTTGTAGCGTTTATGGTTAATAAGCTTTCACAATCGGTGCTGGAATGATATTAATTAACGTTAACCTCTTATCCGTGTCACTGGAAGCATGGCGGACTATTTATTTGGTTAACTTGTAAGTATCCATTCATTTAGACCAAGCCAATTTGTTTGGAATAAGCCGTGATAGCTTATAATGTTTGGGACTTTGCCTTCATATTATTCGGTGAGTTGGTCTAGGATTTGAGCCTAAGGTACTGCCTCTGCCGTTTCGGTGTAAGGTACGTTTGTGGGAATAAAACACTTTGAGGAAACTACATGCGTGTGAGTTTTCCAAAATGCTCTTAAAGATTTGAAGCCCGCTAACCAACACGTTGATATAACTTACGGACGTCAAGTGAGGGTCAACAAAACCTGCAAGTATACCTAATAATGCTTAGCCAGAACATCTGATTCTTCGCCAACCACTTTTCTCATCGGTCCAATGACTTGGAGGGTACTCCGCTAAGGTAGGCTTACTAGGTACTCCTGAGAAGATATCTTCACATTAGGACTTATCAACGTATTTATCGGCTTCTTGTGATTAATAAACTCTTGTCGCACTTCACAAGAGGATAATATACCGGATAATTTTAGGGATTGGTGTTATTTATACCGAATTTCATGCAAGAGGAGTTGCGGGGATAAACATAACGCTCGTTCGGTAAAGCATCGCATCAGTAAAAGCATATCTCCCTCGATCGCTATATCTCAATCAGGTCGTCATATCGCTCCGCGTCGCATCGCTTCGCGTCGCTTGACCCGCAGGTTGTCCGACAACATCGCTACATTTAAATTTCCCAGCGGCTGAATGTAAACAGCTGATATCTGATTAAGGATGGAGGTCGATATTGGTGTCGTGGCGCCACTATTGGTTCTCGATGCAAGAAATGTCGAACTAGTAACGGCTAAAATAATAATCGTCACCTTAACCGATGGATGTCCAAAGCGTCGGAGATTTAAAAAGAAAATCTTATTTGCTCGGTACATACATACATTTTAGTAGATTTTGACAAAAAAAACAGCAAAAAATAAGAAAAATATAAAGCTATGTAATTTGACAGAGTATCACTAACATAGTCTAACTGAGGTCGCTTTTACTTCAGAACTTAAAAACTTTACGCAGTTATAGCATTTGACAAGCGAAGGTATAGGTAGTTCAATCCACGAAAACGCGCCCCACTCCTTCCTACCTTCTTACGAATTGAATGAAATATAAGCGTTTTGCCATGGCAAAACAACATACGTTGTTCGCCCGGTCAGCTAGCAGCTATAGTTGTTATTTTTTTAATGTACCTATATAGTAACTTAAAACGAACTGGGCACCTTAGCAAACAAGGGTGAGAGAGTTTTTACAGAGTATACGCATGATAAAATACACTGGTCTGCAAAAGTAAGTATCACACTGTAAAAAAATTTAATTTGAAAAGTGTGATACGTACTTTTGCAGGCCAGTTTATATTATCGTGACAAGTGACAACGAAATCACGAATTAATTTTCCTTATGTTTGCGAGGCGAGAACTCTTAGTAACGCCTCTCGGAGCAACCTGCTCTATCTCATCTGCCCGCGAGTCGCGCGCCGCATTTGTTTATTCAACCGCATTATTTTGCAAATGCACTATGTATTTATAGACGATTGTCTATGCATCTCGCCCACTAAGGCCCCGAGCAAACATTATGCAGCACAAGTCTCGAAAGCTCGTAGCTTTAGTTTTATCACCATTACTAAAATGATTTAATTTAATTTTATGTTGTGTTTAATTCGCTGTTTATAATGCGATATATTATTATGCTCTATGTTAAAATTGGACGTAAAAAATTGGTTGTCTGTAAAGTCGGTTTACGGACGATAGATTTACGTGATAACGTCATAATTGGCCTCTCTATTCTCTATCGTTTGTTTTATCGTGCCTCTCTATCGCTTGTTGCGCGCTCTCGCTTGCACGCACAGGCTCAGGTGGAACGTTACGCGGAACATTACTATTTTTCATGTGGGTGTTCATCAATTTATTAAACGTTATCACGTCAAAAGGAATAATGGGTAAATAAAAGGCTTATTATTATTATTAAACGGACATTTACGGGAATTTCTGATACAAACCGCTAAAATGTGGAACTTTCCAGCCTCCGTGTTAACAGCAAAGTTCAATTTGGGCGCCATGAAGAAAATAGTAAATAGGCATTTTCTAGGCAAGCGCGCTCCAACCTATACCTCATCGTTGCTTTCCAAAAGGCATAACTGTCGTCAAGCGCAAGCCCATATATCTACATTAAAAACAAATGAACGTCTAACTTCTGCACACTGACCTCTATACAAGTACGCTGGACTTCAGACTTACAACGTAAAAATGAAGACACTTGATTTTCGCCATTTTGGCGCCTAACTGTTGCGTAACCTGGCGTGAGCGTTCATGGAAATAAAATATAATGACACTCACAACGACGGTTATTTGTAAATTTCGATTATATAGGTATGTCAATAATATCGGGGGCCTTCTAGGCCGGCGCTTAACATCGGCACAAAAAAGACTGTCTTTTGTAAAGAAAATTAAGTCCAGCGTACTAGTATAGAGGTCAGTGCTTCTGCATCAAAGGACCACTATACTTTTCTGCTCCAACTGTAATCTATATCGAGGGTCCTATCGGCCCCTTGGTATATATATCTTGGTAGATCTGAGGATAGACACGGGCTCAAAGTTGACAGTAATGAATGCTAAAATATCGCACGTGCTCGCAGCCTAAGACCTGCCGCGGCCGGTCTGGGCTCGGATACAAATCTAATAGAAGTTGTGGCTTATCGTGCTGAATGTGGAATTGTATTTCCGCAATTACGGACGATGTACAGTTACACTTTGGCACTTCGGAGATTGATACTACTGGTGTTGATATCAACAGCTTTTAGGTAAGGTCAGACGCTTATTGGAAAACATGTCTCCGTTTATCGCAAGTTTCTTCATCATCCATACTAACGTGATTGTAAGTATAGCTTATAGGCACTGTATGAACAGTGACATGACCAATCTTTGTCTGGGGTCGAGGTGTCTGAGACATCTGAATTTTTGTTTTCGAAAAGTTGCAATTTTTGCGACCTGCACGTCTTGCGAAAATTCGCGCAAAACTCTGAATTTATCACGAATTTTTCGTAAATCAAATTTTTCTTTTTGCTTCCACTATAGGTAATTGGGAGTGTTGAGCACAGAACGACGCGATTACACAAGATATGATAAGATAACTAAGATAACTCTATGAAACGCTGGAAGGACCATGATCACACTACAATACAGCGTATAAGTAGGATGGTTAAGTACAGCAGCTATAAAGTAACCTCGGTATGCAGAGTTTTCAGAAAATTCGCTATTTACATGTTATCTCCGAAGTTTACGAATCGAAAAATCGGAAATAATTATGGTTAATAGGGATTAATTTATATTTAACGGCAGATATAAAATCAACTCTGTATCTAATAAACCCTTTTTGGTAAGTATTAACAATGAACCTCCAAAATGTATTAACAATAAACCTCACAAAATACACTTAAGTTTGCGGTACGGTAAAACAAATTGAGTATTATGGTTTTACTTTTTCTAATGTAGCACGGAGTCCACGGTGCGCGAGTCCGACTCGCACTTGGCCGTTTTTTCGGAATTTCTTTATATTTTAGCTCTTCACGGGTTGTTTAAACATAATATCATATGGCTACGTCTGGTAAACTACTAAAGATTTACAAGCAATTAATGATGATCAAGCCAATAACACCGAACAAAGGCTTCAAATCACGTTAATCTGTAAGATATAAACTATCAGCAAATACGAAGTCGCGGATATTTACACACTACACAGACAATAAAGGCAATATTAACATCAACTACCGTACAGCCCTTACCGGGGAGTATCGAACGGCTATTCTAAAAGCAAACGACAATAAAGAAAGCCCATAAATGCTAGAGTACGGTGCAACAGCCATAATAATAATGTAGAACAATATCTATCTGATAGAGATATCTAGGCATTCGCGCAATCTATGCTGCGTGTGGACTAGATTGTAGCCAAGTAGGTGAGGAGCTCACGTGGCTTTCTTACTTGGGTCTTCTGGAAAGATCGGTTTTTGGATCGAACTTCCTTATCGCGCGTTGCGAAAGGGGGCTAGACGGAAAAAATTAACACGAAAAGTTGTAACGGCAATTTTTGCTAAGTATAGTAAGCTGCTATTGTAAATCGTGCAGCGTTTCTCGTCTGTCTCTCTCTCTCTCTCTCTCTCTTATAGAAAGCAAGCCAGACATACTTCGTTCCATCCGGGCGTCTCTTGATACCTCTCAAGATTTTTCTTCTCTTTCGTTTCAGTCTTACTTGAGCGGTCGTGGTCTCCCCGTGTTCATTACTTCTCAGTTGTCAGACGCTTGACAATTTACCTTCTTTCTTTCGTACCTTCTTTCTTTCTTATCGGCTGCTTTTCTACAGCATACCACTGTAGAGATTTGGTGCCTTCTATTCTTCCTTGAACGACTTGGTAGAGGAACTGACATTGCGGTGGTATCTACTTACACGAACTCCGTAAGAAGAGTCTTACCTGCACCAGTAGTAATAACGCATTTTTCTTATGAGCCGGCTCTTCGTCTGCAAAGGTCTCTCGGATCAGGATTCCTGAGTCCCACACTAACAAGATTTGAAATGTTCGCTTATTTGCATAAACACAGCAGTTCCGCTGTTTTTTTATTAACAACGTACATAGCATGGCTGTGATTAAGTAAAAAATATTCGAATGTGACGGACAGACGGACGGATCGATGTAGCCCCACTTTAAGGTTCTATTTTTACCATTTTAGTATGGAACCCTATAAAATGTATTTTATTTTCAGTTTTTATAATAAACCTGTAAAGCTGGAAGTAGTTACCGAGTTCTCTTACGAAATTATTCCAAGTGAACTATTCAAAATTTCAGGTCAAAAACTTTAATAGTCACTAAAATAATTGAGTGTGATGGACGGACGGAGAAAGTCTTACCAAAAGGGTTCTATTTTTACCAATTTAGCATGGAACCCTAAAAAGAAAAAAGCTTCCTGCAGTTCTAGCCATAATGACATATTCCGATACGTTAGACGGAATGTAGCCAAATGCGGAATGGAAATCAAAAGAAATTCTAGAAAATGTATGAAAATGATCGCAAAATAATTGATCACATGATTCCGCGCATTCGCAATCATTTTTGGAATTTCGTTCCATTTCCATTCTGTCTATCGGATCGCAATTTTATATGGCTAGGACTTAGGAGCTGTGATTCTTATTTCTTAATGATTAGAGAGTGGTGCTAGATCCACGGTTCTCCTCGCGTTATTTAAAATTGACGATCCAGTTTGCAGGAGTTAGTGGGTAAAGCTATAAACCTCGAGGCTCCGGGTCTTTAGCATAAACTGAGTGTTGTGTTCTTTTGACAGATGCCTCGATACGCCGCTAAGTTGCAATTTGTATGCGGCGCATAAAGAACGCGCGAGCTGAACTCCTGCGCATCGCGGACTGTTTTTAGAACAGCAGTGGACAGGAGTAGCGCGTACTTAGTATTTGAGATGAGACTAACCAAATTGAGACAAGAATTCCAATTTATAGCAACAGCTGCCAGTAGAAAGCACGCGAAGAAGCTGCCTTCTCTATATTAACAACGTACTTTTGCATGCTTTTCTTTAACAATAAATAAAATAATAATATAATAATATTTTTTAAATGAGTAAATTGAGACAATAATAATTAAAATATATTAATACTGTCATATCAGGCGTGTGATGGCTTTTAGGACCATTCTAAAAATTCATTCTAGTGATTCTTTAATGATAAAATTTTCCCGCGTGTTTTCCAATTTTTCACTGTAACGAAACGTTATAAAAATATATACAATTATTAATATTTTATTAATATATATTCTTATCTATGTAAAATTTTACTAATAACTATTTATTTATTAAATGGTTTTATGTTGTGCAACCAATTTTTAAAAAAAGCAGCCAATCCAGGAGTTCTAAAAACACCCGAGCGTGGAGCTGCTAGCTGCGCGAAAAGTAAAAAAAATATCACCGACGCGCGTGATTGGTCAGCAGCGGTCGGCCGCCATCGTGAGTCTATCTATGGTCGGCATTCGCGTTTTTAGCGAACTGATGGATTGCGATTTTTCGGGTCAGCTGCATTAGGCTAGGCCCGAATATATTATCTGATAGCAGCAGTCTTGTACCTTCACCGTTTATCTAAGTGAATTAGATATTTAATTCCCGCATTAGGGTAAGTTTTTGAATTGGCACAATAAAAACCACACACAATTCTAACCTCATTGTTTTTTTTACATGATCATACCTATTCTGTTTTTTTTATAATGTTAATCGTGTTTTTATTTCAGCTTTTCCATTAATAATTTAATGTTGACTTCGCCACATTCATTTGTTCTTTTCATCTTCCTTTTTTTTAACGTAAATTCTAAATAATTAGGCATATTGCATCACATTTTTTCAAACGTCACTTAACGGTTTCAATTTGTTAATTTTTTTCAAAATCATTGTTACTTTTATATTTTTCGGCCTTCAGCCTTGCTTTTTAACTACATAATTGTAACTCCGTTCTGATTTTCTACCACGCCGGCAAACTTTCTGCGATTTAGTAGTTTCTTTGAGTTTCACGCTGGAGTGGAGAATCAGAACGGAATTTGATATACCACCGACTTAGGCTTGGTTGTATCAAATTCCAGGATCTACGCCGGGCTTCCAATCTACGTTCGACCCAAACTACATCGGGATTCAAACTACATCGGGATTCAAACTACGCCGGGTTAAATTCAAGCCGGCAGTCAACTCCTGGACGTCCAGACTTCTGGCTGACACGCGGCTTCCCGTGCCAGCGCCCGCTTCCTCACCGCCGTCGCCGAGCGATCTCTTCACTCCCGCTTTCAAACCAAGGGAAGTGCTAACCAGTGCGACTTAAGTGAAATACAGAAAGGCTTCCCCACGCCCTACAAATTGTGTGCTCCCTGAGCAAGTGCGGTGATTGTGTGAGTCAGGCACTTATGGCAAATAAATATTTTTAGTTTATTTATGCCGTTTCATTTTACCACCACTTCACACCACCACGCTTTCACCGCTTTCCTCATCTAAAAAGCTCTATAACGGGACAGCATGTACCTACAAATAAAGTAATTTAACTGCATGTGATTAAATTTTGGCAATCTCATTTTACGGATAGACTCCTCCTCCTCATTCTGTTTACATTTGTTTGAATACTAACAAGATTCAATACACTTTTTATTAGGTTCTTCTCCCTCATTTCCCCCATAAAAAAACATAATTAAAACGTTCATTACGCTATCGCCGTAGCGTATTTTAGTAAAAAAATATGCTTAGTGAGATTCTCGTAAATAAAATTGCACATCGCCCAAACATTGCCGGTAATCATAGCAATGCATTATGCAACCATCACTAGCCAATCGGTGCTTATGCTGTACAACCGATGCAAGCATTAGCCAATCATTGCCAGCGCAGCTCGACCGATGCAAACATTAGCCAATCAGTGCCTAAGACGTAATTTTGTTGTTGGTATAATTTTTTGCAGATTCTCACAGCTTGTTTCAAATACACATGACATAATTATACGTCTACTCCATGCCATTTTGTCCTGCGATGACATCGGCGGCGTGAAGTGGGTTCGTCCGAACTATCGGCACTTCGTTAGTCCGACACATTGTATCTCCCTCGTTACACTAAAGGCCACTATTCCTTACAATGAGCCCGTTTGCTCTTAGTCTTACCCTTTATCACGTCAACTTGACCTCTGCTGGGTGGTTTCCTTCAATGGTTTGATTTATCAAACTCTTGCGCAGTTAATTGTGTTTAAGTCAGTCACAGTAAGCAACAAATACGGAGCACGTAAGGACCCGTATAACCCTTTTTCCACACACAGGTTATGTATACGGGTCCGTGGTTGGTGGTAAGGTATTGCTATAGATGGGTGGTAAGAAGGTTTTAAGAGGGCGGCAACGTTGACTGCCACGTAATGTCAACAAAACCGCGAACACTAGGTAAGATAATGAGATAAATTCGGCTAAGTGCATTTCGGACCACCTAGTTGTAGGCAAAAGATTTCTTGAAATTTTATTTGAAAATTGTAATTTTAAAATTTACCACAAATTTTTGATGATATCGTAAGATGACCTTATTCAAGAAAATTAACAACTTTGCGGAACATTTATTCTTTTAATCTTATATGATTTTTCAATCGTCAGATAAACGTTAATTGGGCAATAAATATGACGTTTTGACAGATTTTGTATGCCATTATATATTTCAAGTTTATTCCTCAGATCTGACGATTGAAAAATCGGCACTTACAAATGCTCAATATGGATTTGGGAAAAATAAGTCTAACTCAAATGCCATGTTTGAACTTAAAATTCCAGAATTTGAAATTTTAGAAATGCTAAATAATGGAAACTCTATAACTGTTCTATTTCTTGACATGTCTAAGGCGGTTGATCTTGTTAACCATAAAAAATATTGGACAGATTAGAACAAGCAGTAATTTTATTCTGAAGTTTTTGACAGAAATAGTTGACAGTTCAAAGCCTTTATTGCAACAGCAATAAAGCTTGTTTGATTATTATTTACACTTAGTACTGTTAAGGTCCAATAATCGCTGTACTATGAATTATAGTCGCCTTCCAAACGTTTTGTCGCCCTTTGGTCCATTTGCGTATGTCGGACCTATCCATTTCTATTTCAGCTTCTTGCATACTTTTTCTGCCTCTGTAAATTTAGTTCTACTTTTTATATCTGATAATCTTATTAGTTATCCTTCTTTCTATTTCTTTCTTCATTGTATTACTTGTGACTATCAACTGTCCAAGGAAAACATACTCTTCCACATAATCGATTTTCTCATTATTTACTTTGATGTTATATGTGTGTGATGCATTTCTCATAATTTTTGTTTTAATTGTGTTCATTAAAGCCCTGCGCGCTGTCGCGCTGTGGTCTGATAGTTGCTATTGCATTTCATATAGTTTTTGGGGACACTGAAAACAGGCTGAGATCATATGCGAAGCTTAAATCAGTTAGGAATGAGGATTTTATATTAAGTTCATAACCGTCCCATTCCAGGTTCCTGAAGATCATTCCGAGGGCTGCTGAAAACAACTTGGGTCACCTTGTTGGATAGGTTGAGTTTGGGTCACCACGAACACCCTAAACAAGCATTGCTTCCCAGATATATTCATGTTCCAAGGAGTCTAAGGCCTTGTTATAATGGAAAAAATGGATGAAAATTTGAAATACGACATAACAATCTATGTGTAAATGTAGAATAAAAGAAATGCATGCTTAATCAAAAATTAAAAAAAGACAATACAATACATATTTGCTATATTAATAAACCAATTGACATTGTGCAATATAAGTTTTTAGGCATTTATTTTGACGTGGGCTATTAGGTGTGTATTAGCCTAGTCTGATGGGCACTTTTGGCCGGGGAAAAGCTAGGGGGAGTAGTTACTCAGCGATAAGAGTACCCAGCCGCGATAGCTGGGGAAAGCGAGTTCAAATCTCGCTGCGAGTGAAATTTTGATTTGTATTTAAATTTATAGGAAATAGGAATTATTGAATGGAAGCAGGTGTTATTTTGCGGAAATCCATAATTTGCAGGACAGATTAATTTGTTTTGCTATAATCCACTACTTGAAAAGATTCTGTCATAGAGTGTACAATTTCGCATCGTAAAGTCAACATTTCCGGAGGATGTCCTGGTGTCGGGACGAAACGTGCGTCGTAGAAAGTGTTGGAAAATTGTATGTGGTGTTTCATGTGGGCAGTGTTCCTGCATATTGTACCATACATAATCTATTCAAGTAGCGGATTATAGCAAAACAAATCGACGACGACTAGCGGAGTCTTCGTAATAGGTCCCGGTTTTACACTTTGGGTATGGAACCCTAAAAAAAGCCAAAAAAATAAATTTAAGCGTTGTCATTAGCTGTGCACAAATTCATTTTACCCTCTTACAGAATTCATTACTTATAAATATTTCCTATTTATATATTGTATCGTAATAAATTTGATTTTTTTTTTAATTTATTATTGCACAGTATCTCTTGAACTATATTTACGTAGGAACTAATAAATTTAGTAGTTTTATGAATGTTAGCACAAATCAATAATGCCATATCTAATGCAATATCCAATATTTGAATACTAAAGTGTCCAAATAGTGAACATGTTGCACAAAGTGCGCACATACAGGAGCACTCTTTATTCCTCTCTCTCAAAATTGATTGGGATCGTCCTTTTTTACATATACTACTCCCACCGCCATTGACATGTCATTGCTTGAGGGAATTCAGTGCTCGTCAATTGTGTGCTTTAAAAGTAAAGAGTGAAGGTCTATATTTGACAGAAAGGCTTTTGCTTTAATATACTTTTATTTCGTAGTTTTTGCTCCCCACACACAATAATTTATAATTCATAATTTATATATTAAGGATACAAAGAACTATTTTTTTGGCCTGGAGCACAGAAATACAGTCTTCTCGTCTCAATGGAGCAATTGTGACTGATTGTCATGCGCAAAACATCGTTCTGGTACAAAAGAGCATGGCGTATTACGCGAAATAAGAATGTAATAAGCGCCATTTATAGTTTACTGTAATAACTTTTAAAATACATTATTTAGAAAGAAAACGATAAGATACGCACTTCGTTAAATTTTTGGAATTATAATCCTAAACCTTGGCTCTCTAGTACGTATAACATTGATAATAAATTGAAAATTGTAAAAAATTGGACGCAACTTCGGGAATATTTTTTATCGACAAAAAATTATCCTTTTATGTTTTCACTTTTACAGTTTCTCGACAATATGATGTAATATTTGTGTGTTTTATTTCAGGCAGTTGAGACTTGATTTACTACTGTAAGAATGAAATCTTGAAGTGACATATTCAGTTAATACCCGCTCTTAAGCTCGTAATCGCATGGCTTATTGCCTCAGTGACTTCAATTTTTTAATTTTTTCAAATGTATTTTTATATATTTTTTGAAACATTATATAAATACTATTCAAATGCAATTGAAATTAATGAGGGTTGATTTAAATTTGAAAAATTAAAAATTAGAGACTGTGCAGATTTCACTTTGCATGTGATAGTAGACACAATGTTAGTTTTATTTCGTTAATTATGCCCCCAGAAGAAATGGAACAAAATTCAAAGATCAGTTCAGCGTTCAGTGAGCTCAGCTGAGCTTCTGCATCCAAGTGTCAAAATAACGATAGTTCGCTTTTTAGGGTTCCGTACCAAAATGGTAAAATGGAACCCTTATGGTGCGACTTTCTCCGTCTGTCTGTCCGTCTGTCTGTCTGTCTGTCCGTCACACTCGATTATTTCAGTAACTACCAGAGCTATCGATATGAAATTTGGAATAGTTGTGTATATTAGTGGTCCAATGACACTGGAATAAAAAAAAAAGGAAATTATTTTTGTTCTTATTTAAAAAGGGGGGAAAATCGGAGGGTTGAAATTTAAAAGTGAGATAACTGTACTGTGTGGGGTATCATATGAAAGGGTTTACTTTGTACATTCTAAAACCGATTTTTAATTATTTTTAGTCATGATAGTTTTTGATTTATCGGGGAAAATGTCTAAAAAAATACCGTTCCCCCCTTATCTCCGGAGTTTACCAATCGAAAAATCTCAAATAATTACAGTCAATAGGAATTTACGTATATTTTACAGAAATACTATAGCCAATGCTCTAACTAGCATAGTTTTTTTGATATTAACAATAAACCTCTACAAACAAAGTTAGTTTTGCGGTTCATTAACAAAGGTAATAATTATTACCGTTTTACATCTTTGGTCGTTACAGTTTTGGTCGTGTTACATCTACATTAGTACGAACGAATCTTAAAAGTACCTAGCTATAACTACCTAAGCTTATTTTGCTTCAGTACTTCTTGAGTACGGAACCCTCGGTGCGCGAGTCCGACTCGCACTTGGCCGGTTTTTTTTTTAATTTTGTGCCATTTCCATATGTCGCGCGTCGGGACGTGTCGCTATTTGGCAGATCACCATGATGTTGTCACGGCAAGTTCCTACAAAATAAAACTGATATGTTTTTCCCTAAAGGGAGATTATCCATTAGTATATAATATTACCAATTTTGAAAAAATCTTGTTGAAAAATATTTACTTCATAATCTGATAATAATTGCATTTTGAAATAATAATTTAATATCCACTACTATAGGTAAATTATTCCATTGAAACAAAACATTTTTCACAACAAAACAAATGTTCTTCTTATTACCCCAAAATAAAAACAATTTGAGGTCCAACGTAAAGTAAATAAAATAAATTAACGAGCGAACTAATCCACTCCCCGTGATTTCTCGATACGAATCAACGATCTGCAACCATTATAGAGTCACGAGCGTAATAAATGTGGTGGGTTTAAAGGTAAGTAGGTATGTATGAGATAAAGTAGCCATTACCGATTAGTTTCGTACACCGTTATGGCGACACGGCAGTTACCACTCCTCTTATTTGGCTGGCTCTGAATTATGATATTATTACCAAACGCGGTTGCAAACTTGATATCCAAGGACGATGGATTTTGCTGATACTGTAATTGTACTGCTTAAGCTTAAGGCAATCGTTTGCATTGTTTTTATTAGCTTAATTGGCTTTTCTCGGGTGTTCACGGCCTAAACGATTATTAAAACGATTTTTAGTGAACTGCAGGTTACAAACTATTTTGGTAAAGTTTTTATAGTTTTTGTGATGCGGAATTTAGTGCGCGAGTATGATTAGTACTTAGACTCCTTTTATTTAAGGGGATTTATTGAATTTATTTTTGTCTTTCTCACTCTTACGGATACGTTGGTATGGGCGACATGCAGCGTCGCGCAAGAATATAACAGAAAAACGACATTTGTGTCTAAGCGTTTTTGAATGTTATTAGATATTACCGACACATTAAAACCAAAATTACAATTACATCCATTGTAGTTTCCGACAAAACATAGGAAAACTGAGACTTTGTAGCAACTTTCGGGAGAACTTTCTATCGAGAAAATTTTATCCAATCATGTTTCTGCTTTTATGCGATTTTAGATTAAAGACCCAAAATACATGACGTTAAAATTGGAAAGGTATTGTCTTTTTAGTTTTTGCATAAAACTTCATTCAAAATCGATTCTACGCCGTTAATAAGTGTACTAAATTTAGTACGTAAGTAGCAAGTATTTTCAACACTATACTTTATTTTCACAGTAGCAACTGGAACACACGCGCAACCCTACTCCGTGATATAAAAATAAGAAAATACTAGCTTTCTGTCTGGTGTTATTTATAAACTTTATTTCTGCGTTTTGTGGAATTTCAGAAATGGCTATAAACTAGATTTAGAACTATAGCGTTCAGTAGTAGCTATAATGAAGGTTCCATGTTAAAAGTTCGTAATGAGGACGGAGTGTGGTAATTATAATAAGGTTTAATTGCTCGGTGCACGACGACAAAGAGCGTTTCGTAATTATTGGAATGGATATGTGTTTCATCTTGTAATGTGTATTAATAAAACTTTTGTAGGGGTTTAATTACTACGGGAATAGAGCTTTTTCTGCAAATATATTAAAGGTGAAGTACCTACTTAATTGTAAATCAGTCCTCTTGACTGGTCTATTCACTCTTACGAAGAAGTTATTTGTGTAACGGATAAACGCCCTTTTGCCCTTAAAAATCACGAGTGCATGTTTGAATGTTCTTCATAACCGTAATCACAGAAATGTGTGAAACCTTCTAATCCGCAAATAGGTTGCTATCACTTTTCGAAAATCCAATCCATTGTCTTTTACCTAACGTTCTGCGCGATACCTTCCGAAAAGAAACTTTCTCTGAAAAATATCTGAGAATTATCCCCAGATAACATCTTGTACATTTTTTCATTCCATCCATCGAATCGAATATGTCATATGGCTCGGCTGCTTGTACATCTCTTGCAGCTATTAATGTACCAAGTACCCGCTATAAAAGTCGGAGGAAACACAGAATAATTATGGCGGACCTCTTGCGCAGACAATAATTTCGCCGGGCCCTAAAGTATTTCTCTCGGTAACGATTTTATATTATCACTTATGTTAGGTATATTGTCCGAAGCACCGCCACCGGCCACCTTGGAGTTACTACCGAGCAGTGAGTTATACCAGCAGGGATACGCTACAACATCACTTGATTCTAATTCATAGTCTGCAGCCAGTCTGTTCAACCTGCCAACCCTTAGTGTGAGACCGCTCACGGTTCTACTCGCTATTTCGAAATAGGAGCCGCGCGCCTTGGCAGCGTTTGCCAAATGAAGGAATAAAGTAGGTACTTACCTACGTATTTCATGTATGGATTTGTGAAGCCAGTCAAATTCAAATATTATTAAGTTTTTCGCAAATAGTGGGCTGATTACAACATTTAGGTTTACGGCGATGATAATTGCGAACATAACGGTTGTACACCCACATATTTTTAGATTTTTACTAAAAACTTAAAATAAATCTTATTTATTTTTCTTAAAATAACATTGGGCTTATTCGAACTGCCGGCAATTGCCTACTTATTAATCGGTTTTTGTCTAAAAACACTTTTTTTGTTACTCGAAAACCATGGAGTGTTTCGAGTTGTGGAATCTCGTACTAAACCTATAGTTTGATTAACCGATGGTTCATAAATAGCGGTGTAGCTCGTAAATTCCGAGCATAGTGGTAAACTGTGCTTGGATGAGACAGTACTAGACCGACTTGCTCTTCTTTATTGATGGTTGGGTTTGCTTTTGATTCGTTTGAAGAACGTAAAATAAATAATTATTGCGATACTTCTGCACCATCATTACTCGGCGAAACCTGTAGGCCTATAGCCTATGTTCTACTTTTACAATCTCTAACACTTTAGAATACTGAGATACTTTTAGAAATGACATCGGTGACTTCACAGGAGTTGTCGATAACGATTGCAGTGCGTCCCATAAACATTGTTCTGATATGCGAGTCGATGTATTGCACTGCACTCGTAAATTCTTTGACTACAGTGCTCTTCAAATCAAAGCTTAGGAACTCTGCTTTACTGTAAAATAACTGTCAGTGGTTGTACCTATCTGGACAAACTCTACCTACCAGAAAAGTTCTAGCAACAAAAATCTTTTCAAAATATCGTAACGACAGATACACAAGATATAAATATGTCCATCACGGATATTTTCTTGCTAGCAGAACAGTAACGAAGGAAAACAGAACGGGAAGCGGGATATCGTGCCAAAAGTAACAATAAAATAAATTCACCCGGCAACAAATGTACAAACACGCCTCGCGATCTATTGATATTAGTAGTGATTTAAAGATGGCAGATAAGTTTAGTTTACAGCCTATAGAACACAATTAAACAATACGCGGCTCAAAGCGCGGCCGCCGTAACCGCCTAATATGGCGCGCCTTAACAGTTTGAGAAATGCCTATCGTTAGGATTTCAATAAACGTGGAGGAAAGTCGATATTGCTATTATCTGTGCACCGAGCACGACGCGACGAGGCCTAGGCGAGACGGCAGCTCTGTTGCCAAACCATGCAATTATTAAAATTACTGAACTCGTTGTCAAGCTCAATCCTTTGCTTTAAACTCTTTAAATGCAGGTATACTCGCGATAAAGATGCGATATACCCAATGACGAAATACGCTACGCTAAGAGGACATTTAATAAGGAACGAAAGGAGGGACGTAAAGTAGGAGGAGGATGAGAGTTTGGATGTTGAAGCCAAAAATTTCTCAAATATAGGGTCGCACGACGTACATTTCGGTATCACTGACAGTACAGCACTGTCGGTCGCTTACATTAGCGCCATTTTACAGTTTTGACAAATTAAAAAGTGATGTTTCAGGGCGGAGCCTAAAAATACATGCGTGACGTCACCGAGTGCTGATCCTTTATATGTTTTATCAACGGATATGTTACGGCTAAAATCCGAAGCGCGCCTGCACCTAGTTTTAGCCGGTTAGAACTAGGTGTAACCACTTACTCTTGGTTAAACCTAGTACGAGCCGATTGTTTTCGGGTAAAACTAGGTCCATTCCCTGTTGGATAAAACTAGGGATGCAGAGCGAGCGAAGCGAGCTCGGGACTTAAGACACCCCGCCATCCTTCTGTGTGGTTATTTTCTTTTATGACCACCCAGGTCGACCGAGCCTTGAAAAGAGTAAGAGAAAGAGTGAAGGCTAAAGAGTCTTAACCTCAAGAGTTTAAAGCATCTAGTTTTATCCAACAGGCATTGTCTGGACCTAGTTGTAGCCGGTATGATGAAGGCTAGACCTAGCTTTACAGGAAAAAAATTGGCTCGTACTAGGTTTAACTAAGAGTAAGTGGCTACACCTAGTTCTAACCGGCTGAACCTAGGTGCAGCCGCGCTTCGGGTTTTAGACGTAACAGATACACCACGTATTTAAACGGCAGTACAACAGGCAGCGGCCTGTTATATCTCATTATATGGTACACGTATCAGTGGAACGCTTCAAGTGTTCAAACACGTTGACAGGTAGCTCTAGCACCTGCGTCAGCGCACGCACTCCGGGGGCGCGCCCGCTCCATCAATCATTGCGCCCGAGTGTTACTACTGCTGCTAGCTATGGATTAAGTAAGTGAAAATATTAGTTTTTACTTCGGGACCAATATGTAAAGTTTACATAAAAAATTACGCAGTAATAGTTAGGTGTGGAGTATTTTTTTGCTGTATAGATTAGTGTTGACTGTTATCACATCTGATGGAAAGTGATGAGACAGTTGTGGCGGCTCTACAATGAGGGTTCATGGTTCTCATGGTTAACATTGGCTGGCTGTGTATCTGGTTGCGTCGGCAGTTCGGCACGTCAACGGGGAACCGAAGGATTATTTTCTTGAACAACTGCATATTACATTACACCACCAGTGGCGACCAGTGGTAATGTAATAATGCAGCGACTGCACCGGGCCTAAAGTAAAAATTCACTTTACTTACCAATTTTATTAAAATTTCTACAACAATATATTGTGTAACCCTTTCACCCGAAGTTTGATTGACTTGGACCACCCATCTTGTCTCATCCATTTTTAGCCCATACCTACATTAGATAGTGGAGCACGTTATTGAAAAGCGTGAAAAGCTAATTGAATTTTAATTATTTTTATTTACTTATCTTTATTTCTTACTTTAATTTTATTTGATGTCACTACCCGTAGCTTGAACAGCTTCTCATCATAACATTGTAAGTATGCAAAGTAAGCAAGGCGTAGTATATATATTCCATAAAGGCGTCAGTCGAGAGTGCAGTAATGGAGCAGTTTCTAAGTAGCGCGTAATTTGCGTGGACACTTTAAGCGAGCATGTGCTTTCGATCAATCACGGCTGAGTGTGGGCATTCGCTTAACGATTGGGTGGCGTAAACGATGAGCGACAGCGAGTCGAAAATGACCAACGAATGAAATAAAGAATCCTGAAAAGAAAGCTAACGTAATCTTGGAAAGGAGAAGCCTGCACTGCAACGACTGATAAGAAAAACTCAGGATATGGGCATCCGAACGATTTACGTAAATCTTTTTAGAACAAACTGTAGCGCCATCTGTCAAAATTCTATAGATGGCTGCTGGGCGAACTACAGCATGGCCTTACTTTTAGTGATAAAACAAGCATTTTTTGGCACCGAAAAACTGGCGACATTTTTTTGCACCGTCCACCCTATCCCGGTTGTATATCTTTTACTTCACCCAGATTTTATGTTGCACTTAGTTTTGGAAAAAGATAAAGTTATAAGGACTACCAGTAGTCCCCAATAGCACACTGTTTATGTTTCACGCTATGTTATTGCTTTTGCTGTAATGTTTTATTGTTGCAATGCTTCACTAAAACTACACAATATTATGCAGGTATTTTTGAGTATCCCAACTTTGTCTTTAATCCAGGTTTTTTTTCAGGATGGCTACTTCTGCAGTGTGAAATGAGTGTGAAGCAATAATACTGTGTTTTGGTGTAAAGAGATTTGTAGCCGTCGAAATTCTGAGGTCATAATGAGACTTAAAAACTTTAACTGATTAAATTTTTAAAGCAAAAACATTGAATAATACAATATATTAGGATTACAGGATGTAGTAACCAAAACTTGTGAAATATATAGGACGAAGACGCGCCCCAATTCTTTACAATCTCTTATGTTTCATTCGATTCGTAAGGCGAGTAAGTAGTCCAATATGGCTCAGACTTCAAATCTGAGCAAGTAAATAATAATGCATCAAATGAGTTTTGATAACAAAAACTGAGGATGTTATTTACTGACAAACGAAAAATGTCTCTCATAACTTGGAGTGGATCGAGAAATCCTCGTTGCACGTTAGTGTTGTTTCTCTTATCGAATATCGATAATATATTAATTCGATTTCGCAATTGTGATTGAGATCGTGATGAATTACTCAATGAATTAAATTGATAGCGATAAATGGTGCGCATTATATCTATTCAGTTTAGCACTTTATCTTTAAACTGGAAGGAATAATAAGCACAGATTTTAAATCTGTAGGTAACCTATCTATTGAACATTGCTTTTGAGACGTTAAAATGGAACGTAAAACTATGTGCAAGGAATGACAATTGTCTTATTACGAGTATTATGACCTCAGACCAATAATCCATTATGACACTACTAGACACATATCAGAAAAGTAAGTTGATAGCGCGTGTAGATATAGAAATTACATTTTTTGTAAAAAAAAAACTTTGAAATAAGCTGTTTTTTGAGGAAGTTGCAAATGATTTAAAGTCGCCGAACTACTGACTACCTACTTAAATAGTACCTACTTTACAATAGTGCTCAATATACCAAATTACCATAGATTTATCAACCATACCATAGATTTACCATTTTATATTTACTAAGGTCGTCGCTCGCGCTCCGGCCATATAGAGCCCTACCTAACAACGACAGCTCCGTGAGTGCGGCAACTTTTTTTGTAGTGTGAGTGTGGCAATTTGAAATTTGTATGTTGCGCGGATGCTAGTGTGCGTGAAAAATTGTGTAGCAATACGGCTCGAGTTTGTCAATTTGGACCAAGTATTTTTTGTCGCAATTTTAAAGTCGAGTACTTCCACTTGGACCTCTATGTACTACGTTACATAATACATTACGTTCGCTGCTCTGCAGCAGCGAAAATAAAATATTTAGTTTTTATTTTTAAACCCCCGCTTCTCTTGGGTATTATTTGTAATTGAATACCGTTTTAAAAAATGAGTTAAATAAATTAATATTTTGATTTGAGTAAAATACCTTATTTTATTAGCCGATGGAAAATCGCTTTTGCCGGACTTATGGCAATAATCCGACTTAGGGTCCTAGGCACTCATTCTTTTAACTGTAGTTTCCTGAAGTGCTTACCAGAAGCGCGTGCATTCGATACCGCAGTTCGGCCATTACAGCCGGCGTGCTAACATAAATATGACAATATGGTCCGTCGTGATCCAACTGACCGCTCGGACCAGACCACCCCGGTTGCGGTGATATACGCCGATCTAAATACTGCGACTGCTTCTGAATATCTCATATAGACTGGAGACTTATTTTTTCTGGTTTTATACTCCCAAGCTCTCTACGCTTTAAGCAGACTGTTGTAAAGGCGAAAGCTTGTATGTGTGACATGAAAAAATGGTCTATCGTGATCCAACTGACCACTAGCACCGGACCACCCCGGTTGCGGTGATATACGCCGATCAGAATACTGCGACTGCTTTTGAACATCTCATATAGACTGGAGACTTATTTCTTCTAGTTTTATTCTCCCAAGCTCTCAACGCTTTAAGCACCCTGTTGTAAAGGCGAAAGCTTGTATGCTGTTGTAAAGGCAAAAGCTTGTAAAGTTGTATGTGTGCGTATGTTTATTACTACTTTACACCAAATCTCCTGAACCGATTAGGCGAATTGAACGTGTTTGATAAACAGAGTTCACATTTGTTCACATTGCTAGAGTGCAAAGTTACATAAACCAGTTTATCAGTTATATTGAGCACCTGAGTTTGCTTATTCCCTGTCCACAGTTAGTGTGAAATATCCCTCCGCGTTCGTCCTGCCAGACCGAATATATCAATAATCTCTGATAACTGTATCGAGCTCAGGTATCGAGTAGCTGACGATTAATTTCGTAGACCTAGAATCTAGATCCTAATGCCTGAAGAGATCCTTACGTTCTATTTGTATCTAATAGCCTTTAAATATAGTTCGTCATGGTCCATATTATTTCATTTTTGTCAGTCGATTTGAGACGTCGACGTTTGAATAATAATTATTTAAGAACTTACTAAAGGGGTCGAATTAAAATTTGGAATAGTGGTTTATATAATGTGATGTGAATCAGAAACTATGGTAGATATAAAAACTCGGGGAAAGCAAATTCTACCATAATCCGTGTGAAAACTGTTTTGTGGACTGTACTTTTTGCGTTTTTATTCCCCTAATTAAGTCAGTCAAAACCGGGATGATCTTATAAAGGTGAAAAGGAAAAGGGGTAAAGACTCACGATGATTTTCTTGATGATTTAGCGATGAAAAACTCGGCGAGATCCCGAACAAATGTCACATCAGCACAAGTCACCAATTTTTCACTCCAAGTCTTTTGATTTCACCACGGCCGCGGTTATTTTAATAGTTATTAAGCAGTTTTATCGTCTTGAGAGTCCGATTTTATTGGATTTATATCAATGCACACGATTCAATTCAAATATGGCGTTTTGGTAGATATTTCAATCGCAAAGCGTCTGCGATCGACTAGGTGCGGGAGTTAACTGATTGACAGTTTTAGGAATGGATTTAGAGGGTAGGATTTGGGATCAACCATCCCCCCCAGCATGAGGACTTGTCGTCATAAAGTAAAATTAAAAAGATAGAGTTAAGGGACAAAAATTTCATAGCTCATTAACAAAGCTCTACATCATACGTGTGCGTAATATTGCGTAAAATAACTAATAACTAAATTAAGTATATACTAATAAATATAATACATAATATAAATTTATTGAGTTGGTAAAGGACAGAGTTTTACTACGGGCCTACCGTAAATTCCGGACTTCGTTCGGACTTGAGCAACACGAATGACTCCATCTTTACCTGGCATTACTTTGGTAATAATCCCGATCGGCCATTGCGATGGAGGTGCGTTTTCAACTATAATTAATACGATAGTCCCTACGGTAACTGGATTACTTGGCGTATTCCATTTTTCACGCGTTTGTAAATTATGTAAATACTCCGTTTTAAACCGTTTCCAAAACGATTGGACAATTGAATCCAATAGAGAAAACCTAGTTAAAAGGTAAGCGCGCTCTCCTGTAACGTCAGGAGCCGGAATAAACTCTAACGGTAGAGTAGAGAGAAAATGTGACGGCGTTAATGCAGTAGGTTCAGAAGGATCTGAACTTAAAACGTAGAGAGGTCGACTGTTGAGTACAGCCTCAATTTGATTAAGTACGGTAATCATCTCTTCGTAAGTTAGAATTTGTTTACCTATCACGCGAAACAATAGTGTCTTGACACTCTTCACCTGACTCTCCCATGATCCTCCGAAGTGGCTAGCTTGAGCAATATTTGGCTTCCAGTTTATACGATTCTTTAGCAATTCAGAACTAAACTCTTTGTAGTAATCTTCAGATTGTAAAAAAGTATGTAACTCGCTTAAATAAGCCTTGGATGACATGAAGTTACTACCTCGGTCAGAGTAAAGAGTTTCAACGGTGCCTCTTTTTGAAAGAAATCTTTTTAAACAATTTAAAAATGTGGCGGAACTAAGATCGGAAGCTAGCTCTATATGAATAGCCTTTGTGACTAGACAAACGAATAAGCAAATGTATGCCTTTTGACTGCGCACACCGCGTTTTTTAGTCAATGTTATGTAGAGCGGTCCAGCGTAATCAACGCCGGTATGTAAAAAGGCTTTACCTTTTTCAACTTTACATTTCGGAAGGTCCGACATAAATGGAAAAGTAGGTTTAGGATTTTGTCTAAAACATGCGTTACATTTATGGATGCGTTGGCGTACTATACGACGAGCGGAAAGTATCCAATACTTTTGCCTCAATATAGATGTGACTAATAGAGGGCCAGCGTGTAACTGATTACGATGATAGTGATCAACTAAGAGATCAATAATATGTCCCTTCTTGGGTAATAAAGCTGGGTGCTTATGTGTGTAATCCAGAGTGGATTGAGAGAGTCGTCCGCCTACGCGCAAAATGTCATCAGAAACAAAAGGAGATAATTTTCGTAACGTTGACGAACAAGGTTTATTATTTTTAATGTTGTCTATATCAGACTTAAAGGCTGAACGCTGTACTACTCGAATTATCATTAATTCAGCAGCTTCGATATCTTCGACCGTAATAACGTCTCTACGCGGAAGTCTTTTCATAAATCGAAGTACATAAACCACAGCATGAACAAATTTAGTCCAAGAAGAACATCTTGACCCAAGCGTAATGATAGGATGCTCGTCCTGCGAGGTAACTACGTGAGTCGTAGTTTTCTT
This sequence comes from Coenonympha arcania, assembly GCA_036785405.1. Classification (NCBI taxonomy): domain Eukaryota; kingdom Metazoa; phylum Arthropoda; class Insecta; order Lepidoptera; family Nymphalidae; genus Coenonympha; species Coenonympha arcania. The sequence goes on along the minus strand of CM072066.1, from coordinate 15,442,415 downwards.
CTCAGGTAAAGAAGAATTATTCTGAGGAGAAAATTTGGTGATAGGCCACTCTTCAGATGGTAAGGAAATCCATGAAGGTCCTTCAAACCAAAGTGCGTGTTCTGAAAACTGTGCGGGCATGGGGCCACGAGACACACAATCAGCGGGATTTTGAATTCCTGCGATATGATAAAAATTCGCATCGAGGGGAGACAATAGCGTATAAATTTGAGAAAAGCGATTAGCCACGTACGTATTAAACTTATGTGGCGAAGAGAGCGCCCAACAGAGGGCGACTTCTGAATCTGAGAACGCGAGTACGTTATTTATTTTTATGCGAGAAGACAAAGTATTGTACACTGAGTTTACTAGACGAGCAAGCAATACTAGTCCATTTAACTCTAGTCGAGCTAGTGTGACCGTAGGCTTTATGGGCGCTACACGTGATTTTGAACACAGCAGTGTAACTATAGGCGGTTTATTTTCGTTTTTAACGTGTAAATACACTACACAGCCGTATGCTTTCTCGCTGGCATCCGAAAATGCCAGAATTGAGACTTGAGAATTTTGCTCAATGCCCAAGTGACGAGGAAACTTGAGGTTAGAGATAATAGGCAATTCGGATATATAGTCCTGCCATTTATCAATTATATGTTGAGGTGGAGAATCATCCCATCCTATATTCAGAAGCCATAAATCTTTTATGATTAATTTTGCGGTCAAAACAATTGGATTAACGAGGCCCAGAACGTCATACAAACGTGCTGTAGTCGAGAGGATAGCTCGTTTTGTACAAGCCTTTGGCGGTTGCGAGACTTTAAAAATAAATTTATCGGATGCAGGAAGCCAATGTAGGCCGAGAATTTTAAAGGTGTCATCTGCGTCGAGAGAGATTGACTCAGACTGGCGATGAGACATAGGAATGTGACCAAGCAATTCATTTGAGTTGCTGGTCCATTTCACTAAGTCAAATCCACCAGCCTTAAAGAGTTCTATCAACTCATGTGCTATCTTTACTGCCTCATCTATAGAGGAGGCAGAAGAAGCTAAGTCGTCCATGTAGACGTCTTTCTCAACGACAGAAGCAGCGAGAGGCCATTTCTGGCGCTCGTCACTGGCCAATTGGCGCAGCGTGCGTAATGCCAAAAAAGGCGAGGAGCGTAAGCCAAAGGTCACTCGAGTAAATTCATATATTTCGAGCGGGTCCTCAGGTGAGAAGCGATAAATAATACGTTGATATTTGCGGTGCGGTGCGTTGACATAAATACATAAATACATTTGCCTAACGTCGGCAAAAAATGCGATGCGGAAAATGCGAACATTCAATAGAATATCAAAAATATCTGCTTGTAAATTACAACCAGTATGCAAAATATCATTGAGAGAAAGTTTTTTAGCGGTTATGTAGGAATCTCCTAAAACATTAGGATCAGTCTTGAAAGGGAGATCTACTGAATATGAACCGTCTTGATTGCGGATGGTTGAAGAAATGTATATATCTTCACATTTTTGTTCATCAGGACTTAAGAATTTGCGTGTGGGAGGTTCTTCAATAGTCCAAAACTTTTCTAATAATCCATCTAAAGGCTCGTGTGTGAAAAAACACAAAGGGCGAGATTTAATATGTTGAGAAATAATAGGTGCATCGCCCATAATTAAATAACCCAAAACGGTTTCAAATGCGGAGGGCGTCTTCACATCGCCGATTATTTTATTAGCTAGTACTATTTTGCAATAAATATTAACACCTAGTAATATATCAATTGGACCAGGCTCCGAGAAATTATCGTCAGCCAATGGTACATTTTTAATAAGATCGCTAAAGGCTGCGATGTCTACGTGTGAGTCTGGCAGCTGTGAAGTTATGCGTTCTACCACCAGAGGGCGTGTCGAGTATTCCTTCCCGTCATCAAACCGCGACTTAAATGTAAACTCGGAAATACCAAGTATTTTTTGCGAAGTGACGCCGATACCTTGGACTTCGGCAAAACGGTTTTGAGAATTTATGGGCAATGAATACTTTTCACAACAGTCGATAGATATATAATCGTTTTGCGATCTTGGGTCTATTAGACACCGCACAAGATGAGGACGTTTATTTTTGTCAAACAATCTTATTTTCGCAGTGCCTAACAGCGTCGTAGTAGCGATACGATCTACACAATCGTAAGAGACGTTACATACAGATGTATTATTCGCGTTACTTGTATTAGGTTTAATTTTATTGGTTGCGTTATCACTGGAAGAGTGTGTCACTTCTGTAGTACTAACTGAGGATATGCGGGGCGATTCAAGTGCGTTTAAAGTAGAAGATGAATTATTATCTAACTTAGGTTTGGATATTTTAGAATTATTATTTTTAAATTGTTGGTAAACCAAGGGAAATTTAGTTATCTCACCGTCAAAACTCATCAAATCAATAGGCGGGAGATGCGACTTTAATTTAGGAAAACTTGAGATAGGACGTGAAGTGTCATTCTCGGAATTAGCGGTGTTTTTAGCATTATTGTTAAGCGTCAATGTTTGTTTGACGTAGCAAAACATTTCGTCAAATGATACCCATGCCTGATAATTAATATTAGCCTTAGGGTTTAATTTTAATTGAGCTTCATTGTACAAATCTAAATTTTGTTCAAATTCCTTGCGTAAAGTATCTATATTAGAAGATTGCCATATTAGCGAAGGTAATTTCGCACTATCAGTTTCGACTTGTACGGCGGTATCGAATAAACGTTGCATTCTTGCGAACATAACATCTCGTTTACTTTCTAACAGTAATAAAGTAAATTCGTCTTTGTTGTATGGTTTAGAAGACGGAGAAGATTCACTTCTACTCATTTTGAAAGAATGATAACCTAAATGTTACGAAGATATGAATTTATAATAAATAATAGCGTTTTTATACTATATTTAGCGTTAATAATGCGTGAGATATAAATATAACAGTTATATATGCGTAAGATATAAATTATAATACGTGGTTGCAGTTTTTATATTGTAGTAAACACACAACCACCATTTGTTTGCGAGCGGTAAAATAAGCGTTGAGTTAAGAAAATAAAATAAATTACCTACCGTAAACGCAAGGAACGCGCGAGCGACCGGTGCATTCTATTTATAACTATCAAAACAACTTGCTTGGCCGAGCGAGATTATAGGTAGGTATCTAATGCCTTTTGTGTTTTGATGCAACTAACTATCGTTGTTTATATTGAGAAACAGAATGTTAACCACGATCTATACGTTTTATTATTATCTAGGTATGCGGAGATAAGTATATATACTTTAAAATGAAGTAATAAGTGCGTGAATAAGAAAATATAAAAATATCTTATTACTTCTACCTAGTAATTAAACGATAGAATTACGTAGTATACCTATTCTAACAATTTCGCAATATTACGACACAGTACAACATTAGGGCGTTTATCAAATGTTATTATGAATGTTATATAAAGATAATGAAATAAGATATTTGATCAAAGTGACCAAATTTATGCCGGTTTCAATTAACTAATTTAATTCGGCTTCGATATGGACCAAAAATTATGGTAGATATAAAAACTCGGGGAAAGCAAATTCTACCATAATCCGTGTGAAAACTGTTTTGTGGACTGTACTTTTTGCGTTTTTATTCCCCTAATTAAGTCAGTCAAAACCGGGATGATCTTATAAAGGTGAAAAGGAAAAGGGGTAAAGACTCACGATGATTTTCTTGATGATTTAGCGATGAAAAACTCGGCGAGATCCCGAACAAATGTCACATCAGCACAAGTCACCAATTTTTCACTCCAAGTCTTTTGATTTCACCACGGCCGCGGTTATTTTAATAGTTATTAAGCAGTTTTATCGTCTTGAGAGTCCGATTTTATTGGATTTATATCAATGCACACGATTCAATTCAAATATGGCGTTTTGGTAGATATTTCAATCGCAAAGCGTCTGCGATCGACTAGGTGCGGGAGTTAACTGATTGACAGTTTTAGGAATGGATTTAGAGGGTAGGATTTGGGATCAACCAACTAAAATAAAAAAAATAACACTTCAAAATTAACTTTACGGCTATTGGTTTAGAGTGTAAAATTGAATGTATTTCAACATAGGACATACAATCCTTCAAACTTATCGCACAAAGTTAATTTAATTTCACGATTCTCGACCATGTTGGGTTTTGAACTACATTCAGTTTTACGCTCTATGTCAACAGTCGTAAAATTAATTTTTCAGAGTTCGCAAAAATGTTTTGGTTTCGATATCGTAATTGAGAGGTTATATACGTAAATACCATGACCCTTTTTAAACATTACACTTCACGAAATGTAGCCGAAGCATTACGTGAATTGTCTACCAGGTTCCAATATTGTAGCAGCAGCAGCAGTTAAAGGATACGGTAAAGACGAGGAAGGGGCTAATAACCATACGGGTATTATGGTATTACACTAAGGTCCAGGACTCAGGTCCAGCGTCCATTCCCACGATACGTTCGCAATGGCATATCAATCATAACTGCACCGTTCGTTCTAGGCCTCTGCACGAGATCCTAGGGCGCGATAAAAATACTTTCACTGGTCGAGCAGGATGCTAACACGGCGTGTGATTGATCGTAGCGTGATTTTGTTGCAAATCACAGTCTTTAGCCGCTCTCGATATTGGAATTGTGCTCGTGATACGAGTAGAACAAGTGCTAACGTCTTTTTGTCGGAGATGCTTGTAGAGTTGTTGTTTATTAAGTTTTCGTCCTCAAAAGTGAGCTAGTGAGTGACAATGCAAATGCAGTTTGTGAGGTGAATGGATTTTTTTAATGTTTATGAGGTGAACCTCCGAATCCAACACGGTTGGGCAGCGTTTGGAAAGCTACGTGGTGTCTTTTCGTCCAATATCCCTCAGTGCCAAAGACTAAGGTCTTCCGAACAGTGCGTGTTGCCAGTGATGACGTACGGATCCGAGATATGGTCTTTTACTACAGGCCTCTTAAGAATGCTCAGTGTCACTCAGCGGGTGATGGAGAGAGCTAATGCTCGGAGTTTCTCTGAGTGTTCAGATCAGAAATTAGGAGATCCGTAAGTAAGTAAGGGCACCCAAAGTGCTGGAATGGTGACCGCGCACGGAAAAGCGCAGTGTTGGCAGATGACCAGATGGACAGACGACAATAAAAAAGTAGCGGAAGGTGCTGGATACAACTGGCGCTGGACCGTGCGAGCTGGAAATCATGCCGACGGCCTTTGTCCAGCAGTGGACGTCCGTCCGCTGAAACGAACTAAACATGATATTTTAATGATGATATTTCTGGTATTAATTTTAATTTACCATAGAGAAATTCAACTATAGTCACTTGAAACAGTAGTCTGAGTACCTAGAATAACCCTAGTGAGAAGTAATTTTTATGGAAAAACAATGTTTGCCGGGTAAGCTAGGAAAGACAAAATTTTTCGGATTTGTCGGCGAATCATGTCTTCAAAGAAATGCGAATAAAGTCATTCGCTTAATTCATCAATTGCGTTTCAAGACATCGGCAAAGTAAAACGCTTCTTTCTGTCTAACCTATGACAGCTTTCTTTATACACCGGATGTGGTAAACGCTCTTAAACAACATCGTAAATGTAATAAGTAACAAGTCTTTAATTATTATATCTGCCATCACATCGCTCTGATTGACATCGTAATCAATTAAGGGAGATCCTAAATCAATCTTTGTCAGCATCCATACGTTAGCTGAGTATCTCTTCAGTTGATGACAGCTCATCGTGGTGTAGAGTTATTATTATGGCTATTTTCTCCTGTATGTAGGACAAGTAGTAGTGACAAGAGGTTTTAATAGAAAACATATAAAATATTTTAAGAATGTTGTATTGGATTTATTTTGTACAACTAGCTGACGTAACGTGCTTCTCTAAGAGTGGGAGTCTCTTAATGAAAACTTGATATTTTTGTACGCTCTGAAACAAGCAGATGAATTTAATTCGTCAAATTATATGAGACTTATAGTCGAGATAAAAAAAAGAAAAATTTCCCATCCAGTTTTATCCTATCAGGATTTTTTTCTTGATAGATAATTCTTCTTTTTTTATGTAGATAGATTTTCTTTGAAAATTTACAACTGTTAACTATTTAAATCACGATGATATTTAGGTATTGTGATGTTATTACTATCGCCAATATCCACTTAAGCCTGTTTTTTCAGGATGCATGATTTAGTAATCCAAGTCAAGCCATTTTATAAAGTACAAACAAATCAGGAATTGCAATTCAAATTCATTAAAATTTGTAACGTCGTTTTATTTTTTAACGTATTATTTGCTTCGCTTTGTTTAATTCAGTCCAGTCCAGTGTTTTGTTTATAACGAAGAATTTAACAAGCACCTGCTTGGTTTCTAGAAATCTAAACGCAGGATATAATACGACCTTTTCAGACCAACGTCCAACCCACACCGCGCCGACCCAATTTGATGTTGCATTGTTACTTCCAGTATTTAATGAAACCATCATTATTACATCTGCTTCAATTCTCAAAACCAGCCAGACAGGCACTTTAATTCTAAAAAAACGTATACATTTTTTCTGAGAAGGAAGTCTATAATTACTGTAATTTTAAAACAAGTATGTGTTCATGTGATTAACGAATGAAAGACATATAACATTTTATTATAGTAGTAGTAGTAGATGAAACCTATTATAGTATTTTTTCTGCAGGCTGAGACTACATCGATTAAAAAAAAAATTACATTTTCATCCCATTTTATGGCCCATTTCGGCTCCTCACAGAATTACAAGTAAAAGTGTATACCTATATGTGACCTATATTTAGTTTAAAATAATGAACAACTTATCTTCTTATTGTATTACAATCTGAAAAAAAAAATGTAAATAAAAATGTACTTTTATGTACTACCGATTTTATGTCTTGCATTGATTAGGTAAATTTGAAGAAAACCTGAAAATTTAAAACTATCGAATTTTGTTTTAATTACCATCTTTTTTATTATTTTTAAGTACTATCTTTAATTTCTAACGCAACGAAAATTAACAATATTCTGCTAATAAAGCAGTGCAAACAATACCGTTTTTCTTCAAATAGATCTGCCAATAATTCATCGTCTAATTGTCACTAGGAACCTTAGCTTCTATAGAATTTTTTGAATTGTGGAAAAAGCTGGATTCCTAAGTTCAATTATAGTGGTTTTTTGTAACAATTCGGTAAGATATAATTTTCGTGTCAAACTCAGTGAGTGACATGCTTGCTCATCAGAAATTATTTTGCGCGAATACAAGAACACTTAACTTAACCTTAACTTAACTTAACCTATGTACAGCAAAAAACTTAGTGTTTTTAATCCCAGGAAATAAAAAGGTGTATTGAAGTAAATGTGTTAAATATAACAAGTGCAACGGTGCATTGATTAATTAAAAAATAGCTGGTGGTTCTTTATAATACCTAACCAGGAACATCGTCCATGTCCATGTATCATTATCAAACGAGTATAATTTATTTAAATATTAATATGAACTAATTTAATCTTATTTTTTAATATACTTAAGACAAAACATTTTTGAGAAAAACGCGAATAAACAAACATATACTGCACACTTAAAAGGGGTTGAAAACTAACCTTTTCTAAAAAAGTATATAAAAATAATAATAAAAAACACTACAAGGTGTCGATAATTAGTAGTCGTTGACAAATGACGAGGCGTGAATTCTAAGAGGGTTTGTTACTTATTTCAATCAATATGGGTATATCAATTCGAAAATATGGTAACGCATTACATATTTCTGCTTAGTTGAGTTGGTAAGTAATGTACCTCGCTTCAAGTTATGACAATGTAAGCCCTATTTCGCTGAACAATTAAGAACCGATTAATCAATTAGCCAAAACGATTAAAATTCTAACCAAAGTATTGTCTATATTTACGCAATTGTTTAAAGCAGCTGCTTCCGCGGCCTGTCATTGGGACAGAGCTGTAAACAAGTGAAGAATGTCAGACATGTACAATGTGTGACGTGTCACAGTGACGGTTATTTGCACTACGTTAGTAATAAACAGATAATCTCAGTTATTTTCCACCGACTTCATAAAATTAGGGGGGTTCTCAATTCACTGTTTTATTTATTTCTTTTTTGTGTTACCTCAGAACTTTCAACTGGATTAATCGATTTTGATGATTCTTTTTTTATTTAAAAGCTGGTACTTCCTGTGCCCTTCATTTTCATTTCAATTTGGTCCAAATCTGGCAATGGCATCCAGGAGAAAACTATATACTTAAGTACTTAAGCGAAACATGAAAGATTATCACGCCAACCGATTTCCTTACTTCTTTTTAAATTGAAAAGGATGAATTTCAAGGGTGGTTTGATGAGAGTTAAAATAGGTTTTTTTTATTACAATTGTTTGGCAGGTTACACTCGGATCATTTCAGAGTAACCAGTCCGGTATCCTTCTTTTAACATCCGGGCCGGTTGTTCAAAGAAGAATAACCAAAGGTGGTATCAAGTTTTCTCATGAACTGAAACCAAAATATTCTGGGAAAATAAAATAGTGTTTTTAAGAACTATTGACACTAGGAATTTGTTTTTCATATTCGACATTTAATTTTGCATACAAAAAGTTACTTTCTTTAGAATCCAGATGTAAATTAAAAAAAAAATTGTATGAGTTAATGCGAAAACTATAGAGTATAAAAAATAAAGTTTGGATTTAAATCAGCTTGGTACGGGACTCCATACATCTATGGTCATTATCCTTTGCAAGTAGCGTTTGCGTTTCGGTGAATGACACGATCAGAATGTTTGGCAAAAAGTTTCCAATGTGTCTCTACGATAGAGATGTTCTGATATCAATCTTTCGTATAATAATATTCGATTAATTGCACCACCGTAATTTTCTCGGTGAACAATGCTTCTTTAATCGATAACAAATTGATCTGTAATGAAAGATCGGTATCCTGAAGAAATCTCATTAGATTTTTTGATTGTAATCGATGTTTGTATTTTTCCCACTGCCACTTTTCGAAATATGAATTTTTAAATTCTGCCATTTCATTAAGCCCTTCCCCTTAAGGCTTGAAGAGATGGCAAACTGGCTCTTTCTTATGATATTAAAGTCAAATTTATTGATTTGACTAAATAACTGATCATGGACCCCTTCCAAAAAAAAAAATGGGTTGTCTGTAAAGTCGGTTTACGGACGATAGATTTACGTGATAACGTCATAATTGGCCTCTTGGGTTTGTTTTATCGTGCCTTTCTATCGCTTGTTGCGTGCTCTCGCTTGCACGCACAGGCTCAGGTGGAACGTTACGCGGAACGTTACTATTTTTCATGTGCGTCAAAAATATGGGTTTAATGAACAATCGTTATTGACAAGAAAATGAATGTTCTCAAACCCTCTTTCAGAAAAAATATCATAAATGCATCTAATTTTGTCATACTTTCAAAATTGGCTGCAAAACGGCGCAAGCTTTTTAATGAATTCTTGCACACAAAAAAGTACCTACATAAAAAATTACAATAACTTTGATTGAGAGTTTTATTTTTAGGCCTTCTAACAATCGTGTAAAGTAATAATTTCCCCGCAATTTAAGTAAATCAGTGTGAACGCGGCTGCTACGTCCCCTGTAAACTGTCATTAGGCCTTCTTAAAGCCTTAATAATTGAATCTTATTCTTTAACTTTATTCTTTACTCGTTATATTAATTATACCACTGAATATTGTATAGAAATTGGTAAAACTTTTTTATGTGATCGTTTCTTTCTTCACCACTGTACATGCTTTATAATGACTGCGGCTCGAAGGAACGATTACAAAAAAAATAACTTATTTATACGTAGGCCTAACTTACAGGCACTTATGAAAAATTGATAATTATAGTAGTAGTTTATTTAATATTGCAGCTGTGATTACCCTAAGTAATAAATTTGTGAAAACTATTGCTGTATTCTGTGTTACTGAATCGGAACTACTTGTGTTACTGAATCGGAACTACGACTTAAATTTTGCGCTATCTAAAAGTGTTAAAAACTCGAAAACTCGCTGCCCGGGGTGCATTAAAATGTCTAGCAGACCGGAAAGCGCGACATGCGACAGAAAGCGCAACAGGAGGTCTTCTTCCTCATTGTATTCTACCGCGGGCAGCGAGTGTTTAACATGAATATAGTTTGAATCTACATACCTTTTTGTACCAGCAACTGCATGTCGTGTATTAAGAAAGATAGCAATAAAATCGCAAGCCGATAGCAGTAAGAACACGAGAAGATGCGCATGCGTAATCGGTCCACGCGCCTCGGAAGCTAACAATACCAAACAATTTATTTCAATAGGCATTTATTAAGTTCCTTGTGTATTATCTATGGCCCCAGCGGGTGGGATAGATTATCTGTGTCATGCGCGATACTATCTGGATTATTCGGGCTGAGGGCTTAACGAGAGTAATCCGCATACGACCGCATTTTCGCATACAACTAGTCCGGCTAGCATGGCAGCCGGGGACAATTCTTCTACTTGCACCATATAGCAATTTGCGATACGCTAAAATTACTAAAATCTTTATAAATTAAGAAAGTCGTGTTAGTTACACTATTTATAACTCAAGAACAGCTTTACCGATATGACTGAAAATTGGTGAGGAGGTAGCTTAGAGCCAGGAGACGGACATAGGAGTTAGGACACTATTTATTCCTTTCGAGAGAAAAAAATTATATGGCAAAACAACGTTTGCCGGGTCAGCTAGTTTAGATATAAGTGCGGAAATTTTGTCATTTCTTTATGAGTCCCGGGTTGTTGTTGATTGACGACAACAACAATAACAATAGGGACGAGTATGAAAGGGGGGGAAATTTCTTCCCAAACAATTACGTAAATTTTATTGAGCGGGAGTAGAAGTAGCGTACGTTGGTGGATGCAGGAACAAAAGAGACGCGAGCGATTGTTTGTTCTGCCCGGCCAACTACGCTCCCGTATGTGGCACTGATGGAAAAACGTACGCCAACGGCTGCGATTTAATTTGAATTTAGTTCCATTTGCCGAATCGAATCAAAATATTATGTTTCATCACTAGTGCAAATATGGTTGATTTTTTAGGGCCGATTTTTCAATCGCACGATAAACGTTAACTAAGGAATAAATATGAAGTTTTGACAGATTTCGTGTGGCATATTAAGTATGTTTCAAATTTATTCCTCAGAGTCAGATAGTTTATCTGGCGATTGAAAAATCAGCCGTTAATCAAATAAAAATACATATTTACAATTTGTTGCATATTGTTTGATGTGAAGGATATGTCGCCGCTCTTTCGCACTACTCGCACGAAATGTTTTTTTTTTCATGTTCCTGACGCGAACCGCTAAGGTGTGAAAAGCCTCCCGGCGACTGTGTTCCTTTCCACATCATTTAAGCACCTTCAAGGCAACTCAACACTTGAGTTACCTGGAAGGGATATAATTATAAATCCAACGTGCCCATTTGCTGTCCTTCAAGCATCATAGTTGTCACGCTAAAGCTTATTTTTTTTATATGATTTTTCTTCTTTCTTGTAAAAAAAACTGGGACATTCATCTTACTTTCTTTTATGACGGTTTATTATGATTTTGGATGCGGCATAGCTCGAGCGATACGATACGAAGCGTTATAAATTCTAGAGTGATTCACTGCGGATATGTCTGATTCGTCCCTTATTCGGATACTATCGACCAATGAACCAGATGTTGGTGTTTGCCTTTTAACTACACTCTTATTGTTTTCGAAATAAGGTCGATATTTAAATAGACGTTTTTAAATATTCCCATTGTCGATGGAACGTTGAATGGTATCACGTTCGGTCGTATACTGCGGTTATCGTCTTCATAGTTTTTACTCGAGGTGATCGCAGACTGTCGCAAAAACCGCAAAATTGTGAGCTAACATGAACCGCAGATGGAGAACGAGCTGAGTGATTCGGATATATATATGCGCAATAGCTATATTATAAGGAATAGACTCACTTCACACTTCGTAGATATCTGTCAGAGATTGATGGGCCTTCAGATTTTGCGAGATACGCAGCTAGCAGCTACTAAAAATCACGGAAAGACTATGCTCAACAATCCATACTAATAAATATAAGATTCATTGTCAGTTTGTTCTTCAATCATGCCACAACGGATCAACGTGATTTTTTTGCACAGACATAGTTGAAAGCGTGTATAATAACATAGGATATTTTTTTTGGAAAATCCATAATTTTCAATCAATTTTAACGGGATTCGTGAAAAACCAAAATGCATGCGGGTTAAGTCAATGGTTAGTAACCGTAATAAAAATTCGAATAATGTCAGAATCAACTGATGAAAGCGTCGATTTATGTTAAGCTTTTCCCTTTTCTTGGAGGCATTTTTATGCTAGCGTCATGCAGTTGTTATTGACCGTTTTATTTTCAGTAGGGATTATTAATTAATGCGTTTGCGGACCACGCTGGACTCTCTATCATCTCTTGCGATACCCGCGGCAGTATGCGATGAAATGGCTGCAGTTATCGTCTTCATAGATTTCGCTCGGAGAACAGTAAAGGTATTCAATAGGCGATTTTTATCGCGGCATGAAAGTATGATTTGCAATGTTGTTACAAGGCTGCAACAATACTGTAATGAAATGCAAATATTTTGCAAATGTGCCGGTTGGTTTCTCCACTGTTATAGTTTGAGAGAGGAATTGTTTCCCCAGTAATGGGACAACAACAGGCAGACATGATGAATAAAAAAGAGTTCTCTCTCCGACTCCTTGTCACACCACCCAGATAGGTGGTATTACTGGTGGTAGGTCTCTTCTTGTGGAGTTCATCCGGGTAGGTACCACCATCAGCTATTCTGGTGTAAACACCAATATGAACCTAAGGTTAATATTCAGATAGCTGAATATTTTACGTAAACCTTCTTCATACAAGAAAAAAGTTCACCATCTATCGAACTTCTCACTAATATTGCTTGGACCGGGGTCAATAAACAATACTGCGGTCGGCTTAATACTGAGGCAGTTGGTGTCAAAACAAAATATTTTGACACCAGTAAACTGGCAACAAATTTTTTTTGCGTTGTTTGTCTGGTGTATTTATCAATTGGTGCAGAAGTAATAATATGATTACTGTGCAAAATGAGACCTAAGAACAATGCAACAAGGCTGCTAAGTTCGGGATGTCGGGTTTCACACACCTTTGAATAACCTTTAAGCAAGCTTCATAGCTATTACACGGTATAGATATGTACTTCAATCGTCGAAGACGCGCTTCACTCTGTCAAAATCGCTTATGTTTCATTTGATTCGTATGGAGTTTCACAGACTGGGGCGCGTTGTCGTGGATTGAAATATCTCTCACGTTATAACTACAAAGCGAAAGGTTTATTCCTGCCCTCGGACAATGGCATATCTACATTTTCTATCCTAACACGAGCTTGTCAAATGCGCTCAAATACTGTAGGAACACGAGAGGTATAACAGCGGGCGCTGGATATAACGCTGGAGGCTGCGAGCGGTCTTGCGTCGTGAAGAGTCGTTATTGTTAGTGCTAAAGACGTTTACTATCGCAACACACGCTTTGGATACATTGTCATATTTCTCGGAGCGAAAAGTTTTTGAGGGATTTCTCTTGAAAACGGTTAAATCTTCAATGGAAGCAGGCGTTATATTGCGGAAATCCACAATTAGCAGGACAGATTAATTTGTTTTGCTATATAATACGCTACTTGAAAAGATTCTGTTTGGTAAAATATGCAGGAACACTGCCCACATGAAACACCACACACAATTTTCCAACACTTTCTTCGACGCACGTTTCGTCCCGACACCTTCACAATTCGACATCGTAGACTCTACGATTTCGAATTGTGAAGTCAACATCTCCTGAGGATGTCCCGGTACAGACTCTTTTCAAGTAGTTAATCTGTCCTGCTAACGGTTAAATCTATATTTAACACAGTTTGATTCGTCATTGAAGTATGGACAAGAATGGTAAGCTAAGTGAGGTATTTTCTTTAAAACCTAATAGTATCTAAGTAAGTACCTACTTCAGTTTGGCCTTTATACGCTGTTACGATCTTTATGTGCGAACTCCCAGGTTCGATGCTCAGCATGGGCCAGTAAGGGTTATCATAATTTCGAAATTGGCTTCGGTCTGGTCAGTGCTTCCGATGCGGCTGGCAACCAACCTCTCTAACCCGTGCAGTGGTGTAAGTTACAGAGCAGGTAACGTCTTATATAGATTGACAGATCAGTCCATCACAGCATGCAACATTTTTGCAACATTTTTCATTGATGCTCCACTGCTATTGGTCGCAGCGTGATGTTATAATATCGCCTCAATCAATTGGCTATCCATAACTAGTAACTTTTCAATTTGAACCAGTAGTTCCTGAGATCCACAAACAAACTTTTCAGCTCAGTAACATTGAATAGTAACACTAAAATTTTAGAGCAAAGAAAGAAACATCTAGTCAGCCTCTAGACTAGAACGTGTTGATACGAGTATTCATGTGTAACACTACTTCACTGCGAATTGCGATCAGTCCGACTGAATCAGCAGGTAGTGGTATAAGACCCCGCGAATCTGAAACAGTTATAGCTCGCAGCGGCAATCCGATACAATAAAACATGCACTTAATTATTATGCAGCGATAGATCGCCGCTGTACCCAGTTTCTCAATCTGCGCCGCGTTTTCAGAGTGGCATTTTATAATGCCGGCCGCGCGCCCGCAGCATCTATCTGATTACAGCGGGAAATGTGCAGAAATGCATTATTTAATTCCGTTTATTAACCCGCTCCAATCAGCTTTGTTAAGGTCGGTAATGGGCTAATAGGCCACCGGTAACGAGGCTCTTAAACGATTTCATAGGTACTTATACTCGCTACTCAATGAACAAGGAAATTGTTTTGCTTAATTCTGCAACAAAAGAGAGCTAACTGTCTGATTGACTGAGCTGACTCTGACTGGTTAATAAATCAACTATCCACTGATCGTCTAACAAATGTCCCTCACCTTTAGGCAAAGAACGGCAAGACGCCGAAAGCCATGGCAAACTGGAATCCTTATATAGTTTTTGGATGTCTAGCAGATATCCAAAAAACTTGCACGAAACATTTTTCTTCCATATTCCTGATACGAATCGCTTAGGTGTGGGACAGCCAAGTACAATTTGGGTGCTTTCAAGTGAAGGCTGAACATAGGCATTTCTATCCAAGCCCTCCAACATAGACTTCATTATTCTTTTCCTGCATCAGGCATGGTTTTCGTCAAGCTAAAGCAAAAAAAAAAACTAAAATCGGAATGGGCTAACATGGGCTAGTAATTATTCCTTTGTCATAACTAAATAGGGAAAAGTGACACTTAGAAACAATTTTTTTCAATACAAACAAAAAAATATAAAAAACATAAATTAATGAATTCGATATAGGAGGCGAGTTGATTGTTGAACTGGAGCGATTTTTATGGTATAATATCTTCTGTTATCTGTCTCAGTGTGATCACTCAGTTATCAATGAGATTTTTCTTGGATATTATGGTTCAGTTGATTTTTTTATCCTGTATATTCTGTATTAACAGCCAGAAGGTTACGATAAGCTATTTCTAACTACCCCACTTGTCGAATCCCCCTTTATTAGGAACAAAAGTCTACCGCAGGTGTTCCAACACATAGTCCTTGTTAGGCATAATAATACAACGCACGTTACCAAGGTACCTAATGTGACTATGTTACTGACAAAGCTGTAGTTGCGGCACGTCGTAGAAAATTCCTGTAATTGCATTAAATAAGTTATGTTAAGTTTTATTGCTTTATACGGCAAGGCAGTGCTTATTGTGGCCATGCAATCTTCAAATTTTAGGAGTAAGAAAATATATGAAACAAGGCGCAAGGGAGTGTAGAATATATTATCACAAAGGTAAAATTGGTGCGACTAATGCTCACCAGCAAAAAGGAATGGAAGAAGATGGGAAAGAGATTAAAGCATGTATGGGATAGGAAAAGAGCCAATCAAGTGTAATATTACTCGACAGCCCTCTTCAAGAAGTAATGCTTTTTACGGTTTGGAGCAAAACCCGCCAGAGAACAGTGAAAATTTTTAGTCCATAATATGTCAATGGCTATCTTCTCTCAGTAAAGTCGAGAATGTCAAGTGACATTAAATAGTGAGAATTCCCTCCTACAGAAGAAAAATAAGTCATATATACCTACTTACCGCCTCCAAATTCGGTGGTGATATAAAAATAGGCATCTCCTAGGCATACGAAAACTACCTCAGACTGTATCTTCAGTCATCACTTTTCATCAGGTGTTAGGTCAGTCAAGCGCCAGCTTAAAAAGACAAGAAAAATAATGTTCTTCCAGTATGAACAGTAACATAATTATGTACAAAATACTTAGGTGGTTTCCACAGGGGCCATCAGGTAAGTGCGCCCACATTTACGGCAACAGTTCTCTTAAAGAGCTAATGAGAGCAAAGTGTACCACAATAACACCAAAAGTGGAAACATAAACAATCCAAATAACGTGACGTGTACCAATTTGCAATCGTTTGCAACCTGCTACCCGGCGAGAAACCGCGCCCGCGGGCGGCCTTATCTTGCACTATGATTACATGCACAGAGGAAGCGGGCAAGTTATATGCATGATGACCTCCTCGTGCGCAGTTAGTATACGCTCGTCTTAATGTTTGGAGGCTGCAGGTTCGATTCCATTTGTCGAATTTTGTAAGTAGCTGTATGATATATTTGTGATCGTCGCAGAAAGCGGTCGCTTAAATTATGGAAAGAAATTTAAGTTGTACGAGAATGACATATCCGATCGCTAAATTGATCACGTGACTTCCGCGCAGACTACTGTCATTCTCATATACATATGCGAGGTTTTTTGAATGATGATATTTTTGATTGTATGCTTGCTGAATTTTAAAATATGGTTTTAGTGGATTTTCTTTTTTTTTATTTACAATAAAACTTATCACTAGCTTATTCTAATTACTATACAAGTCTTGCCCGCGTGGAATGGTGGCAAGAATACAAGATTTTCTTCATATTTTTTTAACGGCAAAATAACCATTTTAACCGTTGCTGTGGCTAAAGTTTTTGTTATATTAATAAATTAAAATTGCGACTATAATTTGAGATTTAAACTATCCTATCTCTCAAGTTGGACCAAATGACAGATATTCACGAAGTTTGAACTAAATCGGTTCAGTAGTTTAGGAGTCCATCCCGGACAAACATCGTGACACGAGATTTATATATATTAAGAAGAAAGATATATATATACGGGACATTTTTACACATCGCAATCTAGCCCCAAAGTAAGCGATAGCTTGTGTTATGGGTGCTAGATGACTGAAATATACATACATACTAATATACATGAATATAATATATTGAATGCTCACTTGTTTTGTATAAGTAGGTACCTAACTACCTACACTTGAAATATAAAACACTACTGAGCTATGTCGGTGACTCTGGTCGCCCTACGGCGTGCTCGGTGGTCTACGGATCTGCTATTTTCTGATTTGATCAAATAGAGAAACTCCGACCATAGCTCTCTCAGTCGCCCGCTGAGTGACCGAGCCTTCTTATGAGGCCCAGTGCAAAAATAAAGTTAGTATTTTTACTTATATAATCAAAGAATTGTTCGAATAACGGCTGAACTGATTTTGAAGAGACTTTTACAATTTAGATATTTCTTACTTATTACAATATGATCAGATTACTTTTTATATTGAAAAATAGGCCTCAAAGAATTATTTAAAAACACCGTATTGCTTGTGAAGGAGTGCACTAGGTTTAGTCAAATAAAATAAACATCTCTATATTTGTAATAACATAACATTTAATTACTAAACGTTTCCCGAGAAGGTAATGTCCTCAAAACGACAAAGTAAGCAATCGTCCGTGTCGTTACACTAACTGCTCGTAGCGACCTCTATCTCGGATATAAATCGAAATTAATTCAGCAATTCTTCTCAATACATCCGCGCACTAATGGACCTTTAATTGAGTGCATGAGTGGCATCAACCTGTAGCTTACAGTGAATACTTACTTTCCTTGTTTTGTATTTAGAGTTTGCGTCAAATCACAATAACTTTTGATTTGGGTTTTTAATGGCTAGAATTACACAAATTCAAATTTCAACACACACGTTCAAACGACCATGGACCTGAGCATTTATCAAGTACTCACCCCTTTTTTTTGCTTCGATAAAACATACTTACTTGTCCCTTGTATACATTAAGAGTTAATGATGTTGTTGAAAAATCTATGACATATTTTGTTGAAATTTAAAAAAATGACGAAAATTGAGCAAAGTACTGAAAATTTAACAGTAGGCCGTGATTTAATCAACCTTTGATTAAATATCACACAACCAGACCACATGTCAAGAGCAGTGGGCATCTTTGTGGTTGACATTCAACAAACTCCTACATACTAGTTTCTTCCATGTTTCATGTACAGTCCGATACGTACTTATATTATAATCTGAGTGCCAAGAGAAGACAATCGCACTGCGCACACGATTCGTAAGCGTAAGCGCTTCGTTATGACGTTACGCTACGATTTGCTGCAACAACGCTTCGTCTGCGGACATGTTTGAAAATGTTCGTGTTCGTACTGCTCTCGTCGTAAGGGAGGATTACACTACGCTTACGCTTACGAACCGCGGAAAGTGTATTAAAAACAAGTGGAAAATTAAAAAAATTTAAAAGACCCACGACTTTTTCATACCTGTAATTGTAAAAGGATTAAATAATTTTTTTGAAACTCCCCGACTAAAGGAAAGTAAGAACTAAGAACATATCAGTATAATTACAAATCCAAGAAAATCCGCCGGAGCTGCTGTGTTTTGCCTATGACGGTGTTGATGGTGCTGTTTACCAGTTGATGACTAATTCAATTTCTTTCTTCTTGATACTTCTCATATATCGGCAGTTTATCAATACTTACTAATTACATTAATTGATATTGGAAACGAAAATAGCAATGGCAGCTCCGACGGATTTCCTTGGATTTGTAATTATACTGATATGTTCTTAGTTCTTACTTTCCTTTAGTCGGGGAGTTTCAAAAAAATTATTTAATCCTTTTACAATTACATGTATGAAAAAGTCGTGGGTCTTTTAAATTTTTTTAATTTTCCACTTGTTTTATAGTTTTTCGATTAATATATTAATGTAATTTAAATTATATTATTATTAAAAAAATGAAAATTAATCTTCAAACTAGCCATTAGCTCCTCTAGCAGCGTTTGAAGGCATCATCCCTTCCAAGTCATAAAGAGACGTTTATTGTGGCGCCCCCTGCTGTTCAATCACAAGAACAATTATCTACGAACCATTGCCAATGACTCACTAATATTTTATACAAAACTGTATCCAAGTCGGTTCAGTCGTTTTTGTAATAATTGAGAACATTCGTTTGCACTGTAAATGTTTTTTATGGCGCCCCCTGGTGATCGATGTTCGTAACAACTATCTAAGAACCATTGCCAATGAATACCAAACATTATACAGGAAATTTCATCTAAATCGGTCAAGCCGTTTTTGAAATAAATGGGAACATTCGTTTGAAATATAAATGTATTTTATGGCGCCCCCTCGTGATCGATGTTCGTAACAACTATCTAAGAACCATTGCCGCTTAACACCAAACGTTATACAGAAAACTGCATCTAAATCGGTTGAGCCGTTTTTGACATAAATGGGAACATCGATGTGCACAAACGAACACACAAACAAACAAACAAACAAAAATATTTTTGCATTATTGGTTTTTGTGAACAATTTAACATACAAACAAACATAAAATCTTTTTAATAGAGTAATGTACAAACGGTCTCTCACCCTAAACGCATATACCCGTACTCCGTTCCGTCATGGGTAAAAACAACTGAAGCGGCTAGACAGAGTTCGGTTGTCCGAACTCCGATTTGGAAGACTTCCGCGATCTCCTCTTATCAGCAACAAAATCGCCTTTAATCTTAACTATCGGGCTCTCGTCACTTCGTATCAGAACATAATCGGCCTAAGCGAAAATATTACTAAAACCGCACTGAGAACGGAGGGGGTTAGTACAGGTTTTTGTACGAATTTCGAGTCGACTCGCATCGCACAAACGAATCGATTTCAACCATATATTTACAGCCAGCGCCATCTAGGGACAGTCAGTGATATGCAGCTGTTAATATATGGCGCTGGCTGACGGATGAACGGATATACGGAGCCTATATCCGTTCTCGCCTGACATACGCGGCGCCAGCCTGGTACGCCCTATGCTCAGTCACTCAGAAGCACCGGCTGCAGGTACAACAGAACAAGTGCTTGAATCGTTCAGTACATCAGAAACGACGTTATCCATCGGGACACCAAGACGCCCACCGTGGAGGAGTTTGTCCGTACCTACTCTCGCGCAACGCCTGTTCGCTCGCGCGGATCACGGGCCGTGTGCACACCTCCAAGGGATTGCCCCTACACTCGACCGACCACCGCAAGGGCGTCCCCTACTTCGCGAGCTCCTACGGTCCCCGTCCCCTTCCCGGCATTTTACGAGTAGCGATGGAGACGAGGAAGACGACGCGAGGATCATCACTGGACAGGACCAATGACGTAACCTGACCCCTAGGCCCAAAGCCAAGATGGCGGAGCCTTATGCCCGTTTTCACCAACGTTCCCTAAATTTTAAGGACTACCTAAGCTTAATTAAGTAACCCTTAATGACAATTTCGGTTTCACCAACCTTTAGGGAACACCTAAACGCTTAGGTGACCCCTTAACTTTAGGATCCCGAATATGCATTCCCCATCTTGCCCCTAATGAAGTAACGGATCGCCAACGTGAATCAATTTAGTTTAAATTGCTGAAATGGAAGGAGAATTGAGCGATCTTTTAGAAAATATTGACGCTTTTGAATCTTTAGAGTTAGTGGCTAATCCTAGAATATTTCATAGACCGCGAATTTACCGTGAAAAACCGGACTTTTTTACAAGATATAGGTTGATTAGTTGAACCCTCAGAATACACTGAGGTTGAACCCAAGCTGTTAATTTTGCTTCATTCGTAGTTCCATCCGTTTTTTGTTAAGAATGGTAATTTTATGTATAATTTTACGAAAAATTTTGGCCTCTTCGGCGGCAAAATTTTGGCCTCGTTTTCTTTTTTCCGCCATTTTCGATATGAATAAGTAATCGAAACTTATTTCCACAATTAAAAAATCACAAAACGAAGGAAACTAAAGCAAAAAATGAAAACTAACAAAATAAAGTTTCGTCTCGAGCGAGTCCCGACTCCGTGTATTTTTGACAATCTGACGCTTCTGACAGCTATTTGACAGTTCACAGATTGACACAACATCTGTTATAGACCATAGAATAAAACTAAAACAGCCAAGAAACTTCAATAAAAATCGAAATCTATTTTATTAAGCCCAGATATAAATTTAATTTTTAATATTTATTCAATATCTATTAAAATATTGTATAAAGTTGTAAAAACACTATCCAAAAAAAAAATCGATAAAAGTGCAGCTCTAAAACATAGGGGATTCACAGTAAGGGGTCACTTAGCTTGGTGAAAATGAATTTAGGTAAGGGTTGGTATTTAGGGATTACCTACGCTAAGAGACTGCTACTTAAGGAATGATTTAGGTATGGTTGGTGAAAACGGGCATTAGCTTCCTAACCAGGGGGCTTAAAGATCAACACCGAGGGCGTACAGCGCCCCCGCGACACATCGCCCGGGTAAGGAGGTTTGCCTCGAGGCCCGTACCCCCCGGAGGGATATCACACCCGACGGAGAAGACCACGCTGCTGGCTGTAAATGTATGGAGGAATTCGATTCGTTTGTGCGATGCGAGTCGACTCAAAGTTCGTAAAAAACCTATACTAACCCTACTGTACTAACCTTATGGTTCGCAACATTAAGCGCGGATCGCAACCATCTGCCGCTGGTATCGGGACACGGATAGCCCATTACACTGAGCCGACTTCATTAACGCGACGCAGATACGAGCACCAGCGCTGGACCACCGGGGATTTATGATTATACATCACGGGAATACGGGGAACGGTGAAATGGACGTTTATAACGCGAACAAGTTATACTTGTTAATAGAGTAAATAAAAACTCATTCAATTGCTATTCGATTGCGATCTCATCTGATGGTAAGTGATGAGTACTGGACAGACGGGCAGATGGATTACAAAGTTGATCCTAGATCTGTTCCGTTTCTTCATTTGAGGAACGGATCCCTAAATAACTCCCTGGCGCAGTGGCACGCGCTCGGATTCGAGTGGGAGGTCGCGGGTTCGATTCCCGTCACGGGTCACTTTGGAATTTTATAATTTCTAAATTGGCTCAGGTCTGGTCTGGTTGGTTGATTGGTAGATTTGTAATCCGTCTGCCCGTCTGTCTAGTACTCACTAAAAGCAATTGTTGTTAGGAGCGGGAACAGTTATCGAGCTACATTACAGGGAAAACTGTATTTACTGACTTATTTAATTTATTGAAGAAAGCTGAAATTTTGCACGAGATTTCCCTTGACGACGTAGACAAGGAATAAGGAAGGATAATAATTTCCCCGGGATTACAATTACATGGCTTGGGCATGGGGTCATAACTATCGGTCAAAACCTAGGTATAGGATCATCATTACATCACACAAAAAATTTACTTTTTTTCCTATAGGTCTCAGGTCTGGTACCTATCTGATATAAATTGTATCGTATTTAGTACAGCGACATAAATATCTTCAAATCTCATAGCATTGAATAGTTTTTGCCTATTATAATATTGAATATCAATGACAGGTAGGTTTTGCACGCACCACAATTAAATTATCATAGCGATGGTACTGCACGCGACTGACTTATGGCGACGGCGTGCAAAACTGATATAAGTCCAGAATCATAGAAATCAAAGGTTGTACGAACTCTTACTTTTAACGCACTTGCCTTAAGTAAGAGTTACTTAGCTCGGAAAAATATCATCTTCGAGATAATTCTATCAAGTGCGATTTATACTTGTGGACTAAGGGTATCGCTGTATGTATGTATGTATGTATGTATGTTTGTATGTATGTATATATGTAAGTTTCTTTATTCCACCACAACTTCTGACTATTGAAGAGATTTGAACGTAAGGGATAATGTTGAAATTCTCACAGGATTCCGAGTAGCATAGGCATAGTTTTCTTGGAAATAATAAAATCGTTTTACCACAGGGCAGTCTTGTTTTTTAATTGTTTTTCTTTTGTTACAAAATTTCATGATTATAAGGCTAGAAGTAGGTTAGTTTAGGTTAGGTAATTACAAAACATACCTAATTCTACACCATAGGTGTTTGAGAGTTTCCAAATGAAAGACATAACATGACCGTAATTATTGATTGGGCTGACTTACGGATTTAATTTTTTTACATATTCAATTTTAGGCAAAGGACCTGAGTACTTATTTGTTGTCAATTTCCATTTGATACGTACGGTATGTACTCATCGAAAAAGGCCGTAAAAGGGAGTTAGAATAACAATCAATGTAATTTTTTTCCTATTGTAAAGATTTTACTAATTGATAATTATCAACAGTTTTCTTTGATTTGAGTCACAATAATTTGAGAAGGTAAGAACTAAAAATAAAAGTTATTGCAATGAGTTATACCTTTTTAGTCAAGGCACCTGACTGGGTGGCTAACGTCAATTATAAGAGTTATTGCAGGGACAGATCGTGCTGTACCTAGGGCAACGCTGGATGTGTCCAACCATCTTATTCCGACAGTAATAAATACTAAAACCCTGCGTAAACAATAGCACGATAATGCGGCCGACTGTATCCAGAGCATGTAAGGTTCGCCGCATCGATTCAAATGTATGGAATATTGGTCCTGAAGTCGCGACTCAAAAATAAATTGGCATTTATTGTCTATGTATCAAACGAGGCAGTTCCCGGGATGATAAATCGTATCGGATGATGGAAACAGGAGTCGTTAAAATAAATGCAGGATTTATTTTAATTTGTTGTTGTTTTGGTGAGATTTACTTACTTCACTGATGGTAATACTCCTCTTATTGGTGGTAAGACGCTTCTTTACTGGTGGTACGACACTTCTTACGGAGTTCGTTCTGGTAGGTACCACCACAGTGTCAGTTATTCTACCGTTGATGTGTCAGGCTGATGAGCGCAGTGCAACGTGTCGTAAGATATTGCAATGCAAAATTATGGAACGTACGTAGAATTTTGAATTTTTGAGTCGCTCGGCAAAACGCTCAGCTTACAACACCGACGCAATGTTGCCTGTTTAGCGGTCTTTAACAGGATATACCTATACTTCGGTGAGTGTGCTCAGGAACTACATAACCTTGTAACTCCTTCACATTTCTACCATAGGACTGCAAGACGCCGAGAGCGGTGGCATCCTTATGTGATTGACGTCTAACAAACTCGCACGAAACAATTTTCTTCCACGTTTCCGATACGAACCGCTAAGAGGTGGAACGTCCTTCCAGCCTCCGTGTTTGCAGCCAAGTACAATCTGGGTGCCTTCAAGAGAAGAGTGGATAGGCATTTTCTAGGCAAACGCGCTCCAACCTAGACCTCATCATTGCTTTCAAGGGCATGCGTATCACTTAACATGAATGGTGAATGTATTGGCCGTTTTATCATTCTTCGTTATATAAAATAGTGAGTGCGAGATAATAATTATAGTGAGAACATCTTATAAAATTGAATTGCAAAATCTTGGGTTGCACTGATAGATGCGGACCCTGGACAGGGCGGTAGGCGAAACAATGTCGCCAGTTTACCGGTGCCAAAAATGCTTGTTTTTCATTCGGATGCCCATATATGTTTCTTATCGGTGGCTGCATCTACCTAACATCAGGAACAGCTTACTCTTCTCGCCATTCTTTTATATGAGAAAAAAAGTCAATCCATATCATAAAATGGTGTAAAACCTTATTTCACCAGCAAGCCTATAGAAAGGCGCTCACGTATTAACGACGACTTTCCAGGAGAAAGCGAATTTCTATAGAATGCATTCGGGGGACAAAGACAACCGACTCTTCTTTTACGAACATTAAAAAAACAACGACTCAATTTATAGCCCTTCGGATGCACGGCCACCGGGTGACGTGCGCACGGAATTTGAAGACGTACTTATCGGCTTCCTAGACGACCGCGAAATTTTTAGGGTTCCGTACCATTTTGGTAAAACTGGAACCCTTATGGTGGGAATTTCTCCGTCCGTCTGTCCGTCGGTCACACTCGATTATTTCAGTAACTATTAAATTTATCAACCTGTGTAAAAGTTTTAGGTACTAGTGACCCAACGTCATAGCAACTATAAAAAAATTTAAAGTGTTTTTATTTATATTTAGAACGGGGAATACCAGGGTGTAGAAAATTCAAAATGGGGTAACAATATCGGGTACGTATCATATAAAAGGGCATTATTGGTATATTGTAAAACAGATTTTTATTTATTTTTATCCCTTTGAAAAACATACCGCTTTCCCCCTTATCTCCGAAGTTTATCGATCGAAAAATCTGAAATACGAGTAGTTATGATCGATAGGCGTTAACTTATTATATTGTACATGAAAACTGAAATGAACACTCGGCTAAGTCCGCACAGAGATATTTTACCGCGAGGTTTTTATCCTCGCGTATTAAATTCAGCGATTGGAAATACACCTTCGCGTTCAATGCATCCAATCATAGATATTTTTTCCGCGCGTGTTTTTTACCGCCAGTGCGGCTACGTCCATATGATTCAATGTGTTACAGAATTGCGAAAATAAACCTCGCGGTAAAATATCTCTGTGCGGACTTAGCCAAGTATAGTTTTTGTACATCAACAATAAATCTCTAAAAACAAAGTTAATTTTGCGGTTCGCTATAAAAGTACTTGTGCATTATAGTTTAATGAACAAAAGTGATTCTTTTAAAGTGCCACTTCTTTTGTAGTATGGAACCCTCGGTGCGCGAGTTTGACTCGCACTTGGCTGTTTTTTTTTTCAAAAGTTTCGCATCACGGCGCCGCAACGTTTAAAACTACGTGACCTTACATCAAAGCGCTTTGGAGACATCAAATTAACAAAACAACCGTTTTTGTGCTAAGACAATGTTTTTATGCACAGCTCTAAATGCAAAAAAGGACGGCAATTTTCGTTTTAGCTGTGAAAAAAGTAACGTTGCGAGCGGCCTGCGTATGTGAAGGGACGCGGCAATCTTGTATCGACGTATTAGAATAGCAGTTTGTTTCGATCGGGGGAAAATTAAGGGAATTTTATTATAGTAGGGGTGCCCAAGAGGGGATTTTGGTAGTTACTTGAGCGTCGTACGGGACCTATTGGATTTTCAATATTAGATGCTACAAAACTTAGGTTATATTATTAATTATGATGTATGTATTTCAGTGGTGGGGGATAAAAAAACAGTGTGACTGAAAACTTTTTCTCGTTCGCGTCAGATTTTTATACAGACGCTTCATCTTGATGTGCTTGTCGTCCTGACCCCATAATCTGACAATTATAATCTACCGGTTTCAAAATTTTATTTTTAATCCGGCAGATTAAGAAAATTCCTTGTCATACTTGTTTGATAATTTCGGTCAGGACTAGCATATTATCAAGAATAAGCGTCTGTATTAAAATCTGATGTGCTCGAGTATACTTTGATGGACAATTTTTTTTAATTTTTTGAAAACCTGTATTAACTTCCTTCACCACTGAAATAGCAAACTTCATTTTAGCACCTAATATTTTTTGCAATGCAATAGGTCCTCACGACGCCCGAGTAACTACCGATTTAGCATCGTGGGCTCCCCTACTATTAGCAGTTGACAAATGCCTTACATATCAATTTGTTATTCCGCGGGTTCAAGCTTTTGAGGTGGTAATGAAACTGCAAGGAAATTGCAATTAACTGACGCCGGATCGGCAGTTAATTATAATTAATATGCACATTGTTTAGTCCGCGCGCCTCCTAATAAGGATGCTAATTTTGAAGGTTATCGTATTACGCGAGTAATATGTTCTTAGAACTTGATCCTTAACCGATATCTTTTCTAAGTTCCTTTCTAACGAAGGGTGAAAAATAAAAAGGGCAATTCAACCGCCTTTCGTGCGAGTGTTGTCATTAAAATTATACTCAAAGTCAGTGATCAATATACAGTATCGGTTACGATTATGTATATTGAAATAGTTTTTAATTAGTTTATCCAGCTTTTTAATAAAAAAACGCGTATACATAACAAATGTAGACTTAAATAGCGTGATCGTGAACTCACTGAAAAAAATATGCTGAAGAAGGAAATAACTATTTTATAAAAAAAACTTCTCTTATATGTAACTGTTTTTATATGTAAAAAATATACTTACTTTAAAATACTCAGTTAGACGTAAAAAGTGTGTAGCGTAGTGTCTATAAGGAAGTGTGTAGCGTAGTTTCAATAAATAAATAAAATATAATCCAATTACAGAACCATAAAGAATAGTTTTTAATTGATTATGTAGTATTTACTTACAGGAATGCGTCTGCAGCCATTTACATGGCTTGTACAAAAAAATCGATTTTTAATAAAGAATACCAGCGATTTGCGTAAAAAGCGTACGTTTTTGTCGCGTATCATCGTAAACGAGTCTAGCATAAAGCTTCATTCGGATAACTCCAGTATTTCTGTCAAGTAGCCAATTTTGCAAGTAGGGATGTCCAAAGATTGTGTTCTCTGGCCAAGTTTAGTAAATGATTGAAGTATTTCACTTTTTTACCCACGACGGAACGGAGTACGGGTATATGCGTTTAGGGTGAGAGACCGTTTGTACATTACTCTATTAAAAAGATTTTATGTTTGTTTGTATGTTAAATTGTTCACAAAAACCAATAATGCAAAAATATTTTTGTTTGTTTGTTTGTTTGTTTGTGTGTTCGTTTGTGCACATCGATGTTCCCATTTATTTCAAAAACGGCTTGACCGATTTAGATGCAGTTTTCTGTATAATGTTTGGTGTTCAGCGGCAATGGTTCTTAGATAGTTGTTACGAACATCGATCACCAGGGGGCGCCATAAAATACATTTATATTGCAAACGAATGTTCCCATTTATTTCAAAAACGGCTTGACCGATTTAGATGCAGTTTCCTGTATAATGTTTGGTATTCATTGGCGATGGTTCTTTGATAGTTTTTGCGAACATCGATCACCAGGGGGCGCCATAAAAAACATTTACAGTGCAAACGAATGTTCTCAATTATTACAAAAACGACTGAAGCGATTTGGATACAGTTTTGTATAAAATATTAGTGAGTCATTAGCAATGGTTCGTAGATAATTGTTCTTGTGATTGAACAGCAGGGGGCGCCACAATAGACGTCTCTTTATGACGTTGAAGGGATGATGCCTTCAAACGCTGCTAGAGGAGCTAATGGCTAGTTTGAAGATTAATTTTCATTTTTTAATAATAATATAATTTAAATTACATTAATATATTAATCGAAAAACTATAAAACAAGTGGAAAATTAAAAAATTTTAAAACACCCACGACTTTTGCGACTTGTAATTGAAAAAGGATTAAATAATTTTTTTGAAACTCCCCGACTAAAGGAAAGTAAGAACTAAGAACCTATCAGTATAATTACAAATCCAAGAAAATCCGTCGGAGCTGCCATTGCTATTTTCGTTTCCAATATCAACAAATGTAATTAGTAAGTATTGATAAACTGCCGGTATATGAGAAGTATCAAGAAATTGAATTAGTGATCAACTGGTAAACAGCACCATCAACACAGTCATAGGCAAAACACAGCAGCTCCGGCGGATTTTCTTGGATTTGTAATTATACTGATAGGTTCTTAGTTCTTACTTTCCTTTAGTCGGGGAGTTTCAAAAAAATTATTTAATCCTTTTTCAATTACAAGTCTGCAAAAGTCGTGGGTGTTTTAAAATTTTTTAATTTTCCACTTGTTTACAAAAAGTGAAACGAGTAGTATAGATACGCTCAGAATGAATTGTAGCATTTTGTTCCCTGTTTTGTTACCAGGGACTGGGAGGTCCCTATCTACTACTAACTTTGTTAAATAAAACACTTAAACACACGAAATTTACTCTTATTTCTTAGAACCTAAGTTTATTTTTAAATAACAGCTGCACACAAAATAAAATATTTCAACACAATCGAAAATAAACTTAATCCGCTGTGAAGAGCGTTCAATTTCGCTTCTAGCGTTCTAATGTTTTATTTAAAGGAAACTTTACTTCATTGTGAAGTGAAATGGGATTTGATACACCACAATAAGGTTGAATTTTGGTTTGTTAGTGTAGCTATAGTGGCATTTTCAGCCACCGAGTGCGCGTTTCCACTGCCGAAAGACCTGCTGCGGCTTAGCCAAGCCACTATGTTAATTTCTACAATTGCTAACGCTTTAGTAAATATAGTAAATGTGACAACATTAATCGATTACGTCACAAATATGACACTAAATTTCTCGGGCCACAATTGCTGTATCGAATACCTAGGGCCAAACAAAACCCATGCCGGCGACGTCGTAGGCAAAAGTTGGTAATAACATAAAGAAATAAGTTTACTACCACTGTTTGCATCCAAAATACACAGTCCACCATGCAATATTCACAGTTCTACGGGATGTACTTATACCAGTGTATAGGTATGGGTTTGATACAAAACTTATTGAGCCAAAAATATGGGGGGCACACGCATGGCGAAGCTCTACAAACCAGCAAAAACTAGAGTGGGCTTGTTTGGACAGAATTACTTCTCGTCGTATTTATCGTTTTTCGTTCTCTGAATTTCTTGTTTTTGTTTATATACAAGTGGAAAATTCAAAAAAATTAAAACACCCACGACTTTTGTAGACTTGTAATTGAAAAAGGATTAAATATTTCTTTTCGAAACTCCCCGACTAAAGTAATAACTAAGAAGTTATCAGTATAACTACAAATCTAAGAAAATCTACCAGAGCTGCTGTGTTCTGCCTGTGGCGCGGTGTTTTCTTTCTTGATACTTCTCATATAGGTACCAGCAGTTTATCTATACTTATTAATTGCATTAATTGATATTGAAAACGAAAATAGCAATGGCATTGTTAGCTAAAATCAAGCCAAAAGTTTTGGAGTTTGCAGTAAACCAAACCCGTGCGGACGTAAAGGAAATTGTTTTGAGCAATGCTCGATAGATGTTTTTAGAATATGGTAGACTCATTCTTATTTTTACCGACAACCCCTGTTTAAACAATAAACGTGTTTTTACGTATTTTTACTAAACTTATTTCTACCTTACTACCTACATTTAATATTGATTAAGTCACGTGACTGTGTGATTATGGAAACACACACTATACAGGGTGGATCCACCCCCTCGAGGTCATCGACACTGGCGTCCATAGTTTGTAGGCCGAATATAAGTGCTCTAGGATTTGTGAATCGTGATTATTTTGGTTGTTACACTACAGCTGTAACAACCAAGTTTATTTTTAAATATGAAAAAACTAAGTTAAAGACAGTAAGAAAACGTAAGATATTTTTAATATCCATATTTCAGAAGCATAGGATACAAGCATTTATATCGCTAGAAAAGGTTATTAGCATGAAGGAAGCAACTTCGTTCCGAAACAAGTGGAAAATTAAAAAAAAATTAAACACCCACGACTTTTGCAGACTTGTAATTGAAAAAGGATTAAATATTTTTTTGAAACTCCCCGACTAAAGCAAAGTAAGAACTAAGAACCTATCAGTATAATTACAAATCCAAGAAAATCCGCCGGAGCTGCTGTGTTTTGCCTATGACGGTGTTGATGGTGCTGTTTACCAGTTGATGACTAATTCAATTTCTTGATACTTCTCATATACCGGCAGTTTATCAATACTTACTAATTACATTAATTGATATTGGAAACGAAAATAGCAATGGCAGCTCCACGGATTTTCTTGGATTTGTAATTATACTCATAGATTCTTAGTTCTTACTTTCCTTTAGTCGGGGAGTTTCAAAAAATTATAATTAATCCTTTTTCAATTACAAGTCTACAAAAGTCGTGGGTGTTTTAAAATTTTTTAATTTTCCACTTGTATATCAACACTCTTTTAGTTTCTTCGGATTTTTCTGAGATAAGAATAAGGTAAATTCTTACACTCTAAGTTTGACGAATAAAATTTGGCTTTGAGTTTTTTGGGAGAACTACAAGTATAATATAAAAGTGATAGGACTCGGAGTATGTCTAAGTATGCTTGCGGAGTATGTCCAGGTAGGTATCATCGCAGTGTCAATTACTGTTTTACCGAAAATCAGTAATGCATTAATATGTTTTGGTTTAAAGGGAACTGTACGCCAACAATAGTCATATACACTGGACAGGGCGTACGGCGCGAAAAAATCTCGTCAGTTTATCGGTGCAAAAAGGCCTTGTTTTGCCACCAGTAAGGCCACGCTGTAGTTCGCTCAGCGGCCACCTATAGAATTTTGACAGTTTCCTGTTTGCTTGTACGAAAAAGATTTACGTAAATCATTCAGATGCCCTGAGTTTTCTTATCAGTAACGCCGACGTAGTTATTGGGCAAAATAAGTCCTAAGAACTGATGTATGATTAGCGCACGGCAGATATTGCAATTCATATTGTGGGATGCACTGCATATGACATGGGCACGCGTATTAGGTACTTAAAATCAAGTAAAGGTCTTGCTCTTCTTATCATTCTATGTTATTACAAAAACGGCTCCAGAGAGGTTTTTTTTATACTATATAGGCTAGCGCTTGACTGTGATCACACCTGATGGAAAGTGATGATACAGTCTAAGCTGGAACGCGCTTGCCTAGAAGATGCCTATTCACTCTAGATTTGAAGGCACCCGGGAGGAAAGACACTGCCCGGGAGAGTATTCCAGGCCTTTGCAGTGCGTATCAGGAACGAGGAATCAAACCGCTTCGTACGCGTCTTTGGTACGTCAACTATGTATGGGTGGAAGCCTAGAAGACAGGGTGACGCCTAGAAGCTCAATACTGTCGGTAATCGGTATAGAAACATTTCGAAAAGTCGGAGTCAGGGGAAAGGTCGTAAACTTGATTCACATACTGGCATAGTCCGAACAAGGCTTAAGAGCAAATCGGCGGGCTACGCTACGCTCTGATAGCATTGAAGGATGCGCCAAGCGTTCGCGTCACCGGACCGGCAAATAATACTTCAATCAAACGATTCGTTAGTCACGGGTAACACAAAAAAATTATTGAAATATATCAGTTGATACGGCTTTAGACGAATAAGAACAAGTAGGTGGTTCTTTTTACTGGCTGCTCGATTCAAAGAAATAAAATTAACGGTGCATCTATCCGTCTACAGGTAAAAGTAGGTATTAGGCAGAGATCGACAAAATGTAATCACGGTCAGTGATTAATGATTCCAATTGCAATCAGACGCGATTGTGATTGGCGAAATTAATTATAAGAGATTCGCGTTCGGATTTTACTAATATATGTAGATAACAATCATTGGTAACAGAATTTGATTGCCTCTTTGAAGATTTTTTTGAGGGTCAGTAAAATAAGGGATGAAAGTTTGTATGGGAAAGTGTCAACTTGAAATTTGGAAAGTAGGATCTTTGTAACAGTAGCTCAGAAACGGTTTTCAGAAATCCCCATAAAAAGAGGGTAAAATGGGGATGGAAGTTTATATGAAAGTTCTATGTCTTTAAAGTTACAGTCGTGAAAATCGACGTAAATACTGAACTGATTGGGCTGAAATTTGAAACAGAGCTAGAATATATCCTGAATTAATACTAAGGCTACTTTTTATCCCGGAAAAATCCATGATTTCTGTGGGAATAGTGAAAACCGACGTTCACGCGGCAGAAATACTTCTTCACGCCGTAACTATTGCATCTATTTTGCCGAAATTTGGAATGGAAATAGGGTGTGTCTTAAATTAACTCTTTATTCCGGGAAAATCGGTGGTTCTTGTGGAAATGGTGTGGTAGTGGTGCAAAGCATCATTGCGCATTGCGTGGCGGTGAGTCTTTGCTGACAGTAAGGTATCTGCGCCAGAGAGGTAGCGTAAGCGTATCGTTATGACATTACGCATAACAATATGACAATTACGCCTCCTACGATTCGCTGCAACAACGCTTCGTCTGCGGACATGTTTGAAAATGTTCGTGCTCATACTTCTCTCGTCGTACGCGAGGATTACGCTACGCTTACGCTTACGAGCCGTGTGCGAAAGGGGTATCATCTAGACCTAGAAGTTCAATGTTTGATCGATCGCGCTCTCAGTTGGTACAGATAGTTCAACTCAGTTGTGCGCGCGGCCCTATGTTTGCGTGGGCTTGTCAATATACAACTCTATGTATGTATTGCTCGGACAACGACTGCCGCGTCACTGCCACACGAATGAAAGTTGTATAGTTACAAGCCCACGCACACATAGGGCTGCGCGCACAACTGAGTTGAACTATCTGTACTGTGTTACTCAGTTCTGTCACGCACATCCGCCATCATACGATGTGATGTGTTACACTCACGCAAGGGGCGGCACTGCGGTAACCTTTGACTCGTGACGGTCACACGCCGCTTACAGCCAATCACGTCGCTTGCTGCTGCTTAGATACAGCCAGTTTTTGCGAGCCAGTGGCTGCAGCACAACACAATGCATCACCTTGAGGTTTTACCAGTTTTTCCGCGCTCTATTCCCGGAACTCATTGTATATTTAGACGAATGTCTACTATACCAGCCGGTGTCCATTGTGGAGTGAATCATTATTATATTACGAATACTTACTTGTATGATTTTTTTATCGTTTTAAATTACGATGCATAAATTGAAATGTTTAGCATAAAGATTTTTTTGTGAAATCGGCCCCCGTAAAATTGATTTGAATCACGATGACTTAACATACCTATATTGGAGGTGCGATTTTTAGGGTTCCGTATACTATGAAAACTATCCGCTATTTAAAAAAAGACGTGTGGCACTCGGAGACATCCGCAGTAAAGCTATTGCATAGCTGTTTTTATCAACTTTCCCCACTCCGACCGGCACTTACGACGGTGATACTTTTTAGTTTTGCCATCTATCGATGAATAGCAGAACTTTTAATGACTTTGAAATATCACGCTTGTCTCTTTAGTTCAGCAACTCGTCTCTAGGTGGCATTGGTTGTATATTTAATTGCATAAGTTTATAAAATATCAATGGTGTTAGGTAACGGTGTTAGGTTATTTTCGTTACGGAATTTCTGGATTCGGTCTCCACGCTCAAGGCCCACGATAGAAGCTATGCAATAGGTAGCTTAAAATGCCGTACGTCCGTTCTCTTGTCAGCGGGATTTATGTACTTATCTCATGAACGGCAATAGCCAATAGATATACTTTGATGACATTGATTGTGACTGAGTGTGTATTGCGTTTGCCGCTATAACAACAAATAATAAAAAAATCGACCTTAACAATCTAGCATCATGTTCTAGCATTGATAGCATCTTGGGTTTCGTGCATGCCATGGAATAGAACAGGTTTTAAGGTTTAATCGGTTATCTTTTTTTGCCATTTTTAAAATTGCTTTTATTTACATGAGTATAAAATAGTATTAAAATGTTTTTAAACAGGGTTTCTATACAATGTTCTTTTTCTCGATAGTGTACGGAACCTTCTGTGTAGGAGTGCGACTCCCACTTGGCCACGTTTTTCAATTCATGTTATGTTTTATAGTACACTGGCAGTTTTATAGTACACTGGCAATTTTCTTTTCAAGTTTGATTACATTTATTAGCCATCATGAATATCGAGCAAAGACGAGCAAAAAAAATCACGTTTGTTATAATATCGGAGCCCCCTTCAATATTTATTTTATTCTGTTTTCAGTGTTTGTTGTAAAAAAGGCAATAAAAATACATCAACTGTGATACATCAACTGTGAAATTTTCTTGAACTATCACGGTTCAAGAGATACAGCCTGATGACAGACGGACGGACGGCAGAGCCCTCAGTAACAGCAAAGTTTAAAGACATTCTCTGTCTGTGGTAATAGTGTCCCGTTTTACTTTTTCGCTACGGAACCCTAAAAATGATTAAGTTAGGAGTTCGGGATTCAGCTCATAGATATACCTAGCTCACACAAAGATAAAATCAAATGTCCTGAACATCTAGGCGCAATGTATAAGTAATAAATGAACATAATCGCAATGTTAAAACGTGTACGTAACATTAATTGCATCTTAAAATCACCACGGGTGTCGTAAGTGCTATTGCTTTGTTGGTGAATCAATAAAATAAAATACTATGACAGGATTTCTAGCAAGATGCTTTGTTTTTTAGAACTCTATTGATTCTTCACTGCGATTTCACTTGATAAGTAGGTGATGATGCAGCCAAAGATATTATCGTACTAACTTATGGAAGGGGTAAGTGATGTAATAATTGTATGGAGAAAGACTCCGTCACGCCATAATTACTGTTTTGAATGATTCGGCTGTTTGGAATGGAGATACCTACATTATATTCTGGATATACGCAATTTAGTAAAGATGTAAACGTTTCTGCGACTCGCTTGACGAAATTGATCCGAAATGACGAAATCTGATTGATTACTCAAACACAACTCAGCTCCGCTCCGCTTTGCTGGAAACTGGACCTCAAACGGGGGTCTGATTGTGTAAGAAAAACGCCATCGTTATCGTAATCATTTGCAGGTTCTTCCCCCTGATTGGCTGACGTAAATCAGGGAACCAATCACCGGCTAAATTCGTAAACGATTGCGATAGCGATGAATACGTTTTTCTTAGACAATCCAGGGGCAGATAATGGTACGGAACTTTTCGTGCGCGATGCCGACTCGCACTTAGCCGATTATTTAGTGTTGTTTAATGTTACACAGTTACTAGGGTTTAGGGCCCGCACTATCTGCAATGGTTGGTACTAATGGGACTGAAACTAAGCATTTCCCTGTTTAAATGTCGGTTGGGAACGATATCGAGGATCTGGCCGCCGGCTCTCGCCTTAAAATTTTATTGTTATAACTGCTTAAGCGCATCGTGGAAACGTTTACATCTTTATTGCATTCTATGCGGTGTTTATCGTCGGCTCAATACAGTTTCAACTTGGTTTCAACACAGATTCCTGTAGCACCTCAGTTGCGAAAAAATTGTAGTTTCTCTGTTCCTAACTATAGTTTGGCAGAAAAATGTAGAAAATCATGGCAGTGCCGCTCCCGTATACTCGTACCTAGTTCATTTAAATATATTTTAATGCAGAAATAAAAAATATTTTCTCCTTCCAAAATTCCAATTTGAATGACGCAAGGCAAGAGTGAGCATGTAAATACAGTAGTTAGTTATTGAATGCATCTTGAACTTAAGAAACAAAAAATCAGTCGTATCGTCTGATAAGAAACTTGAGGATATGAGTATCTGATCGATTTAAGTAAATCTTTTTCGTTCAAGCAAACAGTAGCGCCATCTGTTAAAATTCTATAGGGGGCTGCTGAGCGAACTACATTGTGGCCTTACTGCTGGTGACAAAACAAGCATTTTTGGCACCGGCAAACTGGCGACATTTTTTCGCGCCGTCCGCCCTGTCCAGGCTATACGTCTATCGTCGTATCGCAAAATGCCATTTGTACAGGGTTGTCTTACCAGAAACAGGAATATTCTCTCTTGGATGGGGCAAATCTGTATAGGATAGGAGATTCATTTCGACGTTAGTGAACATCATTCCAAAAACCCATTTTGCTACACGTTCACACATATAGGGGAAGGTGAGGTAATACGATCCCTGAAGGTCAAATGATCCCCCGCCATAAATCAGAGACAACTAGTGCCATCTATTTAAATGAGCATGAAACATGTTCCCCGCACCCCTGCCAGTTGCCTCTCCTAGTGTCTTGGCGGTACAAGCGCTTGGCGTGATTTTATTAAAAAATAATTAAAAAGTGTGGTTCTGATCTAAGGTAAGCCTGATTTTGGACTTCAATTACTTTTTAAATGTTCGTTTTTATTGAAATGTTGTTTCACTCGCGTGTAATAATAGCAGTTAGCTAATATTTAAGCAATGTTAGCTCACCGCACGCAGTATTTGAATGTTATGTTTTGATCGATATTTTGAAACTTGATGTTTGGGGCAAAATGATCCCTTTCTGTGTGTTTAAAATGATCCCTGGAATCGTTTTACCCCATAGTATTTGTTGTTGTTACAGATACTGCCGAGGATTTATATACGCAAAACTAATCGCCAAAGTTGGCCTGAAGAACAAATGCAAAAGGCATTAGTTGCCGTCAGAGACGGTATGCCTTACAAAACCGCAAGTAGAGAGTTTGAAGTCCATGTTATGGCATTAAAAAGAAGAGCAGAAGCTAAAAATAAAATAGCTGTAGGCTCCGCTAAAAAGTTAGGTAGCAAACTAACAGTGTTTAACCTAGAACAAGAACAGGAACTTGTTGATTACATTAAGGAGTTGGAGTCTCGAATGTATGGGCTAACCACACAGGATGTTTTGACCTTAGCTTACCAACTGGATGAAAGAAATCATTTATCCATTTTCTAAAGCAAAAGGAAAAGCTGGACTTGAATGGCTTCGTGGATTTAGATGTAGACATCCAGACATTACGATGCATGCCCCAGAAATCAGAATCGACGTCTTCTGCACGAGCGCGAGCTTTTAATAAGCCTGTGGTGGATACATTTTTTTCGACATTGAAAAACGTGCAAGAAAAACATTGTTTTCCACCCCATCAATTTCACTACATACATATGTACATATGTATTTGAAAAAATAATGTAATAATTGAAATAAACAGCTGAGTGTTTTATTTTACTGATATTTATTACCTTATGGTTTAAAATGATCCCTGGGATTATTTTACCCCTACCCCAGGGATCATTTTATACATAGGTGTGTATAAAATGATCCTTTATCAAATTTTAAAAAAAACCTCTTATACAAAAAAAATACTTACATATAATAAAAAATAAGTATGCAGTTACAAAGTTAAGTAAATTCACTATCTCCAACAATAGAAATCTTGCGATTTTTCCTTCAACTTTACCCACAGTTAAGTTTTTCCCTTATGGGGATCATTATACCTCACCTTCCCCTATACCGGGCAATATCTGGCTGCACACGGTGCAGTAAGATGGGGATGGAATTCTTGACTCACCGAATGGGAAATCGAAGTCTCAACCACTGGGCTTTATCGGTTATAAACAAACGATAATCTTGTCTGTTCGCATTTACGTTGCCTCTTTGTTTAAAGGTTTATGCCCCCAACATTCAGTGACCATATAATTTGCCATCGTAAACTAGAAGGTCGGAGACAAAAGATGAAGATTCACTCGTCAATCGATATCGATCTATGCATATTGATGAGTGGTAGTTTAGTTTCGCAACTCTTAAGAGCTTGGCTTGATTTCTTTGTAATGACATTGATAGTAATTTTGAGCAACAAAAGTAGGTATAGCCCGGATCAGTTCGGAATATTTTTCCGAACATACATTGCTTTTGTTTTGATTTCTTTACGTAATACAGTTGTGTCAACCTATTTACAGCAAATCAGAAAATTAGTAATTGAAATAAAATAATTAGTAATTGAAATAAACTACTCTCTACACTTTGCTTTTAAAACTTTATGGAAAGATAATAATTAGTGTGCCCGCACAGGAGTCATTAGCCACAACCAAAAAGCCACCGCCGCGCCATTTCCCGTAATTTTCATACATTTTATAGGTATGTTCTCGCCGCACATGGTGATACCGGGCAAATCGCCGCTGCACACTTCTTGTGGCCCGCAGCAGCCAACGCCGCGCCGCGCCGTCGCAAAACGCCACTCACGACCTTCTTCGACAGAGTCCATTATAACTGCGCGAATGGGTTAATAAAGTGGCCGCCACTGAACACAAGTGGCTGTCGCAGGCTTCAGTTACCTTTGTGACCGCTTTTAGCTTCTAGTGGCGGGTTTATGGCACGTGTGCGGCGTCCCTTAGAACTTATGAGTACGTGCTGGGTAAATGTTCACAAAAAGGGAATAAATTACGTAGGTATCGTCTACCGGAGTTCTGCAGCTTGCCTGATTTATCTACGATCGTCTTGGAAACGTATCGATAATTCGTTTCATAAATATATTAAATGAAATTCAAAAAAATCTATGAGAACGATATTTGCGTTCAATAAGTCAAGTGATCAATAATTTGTCGATCGGTAATTTTTTTTAAATATCGTTTCATTAGATATGGAATAAGAGATTTAAAACTTTCTATGAAGATTGTAAATAAGTCATATGGCTAAATGCACAGCGATTCAATGAAGATATGTCTTTGGGCTGGGATCTAGAAAACAATGTCTATTCGCCCAGTTAGTGTATCTATAGTAAGTTGTTAGAGTTTATCTATGACGTAGATTTTGATCAAAGCGTTGGGAATAAAGCTGCGGAAGATTAGGCTTGTTGGAAGGTTTATCCCAGACTTATGATATCGGTAAAATTGATCTTTTGCGCTTCAGTTCTCTAATAGTATCCATGACACTTGATGGCTTTTTAAAGGAAAAAAATGTGACTATTACACCGATAAACCTCTATGGATATGGACATCCGAACGATTTACGTAAACCTTTTTCGTACAAGTCGTACAAGCAAATAGAAGCGCCATCTGTCAAAATTCTGCGAACGAACTATAGCGTGGCCTTACTGTTGATGGCAAAACAAGCGTTTTTGGCACCAATAAATTGGCGTCATTTTTTCGCTAATTTCGTAATTCTGCATGGAAAAAGACAGCAAAATATATAGGCAACACGGTTATAGATTTTCTAAAATAGTTCGTTGATTGTTAAATCACATAATTTATAGTAGGTAGCATTTTTAATGTAAAAATAAACAATGTGTAAAAGAATTTTCATATAATTTCTTTAATTTACACCACTTATTTTTACAGGATAACGAAAATTTTAATTGGAATAAAATATGAATACAGTTAACACACTTATAACTAAGAACGTCCAAAACGAATTATCTTATTATCAAATCAAATTCTACTATAAGAGGTACCTCCAAGACTAATTTTCTTTTACAATAAAAATACTTCGATTTTGTATTGTAATTACATAATACCTAGGCCTAATTTTCCTAGGCCTATAGAAATAGAATACTATTGAATTTCTGCTCCGAAGATAATGAATAAGAAATAAACAGTAGTCTCACTTTGTTAAGTAAGAAGGCGAAATAAAAGGGTCTTCGAACAAGCAAAATTCAAACTTAATTTGGTTTTCGCAATTTGTAAGATATAATAGGCATATGGCAGTATTTTGTGTCGGTTTTCGCTTGTACTAGTACTGCAAGAGTCCATTATACCAGTGCAATCGACCAGTGCAAACGAATCAGTTTGAAAATCGACGAACCTTTTCATTGGATATTTGCAATTCCAAGAAAAAATATGATACTGCCATTCACGGAATTTTACTGTTGTAAGTCTACATACATAAACTGAAAACTACGAAAACCCAAAAAAAAAAAATTAGTATTTTGCGGGTAGACCTTTGAGAGTCATAAGACCACAATATTAATGAAGCAGATCCAGCAACTTCGGTGTCATCGAACGGAGTAGCCTTGCGAGGTCTTGTCCAACCACAGGGGCATAGAAACGAACCTTCCAAACCTCCTTTTCTTCTGCGTTTTGTCTTCTGGGAGGAAGTTCCAGATTATCAGGTCCTCGCCTGAAGTCGCCGCAGCTGAAACACAGACAGACTCGTTATTATAAATTAAGTTTTGCGGTTCGATCAGATGTGTGATATTTGTGGTTTTATTGCTTCTCTAGTGGTACGGAACCTGTGAACAACGAGTGAAATAAATTTACCATTTCATTTTTACTTTTTAGTGGAAAACGACAAATGCGCAAGGCATTGTAAAAAAATGTCCAAATCGCTTGAAGTGTGCGTATACAATCTGAAGAGTTCCCTCGATTTTTCGAGATCCCATCATCAAATCCTCACTTGATGACTATAGTCATTAAGTCAGCATCTGCAGGTTAGTAACTATAAAAAATACCCAAATCAATTCAAGTATACTAGCAAAATTTGAAGAGTTCCCTCGATTTCACCAAGATCCCATGATCAGAACCTGACCTGATGACCATAGGACATCCTGGAAAATATTCTTTTTTTAAACAATAGCCAAATCGCTTCAAGTGTCTTTATAAAATTTGAAGAGTTCCCTCTATTTCTCCATGATCTCACTCGTATCGAAATTCAGCACATACCGAGTTTAGTCTCATCCGGGTTGAAGACCATGGTGCGCACGCGGTCCGGCCACGCGCCCTCGCCCCACGTGTCCACCACGCTCTCCGGGCTGCCGAGCACCACCAGCTGCGACGACGGCTTCGAGCTGAACTCACCCGTCTCAAAATTTACTGAAACAAAAATGTATCTCTCAATTTACTCTCAAAAAGTCACAAAGAGATAGGGGTACTGCCCTATCGCACATGTCGCCCTTGTCTCTCACGTCTCCAAACCTATGACATCAGCACAGTTACCGGAGCACAAGCTGGCGACGAGTTCCCCGGTGCGCTCGCTGAACAGCATGGCGTCCAGGCAGTAGGGCCGAGGCGCTACCCTGTCGCGCACCTCGCCCTTGTTTCTCACGTCACTAAACCAATGACATCGGCATAGTTACCGGAGCACAAACTGGCGACGAGTTCCCCGGTGCGCTCGCTGAACAGCATGGCGTCCAGGCAGTAGGGCCGAGACGCTACCCTGTCGCGCACCTCGCCCTTGTCTCTCACGTCACCAAACCTATGACATCGGCATAGTTACCGGAGCACAAACTGGCGACGAGTTCCCCGGTGCGCTCGCTGAACAGCATGGCGTCCAGGTAGTAGGGCCGAGGCGCTGCCCTGTCGCGCACCTCGCCCTTGTCTCTCACGTCACCAAACCTATGACATCGGCATAGTTACCGGAGCACAAACTGGCGACGAGTTCCCCGGTGCGCTCGCTGACCAGCATGGCGTCCAGGCAGTAGGGCCGAGGCGCTGCCCTGTCGCGCACCTCGCCCTTGTCTCTCACGTCACCAAACCTATGACATCGGCATAGTTACCGGAGCACAAACTGGCGACGAGTTCCCCGGTGCGCTCGCTGACCAGCATGGCGTCCAGGCAGTAGGGCCGAGGCGCTGCCCTGTCGCGCACCTCGCCCTTGTCTCTCACGTCACCAAACCTATGACATCGGCATAGTTACCGGAGCACAAACTGGCGACGAGTTCCCCGGTGCGCTCGCTGAACAGCATGGCGTCCAGGCAGTAGGGCCGAGGCGCTACCCTGTCGCGCACCTCGCCCTTGCGCGCGTTCCACACGGCGACGCGCGCCTGGCACGAGTCGCTCGGGTCCAGCACGCCCACGCCCAGCAGCGCGGAGCGCCACGGGTGCCAGGCTATTGTCTGAAATTAACTTCACCATCACCATCATACTAACTTCTACCACGTGTACTCAAACTCCTTCTCTTTTGCCTT
This sequence comes from Coenonympha arcania, assembly GCA_036785405.1. Taxonomy (NCBI): domain Eukaryota; kingdom Metazoa; phylum Arthropoda; class Insecta; order Lepidoptera; family Nymphalidae; genus Coenonympha; species Coenonympha arcania. The sequence continues at coordinate 15,399,964 of CM072066.1, read as the reverse complement.
TACCCACTTGTGAAAACTTGTCATTAGCTTTAAGATAACTAGATGTAAGACTAATCTGTAAAATTTAGCTGTAAGTTTTCCAAATAAAATAAAATAAATAAAAAGAATCATCGCCAAAAGTTTTCGTAAAACGATAAATTATTATTGAATGGAAGCAGGCGTTATTTTGCGGAAATCCATAATTAGCAGGACAGATTCATTTGTTTTGCTATAATCCGCTACTTGAAAAGATTCTGTACATGGTAAAATATGCAGGAATACTGCCCACATGAAACACCACACACAATTTTTCAACACTTTCTTCGACGCACGTTTCGTCCCAACACCGGGACATCCTCAGGAGATATTGACTTCACAATGCGAAATCGTAGTGTATTAATAAATTTGATGTTTACAAAACATGTACTTAAGTTATTTAATATTTTAGTACCTTTATTATATAGTGCGACTTCATGGTGGCGAATTGGTCCAACATGGGCCACGTGAGGAGGAACACGGCGGCGGAGTTGAGAGTGGCGACGGCCACGAAGCGCGTGTCGGGCGCCACGCGCGCGGCGCTCACGGCGTCCACGTCACCCACGCGCCGCCGACTGATGACCTCAGCGCTGCGGCTGAAGGACATCACCGCGCCCAGCGAGCATCCGCTGAAAATCGCAAGATTTATATCATCAGCTCTAGCCAATATTATCAGCTCTAGACAGATGACCATTTGGCTAAGATCATCCATGCGTTTTTAAGATTGCTATTGCATCTCTTTCGAACGAAAATAAAAATGTATAAGAATGCGCGTGATCAATTATTTAGCGATCATTTTCATACATTTTTGAATTCGTTCCATTGCCATCTTTTAAGCATACCTATTGCAAAATACCATATGGCTAGAGATGCTGTTCAATCGAGGCCGTAAAGCCACAGCGTGAAGCGCAGTGTCGGCAGATCCCCACCAGGTGGACGGACACATAAAGAAAGTCGCGGGGAGTCGCTGGCACCGGGCGGTGCAAGATCGTGGTGTTTTACGATCATTTCAGGAGACAGGACATAGTCCAGCACTGGACGTCCATCGGCTGAAACGACGAGGAGAGGTGCTGTTCTATAGTGCACTGGAATTCGCTAAGGATAAATGCCCGTGATTGATACGTACATAACAAAAGAGTTGCCAGTCGGGCTCCAGTCGGCGGCGGTGACGGAACACACATACTCCTGCGGCCTAGTGAAGCGGTAGGGTACAGAGCGTCGCTCGCACATGCAGTGCGTCGAGCTAACGCACTTGTTCAAGGCGTTGCTGTGGATCTCCACTCCCCTTAAATGTGTTCCGAGCTGGAATCAAATAAGTTTGTTGTAGGTTCTTTCTAGGGCAGCGTTAGAACCCTCTTAACCTTGAATAAAGAGGTAACCGTGTACCATATACATAATCGTAAAGAACGGCTCTGAGTTCTGACTAATATTGTTTTGATGGTGTCCCGGTCCAAGTGGAAATGGATGGGGCAGGTATGTAGGACTTGAGACGACCGATGGATCCATCTTCTACTTAAATGGAGACCACGCATCCGGTCTCAGAAATGGCGACAGGCACCCAACACGATGGTCTGACGATACTGACAAACTCTTGATTAAATTGTGGACGAGAGTAGCCCAAAAACGCAAGAAATAGAAGAATTTATGAGGATCTCTATGTCCAAATTGATTAAAGGCTACTGATGAACAAGAGCTTTAGTAAGTCGACGGATATTTATTACCAAGTTAATGCAAGCAACTCTGGACTGAAAGACTTGTCGCGCCTTGCATTTGTGAAAGTACATTACAACTCAGCACCAGGTTCAAAAAATTACGTTTCAAGTAGGTATATTTTCTGTCCCGCATCATCAGCCCATTTCAGTCCATTGCTGGACTCTCCATTCGGACACCATCCGCTCTGTTTTAGTGTTTTGTAGCTATTTCCTTCACCTAAATGATGTCATCTTGCCATCGTTGTAGGTGGTCACTCTACACGTCTTTACAGGCCGCGTGTGCAGTAATACCCTGCTTCAACGTCCATTCTCCCTACAACCCATGTGACCCGTCTACTTCTTTCCAGCGTAACGTCAGGTTCGCCTGTTCTCTTCCTGTCTATACGTTGATCTTAGTCACTACTTAAACAATATTTTAAAATGGTCAAAGTTATATCAGCGAATTGTACGTACGAGTATCAGCTCCCCCGTGGGGTCAAACTTGCAGCAGGTGATGTCGTTCCTTGTGTACACCTGGCTGGCCGGCATGGACTGGCTGCTCCAGTTCAGCTTGTGATAGTTGCTGCCCAGAGCCGCGACCAGCACGTTGTCCTTGCTCCAGTCCAAGAGTTCTGGAACTTAAAAAAATATAAGCTCTCTTAAAGAAGAAGACAAGAATATCCTTATTTTTTTCAAAGCATCGTTTGCTAGATTGTCTCATGCTATCTTTTAAGAGCCAAGGCAGAGTGCTTTAGGCTACCGTACGGCTAAATCACGTTGGGATCACCAATTTTGTGGGTGGAATTCGCCTATCAGAGAAAATGAAACTCCGTGATATTCAAGTACGTTCAAGCAACTCACTGAATACAATAAAACAATATAGAATCAAATTGGCGGCCCGGGACGTCGTTGCCGAGTCTAAAGACGATATAATCACGATGCCGAAGACCCTGGACTTCCAAGGGCCTAGGAGAATAGAACTTTCCTTATCTGGCCTGCTATTCCAAACCAGGTGAACTTTGACAGACAGCCAACGTGTAACCCCATTGTTGAGTCGTAATCGCCACAATATTGTGGTCTTCCCAGATTGAGTCAGTAGGTAAGTTAGGATTTTTGCCTGCCTGAATATCACACTTGAGAATTTTTGGAGTTACGTGTGTTTCTGTAAGCTAAAGCTCAATGATGTCCATGCAAGTGGTAGGACACAAAAGGGGTCGAGTCGTAGAGATTTTACGTACAAACAGAATCACTGTAAGTAGGTAAGTCCAGTATGCTGTGGGCTGGTGATAAATAGGTCTTCTTCCGCGGCCTGCACGGCCACAGGTCGTCCAACTGAGTGCACGGAGTCCGGTATATCCCGAGGGACTTTTCCAAATGGTCCGCAAACTTTTTTCGTTTCAACTTTTCGTTTATCTGGTAACGAGAAGAACGAATGTTGACTTTTGTAAAGCGTAACTAGGCAGTAAAGGTTAATGTTCGATTTATGAATGACATTAGCTTTAGATATCTTATTGATTTGGTTGATTTGGGATTTCTATCAAAAAGTGCTCTCTTAAACGGCTCACATCGAGGCACCTTTGAGCATAAATATGACTTTACGGACATAGCTGCGTAGTAAAATCGTTTGGTTATCGTCTCTTATACTCTTGAAGTATGTTTCGGACAGTCCCTGACATGCGGTTGTCAATAGATGGCGCTGGGCTGGCTGTAAATGTATAGAGGAATTTGATTCATTTGTGCTATGCGATTCGACTTGAAATTCGTACAACAACCTGTCTAACCCTTAGAACATAAGTAATGTAAATGTTTACCGAACAGTTGATGTTCTGAGTATCCGAATCGCCGGCGTGCCACGATCGTCGTCTCATCTCTCGAATGTACTCGCGAGGCAGCACAAATCTGTCGTCGCGGTTTCTCGTCTTCGCCTGAAAACATTCCTATAATATCAGTTCATCCATTCAAACCATTAATAAAAAACTAACCCAGCACTTCCAAGACCCTGGACTTCCAAGGGCCTAGGAGAATAGAACTTTCGTTATCTGGCCTGCTATTGCAAGGCCCCTTCGCCCTTTAGCCCGGACAATTGTAAGTACTTTACTGGATTTTAAAAAAGAATTTACCTTTTACTAATTCTTTTTCCGCAGTTACTGGTGAACGTAATTTGCAAACGTTTAATAAATAACAGCCATTTATCAATTTCCTCGCGGGGTTTTCAAATTAGCTCTGTGCGTTTTTGAGCGTGTACAAAATTGCTTATAATGAAGACGTTGCTAAATGCTGCGCTGTGTCACAGAACACACACTAGGTACAGCTGTGTTAAATAAATAATTATCTTTGTCACTTTATTTATAGTGGACAATTGGCCATAGCAACAAGTGCCTATTATGTGAAAATTTTAACTGCCTAGAAACATTTTTTATGTGACATAATCATTTAACTACGAATTCGCAACTATATTTTTAGGGTTCCGTACCCAAAGAGTAAAAACAGGACCCTATTATATTAAGACTTCGCCGTCCGTCAGTCCGTCTGTCACCAGGGTGTATCTATTGAACCGTGATAGTTAGAAGCTTTTTTTTAGTAAATCTCTTGAACCATGATAGTTAACACAGATGATATTACTTCTGTTGCCACTATAACAACAAAATAAACAAACAATAGAAAATTAAAAATAGAACAGAATAAATATTTGCTGCTGATAGAACAGAATAAATGTTTGTTGCTTCCATATAACAAACGTGATTTTTTGCTCATTTTTGAGGGTGCTCAGTTTACTTGGATACTACTGAGAATTGGTCTTGATAGTTCGGATCTTTCAGTACGCGAAATCTAGCACTTGACCCATGTTTTTGAATTTACCAGGTTAGTTAGGTTAGGCCAAGGTTAGTTTCATAGAGTATATTGAATGTTTAGTTTACTTTAATAATATTGAGTCTTGATAGTACGGGACCCTCAGTGCGAGAGCCCAACTCGCACTTGACCAGTTTTTAATTATTTTCCAAGTAGAGTCCTTCCACCAGTAAAATGAACATATAAAAATATAAATAGTGTATTTGCATAACTATTGCAAGAAGGAGTCCATTCATTAAAGAAAACGTCTTAATTAAAGTAGGTAAGTACTTAGCTATGTGTCAGTGATAGTTGGAACCTACCTAGGTATTAAAGTCCAGATGAACATAGACTATATTTTCCACGTGAAGTCAGCTGCGACGTCTATAACCTCAGTGTTTAATGTCATAATTCCGCAGTTATGACTAACTGTGTATTTAGTGTTGGAACACGCAGCAATCATCATCACCATTACTATAATACACAGCTATAGTACATGCATTGTAACATGGAGGTGCGTAGAAATATGCGTTAATAAAAAATGCTGACATGACAAATGTTTATGGCTACGTGGAGAGAAGGTACAATTAGATAAAACGCCTGTTATGGTAATTTTCAATTTTATCGATAACTCGTTGTGTATCTTTTCATTACATAATAAATAATACAATGTCCTCCCTTGTTTACTTTCTATAAAACATTATGGCACCTTTAAGCAACCTGACAAAGGTTAACAAAATAGCGTTTGAATTTTCTTATTTTAAAGTTACGGTATCTATTCTTAAAGTAGGTCATGCGAACAAAAAAACAAAATGTAAAAATTTAGATATATAACACCTATCCAGGACTAAATAACCTTTGATTTCAATGAAAATACATCGCTAAAACTTGTTGTTTTTTTTTTCATTTGAATAGCTTTTTTCTTCTTACCTTATCGCCAAATACTGTGGAGTCCATAACACTTATTTCTAATATACAAGATTAGGAGATTATTTTTGTAATTACGCACATTAACGGTAAATAAAATACTGCAAAACTCTTAATATAAACTGTCATCACATAAACACAGAAGGTAGTGGTGTCAAACATTTATTCACATACCCTCATTCTATGATGTATTTCGTGTAAAGGCAAGGTTACACGCACTACCTATTATAATATTTTTTAAGGTGGTAACACCAAGAGATTTTAAATGAAATTTACAACTACTTGAAAGACGTACATCACAAATTTTTGTTGACCCTAATTAATTATATCAAAAAACTAAAGCCTCACATAAACCAAGGCAGCAAGGTATTATTATAGACTATAGTACCCAAAATACTGACAGATTTCCCTCTTTGGATATCTACACTTCTCTTCTGACCAAGGTACTAGGCCATAATATGATCCCAGAGGCCTAGGGTCTCATGATGTAATCATCATAGACGGTCGTTTTAAGGAATTTTTAGTGACCTACGTTTTAAAAACGATTAAGACAATTACTTTCAAATTTAAACGACATATAGGTATTAGGTACATATTTTAGTCTTTGATCTGAAGTCGCTGTGAAGTAGAAAAAAGAAAAGTTCTCTCAAAAGTTGGTCCAAAATCTCCAATTTCTAATTTTCATCGGATAATACAATGGATGTAATTGTAAATATTGTTTTAATATGTTGGGGAAAATAGTATCCAAAAACTTTCAGAAATTGAGTTTTAGATAACTGGCTTAGTTTTTTTTTCTTTCGCAACGCTGCATTTCGCACCCACCATTGTGTTCGTAAGAGTGAGAAGGACAAAAATAAACTCAGTATATCTTCTTAACTAAGTAATTTAGGGGATTTATTGAATTTATTTTTGTCTTTCTCACTCTCATGGATACACCACAAGCTCCTAGCATACCTTGAGGAAAATGACCTTTTGTCGGACAGTCAGTATGGCTTCCGTTCCAACCGGAGCACTGGCGATCTTCTTGTGTATGCCACGCACACATGGGGTGAAGCCATAGAGAAATACGGTGAGGCGCTCGCTGTCTCACTCGACATCTCTAAGGCTTTTGACCGAGTCTGGCACGGCAGCCTACTCAGCAAACTCCCAGCATATGGAATACCTACTGGCTTTTGTAACTGGATATCTAATTTCCTGAGGGAACGGTCTTTTCGAGTGGTCGTTGACGGTCACTCTTCAGACCTAATGGCTGTCAATGCCGGTGTACCTCAGGGATCTGTTCTATCCGCGACATTATTCCTGCTGCACATCAACGATTTGCTTAAACCAGGTTTATTTGGTTACGCTGATGACAGCACTGTTTCGGAGAGATACATGTCTAGTCCAAAAGCCAGCGGTGCTGAGTTACTAGAGCTAAGAGAGGCATTGGTAGATCGCGTTAACTTGACTCTAAAAGAAGTGTCTGAGTGGGGTGACGCTAATCTAGTCAAGTTTAACGCTACCAAAACGCAAGCGTGCTTATTCACCGCAAAAAAGAGCCCCTTCACCATGGCTCCCACTTTTCAAAATGTATCCGTTCCGATTAGCGATCATATCGACCTCCTGTGTATTAACATCTCACCCAATCTCAATTTTGGGAAATGCATCGAGGAAAAGGCAAAAACAGCGGCCAAAAAACTTGGCATCCTGAACAAGGTTAAGCGGTACTTCAGGCCCGAACAGCTTTTGACGCTGTATGAAGCTCAAGTTCGTTCCGGCATGGAGTACTGCAGTCACCTATGGGATGGATCTGCCAAATACCAACTCGATGCATTGGACTCTGTTGATCGCCGCGCACGCAGAATAATCGGCAAGGAATCGCTAACACGGGCGAAACTGCTCAGTTTAGAGCACCGACGCAGTGTTGCCTGTTTAGCGGTTTTTTACAGGATATATTTTGGAGAGTGTGCTCAAGAACTCCACAACCTTGTGCCTCCTTCACCTTTCTACCATAGAACCGCGAGACGTCGAGAGAATTGGCATCCTTATGTGGTTGATGTCCAGCGTACTCGCACGAAACGCTTTTCTTCTACGTTTCTGATACGAACCGCTAAGGTGTGGAACACCCTTCCAGCTTCCGTGTTCCCAGCCAAATACAATCTGGGTGCCTTCAAGAGAAGAGTGAATAGGCATTTTCTAGGCAAGCGCGCTCCATCCTAGACCTCATCATTTCTGTTCATCAGACTTGATTGTGGTCAAGCGCAAGCCTATCAATTATAAAAAAAAAAAAAAAAATACATTGGTAGGTGCGACATGCAGCGTCGCGGAAGAATATACTTGTAACAGAAAAACGACCTTTTACCTAATTATTAAAATATTATTATTACCGACACTTTAAAATAAAAATTACAATTACATCCAATGTAATTTCCGATAAAAATTAGAAAAACTGAAATTTTGGAGCAACTTTTGGGAGAACTTTCTATCGAGAAAATTTAATCCAATCGTGTTTCTGCTTCTGAGCGATTTTAGATTAAAGAGCCAAAATTCATGACGTGTTAATTTGAAAGTACTGTCTTTATAGTTTTTAAATTAAACTTCATTCAATATCGCTAAAATACGGCTTCTACACCGTTAAGTGTATATTACTCAATAAATAATATGAAAATAACAAGGAAAAGACACGTACTCATACGTGTTTTAGTTTAAAAAAGATCTTAACTCAAAAATGATAAGATTCAAAATCAATCAATATAACACTATGTAGCTAGTTACGCACGATAGAAGCACTTTCTAAATACCTAATTGACAACAATATTTTCTCGCCAACACCATCAAATCTAAAATACACCTTATGCGTTATGATATAAAACGTAGTATTGCACCGCTAATTTCCTTATGTACTTTCTCAGATAGGTAATCTTTTATGTAAACACCTTTCTAACATAGGTGGGGTTTTCTGTCGCACCTCCTTCGTTTACGCCTATAATTATGGCGTTAAAGTATTTCTGCTGACAACAATGTTGAATAATAATTGTCTTTTTTGCGTGCTGTCGCAAATGTTCGGCAATGGCGTGCAAGTAAGCGAAGTATTATAGAAAAGAATTGTTGAGCGATTGTTTGCTTAATATGTACGTAGGGATGAGGCAGTATTATTGAAACAAAGTTTCTTTTCGGAAGACTTTTCGGGGACTTTTTGCGTGATGAAAATCCCGTCACGAAGAAAATGTACGAAAATCTTTAATAAAAATAAATAATTAAAAAATTAAAAAAACACGACTGCCATGTTTTAAAACGAACTAAAAAGTAAAAAACAAGTTATTTTAGTTCATCTGCATATTGACAAAGGGAAAAGTGGTCAAATTTCTCGTTAATTAAAACAGATAAACTCATATTATGGCAGTCGGGGGATCTCTTAGAATAGAAGGTGTTCCTCAGAACTCAGAACAGTCCCCCGACTGCCATAATATGAGTTTATCTGTTTTAATTAATGAGAAATTTGACCACTTTTCCCTTTGTCAATATGCAGATGAACTAAAATAACTTGTTTTTTACTTTTTAGTTCGTTTTAAAACATGGCAGTCGTGTTTTTTTAATTTTTTAATTATTTATTTTTATTTTATACTTTTTAGTGATGGTCTACGGTCCTATGTAAAAGTATATTTTAAATATATATATGTATATATTCGGTTACTACTCTCTAATACCTTCATTTTGATACCCATATTGTGATAATTGAAGAAAACATTTTGATTTCCACTTTTGAAATTGGCGCTTCACGGTCGCCATATTAACTTTTCCCAAAAAAATATAGCCTATGTTACCCGGAATAATTTAAGGATTCTAACGATACCCCATTTGTCCAAATCGGTTCAGCCATTCAAAAGTTATGGTGGAATAAAGAAACTCACATACATACATACATACATACATACATACATACATACATGAACCCTAAAAACATTACACTCCTTTTTTTTTGGGCAGTCGTGTAAAAATCTAACAAAATGGAGTTTTGTTTTTTTTAAGTGTTTTGTTATTCCAAACTTTGTTTCTACGACGAGTGTCCCACGACGCTCACGTTTTGTATAAAGGAGCTGGTACTAAAATAACAGGAATGCGCCAAATTACATACGGAGCGATACAGGAATGCGCCAAATTACATACGGAGCGATAAAATCTTTTCCATAAACTTGAATGTATAATTCATACTATCGGATTAAAATACCTATTAAATTAAAATAACTAAAACTACTCCATAAACTCATATTGTAAATACCTTAATTTGCTTTTAACTATGTTGCACTGACCAATTTCGGCTCCGGTGATTTCAGTAGATTATGCAAGGACCGCGGAAAATATTATATTGCACAAGTGTGTGCGCAAGAATAGGTATAAGAATAAGAATAGGTACTTACTCTCTGTTCCCTCACTCTCTAAGTCTGATCGGGCTGCAAATCGACACGATCGGAGAAAGATCAGGCGCAGGACTAAGAGCTGAGCGTGCTCTCCGAAGTACCTAAGTACCACCAATTTCCAAATTCTCAGGGCTAGTATTGAGAATTTAAAAAAAAAAAAACAAAAAAAAATTAAAACGCGATTATAAAAACTGAAATAACAACGAAACACAATTTATTCAATCCAGAGTTAAATGAGGGCGTTTGTCCGCTATAGATTTTTACCTTTAGAGTCAAACACACAAAATCGCTTGATCTTTATAAGATGAAATAAAAATCAAAGGATTCCTTTAGATGCAGTTTAACTTAAAACTTAGCTAGTAACGTAGCACATCTCTAGTGGACAAGTATCTTTATGGAAGTGTTTATGAACTACATAAATATCAAAATAATAATTAAAACTTCAACGGAGTAAGAACGACTAATGTATGTAGTCATTCGACACTAAATAATTATCCTATACATAATACAATTTGTTTGCAGAATTCATGCGAACAACGCATTTGTTATTTGCCATTCGGCAA